>CM039621.1:11568618-12931530 GCA_022457165.1 Juglans mandshurica | reverse complement strand
GCAGGATTGCTTTCAGCTTGTGCTACCTCTGGAACCATTAATCTAGGCCGATGCATCAATGATTATGTGGAAGAGGAGGAAATGGTGTTGGACGCAGTTCTAGGAACAGCTTTAGTTGATATGTATGCTAAATGTGGGTTCTTAGAAGAGGCCATTGACATTTTCCAAAGGATGGAGAGCAAAGATGTGAAATCTTGGACAGCTATGATTTCAGGTTATGGCATTCATGGGCTAGCGAGAAATGCCATCATGCTATTCTACAGGATGGAGGGTGAGGGTTTTAGACCTAATGAAGTCACTTTCTTGGCGGTTTTAAGTGCTTGTAGCCATGGAGGGCTGGTGACAGAGGGCATGAGTTGTTTGGAGAGGATGGTATGCGAGTATGGCCTGTCACCAAAAGTTGAACACTACGGATGTATGATTGATCTTTTAGGTCGTGCCGGGTTGCTGGAGGAAGCATACAAGTTAATCAAGAGCTTGCCCATAAGGAGTGATTCTACGGCATGGCGATCGCTACTTGCAGCTTGTAGAGTCTATGGGGATGTTAAATTGGGGGAATGTGTGAAGAGGGTGTTAGTTGAAATGTATGATGAACAACACCCCACTGATTCGATCCTTCTCTCAAACACTTATGCCATCGCTGGAAGGTTGCCGGAAGAAAGAAGAATGCTGGAAATGAAAGTGAAATATAAGTCACTAGGAACTGAGGAAGAAAATGTGACGATGAAGGAAGCTGGATGTAGCATAATTGAGATGGATTCTCGGTGGTAGACAGATAGTTGGGGAAACGTGAGCTACTGACTAACCGATATTCATTCCCCTCGCAATGACTCATGAGCACACAAGTATTGCAGTTGTTTGTGACGAGACTTTTTGACATATTGACCTTGTAAGGGCGTGTCGAGTGTGATAAAGTTATTTTTATATATTCTTTATGTATTTTATTGATATGATTGGTCAAAATAATTATTTTATATTAAAAAAAAGAACAGTGCTACACATAAGCCTCACACCATGCACACACATTTAAAAACATGTCATTTTACCGTTTTATCTTATTTTACTTACAAACATGTCTGGAATCATTTTCATTATGTGGATAAAAAGGTAAAATCATATTTTTAAGTGGGTGTGCAGGGTGTGGGGCTTATGTCTAGAATTTTTCTAAAAAAAATGATGCAACTAATCATATTAATAGAATGCATAAAAATACGTAAAAATAACTGTAGATAAAATTCTTGTATCCCAAATAGACGAAAAAAGATCGCTTTTTTAATCCTAGGCAAAGCAAAATATATGCCACACCTCTCAGTGAATATAATTAAATGAGTTGGTTTCTGAATATATAATTAAAATTAGCGGATAAAGACATCTTCGAATTCTATTTCTTGTTCTTTTTACATTTAACCGTTTTAATGTTGAATACAAAGAAAAATATTTGGTCTACAACTACAAGTAAATCTTAAAAAAAAAAAAAATACACAATGATCCATCAAATTGTAAAAGACTTTTAATTATGAAGTAAATTTGAGGTATTACAAAACATGTCCTGCGAGCGAAACTCTTGATGAGATCGAAATTTGTGATCAACTTGTTTCTCTATCTTGTTTTCTTATTATACATCATCAAAACTCACCTTTTTTTAAAAAAATTTTAACTAGTGAATTTTGTAATATATCATACATCAATTTATCTATTTTTTCTTCATATCATTCAAATAATCTTTTTTATTCTTTTTAAATATTTCTTATAAGTACCAATAAATTTGCAATATCCTTATATCTTTTTATATATTCAATGTGATATTCACACAAAATAAAAATAAAAAAATATTTGGGGGGTGGAAGGTGAAACCACACCTTCCCTCACCCCATCCCCACTTAGGGCAAAGGGCTACCTATGTTCAGTCAGTAGATCTCTATTAGAGCAGAGGAATTAGATTTTCTAAAACACATAGGAATGCATAATTTAACTGAAGATGGCTAAAACATCCTTACATTGGGTTAATAAAAAAGCTAGGTAAATTAATTTTTGGCTACAGTGTCCAACAATACCAGTAGCTCATGGTGGCTGTTTTTCTTACTAACATAGTTGGTCTTGGGTGTTTTTAAAGTTCTTTTTCAGTTGTATTTTGAGTGAGATATTGGATAGACAACAGAGTTGGGACTAGTCTTTGAGTTCAAAAAATTAAAATAAAATAAAATAATATCCGGCAAGAGCGGTTCCTCCAAATTGATTTAACAATGTCTTTTCTTGGAAGAACCATCCCACCAAATCATAATCTTGAATTAAAAAAGCTTTTTGTATGTTTTTCAAACCTTATTGTTTTGCATGCATTGCTGGGTTCTTGAATAAACTCTTAACTTGGGAGCAATAAAACCGTGGTTGTGGGTAAGTGTTTCTGTCACATTGTTTTGCATGCATTGTGAGTTCTTGAATCGTCATTTTAATGGTGAGATAAAGAAATTTGTTAAACAAAATATAAAATAAAATAAAATAATATCTTAACGGTTTAGCAGGACTGATAGATAATCTAATGTAGAATGCATAGGAACTTGATTATGTAAAATAGTCGAGATGCCCTTTCTGGTTAAATTTTAACTAGAAAAAAGCATAAGCTGATGGCAACTCTTGAGAAGGGTATTTTACCAGCTCGTAAGTCAGAAAGCTGAACTTTGTTCTTCTCTGTCTGGGGGTAGACCAGAGACTAGGTTCATCGTGAATTACAAGCACGCGTAGTACTATAGTTTGATCATCTTTAAATAATGCATCACCAAGGATTTTGCCTTGGCCTTCTGTCAAGATAAGTATTTGTACAAAAAGTTGGAGGGACTAATATCAGGACGAAGGAGCAAGGGAGAAGGGGAAAGGACAACAAAAGGCCTGAGGAAAGATGCAAGAGCCACGTACCGCAGCATGGAACTTCCTCAACCGGTATTAAGGGCCCCAACAAAGCAAAAAATTAATTGAGAACTCCAGATTCCAGGTTACTGGAAATGCATTTTTTTTTTCATTTTTTCCCAGATGTTCTCTCTCTTTAGAAACTTTCCTAAATTATGGATTTTTCTAATATATCAGTCTACCTGCTTCTGACTCTGGATCATTGATGAGACTCCTGAATGACGGACCACAAAAAAAAAAAAAAAAAAAAAAAAAAAAGAAAAGGATTTACAGTTTCCAGAAGAAAGGAAGAGGGTCATGGAAAACCGTGGTATGATGCATGTTTTTTCCCAGGGAATGCTCGACTGCCAACTACATTTTGCTCTGAACTACGAGCATTGAGCTCTTCACATACTTTGGCCCCTTTTTCAGACCACCACTTCGCTGCTTGTTCCTGTGTAAAATGTTTCCGGCTGTAGAAAATATAATTGATTTTCAGCAAACAGAAATCCAGTACCAGTAAAACAGAAGTAATCGAAAACGTTGCATGATTGTGCTGTGCTAAACACACTATTTTTCAACTAGCTTACAAGTAGTGTTTTCTACTGCTACCTTAAAAAACAAACTGTGGGTCTCCTTCCAGTTCAATCCCCACCCCCCCAACAAAAAATAAAATAAAAATTTTGATGAAAGAGGTCAATTAGAACTAAAATGAAGATACTGGGCACTATTAGACTACTTAATGCGGTGGGATTAGAGTCTTGGTATTCTTCAGCATTGTGTGACTGTGTACAAAAACCACCATAACTGAGAACGTTGTATCAGAAGCTTCATCCTAAACATCAATTGTAAAAGTTAGAGCAAGATGTGGCCTAATTGAGGATAAGCAGGATAACGACCAAGAACAATACATTTTCTGGGAAAATTGCTAACTTTCCCTATTTAATTGGAACCCCAAAAATGATTTTAAAAGTTCTGTTCAATGTTTGGTTCACAACGAGAATTATTAGTATTCAAAAAGTTCAAAAAAAAAAAAATATGTAAATGTAACACCACCAAATGTTATTAATTAATTTTCCGAAATAACAATCTCAAATTCACCTTGACAGTAGCTATCAAAAAAAAAAATCACCTTGACAGACTAACGGGAAACAAGTTGTTCACACAAACAGCTCTATCTAAGGACACGAATACAAGTTATCTGATTACCCAAATGAGAGAAAAAGGATGCAATATGTTCAAGCTCTTGAAAGTCTAAATCCACTTTCACTAAGACACTCGCATGCTCCAGTTTCAAATCAAGACATTCAAGTTTAGACTCACCACCAACCCATTTGATTATAGTAAGACCAACTATTGTCTTTCACCTTGATCTGGGTTCAATCACTTGGGAGTTCCACTTCTAGACAGTGCAGATGAAATCATAGATGGTAATAGTCCAGATGTGGACTACGACAAACTGGGAGGGTTGGAGTTTGATGCAAAAGGGAATTCAAGGAAGCCAGAGAATCAAAACGATTGAGGACGTGAAGCACAACATGAATGTGATGGTAAAGCTGTTTGTTGGGGGGGGTGGGGGGGGGGGGGGGGGGGGGTGTGGGTTCAAATGGCATGGTAGGCAAGAAATTGAAAGAGAGAGAGAGAGTGAGAGAGAGATATAGGCTTAAATGGTATGACTTGTGATTATGATGACCAAATAACTCGTTGACAACTAGGAAAGGGAGGTAGGGCTCTACATGCGATTTCTTAAAAAATAAGAATTGAGGGGGAGGAGCTTTATACACTGTTGACCCTACCCCTCTATCTCATCCCATAACTAACATCAAATCAGCACAAGCACCTTCACAGTACTGCCAGCTATCCACACACCGAAAAACAAGTCCAATCTGCTCAGCAGCAATCTAAACAAAATCAAGGGAAACCAAAGACCTAACATGGGCTATGCCTATTCATTATTAATCAGTAAAATTTTTCAAAACTTATCAAAAAAAACATTGTAGAAAGCATACATGGATGATTGGTGGTAGATCCAAGACAATCATTGTTGAGTGTAGGTCAGTAATGGCCAGAAACTTGTTGGAGGCGGGGGAAGAGAGAGAGAGAGAAGCTTTATGAGAGAGAGAGAGAGAAGCTTTATGAGAGTGAGAGAGAGATATAGGCTTAAATGGTTTGGCTTGTGATTATGATGACCAAATAACTCGTTGACAACTAGGAGAGGGAGGGAGGGAGGGCTTACATGCCATTTCTTAAAAAATAAGAATTGAGGGGGAGGAACTTTATACACTGTTGACCCTACCCCTCAATCTCATCCCATAACTAACATCAAATCAGCACAAGCACCTTCACAGTACTGCAAGCTATCCACACACCGAAAAACAAGTCCAATCTGCTCAGCAGCAATCTAAACAAAATCAAGGGAAACCAAAGACCTAACATGGGCTATGCCTATTCATTATTAATCAGTAAAATTTTTCAAAACTTACCAAAAAAAACATTGTAGAAAGCATACATGGATGATTGGTGGTAGATCCAAGACAATCGTTGTTGAGTGTAGGTCAGTAATGGCCAGAAACTTGTTGGGGGCGGGGGAAGAGAGAGAGAGAGAGAAGCTTTATGAAATCTGCTCCTTCCCTTTTCTTCCCCACCCGAATAGTGCATGTAAATTTGAAAAATGGTTTATGCTTCTAATGTGTAAGTTACTTTTCACCATTTATTCTTTTGTTGATTGGAAAATTGTTTTCTGTTGGCTGATAATTTTCAGCTGCAACAAAAAAAGATCATTGCGATGGTTAAAGTTCGTCGATTGAATCCCCAATTATTAAATGATTTGAGTTGGAACCGGTGCAAACCAATGGCAAGGCTGATATATCTCGTTGAATTGAAATATGCCACTTCGGAGTCCTATAATCTCAGGGAAGATTTGCATTAATTTTTTTGTTAAGTAGGTCATATATGATTCTTTTAACATTGAGTAAAGAAGGAAATATAGATACCTGAAGCGAACGCGTTTCAGTTCAGTACCACCGCCTGGCAAGGAGGACAAAGTTATGTACACGCCTGGGTCACCAGGCACTACCCACTCTCCTTTTCCAGAAGGTGGCTTGGTTCCATTATGTAAAGTTTGGTTTGTCAGATTTTCATTTGACCCAGCCTCTGAAGTGATTCTGTTGGGTGGATGGTTCATGTTGGAGAGCTGGTTTAGAACATTGGAGGTGTTTCCAGCAATAGAGCCAGCACTAAATTTGGTCATAAATTCTTCGGGTGGTCTTTCAGCCGTTTCCTTCAACTGTTCGACAATTAAACCATCCATAACATCAGAGGATTACTAGTTAACGTTATAGTTGCATAACTTAACCCCCCCCCCCCCCCCCCCAAAAAAAAGAAAGGTATAAAATTTTAAGTAAAATTAAGCTGAACATTATTAATATATATTCCATGCCTCACCAAGGATATATTTCCACTCTATCAATTAGTGACCGTAAAGGTTTTTTTCCATAATGTTTTGCACTTCATTTTAGTGCCTAGTGTGAGAATGTTGAAATTCATCAGCTGACAGCTCAACTTATATAGTAAACCACTGGTCATACAGCCTAGAAAAATCAAACATGGAGTATGATTTAATCTTCGAACTTTAATAACACTACGTACGTCGTATGACATATTATACTTCAAGTGCTCTCTTGCAATAACTATTGGATCTCATATTTATCAATATATACCTTTTATGACATTCGACATGATGTCTATCTTCTTAAGCATGATGTCACTAAGAGAATTCACTAATTGATTTTAATTTTATTCTCACAATCACTTTATGATTTCATGTTACTCTGGTATTCAAACACCCTTATCATAAATGCAATCAAGAATATATATCATAGAAATTTGATTGCACATGCTTAAATAGTGACAAAACAAATATAAGATATGGCATAGGATATGATGAAGAGTTGTGCATGAACTGGGGAATTGGCCCTGTCAATTGCATGCAAATTTATGTTGGTTCTTCTCCACATCAATACATCTACTAATCTACCATTTGAACAACTCAACCATTTTAATCTTCTTCTCCATGCTTGCCCACTACATAATATGTTCTATCTTGATTCAAAACAAGTACACTAAATTAATGACGTAACAATCTGTTCCACATATTGCTTCTAAACCTGATCTGATTTTTGTTTAAAGCTTGAAAGAGTTACAATGGAAAGATGTACTACAAATGTTTGTACTTCATAAGGTAATCCTGCTAACATGTCATCACATGATGGCAATAGTCACACAAACTAAGATATTCACAATATATGGCACTGGTAGAATTTAACTTAATACCAACACATGCAAGAAATATAGTCATCCAGACCATGCACCTCAACTTTGTTTTGTGTTGGTATTATGACAACCAGGATTGCTTCAATTAGTTATGGAGGAACATAATACATTCATAATATGAGCTATATGCCATGAAGGTGAGCTACAGAAATAGGCTGCCTCCCCAAGCCAATCAGAGTTTCTCCACTCCTAAATTGAACGTTTGAAAAATTGAACAAGCTTAAACTATTTTTGGATTCAGATTCAAAAAACCAGAGACTGTTTTAAATCAATAACAGAGCAAGTGAAAATCAAACTGTGATACTGAAAAAAGAAACAAACAACAAATCATGAACAGAATCAACAGACAAGATTTTTACCTGAGCAGTAAGAGACTTGATAGCTTCCTTTGCGGATTTGTGTTTTTCAGCTTCATCTATTGCAATGGCAGTGACCTCCTTCAATTGCTGTGTTGTTTTTTCAAGTTCAGCTTCAAGGTGTTGGGTTTTGCTAGTAAGATCTTCCACCTAGTTTATATATTCATTCAATTACCATTTAGTATTATCCCATCACTTCAATAATTATGAAGTAAAGTACATAAACTGTACCAATTAAATAGTCATTCATAAGTTTGATGCAACAAAACTCTAGGAATACAGGTCATTAGAGGCACTGCATAATAGATGCAGATAGAACTCAGATACATCTCAAATTAATGTTGATGATATCTAGGTCATTTATACTGTTGATGATATATAGGCTTCCATATATTTCTAAGTGAGAAGACAATGACAGGAGTAGTTCCAAGCTTTTCCCCAAAGATATAAAAGCATTAGGAGATCCAACTACTCTTATCCATTAAATGCCACTTTATTTCTTTCAAATACAGCTTAACCTTGAATCATCGCTCAACTTGTGGGTAGTTTTGCTTACCACTCTACTTCAACTTCCGACTGCCTACTGCACTTAGTTCACAAGTTGTTATGCTATCCAGAAAATATAGTCATCTTACTCCAAAAGCGTGTGTGCATTGCCTTCTTACAAAGCATTTGCTGCCCTCTTTATGCGACAATGCATATATTACTTTAATTCATGGAGCATAAACCATCTCTCAGCTTGCTGGGGCGTGGGGATTTTCTTTTGCTTCAGCACCAATTTCTATCATTCTAACTTATTCATAGAAAAATAAAGGGGAAAATGCACTTTCCATCCTTCAACTAACATATGTTTTATACTTGACACCCCAACCACTAAAATTGACATGTTGCACCCTCAAACTACTAAAAAGTTGTAATATGCACCTCCCTCTGTTTTCACCTATTTTTCATTCATCTTAGTAGTTAGAATTGGACGATAGTACTATTTATTAGTTTTGATAGATGGTGGTGCAATATGTCAATTTTGGTAGTTTAAGGTACAAAGTGTAAAATGCGTAAAATGTGTAAAATGTCTATTAGTGTACTTTTGCAAAAAATAGATTTTCACGAAAACCAAAACCAGGCATTTCAACTAACTACTGAATTTTGGTCAATGCAACTATAGCCATTTTATACTTATATGGTAATTGGAGTGCCCTTCAGCTCACGTTAGTCTGTTATTATTGAAGAAAACAAACCTTATAGGTTACAGGAACCTCCATAACTCCCTACACCAACTTTACCATGCTTCATCTTCAACTTGTGCAACTTTAGAAAGTTTCACATGCCTCATCTTTACCATTGCGTGTGCACGCATGCAGGGAACTTTGTATGCATGTCGGTAGTGAAGTAAATGGTCCTATCAATTTGTGACTTCACATTTTAAGATATATATATATATGTTTCTTTTTCCAGGTTCTTGTCCTTACAAATACACAATGTAATGCCGTAATTTCTGTTGGGTTATGTGGAGCCTGGTTGTGAGCTGAGAAGACGTCAAGCCGAGAGTTCGCTCGATTCTTGCTCAACATGGCACTTGAGCGAAGCTCAGGCAAAGAGTTTGCTCGAGGTGCGCTCGATGGTTGGCTTGAGCGAACGTTGGATAGAGTGTTCGCTCGAGGCTCGCTTGATAGGCCACTCAAGTGAATGTTGGATAAAGAGTTCGCTTGAGACGCACTCGACACCCCGCTCGAGCGAATAACCCAGAAAATTGCCATTTTGGCGTCATGCTATATATATGTAATGTTTTATTTGTTGAAAAGCAGCAGATTGAAGCCAAAAAAGGAGAGGAACAGCATTTGAGCTTTCTTGAGAGAGAGAGAGTTGAGGTTCTAAATATAGGGAAACTTTTGTAACTCAATGTGTGTTGTAAATCCCCTCTGAATAAAATCCCCTGCAGCTCCGTGGACGTTGGCACGTTGCCAAACCACGTAAATTTTGTGTCGTGTGTGATTGATTCTTGTGTTTCTGCATTTATTGTTTCACCGTCTTTCTCGTTATTGTTGTTAGTGGGTGTGGTTATTCCTCAATAACTTCCATAGAAATGGGAGCTTCTAACATGAGATGGCCTGATCTCGCAACCATTAAACCAAAACACACATTTATAATATAGAAATTTCCATATATACAAAGAACCCAAACAATTCATGTTACTTGTACCCCATGATTTTCAAAAATAAGGCAAGTTAACAGCCCTAACTGAACTTTGTTAAATGAAGTCCATCAAGGTTAGAAATATCAAATATCATAAAAAAAAATTCATAATTTGTTCTTAACTAATCACTAAAAAACTTAATTCACAAACAAGTTGCTGTAATAATTGCATGTGATGACACGTTTGTAACATTGAATTTTGAGGATGTAACTTTTTATTAAATACCATAGTCCTTACCCAAATAAATAGTAATGACCACAAATATTTAACAAAGCTTCCTCTTGCTTAATCCAAATGACTCTTTGAAGGTTCCATTCGATATAGAAAACATAGAAGAAAGAAATGAAAACTTGGAATTTTATACTCGGTTAAGGTCAAAGAAACAGCAGCAAAGCTCTCTCTTATCTTGTAAGTTTTGATTTCTCAGCTATCAGATGGAGCCTAATATTACAGAGAATATACTGGGGAAAGACTTGTACTAAAAATTTTTGTACCCAGAACAGAAGATTGTTTTGATAAGGTTCCAGTCCAAGTAACTGAGACCTAGGAGTAAATTATACAGCTTGGTTAATTAAAATATTTATGGTTACTCAGAAATAAATGAGCTAGGCCAGTGGGAAATTCTTTAGATCATATAATTTTAAAGACTCAGAGGTCATTTTCAAAGCCTATGAGTACATGACAAGATGACCTGTAGGCAGCAGTAAGATCTAGGTACCTCGGTGTTATTGAAATGGTTTAAAAATTGCCCCATACATAATATTCTCAGTTTGAATCTAACTTAAATGGATGGTCCGACAAGAACCATTTCATGAGAAAAATTCATTCTTCATCTACCAGTTCCACTTTCGGGCACAAATCTGCCATTAAATTAGTATACTTTTCAACTGCTTTTAGCCCCAAAGAAGAAAGAAATGCTCCCAGAATGGTAAGGATAAGGAAATGAGGTCACAACATTATAATTCATGATAATAAAGAGAAAAACTTCTTTGGGCATGGAGCACATTTAAAGCCAGTACCTAACGTTTCAAGTAACAAACAAGGATTTCAGATCTCTGCATGCATGGGACTAGAAAACTAAATCATAGTTGCTAAAGCATTTTAAATAGGCTTACCTGGACCCTTAAATTTATGATTTCTTGACTTAAACCATCATTTCTATTCTTTGAATAGTCAAAGATTTCTTCAGAAAACCGTGCTGGGCTTGACTTTTCTGAAACAGGAGATGTTGATTGAGAAGGCATTCTAGAACCAGGAAGGGAAACTGACGACACTTTCTTTGGATTTCTGAAAAGAGAATGTGATACTTTTGAAGAGAAAAAGCCACCAAACTGAAAATTTTCGCTCAGAGAGGGAAAGACACGACTATTATGCAGTTCCACTTTCATGTCAGGCTTTGAATGCTTGCTTTCTGATTGAGTACCTGAGCCAAAAGATGACATTCTGGAGAGAGTTGTCCGTAGGTTAAGACCACGACTCTCTTTGTCTGCCATGTCATTCAATTTATGATGAATATTTGCACTTTTGGCTTTAGGAATTCGCAGAATAGGTCCAAATTCCATGGCTTTCTTCAGTTTTGCATAACAAACATCACACACCCGATATGGCTTGTTCATATTTGGAGCTAAAGAAGCTTTAAGAGATTTCCTGCTACTGCAAGCTTTGCAAAAGACTAACCCACAATTGTAACAATTGTGACGTTTTCTTCTGAAACCAAAAGGATTATGGCAACCGGAGCACACAGAATGGTCGGCACTAGATACCCATTCATGAAGGCAAACAACAGCTGTAAAGTTTGAACCACACACTACATTCTTTACTTGCTTATCTTTTAAAAAATTTACAAGGGTAGGTGTATTTCTGTGATCATAGTCACCATGGCCTAATTGCCCATTTGAACCCTTTCCCCAAGTATAAACCTCTGTTTTGGAAGTCAGAACTGCAACATGATATGAACCACAGGAAATCTCATCTATAGAACTGTCAGCAATTTTACCTCCTACACGACCGGGAACTTTTCCATCAGATACAGGACGACCCAGCTGCCCATATGCAGTACTACCCATTGTGTATACTTGTCCTGAGGTTGTCAGAACAACTGTGAGATTATGACCACAGGCTACTTGATGAATATTTTCATTAACTAATGCGGCTACACACTCAGGAAGTAGTCTAGGTTCTATATCTCCATGTCCAAGTCGACCTTTATCTCCATCCCCCCAGGTGAACAGCATTCCCCATGAAGAGTGACCAGAAGGTCCAGAAACGGATGACTCATTCTTCACATCAACAACAGCAGCAGTGTGCCAAACACCACAAGCAACCCTCATTGTCCGCTGCCCTTTCAAGGTTTCCACTTCCCGAGGAATACTTGTACTACTATGATCTCCATGGCCAAGGGCACCAAAAGATCCATCCCCAAATGTAAACAGCTGGCCAGCTGATGTCACAATAGCTGTGTGCCAAGGTCCACAAGAGACATTTGATACATGTATACCCTCCATGAGACCACCTACTTTTTTAGGAATCCAATGACTAGCTTCACTTCCATGCCCAAGCAGACCAGAGTTGTGAGTACCATCACCCCACGTATAAAGATCCCCAGAAAATGTAACAGCACAAGTGTGATATTCTCCACATGCCACTAATTCAACGTTCATGCCACTAAGAGTGTCAATGAGCTTTGGGTGGGAAAAATCTGCTTCTACACCATGCCCCAGCCTGCCCCCCGACTCCTCCCCCCAACTAAAGATCTCCCCTTGTCTTGTGACTAGGATAGCATGTCTGCCACCACAAGCAATATTATGAACATCTAGAGGTACTTTTGAATCCAATGCCTTGGGGACAAGGGCATCTATCATGAAACTATGTGAACTCTGAACTCTATGCATACCACCACCCAGCATTCCGTTACCAATACCTTCCCCCCAAATGAAAACATCACCCAAGGCACCAAAATCATCATGACCAGACCCATGGCTTGATGAGCTCACGGCACTAGATAAACTAACTCGAGATGCCTCTACTGCTACTAAACTTTGAGCATTTGAGTTCTCTACAGCTGCAGATGATAACGTGGAATTCGAAACTGATTCCTTAGTGGCTGCAGTATAGGATATTATGTCACAGAATGCCTTTCCCAATCTAGTCAGTGGAACATTCTCTAAAGGAATCCCTTCATTATCCCCTGGATCCTGTCATAATTTTAAAATATCCATGGAAAAAATAAACCTTGAATGCTAAATTGGTTACCAGAACTTTTATTGAACTGAAGAAAACAGCAAAAAGCAAAAACAAAAACAAAATACTAAAAAACAAAAACAAAAAGTGCTACTGACAAATGGTGCGATAGATGGAGAATTTCTTCGTATACGAGAATGATGACTATCTGATGATGCACTGTCACATCTTGATTCGCCTCTCCATTTCTGGTAGTTACCTCGGGTAATCAATGCCTTGAGACCAACAAACCAAACTTCAGCTTCTTCCTTGTCTTTACAAATCTGTCCATCAGTCGAATGGGTGAAACAAAGATCATTACATAGAATTTCTCAGTGACATCCACGTTTCTTCTTCTTCTTCCTCTTTTTTTTTTTCTTTTTCTAACAAATAGACAAATGAACTTGAGAAACTAAATTCATTACAAAACAACAGTAACGAAACAAACTTTATTTAGTGATTTCCATGTTTCATTGTCATTGATCAGCTAATCAAAATCCCACAAAAGAAAAAATAGACCATGGAAACACACTCACCAAATCCAAGGACCTGTCATTGCATATAAGTGAAAATGATTGGTATTCCTTCTCAGGACGAGGATACCGCCGGAATATTGCCTGAAAATAAATCCATTATCATATTTATCTAAGTTTTGAGACTTGAGGATGAGAAAATGATAGAATGGAATGACCGTATTATTATTTTTTAATAGGTATGACTATATAGTATAAGAAAAGAAAACTACAAACAAAAGCAATATATACAAGGATTCTAACTAAGCCTTTAGAAATTTTAACTGTCAATATATATACTCAGTAAAACATTCATTTGAACTCATAAATAGTTGATGTGAACACTTTATCACAGATCTGACAAAAATCACTTGAATAACCTTGAGAGGCTATATCCTAGTCATTTTCTTTTTCTTTTTTTATAAGTAAGAAAAAATTTTATTCATCGAATGAAATGGGCGCAGCCCATGCATATAGGAAGTATATAAAAGAAAACACCTAATTACATCCTAGTCATTTTCTAGGAAAGAAAGAACAATGATACAAACTTACAGTGCGTTGTCCAGGAATAATCCTTGAAACATGACTTAGTTTAAGTTGTTTCTCTTCTTTTCCAGAGTACCATATCAGTATAGACTCATCCTGAAACAAACCAATCACCTGAGTAATACAGAGAGATGAAAGAATGTTTTCCCATTCATTATTTTTTTTATAAGTAAAAGATTTTATTTATGGTGGAAAAGTAGGCACAGCCTAAGTACACAGGTGTTTCATTCATTATTTATGTTCATATAGGAAAATCTAGTACATTACGAACCTAAAAATCAGATGTTTGAATGCCTGAGATCTATAACTAGCTCAAACCAAAAAGAAGAGACGGGTCATACTTTGGACATCTAGCACCAAAAGTTCAGGAAACCTTTAGTCATGATGAAACCTTAACTGGTAATTTTGATTATTAAAGTGAGGTCTCAGTTAGAGTTCTCCATTCTATAGGACTGACCATTTCACTTAGAGTGCCAATGGCCTACACTGAGCGACGTGGTCACAACTTTTGCTAGGTGTCAGCAAGACTAGGTATTGGCTGAGAACCAAGAATGCAGCGCCTTTAATGTATGAAATTTCATTTTCAACTTCACAAATAAAAGGGACAGGATAGAACAGTGAAATGAGTATCAGTTTCTTGCTACATTGGTTATCTGGTTTAGATTTGTTAGACAGATTTTTTCACACAGTTTAAGCTATATATCAGTGGATTTATATACACATGACAAGATGCAAAGTATTATTGGTTACCAAAGCAAATCCCTTTGTGCTCAAAGTTTCATACTTTCTTGGGTAACTGAACCTCTAAATTTCTTTGGGAACAAAAACTAAACCTTGACATTTACTCTATTTCATAGAATTTTCCTCGATATCATTTTGTGCCAAGTGTTAGCATTATAAGGTTTTTCATAACTTGATTTCTGTACTAAGCCCTTATTGAGGTTTTGGCAAACTCGCTTGTTGGACGGGATAGTCTCAAATGCAGGAGATGAATTCAGAAAACAAACAATGCCAACGTAACTTACATTAGAAAGCCGGAATGGGCAGAACTTTGGCTTCCCTCTGCGTCCATACTTTAGTAGATGTGCACCTTTTTTAAGCGCTGCAATGGCCTGGATTTAAAAAAATAAAATAAAAGTCACACTACAGGAGCTATAGCTGCTTTTATAAAGGAACATAATTCTGGGACAATTTTGTTTGATAAGTTTGTAATAAATTGTTTTTATAATTCTGTGACGAGTAAAACAAACTGTAAGTGGAAAATAATCACTTCATTACTGAACACCTATTTAGACAGGAATGTTTCTCATCATCTACTTCAGTTTCCTCAGCACAACACCTTAAACACACATACTATCAAAAGGATTATTAATAATTCAAAATATCGCAAATGAAGGACACAAAAAGTTCTCACTGCCCTACTGATTGATCTGTGAATAAAAAAAAATTAGAAAAACAAACAGAGGCTACCATTGAATGATCAAATATGACAGTTTGACATTCTACATTTGATTATTTGATATGTCAAGAATAAGAGTGTATAAACAACATAGAGAGGACTCATGTTTGAAATGTACAGAGCACAAGATATATGATATCAAACTACCGACCGCAAATGAATTACTATTAAGCTTTTGACAGATTCCTTCTAAAACAACAACAATTTTCCAAAGCAGCCAATTTTCATGAATCCTTATTAAACTAAAGCCTAAGTCGAAAACCAAGAATTAAACCTGCTCGATGTCCTTTTCGGCGAGACCACCTCTCTGTGTATCAGCCATTCAAGTTGCAATACCAGCTGCAGTCGAGTTACAGACCCAACGCCCATTTCAACAACAGCCCCAAATATATCGAACACGATAAGTCGCCTTGCAACTTCGGCCCATGTACAAGTATTGCCCTGAAGAGGATACTAACGTTCTGTGCCAAGATTGTGGAAGAGAGAACAACTCCCTCATTTATCCCACAACCAAAAGTTGGCCTTAAAAACAGATATAGCAGCTCGCAAAGTCTGCCTAAAGACTTAAAAATCCACAATAGCCACGAAATCAAACCTCAATTCAGAGCCTCTATGATCAATCTAAGCTCTGAAACGGCCCAAGACGCTTTCCAGAACGCCAAAGAAACCCTAAAGACTCAGAGACACCTTCGAATTTTTTAAACTTTTAGATTTTTGCACGTTTTCGATATGAATTAGAGTAATGGCGATTGAGGTTAGCTAGAGCGCGAGAGATTCGGATAAATTTGCGAAAACGTTAACAATTTGCTAAGAATATCGGGTCGCCGAGTTCCTTAAAAGAAAATGTAGAACTCAGCGCCTTGATTCGGAGAGATTACGGTGTCGCGAAGGTCATCCAATGTCCACGATTTTGTCAAATTATACGTGATCTTCAAAGCGAATTCGCAGAGCTCCGAGGATTGTTAACGTGAGCCTCTCGCTCCGTCTCTCACTGGCGCGCGCGCGCGCTCTCTCTCTCTCTCTCTCTCGCAAACAAAGTTGTCTGATTCTTTTAATTTATTTTAATTTTAATTTAATATCCCCAGATGATTTAGCTCTCTCTCTCTCTCTCCCTCCCCAAATCCCAAGTTTGTATTGTACTGGTTGATGCCACGTCAGCAATTAAAATCTTGTGGGATGGAGACGGTTGGTTTTGTCCGTAACTGGGCTTGGGTGTCAAATCAGTTCAATTTTAACATTTAATTATCAAATAATAATATATATCTAAGATTAGAAAGAAAACGTAACAAAATTAATGTTTCCCAAACCATAAATAAATAAATAAATCTATAATATGAGTATATTCAATAATTAAATGGTGGGAAAATGACTGGATTAGACGAAAATTCAATCAATTTTCATGAATTAAAGGCATATGCAGCGGAAAGACAGACATTCATGTCTAAATTTGGTAATTCCTTAGTTGACCGAAGACAAGGTCAGTTGGATAGTAAATATAGAAATCTAAATTCAGTTGTAAAAGAAGACCCTTGCAATGCTGCATGCACTACCATTATGATATAAGAGAAGTGTTATGGCCAATAAGAAATTTTATAAAAATAAATTCACAAACTGACATGATTCTATATGAATGAGGTCAAACATATGAATGATGTAAGTAGTTAATTTTAAGCTACACTAATTGTTGGAAAATTGCGAGGATATTTTTATACAATACTTTAGAAATATATAGTAAGTACACGCATCATATGTCTAAATTAGCTAGAAATCTTTCTACGAAGTTGAGATCAATTTATCTCTAAATCCATTAACATTATCCTTTTGTGCCGATTAAAGCGGAGCTCTTCCCTCCCTTTTCTCTTCATTCTCCCCCAATCCTTTCTAATCATTGTCTCTAGCTAACTTACAATAGGTCGAGCTTTTGTTTTCTAGACACCAAAAGATCATTAGCACAATATATATATATATATATATATATATATATATATATATATATATATATACCATCGATCTCATCGGCAGTCAATCTTTAGGATGCACTCAAAGGATGTGGCCACCAATATGCCGACGTTTGTGTCTTGTGCATTGTGAATCCGTTCGAAACACCATGAACACAACATGACATCTAGCTCCCTTCCCTCAAATATTTCAAATCGGCGACCATCCCTGCTCACATGTGAGTCCTACAATAAATTGTCCTTAATTAATGGCAATCATCTCCTAATTGGCTAGATCATCAAGGAATATTAGGCATGCTGCATGGGGCTTCTAGCTTCTTTTTCCTCACATTGTCATGTTAATTTATATAATGTGTTTTTGACATGATTTTGTTTGGAGTAGTACTTAATTCATCCGCTGATGATCTTCTAATTGTATTCCTAATTTACTTTTAATTTATTTGTGATTAAAATAAAAAAACACACACAAGCATGCAAAATAAATGTAATTATATAATTTTTTAAGAGTGCTACACCTATAAAGAGATTACATAAAAGTAATTCCACAAACAGACGTGGCTCCATGTGAGCTGTCAGATCTGAAATATAATAAAAGTAACTTTACAATTTGACAGATCATATCAAAACACGTCAGTTTGTGGAATTACTTTTATGTAATTACTTTGTGGCTAGAATATTTCTCATAAGTTTTAGATCGTGCCATGCATCAAGGGATCTCTATGGATTTCTTTAATTGTTTGTTTAGTTGCAGTAGTGGCAACAAGATCAAAAGCGGAAAATGCAAATCCTGAACTGAGCAAGGATAGAGAGAATAGAGATTAAATTAACTCTCTTAATGACCAATATTGCAACAGACCATGATATTAAGATACTTAATTAGCATGATCGATCTTTAAGTTTCGAAGTTTTTAAGTAGCTAGATAGGAAAGAAAGACCGCGCGCACTTCAATAAATATAATCATCATCGAAGGCCATGAAATTGCTGCTCCTCTTTACTGATCTACCTTCTCTATCAGCCTGCAATTACGTACGTACGATATATTAATCAAAGAAACGCATAATTAATAATACAAGAAATAATAATAATAATAATAATATTGCAGATCAGAAGCAAACAAATAATAAATTAATGTTTTTATTACAAATTATAGCAAGACAAGCTAATTAACTCAAAATTCACTTAACTATAATTTGCATGTACAAGAGTAAATATATACATGATCAACGTTTTTCACTTAATTTGTATCCGAAACCATCAAAATTGATAAACTTTTCTCTCAAATTACAAAAATTGATACTTTGCACCCTCCATTACAAAAGTATATATTAATTATACTTTTGACTTTTTTTATAACAGTAATAAATTTTACAACAAATAGTGTGCTTACGTAGCGATTTATAACCAACATAAGTACTCTGGCGAAAAATCTAAAATCCAAATAGTTGATGAAAATGTAAATTTCAAGAGTTTGGCTAGGTGACTAATTGAGATGATAGACATCATCTTGAGTTTAAATTTTGTGAGTTGTTGAATGTAAAATAGTTTGAGTTTGTTTGGAGTTTGTAAGGCTGCATTTGGTTGCAACACTCAGCTGAGCTCAGTTGATTTCAATCTAATTTTAAATTGAGTCTAACATCTAAATATTCAACTTTCAAATTATTAAACCCATCTCAACTCAAAACGTCCTTACACGTGGGACCCACAACCATTTTTAATTTTTCATAAAAAAATACTAAATTCACCTTAACATCCAAACACACTTTAAACTCAATTTAGATGGACCTCACATAACTCCCTACACTGCTCAATTCACTACTATTCATAAAGAACTAAACTCAGCTCAACATCAAAACGCATCCATGTTTTAGATAAGTCAAAACAAGTAATTCTGAACCTTAGTGCATGTTTGGGATTGCGGTGGAAAAATATAATTCTATTATTAAAAAGTTATTTATTATTTGGTAACTATATGTTTAAAGCACTTTCGAAACAAATTCAAAAAGTGCTTTTGGAGATAGAATGACGATTATCTTTTTTTTTTTTTTTTTAATTATGACCATATCTTTAAAAATTTAAAAGTTGCAATTATTTGAAAATTGTATGGGTATTTTCAGACAGTTTTTTTAAAATTTGAACTACATTTAGGATTAGTCAGAAAAGAAAATGATGTTTTTCCTCGAATGTATTTTTTAACTTATTTGAGATTAAAAAATATTTTAATATGTAACACCCAAACAATCTAATTTTTCCATTAAAGAGTTTTAAAGTTAATTAAGTATTTTTTAAAACTCTTAACGCAACCCCAAACAGGTCCTTAAGGTTCTTATCTTATCCATTGAAGAGTTTGAATTTGAAACGGCTACAAGTCTGTAGAGAAAGTTTCTTGTTGTCAACAAATTGTGAGCAAAACTATCGCGACAAATTCAATCCGTTAGCAGAATTTCACTGGGACTTGAAAAGTACTGCTTCCAGGAATATATTTAAACTGTCCTACTAATTAGGAACAGCAGAGATTCAATTCTGAAGATTTTGGAGAGCACTTCTCGGTGCTTATTTTGGTAGATCTTTGGAAGTTTTACTTGTACAGGAGTATTTGGATAATTTCAGTTGAGATGGGACTTGTTATTCATCCAACAAGTGAGATTTGAGTCTTCAATTTACTCTATGCAAGTAGCTATATAATATAAATATATAATATGGTAATTGCAAATGTTCTAGCTAGCCTTAAACCCACCTTAATTTCTCAAATTAGGTTAGCCTTTAATACATTAATTAAAAAGATGTAGCCTAAATGAAATAACAAGAAGCCATGCATGCATAGTACTGATCAATAATTAATTAATTAGTGATCGACGACATATATATATGTACCTTGCTTATAAGCCTTTCAAAGGCTTCAGGTCCATGCTCTTCAATATATTTCTCAGCAGCAGTAAGAACATCATCTTGCTTTTTGAAGATGTTGTTACGTGGGACATACCACATTTGAACATGAGTTTGTGGATTCATATAGAACGGCCTTATGAAGTTCCGATAAACATATGCTGCCCCATTGAAGTGAGGTAGGACCAACCAGCATGACACAATAAGCTTAGCATAAGGCCAAATGGGGAGCCTGAAATTTTAACATGAAATAATTTTACTTACTGAATTTTAAAATTAATATGTTTACATTAATTAAGCCGGATCGATCCGGGATCGAAGCTGCTTACAATTCAAGGACTTTGGCAAATGTAAGCTCAAAGATTGTGAGCATAGAGTAGAGAACCCAATATGTAAGCCATTGCTGATCATCGGTTGGAGACTTGGTCTCTATAGCCTTGATGGAAGCATACCTATCCAGAGCGTACAACACCAAAGAAAAAGAACAAATTAATGGAGATGATGGAGTACTCACTCCTAAGTTTTATATGCTGTCCATACTTACAGTGGATAAACAAGAGTGACCAGAGGCCTGCAACGCAAAAGAAAAATGAACCCCAAGTGAGGAAATTAAGAAGAGGAAACCAAAAGAAAAGTAGAAAGCACTTGTACAAGTACTGATTTGGATACTGAAGAGACATACAATGCTAGAACATCAAAGTTCTTGACCACCACTTGGAGAAAATTCCCGGAACTCATCTTTCTTGCCACTGCTATTTCTGTTTCCCGACCTCTGTTGTTTAGTCTTTACAGAGTGACAGCATAGAAAGATAAAAAAGCAGCAGCTCGAAAGGGTCCTGATAGAAAGAAATTGGTAAAGGGTCATTGATGGGAACTGATTTTCCGGGGGAATCCAATGGTGCACGAGGACAGAGGCACCGAATTTTGAAAAAAAGAAGACAGTGCAAGCGTCCCCTGTCCTTTTGACTTTTTGGCAAATGCAGTCTCCACTTTTTTTTTGTTTTTTCGGTGTCTTTCTTATTCTTTTCTCTGAAGTTATTTTCTCCCAAATGAGTGGCCCAAATAAGGAGTAATAAGCTGAAGACAGCACAACTGAGCCAGGCCCATGCATGGTTGATATTTGGATTAAGTCGATCTAATTTATTTTGTCGGGTTGTGAGTAGATTATGTTGACAGATCAATCAAACGTACGGTCCTGTGCTCTTTATGAGACAGGCAATGCCGTTCAATAATTCCGTTCCAAATTTTTTTTTATTTCTTTTTTTTTTTACGTAATGATTAAGAAAATATTATTTAATAATATTATAATTTTTTTAAAATATTTAAAAATGTTAAAAAAATGATGTGAAAAAAAATTCAAAGGTTATTCATTGTTTTTTTTTTTTTTTTAAGATCTTGCTCAACCATCCTCTCGAGTTTATGGGATAAACATTGTTTTCTAGTGTCACCCTTTCTAGATTATAATATTATGAGTGCAGAGTAGGGTACGCATTAATAGTGCTTGAGAACCAGAAGCTAGAACCCTAATTAATTATGCATGCGACTGTACGTAGAAATAGAGCAACTCTGCAAAAGGTCCATTATCCTTTTGCTTTTTACACTCATGAGAAAGAACAAGCTCATGTAGGGTCCATCACATTGATATTTAGTTTAACAGTAGTGTTAATCTCGAAATAGATCAAAGTACTTAACTATTGCATGGTAGTGGCTTGCAATAGACGTGAATGTTAGACTAAAGCGTGAATGTTAATCTCGACATGTCGTTTTGTTCAGATGTCATTTATCAAGTACGAAGATAAACGACATGTAGTTTTTGTTTTCATCAAATTAAAAACGACGTGTCGTTCATCATTATACGGGATACAAACTCCTGAGGTAAACGACGTGTCGTTTAGCATTACCGAATGAGACAATTCCCTACTTAAACGACGTGTCGTTTTTATCAACCGAAAACGACATGTCTTTTATCAATACTGAATGATCGACTCCCTCCCTAAACGACGTGTCGTTTTCAGCCTATTTTCAGTAAGGCTAAAAACGACATGTCGTTTTGGTCGTCTTCAACCTCCAGCCAGCACGCAGATTTCAGATTTTTCAGCGATTTTCACGTCAAAAAACACGTTTTTAATCACAGAAAGTTTAGAAAAACTATTTCTTTATGACTTCTAAACTTCTTTCAAATAAAAAATGTCTAAAAAACAAAACTCAAATTTTTTTTTCAAATTACGGCCAAAAAACAGAAAGGAACTGTGTTTTGATTTTAAACACCAAGGCAGAGGTTTAGATGGCTCTGATACTAACTATTAGACTAAAAATAATTCTCTAATACGAAATAATACTATAGAAACAAGAATTGAAAGGTTTTAATGCCAAATTTAATACCCCCAGTCATTGATGCTATTCACTGTATTTGCTGCGTTTCTCTCTGTATTTGGCACTTTCAAACTCTTCTCTACTCTATTTAGATGGTGTAATACCAAAGAGAATTGAGTGAGTGAGTCTGGGGACCAAACACTGTATTTATAGCCGAAGCCTCCATCAAGCTTCGGTGTTCACGTGTCCCACGTGATCCTATTTTCATGGGATCAGTTATGAACGTGATGGAAGAGTGATGGACCACTTAAAAGACTCTTAAGTGATAGACTCCTTCTTACGATGAGAAACGGTCAACAGTGAAAGCTAAATTAATGCTTAGGTCCATCATGTTCTAACATTCTTTACAACATACTAATGATCAAGTTCCTATTTTCGTGGAGTAAAGTGAAATCGATCATGGGGATGTATATAAGAGGAAGGCCGGTATCATTTTTTTTTTTTTATGCATTTGGAGAGGGGCCGGTTTTCGAACTATCTTCATTTTGAAAGTTAAAAATTATGTCAATCAGAACACAAATCTTTAACAATTCAGCTATCAATTTTTGAATTAATAGTATACGTACATGAGAATTGAAAATACTGCTAAACTTTTTGCATGAAATAGGGCTATAAATGTTCCATAAAAAAATGAAAGAAATACTAGGCCAGGCTATAAAAGCAGATCCAAGCAGCGATGTATATATGAATGGCTAGCTAATTAACCCCCGGCCTCGATCTCCTTCTTTATGAGTAACTGATTAGATCGTAAGTACTATATATATTGAATTAGACATGTATGGTTTGGCTTACATCTTGTTAAAAATTTATTAGAAACGTCTTAATGAAAAATGAATAGATAAGAGACTGGAAGATAATTAATTAATGAAAAAGTCAACTTATTTTTTCGCTTAAAACAATCTTGTTCATTCATTTTTCAAGCAGCATATAACCCGATCTTCATGCATGCATTTTCATTTTTCATTTTTCAGTGATTTTGTCCATGCATCATGTTTTTCTGCGATAAAACTTGCAAAATTAACGGTCGATTTAGAAAGCTTGCATATATCAAGCATTAATTGATCAGACGAGCATTAATTGAGTTTTTTATAATACATATATATATGCATGGTTGTCCACTACAAGAAATAGGCCTTTTAGCAGCGAATTTCTATCTGCTGCAAAATAAATCGCCGCTATATAGTATTTTTGCCAGCGATTAAAAACTCGCCGCACGTTTTAAAATCCAATCCTCGTAAAAACACTGGGCCGGTCCCAATGCAACAACTGCAGCGATTTAATAGATTTTAGCTGCGAAATAAATCGCCGGGATATAAAATCACATGTTGTAGCGACATGAAATCGACGGGATAGCTCTGGGCGCCAAATCTAATTTATTTCCCCCTTTCCCTCCCGTCCCGAGCCTTACCCATTTCTAAAATCATCTCCGTTCTTCCCCAGTTCTTCCACGTTCTTCCCCAGTTCGGCTACCTGCAATTAAATCCACCCACTTCACACACACGACTTCATCTCCATTTTCAAATACGCCCCAAAGCTTCTGCGCCTCTGACCTCCACTTCATTTTCCTTCCTCACAGAAGCGAGGGTCGTAATTTTTGGAGTACTTCTTCTGGGATCAAGTATCAGAGTGCAAGCATATTCAACTCCGACTCTTGGAGTGAATTCCTTTAGTGAACAGAGGTATTGCTTGGCCTAATTTCTCTATCTCTCCACCTTCATATGTAGACTGGTTGCTTTACAACAATCGGTGCATTTTTCTTGTAGAATAATTTCCATCTGTTTGAGTCAGGAAGCTTGATGCTTTTTGCACGAAAATGCCACCTTTATATTTGCATTTTGTGTAGGTGTTGATGTGGGGCGTTAATAGTTAGTAATTTTTGGGTGATATTTTTAATTTGCACACCATAGATACATATATATATATATATATTATATACATGTCCAACCAGGAAATAAATTAAATTGATTTGTTGGTCTGATAATTACACCCTCTAGCTAGGCTGCTGGTGTTATAAAGTCATGCAAGTTATTTTGGTGTCCAAAACTGGCTATCTCACAGCCCTGTCATTGCTGGACACTTAAAATTATGCATGATGATGATATATATTTGTTAGACTTCCATAAATATGTATTTAGAAAGTAAATATATATATATATCATTATAAGAATAAAATTTGAGCCTTTGGAATTAAACAATAGTTTAGCAGCTTGGACTTTTCTGGACATGTAAGAATACTGTATATGTGTAGGATTTGAAGTTAGTGATCTTTCTTGATTTAGTATATGCTTTTCGAGAAAGTGGAGGTAATGCGAAGGGAATAAATATTTCATATTTTGAATGTTACATTGATGTTTTCTTGAGATTTTAGATGATGCGAAAAAGAAATATAAATGTGGTAGATGCTAAAATATTCACCTCTAGTTTCTGTGGCAGGCTAAGGGTATTTTTTGTCTACGAATCAAATGTTTTATTATTCATGTTCTAAATAGTAAAAAAATTTCAAGAAAGTTGTATTTTCTCAAGACTTGAATGATGTGGATTTGTTTTTTAAAAAAAGTTTTTGAACCAAACTAGTGTTGAGGCTTTTATTGAAATTATCATGTGTGTGTTCTGTTGTTGGAAGCACAAACTTAATTAATATTTGTCATCATGGATTTCTTGTTTCGACACGGGTATTTCTCTTCTGAATTCTGATATTTTCTTAACTTCCAGCAATTGGTTGAACAAGAACCCAAAACAACTCCTTGCCGAGGGCCTGTGCACCCCTAGGATTAGTCGGAACTTTGTTCTCGAACACCCGGTGTCAATAAAAAAAAAAGAAAAAAAAAAGAAAAGAACCCAAAACACATTTCTATCATACCCACTAACTTTACTGATGATGCTACGAGATAACTGTGGCCATTATGCTTTTCAGCTTAGAACCAATCCTACCCAATTTCCACAGTTAACAAATTATTGAAATAACTTTTTGAGCCTAATATTTCACTTTCAAGATCACTTCATTTTCCCTCATTTTTATCTGGTAATCTCTCTCTCCCTCTCTCAAATTGAAAAATAAAAAATAAAAAGAACTTACAAGCTTAATGTGTATTTCTAGAATCTTTTGCATACTAACATTGTTGTCAATGTTGATGCACGATTTTATTTATGCTCGAGTTTCTACCTAGAGATTCCCGTGCTCTTTCCTGGAGAGCTAAAGACTTGTGCCCATACCAAATTACTGAGTCTTACTAAAGCCTGCTTATCTGCCCTCAGTTGTTACTTCATACATGAATCTCATTTTGGAGTGTGTAAAATATAGCATATATATGCTTTCTGAATTTGTAGAACTAGGCAAAGTACGAATAGGATTGCAATGCACCCCCAGTAGCTTCTTGTTACAAGAAAAAGGGAAAGAAAAGGCAGTCCCATCCTATCACCGCCATGACCATCAAAACAGTTATAATTTATGTTACACTTAGAACAATGATTATGGAATTAAGTTGATATGCCTCTCTGAATTCTTCCCCTAGTTTCATCAATTTTTGGGTGTGTAAAATATCTTTCCAATTAATAGAAGTAGATAGTTTTTCAATGAATTCTGTGAACACATATATGGCATAACTATCACCTTAGGTTACTAATTTTTATCTACAAACTTTGCAGATACATGAAACCTGAACATTTTGGATACTTGGATCTACTACAAAGTTTGAGGAGTGGGGATTGCTCCTAATGATATGTAAGAATCGATGTTGTGAGTTAAAAGCCAATATATTCTTCTTTGAAGTGGAAAAATGTTATGTGCTACAAATCATTTAGGGGATAAAAATGACAGTACTGCAGTCGTCTGTTGAAAAGTGTTTGGAAAAAATCATACTAGTTTAGTGGGGGAAAAAATAAAAAGAAAACGGTTGTTCTCAACTACTCGTAGAAACCAACTGTTAGTCAGAGTCTCCATGATCAAGAAGAATACCATACACTGAGTTGGATGGCTTTTGCTCATGTAAAATGAACTATTTTTTCCACAGTCGGAAATATAATTCAATAGCATCCACAGCCCATCTCTCAGTTTTTGATGAACAAGGATAAAGCTGCGAAAGTAATAATATATTATCGCATCAACTCCTCGGCTCCTGGGCTCAATGGGTCAAATAGAGTTTTTACTTCACTGTGATTGCATCCACACTTTCAGGATTCCCCTTTGGTCAATATATGCTTGAGTCTCACTTGTGGAGGAAACCGTGGTCACAAACCGTGGTGACTTGAGTCTCACTTTTGGAGTTTAGTAGAACCAATTGAAATCAAAACATGACAAAAGTTGGCTTTAAGCTTTAACTTTTCTGTACTAAATATATAGGCAAATATTATTTCCCTTGGGGAACTCGATCAAGTTCCCCTTGCATATAGAGATTAATTTATCTTACAATATAAAAAGCTGATCAATTAATTTATCACAGCAAACTATATAAATTTATATTAAGGGTGTATATATAAGTAGGTATGTATTTCAGTTTCTATTCATTAATGGAAATGAATAGATACCATGCATCTACCTACAACAATTAGCTTCCATTTGTGTATATATGCTATTAATGTTTCTAATACCAACAAAGTGTATATCGCATACTAAATTGAAAGCAGTTAGTTGCAATTTCAGGGTTACTTTTAGTGTCATGTAGTTGAGATTTGCTAAAAGTAATTTTATTAATTGGAGTGATTTAGATCGAACTCAAGTATTGATTGATGTGTTATTCATTAATTGAATATTTTAATGAATTAAGCATTGAATGGATTGTTTAGCCCTTGGTATTAATATGTACGTTGTCTGAGCCAATCTCAAGCTTATAACTAGCTTTCCTACTTTGTGCACTAGTATACGGGACATCCTATTTCAAGTTGCTATTTTTAAAAAAATGAAACTACACTTACAGAAAATCTGAAAATAATTTTCTACATGAAATACTATTGAACTTATAGGAACTCAACCCAATTGTTGCTTCCATCCATTTATCTTTCATGTACAAAACCCAACGGCCTTTATTGGACAGCAAACATGCAATTTGAATGTATGCTCTAGTTATTTATTTAGGATGCTTGGATTTTAAAGTTTGGCTTAGTGCTAATTATGGATAGAAGTTAAATTGTTTGATGTTGTGCTTGTTAGTTGATTTTCCCTAAGTTGACAGGATGTAAGGAACGTGCTTTCTAGTTCAAATATATAGTCTTTAAGATGCAGTTAAGCTTGTGATTAAAATCATTACTCCTATATTTGTTTGCTTTTATTTGTATATTTTTCTTTTGTTTATTGATTTCGTTTGGGGTAGGCTCTTCTATATATTAAGATTTAATCTGACACTTTATGTTACATTTTTGGGTGCAGATTGTAGGACGGATGTGCTGTCATTTTTATTGAAAAGCACTTAGTTGAGCCCGACGGCCTTATTGGTGAGCCATTTCACCTAGGGGTGAGCTGAAACAATTTGTATTGGGGATTGAAGGTAACGAATACCCATACACGTCCGTAATTCCTTCTTCCTTTCATTTCATGAATTCTCAAAACATAGATGGATGTTTTGTTGTTAGTGTTATTATATATGCTAGACATAGCTTTGATTGGTTAATATATATGGTTTATTATTAGATAATCCATCTAATAATAATTATATTCTACTTAACAAATT
Organism: Juglans mandshurica; assembly: GCA_022457165.1. NCBI lineage: Eukaryota > Viridiplantae > Streptophyta > Magnoliopsida > Fagales > Juglandaceae > Juglans > Juglans mandshurica. The sequence goes on along the minus strand of CM039621.1, from coordinate 12,903,154 downwards.
CCACAACCTATGTTTGTTCTTTGTTTTGGGTGATGTTGTTTGCCGGTAAAGGTATTTTTCCTTGTGTGGCTAATTAATTAATTTGAATTTGAGTTAGAGTCGTCAGTGCTATGATTTAATTTCATTAACGTAATAACACAGTTCGTAGATATAAAATAACAACAAAGTACTCAAGGATCCTTAAGCAAGACCATGCAAAAGATGTCAACCAAAAGTAATTCTTTGGACAGACCCAAAAACAATTATTACCAAGTCAGAATAATGCTGTTAAGTACTGCTTAATGCATCTATATTTTAATCCTTGGATTAAACATTGTATTTTCTTAGATTATATATATTGGACAAGTATTATAAGGAATTGCCTAAAACAGTATGGAGTATATAAGGTAGATAAGCAGTTTCTGCCGACCAAACAATAAAAAGTGGTCAGTGTTATGGCCTAACAAACGAACAAAATCCCAACTGAGATGATATCAAGAAAACTTGATTACTTCTTGAATCTTCTATCTTTTCTTATCTTCTATATATAATCTTCAACTATAATGTCGGACCAATTATAGTTGTTTGCTTACTTTTGTTTCAGGAAAATTGCTTTAACTCAAATTACATCATCTATCTACGATGAATTGTAATTTCCATATATGAAAACATAAATCCGAACTCACCCACCTCAAAGAATGAAATGGAAATATTAGACAACATAATAAAGCGTGAGCTTCTGATTCATGTTGTGTAATTTTTTTTTAATAATACAAGTAAATAGGCATTGCCCAAGTACATATGAGGTACTATACAAACACCATATCTTGAATTCAGTATTTGTTACATGATTCCAGTGGTGTATGCAAACACCACAGCTTAGACCACCTTCCTATATCCCAAGAAAGCAACTCATTTGTAAGTTGTAGGCACGAGTAAGCAACACAGTTCATTGCCATCTGAAAAACTGAACTCTTACACACATATATGCTCTTTAAATAAACTATATTACACTAACCTTTTGTATGCAATAACTGAATAGTGCCACACATATATGCTCTTTAAATACGTTGGCAACCTCTATAACATCCTCCACAGTCTTGATTAGAGTTTCCTGAATTCCACGTAAAGGTTACTCCCATTGGCGCCACGCTCTAAAAGTCTAGTGTCTCAACCACCTTCTAATATGCTTTTTATGAAGTGAACTAGGTGCCTCCAATTCTCTTCTTCAAACAACTTCTTATTCATTCTTCTAAACGTGAATGCGCACTATGGTGCCTTTTGCATCGAACTTAGTTGTTTACGGTCCATGCTTAACTAACTTTCTTCTCCTCCCATATCGTGCTTCAGATGGACAAAAGTTGGATGAATGACCCCGATAGGCTTGTATCACCTGCATATGCCGAAGGCGTTAAATATTTCCTCGCACAAGCACAAAACCATGCAAATGGAAGGGATCGCATCCGGTGTCCATGTCGTGCATGCCTTAACAATCTGTGGCTGCCTATATTTGAGGTGGAAACTCATTTGTTTATGAAAGGGATCAACCCAAATTACACGCAGTGGATGTTTCATGGGGAGGAGGATACAACATGGAATGTGAGTGATGAAGATATTGATGATGATATCAACCAAGAAAACGATTACATAGATGACATGCAGGATATGTTGGATGACATCCGGGCAGGCACCTTCGATGATGCGCCCCAAGATAGCACTCTTGCGGCAAACAGGCCACGAGAGACGGTAGATTCATCATTTTTCGAGCAGCTACTAGAGGATGCCCGACGTCCGTTATTCGATGGGTGTACAAAATTTTCAAAACTGTCATTCGTTGTGAAGTTGTTACACATCAAATCAATCGGTGGGTGGTCAATTAAGTCATTTGACATGCTACTTGATTTGTTGAGGTCTGCCTTTCCTGATGCCCTATTACCACAATCATATGAGGAGTCAAGGTCGTTGGAGCGCGGTTTGGGCTTCAAATACCACAAAATCCATGCGTGCCCCAACGACTGCATCTTATTTTGGAAGGAAAATGCAGCTCTTACTGAATGCCCTGTATGTAAGGCTTCGAGGTGGATACCAAATACACGCGGACAGCGCACGGTACCTCAAAAAGTGTTGCGTCACTTTCCTTTGAAACCGAGATTGCAGCGTCTCTTCATGTCTGCAAAGATTGCAGGTGATATGCGATGGCACAAAGAGCAACAGACGAAAGAAGATACTTGTATGAGACATCCGGCCGACTCTGAGTGCTGGAAGAAATTTGATGAAGATCATGGCTGGTTCGCTTCGGATCCTCGCAATGTTAGGCTCGGTCTGGCTAGTGATGGCTTCACTCCATTCAACAACTTGGCTAAACCTCATAGCATTTGGCCAGTGATCCTTGTCCCCTATAACTTGCCGCCGTGGTCATGCATGAAAGACCAATTCTTCATGACATCTCTGATTATTCCTGGCCCAAGGTCACCAGGGAATGAGATTGATGTATACTTGCAGCCGTTGATCGATGAACTGCTTGAATTTTGGGAAGATGGGGTACCTACATATGATGCCTCAACTAAGGAGACGTTTATGTTGCATGCTGCCTTATTGTGGACAATCAATGATTTTCCTGCCTACGGGAATCTGTCTGGCTGGTCAACAAAAGGAAAATTGGCTTGTCCGTCTTGCAATGCAGACACAGACTCTAATTGGTTGAAATATGGCCAAAAACATTGTTACATGGGACATCGTCGTTTCTTACCCCCAGATCACATATGGAGAAGGAGGAAAGGGTTGTTCAACGGTAGAGAAGATCATCGCATGCCACCAAGGGATGTAGGAGCTGAAGAGATTCAAAATCAATTGCAGATGATTGGGGATGTTCAGATTGGCAAATCTCATAGGAAGAAAAAACGCACTGCTGAAGAGCTGAACTGGACAAAGTGTAGCATATTCTTCGTGTTACCTTATTGGTCAACAGTTCGACTTCGGCATAATTTAGATGTTATGCATATTGAGAAGAACATTGCCGACAACATCTTATTCACTTTAATGAACAGTCCAGGGAAAAGTAAGGATAACATCAATTCAAGGCGTGACTTAGAGCTTTTGGGCTATAGAAAAGAATTACACTTGAGCTGTGATGGTGATCGTGTAACAATGCCACATGCACAGTATACATTAAACGTCGAGCAAAAAAATAAATTTTGTGAGTGGTTGTCTGATATCAAATTTCCAGATGGGTTCGCTTCCAATATCTCCAACTGTGTAAATCGACGTGAGTGCAAAATCTCAGGGTTGAAAAGCCATGACTGTCACGTTTTCCTTCAAAGACTACTCCCTATTGCTGCTGGGGGGTATTTAAGAAGTGACATTGGCTTGGCTTTGACTGAACTTGGTACTTTCTTCAAAGAGTTGTGCGCTCGAACACTCGATGTAAACCGCCTAGCCCAACTCCAAACTGATGTTGTCACCATTCTATGCAAACTGGAGATGATATTCCCTCCTTCATTTTTCGATGTTATGGTCCACCTAGCTGTCCATTTACCCCGTGAGGCCAGACTTGGGGGTCCAGTACAATATAGGTGGATGTACCCATTTGAGAGGTATCTCGGCAAATTCAAGCGGTATGTTAAGAATAAAGCCCGCCCAGAAGGTTCAATAGCTGAGGCCTACATTCACACCGAATGCTTGACATTCTGCTCCATGTATCTCAAAGATATTGAGACGAGGTTTAGTCGACCGGACCGCAACATTGATGCTGACGAAGAGGAAACGTTAGATGGGTTCAAAATTTTCAACCAGAAAGTCCGTCCCTTGGGCATGCCTTCTAACGTGCAATTAGAAGATAAATTATTTAGGGCAGCCATCTGGTACGTGCTCAATAATTGTGCGGAGATTGGACCTTATATAGAGTAAGCATTAACGACTCTACTTAAAAATCACATTTCATTCTATACAATTTGCTATGAACCCAATAGCATCTAACTTCAATATGTTGCTTCGCCAAACAATTCACCAAATGCAGGGAACACTACGAGAAATGTAAGGTGCAACACCCAGATTGCATCGAGCGCACGCACCAAACTGAGTTCCCAACTTGGTTTAAGCAACGTGTAAGTTCTTATCCATTCCTATCTAAGATGTGCTGCTATAGCTTTCATTTTATATGATTTGGATCTAATCGAAAATAAACGTTGTGAAATTTGCTTTTTTAAATATATAGATCCAGGAACATCGTACCTCGCATACACTTGATGTGTCAGCTGATCTGTACGCGTTAGCTTGCGGGCCTGACCGTTGGGTTGCAACATATGCTGCTTGCATAATAAATGGAAAAAGGTTTCATACGAAACAGCGTGAACTTCGCCGGCGTACACAAAATTCTGGAGTGGTGGTAACTGGTGATGAGGCCACAAATAACTTGGACTTCTATGGAGTTATTAATAATATTGTAGAGTTACGCTACATGGAGTGGCGTCGAGTGTACCTGTTTGAATGTGATTGGTTTGATGTTGGTGATCGAAAACGAGGGGTGCGGGTGGATGACCATAGGATTAGTGTCAACATGAACAGGACTTGGTATAAGGATGAACCATTCGTGTTGGCGAGACAGGCTGATCAATGTTTCTACATAAGAGATTTAAGGGCGAAAGGGAATTGGGGTGTTGTGCAGAACTATGCAAATAGGAATGTATACAACATTCCGCCACTGCCAAATGTTCTTGAAGTACTTGATGGGGAATCAAGTACTCCTGATGCCGATCAGGAAGATGAGCCATCATATTATTATGAACCAGTGCAGTGTGATAACACAGATCAAGTGGCAACTCAACTGAATAGGCCTGATATACTACCTAGCCATGTAGATGCACGATAAATCATGGATCCGGTTGGTCAATGCATAGATTCAACAGGCTTTATTAATGATGACATGATCTCATTTGAGTCTGGAAATGCGGCCAGTGAAGGGGAATATTCAGATGAAGAGGACCTATCAACAAATGAGGAGGAACATTCAGATGAGGATGGGCACACAACATCTGATGAGTCTGGCGACCTATAAATATAACCCAGGAACTTCGTGAATTTAAGGTTGAGATATTAGAATCCTTGTTCGAAATTCCCATGTGTATATAGACATCTGACAATATGAGATTGACTTTGAAATTGGTATGTGTATATAGACAGTTCAATATGAGTTTGGGTGAAATATGCATTCTGATTTATTTTCTTACCACCATGAATAAAATTATTTTACCTGGCTCGAACTACTTATTATGCAAGTAGCAAGCAATCTTGAGAGTTTAATTCAAGTTTTACAACATCTATACATAAATTAAATAGTATCTAACATGTGATTTAATTTGCTTCAGGTTACGTTCAATATCGGGAGGCTGTGTGAGGAGCACTATGCCTTATCAAGGTATATATACGGCCGACTCTCAGTTATTCGTTTGTCTATTTAAAGTCTCATAGTGCAGTAAGGGTTAGTCTACCTAAAAGTAACTGAAAATGGTAGATAAATTTGCTTGTTTACGAACCTGTCTGTGCATATTGAGATTATTTTGTATCAATTAGGGCATCAATTTTATCCCACTATGTTATTAACTTGTACTCGTGCAGGTAATCAGCCGGGACCCAGTTCAAGAGGTGGAGGTAGACCTCGAGGTCTTCGAGGTGGAAGGCGTTATATCCCATACTTTGGTCGTCACATCCGACCACGTGGTGCAAAATTATCTTCATATCATAGCACGGAGGAGTGTAATCAATCCTCCTCGGATGACTCGACACAGCCCCCAAGTCCCCAACCATGCGTTGTGCCAACTCACGCGCCAGAACCTATTCAAGAACCCCTACCAAATACAACGGAACATCCACCTACTAGAGAACAAACTGGTGCATGTTATTAAAGTGTGAATATTCCACATTACACTTTAAGATACTAATATATTGTACCTTAAAATACAGCTGCAGATGCCCTAATGGAGAACGAAGGAACGCAAGAACAGAGGAGACGAACTCGTGGGCCATCTAGATGCATTTTCTTTGACAAGCTAAGGAAGAACGGGAAAGTGCAGTTGAAGATAAACGATGGTGAGACTACCCCATGTTGTGAACACGCTTCTATGTTCACAACACGAGTATCGTGGATTGTGAAACAATACTGTGACATGAGTTACAAGCGTTGGTCGGATGTCCCACCAGCGATTAAAGAGGAGCTCATCGACCGGGTTCGGGTAAGTCAAAAATTTAATTGTCCTTGTTTGGAAGTTGTTTATGTAGTATAATCATCGCCTAAATAACGATGGGGCAGCGATTGATGGTTTGCATGCTGCCTTATGTAGAGTGACTTTGTGTTGGACTGGGATCGCGAAAACCACCGATTGACGGTGACAAAGGCCTTACGTAAGCGATTCAACTCCTTCCACCACGACTTGCACAAGATTTATGAATCCTATGGAAGCCACGCAGAAGCGTTGGCTAATGGAACTAGTCTGGTGGACCCCATTGTCTGGGTGAAGTTGTGTGAAAGGTGGGGCAGCGATGCCTTCAAGGTACAGATAGTCTTTCTCACATACAACCATATAATATGTATATATTTAATATGTCTAAATATTGTGGTGGAAAATCTGTTTGTCTAAAACTAAGTAATCTTTTCCTAATGTGTATGACAGAAAATCGCAGCTCAAAATCGGGAGAACCGAAACAAGCAGGCCATTAATCACACATCAGGACGTAAATCATTCGTCCGATTACTTGAGCAAAAGGTATGTCTAAGGGAAAACAATCTTTTCATTTCAATAGAATAGTGAAAATGCACTTTACTTGGAGATTTTAGTGACAATATTACTTTACTATCACTAAAGGTGGTTACTCATAGCTTTTGTTGTTCAAATGTCACTTGGTTCATACACATGACAGCGCAATGAGAATGGGAATTTGGTCGACTTCTACAAAGAGATGCGTTGGTCGAAGAAAAAGAATGCATTTGTCACAGATGCTACAGAAAGTACTTAAGTGAGTAGTACAGAAACAGTCGTTGGGATCTATGTTTCTTAATATACGTGAGAAATATTAAATATAGCACTAGCACTCTGTTTGTTAATAATCGTTGCTTTCTCAATGTGCAGAAGGAGATGCAAGGTAGGATGGATGGCCTAGGACCAGAGCAACGTAGTGATGAGGCAGCAGCGACTGTCTTTAGGGAGGTTCTTGGCCATCGACCTGGATATGCACGGGGACTTGGGGAAATGGTCATCCCCGAGTCAAGTAGACAACGTGACAAAGTTTAAATGCAACAATACATGTCTGAGGCTGAAAAGCACAAGAAGGATGCTGAACAATATAAGAAGGATGCTGAGCAATATAAGAAGGATGCTGAAACTTACAAGAGTCAGTTGGATGAAATGAGGACAGAGATGCGGGAGTTGAGGGAGCATCAGATACAAAATGACAATCTGATGCAGTCTTTCTTTAGGGCTTTCCCGTCGTTCACTGAGTCAGTTCGACAGACTCAGTAACGATTCCCCCGGCCCATAAGGGGCTTCTCATAAAAGAGTACATTTTTTGGGTGGTTTTTTGTGACACCGGGTCGTATGAGTCAAGGGTGTCGACGTAGTGATGATTTTGGGTGGTTTTTGTACTGACTCTATACGACACTGGGCTATATATATACTATATACCTTCCTATATATATAGTATTATATATATATTTATATAAATCTTGGATCTATGTCTACACCGGGGATCTCTTGGATCTCTCATGGTCTGCAAATGAGGTTAGTATCATTTGGAGTTATCCACCAAAAAATGTACTTGTACAAGTGAAGTGTTCAGTATCTCTTTGACCTCCGTTGGTCAAATTCAAAGACATCTTTATGCTGCAAATTGAAAGTTGATTTCCTTTTTTTTCCCTTATTTTACTCCCTTATCTATTTTCAGTAACACAGTTTTCCCCTTCTATACATTTACTGCACTGCTTGAAGTGTTCATCATTTTATGATTGCTGATACTTTGTTTTTCCTTCTTTTCAGGGTGATAATGTGCCTCCACCTTTTATATCATTTGAAGCTAGTGGTTTTCCATCTGAGATTCTTAGCAAGGTATGAACTTCTAGTTCTCTTCTGTTCCACACTTTTTGAGGGCATTATGGGTTCCGAGTCAAAGATTTCGCATAAGTTCTCTTTAATATGTATCCTGAGTGTTTCATGTGCAAAGTCCTGTCATTGCTGGAGGTCCAATTTTGAGTTTGGAAACACAAATACAAGGGAGTTGGCAACACAAATACAAGATGAAGCAGTAAAGTTTGGAAAATCATCAAGAATCTCGTGCACGGTATATTCCGCTGTCATCTCCATTTCCACTTCTTTTCCTTCTTTTTTTTTTTTTTTTTTTTTATAAGTAATAGTGCTGGGTTTTTGTGTCAAGGCAACCCACCCCCTCTTTGGCCATTATTAATATATATAAATTGATAGGGAAAAAATAGATCATTAATGAATCAATTTGGATGAGACAGGCTGCAATTAAAAGATTCTCAGCAAACGGTTTATCAATAGAAAAGAAGGCTATATTCCTTTTCAACACCATTAATGCTCAGAAAGTTTAATCTTTATGTACCTGATCACCAGAGAAATTCTGTAGAAATTTTTGTGTAACTTGAACTTCACCAAGAGCTTGCTGGTAACTCTTTGGAGCAACCCTTTGTATTAACCTAGTGAAGAAATCAGAAACCTGAAACTCATGTGAGTAGAAAAACTAATGAGACTAGGGCTCTATTTCTTTAGAAAAACAACCAACACTAATATATTTGAGGATTTCACAACCTATATTGAGTTAATGCATAATCCCAAATATTAAAATTATAAAAAATAAAGATAAAAAATGTTCTATATTACAATACAAACCTTTGGGAGCGAAAGCTTATGGGCTGCCTTTGCAGATATGTCTCCAAACAAAAGATGTTATGAAAAATTACGTTTTTATCGGTTTTTGTTAATTATTTGGTAGTCTTTAATTAAAGTATATTGTTAAAAATACAGATGAAATAATCATGATATCCGCAGCAATACATGACATATGGTATGCTACTGATGCTTCTAGATATTGCCTTATTGTTGGTAGTGTTTGTATGGAGGAGCTCCAAAAGGACCCCAGTTTGGTGCTGCTGTTATTCATGGAGACAAATTGCAGGGTGAGAGGGATCATGTGTTGAGTCAATTCCGAACTGGGAGGTCTCCAATTCTTGTAGAAAACTCATGATGTTGCAGCTCGAGGACTGGATATCAAGGACATCAGGTTAGTGTTTTTTTTTTGTATGTTTTAGTACAAATGGTCTTTGGTTGAGTTTTCTGAGCCTCAAGTTATGGGACCATTTGTCAAATTAAAGTTTAAATTGAAAGAGAGACAGACACATATTATGGCCGAGTTGCTACATAATTTGTTGAACATATATATATATATATATATATATATAGACACTAATAAATATTGTGGGACACGCATTTATGTATAATTCTGAGTTCTAGATTAGTTTAATTTATATGTAGATCGATGATCTAAATCCAGATTTTGTGGGAGCAGTAATTAAGTTAAGAAGGAATTGTGGAAGTGTAAGTTTCTATATGTTTCAATTCTTGGATTGTTACGTGTGATTATGGTGTATGTCTACGGAGGAGGTTGGTTGAGATGTTTATTTTTTATTAAAAAGTTTGTTGAGTAGAATATTATAGACTTCTTTGGACAATTTTTATGCTTCGATAAAAACTATGTAACTTTGTTGGTTCAGTCATGGTTTTGTATGTTTATGGATTATTGCCTTTGTGATTATTATGGCGTGTTTATGGAGTATTTTGCTTTCCAAGATAATTTATGTGGTGTGAGGAAGTTGTGACCAAAAGAAAAATATTTGAGTTAAATTTCTTGGATAAATATCATGTTTAAGCAAAAGATGGGCATTTAAGAAAACATATTTTAGAAGCAAGATTCTGGTATGTGTGGTAAAGTGAAATGCTACATTTTGGACTATGAATAAAGTTTTAATTGGTACATTTCGTTATTCTTAATGCATTTATTAAAATGGTTGACCAAATGAATGAGTGGTTGTGAATTATGATGTACTAAATCATCCATAGTCTTTAATTATACTTGTCTGGTGGTTTTGTTCATGTTGGTTTCCTAATCTATGAGCTAGAATTCATATATATAATCCATTTTCAATTGTTTATCTTGTCAAATAAGGCTAAGAACAGCTAGCAATGCACTTACTTGCTATCTTGTCAATTGTTTACTTGCTAATCTTTTAATGCTTGAATCAGTAATTTCAAGTTGATCACTCACTCTTTTTGGGGATTTTTCTGAAAGTCATAAGGCGGAAAAACTTAGGGCACTGCATGTGGTTTTGCTTGGTTTCACACTTTTCATTTTGTGGTTTCACCAGATTCTAACAAGGTTAACCTGTGACTGTGGCACTCAACAGCTTCCTAGTCTTATCTCCTTGTCTTCACTGGTCCTTCCCACGGTCATGAATCTTCTTAAAAGATTAGCAGAGGAGGGACAATTGCCTGCAGCTAACGATCCACAAAAGAAACCCTGCCATCAAAGAGCTTTAGGAATGGAGTTAGCTCCAGCGGTGATACGTCATCCAGTGCTTCATCTGAAGTAACTTCATCTGAATACTCCAGCAACTCAAAAGAAGACTAAGGGAACTAATCCATTTGATTAAGTAGCAATTTTCTTCCACCAACCATTAATGTAGAACTAATCCTTTGGATGATTGTGATGCTTATTTTTTATTAAGGATAAAAGCTCAGTTTGTATATGAGAATACATTAATACACCACCCCATTATAATACATATGAGTTTGGAATTTGTTGATGGGCTTGGATGCAATTGAATGATTTTATTTTGCATGTTATATCGATATGCAACTTGAATGTATGAGTTTGGATTATGAATGGTGCATTTAGGAACAACTAAAAACCAGGCCTAGAAAGAAAATTAGGCCCAGGAAATTTATAGTAGAATTCAGTTTTAGCGACGAATTAAATGCCTTTAGTGGCGAGTTTTTACTCGCCGCTAAAAACTTATATAAATTCTCCTAAACCAGCGATGTACAAATCGCTACTAAAACATCAATACCGGCGATTACAAATTCGCCGTAAATAAATTTAAATAGCAGAACGTAAATTACGGCGATACTAAAACTCGCTGTCTATAAGTATATAGCGGCGATTTGTATATCGTCGCTATATACTTATCGAACTGTAGAGTCCATTAGCAGCGAGTATAAACTCGCCGCATAATATTATTTTGCAGCGATATAATATTCGCTGGGAAATACTATGAATAAATAGCGGCGATAAATAAATCGCGACTATTTATTAAAAGCGGCGATAATTAATCGCGGCTATTTATTAAAAGCGGCGATAATTAATCGCTGCCATATGCAACTTTACCACGATTTTGATATTACGGCGATTTTGGGGAGTCGCTGCTATATATATTTGGCAGCGATTTTTTCATTTTTAGCGGCAAAAATTAATCGCTGCAAATAATCTATCCCAGCGTTTAACAACAGAATCGTATAGTGAATTTGCGGCGATTAATTTGTAATCAGCAGCGAAGAAAAATTCGCCGGGATATTAATGATATGGCGGCGACTTTTGGTTTCCGTTGGACTAGATCTAAAGTGGGGCGTTAATACCGGCGATTTAGCAGCGACTTAAAAATCGCTGCGGTAGATGTATGCCAACGATGTTTGGTGTATAGACAGCGATACATAATCGCTGGTAAAAGTGTTTTTTCTTGTAGTGGTCGCTGATTAATTTATAGAATATTTCACGCTGTCATCAACTAATATTTGTGCTTTTTTAAATTCCTGGCAATATTAGAAACTGATCATGATCATCACATGAGACTAATAATTAAAAAAAAAAAAAAATCAACTAATAAATTAAGCAGATAGAAAACTACATAGTACTGAATATATATTAAAAACTCTAAACAGTACTGGCTACTACATGACCGCGAGTACATAGTTCGCTTTTTTCACATAAAATCTGGTTGTAAGCAGATTTGTGTACCAATACGCGCACTAATGCTAAAATATGTAAAAATGTAGACTTTAATGAAACGGTGCGAATTTGAAAATGAATATGTGACAAAATAGCTTCAACATTAGTACAAAAATTGGTCTGCGAATCCGATTGTACGTAGAATAGCTCTATTATATATATATATATATTAGATACAAGTTCTATAAAATTAAGAAATTAAAAACCCTCAATTAAGTACTGATCCCAATTATGGAAAAAGATCACAATTACGTGATCTATTTTTTCGTTTGTAAATAATATTCAAGCTATATATATATATATATATATATATATATATATATATTGGTTTTTCCTTTAATATCTAAAAGTGTTGAGACGGGTAAATTCGTTTCTGATCAAGAAGCAACAGGCGGCCATGCATCACGTGCACTTACGTACCTATGAAACTACTAATTAACCACGATACTAATGAATAAAATTGTTCATATTATATGTAATAAATGATCTATATATGTGAAAATTGACTCAAATTTAAATAACATGCAAATAAAAGGTTTTTTACTGGCCAATCTCGTAACCATAGCTTTCTTAGAGAGAAAATTTGAAAAAACGAAACAAACAAACAAACGTTTATATATATATATATATATTATTTAGATCAGTTTGTATCAACTGATGAAAATTCCTGATCATAATTTCTTCGTTTAATTAATTAATTACCGAGTCAGTCCAACTCTTTAATTTGATATTTAAGCCTGTGTCACATTCTTATCACCCATGCATGCACTGTACTTGAATGCCTACCAATTACTAGCTTCATCATTTCCCATACATTCTTTTAATTAAAAGTAGCTAGCTAGATGATCAATATATAGGGTCAGACTAGGCAACAGCTAGCTAGGGACCTTCAACAATATTGAATTTATTAATGTACCTACCAACCGCGTCCTTCCATAGATCGATGATCAAACACATGAGACCAAAGAAACAAACATTGATCTATACACACACACACACATTTGTGTGGGTGTGAAGATTATATATATAGGCCGGTTTGTTCATTTACAACATAGTGATCATGAGCAAGATATATATACATTAGAGTTAAAAGATTATGGTAGTGCTAGGTTTTACCTAGAAACTGGACATCAGAGTCAGAAAATCATCCGTGTTCTCATTTTTTTCTGAATAAAACAATCTTCCATCTTGATATATATACAAGTTCATGGCTAATATATAGGAAAAGAAAACTAGCCCAAGAAAAGAAAAACTTTTCTACAACAGCTAGCTTGTAATACATCTGAAGTAAATCAGCCATGCATGTATATATCTTTACTTGTAGAATTCGATTATATAATTACGGCAGCATTGATTCCAATAACAAATTATAATGATGATATTGATGATCAGTACTACATGACGGCCATGCACCACGGTCCACATGCACGAATATGATATATAGCTTTGAAATATGTAAAAACAGATTAGGATACCCTAGAAAAGAATCTAGAATCTAAGTTTTAGAGGGAGGTAGACCTATGTTTATGGAACAGTAATAAATGTCTTAGGGCGTATATATCAATTAACTATCTTTCATATCCGAAACTTAGACCGCATGTTCTTCTTAAATTCTTGAGTATTGTAACATTCCAGCAAATGCAGGAGAATAGGTATTTCTGGGAGGTTTTAGAGTGTCCAAGAATAACTCTCGGAGATTTGAGAAGGCTGCTGATATCAGTTAATGAAACTTGTCATGAATAATGAACATCAATTGAAAAGATTTTTTTTGCAACTTGCAGCAACAATTCACTTCACATTTTTATTCATGATCAATAACCAATCGTCCGCCGGACCATTAATTCAGATCTTCAACGTTATTGATCTCATTAGTAACTGAAACTGATCTAGCTAGAAGACCTAGCTACATATTCGATTTGTATCAATGGGAATTAATGCAAATGAACCGCTGCATCTCAGGGAAAGAGTGCATCACAGATCAACAAGGTGGAATTGGTGAATATATAACTGACGTCTATATCTGTAACTACATGATCAGGATTGTTTAATATTTTCTCTCCGGGTGTATTGCTGTTGTATATTTGCAGGTTTCAGATGTAGTGAGGTAGGCTAGAGTTATGTTGCTTAATTGCTCAGTTTTCCTGGTATCCCGGTATTCTTGTGCCTGCAAGTTTGGGAATTACTTGCTTTGGTAGGCTTGTGGTTGATGAAATATTTATCAGGATTCTGCAAAACTTTCAGCTGTAGAAATTTTCATTTCTAGCTGCATTATATACATACTCATGAGATGGATATCTCTGTGTGTTTGTTATTCTTGATTCTGCTTGTACGTATTTGAATGGATCTACAGAAATGATGTAATTTTGTTGGGCAAGTACTGCTTTTCTGCGGCAGGTATCTTCCTTGCTAGCTCTAGGCATTATATACGTTTTTCTTGGGTTGGGGGATGGATGGATTCTTGTTGGACTTTTTGATTACAATGTATCCTTTTCTAGTGCACAGAGTGGATCTTGTTAGCTTGGCATGATGGTAGTTATCGGAGGGAAGAGGGTGGTGGAGTTTTTATGCGATAGCTACTACTTATTGCATACTTCTGTCTCTTTTCTTCATGTAATTGGTAATTGTGTGGTTCGGGCTCTGGTTTTGGGACGTTTTGTGCTTACTAGATGGTGCTATTCCTTCCGGTTAACGAAAGGATAGTGCTCTAGTTCTTTGTATATAGACTTCGTTTTATGAATAAAATTCTATATATATATATATATATATGTAAGATACATATGGGCTGTTATCATGTACTCGATCAGAACGGGACCACAGCTTTATGAGGTGCAACGCTGTTATAAGACCATTCAATCCCTCTCTCTCCTACCAGCTCAGTGGAGGAAACTAAATGTCCCTGAACCACACACACGCAGAGAGAGAGAGTGTCATATATTATGAGCACGTTAAACCTAACTTCAAGTGTAATGCAACGAATTAACAGTACTATATATGTATAATATAGTGATCAAAGATAAAATACTAATTATGTTTGTAAGCAAAGATAGGATATTAGTACTGATTAGTCACATTAAAAGAGACCATATATATATATATATATATATATATATATATATATATATCAGAACCATCCCAATGTATATATGTTGATATATCTTCCCAAACCCTAAGATTAATCCTCGATCGGTAACCCAAACCAAACAAGATATATATAATCATGAAACTCAACTTCAAAAGCAATCAAACTTGCGCCTTGTTGCTGTTGCAAAAATATATACTTAGAAAAGTAGTAGATGAAATGAAATTGAACCATACATATGCGTAATCGGTCTACGAATTGTGACTAGTAGTATCACGTCCGTCGCCTCCCCCTGCATGATGGGGATGCGTCCCAGTACTTGCCGGAGACTCCAAAGCACCGGCACTGACAATCGGCCTATAGGCATTGAGCGCCGCAAGAACTCCTAAATGGCTGTCCGTGACAGTGCCGCCACCACCCATTCCACCAATTCCGGTACCAAATTGTTGGCCTGGCAACGTCAGAGCCATTGGAGGAGCAAAATTCATAAAATGCAGCCCGCTAGACATAGATCCCCTATACATACCAGTAGTATTACCACCCGAAGGGTATGTCCACATGGAGTCTCCACTCGTACTCGGGTTTGTCACCATCCAAAACGCCGCCGGATTCTGACTATGACCAGCTGGAATCGGTCCCGCACTGGATTGCAACAAATAGCTGCCCATCTGGCTTTGTGACAGATATTCTTGCTCCGACCTTCGCTTTCTCCCTACGCTCCCCTCGGACTCTGCAGATACGTCCAGGCCAGGCGCCTCACGTACAAACTCTTGCTTTGCCTGTAATGTTGCATTCACATTCCCAGTAGTAGTTGAGTTGAAATTCAAAAGCATAGACGAACTTTCCGATGATGACAACGCAACACTAGGAAACAAAGCCCTTCTCTGCGAAGTCTCTTCCAATGTATTCCTCAAGTACTGTGGCACAGTCGAGAAGCTAGGGTTGAAATAACCGCTCCTCAAGTGTGAAGGCGCTGACATGGTAGACCCAGAGCTACGAAGAGAGATATTAAGCGACGTGAAGTTTGCGGGAATGGTACCCGTCCCGGTGGCGGCGATGACGGCTGGCTCGGCTTGTTGAAGAAGCCACTCGATGGTCTCGCCGTCGGACTTGTGGCCTAGCTCCCGAGTGAGCTGGAAAACCCTGGCGGCGCAAGCGGCGGGCATGCGGATCCGGCGGCCTCGGCCGTCGACTTTGGTGTGCCTGTCTTTGGTGGAGGTGCGCTTGGGGGGTGGCTTGTTGGTGTTCTTGGGTGTCTCCGGAGGTAATTGGAGAGCAGTGGAATTGGCTGAGAGGGTAGATGAACTTGGTTCGCCGGTGGGTATGGAGAGGGAGGTGTAGTGGGAGCTGGAACATGCTGCTTCTTCTTCCTTTTTCTCTATCTCTAGCAACTGTAATGGGAAGTTTGGCCTGCGGATCCCATTTTCACCATCCATGATCATATAGGGAGGGTGGGGAACTATATTTTTCTCCTCTTTTTTTTAATTTGTTTTGTTTTTCTTTGGTCCTAGTACATCTGTAGATGACCCAGATCAATTTGAATCAACTTGGTGGCCTTGTGGGTCTGTCTCTCTCTCAGTCTCTTGTGGATCATGGAATTCCTTTCAGATGGGAGCTGGCAGCTGAGTTGTTTTCTCTTTACAGAGAGAGAGAGAGAGAGAGAGAGAGAGAGAGAGAGAGGATAAGGGAGGTGATCGCAAGCTTTAAGCAACAAAAATAATAATGAGTGGGAATAATTAATAAGTGTGGGTGGGCTATGAAAATTGAAAAAAGCAGATGATTTCTGGTGAAAAATATTGGGTTTTTAGGGAGATTTGTTTGTGCTTTTTTCATTTCGTTTTTTTTTTTTTTTAAATCATACTGATCTGTAAAAAAGAAAAAGAAAATTTGTATTGAGTGTTCTTTTTATAATATTGTGGTTGGACAGTCCCTTGATTCAGACTCCACGTGTGGTGCTCTTTATCATTCAATCCATAAAGACACAGTGGTGGCCGGAGGTGGAGCCCAATATCCCAAAGTCAAAAATCCGAGAGACTGACTAGAAATTAAAGATAATCAAGCGTTCCCATCTCACCCTAGTAATCATTACCCTTTTATTTTATTTTATTTTGCCTTAATTTACACCTTCGCTCTTTGCCTCTAAGTGCCTTCAGTTTCTCCAAATTCCCTCTCCATTTACTTCCTCTCTTCTTCTTCTTCTTCATCTTAATTTGAGTCACTTGGAACATGTTTAAGTATTAAGGTTTGTTCTTTCCTCCATTATTAATTTTTCTCAAACTGATTATTTTAGTTTTTGCAATCCAATACATACTCGTCTTTTCAGTGAACTTCTTTATGCTAATTTATAATTTTATGGAAATTATATATATCAGACCAATCTTCTTAATTAATTAGTTATTTTAATTTTGAAACCAGACCTACGTCCGTACACCTTCTCATAAGCATTAAAGAATGATAATTTTTTTTTTAATAAAAAAACTACTTTCATTAATAACGGACATTACAACTTTGATTGCAAACATTTATAACAAGCCAACGACAACATTAATGGCCCCCAGTACACAACTATGACTGACATGGTCTAGTACATATTGCAAACCTCTGTCAGACCACTTGAGAGATAGCACAACTCTATTCAAGACAAAGCTAAAAAACCTCATAATCTGTCTAAGACGGAGTAAAGGAAGAGACACGCTCTATGGACTAGTTGGGGTCAATCCGCCCCTCGCCCCAGCATGGGCGGTGCAAGGTAGTCCTCTGCCCACCCCTACTATGGACAAAAGTCAAAGAGACACACTCTATGGACAGAAGTCCAAGAGACGATGTTTTTTTTTTTTTTTTTCTAAAACGAAATACGTAACAGAAATTAAAGATACATGGGAAAAATGAATTACATCTTGGAAAGATATAGATTCGCATTTTCAATCTTGGAGGAAAAAAATACAAATAAAGTGACTGTGATGCGTGTGAGAGCCACACACCACCCTAGGGGTATGGTGGTTAGTCAGGTCTGAAGTAACCGATGGCCCTAGATACAGAAAAGCTACGCGCATCCACTTTGAACCGTGTGTGTGGATCACACGTAGCTCCATTCAGTGAAATATTTTGCCTGTCTAAAGGATCGGCGCCTTGGGAAACCTGCGGTAAGGCGCGTGGTGATTGCCGAACACTGGAGAGCAGCAGATCGACCTTCTGCCATACTTAGCCCTGAAAAAAAAAACAACTAAAAAAATAAAATGAAAGAAGAAAACTAGAAAGGAGAGGGAGTAGGGATGAAGGGGGAGGAGTTTCGGCTCTTCCCTCTGCACATGTTTTGATTTGGTGGTGATTTATAGAGAGAATGAGTCTCTCTCTAAACTAGGGCTGTCTCTATTAAAGGACGATAATTAATTAAAAAAACATATATATATGTATATATATATATATATATGCTATACTTAATGCCTACCTAGTAAGAGAAAACTAAATTTTTTGGGTGGGTTTGAGGCTCATCATGAATTAATGACCTATTTTTCTTTCTATTTGTTAATTATTGATTATTCAGTCATATATATATATATATATATATATATATATATATATGTATGTATATGTATTATATATATACATATACATCTAAATGGCTGGAAGTTAGCTAAGAAATTAATGTCTTTGATGTTGAGGTTGAAACATTATATATATTGATTGCCCTAATTAGTCCATATATTTTTAAATAAGAAAATGCTTATTATATAAACAATATTTAATTTTGTTAGGATATTTGATCAACTAGCTGCTAGCAATATCTAATTAATTAACGGCTATATATATATATATATATATATATATATATATACCGAATCTTAGAGAAAGAGTAATTAATTCGAAAGTTACCAGCTGAAAACATATATATATATATAGTTCATGATCTTTAATTGTTTATCCTACAAATATAAAGGCAAGGCCATCCACGTACGCACTTATAATATACGAAGCAATATTATTTTGCTTTTTTTGAGCTAGCTGTCGCGCGGCACTTAAGAGGTTAATTAAGATGTTTAACATATATATAATGTGTGCGCATGTGTGTGTCACGTGTATTAGTTGGACCATTTTTTATCTTGTTGTCAGCGGACCACAAGGTCGTACGTACCCTTTGGATCGTTTCATATATAGATATTTTGTTAGACTTAAATAAAATTCTCTAATGCGGAATAACACTTTAGAAATGAGAATTAAAGGGTTTAATGCCAGAAAATCTTACCTCCAGCCATTGATGCAATTCACTGTAAAAGTTTCGGTTCTCACTGTGTTTGGCTCTTCCAAACTCTTCTCTACTCTATTTAGATGGTGTATTACCGAAGGGAATTGAGTGAGTGAGTTTGGGGACCAAACACATGTATTTATAGTCGAAATCCCCATCAAATTTCGGGTTTACGTGTCCCACGTGATCCTATTTTCATGGGATCAGTTTAAATTGATGGAGGAGTGTTTGACCACTTAAAGGACTCTTAAGATGATAGACTCCTACTCACGAACGTCTTCATGAGCAAGAATCGGTCAACATTCTCCCACTTGGTCAACACTCCTGATCTTAAACCCATCAATAATCTTCATTTAAGTAATAAATACATGAATCATGGCGATAGGTCCTCTAATGACGAGTATTACCTTCCATGTATTACTATGTATTCATTCTTTACAATTTATGTGGGAACAATTTCTTAATGAATAAACCCTATGTTTATTCTTGGTCCAATACAGATAAATTTTCTCAAAAATAAATTAAGGTGCACATTAATATGAGAAAAGAACATCAAAATGATTAAGAATTTCATTAAAAATAACATTGTTCATACAATGAAAAACTACATAATGGAACCAAGTCCCATATTCACTATATGATCCTTGAATTTCAACGGTGGCATGCCCTTAGTCAAAGGATCAGCGATCATTAGTTCAGTGCTTACGTGCTCAATGACCACTTTATTTTCTTTAACACGTTCCCTTATGGCTAAATATTTAATGTCGATGTGTTTACTCCGACTCCCACTTTTGTTGTTCTTAGCCATAAAAACAGCAGCTGAATTGTCGCAATACATTCTCAATGGCCTAGAGATTGAATCCATAATTCTAAGCCCAGAAATGAAACTCTTAAGCCATACACCATGTGAAGTAGCCTCAAAACAAGAGACGAACTCGGCTTCCATAGTAGAAGTGGCAGTCAAAGTCTGCTTGGCACTCCTCCATAATATAGCTCCACCGGCCATCAAAAATATGTATCCTGATGTTGATTTGCGTGAATCAACACAGCCAGCAAAGTCAGAATCTGAGTAGCCAATTACTTCCAGATTGTCCATTCGTCTATACATAAGCATGTATTTTTTGGTCCCTTGAAGGTACCTCATTACTTTCTTTACAGCTCTCCAGTGGTCTAAACTTGGATTACTCTGATATCGTCCTAACATTCCCACAGCAAATGCAATGTCAGGTATTGTACAGACCTGAGCATACATTAGGCTTCCGACAGCAGAAGCATATGGAATGTTCTTCATTTGTTCTCTTTCAAGGTCATTCCTTGGGCATTGATTCAAATTGAACCTATCACCCTTCACAATGGGAGCTACACTTGGTGAACAATCCTTCATCCGATATCTCTCCAAAAATTTATTAATATAGGTTTCCTGAGACAGACCCAAGATGCCTCGAAATCTGTCTCTATGGATCTTAATGCCAATGACATAAGATGCCTCACCCATATCTTTCATATCAAAATTTTTAGAGAGGAATTGTTTCACTTCATGCAGCAAACCCTTATCATTGGTTGCTAGCAAAATGTCATCCACATATAAAACAAGAAAACATATTTTACTCCCACTGACCTTCTGGTATATACATTGATCCATAACGTTTTCTACAAAACCGAATGAAGAAATTACATTATGGAATTTCAAATACCATTGGCGAGATGCTTGTTTTAAACCGTATATGGATTTCTTGAGCTTGCAAACCAATTGCTCACCATCACTAGAGGGGAATCCTTCAGGCTGCTTCATGTAAACCTCATCCTCTAGATCTCCATTGAGAAATGCTGTTTTCACATCCATTTGTTGCAATTCAAAGTCAAAATGGGCTACTAATGCCAAAATAACACGCAAGGAATCTTTCTTAGATACGGGAGAGAAAGTCTCCGTGTAATCGATTCCTTCTTTCTGAGTGAATCCCTTAGCAACGAGTCTTGCCTTGTATCTCTCAATGTTGCCTAATGAGTCTCTTTTGGTTTTAAAGACCCATTTACATCCGACTGTTTAATTAAAACAAAGCATTGCGATGGTCCCTGCGGATGCTCACGCAATGTGATTTCTGCCCAGTGCTCTGATACCAACTGTTAGACTTAAATAAAATTCTCTAATGCGGAATAACACTTTAGAAATGAGAATTAAAGGGTTTAATGCCAGGAAATCTTACCTCCAGCCATTGATGCAATTCACTGTAAAAGTTTCGGTTCTCACTGTGTTTGGCTCTTCCAAACTCTTCTCTACTCTATTTAGATGGTGTATTACCGAAGGGAATTGAGTGAGTGAGTTTGGGGACCAAACACATGTATTTATAGTCGAAATCCCCATCAAATTTCGGGTTTACGTGTCCCACGTGATCCTATTTTCATGGGATCAGTTTAAATTGATGGAGGAGTGTTTGACCACTTAAATGACTCTTAAGATGATAGACTCCCACTCACAAACGTCTTCATGAGCAAGAATCGGTCAACATATTTCTCATGTGAATAAACACCACAAATATTCTAAACTAAAAGGGTGAAAATAACTTGATACAAGCAGCCCCACTTGATCCGGAAAGATCTCCATGCAGCAACAATATTGGACAACACCACAACATGAATACCATATAATTACTAGCTACCACATGCTTTTTTTTAGGACGTACAATCACATGAATATTAATCAGCAGTACTTTGAGAAGGAAAAATTATAGCCTGCAACCTAGTGATCATGTGTTAAGTGATAACCCGGTTCGATCCGCGAGGAGTAGTTTATGACAACGTCGTCGACGTTCATACGTACGTATGTACCAAACACATTAATTCACGTACAATTAAATTCACTTTCTCACCTTTCATTAATCCGATCCCTTAACTCCAAACATCATCTTCCAGCTGATCCAACCCCAACAACAAATTAGGAGTCCTTAATTAATATATAAGCGCTCAAAAATCTCTCTCTCTCTCTCTCGATAAGACCAAATTCCGGTCCAATTAGACCAAATTGATTCACCATTTTTTATACATACGTACTATATATAACTACTTTTAAACATAGTACGTAGGGTTCCATGCATTCTTCTAGTTTCATCGATCGTATCAAAACTACGTACCATCCTGATCCGTAGAAAAACACACACAATTAATCAGACGTACGCAACTAATTTAGCACCCCGGCCCCAATTTTACAGCTTACTATCTGGTCAGCTTCTAGATCTAGATATATATATATATATATATATATATATATATATATATTTGAGTACGATTTGTGTAATGATCATGAGAACATAAATTACCAATCTAATGCCTGTAAACATTTAAGGTAGCTTAGCTAGCTGCCAGCTGACATCGATGATCATGAGATGGATGAAATTGGATAAAGCATTCATTAATTTTGCCGCAGAGATATTTGACCCGTGGTTTGAACTCTGAACCCACCGGCTTGATCAAGAGGCAAATTCTGTACTTGAAAAGAAAAAATCATGCTTCTAGATGCATGCATGCAGTCACTAATAGCTAGCCAGCAGTAGTACTACTGGAATCGACAATATTGAAAACTCCCTAATTAGAGACTCATGTCTTCTACTTACATGAATTGCGTTTGAGTTGTACTAAACTTGACGTGGGATGACACTTAGTCATGTCATTCGCTATACGAGAAGTTGTACTTTTTCACCTACCAAGGACGATATTTTGCCCCGGTCCCCATACTCTCATCTACACGGCAAGACTTATATATGAGACTAGGTTTGCTTAATTTTCTCTTCTCACGTACCATTTCTAGCTCACATAGCCGACAACCTCATGATCAAGCACTGCTTTTTCTCCAACATTGACAATATATATACAGCCAATGGCGCCATATATAATTATTCACATTCCGCTGGAACCCTAATGGGCGGGATTATTGACAATTATGCGTCCCAACAACCCTGTCTGCATGAGTATTTAAGCAAGAATAAATTATAAATCTTTTACTTGTGAATATGAGACTTTTTTGTTTCTGGTCTCAAATTAAGAATCGAGTTATATTAATGTTGCAGAGAAAAAAAAAAAAAGACGTTTTTTGGTATCTATCTATATATAATATGGGATATATATATACTGGAATTATATATGTCTCTATCAGATTTGGGGAGAATATCAGTAGTACTGATGATCACGATGTGGCCAGATCGATCGACCGGGGCGGTGCACATATTATTAATTGTTTAATTACTATATAATTAAAAAAAAAATCAGTTTTGTTACTAAAACAACATCCAATAATGATGGTATTATTTTCATATACACGATCCCTGCTTATATGGGAACTCATCGTTGACGTTGAGATTGTGATGATCATCCAGATCGATCATCACTTAAAATGCAATTAATATTCCTGCATGTAAAATATATATCATGATCCCAGATTATGTGTTGTCTCTCATTCAAAAGAAATCTGCAACGCGCGCGGTACTATAAGAAAACTGCTTATTTGTGACTAGTTATTTTTTGTTAAAATGAATCTATTTTCGTCGTAAATAGTCATTATCGTCACAAATAATTTGTTACAAATGCTCATTTTTGTTATAACTAGCTATGTAGAAATAGAAAGAAGCGAGCTAGCTAGGGGAATTATTATTAGATCAGGCCATTTTGGTCTGATCACTAGAATCACACATTTATATGGTCCCCATGCCATGGGTACAGTACTGGTACTAGAAAATAAAAACTTAAAAAAAAACAAAAACAAAAAGAAAAACAAAAAAAAACATTGACAGCCTCGCTCGCTCATTGATCATGAAGTGATATAGGCCCCCAGTATTACTTCACGACGCTTAATTTCCAAGAGATCACGTGCCTTGCTACCTATATATATGCTGGAGATAAGGATAGCTCACCATACATATTGGCTTAATCATACGAACAACTTTGTCGGACTGTTGGTCGTTCCCAAGCTACATGATATAAATCGTTTTCGTCCTATTTCAGGTCAAGCCTGTCAATATATATACATATAGTTTTGCAAGTCACGGATCCCAAAACTACATTCATTCATAAATGATCTACCATTTCGATCCAGCATTATCTGTGCCAAAACATAGCTTCTTAATTATTGCTTAAAGTGTGACTTTGGTTTGATGTGTATATATATATATATTTAATTATGTGCGTAGTACTATATATTAATTTGGATATGTCATATATTTCCTCCTAAAGTCTTTACAGCTTTAACCTGGTATCAAATCGACTTGAACCCTAATAAAACTTAAACTTTTGAGATGGCTTGTTTTATATAACAATATTTATGATCCAGTATTATATATATCCTAATTAAACAACATGCATGAGAGTACGTTCAAATTACAAGGCAATATACATGCATGAAGCTTGATGCAGTAATATTTGAAGAACTTCGTGATGTAAATATTACGGTCAAGTTATATCAATTTATAAATTTATTTTTATAAAATTAATTTATATATATTAAAATATCTATTTTTTAAATATTTTATACGTAATTAATTAAAAGCTTACTCAAATCCATTACTTTTTTTCTAAGCGAACTTTCTCGAATATTATATCCTAATTAATGCTACAATAATATTAGGAACATATAGGAATATTGGGATCGGAATTGATTACATGGTAAAGAAGAAGAGAAATTCGATATGTAAGTTTTACACCTCACACCTCCAGCTAATCAACATATGTGCTTAAATAGAATGATAAAATTAACAAATCATATGTTAGTGATGTGGATGTGAGTGGTGTAAGCCTTACTTGTAGCATTTCTTTGAAGAAGAATAAAGCCTCATTTGTGAATATATAGTAGTAAAATGGTTTGAATAGGTCTTGTTTGGTTACACAGATTAAATGAGATGAGATGAAAGCTGAAAATTGAATAAAATATTATTATAATATAATTTAATTTTTTTTAATATAATTCTTTGTTTTGAGATTTGAAAAAGTTAAATTATTGTTTGTGTTTTATCTGAAAGCTTGAGAATTTTGTAATTATTAGATAAAAAAGTTAAAATTTTAAAATTTTGAAATTAAAAAGTGTTTGTATTTAAATAATATTTAAATATTGAGATAAGATGAAATTAATTATATGATAATTTTTTAAATAATAATAAGATGGTTTGTTAATAGAAGTGAGTTAGTTTAAGTTGAATATTTATTAAGTTTTACGAAATGAGAAAGAAAAAGTTGAATAAAAAATATTATAAAGTTAAAATATTATTATAATATTATTTTATTTTGAGATTTAAAAAATTTGAATTATTTTTTATTTTTTGTTTGAAAGTTTAAAAAATTTATAATGATTAATTTAAAAATATATATATTTAAATAATATTTAAAAAAAAATCAGATGAGATAGAAAAAATTTTACACCCTGTAAAACCAATCGGGCAAAGAGTGACAGGCTGGCATGCACAAATATCCTAAAACCAGAGAGAGAGAGAGAGAGAGAGAGAGAGAGAGCCAGGGTACTGAATGGTTTGTTGATAAGGGAATCATGATCATCATACATCAGCACTGCACTACCGCAGGCAATAAGCCAATGAAATAAATCCAAGCTAATCTTTTTCCGTACCCTGCACTAAAAGTAATACAATTTATCCCGCGGATAATGCTTACTGAAAGTCACGAAAGTGGTCACTTTTTTTTTTTTTTTTAATTTAGTGATTTAAAAGTGTTTTTAAATGATATTATGATTTTCTTTTAAAAAAATATTTAAAGTTATGTATGAAAAAAAAGCAAAAAAAAAAAACAAATAAGGCTTCGTTTGGTTTCTAAAAACCTCTCAACTCATTTTAACTCATCATTACAATTTTTTCAAATCTCAACATAAAATATAATAAATAATTTAACTTTTTCAAATCTCAAAATAATAATAATATTAAAAAATAATATTCTAATAATATTTTATCATCTCATCTCAACTCACTTCAACATCCAAACACAATCTTACTCTCTTCGGTGGCCTTCATTTGTGGACCTAGCAGCATCTTTTCTCCCACACCCCGTAATCATTCTAATTTCTAAGTGTTGGTTTGAATTTAGAGATGATTCAAATAAAATGAGATAGATTTTCGATAAAATATGAAAGTTGAATAAAATATTATTAAAATATTATTTTTTAATATTATTATTATTTTAAGATTTAAAAAAATTGAATTAGAATTTAAAAAAATTAAATTATTTATTATATTTTGTGTGAAAATTTAATAAAATTATAATAAGATGAGAGCAGATGTTTTTCGAATCTAAACGGGACCTAGCTAGCTACATCTTCCCCTCTCGTTGGTGACCTTACCTTGTATTAATAGCTAGGTTTGAGGTCATGTGCCCATCATCATTTCATGTCTCTCTATACACACACACACATATATATATATATATATATATATACACTTAAAATTAGTAGTGAGGTGTGACAGAAGGGAAGGGATCTTCCATATATATATATATATATATACAGAGAGAGAGAGAGAGAAGAGAACAAGCCTCACTCATCAAATCTCAATAATTGATGTCGCTGAATCGAATAGTACTACTACTTGTTAGTTATGATAATTCAATGCTCCATTATTTTCCACTACACCATATTTTCAATATCCATGGTGTATAGTGCTTACACTGCATGATGATGATGATATTCAAGTTAAAAAATTAACTAAAATAAGTAAAATGCATTAATTTAGAGGGATAAAATATTGTAAAAGAGGACAGTATCCTAATATTTTTCTTAATATCTGTAAATAGTAATAATCATATCATTTATAAATAGTAGTGAATAATTTATGAATAATAATAAAATAATCTAAAAATATTTGAAAACAGTTATATTCTCAAACAAAATAATAGGAGGTGTACGTACATAGGGGCCGTGGGATGCAAGAGTCCTACTGTCGACTCCAGACTACGCTTGGATGTTGAGATGACTTGAGTTGAGTTGTGAATAGTAATATTTTGTAAGTCCTATTAAAATAGATTTAACTTTTTAGATTAAAATGTATAAAATAGATTGAGTGAATACTTTAACTTTTTTATAAAAAGTTTAAAAAATAATAAATTCCATCAATAATTATTTTGGTATAAGTTGAGTTTGGTTAACCTTAATTAAATTTTCTTCTCGCGTCAGACTGGCGGATCGAAGTTGGTGTATTTGAGCTGACAAATTAAGCAAGCGGCCACGTCAGATCAGATTGTTGGAATCTTCTTAATTTCCAACCCCATTATTGCCGACGTCCTATATTCTAACTATGAAAAAGGATAATGACTTATGGTTTCTTTGATCCAGTGCTCCACTCACTTGCTGCCATGTATGTACGTAGTTTGACGCTGGCTAGCTGTCTGGCTTGCTGCCACCGCCATCCTTTTACCACTCCCAACAATATATATCTAGGGCTCAGAGAAAAATAGAAAATACAAATCCGAAGATCTGCTACCGACACAATTCTTTTCATATTATATAACAAAAGGTCCAAGGAAAAAGATTATCTTAATATATATTTAACTTCTTGGCCGAGAAAAAAACACTTTGAAGTTCAAAAAATACTAAACATGCACGATATATTAATTCGAAAACTGGGTGATCTTGAAAAGGCTAGCTGATCATGTCCAAGGGCCAAGTTCTCCTTCTTGATCTACAGTGTATATATATATATATATATATGGATCATGCATGCATAATTGGTTGGAATTAAGCATATATATATATATATGTCCCAGCCGCCCACGACGAAAACAGAAATCCGACAATCTCTCGTAGGAAAACTCAATCCAAGTAGATCAAAGTTTTGACTTCGGTTGGAAGAAGGAACCCAGTATTGATCACTAGATCAGGTTGGTCCACGGGAAACTGAACAATGGAGAAATGATCAATTTCATTGACGGTATCATCGCGGAATTAAGATCATGCATGCATGCATGAAGGGGATATTTTTCAAATGTGTAAACAGATCAAAGAGATTCGTTCTTTGACCTTTTGAGTACTGATCAGTACTGCCACTAGCTGGGAACGTCGTAAATAATGTTAATGGGTGCGATCTGCAGGCAGCTTGCTTCAGTGCGGCATTTATTGTTTGATTGAAAGCTGGGTAGAGCATGTCGGCTCATGTTGGCCGTTTGAAGTCGTCGTGACGGGGAAACGAGTCCCGGTCCTCGTCCCATGCATGTTGATTTAGATGACCACGAATACAGTTTTATATATATATATATATATATATATATATTACAAGTTTGTTAAAGCACACATTGCATGGTTTTTGGGGACGCGAATTACACATTGAGTTTAGAATCTACGTACGAGGCCGATTAATTAATTAGGAATATGAGATAAAAGATGGAAGAAATGATCAGCTTGATCAAGACCTTTAATTTGCTTCTGAAATAATATATATATATATATGAAGAAAATAACTCATTTAATGGATGTGACAATATTGAATTATATATGCCTTATAATATTGTATAAGAATTAATATTTAAGCAGCCTCAAGTACTACTCCTAGCTAGCTCCCTCCAATTATTATTTTTTATTTATGTTTCTTGCTAATTAATAAATATATATAATTTGATCTTTCAAATTAAATGTCATTGTCACGAATATATATCATCTAGATTCTGCAAAGATTTGATGTGAATTGCCCACCAATAATAATCTCATGCTCAATTGTCTATGTCGCATGTATGAACACATCCACTTCCGCCCGCCCGCCCGCCCTTTCAAAACTCAATATATTCGTGTTCAAAGTTCAAACTGCATATAAATGTGCGTGCCACGTGATTGACTATATTCTATAATTCCGGCCTGGGGTCATTACAGTGCCACTTGTACGTACTTGGTACTGCTAATAATTGTCAAATATTAGAATTATTTGAATAATAATGAAATACTTTATGAGTAATAGTAAAATAATTTAAATTAATATGTTTTATTAGATTTTGAAAAAAAAAATTAATCAATAAAAATCACTACAAGAAAACTGCTTATTTGCAACCAGTTAATTCCAGTGAAATGATTATTTACAACAAAAATTAGTTGCAAATAGTTTTTTGGTTGCAATAAATTAGCCACAAAAACTCATTTTTCTTGTAGTGAATATTATAAAGTTAAAAAATTATTTGAATATAATTTTTGTTTTGAAATTTAAAAAAATTATATTGTTTTTTGTATTATATTTTGAAGTTTTAAAAGGTAATTGTATATGATTTTGTGCGCGGATAATGATTACGTAATAATTAAATTAAAGATTTGAAATTAAAAGATGTTTTGTATTTAAATAATGTATTAATGTGTGAAGGAAATTATGTGAACTTTTAAAAATATAATTACCTAAATTTTTAGTACATATGTTAGGTAGGATATTGCTAGACGCAATACAAGAAATATAGATTTTTGTGATTAATTTATTGCAATTAAAAGACTATTCGTAACTAATTTTAGTTGTAAATAATCATTTCGTTAGAATTAATTGGTCGTAAATAAGTACGAAAATTACGACTTTAAGAAAGTAGTCGAGGGTGGAGTTGACTTAATAATTTTATGGCTCTCACAGAAAGTTCTAAGCTGGGCTTCTAGTTTGGAGACAGTACTGCGACAATGGGATGACGATGAGTCGGTACACTTTCAAATCTAAGGGAATTTTTTGAAGTGTAGGGTTAGATATAGTGAAGAGTTGAATAAGTATCGCATTGTTTTAGAAAAATGATGAGGTTTATAATTAAAAAATTATTATTTTTTTATAAATTTTATATTTATTTATTTTTTAAAAAAATATTACGCGACTCACCCTCCATAACTGTAAATTTCATTTCTTTTCTCCAAATTATTCAGCCTATTAAGAAATGCCAATTATATTAGGAACTTTGCATTGCCCATTCAGGAGCCCACCGTTTTTCTTTTTATGGACCCTTGGGGCAATTTAATAAACAGCCATTGGGCCCATTCCAAAGACATATTCACTCGGAAAATTTTCAGTCCAAGCTCTTTTTGAACTTGATCGTCCTACATTTCCACAGCGAAAAAAATGTACTTATTGGACTTATAATTATTTTATATATATATATATATTGTATAATCAATCAATAAGATTGTATCACTTCATAAAAAACGTTAATTTTAAATTTTTTTTTTTGTTTTAAATTTATATAATCTCCTTGGGTTATTATAGATGTATTGACATTACTCTTTAATGTCCATGTTGCTTGGTACGCTGCCCGCTGTCTATTGATTGTTGAGAAATGATACTTACAGTTGTGAGTATGCAAGTATCGTGCAGTCACTTTGAAAAAAATGAATAAATATGGGACCCACATAAAAAGAAATTAGTTTTTTAATAGTGAAACTCACTCTTTTTCAAAGCGACTGCACGGCGTTTGCGTATTCTACGACTGTATGTAGCATTACTCATTATTTGCTATTGTGCTAATGATTTGTCCCTGCAATTGCCCACTGATGAGTGTTGTGCCATACTCCAATCTGGCTTTATTTTTTTTGAGAAAAACTTTGAACTAGTCCATCTATTCTTCTTCAAATTACAGCCATTCAATGAAAAAATGCCACATATGAATCTCATTTTATCAGCATTGTAACCACACCACAGACTAATAAAATTCATCACAATAGAAAAATCTTCTTCCCCTCTCTAGACAAAATGCTTCTCTGCCTCCCCCCCTCTCGCAACCACCTCGCATTGGTGTCGGGCCCTCTCTCCATCACCTTGCGCCGGTGTCGAGCCATCCCCTACCCTTTCTCGGAACTCCTCACCCACAAAACCCCCCTGAGGCAAACCCATCCCACCAGCCTCCCCTTCCAGGCGAAATCTGCTCCTCGAACCCTCCCCCCCTTTTGCAGCATCGGCGTCGACTGAAAAATTCCAGACAGAAACGATGGTAAGTAGCATGGGAAGTAGCGATGAGAAGTAGCGTGGGAAATCCCAGACTAAAAATACACTGGTGGTGCCGAGCAATGGGAAGTAGCGTCGTGTTCAAAAAAGCCCAAACATAAACGATTCAGAGAGAGAGAGAGAGAGGTGGTGATGCTCTGTTGTTCTTGAATGGCTCCAGTGAGGTTCAAAACAAATGGTTTTTTGTTCAAAACAAATGGTGATTTAAATTAGTTTTGCGATTATTTGATGCATGTTTGGGTCTATGATTTGAGTTGCTTTGTGTGAAAATCCAACTTGTTTCAATTGATTTGCTGAATGGGCGACGGAGGATGAACAAAGACAGTGACATATGGAATTATTGGGTGCTTTGGTTTTATGTTGTTTAGTGTAAACTTGCTGACGTGTTGCCCTTTGATTGAGGGCTATTAAACGCCCAAAACTAGCCGTACCATTCCAAAGAGGAACTCTATTTTTTTTGTGCTTCGGTTCTGTCCAATGTTTTGCGCTAGCTGCTTCTCTTGACTTGGGAGATGCGGTTCTGCTGCTAGTTTGCCAAGTTACTGACTTTAGAGATCATACTGTCTAGAATCTACCATTCATGCTGCAGTTTTGATGCTTCTGTCAGAGCTTTGCTTGATGTCTAGTACTGCACAAAAATTTCTAATTGGCTAAGTGTATTAATAGTTGCAGTTTAATTTAACTAGTTACTTTTCAATAACATTAAATAATAAATTCTCAAAATCTATCATTATTCTATTAAAATATTGATTTTGACATTTTCATTCATTTTAATTCTAATTGTAATTTGAATATTTATTCGTTATTAAAATAGTACACATTAATTTTCTAACGATCATATTATTCTAATGGATATAATTTTCTAACAATCTTTTTTTTTTAACAACGGTCATATTCTTCCAACTGATATATTTTTCCAGCAATCATATCTTTCTAATTGATATTTTTTTTAGCCTTATTTTTTCCAACGGCTATCTCCTAATTATTAATTATTGGATGAATTGATCAGGAATGCAATATATAGGAAATATTTGATATAGAAGGATTCACTTGAAGAGCTCCAAGAATTTTTTATTTTTGTTTTTGTTTGTTTTTTAATTTTTTTAAAAAGTCTAATTAATGGACCCCATTCTAGAAAAACACCCAATCTTGTTTTTGAGATAACTAGCAAGGTTCTGCATAAGACCGTTTTGAAAGGTAGTGATCTATTTATTAGATGCAAAATCAGCCAATTGTTGTAACATGATTCATTATTATAAGCAAAATCAGAAATTTTTTATGCAAGGAAAATTATTTGGCTAGCCGTTTGGGCTGGTCAAATTTGGCCAGTGAAAAAAGGGAAATGCCAAATTTATTGTACATTTGTTGAGTCTAGTGTAAGAGGTTTTAAGCAATTTTGCTATAGTTTGGCCAAAATTTGATTTTGGCTAGGCCACTACTAATGCTCTAAGGCCTTGAGTTGATTCCCCTGGAGATCATAATTGCTGGATGCTAGGCTTGTAATTGCTAAGCAATACTTCTATAATTTTCTGTAAGGAACAATCTCTGCTTAATATAGTCTATTAATCAACAAAAATAAAAAACTGGAAAATCAAAACCAAGGCTGGTGCATACGGGTTGGTTTTTTTTTTTTTTGTTGGTCCGGTCTAAAATTCTCAAAATCGGATTCATCCAGATAGGTATCTGAATTTCACATTCGTCCCTATCTAGATGCAAGTACAGTTAGATGATGGAGGTTCCGGATTAATATTCGGTACCTATAACTGATTTTATATTTTGAAGAAAATACCTTATAGATAAAACAATGTTGATTTGTACTTGTAATCCTCGTCTTCAAATTTTTTTTTAGACGTCATACTAAAAATAATTGCAAACAAAATCCTATATATAATTTATTATTAAATAATTATATTTTAAAGTCTTTACACCACATACACCATCAAAATAACATTATTTGATTTGGAATAAGCTTTAAAAGTCAAGTTTTACAAATCAAGTTATAACATGTGGATAATGTAGAAAGTGAAGACAATGCACATGATTTTGTGAAATCTCTTCACCTTGAAATGTGAGAGTGAGCATATGATATTATTTATAGACTTATGAAATACATTCATACATGAGAATCCCATAATTAGTGGGATTTGATAAGATACAAAATAGTGCTATAGGACAAGGCATGAATATTAACACTTATGAGTATCTAAATGTTTATGGAATACACAACATCATATGGTAACTAAGGATCTGCAGTATCATTTGATCTTGATTTGGAATGGATGCAAGAGTCTTCCTGATTAACTGTTGTAATAGCGGAGTCTTCTTGATTAGCTGTTGTAACAGGCCCCCTCAAACTTAGCCGAGGAATAAGAGTAAGTTTGCCACGTAGATACTGATGTGCAGATTTGGATGAAGGATTAGTGAAAATATCAGCAATCTGAGAGGAAGAAGAAATATGGTGAGTTTCAAGAAAATCCAAGGCAACACGTTCACGGACATAATGATAGTCAAGCTCAATGTGTTTGCTCTGAGCATGAAAGACATGGTTAACTGTCATATGAAGTGCACTCAAATTATAACAGAACAAAACTGGAGATCAATCTATAGATCACAAAGAAGAAAAGACAGCAACGTTAATTCAGCTGCAGTGTGTGCCATGGCACGATATTCTGTCTCGGTGCTTGATCGAGAGACAATGGATTGTTTCTTGGCAGACCAAGAAATGAGATTGCTCCCAAAAAATGCATAATAACCTGTCATGGAGCGACGAGTGGAGAAACACCCACCTCAATCAACATCTGAAAAGGCATACAGAGTCATAGAGCTTGATGAGTGAAGCTGAGTCCCAAGATGAATGGTACCATGAACAGAATGAAGGATGCGCTTGAACATTTGGTAATGATCCTCGGTAGGAAATTGAATGAATTGAGAGATATAGTTGACAGAAAAGGAAAGGTTTGGGCGAGTAATAATATGGTACTGCAGAGCACCCACTAGGCTACGAAAATGAAAGGAGTCATGGTATGGTTTACTCGAGCTAAGGGGCTGGATTTTAGTGGTAAGAGGGATAGAGCTGGGTTTGCAGTCTGTCATATTGGCACGGTCGAGTATTTCAAGGGCATATTTGGACTAAGAAATAACAAGTCTTGCAGTTGTGGGTGTGACTTCAATGCCCAAAAAGTAATGCAGTGGTCCTAAGTCCTTCATGGAAAACTCAGAGTGCAACAGTGTAACAAACTGAGTGAAGAGATCATTAGTGGAGCCAGTGGGGATAATATCATCGACATATAGAATAAGGATCAAATAGTCGTGAGGATGATGATAGGTGAATAAAGAAGAATCGAAGAAATGAACTGAACCGATCAAACCACGCTCGTGGTGCCTCTTTAAAACCGTAGAGAGCCTTTTTCGATTTGCATACATACTCAGGAAAGGTGGCATGGGTGAAGCCAGGTGGTTGCTCCATAAAGACTGTTTCAGAGAGTTGCCCATGCAAGAAGGCATTCTTCACATCAAGCTGCTTAATAGTCCAGTGTTGAACAAGGGTAAGAGAGAGCACCAAGCGAATCATGGCAGGCTTAATGCCTGCCAAAAATGTCTCTAAAAAATCGACCTCATCAAGTTGGTGGTAGCCCTTGGCTACAAGTCTAGCCTTCAATCTCTCCACAGTTCCATCAGCCTTAAATTTGGTCTTGAAAAACCACTTTGATCTAACAACATTCATATTAGATGTGCATGGGACTAAGTCCCAAGTGTTGTTTTGTTGCAGAGCTTGAAGTTCTTCCAGCATAGCATTGGTCCATCCTTCATGTTTGAGAGTAGCACGAACCATCTTGGGTTCGGAAAGAGGAGTGATACAGTGATGCAGGAAGGCATATTGAGGATTTGGTTTGTGAACCCCAGCTCATGCTCTAGTGACCATGGGATGAGAGGAACCGTGAGACATAGGGGGATCCTCAGGACCAGTAGATAGAGGAAGAAGATTAGAGTCCATGAGGGAAGAAGATGACTCGAGGTGTATATCAAGTTCTGCTTCATCAAGATTGGAGGGAGCAAGATGGACTGGTGTGGGAGGATCATTTGATGAAGGATCAAGCAGAGGATTAGCTAAGGGATTTGTTGGCAGGGAGGAGGGCAGAGGTAGTGTTTGTTCTAAAAGAGGAACCTGCAAAACTAGAGGAGGTGGTGAGTGTAAAGTATCATCATGAGAAGAAGAAGATGAGGAGGATGGTGTAGTCAACCACTCATTGAAGACTGATATGTCACCAAAGATTGTCTGAAGGAATGTAGAGATTTGCAGGATCCTTGAAGGGAAAGGCTGATTTATCAAACACTACGTGACGTGAAATAAAGACCCTATGAGTGGGTGGATAGAGGAATGTATACCCTTTGTGTTGTGGATTATAACCCAGGAAAACACATGGGAAAGACTTTGGGTCAAACTTATTATGCTTCACATCCCAAAAATAACGAAAGGATTTGGAACCAAAAACTCTCAAAGAAGAGTAGTCAGGTTGTCGCTTATATAGTGTGAAAAAGGGAGAGGTATTATTGAGAGAAGAGGAGGGTAATCTGTTGATCAAGAAAATTGTTGTAGCAAAAGCATCCATCCAATATTTTTTGAGAACACCACTGTGAAATAGCATGGTAAGTCCTAATTCACGGATGATCTGATGCCTACGCTCAACAACTCCATTATGTTGTGGGGTGTGAGGACACGTGATTTGGTGAATAATGTCATTTTGTTGAAGATGATGTTTGATCTGATTGCTAACAAATTCACCTCCCTCATATGACCGAAACACTTTGATTTACTTTCCAAATTGAAGAGCAACATATTTTTCAAAACAACAAATGAGCACTGAATAAAAATCTGATTTGTTTCCAAAGAGAATAAGTCATATAAAACGACTGCAATCAACAAAACATGCATAATATTTGTATTTTTCAATCAAAATAATAGGTGAAGGGCCCTAAAGGTCACAATGAACTTTATTAAACACACCAGTTGATTTATTTGAAGAACTAGAGAAAGGTTGTCTGCTTAATTGGCAGTTATCACAAAGAGGATGATCTTTATTCTCAGAGAGGACTTGGATAAGTCCCTGAGCTTATAGTTGAGACACAGTTGTTGTTTGAGGATGCCCAAGTCTTTGATCCCAAATACCAAAGGAAATAGTTTTGATGCTTAATTCAACTCATCTCAATATTCAAAGGCAACCAATCCAAATAAACGGTTTTACCTCCAAAGACTAGCAATCATATTATCTCAAACGCATTTTACAATGAGTCAGGCTACTCTGCCACCCAGAGTAGCCCGCTCTACTTGACCGATAATTACTTTTTGTAATTTTTTTTTTCCAATTCTTCTATTCACATTTTTTTAATATTTTTAAAAAATAAAAAAATACATCAATACATTTAAAATTACTTCCTTAATTATTAAGTGAATTTTTATTTTCCCCAAATAGTCAAGTAGAACGGTTACATTTTATGGTCAAACTAGCTTTTTCCTTTTACAATTTAGACAGCAGAATGTCCAAAAAGGCTCCGAAGTCATCATGATATCCTTTAGGGGACGAGTCGGAATAAGGGCACCCATTTGAATTTTGGATTCACATCTCCTCGATCCCATGCCAGGCTACTACTCCCTCCCTTCTCAAGCAATTCCTTCCTGCAAAACTTGACTAACACGGCAACCTACTCATCATCCTTTTTCATTTTAGCAAACATGGAATGTTGAAAAGGACTGAAATAACTTGGAAAGCTTCATCCTTGGACCCTTCCAAACCTGGAGATGCCATTTTAACCTTCAACTTCATGGTATTACTCTTGATTTGATTTAAAACAATTATACTCATCATCTTTACACTATATAGTTTTTTTTTTATATTATTTTTTTTTCTTAACATGTGTGTGGTATATGGATGATGAATAGAAGAACTCATCTTGATTATTATTATTAAAGTAGAACAAAACTCAATCACTTCAACGTACGCTATTCACACGTGAATGTGATTAGAAGGTACAAACATAATTTTAACTTATATCGTGTGATTATGTTTATTAAAATGATAAAAGCCAATTATGTGTAACGCTGATCACATCCGTTAATCTCGGGAGGGGAGTAGTTTTATTAACAAGACATTTAAGTCCTTTACTGTTTTAATACTTATCTTAGTAGTCACTATAAACAAACAATACTACCACATAACTCCCCATCAATTAATATGTTGTTACATGTTTGTTTTCTTATAATGTGTATATATATATACTAGCAGTAGGTAACGTCTAAGGGACGTTTGCCAATTTTTTTTTATCTAGTGATTGAAGAAGTGTTTTTTTAATAATTTTGTGAATTTTTTATTTTTTTAAAAAATGTTTATGATGATTAAAAAAATACATGACAAAAGGAAAATAAAAATAAAAAAGTGAAATACACATTCAAGACATATTTTTAGGCTACTTTTTCATTAGTTGTAGCAGTTCTTTTTAGTTAATTAAGAATATTATCATATTTAAATTATGTTAAAACTCTGATTATTTATATTGTTATATTTTTTTAAAAATATTTAACAAAATTTCATCATTTATTTAATATTCAGTAAAACTTTTTCTTTTATTTAATGATGAGAAATTAGTATTTTATAAATTGAAGTTATTTTTAAGTATATGATATAATATTTAAAATTTAATTATCTATTTTATGTTAGTTTAAATCAATATTTAAACTTTTACCGTTAAATTAGGGTGCGTTTGGAACATAAACTACTCTCAATTCATCTCAACTCATCATTACAATTTTTTCAAATCTCAACACAAAATATAATAAACAATTCAACCTTTTCAAATCTCAAAATAATAATAATATTAAAAAATAATATTCTAATAATATTTTATCATCTCAACTCAACTCAACTCAACTCACTTCAAAAAACAGAAAAATTAAACAAACATGTGAAAAAAAATATATATATATATACTATTCATAATTACTGTTTATAAACAGTAGCAAACGGGCAAAAAACAATGCGAAAAAAAAAAAATTTTTACTATTCATTACTAAAAATATATATACTGTTCATAATTACTGTTTATAAAGTAGCAAACGGCAAAAAATAAAAAAACTTTTTAACTATTCATTACTGTTAATTTATGAACAGTAAATTATAGCCGCTTTTAAGTATAGGCCGTGAGATATATATATATATATATATATATATATATTTTCCTCTCTCAAGATTTATATTAATAAAAAAATATTGTTTATTTTTTTTAATTATCATATTTTTATTGTTTTCTGATTTGAATCAAACCGGATCCAATTCGATTTTGGACAAAATTTAGGACTGAACATGTATGCACCGGTTTTATATTTTTTAAAATCGATTACGTACCGGTTACCCTCCTAAACCGGTACCTTCGGTTTTATTGGTTCCGGTCTGGTTCAGTCCTTTTCGATTTTAATAATATTAATATTAGGGCATAAAATATAATTAATATACTAATATACATTAGTTTACTAATTAATTAAAGTGAAATGTAATTAATATACTAATGTATATTAGTATTACTAATATATTATGTATTTATTAAAAGGAATATATTGAGAATTTATTAGGCTATAAAATGTTATTAATATATATTTTATGTTTAAAGCATATGATCAAAAAAAATTTATGTTTAAGATTAAAATTTTATGTTATAAATTATAATAACTTTATCTGATATATAATTATAATTTATATTATTATACATATTATATATATAAATTTTATATAATATAAAAAATATTATATATAATATTAAAAAAATTAATTTAAAATATATAATATAGTGATCCGGTCCGGTCCGGTCCTAAAATGTATGAAATTGGAATCGGACAGGTACTGGCCGGTTTTGGAATTACAGAAACCTGTTCCAAACCAAACCGGTACAAAATCGGACCGGTCCAAGCTAGTCCGGTCCGATTTTCCAGTTAAATTTAACACCTTTATGAATCACAATTAAAATATTATTTATTGTCTCTTTAATAGGTATCTTTTTATTATTTTCTTAGGTAACGTCAAATGATTAGTATATAAGTGATGAAAAATATAAAGATAAAATTATTCTAATATATGAATAAAATGGAGACGAGAAGTATTTCTAATAAAAAAAACTCCAAATATGTTACATGGATGTTGTGCTAATATATAGTTAATATATAGTTAGAGTAAACATAAGGAAGTTGGGCTGATCCAACAAATTAACAAGACCTAATCACTTATTATAGTAATTAACGTAACCAAAGGTTGTATAACGTGCTTTATAACCAACAACTTCACCAAGGATTATGTCTTTTAGTTATCTATATATAGGACGAAAACATGTCATTTTACTCGATTTCACAACATATTAAAATCTCTCACTTTCTTTTCTCTTAGGTCGGTTGGAAAATAAAAACCTACCTTCAACTTCCTTGTAAGGAGTACTGGAAAATCACAATTTATTTTTCCAAGAAACTCTCTCTCTCTCTCTCTCTCTCTCTAATTTATTCATTTCATTTCATTTCCCTCCAAAAAAAAAGTTCTGTCGGTAAATTCCCGGTCTCCGGTTTCCCCTATCGACTCCAATCCCACCACCCGTTTTATAATCTCCGACCGAAATTTCTGTTCTTCGATCTAAAAACTGTAGGTTTCGGGTTTAGTTTCGGGGCTCAATGAATTCCATTTCGGGTTCTGATTTGTAGTGGAAGGGAAGAAGAAGAAGAAGATGAGCAATCAGAAGAAGAGGAATTTTCAGATAGAAGCGTTTAAGCACCGGGTGGTGGTGGATCCAAAATACGCTGACAAGACATGGAAGATTCTGGAGCATGCAATCCACGAGATTTACAATCACAATGCTAGTGGCCTCAGCTTCGAAGAGCTTTACAGGTTCGCTCCGTCTCTTCCTTCACCTTTTCAGCGGTTCTAGTTAAGGACGATGCCGTCTCCCCCACTCTGTTTTTCTTCTGCTTCTCTTAATTATTTCAATTGATTTTTAGGTTCACTTTGCGCCTTTATTTGTTTAGTTAGAGTCTTAGAGATGGAAATTTAATTGCAGTTTCGTGCTTAGGCAATCCGAGAATACCTGAGTTTATCTTAGACTTGCTTACAAAAAAAAAAAAAAACAAAGAGTTTATCTGAGACTATTCAATTTTGAAATATATTTTTCGTGCCATCGTATTCTTTTTGGAAATTGTAATGATGCCAATTGGTGTTAGGTTATCTCTTCCCTGCCTCTTGAAATTGAGCAATAAAAAAATGGAGTATACAGAAAGTCCTCAATTCAAAGGTTAGCTGTAAAAAAGTGTTTTGATGGCGATTACTCCATTATATTGTATGGCTAGATAAGCCTCCTCAAGACTTCTTAGTTGGTTGGAGCTGAGCTGCTCAATTATGCCGTAAGACTGGTTGGATTAGATTGTTTTTATAATTCTCAAGTCTCGGATGATTTGCTCTTCAACGAAATTCTCGCCGAAGACAGTTAAAAATTATAAAAGGTACGGTTATAAACTTATAATAGGAGGATCATAATCAGCATGGTGGGCAGCAAGTTGGCCAAACGATTGTCAGTTTGCGTTGAAATTCTGAAGATTTATATCATGTATTGTATTCGAAACCTCTAAGTTGAATTCACACATGGTAATGGTAGGTGGGCATTATGGAGGGAGAGAGAGAGTTGACTAAAAATTAGCTGGTTGGAATATATCTTAGGATGATGTACTGCTACCATTTTTAAACGTTCTCAGTGGCGGTGGCTTTCTGGTCAGTTAGACCAAGGGTGTCATAATCTCTCTATAAGAGCATTGTTATCAAATCGCTCTTGTTATATCTCCCTAGATAGCCAGTTCAAACA
Source organism: Juglans mandshurica (assembly GCA_022457165.1). Lineage (NCBI taxonomy): Eukaryota > Viridiplantae > Streptophyta > Magnoliopsida > Fagales > Juglandaceae > Juglans > Juglans mandshurica. The sequence goes on along the minus strand of CM039621.1, from coordinate 12,861,990 downwards.
ACACTGGATCACCAAATTTCTACCTCTCCAATCATGTCCTTTGGGGAAAGGGATGGACGTGTTATTCTGTTTAGGATTCAACCTGGCTCCATGATATTCCTCCTTGTAGCTATTTCAACTCATATCTTTCAAAACTCAGACTCTTGGTTCCTTTACCGAAATAGCGATGACAGCATAACCTCCTTTTAAACTTTATTATTGTCTAGGTTGGCATGCTTTTGTAAGTCTTTATGTAATATTTGAAGAATGTTTGTACAACAAGTTAATACTCTTTTGATTACAAAGGCATGGGGAGTTTGTTTAAAAAAATAGCATTATTTCTTCTAACGATTGAATGAGAGGAAAAAGGGGTACAATTTTGAGAGGTTCTTTTCAAAGCAAAAACAACCTTGTCTACCCCAAAGTTTCTCTGATGTATTGTTTACAAAATAGTAATAATTATATCTAGAAGTTTTTGACTGAAATATATCTGGGAGTTTTTTATGCAACTGGATTCGTGACAAACTTTTCATATCATTTTGTCTTTTGCCCCCTTTCTCTCAACTGAAAATAGAATTTCTCATTATAAGCTTTTGTTATTTTTATCACTTTGTTAACTTTATTACTTTTTCTAACAAGAGTCAAGTGGCATGCCCGACACACATCCCTCTTAGAAATAGACTGCATATTCAGTTCCAGGATTTTTCCTCGGATAATGGATTCCTAATTGCCTATGTTTCTGATGTTATATTTTGTTTTCATGGGTTTAGAAATGCGTACAACATGGTGCTTCACAAATTTGGTGATAAGTTGCATTCAGGACTGGTTACTACTATGATCGTGCATCTCCAAGAAATATCAAAATCTATTGAAGATGCACAAGGAGGTTTGTTTCTAGAAGAGCTGAACAGGAAATGGAATGATCATAACAAGGCATTACAGATGATTCGAGACATACTAATGTACATGGACAGGACTTACATTCCAAGTACCCAGAAGACCCCTGTTCATGAGCTTGGGATGAACCTATGGAGAGATAACATCGTCCACTCCAGCAAGATTCAGACTAGGCTGTTGAATATGCTTCTTGAACTGGTACTTAGAGAACGGACTGGTGAAGTTATTAACAGAGGCCTTATGAGGAATTTAATTAAGATGCTAATGGATTTGGGTTGTTCAGTTTACGAAGAAGACTTTGAGAGGCCTTTTCTTGAGGTTTCAGCTGAGTTTTACTGGGGTGAGTCTCAAAAGCTCATTGAGTGCTGCGATTGTGGAGATTACCTCAAGAAAGCTGAGAGCCGTCTAAATGAGGAAATGGAGAGAGTGACACATTACTTGGATGCCAAGAGTGAAACAAAGATAATTAGTGTGGTGGAGGAGGAGATGATTACTAACCACATGATGGGCCTAATCCACATGGAAAATTCTGGCTTGGTAAACATGCTTCTTGACAATAAGTTTGTAGACCTTGGAAGAATGTATGATTTGTTCCGTCGGGTGCCAAATGGCCTCCTAAGAATACGAGAAGTGATGACCTCTCACATCAGGGACACTGGTAAGCAGCTTGTTTCTGATCCAGAAAGGCTCAAGGATCCGGTGGAATTTGTCCAGCGGCTCTTGGATGAGAGAGACAAGTATGATAACATTATTACCTTGTCATTTAACAATGACAAAACATTCCAGAATGCTCTGAATTCATCGTTCGAATACTTCATTAACTTGAATCCTCGTTCTCTAGAGTTCATTTCGTTATTTTTGAATGAAAATCTCCGCAAAGGTTTGAAGGGGGTTAGTGAGGAGGATGTAGAGATTATACTTGACAAGGTGATGATGCTGTTTCGTTACTTGCAGGAGAAAGATGTATTTGAGAAGTATTATAAACAGCATTTGGCGAAGCGGCTATTATCTGGAAAAACTGTCTCGGATGATGTGGAGAGAAGTTTGATAGTCAAGCTCAAGACAGAATGCGGATACCAATTTACTTCAAAACTAGAGGGCATGTTTACAGACATGAAAACCTCTCAAGATACAATGCAAGGGTTTTATGCAAGCCACCCTCAGCTAGATGATGGCCCTACACTGATGGTCCAGGTTCTAACGACAGGGTCTTGGCCAACTCAGCCTAGTGTTACATGCAACCTGCCAGCCGAAATGTCAACTCTTTGTGAGAAGTTTCGGGCATATTACCTTGGGACTCATACTGGTCGGAGGTTGTCATGGCAAACTAACATGGGTACAGCAGATATAAAAGCAATTTTTGGGAAGGGTGATCAGAAGCATGAGTTGAATGTCTCCACTTATCAGATGTGTGTCCTAATGCTGTTTAACAATGCAGATCGACTTAATTACAAGGATATTGAGCAGGCGACTGAGATTCCTGCTTCAGATTTGAAGAGGTGTCTGCAATCCATGGCTTGTGTGAAGGGCAAGAACGTTCTTCGGAAGGAGCCTATGAGTAAAGACATATGTGAGGATGATGCTTTCTTTGTTAACGACAAGTTCACAAGCAAATTCTACAAGGTGAAGATAGGAACCGTAGTGGCTCAAAAGGAATCAGAACCTGAAAAACAGGAGACCCGGCAGAGGGTGGAGGAGGACAGGAAACCCCAGATTGAAGCTGCTATAGTTAGGATCATGAAATCAAGAAGGCAGCTGGATCATAACAATATAATAGCCGAGGTCACAAAGCAGTTGCAATCACGGTTCTTGGCAAACCCGACGGAGATTAAGAAACGGATAGAGTCCCTAATTGAGCGGGATTTTTTGGAGAGGGATGATACTGACAGGAAAATGTACCAATACCTTGCCTGAAGTATCGATAAGTAGTGTTATTGTAGCTTTTTTCAGCAAGTGGAAATTGTTTTTTACCTTTCCATTTTTTCCTCTCATAGTTCTAATTAGCTCCATCGAGTTAAATGATTGTCATTGCTGCTTTCTCCATCTGTTGCGCTCGCTACTATACTTCATATTCTTGTCTGTGCTGATTGCCAAATAAATATCCTCGATTTCATGATTCGAAGAGGAGTAGCTGCTACTTTATTCTCTGCAGCTTGATAAAAATAAGCTCGAACCTGAGGATTAGCTCACAGTAGTTTGGGGAAATAAAATCTACATAGAGTTTTCTACACCATTATTTCAGCGATTGTTGATGAATTCGATCAAATATACTTGACAAAATTTAAAATCCATTGGAGAAACTAATATATATAATTCCAAAATGGACGTAGTAATTTCACACATTCAACTTTGGGCTTCATTAATTCGGACATTTACTGGTAATCTCATGTGCATGAAGTCGTAGATGAGATATTGGAGGAAATCAAACGGAATGCACCAAGGCATATATATATATACATGCCAATGATCTCCTCGTTTGGTTTCCTACAATTCTCATATACAACATTGGCACCCAAATAATCAATTTGCTCATTCATTGACGACGTCTTTGTAGAATTTATGGTATGTACGTACGAATGTAATATTGTCGGACATGAGAAATTGGAGGAATGCAAATATTGGATATATAGTACTCAATGATACAATTTCCAATCCTTACACATGAGATGACATGAGTTACCTCCAATTAATCTCACATCCCCAATATTAACACTGCAATTAATGTTTACTCATCCTAAGAGATGATCAAAATTAAGAGACTTGAAGATATACAGCAAGAATTGGCTTAATTTGTTGGTGGGTACAAGCTGCATGCTGGTATTTATTCATACAAATCCTCGCCAATGCCTCTAGCAACACGCAAATCACATGAGTCGTGATCATGTAGTATTCGTGACCAGTATACTGCATGAGATGTATGATGTGACCTAACAAAGGGTTACAAATTATCTTGAACATGCACTACTACCAAGAGTAGGAGTTCTAATGGGCAGCGACCACTTTTTTCCTCTTCAAAATTAATGAATAGAATGAAACATCTCGACCTCTTGGAGAGACTTGATCATCGACCATGTGAGCAGTACGTGTGATATATATGTTAGAACTTCCTAGCTGGACCATATGTTGAGTACTGCACTAACTAGGACGAGGCTTGGGTTTTGGGTTAAGAAATATTAATATCTAAAAATCCATATTAATTGGGCCTATAAGAAGGGTTTGATTATCTTACAAGGTTTACTCGATGAAAGGTAGCATTGCATAGGGGGTAAAAGAAGAGAAAAACCCAAAAAGATTGAAGCACCAAAAAGCCATGTTTGCAATAGCAAGCCCTCTCCCCGCATACAACCTCCCCGTAGACCCTCCAAAATTCTCGTCAACCTTTAAGACGTCACTCCTCAGCCAATCCACAATGGCAAAGACCCTCCTTGCATTATAGCAAACCGGAACAAGGACCCGTATTGGCGACGAAAACCTGTTCGAGGAAGCCACTCCTTCCATGAACACTTGGCTAGAGAGAAGGAAATTCACTACAACAAATATGGGTTTTTCCCACGAAATACGATCGTGGCAAGTAGTAGGTTGATGACTCGACAACTGTCCGTAGGAAAAAATACAAGCCTTTTGTCACAAGATCACGTTGACAAGTAAAACTTCGTGAGAAAATAAGATTTTGCCACAAAATAAACACTTTTTACGGCGATTAAAAGTCGCCGCAAATAAAATTACCAAAAATATGTTTCATTCGTGGGTTATCACTTTTTGCCACAAGGTTATTAGTTTTTGCGGCGATAAAATGTCGCCACATATAGTCCTACAAAATTATTATATTTTGCGGCGACGTTTTTCCGCCACAAATAGGCTAAGCTTTGGGTTATTAGTATTTTGGGCGGTGTTATTAGTTTTTTCGGCGATAACAACCCGCCGCAAATAGTAATAAAATTAAATCCCCCACTTTTTTCTCCCCCCCCTCAAAAAAAAAAAACACAAAACACTCGCTAGATACTCTCTCTCTCTCTCTCTCTCTCTCTCTCTCTCTCTCTCTCCCTCCCTCTCCCTGCGATTGTCGACCCTCTCCTCCCTGCTGCGCCACAGCGAATGGCAGCCCTTGCAATCGAGCCACCGTGGGTCTTCCGCCTTAGCCCCTTGCCGTCAAGCCACCGTGGGTCTTCCCCCTCAGCCACTCGCCTTCTCGCCGACTCTCTCTCTCCCCCTCTCCCTCTCGGATTCCAGCAGATCCGTGCACCTCCGCCGTCTCTAGCCATGGCCATCGCCACCCTCAGCCGCCCTAAGGTTCCGCCAGTCACCAACTATTGCTCCACCCCAGCTCTCGCATCTCTCTCCCTTGCACGGTGTCTCTCGCTATCTCCACCCTACGGTTTTCTAATTATAGTGGCCTTCTCCGCTGCAGTGAGCCACCATCGCCAACTCCAGCCAAGACGCAGCACCACCACGAGAAACCCATGGACGCTACAGCACCTCCTGCACGCCTCCTTCGCTGTCTAGCCCTTAAGCATGGTAAAAATCCTACCTTTGCAACAAGACATCTCCTGTTTATAAAACTCAATGGCCAATGTTGCCTCATGTTGGCAATCTAGACCCTTTTGTTTGGTAACGGAGTGGACAACATGTCTTGCTATATTATGTTAGGGAGAGAGTACTGCAATTGTTGGTGGAGACTACCTAATGCTGTTTAGTATCTCCGAAGCACACCAAAAAGCAAAACTAGTGTGCTTTTTGGACTTGATTTTGTTGATAACTCATATATTTTTCAGTGACTCAGTAGCACCTTAGTCCCATTAGAGAGTGTGAGCTCTAATTGCAAAACTCATATGATGCAGCTGACAATTGGCCAAATGTTTACCAATGACTAAAAAGATTAGAACGTTATTTACTGCAATGAGTGGGTGCTTGGAAATCAAGAAGATATGATCAAGGATATTACTGCTGAGTAGCAACCAGAGAATGGTGAAGTAATATTCAATCAGAGCTGTTTCCCTTGGCTATAATTTACTTTCCTGTGAACATTTTTGAAATCTAATTTGTTAGACACAATGTGTTTCCTAAATATTCTTGTTCATTAAAAAAGTCCCAGAAAGAGTTGGTTCATTTGTATGGTGAACCATCTTCTCTTCCTAACTCCTATGGTATGACATGATAGTGCAGAAAAAGTGCTTGGGATTTCTGAACTATACAATTGAAATTTAAAGGTACATCAGAAGTTACTAAATTCTGCAGATACTGAGAAAAACTCACATGACTAGACTAGGAAACATGAATGATACTCCTGCATAATGTGAAATGATTTGGAAGGGATTTTGCCAAGAGCAAATATGAAGATTAGAGCACAATCATCTATGACCCTTCATTGTTGTTTTTGTTGTGAGCATGGCTTGAGAACAAGAAGACATGACCTAAATGTAAGAGAAAAATTGACAGTTTAATTTTCCAAAGAAAATAGATTTGGTTTTTCCAGAACTTCGATATTTTCTTTAGCTTAACAGTGACAGACAGAGACTCAACTTCAAACCTATATTTACAGTATCCACTCTTTGGTAAACTAGAGAGCATGACATGTTCGAGGAAAGTTGCTTTGGTTATCACACATTTGACATAAAAGGTTACCTACCTCTTTCACTGTCAAAAGACCATAATGCAAGACTTTTCCAACCTCAGCAGTTCTGTTCTATACATACTAGTTTTCTTTCATAAACAATAAATTAGCCTTGACAAACTCAAGAATCTTTCTGCAAATTGGTAATCACATGCACGTAGGGTTTATTTACAGCAACTGTACTTGTGTTGATGGCATATTCTGAGTTTCATTGCATGCTACACTTTATTGTCTGGCATGGCACTGTCTCGTTATTTGCATTGAGTTCCCTTTGTATGTGTTTTGTTCAGTGTGCAAGGTTACTGGCATAGGTGCTCTTTCAAAGTGTCATAATTTGAGTTCAGACTGGAATTGTAGCCATGGATAAATCCTATTTTTGAATGACAGGAAAGGCTCAATACAAGTTTCAACGAAAGAGCTCTGGTCAATGGATTTTGTACTCAATACGGGGTCATGGAATGATGTTGTGTATTGACTTTGTATAGGATGCAAAGTTTGCTTTTCATCTAGGAGACTCTGATATTTTCTCTAAGTACCTGGTTGCTGAAGTTTTCAAACTGTTGTGTGATGGTTGCACATGGATTGCATTGGTAGGACTGGAAGCGTTAGTTGCTTTGCAAGAGACTGTAAATTGTACTATAGTTTGGTTGGTGTAGCATTAGGCACTTTCAACTCATGAGTCAGAACGTGAGTAGGTACTAATTTTTTTTTTTATTAGTAGTAGGTACTAAATTTTGATGGGAAGTCAGACTTCTTTCACTTGCATTTTTGGGATTAATTGGCTGAAAGTGAAAGAAACTATGTTAAATGATGAGCTTTAGCTGGAACAGTTTTTAGCAGAATTTTCTCTACTTTTTTTTTTTTTAAGTTCTAATTAGTTGTAGATATTTATGGTGTTCTCAGGTACCAGCTTCCTTTACCTGCGGAACAGATGAAGGCATCTTCAGAGTTTGATTATGAAGGAAGTAGTCCCACATTATGATTTTCCTTATCTGTCTGAAATTATTGTACACGAATTTGTCCAATTGTTTTGTATTTTCCAGAGGGCTCACCAAATGGTCGTGGTTGGGACCGCAGTAGCAGAGGAAGGGCAAAGGCTAGAGGTACATCTCATATGGGATCTCTTACCATGCTTCCACTACTGTAATTCATTACTTTGTGGGTTTACTTGGAAATCTAGCTATAGATTGATTTTGTGTGTGCTAGTTTCGAGATTATTGTTTTAAATGACTTGTTAAAGAAAACTGAAATAAAGAAAGGAAGAGAATTGTTGCAAATAGATGGCAATGGACAAGATTAGAATAGTTTTTTTTTTTCCCTTCCAAAAACTAATGGCTCTAGAATGTGTTATCCATGCATTCAAATTATATATAAGCCACATGTAATTCTGTATTCTACTTGTTGATGTATTATTGTTCCTCGAGCCGCTTTTCTGAAATCTTAAGGACTATTAACTGCACAGTAATCACCCTTGATGATGCTGTGAAAGATGTATGCTATTGGGAGGAATAGGCCGATGAGGGCACCGACAACATTGCATGATTTGATTTGTAAAATTTAATTTTTAAAATTTATCTTTTGTATTAAATTATAATACGTAAATAGTGTGTGATGTAAAAATTTTCAAATAAAATTATATCGAGAGTTTAATAAGATGAAATAAAGTGTGGAGAACTCGTGATATTCGTACCATTCGTCCAAGACTCCATGCGTTTTGCAAAAATCCAATACTTCGAATTGTAATGAAGGTCATTTGAGGTCAATATCGACCATATCAAGATAATCAGGCCATTTCCAAAGTATTAAATCTCAAGTATTGGCATTGTTTAGTGATCATTTATTAAAGTTCAGTTTGGATAGTTGAGATAAAATGAGATGGTTTTAAATAAAAGTCGAATAAAATATTGTTAGAATATTATCTTTTTAATATTATTATTATTTTGTGATTTAAAAAAATTGAATTATTTATTATATTTTATATAAAAATTTTAAAAAATTATAAAAATAAAAAGATGAATTACTTTTACTATCTAAAGAGAGTAGGTTGTAAAAATAATCTTTTTAGAACAGCATCCCATGTGGTATTAGCTCTTTTTCGAAGAATCTGTGTTTTTTTATTTTTATTTTTATTTTTGGTAAATACGGAAAGTTGAGTGAAATTTCGGATCAAATTATTCCCGCGGAAATCATTTCGTCAATTCCAAAGAATTGAAAACCAAAACCGGTTCCCGCCAACTCAGACTGTCGTTTATCTTTCCATGGCCAAAGTCCAAGCCCGCACTCTTATTTCATTTCACATGCATTAACCTCCTCGATCTCCATTAGTCCATTCTCCCAATTTCCCAACCCCCCGATCACCCGCTTGAATATGGATCTCTCTGGCATAGCGAAGAAGCTGGGCCTGTCGGAGTCCAAGCACTTAATTCGGAAGGCGGCGGAGCTCCGTCGACTCTGCGACGTCCGGTTCGACTCCTCCATTATCGGCATCGTAAGTTTCACTTCAGTCTTTGTATTATTATCGGTACTTCAATCTTTATTTAAATCCATTTTGTTGCTTTAAAATAACAAGGAAAAAATGGGTAAATGACATTGGGTTGTTATTTGTAGGGAGAGGTTTGCAAAGCTATAATTTGCTTGGAAATCGCAGCGACTAGGTACCGATATTATTGCTTACTCGATTAAAACTTTATTTGATCTTTTTGTTGATGCTATAGCCGTTTTATGATTGGATATAATGATTATAGGTTGGGAGTTTTATTTGATCGGCAAATTGCTATTAGGCAGAGTGGGATGTCGGAGAAGGCTTATAACAGGTCTTTCAATTCGTTGCAGAACGGTCTTGGCGTCAAGTGGGTGTTTCTTTCTCTTTATACTTTTTAAAGTTTTTTTATTTTCCTGTAATGTATTGGTGGGAATGGGGCCTAGATTGGATCCGATTGGATTTGTGGTGTTGTAGGAACAACCTGGATGTAAAGGAATTGGCGATTCAGTTTGGATGTGTGAGGCTCATTCCTTTTGTGAAAAAGGGCTTATCTATGTAAGACCCATTTCCGTTTGTATTGCCAAAGTTTCCAACTTCTTTCTCTTTATGTTCATACGCTGTCTCTGTGTTTGAGAAAATTCCTGTAAGCGTGAAGATTGTTGCTTTTGCCATTTGCTAGATGTTTCACATGTTAGTGATTACTTTGTAGTATTTGATCCAAAATGGTGAAAGTTTATTGTCAATGATCCCTGTACAATTTTTGTAAATGCTTATATGTGAGCAATTGCTAACATGTTTGCTTTCCAGTTTTAAGGAACGGTTTCTGGCTTCATTGCCAGCTTCTCGGCATGCAAGTGCTGACTTCACTCGCCCCTTATTTACTGCAGTGGCATTTTATTTGTGTGCCAAAAAGCATAAGGTACCTCATTCATAAGCCCTCTTTGTCTCTCTCACCATACATAAGCAGGGAAATTAGTTGCCTTCTGTTCTTTTTGAGCAATTTACAAAATTATTTACTACTTGTTTTACAGCTTAAGGTAGACAAGCTTAAGTTGATTGAGCTCTGTGGGGCATCTGAACCTGAATTCTCTAATGTAAGGGAGCCTTCCCACCATGCACATTGTTGTGTAGCCCACTATAGTTTTCATTCTTTTACTCATAATATTGTTAGGCATTGATTATGGTTTACCACTGCAGGTTTCTACTTCCATGAAGAACTTATGCCACGATGTTTTCGGAGTTGCAAAGGAAAAGAAAGATGCCAGAGATGTAAAGGGGAACCGAGGTATGTCTCTTAAGTGCTTAGATTGTCACTTTGTAGTGTCAATACTTGATCAACTCAATATTACTAAGCAATTTGTTTCTTGATTACCATGCAGAACTTTTGGATATGTTACCTGAAAAAAGGAAAATTGAGGATGGTGGATATTTATCTGATGATGAACCAGAGGTACTATAACAGCATCACAAATTGTTATTTAGTTCTTGTCAAGTAAAAGGTTCTCTTGTATATGTCTAGTGTACTTGGGCTATGCTTATTTATAATTTTATTAATAAAATTTCTTTTACCTATAAAAAAAATTAAAAGATGTCACTCTTGCGAACTTCCAATGCATTGTTATCACCTGTGTCTCAAACTTTGATAATATTTGGACCATTAATATTGGTATTGCTACATTAGCTCACATGTTTTTCCTTTTGCTTCAGTTTTCTAACGCTAGAGATTACATTATTTAGGTCTGCAGGTTACCCATCTTTAGAGTCTGCAAACTTTAATTTATATATCTTTAAAGAGATGATTAAGTCTTGTTTTCATCTGCTTCAAGTTGGCACAGTTTTGTTTAGTTTTGCAGACTCTTTTACAGGTTTGCTTATCTTCCTGTCTTATATCAAATTTGCGAACTTCAGATTAGTTTGCACTTATCATTATAATGGAGACTGACTTGGTCAAACCTTTGAACCATAAGAGCGTAACATGTTTCTAATACTTGTAAAAGGAAAAGAGTATAACATGTTTCCAGTGATACGTTCTAACTCAATAGATTGTTATGGCATATACTTAGGATCTGGTCCTAGAAGACTAGTGTCCTGAGTTGATTTGTAACGTGTTGAATCAATGAGATTTCTAATGGATAAGTCAGAGGATATGAATATGAATTGATAGTGCTTAGTCCAAACGGAACACTAATTTTGCTGTATTACCAAGATAGTTTTTCTTGGCAATGTCACTGTTTTTACTTCTGATTTGAGCTTGTAGTTATATGTAGGTATAAATCCCGATAGAAAATAGGTGATGGTGAATTACTGCAAAATCTTATTACTACCTGATAGCTCATACCACTCATCGCCCATTCCTCGAGTCTGTCATAGTACATTGCTATCTATTGCATGGTAATTTTGCCTTGAAGTGTTCTGTTCAACTTGAGGATTATTTACTGTTCCAGTTCGGTGTACTTTCTTTTAAATTAAGCCAACTCCTGAAATTCAAATGGATGTGATGCATTTGCAGTTGTCAAGTTACAAGAAGCGCAAACGAATGGAAAAACATGCTTATGAGGAGTGGAAATCTTCTGTCGTAGAATCTAATAACCAAAACAAGGCAAAAGGTTCCAAAAACATTTCATTATCAAAATAAAATTCCTTCTCCATTTCCACAGTGCCACATCCCACATCAAGAGTGTCACCCACGCTAATGTTATCTACCTACATTTTCCAGTTACATGCAAGCGGTCCAAGCAAACTTGCCTCAATTTTACAAAGGAAGTTGCTGAAACACCAAAGTTGGAGGCTTTGTAAGAGACGAAAGTCTAGTCATACGGTGCTGGAAATTCACATGGGGAATCAAGGATGAATACATTCCAAATTTTGGTCATTGTTGTCGCCTCGAGGGTGTTGAGTCTTGTTAGTCGGGTTCATTATGCATTTATATAATTGGTTTTCACGTGCTGTATGGACCATGAAAGGAATTGACTAGCATGCATTATTGAAACAACTCATTTTGTACAGAGCGGCGATCATAATTGTCTACATTAAGATATCAGTTTCTTTTTTATTTTCAAAAATGTTTCCGAATGCTCTCTCTCCTGTGTCACACATTTGAATACCTTAAAAGCTTTGGACATCTCTGTATATGTGGTTTCCATAGGTGCTAGCTATGTAACAAGAAAGTTTTGACTTGTAAATATTCTCTTATTATCGTGAAAGGAATTATTGACAAGTTGCACTTATTATGTTTGTATGAGTACTTTCCAAAACAATCCAAAAACATGACATTGATGTGTCAGAAGTGGGATTTGAACCCACGCCCTCTCACGAGGACCAGAACTTGAGTCTGGCGCCTTAGACCACTCGGCCATCCTGACTCCTGTGATTTTATGGAGAAGAGCTTTAAATCTATGATTAGGGGCGAGAGGCTTTTACACACTACTTTTAAGTAAGAGTAATACTAACTACAAGTACAAATTTCATATAAATTTTTTTTTGTAAAAAAGTGAATCCAGTGATAAAGAATAGTTTTTTCTTTTTTAATATAGGACTTGTATTCTTTATTAGTGGGACTTATTTTTTTACAAAAGATTAATATGAGACTTGTATTTAGCATTTATTTTAAAAGAGAATAATGAAAATTATATATTTTTTTTATTTAATGAAGAGCTTGCACATACAGGTTCCATTTAGAGATTGTAAATAGAATTTCTCAATAATGAAACCGCACACAAATCCCTTACAAACAGCCCCTCCTATCTCTCTCTTCCCTAGTCATGGTATATCACTTATGAATCAGGTGGAAAATGTCAACACAAATAAGAACGAGTTATGGTGCTGAGTTAATTAATGAGTTTGAAAAAACAGTTAATTTGTATAGCTTGTCAAGATGATGTTAAGAAAAAGTGTAAATACAAACCATTTGGAGAATATATGCTCAAATGAATTAGAATGTTAGATATCTGTGTAGTCTTGGATCTCCCTAGGCACTGCTGGCCGGTGACGGAGATCGACTAGCGATGATAAAGACCGAGGGTTTTGAGTGCGATGGGCCGAAAATAGACGTGTAGGAAAGTGAGAGTTTTGAGGCAGGGATGGGATGGTTGCGGAGAGAGAGATAGATTTGTTTGCGTATGTGGTTCCATTATTTTCCTAACTGTGTTTGGGTAACAAACACTTATCAATACTTTTCAAATATTTTTGTACGGATGATGAGACTTCACATGTCAAACATGTTTGAAGTAGTTTGAACAAAGTCTCTTGCCATTGTGTTGAACAATGTCTCCAAACACATTTGAAGTAGTTTGAATAAAGTTGCGTGCGAATGCCAGTGTGTGACGGAGAGGGAGAAAGAGGTTCGTGGTGGCTGGGTCTGCGAGAGGTGGTGGAGGTGCGATGGCCTGGGTGGCTGTGTACGGCGGTGCAAGTGGATAGAAATGGATGAAACCCATTTCGGTTGGGCTATCGTAGGGGAGAGAGAGTTGTGCTTGGAGGAGATCGGTGGTGGTTGGCTTGATTACCGACGTGAGGGGGAGTCATCGGTGGTGGCGGTGAGGCTGGGTGACTGCGTACGGCTGTGCAAGTGGAGATAAATAGGTGAAACCCATTTCGATTGGATTACCACAGGGGAGAGAGAGAGAGCTGCACGTGGGGAAGATCGGTGGTGGCTGCCTTGGTCGCCGGCATGAGGGGGAGTTGCCGGTGGTGGTAGTGAGGTTGGGCGGCGCATGGTGGCGTCGGGCTGGGTTGAAGGAGAATCGGGCGTGAGAGAGAATAGGGCCAGAAGAGAGAGAGAGAAGAAGAAAGAAAAAAAAGAAAAGAAAAGTAAAATCACTATAATATTTATCACTATAATATTTATCACTATTATATATAAAAAATAAATAAAATCACTAAAACATTTATCACTGTTATATATAAATAAAATCATCATTTCATCATCATTAAAAAAAAATCAATCATTGATGGGACTCACACATTTTTTAACTATCTATCCAAAAGTCAACAATTCAACATACTTTATACATTCAAACAACTCAAAATACTCTCAATGAAATCCATAAAGCCACTCTAATTTCTACTCATAACTATTTACAAATATTCTCAATATTTCTCATGTATTCTCACTACCCAAACGTAGATTGTTTATTCACTGCGTCCATTTGAAGTTAATCTCTTAAATAAGTATAAATTGACATATATGGGCTGCCCAAGATTTCAGATTGACTTCGTAAATTGAATTTATCTTCAAAATGTATGCCTTCCCATCAAAATATGACAATTAGCTGTTTATTATGAAAACGTAGAACATAAAAAATAAACTTGCTTAATGTAGCTCTTAAAAAAAAGTAGTACAATTTTTATGTGAGAATATGAGATAGAAATGTATAAAACTAAATTTTATACCACATCCTAAGTGTAGATACTATGAATCTTGATGGAGTATAAATTAAGAGTTAGTTTATATTTTGTCTCTAAATAGGGACTCTTCATGCAAGCATATACAGTTATGTTTAAAAAAAATTAAAATTACAAAAATGATTTTTTTTTCCTTTTACCCACATTTATTAATTGGACTGCAGACGTATCTCCTACTCAAGATTGCAAATAGAATTTCTCATAAATTAATTCTAATTTCTTGTTTAGTGCATTCACATCTCTCTAAAAATTTAGCAGAATTTTAGTGAAAAAAAAATTATTTGTATAAATTAACTTCTCACCTTTTTTTTTTCATTATATCTCTCTGTTTTTTTCTCTATTTTATTATTTATGAATTCATCAGTAATTTTTAGTCACATTTCAAAAATCTATTTTCTAGTGAAGTTTATATTTTTTCAAGGAAAAAATGATATTTACAGTCGTGAGTGCGCAAGTGTCGTGCAGTCTATTTGAAAAAAAAAATACAAGACCACATGAAAAGAAATTAATTTTTTAATAATAGATCCTATTTTTTTTCAAAACGACTGTACAGTACGTACACACTCCAAAACTGTATGTAACATTACTCTTTTTCAAATATGGAAAAATCTAATTGTAAGCGATTTTACGTACTAATATGCGCACCCATTCAATATGATTGACCAAAAAGTAGATTTTATTAAAAACAGTACTAATTTAAATTTAGAATATGAAGGTAACAATATTAATACATAAATTAATACGCAAACTTATTTATACATAACAAAACTCTTTTCAAATAGTGGTCGTTATGCAGGGGATTTGTTTTGTCCACGTGTGCTTAATGACGCATGCTACGCCTACATGGAAATGGTCCGCGCACAACTTTGCTTACCGGGTCCACGTCAACCCATCGGAAAGGAAAGAAGGGATAAGTCAGCCAGGTCAAAACGGCGTCGTTTGTAACTTTATATCATTTTCCCACAAAACCCCAACTGGGTAGTCTCCATCAAAAGTCGGTCTTGGCCAAATCAAATCCTTCATCGATGTCGGGTCCCGCCGTTTAGTCATCTCTTAAATCGCCACGTATCGAGTCCATGGAACTCAACATAAAGTCGAGCACACCAAGTTATTCCCTTCAAGAAATCCAAAGGAAACGGGAGTCAACGACACAGGTGGATTTTTTTGAGGGGCCTCCATCCTCATAAAACGGTCTTCGTCTTCTTTACGGAACCCTAATTGAATTGAATTCCATCGCCAACCCTTAATATATATACGGATATACATGCATAGTTATCTGCCGACTAATCATCTTCGAGTCCTATAAAAAAAAAAAAAAATCATCTTCGAGAATTGGAACCCGCGAGGTTCCACACTTTCCCCTTATAGCTCTTGTGCCCATTATTCTTTTCTTAATTTGACTTGATTTTCTGATTTGGGAGGGGGAGGGAAAGTGGGAGGCGTTTCGATTCTCATGCAAATCCTGCGTTTGGCGCTCACTGTCTAACACTTTCTCCACGTTCTCAAAAATGGGTTTTGCGATTTCCGACGAATTGTTGGGCACTTTTGCCCCAATCGTGGTGTATTGGGTGTATTCTGGGATGTATGCTTTGTTGGGATCTTTTGAGAATTATCGGTTGCACTCGAAGAAAGACGAGGACGATAAGAACTTGGTGTCCAAGGGTACTGTGATCAAAGGAGTCCTTCTTCAACAGACTATCCAGGCTATTGTCGCAATCATTTTGTTCAAGGTAAGTGTATTGAGAAGTTGGATTGTTTTTTTTAGTCTTTGAATTGAGTCCTGACCTTTAATTTTTGGAATGAGAAAGGGTTTATAGATGAGACTTTCAGTTCAGTCGGGTAATTATCTTAAGAGTTCAGGTATTTTTTCTTTATCTGTATTCAGTGTCTTTTTGGGATAGAAAATTTGGATACTTAGTTTGGTTTCGGACATTACTGTTAGGTAGTTGCTTTTGTACGAGAGAATCGGGCACATCTAGAAATGGCACTCTCTTTGTTATTTATGTTTTTACTGTGATTATTTTGTGCTGTGATATTTTCACTGCCCTTGTTAATGAATAGCATTTATTACTAAAATCTTGAGTATACATAATCCTTGATTGTAATGTTTGATCGGATGTAGTATGCTAGCTTATTCTTATCGTATAACATCTGGTGATTATAAGAATCTCTAGCTTGTTTCGATGTCTATCTTGAGTAAACCTTTGGTCATAGAGTTATTTTTTCCGCAAGCTCAGTCCATGATTTAGAGTCTTTTTTTCTTGTCTATTTCTAGTTTTCTTGAATGTTTACGCTGTTCTGCTCTTTTTTCAAGTGAACTTTTACAACTTTATGGATTTGTGCATAGGGGAATTCCCTGATACATTATACTTTAGGGCCTCTTCTAATTTTGGAACTCAATATGTTCAACATGGTTTCCTTGGGTCAGGAAGCAATAAACACAAAAGAATTAGCCAATATCACTCTGGCCATGCACTTCTGTGCTTTTCTATTTTAAACATCTCCCATAAGTTGGTTGTGGTGAAATTTACTTTGTAATCTGTGTGGATTTAGAAGTATTCATAATGGATGGTTCAGTTGCAGTTCTTCTATTTGACACGATTTAGTAAATTCATGATGTATGGTGGGTAGCTGGGTGTAGCCAGGTACATATAAGGAAATGGTTATGTGAGTGTTTATCAACATGAGGTCATATGAATTATACGGTCTAGTTATGTCTAGTTAGGCTAAAATTTTTCTTATGGCTCATCCTATAAGATTCGATGGTCTTTTTGAGGCCTGGTTGCCACTCTGGTGATGCCCTCATATTGAACTAACCTCCAGAATTATTTTGAGTAACTTTTAGATTATAAAGTATCAAATGAATAAGGGGTTGTGCATCGCTTGTATCTATACTATATGATATATTAACCCTTAGGGGTTGGCTCAAGTGGTAAAGGCCTTGGGCTTGGGGGTATGCTCCCCCAGGTCTAAGGTTCAAATCCTCTTGGGTGCAAACAATCTCTAGGGGCCATTGGACTGGGGGATTTTTCCCTTGAATTACCCAAGGTGCACTTGCTGGAAACTCTTTGCCGAGGGCCTATGCACCCCCGGGATTAATCGGGACGCTGTTCCTAAACACTCCGTGCCAATAAAAAAAAAAACTATACTATATGATATATGACGGAAATTATACTAATTTAATGTTATTAATTGAATTGGAGAACGAGTTTATACCTTGAAGTATTGCAAAGTAATTGGGAAATATTGACTGTGCTAAAATTTTTATGATGTTGATATCAACTTTGGTGAGGAAGAAGGTGATTGTGACCATTATCATATTGCGGAGTTACTACATTTAGCTTTGGTTAAAAAGTGTAGATCAAATAACTTGGCCTTGGCTATTTGATTGGTGAAGAAGGTATGCTCACATGACTGTTGCTTGTGTGGAATTACTTACACCTGTTTTTTTCTTCCCAAGCCTGTTCTTCAGTTGTATTGTAAGCTGTTTTATCATTTTCTTTTTCTTGTCTTTGTTTTCCTTTGACATCTATGAATGTTCTGCCAGTAAGTCCATTTGGTTCCGGCATCGAATGGTGCACAATTTCCGGCTGATTTGTCGAATACGGTAATTATGCTTAGACCATGCTATCAATAGTTAATGTACAAATGTTATTGTGTAGGTGACAGGAGATGGAGATGGGACTGCTGCAGTTCCACAGTCTTCCTTTATTGTTTTAGCTGGACAGTTCATAACTGCCATGTTGGTCTTGGATACCTGGCAATACTTTATGCACAGATACATGCATCACAGCAAGTTCTTGTATAAGCATATTCATTCTCAACATCATCGTCTTGTTGTGCCCTATGCATTTGGAGCTCTGTACAATCATCCATTGGAGGGGCTTCTCCTTGACACAATTGGTGGCGCCTTATCTTTTCTTCTCTCTGGTATGTCTCCTCGAGTCTCGATCTTCTTCTTCTCCTTTGCCACCATAAAAACGGTAGATGATCATTGCGGATTATGGCTTCCCGGGAATCTCTTCCATGTGTTCTTCCAAAACAACACTGCTTATCATGATGTCCACCATCAGCTTTATGGCAGCAAGTACAACTTTTCGCAGCCATTCTTTGTACTGTGGGATAGAATTCTTGGAACCTATATGCCTTACTCATTAGAGACGAGAGAAGCTGGCGGATTTGAAGCACGGCCTACTAAAGGCTACAAGGATGATTAATTGTTGATAGATAATTTTTCGTCATTGTACTGATATTTTTCACCCTTAAAGGCCACACTGCTTTGATGATTTGTATATACATATATTGTTGCTTTATACTTCCATTGCTTTTTGTTAGGTTTTAAAATTTTGTTATGAATACGAATACGAGGACCTGTGATGTAAAGATTGACACTCCTTTAGTGGCCTCGTCCCATTTTGGTTTTCAATGCCTATGGTTTAGGTGGCATGCTCGCACTTGGTTTCAAAATCTTTCTTGTCCTCCATAGTACGCGTACTTCTTTGTCGAGTAAACTACTCACTTGGAATCTAGATCATGACTGTATTGCCTATTGACCTTTAATATGTGAGAGTATGATTCATGGGATGCATTTCTGTTGGCAAGATTTGATTCTATGTTGACATGATAAAACAAGCTCCGTTCTTTAGGGAGAAACTGTTTTGATTTTCTGAAGTATGTGCTGGAACCTGGAACCTGGAACCTGGAACCTTATTCATTGTTAATCCTTCCAGTATATTTCCCTGGGTCCCCTGAGATGCACGGATTAACATATTACTCCTTGTTCATCACAATGCAACTGAAGTAGAGAGTAGAGATTCCAGGTAAGCTACATTATGAAACTCTGAGAGATGCTGGGATAACAATTCGTGAATTTGACTAGATTTTTGCCTCTAACTAGAATTGTGGAGTATGCATCAAACCTAGTGTTATTGTTCTCATGGAGAAATTTGTTTCATAAAAAACCTTTGTTTTAAAAACAAACAGATTGAGTATCAATTAGGCTACAAGAGGAGGGAGGGGTGGGATCCTGACAATCACTTAAGAACAATCAAAATAGTGCAAGGCAATCATGAAGAAGCAATGAATTTATTAGAAGTTAGGGTGAGAACCATCCCGGTATCAATCATATTTTTATCAAGAACAGTTTAATTTCTTGCATTAATGACCTAATTGAAGAGCATTAAATGCCATATTGCGCAGTGGTCCAACACATGAACGAATCATATTTCGCATCTTATACAGTAATGCATATCTAATATGATCAATATCCTCTAGGCTTACCAGTTACCAGTCCAAATTTTATAGCAGATTCAGGAAAAAAAAAATTCAAAACGTGTGAAATATAGCATTCAAAAATCAAAATATAAGACTCACATACTCTATTTATTGCTCCAGAACAACTCTCCGTCTCACATTATTTTAACACTGTAGCTTCTGGATAATTTCTGGCTTCAGATTATTCTCCGCATTGTATTCACCACAAAGTGGTCTACCCCAGCAATAAGTTATGCGGAAATGGGTTGTCTTTTGTATAGTTTTATATCATTAATGGCTCATTTGCTTTTTATTTTCGAGTATTATTTCTGGACCCCATCATGCAAAGGGCTGCCCCCTCTGTCATTTATCTGCTAGTGGTTCTTCATTTTCTTGGTAAGCATTACACTCAATACGGTGATTGTAAGAGAACTCAGAATGTACCCCTTGATTATCAAAAAGACAGTAGCATCTACTCAATAGGGACTCAAAATGGTCACATTTAAAGGGGAAAATGATATGAGAATGGACCACACTGAAGCCGATGTACTTGACAAGTCGCTGGCGGTTGTGGAATATCGATATGAACATGGACCACCTCATTTATAAGGTGGTTATGGAATTGATTGGAGCGGCAGGTATTTGTTCAGTATGTATGTGTTAAGTATAGCTAGTAGTTGAGGGTGTCATTTTACAGGACATTCCTGGTGTTGCACAATCTTAATTTCTTTTGTTCTCAAACCGACATTCCTTTCTTGAAAATTGAGAATTCATCATCAAACAGCTGGTCTGAAAGTGCTCCTTTTACGATACACTTTTAAGTCTAAACAATACATATAACCCAAAATTTGAACTTCATTCAGGGGCACATGAGCTTTTGTCTTGTGAGCCCTCTGGTGGGCATGAATGCGATTTGTGATATATACCAATATTGGTGCAGAACAGAAAAGAAACAAGGTGAAAGTGCAGCTTGATGGCGAAGCAGAGGTTACACAAACTACAACAAGGTAAGAATTTTTGTATGCAAGTTCTATATATGAATTTATTCCTGATCAGGATTGTGAAGGGTAGATCAACCTAAATTTTGCTCTACTGACTGGGTTTTTCATTATTGTTAGTTTTTGTGTCAGTCACTTCATAGTTGCTGAATACCATTTTTAGCTGACAATTCAAATGCTATAAAAAGGTGCCATTCAAAGTAAGTGAGAAAAAGTGCTAGAGCTCTCTAATGTTTCCTGTTGCTGATTGGTTGACAGAACATATTGACAAAAAGCTTGACAGCACATGAGCTATTTAAAGTCCAGGTTAGGTGCACTTGCTAGGGTGAAAATGGATTATTTGATCCTCACGTTTAGATCCACAAAGGTAATAAAACAAAAAACCAAGTTATGCTGATGTATTAACATGCCTGGAAAGAGGAAGCACTCTAAAAGCGACTTACATGCCAGGACAAGGCAGGAAACCTCTACACACCTAGACGTTTGCAACAAACCAATTATATGCATTCAGATAATGCATTTCTTTAATAATTTCAAGATATGTCTTGTGTTGTGGCCTAATAAAATAAGTTCTTCTTCTAAGTTTTAAGATATAAAGTAATAAGCAAACTAAAAAAGGAGAAAGAAAAGGCACTCAAACATAAAAATAGATGAAGGGAGAGGAATATATCCTGTGGTTTTTGTGGTGGCCTTAAAGCCAGCTTGATGCACTTTTTATTCGTTTTTAATATTCACAGACAATATCTTGATCATAAAAAGATGTAATTTGGAACTCCTGACATGAATATCACTTATTGCGAGATAAACCTTATATTGTACACGGTACAGAATATAAAATAAAGGCGTACTTCAACAAAGAAATCTAGGTCACTGAATATACAAAAGATGTGGAATGCGAGGTGATTGTGACCGGGGGAGTGAGTGCGTGGCAAAGGCATGTTGCCCTGGCTTGGAATTGAAACTGGCCGACCTAATCTCAGATGGAAACCTTGTCACAGGAATGAAGGAATCTGACCTGTGACGCGTTTGTGGGTAAACATCTGCCTTCTCATTCGGTCTGTAGGCATGATCTTCTGCAACATTCACAGCTTTTTGACTCTTACAACCCAACAAAATGCCAGAACGGCGCCGCTGCATATCTTTATTAGATTTAGCTTTGTCATAAGGAATTGTAGAAACCTCCAGTTTTCTTGGACTTGTCATGGTTCTTGACCTTAGCTCTTCACAATCTGACATCACCGAGAAATCTGCAGCACTGGCAGTGACTACACTCCACTCTATGCTTGCTTCGCTTGGTGCATAACAAGTTGTGGGCGTGACACAGCCTGACGCAACATCTGTTGTCTGCCTTGCAAGAAATGGGTTGGCTTTGCCTGCGATGCTCTCTATCTCAAATAAGTCTGAACTTGCATCACTGTCGGTATCGTTGTAGGTTCTACGCGATGGTACAGAAAACTCGATTTCTTCCCTTCTTGGAGTGGCATCCCAAGACAACATCGTTAGCCTCCTCTCAATGCCTAAAGACTTGTTTCTCCTTCCCATTACAGGGGACCCAAACACATCGATCGACTTTCGCGGTTGTTCTTCTTCCTGTTCTTGAAATTGCAATTTGTTGGACAGAATTCCCGCCCCGGAATTTGAGCTTGGGAATGTAAAACAGTTTTCTCTGTTCAACCCAGCTCCCAACTTTTCCGTTTTTGGGCAGTGCATTTCTTCCTTGTCCTTATACTCCAGGCGAGGTTTATGTACTTGAACTGCATCAACAAGGTGATGATCTAGACCAGTTTTCCTGGGCTCTCTTGTGGTTACTTTGCCTTCGAGTCCATTCGAAGTGGCACTTTTGTTGAAGCTGATTTCACCAGTACCATGTTCTTTAATTTCGACAGACTCTTTATCAGAACAAGAGCAACCAAGACCTGCAAGAATCTTCTTTCCAAGTGCCTTGTTCGTATTACCCTTCGAAGGATTTCTTACACCGTTCTGTAGTAACGCGCTTTGGCTGTTCCAACTTGATTCAGACTGAACACTCGGAGTTTCTGACTGAATTCTGTTCTTCTTGGGGTCTATATCAATTCGTTCATCGTTCTTGTACAGATATTTCCTTGCACTCATGCTGGCAGTTCTTGGACTATCCTCATCCATTCCTCCTTTGAAGTACTTCTCGGCACCAAACACTCCAATTTCTTCATCCTCCTCCTTTATCCTTCCCACGTGAGTTCTCTTCTCTTCAGTGCTCATGATGGGTATGAGGTTTCCACTTGACTCGGCGGCAAGTTTACGAACAAAGGATTCCTCTGTGCTGTTCAGATATGAAGAAAAAGAGGCGTCGCGGAGGTTGCTCTTGTTTCCGGAGGACAGAGTTTGCGAGAGGCTGGTATTGCAAGCTGATAACGTAACAATAGCCATGGCAGTTCTTTTTATTCCTAAAGAAAATATTTCTGCATGACAAAACCAAACAACAATAGAAAATGACTACACAAGAGTTCGAAAGATGTTGGAAAAATTTAGACAGGTAGTCAGGTACCACAAAACTACAAAAGGAAAATGAGAAATACCCAATACTAGGAAATTTGGAACAGAATACGAGTTTTGACTCTAGAGCGAGGGAAAATATAGAGGGAACTACCTCCTTGGGACACGAATACAGCTTGGATTCGAAGAAGCCGCAAAGGTCGATCCTTAAGATGCCTAGCCGGAAGAAACCCAACCTGAAGTAGCTGTTCTTCTGCAATCAAAAGCTGAAATCAGCTGCTGGGAAAAGTACTGGAAAGAAGAATACTGGAGTTTGAAGTCAGAGGGTCAGAGCTATCTGCTCAGCTCATTGAGAACTAGTTCTATAAGTAGGCATGAAGTGGAGCATGCAAAATGTAAGGTAGGCCCCAGTCCATATGAACAAATTTGTAATATTTTACAGGACACGAAATTTGTTTTCAAGTTCTTTTTAAGTTCTCGTTTTTTGCAGATGGGAGGGGATGGGGTGGGATGAGATGTGGTTAAAGTTAAAAATTAAATAAAATATTATTAGAATATATTTTTTAATATTATTTTTATTTTAAAATTTGAAAAAGTTGAATTATTTATTTTATTTTGTATGAGATTTTGAAAAAATTGTAATGATTAAATGAAATGAGATGAGTTGAGATAATTTGTGAAAACAAACGTGGGTTATGATCAGTAATCTTGAAATATAGATTAGCCCTTCCAAACAGTGTAATTATAGAACTTTTTTAAAAAATTATACTAAACCCGCGTTAAGTTTTAATTAAAAGAAACTTTGAACATCATATGAATCATGATGCATGTACTACAATCACAAAGAGATCCCACAAAAATAAACCTACAAATCTTGACATGATTTTATATAATACTTTAAATCTACTTTACAATAAAAATAGCTTAGTTTTCAATCTAACATACGCACCACAACAAATTATGTCAATTTATGAGTTTAATTTTGTGGATCTGTTTGTAGCTAAAACATTTTTGATAAAGTTTAAGTAGTAAATTTATAATACCTGATCTAATATTAGTTTTTATTTTCAACATTAGTGGGTTCAATGATTTAATGCTGGGAAGATATCGAGTATCTAAGACAAGGAATCATCTTGACTAATTGCTCTTCTATATGAGAGAACTTGACAAGTAGTATGAATTATATATATTGACAAGATCATGAATACCAACTTGATTGGATAATATATAATAATATGCAAAGATCGTATTAAATGGTGAAGTTCGATCGATCGCCATTTAATTTGACAAGTTTATAATAGAGGAAAATAATGGAATGGATGGTCCACATTATTTAATGCATTATTCCCCGTGAACAATCATGAATGGTTTCACTCATCCTTGGCAGCACCAATAATATTTATTTTGATTTTTTAGTAGGTAATCTTCATATGAATTATCACAAAAGCAACACCTCATAAAAAGATGTTTCCTCTTATATAAATATGGAGTGGAGATGCATGCTATATGTATGCATGCATGTATGTATAATCTTATATATATATGTAGTTGGATGTAAGTGCATGCGGGACACACGAAGATTGGTACAGTCGTCACAATCCCAATAATATTAATTTATTAAGTGGTATGATATGGTTTAGTCACACACGCAAAACTTTGAAATGTACGTACAATATTGATCATGTGATCCTCAAAGATGGCCCTGAGATGGGTCCCTTCATCAACCCTGATCTGTGATATGGAAATTTACGTGAATAATTCTGTCAAATTAACTGCTGGGAATGCGTTTTTGAAAAAAATAGTATAATAATAAAAGCAAAATATATGGGGTTGAGAGCATTGCACGCATGCATTGTCTCCATGCTCGAATTTCCAGCACACATGAACAAAGAAACATTTCCATCCCATCCCAATCTCATCGATCGGCAGCCAAACATCTTTTAGAGAGAGGTTCTAGTCCACGCAAATATCACCACCATAAAACCAAGCCCCGGTACTCCTCGATCGATCGAGGACAATGCATGGGGCCTTGGTGATAAGTTTTAAGAGTTGAATTATCATGGGAAGCCTTTTTAATGTTGGTGGATGGCTTAAGTTCTCTTCTGTTCGATGGAGCACGCAGGAATCCATGACTCCGACCTCTGGTACTGTTAGTGTCAAGTTTGGAGTAGTACTCCAACTCTTATTCCATTCTGCCTTGTTGATGTCGAAGTTGGAGTCGGAATTACATGATTCAGAGTCACCAAAAAAAAAAAAAATCTGTAGGAAAAAAAAAAAAAAAAAAAATCCTCCGTACACGGATCAAAACTTGAACAGATCTAGAATATTAGAACAAAACAACAACAAAACAGAATGGAAAATAACTATTCCAAGCATATACAAATCAATTC
The DNA here is from genome assembly GCA_022457165.1 of Juglans mandshurica. NCBI lineage: Eukaryota > Viridiplantae > Streptophyta > Magnoliopsida > Fagales > Juglandaceae > Juglans > Juglans mandshurica. The sequence continues at coordinate 12,836,505 of CM039621.1, read as the reverse complement.
CAAAAGTCACTCAATGAGAGAGAGAGAGAGAGAGAGAGCCACTACCTCGATAGAATATATAAGGAAGATGGTGAGACAGTTCGGAATTCTAACTCAATCCCGATTGGAGATGAAATGGAATTGAAGTTGGAAATCGATATTTGCATGCTACAAATTACAATGAGCTTCATTCTTCTTCCATAATCTTATAAATGATTAGCTAAATGAAGCTTCCAAATAATTGACACATTGAATTTATCGTTATTCCATGCGCGGTGGCTGTTGGGTAAGAAGATATAATATATATGAATAATGCTATATTGTATTCACTGTAGTAGTACACATAATGCACACATTACATAATTTCACTAATTTCTTATCTCCAGATGAATGGTTGGGATGATGCCACATAGAGTGTGCAAAGTGGCTGCTCTCAAACAGTGACTTCTCCCAAGATTATTTCAATATATATATATGGTATGATCCAACGGAATTAGTGATGCAGTACTGATGGTTGATTTTCTTTGGACCATTAAGAGATGGAAAATGATGGTTAAAATCCCATTTGATAAGTTTTTTAAACCGAATGAATCATTTTACTCTGTGAATTTGGAGATATATTCATCCATTAAGAAAACTCAACATTGTGAAAAATGAAATTTTTTTTATTGATTTGAAAAAAAAAATTGTCAAATGATATGACCCAGCTTATAGAACTCTTATGCATGGTGCATTTGGTCTATTTTAATATTTATTTATTTATTTTTAATTTGTTGGCCGTCATTAAGGGTGTACAAAAAAGGTTGCTTATTTATGATGAGTTTTGTTACATTTATTTTTTAATGTTCTTTTTTATGTCATTGTGACTATTTTTAGAATCTATATATAAAAGCGAGCAATTATTTTATTCTAAAGAAAAACATAAACGAACATGGTTTAATCGGCACTAGATAATAAACAAATAAAATATTTAAAATGAAATATGTATTTTTTATTTTCTATAAATTTTATTTAATTTTTAAATATATTTTCTAAATAAGATTAATTATTAAGTAATCTTGAAGTGCGGATGAGTGGTATTATATCATCGTATTATAGGATACCATCTCAATTGAAATTGGTGCTTACGTAAACATGCAATTATAATTACATGTCATATATATTGTAGGAGGACGAAAGTACCACGTCGTTTAAACTCTGGAGTACCTAATAATTTTCCAAAGTCTTACATAATTGAAACTCAAACATAAGGATATTTTGGGAAAGATAAATAATTCCTATATCTTTTTTTTAATGTTAAAAAAAACACACAAATACGCTAACGATAACATTGAACGGTACACTTGAGGGACTATGTAAGAATAAATATAGATAGAAGTCACTATTGAGAGCATCCATTTTGTACACATGATGTGACATCATCTAGACCACACACTCTCCAAGTGAGTGTTGGGAATAATCAACTAGAAGCAGCCACGCAGTGAATGTAAAATATGTACTGCTATACTGACTTTTCTCTAGCATTCATCTATAACATTTTCTTTGAAAAAAAAAAAAAGAAAGGGATTACTCAAAAACCCACTTTTCAATGGTCGATCTTACTTTTTATTGAAAGAAGCTGCATAAAATCTACCCACCTTAAACCTGTCACTAGCGTTACCTGAAAATATAGAAGTGAATCTGAATGCATACAGGGGCCTGCAAGCAATTTAAAGCCACAAAATATGTCGAGTAAAGGGACAATGTCCATCATTTCCGCTTCTTGTTAGATCCTCTTCGGCCAGGTTCACTTCCCCTTGAACATTATCTGTGGAGTTTCCATAAACACAAAATGGGTGGACCTTGTTTCGATTGCGTTGTAATGTTTGCAACCACTATTCTCTGCACCCTTCCCGACAGAATTCATTATCGGCGTCTCAAAAGAGACGAGATCTTGAACTTTTCTTTTTCGTATTAATCAGTTGAAAGGATACTAAATACTTTTGTCTCATTTCTATCATAGGCATGAAGTATGTATGCTTTTATATTATCGAAAGGTTCTACATATTACGGGATCATCTCATTCTTATCCTATAATAATAAATTGACATTGGTTATTTTTAATTTAAAAAGAAATGATCGATGAAATGTGTCACGTTTACAAAAGTGATAATAAATAGCACTTTCTAAAATTTAAATAACCTTTGTTAATGTGGGTCGGTTTAAGACTAATCTCACTGCGCATTCCATTCCTAGCAGAAAGAAGATTTCTTAAACGTGAATGTCTTTTTACTGTAACATTCTACAAAGAAAATTAATGGATGCCAAAAACTGAATAATTCCACAAACCTTACAAGCATAGCCTTGTTACTTTCTAGCTTGTCTGTCAGATTTCACTACGAAAGAAACATTGGGCCGGGTGAGGTCAGTTAGACACGAATCATGCAGCCCTTTCTCCATATGCTTTTAAAGTACTCTAGCAGCAAAAGTGCCCGTTGTAAAAAAAGCCAATTTGGGCCAGGACTTTGCGTAACAAAGAAGATTGCCGGCCTAAACCTTGCCAAGGTTCCGATTCTCCTCTTCAGAACTCACTGGGTGGATGTTGAGTTTCCACCTGCAACCCAGTATTGCTTCACAACAACCAATATCTTCTCAGGAACAAGGGGACCATCCTCATGGTCCACCATTTTGGTGTCCCACCTCATCCCTGCGACTATCTTCTTCACCTTGATTAGCGCATCGACCTCATCACGGAATATGACTGCACCTTCAGGTCGCAAAATCCTGTCCATCTCCAGGAGAATGTCCTCCACATTGCATCTGGCATTTGTTTAGCAGTACATACAAGTTACAGAAGTACAGGGGCATGTCAAAATTAAAAGATGAATCTGAAACAAAAATACTTGATTCTATCAATAGCAAGTACTACAGATGTGCTAATAGCCAAGATAATATCATCTAAGATATTTATAAGGTTCCCGAAATTAAGCAGGATAATTTCGTTTCATCGTGATTGGATCCTCTAAATGGTTTTTACCAACGATTGGCCTTCGATGAAATGTTGAGCCATATGGCATTTATAGAAAACAACACTACAGCATCAAACTGGAAATCTGCTAGAAGGACAAAGCTGCTAGGAAGTGGCTCGGCTTCAGCTCAATTCAGGGACTCTTCCAAACTGGGAAAGCTTTAAATAGGGCCATTTTAAGCACAAAGCTGCAAGAGAGCCACTGAACTTCAGCTCACTTTAAAGACTCAAATAGGAAACCCCTAGGGGTTGGCTCAAGTGGTAAACGCCTTGAACTTGGTGGTATGCTCCCTCCAAGTCTAAGGTTCAAATCCTCTTGGGTGCAAACAATTCCTAGGGTCCATTAGACTGAGAGATTTTTTCTTTGAATTATCCCAAATGTACTCGCGGAAAACTTCTTGTCGAGGGTTTGTGCACCCCCGAGATTAGTCGGGATGCTATTCCCAGATACCCGGTGCCAAAAACAAAAGACTAATAGGAGCTCACAAATTAAACATCCATGGTCTGGCCTTGCTTTTTCTAGCACAAATGGTCAACAAGTCCAAAATCAATTATTTATTGGCTCCACTTCAGCTCAATAAAAGACAAAATCAGGCACGGCCTGGGCAGCTAGAGACACAGCACCACTAGATGTCTTGCCTAAAGAAAACATCATGCAGGAATAGTGCTTCATAGGTATAAATTAAGATAGGAGCGTCCAATTCCAACATGCTTTGGGTAGGTCTTTTCACATTTTTCCTTTCTGTTGTGTGGGTGGGGGTGGGTACGGAGATTAGGGCTCATTTGGGGAGTGAGATGAAATGAGAATTTTGTGGATAGTATTAAGATAGTTTGTGAATAGTAGTGAGATAGTTTGAGTTGAGTATTTTTTGGATTTTGGAAAATGAGAGAGAAAACGTTGAATAAAAAATATTATAAAGTTAAAATATTGTTAGAATATAGTTTTATAATATTATTTCTGTTTGGGGATTTAAAAAAGTTGAATTGTTTTTTATTTTTTGTTTGAAAGTTTGGGAAAGTTGTAATGATTAGTCTGAAAAAATTGTAATGATTAGTTTGAAAATGTTTATAATTGAATTGTATTTGGGAAGGAGATGAAATGAGATGAGATCAGAATTTTGGGATGAGATCTATTTCCAAACAAGCACTGAAGATGCCACGCCCAGACAAAGCTCAGACAAACCTGGCTTGAATAGTCCTATTTATGGCTCAATGGCACATTGAAAGCCAAAAATATCATGTCCTGCCCATAAACAGAAATCACTTAAGAATATAATGCCAAATTGTTCTGATGTGGAGCCTAAGAATAAGACATTTTTCAATAAACACTGCTGAATATTTATGAGCCCAGTGTATCACATCCTTCTAACCTAAAAAGGCTGAAATGACACTTAAGGGAGCCCAAAAGACTTGGACAGGATTCGAATATATAAATATTTCAAGAAATACTTACCTGTCTTTGTACAAACTCAAAATACCATGAGCATGAATTAGGTCATATGTCCTAGGGTATGTGCTGAAAGCTTCACACCTGAACAAGGAATATGATTTAAATTAGTAATTATAATTAAAAAGCTAGAAAATAAAGAAAGAAACAAGACAAGATTAAAAAATGCTGTGGTTGGACAACTCCACAGTAGTAGGCACATATAGTGGATTTATAACCCTACACAAGATGGGCCAATGTGAACATGTAGTGAAATAGATCTCCATAACCGAGCAAACATTTTCTAGTAAGTACTACAAGAACCATCTACATTTAGAACAAAAGCGAATTTATATTTTTTACAAGCAGAACAAAAGTAAAGATACTAGAGCAAAAAGTAATTACAAAATGAGTAAGTAGGCAAAAATGATTATTCAAAGCTGAAATGATCAAACAGAATTAGAAAGTTGAGAAAGTTGTACCAGTCATGATAGATGCCAATCAATCCTCGCTCATAAATGACACCCAATGTATTTTTCTCAGCTATGGTGGGCACAACATTCATGACCCACAATTTGGGAGATTCAATTGCAGCCGCAAAACTTCCTAAACCAGCATTCATGTCCATGATGTTGCGATACCTTCCAGAGTCAATGAGTTTATTGATCTTCTTATAAGCTTTCACATGCTTCTTCCATTTACTGTTGTCCTCCTGGTATGTCTCAACAGAAACTCCAGGAACAGATCCACTAGAAATTCTAGGAGGAACAGAATAAAGTCTTTCTGGAAAGGCCTTCAATTCCCCACCAGCAACTTCATCTGGACTACTGACGTCAGGGTATGGAGTTATGCATGCCTCCATTTTCTCATACCTGTATGAAATATATAGCATCTTCTTAGGTGGAATCAAAATATAATACATATACCATTAAATAACTCAGAAAATAAAGCGGCATACAGTGCTAGGTTAACAATCCAGATGCTATTCGTTTGGATGATGGTAAAACCTGAGTTACCATCAAAATTTTTTAAGGCAATTCTCTGAAAGCATGCATACTAGACATTATCTAATTCGACATCTTTTGTCCGTATAATTTCTAGTTTGTTTCAATTTAGTACCTAAAATTTAAAAATTAAAACCAAATCCTCGACATTTCAAAATCGTTACAATGATATACTTCACTCTTTTAAACTCGCTGATATGGCTTATTTTTTGCCAAACAAAGTACATCGGAAGACTAGATGGAGAGTAAAATTTCAAATAATGTCCATCTCCTAGCTATGGCCATTTATTGATTTTTTTTTCCCTGCAACAATAGTCTACCATACAACTTCAACAATAATCATGCAACGTAGTAAGTTTTGTTGATCCAAGGATGACACTGCAACAATTTTAAAGGATTTAATTTTTAATTTTGTAAACTTGACTAGATTGAAACTAGCTATAAATTATAGAGACCAAAAAGGTCTTGTACCCTAAATCCAAGGCCATTATTTTGGGTGGTGGTGAAACCTGGGTTACTCCCAAAATATATATAATGGATTAATATATAACTTGGATGAATTCCAACATTTTGTTTTCTAAACACATGCATACCAGACATCATCTGCTTCAACAGATTTGCAAAAAGTAGCCGGTGAATCATCTTGTCTGCCACGACATGAATCAGCATTTAACCTCTTTCTCCAAATGGCAATTTCACCCTTCTCATACTTCTTTTCCCAGCAAAGTAGTTTGGCAGTTTCTTCAATCTTTCTTTGTTCCTCCTGAAGTTCCTCCTTGGGACGTTGCCATGCTTTGTATGAATTCTTCCAATTTATTGGAGGACCTGAAAGGACCCAGTAACCGCCAGGTCTAAGAACTCGATCAACTTCCATCAGATAGATTCCATCTGCAAAGAGAAATATATCAGATCCAGTTTCACATACTGTTACAGTGCTTCAATCACAGTTTCAGTACAATATAAAGGTGCCATATAGGACAGGATGCAGGGGAAAGGGAAGAAAAATTGGCAAAACTACAAGTCCTTTGTAAATCAAAAGCTCAATTCTCCAAATCAATATATTCTGTCACAATACATAATTCTCACCATTTGCACCCCATGGAATTAAGCAACGAGAACAGTGAGCCATGTCAAAGGCCCTAGATGGATACGGTAGCTTTATGGTACCTAAAACACCAATAACAGCAGGTACACCCCTTTCAAGGGCAAATTGAACCTGTGCTTCGTGTGAGTCTCTTGGTGCAAATGACATGGCAATAACATTCCTACTCAAAAGGTATGCCCCCCAACTGGCAACCTGAGAAAATAAACCGTTTCTAGAATCTTAGTAGTCAAATGGTTATATAGGAAAAGCTTATATGCCTCCCAGAAAACAAAGAAAAAGGATGTAGCGGGAAACACAATATTTTAGAAATTTGAGAACTCAACATACCCCACAACCAGTGTCCAGTGCAGTTCTAACCGTTCCATTATGAATTGGTATTACAGAGGCAAGCTGATCAATATATTTATCTGCCCCTTGAGGGAACTGTGTCCCTCCACCAGGAAACCTGAATACATTTCCCTCATACTGAATCCAGTTCTGAATAGCCTTCTCAACTGTCAAGCTCTTATATGGTGCATTTGCAAAGGGTACATAGTCACGACTCTTTGGCCAGGGAAATGGAGTTACATATCCCTTGGGTGCTGGTATTAGGCAATGTAACTTCCCATGCTCAGGGGGACAATGTCTTTCTCGGTAAATCATATTTTCCCTGGGGAAAGTCATGGCACGCTTCTGTTCTTGGCAGGGTGTGTGATCAGTGAAACGAGGATGGCATGGCTCAAAAACTTTGAGTTTTGATTCAGATTCAATGACACTCCCGGCTTCACCAGCATGGTGAGTCTCAAAATTTAAATTTGGGACTATATTGCAGTCTGCCCCACCTTTAGTTATCTCCATAGCTATACCATCTCCCTTCCCAAAACCACTTCTCTGCCATGCACCGAGTATATAGAAAAAACAGCACAAACCAACTACAACAAAAATTTGTATAGAGCTCCTAGTCCTACCGTCAGCAGAATTTGTCTTCATTGCCATATAGTACCTAAAATTAAAACTAGTTATTTCAAACACAATGTATCAAAATATTATTTGATAAGTAACAAGTAAACTGCCAATTAAATCAGTAAATTATCAGCGTAACTGCAAATAAAGCTTGAAACCACTGAAGCCTCAGAGAAGAACAAAAACCATGTTCAATCATCCCTAATCATCAGTGTAAAGCAAGAATTCCAAAAACACAAAATATATATTAAATAAAAAGGTAGCTCTGGATCTACTGTCTCAAATGGCACTTCCTCTACCAGTCTACCTCGAAGACACTCCTTTCCAGTGTTCCTTTGGCTCCAAAATCAAGCATCCATATTTCACATAATGGAGCTCCTTTAAAATGTAGTATAGGAAAATAAAATTAATAACATTTCATCCCATTTCTAAAAAGTTTTAGACGTTTCAATCTTAAAACTCTTTCCATAAATTAACATCCTAAAAATCGTTCCTCCACTCCACACAGCTTAGTTAAACTACTAATCCTGAGTTGGGTTCACTTTAACAACTCATCAAAGCTTTTGTTCGGCTCACTCAGCAGCCAAAGCGGGTAAAATTAATCAAATAAACGAAAATTCGGAACTAAGAAGCTTGACCATCCCCTCACAATATTATTACACTAGCAGGAAATAGATCCGGCTCTAATCATAGAAAAAGCAAGCATACAAGGAAACCAAAAATGGCGCTTAAAACAGAGATCTCTTACCAATGGCATGAAGAGACGCAAAAGGTAGTGGAAGATCTGGCAGGCCTATCAGAAAAGAAAAAGTATAAAAGGAAAATACAAAATCTCACTGCTCTTTTTTTTCGTTTTTTTGTTTTCTTCTCCTTGAGCAACAACAATGAACGAATGAGAAAGAGTTGGGGGATCCAATGACAGTGGGACCTGCTGATAAATCCAGCGTAACCCTAGAAGCTTTGCAATCAAAGTTTTTGCAGCGTACTAATTAGAGAGAAAAAGAAAAGAAAGGACTGAGATATGTAATGGATTGGAGTCTGAGAATTATGCTTCTTCTTTTCAGAGCACGAACATGCACTATGGCACTGGTTGGTAAATATATCCGAGGGACACGGCTCCCCCTCTCCCTGATCCTTTCACCTTCTCTGTCTCAGGGTTTTTTAAGTGGAAAACTATTGCATATGCCCCGGAGCACACTCAACGTAATGAGTGTGTAAAAAAAAAAAAAAAAAGTGAAGTGAAGGGTATTAGAAAAAAAAGAGGTAAATGAGAATTGAAAAATATATCTTCTTATAATTAACAGAGTGTATTAGAAATAGAAAAATAGAAACTGAGATTTGGGATAAAAGAAGGGTATCTATGTTAGAAAATTTCTTCTTATCAGTCACTATTTATCACTCCACATCTTACATTTTATGAAAAAAAAATTTATTCATCATCTCAACTTTCATCATTTCATGATGTGACATTAATGATACGTTCACAAATAAAATATAATAAATAATTTTCAATCACCTAATATTACATCATAGGATGATGAAATGATGATAAAAGTTGAGATGATGAATAACATTACTCTTATGAAAAATATCTTATATCTTATAAAAAACACTTCTATAATTTATAAAAAAAACTATAAACATAGAGTGTATGAATAAATAATAGCTGATACGTAAAACTTCTCAATCTTAAATGCCGATGTTGAAATATAGTCCGATTAGCAAACACTACTATAGTGTCATCGATAGGCTCATGTGCGCCTAAACCGGCATATGGTGTGTCGATAGAGATGGTCGTTGGACTAAAATTTGAGAGATAAATAATATTTACAATTATAAAGTTCAGGCATATCATTTGAAGACTTGCAAAGATATGACAACACATGAGTTAAAATAGCATATAAGCTACACGTGTTAATTGTTTTTGATATTATTTGATTGGTGATCAAAATAGTCAGTCGTAAAGGGAAGGGAGGTGCGCTTGAGCCTAAGGACTAAGACCATTGAAAGACAATAGATCTGATTGATTGTAAGCTAGATGAAAACATATCCCAATTCCCAACAAAAATATGGAAATGAAAAAATAGCTAAGCTTGTAAGTAAGGAAAAATTTATTATCAATTTTTATTATCTTCTCTGTATTTCATGATTTATCATTAAATCATAAATTTATAAATAAAATATAATAAATAATTTCTAATCATTTAATATCATATCATCAAATTATAAAATGATGATTATTAAAAAGTCAGATGAATAGCATTACTATGTAAACAAATAAAGAAAGAGTATTTGATTTTTTTGGAGATCAAACAAAAAATCATCACTTCAAAACAAAGAGCTTGAGAGAGTGCATATCTATTCAACAAATCTTCATTTCTCTAATATAAAATAACTATAGAGTTTGAATATTAGCTCCAAAAAAGGGTCTTTACTAATTTCTTGAAAGTATAAGAGAGTGATATAATAGTTTATCTAGAAATTTAAGTTGTGTTTGATAAGTAAAGTAGTTCATTACTATTCATAAATAATTTATTATTATTTATAAATTAACTTATTAATTTTTTATTACTATTCATTAATTTTTTAATATTATATATCATTTTTTCACTATCATTTTCAAATTATCTAGAATTATCTCAATATGTAATGTATCTTTAATTGGTCTAGTTTGTTTTTACAGATAAAATGAATTGAGATTAAAGTTAAAAATTAAATAAAATATTGTTAGAATATATATTTTTAATATTATTATTATTTTGAAATTTGAAAAAGTAGAATTGTTTATTTTATTTTGTGTGTAAATTTAGAAAAATTATAATGATTAAAACCTAAAATTTTGAAAATCTCTCAAAACTTTGGTCTGGTTTGCTTTCAAAACTAAAATCCAAAATTTTGAAACCTCTCATCTTAACATTACAACTTTATCAAATATCCACATAAAATAAAATAAATAATTTAATTTTTTTAAATTCTAAAATAAAAATAATATTAAAAAATATATTTTAACAATATTTTATTTAATTGTAATCTCAACTCATCTCATCTCATTTTAATTTTTTAAATGAGATGAGTTAAGAAGAGTTAGTGAAAATAAGGAGAGATTTGGATTCAGAGATTAGTTGAGATGGTTTGTGAATAGTAGAATAAAAGTTGAATTATTTATTATATTTAGTGTGAAAATTTGAAAAAGTTGTTTTGAAATTTGAAAAAATTGAATTGTTTATTATATTTTATGTGAGAATTTGAAAAAGTTGTAATAATGAGATAAGATGAGTTGACGTGAGATTTAAATTCAAATTTCTTCTAAATCGCAACATAAAAGTGATAAAATTGAAATGCGAATCCCAACAAAAGAAGGTAAAGAAGAAGAAATGCCACTCATACGGGTTTTTGCGGGGACCCACGCGGAAAGAAAGTGGGAGATAAATTAGGTAACAGAGGATGGGCAGACATGATATGATACGAGGATGAGTAATGTCACTTATTTTTTATGTACACCTCGTATTTTAATTGTGCTGCGCTTTCGTATTATTTATCACGAGAGATACAGGCTAGCTCTAGCTGGGGGGTCGTGTTAAACCTGGGGGGCTCGGGTCCCACTCCCATAAATGCGAGTACGACCAATGCACAAACGTCGGTCCCTGCCGACCGTTGTTTTTGTGGATCCAAGGGTTCAGATTGGACTGTCGTGGTTTTGTGGAAGAGGCGTCTTTTTATCATTCCAATGTAAAAACAAAGGAGAGGAATAAGAGCCGGTTTGGATTGAAAATGAGGGGGTATAATTTTAGATGATAGTTAAGAAGAAAATTAAAATATTATTATTTTAGAATTTGAAAAAATTGAATTAAGATTTAAAAAGTTGAATTATTTATTATATTTTATGTAAAAATTTAAAAAAATTATAATGATGTGATGAAATAAAACACTTCCCGAATTCAAACAGAGAGATTCTCTTGCAAACTCTACATTAATATATTGATCTCAAAGGGACGTCTTCTTGTTTTTCTTTTAGCACAGGGATTTTTAGCCATGAGAGGCACTGGAGACCGAACGCGGTGTGCATATAAAATTTACACCCTCTAATAGAAGAGTGACACGTACGCAATCTATGAATTGAATAATAGAACCGGATACACTTAAAATAAATGTAATGTAATTCTCCCCCTCTGTCTCTCTTTCTCCCCGTTGTCTCTCTCTCATCAACGAAGGTTATATTTTCTCCCCTCTCTCTCTCACTCCTCAGAAGGGCGAAAAATGAGAGATGTGGAATATCTTTGATTATCTTAGGCATTTGCATCTATAAAGCGCCATCTATATTTCTTGATTCCTACCTCCAGCCTCTTTGCCCAAGGCTGAGCAAGTAAAAACTTTCCATCTCTTCTGGTCTGCAAGTTTCTTTTATTGCTTTTGTTCAGCTTCTTATTCATCAAGTGAAACCAGAACGTACTTTACTTAGGATGAGACTTGTTTAGTATCTATCCAAATCTTCATCTATATTTGAAAACTTAAACAAAAAAAAAAGGGTATCTAACAAATTCGTTATTGGTTGAAGCAGTTTACGCAATATATTATAATACTATTCGTTGTTGGGATTTGAAATGTTATTTATTTAAAAAATGGTTATTTGGGTTAAGATCTCTCTTAATAATCAAGGTTTTCTGTTGAATTTTTATTTTATATAAATTAGCATAGAACCCTTACTAATACAACTAATTTTTATGACTCCACTTGCTGGTGTTCTCCATAGATAATCTTAAAGCAGCTCTAAGGGGAAGGGGTCCTGATAGATCAAGTAGCAAGAAAGTTTTTCTTTATGTTCACACTTCAAGCTCCATCAAGGAAGAAGAAATTGGGAGATTAGATGTGTGGAATCAAATCTGGTATGGAAAGGGTGGTGACGGGTTTGAGATGAGAGAGAGAGAGTACTGATGTAAGGGAGGGGAGAGCTGGGTGGAGAAAGGGAGAGATAGAGTGGCTAAATTTAAGGAAAAAGAGAGAGAGCAAAAGGTTCCACCATAAATAAACGTAGACCACTTACGCGTCCATTTTTTATGTTCTCTTTGTTATTTTCTTATCATTTCACGATGATATTAAATAATAAATTTATAAGTAAAATATAATAAATAATTTTTAATTTTTTAATAACACGTAATAAAATAATAATAAAAATTTGAATGATGAGTTGCATTATTCCAACAAAATATATACTTTTTTGATATCGTCTCGTAGATTGCAACATATATTTTTTGTCGGTAATATCATGGTGGGTTCACGAAAAAGAATAATCTCACCTTTATTTTTATAAAAAAAAAATATATATATATACATATCCATCATTGAGTTGGACCGGCTTTCATTTTCAGCGTTAATCGAGGATTTAATTAAGAGTAAACCGGTTAATATTAGATATAGTCGTCAATCTTCTAAGTATTGCATAATTATTTTTAAAAAAAGTATAGTCTATTATTAATAAATTAATTTTTTTATATGAATCATATATTTACGTACTGTATGACTATAAACATTATTTTTATTTAGAGTAATGCTACTTATCATTAAGGTTGCAAATGGTTCGGTCCGGAGATAGACCGAATATTTTCGGTCCATCATTTTCCGAACCGGACCAGACCGAACATCCAAAGGGACTGGTCCGGTCCGGTCCAGTTGGTCCGACCTATTTTTTTTCTTTTTATTTTTTTAAATAATTAAAAAAAATTATTTAAAATACTAAATTAAATTAAATGACTTATTAATGTGAATTATGTAACAAACTCAATAAAAAAATATTTAATATGGTCAATGATAATAAATTAGATGAAAACTATTTTATTAATTTATATAATTACTATATAATTAACTAATTGATATTATATATTAGTTAATTCATAGAATATTAACAAGTGTTAATAACATATTTAAAATTTTATATTATTAATAGTGATAGGTTAGATGAAGATATATATAAAATATTGTAAATTTATAGAATATTAACAAATATTAATAACATATTTAAAATTTTATATTGTTAATTGTACAATTATTATATAAAATATATATATAAGATATACATATTTTTTTTGTTTTTCATTTGGTCTGGTCCATCCGGTCCGGAAAAACCCTGGACCGTGGACCGGACCGAAACTTTTCGATCCTCTAAAATGTGGACCGGACCGGACCGGTCTCAGTCTCGGTCTGGTTCGGTCCGGACCGAAACGGTCAGTCCGTTCTGTTTGACCGGACCGTTTATCACCCCTACTTATCATCCTTCCATCATCCTATGATGTGACATTAGATTATTAGAGACTATTTATTATATTTCATTTATGAACCTATTATTTAATACCACATCAAGAAATGATGAGAAGATAAAAAAAAAAATAGATGATAAATAGATTTTTCCTTTTATTTAATTTATGGTTAGCCTCACCGTCCCCACAACAAAATCAAATCGTTAATTTACACATGGCAAGAGACTTTGGAGTGCAATGGCCCCATCTACGTTTAATGTTGAATTATATTTTTATGTCGTTTTCGAACATGAATGCAGCTTCTTGGAGCATCTGATCTTGTAATAACTTATACTACAGGGATTGTTTGTATGGAAAATCCTCTCAACTTATTTTATCTTGCTTCATTTCATCATTATAATTTTTTAAAACTTTCACACAAAATGTAAGGAGGACCTAAGAGCATAATGTGGTGACAATATTAGATTTACACCACCTAATCAATGTTTGACACGTATAAATTTTAACAAATGTAAAATAGAATTACATGTAGGAGACAAATCAACATCCTTCCCCCCTCTCTCTCTTTATGTGTTTCTCATTTTTCTAAGAATATTCTCGTTGACTTGGCCAAATTCATCTTTAAAATTTAGTTAATATTATACTTTTTTACATTTGTCTATTCCATTTAAATTCTATCTCCATATTGGATTAGCTATTTACTCTCTATATAATAATAAAATATTATTAATTTAATAATTTATTTATTTATTTATTTAATTTATTTGTATCACATTTTATAATTTTACCAATTTAATATTAATAATAATTATATTCTAATTAAATTAAATTAATATTTATTACATTTATTAAATATTAATAATAATTATTATTATATTCTAATTAAATTAATATTAATATTTATCAAATTTATTAAATATTAAATTAATTATAATAATAATTATATTATAATTAACTTATCATTATAATTAACTTATCATTATAATTAACTTAATAATTAATATTCTAATTAATTTATTTTTATCACATTTTATATTTAATAATAGTAAATCGAACCAAATTTTTTAATTACAAAAATTACTTACATATTTTGTGAGAGAAGTGAGAATTAAATATTTTAATGTTTGGCTAACCTACTGTTCACCAACAAATTTAGAGAATTACTGTAGCAGAAGTCTAAAATTTTATAGAAATGCCCAATCCAATGTGGTGGTTTTTTGGCACATATTGACTAAAGCTTAGCTATCGTTGAATTTTGACCAAGTCAATGAGGATGCTCAAATCCCCTCTCTCTCTCTCTCTCTCTCTCTGATTGTTTTTCAATGGTCGCCCTATATCTTAACCAACAAATATTATTTTTGTCCAACATAGTTGAAAAAACTTGGATTCCGAGTCTATGTCCTAATGAAAAAACTTACATTTTCGTTTTCTATTGGATGACGTAAATTAAAACTTTACACCATAACCGGTTTGAAATTTTTTTGTAAAATATAATAAATAATTTAATTTTTTTAAATCTTAAAATAAAAATAATATTTTATTCAACTTTCATCTCATTTTATCTAAACTCAACTACTATCCAAACTTTTCCTAATTAAAGGTGGACCAAAAGTGCTGAATAATTCTTTATTCATGTTACTTTCCCTTTTTCACTTGGATTTTGAAATCGGTGGAGTTTGTAATTTTGATTATGGCTAAGCAAAAATTCAAAAATCCGAATCCAACCAAATAGAGTCGAAGTCAGATTTCTTTTTTTAGTTAGAGGTGTCATTGGACCGATTCTGACTCCATCTTTAACCTCCGACTTTGACTCTGAATTTGAATCCGATATTATACATATGTTATAAAAATATATATATTTATTTATATATTTATCATATATACTAGTATAGTTATATAACTAGAACTTATACAGTTAAATTTAATAATATACTAGCACAAAATTATAAAATAATATACTTATATAATAATATAAATAGACTATTGGTAGTTTAGTATATGTAAATATCATAATATTACTACCATATATAATCAAGTATAGAAATAAGTTAGATATTAGTATTTAAATAAGTCTAGTATAATAAGTTAATAGGACATGTACTAATTTACTAAAGTATAATAATATGTAATTAGATACTAGAAAGTCTAGTATATAAGACATTAACATAATAACATGTAATACTAATGTATAATAACATGTAATTAGACACTATAATATAAGTATTGTATAGGAATAAATTAGATATTAGTATAAAAATAATTAATAAGTCTAATATAATAAGTTAATAACACATAATACAAATTTACTAAAGTATCATGACATGTAATTAGACGTTAGAAATAATTCTAGTATAGAAATAAATTATAAATAAGTTAGACACTAGTATAATATAATAACATGTAATACTATAGTATACTAACATGTAATTAGATACTAAAAATAATATATAATACTATAGTATGATAATATGTAATTAGACACTATAGTATAAATATAGTATAATAATAAGTTAGATTTTAGTATAGAAGTAAATTAGCAGTGAATGATTTAGTTTTAATTTGTAATTTTTTCAATAAATTGATATTTGAAAGCTTACAAAAAAATTCTTTTTAAAATGGGCTTAATATGATAATTGAAAGTCCACAATTTTTTTTTAAAAAGAGCTAAATATAAAGCTAAAAAAAACTTAAAGTTGAAAGTCCAAATTCGACTTTACTCCAACAAGTTAGAGTCGAAGTCGGAATTGGAGTTCAGATTTGAACTCACCCCTAATTTTGATTCATGCATGATACAAAGTTCAATTTCTTTATATTTGTAAAAAGTTTCATCCACGTCCGTTTCGTCGTCTTCTACTTCATGCCAAGCTATTCACTACAAGTGTAATTGACATTACACTGCCGAAAAATGTGAAAGGATTTTGTTTTTAATTTTTTCACATAGCAACGACACTGCATCTTTCTCTCTTGGATGGTAATTAAATCTCTAAATCAAGATCGAACCCTTTTCAGTGCTGAATTATTTTTCATTTTGTTACGCATTTGAAATAAGAGATTTTTAAATTTTAATTCTTTATGGAGCGTTTGGACTGGGTAATTTCTTAGGACTTACATTTGAAGGTGTTTGAAGTCAAGAGAATTCAGATGTACATGGGAATCTGGATTCCCTTTCAAACCCCGTTTGGTGGGGGAATGTGGAATCCCTTAATAGAGTAGTGGGAATCCACATTCCCATCACTGTTGGAATGCTTCTTTTATTTCAAATTGATGAAAATATCTTTGATAATTTCTTTTATTACATCTATTATATTTATATAGAAATTTAGAATTGTTTTACGTATGCTTTTATTGTCATTATTTAACTGCCCCCATATATTTCAAATTGTTTTTTTTTTTTTTTTTAATTTCTATAGGATGTATAGGATAAATCAAACATGAGAGTATCATATTCACTGGAATGATATTAGATTTTTCTGTTAACAACAAGTTTCACACACCATTCAACGATCTCAATGAACTTGCAGCACAAGAAATGTGAAGGCTCGGTGGGTGTTGAAGCACCTACGATGCATAAATCAGTTCTCTAGGTGTTTAGAGTGATCTTTTATGTAAGAGTATTTGAGAGCGTGTTTCTAACCCGAGGTTAAGCTTTTATATTTCGGGGCCACGTTTTCCTGTGTTAGGGATGTCCGTCTAGTGTACTAGTTACCATGCCATCACATTTAATGCGGCGTGGCTTTCCCGAGTTATGTCTCCTGTTGCAGTTGAGTGAGTACGACCACTATTTGGACACTCTTTCAAGAACAGAGCCTCCTGTTGAGATCTTCTGCTTGCACTCTATATATGTCCCTTTAATGAGGCGTGGCTTCCCTGCAGATCATCTCGACAAGGTCGTGTCAGAGTAAACGTTATCCCATCTTTTCACGTTGATCCTTTTTCCTGCGTAGGCTCTGGCCCTCTTTCTCCTTTATCGCTTGTTGGGCCAATTACATTTTAGCTGTTGGGCTTCCTAGAGTTGGATTAAGCCCGGTCTCGTGGGAAATGAAAATATACCTTCCAATGCCAATCCATTTCTAAAGGTGGTTGAGTCTTATTTCCAGGAAATCTATGTTTCCAAAGTATGACATTCCAAAATATATGAATGCTAAAGGAAACGTTAGATTCCCCTGACCAAATGCCACACTAGAATTCTTGACCAAGCTTAGAGTGAAAGGGAGATAGCTACGTAAAGTGAATCCAACAATATTTATAACTATTAACTAAATTTCTCAAACAACATTAAATACTTAATAAATGCTATGAAACATACTTTATGTGTTTATTTTTCTCCCACACTTCATTCCGATATAATTCCAAAGGGAAATGCTATACATCTGTCCCACACCAGCACACACTTCACTTCACTTTTTTTTTTTTTTTTTTACACTCATTACGTTGAGTGTGTCCCGGAGTGGGGCAGATGCAAATAGTTTTCCAATTCCAAAAGATATCAATTCAAGAATTTTAATATAAAGTTCAATACTTTATGGCATGTCTGATTTAGATTAGATCTAGGTTCTCAAACAGCGATTTGTATCCAAATATTATAAAAAAAGTATTAGTTTAAATCATTTATTAAAAAAGAAAGAAGAGAAAGTCAGCTTTCACCCTTTTATTTATAAAAGTAAACTGCAAGAGGAACTCCAGGAAAAGCTGGACCAATAAGATAAGGTTTGAAATTATGAAGTATGTATACTTGATTTATGAACGTATTACATGTCATTTAAGTTTATAGCTTAGAGTTATTCTATTTATAAATCGATGTGAAATATCGATTTGTAAATCAAATCATGTCAAGTTAATCATGTACCTTATTTATAAATAGTTTTTTTTTAAATTTTTTGTACTTTATACTTTAAATAGACAAAATTATAAGTAATTTTCTTCATTTTTAAAGACAAAAAATAGTTCTCTCAAGTGATTTTTTAATTAGTACAGAGGGGGTATATGTTAATCAAACTACCGCTGAGGTTGTACACTAAATAAATAATCAAAGTTTTTATAGAAGTTATAAGCTATATCCTAAATAATGATGACATAGTTTGGTCAACTAACATTTTCAATCTTTTTTTTTTAATTTTTTTAAACCAAATCAAACATCTTCAAGTCTCAACTTTTCATTCAATCATTATATAAATACAAAAAAATGTTAATTACAGTTTATCCCCTCGAACTTTCACTTAATTCACAATGTACTCCAAAACTAATAATTGCATCAAAGTAGACCTGCTTACTTTCAAAACTTATCAATCCTCCATTCCGTTTACCAGCAACGTCAAATTTAACGGAAAGTGCCTCCTCGTGCTATTCACGTGCATAACATTCACTGTAAAGATGTAATTTTTATATAATTTATTATCATTGACCATATAAAATATAAAATATAAAATAATATATACTATCAATTAATAATAACTTAGACATGAATAACCATATATAAAATTATTTGATACCAAAGTTGCAATCAAATATGAATAATTTATGTACACAATGAAATTATTTGATATTCATTAACCATATATAAAATGTATGATATTATTAATAATTATGCATACTAAAGAGTAAAGTATAAGTTAGTAAGCAATAACTATCCATCATTTTCTCCAACCGATGTTGGTTCGGTCCATCATTTTTCAAATACATTAATAAAAAATTTACTTAAATTACTAAATTAAAATTAAGTGAATTATTAATGTATATTATGTAACTAACTCATTAAAAAAATTTATAATGTTGATAGTTACTACTTACTAACTTAGACTTTACTCTTTAGTATGCATAATTATTAATAATATCATACATTTTATATATGATTAATGAATATCAAATAATTTCATTGTGTACATAGATTATTCATACTTATTACAACTTAGGTATCAAATAATTTTATATATGGTAATTCTTGTATGATGTATTAACTATTTACATATAATGACATAAATTATCATATGATTTATGATTAATTGATATCATATATTATTTTATATTTTAAATGGTCAATGATAATAAACTAGATGAAAATACATATTTATAGTGAATATTATGCATATGAGCAGCACGTGAAGGTACTTTTCGTTACATTTGACGCTGCTCGTAGACGGAAGGAGGGATTGATAAGTTTTGAAAGTAAGCAGGTCCACTTTGATGCAATTATTAGTTTCGGGGCACATTGTGCATTGAATGAAAGTTTGAAGGGGCAAAGTATAATTAACCTATACAAAAATCAATACAATTTTTACAAACCTTAATAAAAATACTCTTAAAAAATTATTTTCAAATAAGTTTTCTTCGACTTTACCTATTCATACTCACAAAACTTCAATACAGAATATTTATTTTATTTTTAAAAAAATTATTCACATTATTCTCAAACATTCTCCTTATGGCCTAATATCGTTGTTTTTTGAAATCTCACTAGAGTAAATGGAAGGGATATATGATTCGATGTTAAAGTAGTTGGGCCTTTCGTTGACCTTGCACATTTATATAAATGTTCATTTCCTTTCAACAACTCTCAATTATGTCAAAAATCTATCGTGGGGCCAAGCCAAAACAAAACATCTCAAGTGGTTATAAAAAATCATCAAAGTCCAAATCAAGACGTAAGATCATAAACTGAAAATAATTCCAATTCCAAAGCCCATAGCTCTGACTTCTCGTCTTCTACCCATCCAATTCTTGTTTATTTCCTACAATGCTCTTTTACAGATTCATTTTATGGTGGATGCAACTTATAATACAGAGATGGTGCGAAAGAAATACAAAGATATCGTAAACTTTTTTATATATTTTTATTTTTTTTGGAAGACTTTGACTACATTTAAGGCTTTACAGGCGGCTACAAAAGTAGAAAAACCAAACTTGGTTGGTCTTAAATTTCCCATTATAAGAATATTAATGTTGTTCCTTCGAAAGAAAAAGTCCAAAACGCTTCTTTTTTGAAAGTTTCAAGTTGCCATTCACACGAACCTAATCGATGTTAGGAAATTCTCACTTAGAACGATATTATATTCAGCTGCTCATTATCTCAATTTTTATTATTATCTCATCATCTCATATAATATTTATTATATTTTATTTATATGATGAGAGGATGATGAAACCATATTTGACCTTTACTCTCACCCAACCGAAGAGTCCTCGTAATACTCTGTTCCTCTGCCTCGCACCAGCACCAATAGTTCATATTTCACAAAGTTTCTGCTTCTCCACAGTAATGGAGCTCCATAATCTCAAGTTAAGCGTATTATGCTCCACGTACTTTCTCGTGATTCTTCCCTTTTCTTTAAGCCTACTATACTTACAATCAGCCACGGCCAGTACCGTTGTCCTTCCAACAAATGAGACCGATCGTTTGGCTTTGCTGAAATTCAAAGAATCGATCACCAATGATCCACGTAACATCTTGAGCTCCTGGAATGCTTCTTCTGCACTCCACTTCTGCAAATGGCAGGGAGTTTCATGCGGCCGTAAGCACCAAAGAGTCACCGCCTTGCAACTCCAAGGCTATTCTTTGCGCGGGTCCATATCACCTTATGTTGGCAATCTCAGCTTTCTTTCGTCTGTCAACCTCCAAGAAAACTTCTTAGGCGGAGAAATTCCGGCAGAAGTTACTCGTTTGTTCCGCCTGAAAGATCTCTACCTCAGCAACAACTCATTCACGGGGGAAATTCCACGCAACTTGACCAACTGTCCTGAACTCAGAGTCATTGATCTGGAAAGGAACAAATTTACGGGGAGAATTCCTGACGAACTGGGCTCTTTGAAGAGGCTCGAGATGCTTTTGTTTAGCTCAAATAACTTGACAGGAGGCATCCCGCCTTCTTTGGGAAACGTTTCTTCACTCCAAGGACTCTACTTAGGGGATAATAAGTTCTGGGGAAATATTCCAGAGGATATAGGGCGTTTGCAGAGGTTATATTTCTTCAGAGTTTCAAGCAATAATCTGTCTGGTACAATCCCTTCTGCCCTTTACAATATATCAACTATGAGCATCCTCTCAACTGCCGATAACCGATTTGATGGAACTCTTCCCGCCAACATAGGCCTCACTCTCCCTAATCTGCAGTTTTTGGCAATGAGTAGGAATAAGTTCTCTGGCCCAATCCCCGTTTCTCTATCCAATTCTTCTCAGCTTGTGACACTTGTTCTCTACCGAAACAATTTTGTAGGACAAGTTCCAAATCTGGGAAACCTACTTCATCTCCGGTGGCTAGCTTTTCATGCGAATAATCTAGGAAATAATTCATCTAAGGACTTGGATTTCCTAGATTCTTTGGGAAACTGCACCAAACTGGAAATGCTTTATTTTTCCAATAACCATTTTGGAGGTAGTTTACCCAACTCTATAGGAAATTTGTCCATGGTGCTCACAGACCTAGATCTTGCAGGTAATCAAATATCAGGAATTCTTCCTGCAGCATTAGAGAACCTCACCAACTTAACTTCCTTAAACATGGCACAAAACCTATTGACAGGCAGCATTCCTACTTATTTTGGGAAGTTTCAAAATCTGGAAGGATTGAGTTTGGATGGAAATATATTCTTAGGGCTGATACCTTCCTCTATAGGCAACCTCACCCGATTGGTCACACTTAACTTATCACAAAACAAATTGGAAGGAAGCATTCCATCAAGTTTTGGCAACTTCAAAAGTTTGCAAAGCTTGGATATTTCAGAAAATTCCCTTAGTGGAGCCATACCCATAAACATTCTTTCTTCCCAATTACTGGTACTCAACTTATCACACAACTCACTAACCGGCACCCTACCTGTGGAAGTAGGAAATTCAAGAAATATTTATCGATTGGATGTCTCTAAAAACAACTTTTATGGTGAGATTCCGAGAACTCTTGCAAATTGCTTGAGCTTGGAGTACCTTTACCTACAGGGTAATTCATTTCAAGGAAACTTACCTCCGTCTTTGGCTTCTTTGAAAGGCCTTCAGTATTTAGATCTTTCACAAAACAATTTCTCAGGAATGATTCCTAAAGATCTACAGGAACTATCTGTTTTATTATATTTGAATCTTTCCTTCAATAATTTGGCGGGTGAGGTACCGACGGAAGGAATATTCCGCGATGCAAGCAGAGTATCAGTGACAGGAAATAAAGAGCTTTGTGGGGGTGTACCGGACCTGCAACTACAACCATGCGATATCAAAGTTAAGAAGAAATGAGGAAAATCCCATGCTTTCAAGATAGCAATCATAGTTAGTAGTGGGATTTTATCTTTGATAATAATATCGTGCTGTCTTCTTCTTTATAGGACGAGAAATTCGGAAAAGAAATTGACTTCAATAAATTCAAAATCTGACCTTCTTTCCAGGGTTTCGTACAAGGAGCTTTATCAGGTGACTGGCGGATTCTCTCCCAATAATTTAATTGGAAGTGGTGGTTTTGGCTGTGTGTATAGAGGAATTCCCCGTCACGAAGAGAGGATGGTTGCTGTCAAGATCTTGAAGCTTGAACAAAAAGGAGCTTCCAAGAGTTTCATGGCTGAATGCAATGTTTTAAGAAATATACGACATCGGAATCTTGTCAAAATCTTAACATGTTGCTCTAGCATGGACTACAGTGGTAATGAGTTCAAAGCAATTATTTACGAATACATGCCAAATGGAAGCTTAGAGAAGTGGCTGCATCCGGATATAGACAATGGAAATCAGTCAAGAAATCTCAACCTTCTTCAAAGACTGAATGCTGCTATTGATGTCGCATCCGCACTGCATTATCTTCACGACCACTGTGAAACACCCATCGTTCATTGTGATCTAAAGCCAAGCAATGTTCTTCTTGATGATGACATGATTGCTCATGTAAGTGATTTTGGTTTGGCAAGGCTCCTCTCTCCAACCAATCACCTTTCTCACAATCAAACCAGCACAACCGGGATAAAGGGTTCTGTCGGCTACGCCGCTCCAGGTAAATAATCGTGACTTTTGTTTTTTGTTCTTAAAATCAAGTTAGCAAGCATTGCTACCTGTGATTTTTATCAAATCAAGGAAAGACCATGTTTAGCTCCCCCAAATACTTAACTTCGTTTTCATTGCTACATTTATACATGCATGCAAGCACAAACATTGATCCCTTTTAACCATCGATTTCTCAAAAACATTCTCCAAATTTTGATTTTAGACTGTAAATCACATCTTATAACCATCATCATTTCATCTTCTTCTGAGATGGTATTTTATATTATTTCCATTATTTGTTGTCATGTCAGTAGATGAAAAGAATAGGAAGATTAAAAGGCTTACAAATACCTAATTAAACATGCATGTAACAACTTTGGATGTTTAATCCCATACCTTTTAAATCACATTTATCAAGCAGCTAGCTAGCTACAAGAAATCAATATCCTTACTTTCACTATGCATGTGAAATGTTTGAAGTGCAGAGTACGGAATGGGTGGTGAGGCATCAACACAGGGAGATGTATATAGCTATGGGATATTTGTGCTGGAGATGTTCACAGGAAAGAAACCCACTGATGAAATGTTTGAAGACAGTTTCAACCTCCATAATTTTGTCAAGATGGCATTGCCAGAGAAACTTGTACAGATTGTGAGCCCAAAGCTTCTCACAACAAAAGAAGTTGATGAAATAGCAGCAGCAACAAAAGAAGATAACTACAAGTACAATGATCATGACAATGATATTGAGGAGGAAGAAAGCCAGATGAACCCAAATGTTCAGAAGTGCTTACTGTCAGTTCTGCAGATCGGCCTTGCTTGTTCATTAGAACCTCCAAAAGAGAGAATGAATATGGAAGATGTGACTAGGCAACTGCATCGAATCAAAAATGCTTTTCTAGGTTTTGGGATCTCTGGATAAGATCCCCATGTAAACTATGTCAATGTTATATGCTAGTGCTAGCCATAATTCTGAAACCTTTCAGTTTCCAAATAATTATTGATCATCAGAAATATAATAAGACTTTCTCAGATGAAGTTATAATTTTAGAAGTTAATTAGCATTATTGTAGAAGCATTAAAATTTTATTTGCCAGTGCTGTTATTACCATTAGGAAACTTAAAAGATTATAATTATTTTATGGGTTTTAAATATTATAATATTTTATTTTGTCAGATAATATAGTATTATTAAAATTATTTATATAATATGGTGTTCGGGGGCAGTTAATAATAGTCATCCCCTTTGAGTTTTGACTTTTGATTCGAGCCTTATCCTAGAGAGAGTCAGAGAGCAAGAGGAGGAGCACAGGCACAGCACGCTGGGCGCTCTGAATTTTTCTGATACTGAATAATTATTGAACAAAGCAAACAATGGTGTCGACGGTACTTTCAGTTTCCTCGCTGCTAGCTCAGTCTTCTTTCTGCTGCAGTTTTCCGGGCTCGCCAAAACCTAAAATATTTGCCAAGCAAAGCCGTGCCCTCGCTCTCAATTGGTTCTCGTCGCACCGCCGATTTAACCGGTCCATTTCCGGTAGAGCACTGCGCTCAGTTTGCTTTTTCAATGCTGGAGATAAGTCTAAAGGCGATCTTCAAGAAAAGGTACGCTTCTCCAGCTCCAAACGACCACAATCAGTCTCGGTAAAGAAAAGATAAGAAAACGTACCGTAAAATCAGGATATATACTCCAAATTCAATTTGTCACCTTTTTAGTCTTAAAAGGATGCTTAAACAAAAACGAATACCCTATGGTAATTTTGTTCAGGAAACTGGGTTGGACTGGCCCATTTTGAAGCGATGGGATGTGCCCTGGGAATGGCAAACCGTTTCCTTGACTTCGCTTGCTTGCGGATTAAGGTTGCATTTTTTTCCCCTTTGTGTGCGTGTTGAAAGATTGTGAAACAAACTATCTATGCGTATTGTCTGAGGCGTTTCTTTGGTTTTTGACAAGGAATGAAATTAATTTTGTTTCCCAGGCAGTTTTGTTTTGACAGGGTTGGTAGAGGCAGCGGCTATACCATATCTAGGACTTCGCATTGAGGAGCTAAGTTTAGACGAGAAGGCAGAGATACTGTTTTTAGATCAGGGGTATTGGTCATCTTTTGTCATTGTTTGGTTCTGCTTCAGAAGCTCTTTATGCTTGGGACCTGATCTTTATTTTTGGGTCCGTGCACGTGCACTTACCCTTGACCATGTTTTGGAAAGCGGGATTTCCCCAACACACCTAGATTGAGTTGAAAATTGTATGTTTTTTGCTGCAGAATGTAAGACATTCTACATGGGATTCATGAAATTTTAAATACTAAATTATGTAAACTGTTCTCCCCTCCACCCCCCCAAAAAAAAAAAAAAAAATCATTGCCGTGTTGCCTATCAGTGAAGCAGATGATCACCTTTGTTTGTAAAGTTCCTGATTTTCCTCTCGGGATATATAATGTGGGATTTTAGAAGCCTGAAATTGGTCTGGCTTTTTTACTTGTTGCTTTCGCAGAATTACTACTGCAGTTGTGCTTGGAATTATGTATAGCGTTGCCAACACTTTTCAACCACTCCCTGAAGACGTTTTTCGATATGGTATCAGTCTTATCAGATTTACTGTTTCTCTAACCTAATGCAATTTTGTACTTTCTTTTTGTTGATTACCAATCTCACCCGCGGGGTATGTTCCTTGTTCTAGGCTGCAAATCCATTAACTAAAAAAATTAGCAAATGAAGTGGTTTCTATACCAAATTCAATTGAATCTCTCAATGATATACTGAATTTAGATGGTAATATTCATCATCGGCAGCTATGCGGTTTGTTATCAGCTAATCTGTTTATTTGGACCCAAATGCTCAATCTGTTGAAAATAATATTAATCAATTGTTTCAGATTGGAGGGAACCTTTCAGTCTACAGAAAGGGTGGCTCTTGTGGGCAGGGTTCGGTCTTGTTGGTGCTCTAACAGCCATTGCATTGACAGGAGCTGCCATGTCCTTTTTCAGTGGTGAGAGCCCACAAAGAGAGGTTAGGGATTGATATGGAACTTCATTGTTTTTTTCTATTATTTTATTTTTGGGCACAGACAAAATGATCCATTGATTTTTCTTTGTTTATGTAGTGACCTACTTATTCCAAATTTGTAGAACTAAATACCAAGGAGTAACATCTCCTCTAATCTCGTATCATTACTATCAATATGGTTGACTCATCAGGGTGCAACCTAGTGGTCAAAGGGCAGGCTTGGGATGAGCTGGACTTATATGCCCTAGGTTTAATTCTGCATTAGGAGTTCCCCTAGATTATTTGATCACGGTTTTGACAGGTGGGGTTGTATATCCAATGGTTTACATCCTAGGGTTGGGTTTGAAGGGCCATGCCTTGGCGAAGTTTCATGCTGCTAAGAAAACAAATTACCAACATGGGCTTGTCATTCTTTGGAAAAGATCCATTATGGAATATTGCTCTCCTTTTCCAATTATTTGTTGTCTGAATGAACTTCCTCATGTCATGTTCTTGAAGAGAAATATTTAAAAAAAAAAATTCAATTCAACTACTGTGTTTATTAAAAAAATTACTAGGATGTTTCTTGGATTATTTCTGTTGGACTTAATTTTTGTAACTTGGTTTCAGACTGATGCTCTAGTTCGCTTGCTCCCACTAATTGGATCTTCAAGTATCAGGTATCTCAAGAAAAACTTCATAGTTGTGCATGTTCTGGCTACATCCATGCCAAGCTCATAAAAGACTTGCCATCATTGGGAGTCGAGAATTGACCACTTCAATTGATCATATTATTTGTAGCACTGCTTGCTTAGTGGGCATCACTGGTGTCTTTGCTCCAGTTCTTGAGGAGACTGTGTTTCGGGGGTTTTTTATGATGTCCATGACTAAATGGTATGGTTATTTTTTGTTCCCGGTAATCAAATTTTCTTTTAATCTTGCATGATATAAGAAAGAATATTATGTTGTTTGAAAATGTGGTGTTTATTATATGCCCAGCACTATTGGGTATTTCTTTGCACGTTGCTTCCAAACTCACACATGATGCTTAACAACAAACTCCCAGGTCAGAATTTAGAAAATTTTCTTGCCTCTATATGCCAGTCATTTTTTATAACCTATGATTTGCTGGCATAAATTGAGTTGGTGAAGTTACTCATAAAAAAAAAGTTAGTTGGTGAAGACCTATTCTATGTTGTCTACTATAATTTAATAAATTATTCTTACAATAGAAGTTATAGATCTATGATAAGTTCATGTCAATAAGCTCTTGCTCAAATAGCAACTGCTCCTCCGTAAGAATCGGGAAAGTTGTTGTGGGTTCAAAACTTGAACTGGCTACATGCTTAAACATACTATCATAATATCATTAAATAGGGAAAAAAAAGGTACCTGAGACATTACTTAAGCTGAATCTGATAAAAGATGGATGGAGAAATTGGGGAGAGTGCTTTGAAATTATGTGATCAGGAAATGCTTGGATAAAAGGGAAACATATTTTAAAACTAATATAGGGGCATGATGTCATTTTTTATGGACAATTTCACTGTTAAGTTATATTCTCGTAATACGAAAATTTTGGAATTTTGATGAGATGGATAGCGGCAATACAAGACATATAGGACTAGATATGATTGTATTTTAAAGAAACTGTATACATTGATAACAAGGCAAAAGAAGGTTGGAATGGTTGTGCTCTGTACAATGAAGACTGATTGGTGAAGTAGTTTGCCATGATGAGACACCGGCTGGAGGTACTACAAGAGCAAGGGAAAAGTAGTAATGATTTGGACCTAGACTGGGAAAGGTCTTGCTGCAGAAAACTTCCAGGAATAACTCTCATAAAGAATGATGAAATAAAATGTTCATGAGATAAATACCACATTTTTGGGATAAGCGTTAGTGGAATAGATATAGTTCTGTTATCATGCATTTTTTTCACATCTTCCATCCCCCCTTTTCCATATAAAAACTTCATCTTTTCTGCATCCATAATTTTTCCTTTGATACCTGATCATCGTCAAAGCCTCAGATCCATATGCCTTAGTAGGGGATGGGTTGAACTTCATTGCTTTTGATTAGGACCATTACTTGTGATTATTAACTAGCCACTTTTAAATGTTTTTTTTTCCTTTTTTTTTTCATCTTCTATTATTATTTTTGGCAGGGTACCTACACCAGTAGCTGTCATTATAAGTGCAGCTGTATTTGCACTAGCACATCTCACACCAGGACAGTTCCCCCAGTTGTTTGTGCTTGGTAACAAAAGTTCGCCCAGAGCATCAAACTTATTGCTTGCGAGAGATATCAATGCGTCCATATATTATGAAGAAACCAACACTACCTTTTGATTCCTGCAGGGACTGCTTTGGGATTTTCATATGCCCAAACACGTAATCTTCTAACACCCATCACAATACATGCTTTTTGGAACTCAGGAGTCATATTGCTTCTCACATTTCTCCAGGTAAGTTTTTTATTTCTTTCATCGTATAAGTTTGCTTGTTTACACTTGATCATGGACAACCATGCAGAGATGTATTTAATTGCAGACGAACTTTACATGTCTTTTATTTGTGCGTCCAGTGCTAAATCTACTTCTGCTTTTTTTGGGTACAGCTTCAAGGCTACGATATCAAGGAATTGCTGCAAGCAACCTGATAGGGATTTTCGTTGATACTGGAGCTTGTGCAGACTACCCTCTTAAGGTTTATTTACCATGGAACCGTACAGATTTTTGTCCCCCCTTCCCGTCTTTGTTTTATATATACACCCACACTTATCTCCTTTCTTCATTCTTTGTTGTACAAGTGATCAAGACTAGGAGAACAACTGACGGAAGCTAGTGAATACATTCTAAAAGTTGGTTCGTCAATTCTTAGATATGAGCATTGATTTTTTAGCAGGTGACATTATACAGAAACATGTAGCTTTCGGTTTTTTCTGAACACAGTTTCTGGAATTTAGAGTTCATGTAATTAGTGCAGCTTCCTTCCAATGGAAGCTATTTGATTCGGTGCCTCAAGTTATCTGTAGATCTATGTTGTATTAATTGACGTGTTTCAGCCTGTGTTACCCAACCACCCGGAATCAGAAAGCATGGAGGGAGACTGTCCTGAAAATTAATGTCAGTGGCTCAGATAGTGCATTGGAAAACTTGATAAAGTGGAATGCATGAAGATTTCTATTCTTGATCAATTGCAGAACTTGAAAGTGGTGATTTAATTGACTTTGATCTGATCGCGGACCTACCGATTCGGACGTTTAAGTAGGGAAAATCTTCTAGAAAACCTATGAATTTGCCGTGACTTGAGTAGTTGCTCTATCTGGTGCAATCCTTATGCTCTCTTTCGGGCAATGCCAAACACCAAAAACCCCTTCTATTTATCCCTCGGTGAAAGGGGTTTGAGATTTGAAGGTTTTGGGTTAGGGATTTATGGGATAAGGACACTGCGTAACAAGCATGTTGCAGTGTTAGCTCAGAAAAGGAAGGATCATATGGTAGGTAGTGTTGGTAATAACATTATTCCCTGCAGGATCGTCGGTCGCAATCAAAACAAGGGCGAGGATCCATGGCGTTTGAGATTTTCAAACAATACTTTCTAAACTATTGAACAATCATTGGCAGGCTTCACTCCAATTAACACATATTATATATATATATATATATATATATATATATATATATATTATATATATATGCTCATGTATACCACTCAATTGCTATAATCTTCCTGTTAACACATGCAAGATACATTCCGTTTGCTCCAAACCTTTTGCAAATCATTTGATGATGTGTTTGAGCCATGCATCCTGAGTTCCTTTATAATTAGAAATATTATTGGGAGAAGCCACTATTTATAGCAGTCATTTTTGCACACATTATGTGTTAAAATCTATATTACACATTTGTTAAATTTAAAATTAGAAATAGAGAGATGAGAGAGAGCGGAAACGAGAGAGAGAGCAGAGAGGAGAGAGAGAGAGAGAGAGCGAGATGAGAGAGAGAGCATAAATGAGAGAGAGAGAGAGCGAGCGGAGATGAGAGAGAGAGAGAGACGGGAGAGAGACGTTGGTGAGAGAGATGAGAGAGAGAAGCCGCTGCGTTTGAAGGAAGAAAAAAAAAAAAACAAGTGGATGAGAGGCATCTACGTAGTGTGTGCATTGTGTGCACCACTACAGTAGATGCTCTCTAGCACTTCTCACTTCTCATAAGCTATAATGTATCTTTTGTTTTTATTAAAATGTCGGTGGCATACTGTATACATCGGGATCTCTTCGGAGTCGTTTATTTTCAGGAAACATCTTATCTTATCTCATTTCATCTCATCTCACTTCATCATTACAACTTTCCCAAATCTTCATACAAAATAAAATAAATAATTTAACTTTTTTAAATTCTAAAACAAAAATAATATTAAAAAATATATTCTAATAATATTTTATTCAACTTTTTAACTTTAATTTCAACTCATCTCATCTCATTTCATCTCTAAAAACAAACGAATATTATAAACTGTGGGGATGCTTGAAGTCAAAATGGCTATAATCTATGAAGTCTGCTAGAACTCAGAGATTCAAAACTAGCATACTCTTTCTTAGATGACTTTTTACAAATAGTTTCGTTTACTTTTATAAAACTTTTCATTTCATCTTAACTTATCTTATCTAATCATTATAATATTTTTAAATTTTCATACAAAATAAATAAACAATTTAACTTTTTTAAATTTTAAAATAAAAATAATATTAAAAAAATATATTTTATCAATATTTTATTTAATTTTTAACTTTTATATCTAACTCATTTGCGAAAACAAATGAGAGATTATTTTCTAGAATTCTTATAATTAGTATTATGTATTATTATATATAGTACTCTTTGATTAACGCACAATCGTTATCTCCAAATTAAAAAAGTTGAGATTTTATCACATCAACATTATATATTGATTATTTTTACCAACTACAGTACTACGTCCATTTCATATATTATTATTATTTACCATTCACATTTTAGAATTAAATTAATGATAAACGTACTGACAGGATTCCAACCTTCTAGCTAGTCTGAAATCAAAGGCCGATTTTTATATGTTAAAAATTTGAATAAATCTTCACATCTTCCTAATACTTCACATTTTATATTATTTTAAATTTATATTATTTTTTTCTTTTATCAAATATTTATTATATGAATAATGAATAGAAAATTTGAAATAATTTAAAAAGAATAAACTCAAAATTTTTTTTAAAAAAAATATTAAAAAATATGAAATGTGAAGTGTGAAGTGTGGTGGAAGTTGTATAGCAAAACTCTAAAAATTTTAGCAGGTTTTTATTCATCTTTCTTATTTTCTTCTTCTTCACGTGATTGAAGTAACAACATGATCACGAGACTGTGACCTACTACGTACCTTTTTTTTTTCCTCAACAAGCATTCAATATATATTTAGAAAATAGGGAATACATTAAGTTCAGTTTAGCGTGGATCTTTCTCATTATATATATATATAATACATGAATTAGGAATACCAAGGAGGGGTATTCGACCAAATTCATTTCAGTCACTGCCCATTGCGCCGCTGAGTGCGCACACTGATTATGAGATTGGTGTATTTTCCTGATCCTCCAATTGTCCCAGAGATGGAGGTTATGACTGATATCCTCTAGGATCGGGGATATTTACCATTGTGGTGATAAAGATTCATTTGATATTGCATCTATTATTGTTTGAGCATCTGCTTCTAATATTGACGGGTTTTTTCCCAGATGATTTGCCATTTTAGTAGCAAGAAGAGCTATTGATGCCTCTACAAATGTGGGGTTGATGCTTAGGATCTTAGAGGTCCAAACTTCCGTAATTCTTCCTTCTGAGTCTAGACAAATGGCTGACGCTGTTGAGAATGAGTCCCTAATTGCTGCATCGAATGAAAAACTCCAGCAATTAGATGGTGGTTTGATCCAGATCTCTTTTTGGAAGTTGTTGGTCTTCTTTTCCCATGTTTTTTTTGTAGTCTTGGTAAGTGGTGTTGAGCTAGATCAAATCCTTTTCGAGCGTTGTGGATGTATGGTTGTGAACCATATCATTTATTTTCCTCCATATGAAATCCATAGCTATCACTGCAAAAAGATGGAAATGGTGAATTTTTTGTTCTATCAGACCTAGCTTGGGGCCTGGATTTAGAATCAATTTTATCCAGTCGCATATGGTCGATAATGGAAGTGATGTTAGATTTAGGGGCCAGCTACTATGTTTCCATAGTATTCGAACCACCGGACATTCCACCAAGAGGTGGAGCAACGTTTCTTCTACTTGATTGCTCATTGGACAAAGTTCTTGTAGATTCTGAATAATGCTACTTATTTTGGCCCTGGTTGGAAGAATATCCCATACAGTTTTCCAGATTAAAAGCTTGTGATGATCATGTATTTTCAATCTCCAAGTTTTTTTTGAAATTGGGAGCTAGATCAGAGTGTCATTTCAAATGGTATGCAGTCTTGACAGAGAATTTGCCATTGTGATTTGGGAGCCAGATCAGAGTGTCATTTCTTTGGTTGTTTTGAGCAAGAGGGATTTTTTGTATTTGGTTGATGCTTTCTTGATCAAAGGGTGTAAACATCTTCTCAACATTCCATGCACGTGAATTATTGGTTATGAGATCAAACACTTTTAACTAAGAATGTGCTTCATTAATGTTCAGGATAGGGTTTGGCTTGAGATCTTCCATATCTGGTATCCATAAGTCTTTCCATGCATTAACTGATCGCCCATCAAATATTTGAAAGCATGAGCCTTTTGCTAATAAATTTCTCGTCTTGAGGAGTCTTTTCCAAATCCAAGAGTCTGAATTTTTTTGATCCACATTTTTGAATCTGTTTTGGTTGAGGTATTTTTTTGAAAGGATCTTGTACCATAATCCATTATTATTATCCTGACTCAGTTCCCAACTCGTTTTTGCTAAAAGTGTTAGGTTCATCTTCTCCATCAGTCTGAGGCCTAATCCTCCTTGATGTTTCGGTTGACATATTGACTTCCAAGATTTCATAACTAGATTATGATTATTCTCTTTTGGGAAACCCCACCAAAAGGTTTTGAAACTTCTATTCATGGTCTTGCATACTGAAGCTGGCAAAAGGAATGATTGCATTTGATATGATGGAAAAGAACTTGCAACTGATTTGATAAGTATAGTACGGCCTGCTTGAGATAGAACTTTGGATTTCCAGCCTTTGAGTTTACATTAGTTTTCTCCATGAGTTCTTTGAAGCTTTTTTTGATCATGGATTTAGTTGCCAAACTCACATTTCGAGTGATGAAGATGAAAGATTTATTGAGGTTTATTCGCTGTCCTGACCATGCCATACATTCTCAGTATTATCAAATAGAGATTTGGCATTTTGCTCACTAGCTTTCCATAATACTATAAGGTCATCTGCAAAAAATAAATGATAGATTGATGGGCATCTTCGACTAATTCGAATTCCCTCAAAATTTCCTTGCTCTTCTGATTTTGATATCAATCTAGATAAGATTTCAGTGCATAATGTGAATAAGAATGGTGAGATTGGATCATCTTGTCTGAGTCCTCTTTGAGAATGGAAATAGCTTCTCGAGCTACCATTAATAATGATAGAGAAAGACGCTGTCATTATGCATTCCTTAATGAGATTTATCCAGGTGGCGCTATATCCGAGAACTTCCATTATTTTAAAAAGGAAGTTCCATTCAATAAAATCAAAAACTTTTTCCATATCGAATTTGATTGCCATTGAACCTTGTCTCCCTGTTTTTTTCTTTAGATGATGAAATAGCTAATGAGCTATCAATGTATTTTCTTTGATGTTTCTACCAGCCACAAAAGCCGTTTGCAATGTTGAAATGATGCTAGGAAGAGTTGATTTGAGACGGACATCCAAGATTTTGGTAATGATTTTGTAGCTCACATTGGTCAAACTGATAGGCTTGTAATGCTGGGGTGGACTTGGGTTTGAGATTTTTGGAATGAGTGAAATGTTGGTGTGGTTCATTTGTTTCAGTAGTTTTCCATTTTGAAAGAAATCTTGCACTGTTTTGATGACTGATAATATCCCAATAATGTCTCTAGAATAGTGCTGTCATTTCGTCCGGGCCAGGTGTTTTTTGGCATGGGATTTGTTTAAGAGCTTTGAATATTTCAATTTCATTTGGAATAGCACTTAAAAATTCATTTTCTATGTCTGAAATCTGCCTCTCAAAGAGGTTTTCTAGGTGACCCGGATTTATAGGATTCGAAGAAGCATAAATATTTCGGAAATAATCAATGAAAGTTGTTTCAGATAGAGATTGGTCCATCGACCAATTACCTGGGCCTAGTTTGATGGAGTCTATTGCATTCCTTCTCCTTTTGATGGTTGTCGAGGGGTGGTAGAATTTGGTGTTGAGGTCTGTTGTTGTCTGCCATGATATTCTGGATTTTTGCCTCCACAATGTTTCTTCATTTTCCAACTGCTTCTGAAGATCCTGTTGGAGTTGTTGTTCTCTCATTTGACTCTGTGGAGTTGGGAGTGAACTTTGCACTTCAAGAAGATCTCTTTCAATATTGTGGATATGAAATTGGATTTTGTTAAGGTGAACTTTATTCCAATGTTTTAGGGCTATTTTTGTTGCTTTTATCTTCCTACATAGAATATAGGCTGAAGTTCCTTTAAATGGCTTATTCTATACTTCTTGAATAATTATCTGACTCAATGGTTTATGTATCCAAAATTCTTCAAATTTAAAGGAGTGTGGCCAGCTCTGATTAGCAGTTGTACTTAGAAGAAGGGGACTATGATTTGAGGCCAAGGATATCAAGTTTTGTAATGAAGCTTCCGGAAAAAGCATTCGCCATTCTTGGTTAACGATCCCCCTATCCAATCTTTCTTTAATGAGTGGACCACCATGTCTATTATTACTCTAAGTGAACGAAGGGCCCGAATATCCAATGTCAATTAGACTATGACTATCCATTAAATTCCTTAGTCCTCCATTTGAAGTTGTCACCACTGGTCGTCCTCCTTGCTTTTTAGATTGCTTTATTAAGTCATTAAAATCCCCTACACAGCACCAAGGTCTTGGGAATGATTTAGATATGGAGTCTAAATGATTCCAAAAGTTTGCTTTGAGTTGTCATTGTGCCGATGCATAAACAAAGGTGAAAAGCCATGGATGGTAATGAGAATCAAAGTAGATTAAAACAGATATTGCATTCATATTAATATTAACTGGTTCAATATCTACACCCGGTCGCCACACAAGTAAAATACCTCTTTTGATGCCAGAGGCTGGAAAATTCACAAAATTCTGGAAACCCAAGCTATTTACAATAGATATGGTGAGTTCAGACGACACAATAGTTTTCGACAAAAAGACAATATCCGAGTTATATTTCCTAATATTGGCCCTTAATGATCTGGTTGCTTTGGGGCGGACCAAACCCCTGCAACTCCAAATCAGTGTCTTCATTTGGATGGGGAGGCATGTTGGAGCTTGCTTCTTTAGAGTAGATTAAAACAGATATTGCATTCATATTAATATTAACTGGTTTAATATCTACACCTCGTCGCCACACAAGTAAAAGACCTTTTTTGATACCAGAGACCGAAAAATTCACAAAATTTTGGAAACCCAAGCTATTTACAATAGATATGGTGCGTTCAGACGACACAATGGTTTTCGACAAAAAGATAATATCCGGGTTATATTTCCTAATATTGGCCCTTAATGATCTGATTGCTTTGGGGCAGACCAAACCCTTGAAATTCCAAATCAGCGTCTTCATTTGGATGGGGGAGGCATGTTGGAGCTTGCCTCTTCAGATTTTTTGGATTTTTTTTGAGTTTTGAGAAGCTCATTTGAGATATGGAGTGGATCTAGGAGCTTCTCTCTTTTTCATATCATAGAGTCTGCTCGTAACCATGAACCATAAGGTAACTCAACTGGGAGTCCTTTGAGAAATGTACAGAATATTTATGAGTGACCGAGCCTCCTACATGCATAACAGAAGTCCGACAATCTCTCATACTTGAAAGAAACCCAAGTGTCTATGTTGTAGTCTCTAGGAAGCCAGAAACCTTGCTTCAAAGGTTTTGTTATATCTATTTCAACCTTTACCGTGATAAACTTTTTGCATGCTATTCCAAACTGAGGGTCCACATCCACCTCCACTAACCTTCCTATGGCATTCCCTATTTTAGTAGCATTCTCCATTGTCATATGGTCCAAAGTGAGGGAGGCCATGAATCTGAACGTGAAAAACTGAGGAGTTTAAGCTAATTTCATGCCAGGTGGATCCAGGAGGCCACGATTTTAAAATAAGTAAATGGCCTTTAAAATTCCATGGAGCTTGATTGAGAATCCTTTGCTTGTCTTGAGGATTTTGGAATGTGAAAAGGAAGAGATTTACCTTTAATTTTTCAATATGAAATTTTTTGATGAAGTTCCAAGCAGCTTTGAAGCTTGCATGCAATGCAATTTTGTTAAGAGGGAGAGTTGCTACAATTCTTCCCACTAGTACTAGCTTTGTTGTTACCTTTGCATGATCTAATATTGCTGGTTCCAAATTTAGATCCTGCCAAGAGAGAGCTTCAGTTTGTTGGATTAAGGACTCCATTTTCATGTTGCAGATTGGATTTGGTTCTTTGGAATTTCAGTTCAGCTTCTGGGGTGATGATTGTGAGGCTTATTTGGGGGGCAGGGGGTGTTGAGGATCATGTTGAGGATCCCCTGCCTTAATCTAAGGCTTTCCATTTGTGTATTCATTGACCCGTAATTGTAGTAAGTCAATATTCTTTTCATTTATTTGTAATCATTCCATACATGTAATTATCATTTACGACTATGTAATTACTCCTATATATGAAATGCCTCACTACTGAAACTAGTGGTGATTTCCAAATACTTACATGGTATCAGATATTGGAGAGCACCAACAAGAGACTTGTAAAACGTGGCACCAAAACCGTTTCAGAGTACGCCCGTGCCTTCAAGGCCATCTGTGATCAACTCCATGCAATTGGACGAGCTGTTGATGGCACCGACAAAGTGCATTGGTTCCTCCGAGGCCTCGGCTCAGAATTCTCGAGCTTCTCCATGGCTCAAATGGCCCTCACCCCTTTACCCTGTTTTGTAGATTTGGTGCCCAAAGCAGAGAGCTTTGAGCTCTTCCAAAAATCATTGGAGCCTGTTGTCCCGTCCGCTGTCGCGTTCGTTGCTTCGAATCGCAACTCCCAGAAACTGAATTAGCAGAACGGTTCCCTCGCAACTCTCAAGGTCGCCAGGTGGCCACGTTATAGGAAATGGACGCTCCTCTGGTAGACACCCCCCGCGTTGCCAGATATGTTGTGTGGAAGGCCACTATGCGGATCGATGCAGGCAACGGTATGATCGCCATGGTCATGCCCCTGAAGCTCAGCTTGTCGAAGCCCTCACTTCATCATGTTCCATCTCTGGAAATGAGGCCTCAAATTGGTATTTAGATACAGGGGATTTGGTCCACATGACTTCGGCCCAATCCAATTCGGATTAGTACACTTCCTATATAGGTAAGGATTGTGTTATTGTCAGGAATGGTGCGTCCCTACCCATTACTCACACTAGTACAATTTCACCTTCCCCTGATCTTAAATTGTTAGATGTTTTGGTTGTCCCTCATATCACTAAAAATCTTTTGTCCATTAGTAAATTAACGAATGATTTTCCTGTCTCCATTTCATTTACTAATAATTTTTTTTACTGTTCAGAATAGTCAAACGGGAGGAAGGGTGGTGGCAACCGGTAAACAAGATGGCGGCTTATATGTGCTAGAACGTGGAAACTCTACTATTGTCTCTATCCTAAAAAATAAATCTCTTTATGCTTCGTATGATTTATGGCATACTCGCCTTGGTACATGTGAATAATTCTATTATCTCTTTTTTGAATAAACAAGGACATCTTCATCTTACCTCTTTATTGCCATTTTTTGTGTTATGTAGTACATGTCAATTGCAAAGAATCACCGTTTGCCTTATACTCGTAATGAACATCGATCGTCAAAGGTGTTAGATCTTATTCATTGCGATATATGGGGCCCTTCCCCAGTGAAGTCAAATTTGAGTTTTGCATACTATGTTTTATTTATTGATGATTATTCCCGCTTCACTTGGCTTTACCCATTGAAATTGAAATCTGAATTCTTTAATATTTTCTTCAATTTAAAAAATTTGTGAAAAATCAACATTCTGCTCGTATAAAAATTTTTCAAAGTGAAGGTGATGCAGAATTCACTAGCAATTGCTTTCAAGCACATCTTCATACCTCTGGCATTCATCATCAACTCTCTTGTCCCTATACACCCGCACAAAACGGTCACGTCGAAAGGAAATATCGTCATGTAACTGAGACAGGTCTGGCCCTCATTTTTCATTCTCACATTTCCACTCACTTCTGGGTTGATGCTTTCAGCACTACGGCTTACATCATCAACTGTTTGCCCACGCCGCTTCTCTGAGGTAAGTCGCCTTTTGAGCTTCTCTATGGCTCCTCTCCAAATTATGAAAATTTTCATCCTTTTGGTTGTCGTGTTTATCCTTGTTTACGTGATTACATGACTAACAAATTTTCTCCTCATAGTATTCCTTGCATTTTTATGGGTTATAGTTTCTAGGGTTTCGTTGTCTTGACCCCACCACGTCTCGAATTTATATCACCCGACATGCCCAATTTGATGAGCACTACTTTCCCTTCCACCATACTTCCCAGGCTCAACCCATGTCCTCCCTTCAAATCTCAAATTTTCTGGAACGGAGTCTTCCCCATACAGACATGTCCCTGCCTTCTCCTGCACCCCTTCTCGACACATTTCTCAATCCAGATCCACCCCATGTATTATTTATACTGAGCCTGTGGATGAGTCTGTGCATGCCACTACTTCTCATGCAGGTCCATCTCTGCCGTACTCGGACTCCAGCCCGGCTTCTTCTGAGCCCGTCATTGAGTTGCCTATCATTGCTCGCACTTCTATTTCTGCTGCTCCGTTAGGCTCCCATCCTATGCTCACACGAGCCAAGGCTGGTATTTTCAAAACTTGCCACCCAGCGCATGTAACGCCCCGTCCTCGAGGGTCCGGAGAGTTAACTCATGTTACCTGATAATTAACTCCAACACTTATAATATACTTCCAAAAGCTGTAAATCAAACGTAAACACTTAATTTAATTAACTACACAAACTCATATATCAAATCCTCGATTCAGTAACCCCAAAAATATCAACTTCTCTACATGTCACTTAAACTCACATTTCAACAATATAATTAAGAAAAATCATCAATACTCATCGAAAGCTTTCTATTCTTAATCCACTATTCTTAAGTCATCTCACCCAATGCTTCATAGTCTTGATCTTCAGCTGAAAAATCTAAAATCATTTGAGAATATTGTGAAGATAAAGGGGGTGAATTATCAACAATTCAGTAAGCAGAGAACATATACTAGTATGCAAACATGAGCGTTTACAGAGTTTAGAATGCAAAACAAAACACTTTTTCTTTTCAGAATGCAGAGTCAGAACATGTTATCAAAAATATCAGAGCGAAAGTTCAAAAATATTCTTATTCAAAATTTCCTTAGTACAACATAACTGAAACATCATATTAGAACAAAATTCCATATTTAACCCTCGTGGTAGGGTTGTGCAAACCCCGGTAGCCAACCGAGTAGAAATAGAATATGAATCTTCCCCTTATCATTCTCGGAGCCCCGAGTGTGCACATAGGAAAGACCACGTAGAAAACCACTTTGTTTCCAAAGTGGGTGCACCATA
The DNA here is from genome assembly GCA_022457165.1 of Juglans mandshurica. NCBI lineage: Eukaryota > Viridiplantae > Streptophyta > Magnoliopsida > Fagales > Juglandaceae > Juglans > Juglans mandshurica. Next base: position 12,796,036 of record CM039621.1, on the reverse strand, counting down.
AATATAAAAGTTGGTACCAACCCAAACAGAGTCCACAGTTTTAAACCCGTGGTAAGGTCAGAATAGAAACAGAATGTCATGCCAGATGTTTCAGAAATCACATCTTATCATATCAGAGTACAGAACATTTTCAGAACAGAACAGAATCAGATCACAAAAATATAATTTATGCACAAAATTTCATATTCGCTCTATTTTGCACAGTTCGGAAGCAAAATGTCAAAATAAACTCATGTCTACACTAGTCATGACAGAAATTATTTCATTTTTATATAGAATTTCATGAGTAATGCAGAACAAATAACTGAGGTCGTTTTCAAAATTTCCTTTCATAATAAAACATGCACATTTTCAAAATTGACCTCAGTTTATTTTATTTTTATGCAAAGTCTAGCATAGGAACCCCGCTTACCTGGACTTCTTAGCTATTCAGAATTTTTTTCAACAATGCCAAACAAATATTAATCGTCACCTATAAAATAAGCACGTAGTTCCCGTAAATTTCAATTGAACATGTATTTCAATATTTAAGCCTAAACTTCTCAATTAACCAATTTTAATTCCTCAAAACCTGAAATTCTCATAACCTCAAAATATATCATCACTTTCTAAAATCATCTACAACCTTTTAATAACTTCGATTGAAACATTAAAAATCTAACTTATTTACTATCCAAAATGCAACTATAAAATCTAATACTAGATAATATAATTACAAAAATATTTAAGTCCAATTACTCACATTTATAACAGTGAAACTTTAGCATGGTAAAAAATCTTAGCCCAATAAAATTACTAAAATAGTTTATTAAGCATAATAAAATCAAGCCAAATAAAAAATACACAAGTCTATCAAAATGATATATATCTAATTAATCTCAAGTCCAGCCCACTAAAAAGAATGTAGCTCACTAAATTTAAACACCAACCAGTTAAAACTAAACCCATACGTATAAGTCTTGTAGCCCATTAAAGCAAAACCTTTCTAAAAATTAAAGCATGTTTTAAATAAAAAGGGGTAGAAAGGTAAAAACCAACACACACCCTCCTTCCTACTAGGTTAACTTATATATAACATATGTTTTCCCTTTTTAAGCAAACTATCAACAAAACAGAGGTGAGCTAAGGCGTGAGCGGTGGCAGCATCACTTACAGAGTGATGGAGCCACGATGGCGGCAAGCTGGGCGGATGCAGTGGACGAGGGCTGTCCCGACGTAGGCGCACTGAGTGGGAGAAAGCGATGAGTGAGAGAGACGGAACGGTATGGGGCACCGTGAGGGAGGCGGAGAGTGAGGGAAAGAAAAAAAAAAAGAGAAGGAAACCAGGGCTTACGACAGTGAACTGGAAGTGCCTCGCGGCTGAGCTATGGTGCACAACGGTAAAAGGATAGGAAGTTTCGATCGTTGGCTGTGGAGGTGTGACACTTGGCTCTGTTTTGGTTGCTGGAAAATAAGGGGCTTTTCCGTGAGGTGGGGGGTGGCTCTTGGTTTTGTGTGGCTGAGCAACGACTAAGCAGAGGTGTTACAGCGCAACGTTGGGCGGGGGTGAGCTGTGGCAGGTGGCACTGAGGAGTTGGGGTGGCTGTAGGTGTGGCTCTATTTCAGGTGTCTAAAACAGAGGATTTTCGTGGCTTGCAATGGAGGCTATGGAGGCGTTAGGCGGCGGCTTCGTGTGGCTGAGGTTCTGCGTGGACTGGGTTCGGGGGAGTAGCGACTCGTTGGCTTGGCTGTGGGGGGTGACGGGGCTGCCAAACGCAACCGAGGTTTGCGGTTTGGTGCTTTATGGAAGGGTGAGGATTGGCTGTGTGGCAACGTTTTCGTTTGTGCTGAGGGCATGAAAAGAGGCAGCGGCACTCATTCTAGGTTTGAGAAAAATTTAGCATATATATAAGCTATAAGTAGAAAACAAAACAAACCTAAATAAAAGGAAGGGATGGACGTGCATGAAAATAGAAACGGCTTGACACCGTGCAACGTGAAGTCCGGACTCGTTCTCACGGGTTGGGCTCTTTAGCCTAAAAAAAAAAAAAATACACTTGTCCCAAAAATTTTGTAAAGCTGCTTGATTGGGTTTGGGTGTTACAGCGCATCTCGGCCTTGTAGGATCCTCTGGACTTCTTTATGCTCTTCTTGCATCCACTGAGCCTAAAGGATTCAAATTTGCTGCTAAGAATCTTGCATGGCTTGCTGCCATGGATGAAGAAATTCAAGCCTTGCAAAGTAATTGTACCTGGATTTTGGTTCCTCGACCTGCCAACACCAACATTGTGGGTTCAAAATGGGTGTTTCGGACCAAATACTTGTCCGATGGTTCTATTGAGCGTCTCAAAGCCCGTCTTGTTGCCAAGGGCTACACACAGGTACCTGGTCTTGACTACACTGACACTTTTTAGTCCAGTCATCAAGGCTACCGCTGTCTGTGTTGTTCTCTCTCTTACTGTGACCAACAAATGGCCTCTTCGCCAACTTGATGTAAACAATACGTTCCTCAACGAGCATCTCACTGAACATGTTTATATGGAACAACCCCTGGATATATTGACCCTCGCTTTCCTGATCATGTTTGTCAGTTGAAGAAAGCTCTCTACGGTCTAAAGCAAGCCCCTCGTGCTTGATTTCAGCTCCTTTCTCCTTCAACTTGGCTTTTATTGCAGTCGTGCTGACACATCCCTTTTTGTTTTTCATAAGCACTCTGACATGATCTATTTGCTTCTCTTTGTTGATGACATCATTATTACTGGCAACAACTTCTCTCTTCTTGATAGCTTTACTTATAAGCTCAATTCTGAGTTCGCCACAAAGGGTTTGGGTTCACTCAGTTACTTTCTTGGTCTTGAAGCTACACCCATCACTGATGGCCTTTTTATCAGTCAGCTGAAATATGCCTACAACATCCTCACACCAACTCAATTACTTGACAGCAAACCAGTCCACACTCCCATGGTTGTTTCTCAGCACCTGTCTGCTGATGGTCCTCTGTTCTCGGATCCGACGCTTTACAGGTCTCTTGTTGGTACTCTCCAATATTTGACTATTACACGACCTGATATTGCTCATGCTGTTAACTCTGTCAGTAAATTCCTACATTCCCCGACTGACAACCACTTTCTTGTTGTCAAACGCATTATTCGCTATGTTAAGGGTACACTACATTTTGTTCTTACTTTTTATCTATCTGTTGCTCCTGGTGCTTTAGTTGCTTACTCGGATGCTTACTGGGCTGGGTGTCCTGACACTCGCCGTTCTACCTCTGGTTACTCTATTAATCTTGGTGACAATTTAGTTTCTTGGAGTGCCAAGAAACAACCTACTGTTTCTCGCTCCAGTTGTGAATCTGAGTATCGTGCTTTGGCTCTCACTGCTGCCGAAATTCTTTGGCTCACGCTCTCCTTCGTGACCTCAAAGTTTCTCATTTACAACGGCCTCCACTATGTGACAACAAGAGTGCAATCTTCTTTTGCTCCAATCCTGTCTCTCACAAATGGGCAAAGCATGTTGAGCTCGACTACCACTTTCTTCGTGAACTTATTCTCGTTGGCAAGCTTCGCATCCAGTATGTGCCTTCTCATTTGCAAGTTGCCGACATTTTCACCAAAAGTGTGTCACGACCTCTCTTTAAATTCTTCCGATCCAAGCTTCACGTTCGCTCAAATCCAATGCTCAGCTTGCGGGGGGTTGTTGAGGATCATGTTGATCAGGATCCCCTGCGGCCTTAATCTAAGGCTTTCCATTTGTGTATTCATTGACCCGTAATTATAGTAACTCAATATTCTTTTCATTTATTTGTAATCATTCCGTACATGTAATTACCATTTACAACTATGTAATTACTCCTATATATGAAATGCCTCACTACTGAAACTAGTGGTAGTTTCCAAATACTTACAGAGGGATGAATGCGATGGATGGGGTTTGTTACTCCAGAGCCGAATAGAGACTCCAAAGAGAGAAAACGAAGTCACCACAACACTTAGAACAATAACTACAAGTCAATGGTCTGACCTACTACGTACCCTTACTATTTATAATGTGTGCAAGCCACGTCACTGGTTTAATTTGATTTAAATCGGGTTGGTCTAATTTATCGGCCATACAGAGTGCTTGAGTTGCCACCTAGATGTTTATAATTTAGAGGTTAATGTTCACGTGGAAAGAGGGTATAGAAGCTTGAGCTTGAAGAGTTTGACTCATTTTTAAAACTTTGGTTACACGCTCAAGGAAGCAAACCCTAGGTCAAGGAACATGAGACAGAAAGGGTTCCAACCGAGGGCTAGATTTTGGGAGTTTCACTGATTTTTGAGTCCCAAGTTTGGCATTTGACTCAGTGAACTTGCCTCATTAACTACATATATATATATATAGTACTTCGCAGCTTGCTATCCAGCCACGCACTCGACATATTTAGCAAAATTTAGTTTGAAAAAGTGGACCTAATTAATTAAGTATAATGCGAGTTTTAGAGAAAGTTGTTCAAATTGTAATAATTTGGTTTACTAAAAGCAAGAAAGTGAGGAATTCCATACTTGGTTTTCCGAAGCCCACCCAACAAGCGAGTACTTGTGCCTTGTAGTACTTCAAATATTATTAATAATAACTCAATGTCTCCCTTTCAACGTCTCCGGCCTTAATTAATTTCGGCAAAATAACCAGTCTTTAATTAATTAATTAAGCCAGCCAATATATATATATATATATAGTCGTTCACCTTAATTAATATACCTAATCATTTTTAAAGGGGTCATGCATCTTTTATTACTCTTGAAAAAAGATGCAGAAATGTTCAAATTTTAAAAAACCTAAAATTTCAAGGGTACTACCATTGAAAAATTATATAAAATGATCTAGGGTTTCGTACGTACTAAATTAATTGGTTTCTACCTGCAAGGGCCGCATGGCTAGCTTCTTCCGCCAGAAATGATCATCATTTGGCACATGGACATGATGCAATGACTACAAGACCGATCGACGACACTAGACCACAAAAATACAGTACGACCATTATGTCTTAGTTAATTTAACCGAATCGAAGTTAGCTGATGAACTCTTTCTTGAACAGATCATAATTAATTGCCTATTTGCTTTTTAAAATTCCCTATAAATGCGTACTAGTGTACGTTGATCAACGTATTTCATCATGGATCAATGTTGTGTGCATATTAGATATGATCTCCATATATATCCACAGCAAATATTTGATCAAGGTACTGAAACAGAGCTTTAAATATTAATTAGTTCAGTCTGAATTTCAGAGATTCAAACGATATTCTCAAATGTTTCCTTTCCGAAACAGGGTTACTTTTAGTTGGACTTGGGTTGCTAATTGCTGTTCTTTTGGATTAAGTTTTTTACGGTTCTGACAGTCTTGCGTTTTTGAGTTGATGGGTCTGTTTACCTTAACCCATGCAGCGGCTGAATTGAAAATAAATTTATATCATACAAACGAAATTAGCAAAATAAATGAATTTCCTTTTCTAAAAACAGATATTGATGCAGGCGGGCGCCACACGATATATAGGTGGCCTCGGATTGTCCTTCCAAAGGTCAAACAATAAGTTTCACTGTTATAATAAGATCGAGTACGGATGAGTGCTCCCTTTTACGTACCCTTAATTTAGACTTCATCACACGTTTGTTTGGAGGTATCTAAATATATATATATATCGAATTCAGTCTGACAAAGTCAGTGGAATAGAAGCTGTGGGGAATGGAATAGAAACGGGATTTTCGGATTCTGAGAAACTTAAGACAATAAAATAATCGCTAAGCGGTGACATGGGAATTTTATGGATGAATAAAAATTTGAGCTATCTGTTGGAAGTTGGTTCGGGTCTACGATTCCAAATACAAGTTCAAAGATAGAGAATATAAAATTACTTTGCTGGAGGTTTGCTTTGTCTTGATTTGTAGCAGAACTTTCATGAACCTAATATGATATTTGGGATATTAAACATGGATTCACAATCCCCGTAACTACAGATTTGGTGGTTTCTTGAGATTCTTCGACTTGGATTAAACAAACCCTAAATGGCTTGCATTAAGTGAGAAATTAGAGTCCTTCATAAAATCCATTTTCTTGACTTGGGGCTTCTTGGTAGTTGGTCTTTCTAGCTAAGATCCTTTGTCATTACCTTCTGATCTGTGAGCCAACGCTATCCTCGCAAAACACACACTCCTTTAAAGTCACCATAAAAGGCGGCTGATCCTTCGGAGGCAGACCCCTTCTCAGGAAGCATATAATGGCTTCAAACTAAGTGAACTTTGTCAAGTTGCTGCGTGCCTTTGAGTTCATATATTTTAGGTTTACAGCACAGAAAGAAAGTAGCCAGCTAGCTTTTCTGTTAAGTTTCGGGTTTGACTTAGTTTCCCAGAAACTTAAATTGCCAAGAACATGTTTTGTTTTTAAGATCTGCAGAGACGATCGAAAAGTCCATTTCGAACAAGAAAGTTGTAAAAAAACATCTCTTATTCCATAAATAGTACCGTTTGATCTCTTTCCTGGTTACTAAGAAAAATTAGGGTTCAGAAAATAGAGAGAGAAAGGTATGGACGAGAGAGGTGATGCTGATAAAATGGACGAAATCTTGCTTCCAGGGTTTCGATTCCATCCAACTGACGAGGAGCTTGTTGGATTTTATCTGAAGAGAAAGATTCAGCAGCGGCCTCTCTCTATCGAGCTCATCAAGCAGCTGGATATCTATAAATTTGATCCATGGGATCTTCCAAGTAAGATCCATCAACTAAACTCTTCAAAGCTTGTGATACGACTGCTGTTAATGACTTTGTTTACGTAGTTTTCATACCCGAGCTAGCATGCAAAGATGAAGAAGTTCATTAATATTCTGTTTTTTGAGTTTTTCTAATCCATCTTTGAGCCTGTTTCTATGTGTTCCGGTGGGGCTAATCATTTTTGCTGCTTTTCTTTGGGGTGTAGAGTTGGCCCCTACTGGGGAAAAAGAGTGGTATTTCTACTGCCCTAGGGACAGGAAATACAGAAACAGTGCACGTCCTAACCGGGTAACTGGAGCTGGGTTTTGGAAAGCCACTGGAACTGACCGGCCTATTTACTCATCTGAAAGTTCCAAGTGCATTGGCTTGAAGAAATCCCTCGTTTTCTACAAAGGTAGAGCTGCAAAAGGGGTCAAAACTGACTGGATGATGCATGAGTTTCGGTTACCTTCACTCACCGACTCAGCACCACCAAAGAGATTCGTGGACAAAAGCATTCCTGCCAATGTAAGTACTCATGTCTCTGAACTACGTACTACTGTATATTCGTTTTGAATCATCTTTGCCTATATAATATTTGAGTTATATATCTATATATGTATATTTACTTGCAGGACTCGTGGGCAATATGCAGGATATTCAAGAAAACCAACTCCACAACCCAGAGAGCTTTCTCACACTCTTGGGTCTCTCCCGGAGTACTACCAGAAAGTAATATCGCTCATCATGATATGCTACCCAAATGTCCACATTACACTCAGTTTGGCTCGGAGAACATGTCATTAGCATCAAAAACCAGCTGTACTCCCGCCATTCAGTTCTCTTTTAACAATGATATCACTGCATTTTCTCCCTTAGACTTTGCATCCTACAGATCCTTAAATCAAATGGCCGTAGACAAAGTACCTCCTCAACTACCCAATATCTCAACCGAAGAACACCACTCTAGCTTCTTCTTCTCACCTCTAGAAACTTCAGTACCCGCAAAATGCACCACCGTTGACATCTCTTCCATGCTTCTAAACATGCCGTCGTCAATGCTCGGAGATTTTGGAACCAAGTCCTTTCAGAGTACTGTAGACTATGGTTCTGGCCCAAAAGAACCTTGCAATGGCTTGATCTCTTTCAATTTACTCCAAGACATGCAAAGGAACGTTGATGGCGGAGGTGAGCAGGCCCACGCGCTGATGAAAAACCGTCTTACCGATGACCAGTTGGAGAGCGTCCATTCCATCGGATTTCCATTCAGTTTGCCTTTGAATAACGATGCTAATTGGAAGCCGGATTTGGTGTGGGATTCTTCACCATGTCCTAGTGAAATGTCAACAAGTTTCTCTACAACCAAGAGCTATGCTTGAATCAAGAACTAGCTAGATCGATTAACAGTACTACTCAAAGTCATTGTTTTCTAGCTTTTAGACGTTAACCCAGTTGGTACTGTTCATTTTGTATAGTATTTTTGTAGGCCTTTTGGAATGTTTAACGATTGAAATAGAATGTGAACGTACGCACAATTAAGGAAGTGAAAGCTTGATCATAGCCATGTTGATCACGACGGACGAAAGCGTATATACACCTGACAAGCGGACAAAAGCATATATACACCTGACAAGCATGCAAACACACCAAATATGGGTTTTGGACTCAATATCATGACTTTCATTTAGGCCGACAAATTAACTGCCAGGTAACACGAAAATAAATAAATTAGGAAACCAGGCCGGTCTGCTTCAGCTCTAATTTTAATTACATCCCATGGAAGCTGTTTAAGACATGAGACAACTGTTTGTTAAGGGATAAGGTCAAAAGAGTACATGAGGAGAAACTGTTTTAAGATTATATATATATATACACACACATATCTAACTGCATGTGAATTACACATGTAAAATAGATGAGAAGTGTACGTTATAGTCATTAAGAGATCCTACAAAAATAAACCTACAAACTGACATAGTTTCATATGATATGTTATATCTATTTTGCAATAAAATAGTTTTGTAATCTAACGTACTATATCAAACTACTATATACATTAATTTGTATTTGTAGATTTATTTTTGTGGATCTTTTTATGACTAAAAGATTTATCTAAATAGATCATTATCGTGAAATGAATGCATATATATATAGGACCAAATAATACATGCGTTAGATTCTTAGTTAATAACACTACAAGAAATCTAACTTTTTGCGGCTATTTAAATTTCCGGCAGCATGATTTCAGACGCAAATGGTTGGGTTTTACTGTTGGGGTGTATTGGCTTTGGCGAAGTTGAAATCAGCGGGGAAAAGAACTTTTTGCATCTAAATATTGTTGTCGCAAAAAGTAGTTGCGGCAAGTATAACACTTGGAGTTATTGTGGCGACCAAACGTCGCAGCGAAAGAATTTTACAACTTTGAGATTTATCGCCGCAAAAAAGTTGTCGGCAAATAGTTATTATATTTAATTTTGAGTTATTGTGGCGACCATAATTCGCGGCAACAAAAATATTTTGGGTCTACAATGTGATTGCCACAACAAAAAGTCGCAGCACAGAAGTGATATTATTATTGAGATGACCTATTGTGGCGAGAAAATATCGTGGCAAAAAAAATTAGGGGACACAAATTCACTGAGAAAGGCCATCCACGTTTCATTTCATCCCCAATCTACCCTAATACTCTCTCTCTCTCTCTCTCTCTCTCTCTCTCTCTCTCTCTCTCTCTCTCTCTCGCGCCTGAAATATTTCATATCGCTGGTGAAAAAAAGCTGATCCACCTGCTGCGGCGCCAGTGGTCTCCGCCGGACACGGTAAGTTTCTATCTCCGCCGTCTTTGGATTTCTTTTTATCGATTTGTGAGGTCTCTATCTTACTGTCAATGTCATTCTTTCATCTTATCTATGCCTCTCGCTCTAGCAAAGCGTCTCTCCTCCATTTTTAGGCTGCTCCACCTTGTCCCTACCGAAGATTTATGCCAGTGATCGCGCGACACCTCCGTTACTCAATCTCTATTTTACGAGGTAGGAAGATCTCTGCTTCAATCGTTTTTATTTCCTTCTTATCAATAATTTGCATGTTGATATATACGGTATAAAGTGTATTAATTAATATAATCAACAAGGCAGATCATGATGTTTCGTGGTCATCATTTTGCAAAATTTTTGGGATAGCAATTTCTGTCTCCTAATTTCTATAGCAATATTATTGGGGTCTTTCAATAGGTTTCCTTTTCAATCCCTTTAGGCTAGTTCCTATGTTGTTCCTAATTAGTCTCCCCTCTTTCTGCATGCAAATCAGCATCATATATATATATATATATATATATATATATATATATATATAGGTAGATATAAATTGAGGACATGGATAAGTATTGATAGACCCCTACAATTCTTTTATTGTATACTTTGTTGTGTTATTGTCCACATGATCGAGATAATTTATTCTTAACAAGGGGTTAAGTATTTTCTTGCATGTCCTGTCCACACACAATAAAGAGATATCGTCTCTTCTTTTTTGTTGGTTGCACATGGAAGTGCAAAATAAATAGCACTTACTTTGATTTCTAGTATAGCTTACTCTAGAAATTTAGAAACATATATTACAATAGATAACATTGTGCCATTTGGTGAAGAAAAATTTAGTCATGCGATATAGCCATTGCAGGAATACATATTGGTAGAACTAGCTAGTAAAACTGTGAATTTTGTTACCCATCAACTTATATTACTAGTGTTGTGGATCTGATTTCTTTTTCCAATTTGTCTTCCCACTCCATTTAAATATTTTACTTACGTAGTCAAGAGTGAATTCTATGCTGCCATTATTACCTGTTTGGTGGTTTTTGGATTTTGAGTACAAAGTATTCATTGTTTTGTCAATTCACGCTGCTATTTGATTTCTGACTGGACGTATGCTATAAACTATCAATTTTGGTTTAGTCACTTGCTAAAAATATAGTATGCACTGCTAATGACATCTAACTATGTCCTTGACTGCATAGTTTGTCGCTGACAGTATGGATGTAAGAACTGCCCTAAAATCTGTTACAATCCTATTAGTAATTCTTCCTGCAATATAAGCTAGTAAATTCATAAATACTTTTTGTATTTTGCAGTGTTGGTACAATGGTAATTCCAATTGTTCTTTCTTTATACAATTCGTTGACTGCAACTGCTGTATTGATGTTAGTCTTGAGATTTTATTATTTTGAGCAGAATATATGAAATGGCCTACCTCGATGGGTACTTAAATTATTTCTGGGTACTACATAGCCAACCAAAGCAACTCACTTGGTTCCTTGGGTTTATAATTGTTAGTTTGAAATTGTGGCCGTGGATAAGTACTGTATGTCATGTTTGAAATGACGGCTACTGTATATATCTTCTGTTTTGATGCCCACATTGTAACATTTTTCGTGGGCAACGCTAAATCAGCCACCCACGGGCCATGGAAGGTGATAGCACTTTTTACCGCAATATCCCTTATCTCACCACCTTATACATTCATACACTTTTATCAATGATACAACATCAATAAAAATTGGCTGATCTACTATTATAATTTAGGTCTAATAGGATGAATACACTAGTTCAATCTTTTTATATGGTGACCGAATGGTTTCTATTGTTTCGTAGATGGACAAAAGTTGGATGAATATCACCGATAGATTTAGATCAAGGGAATATGCAAAAGGAGTTTCAGAATTCATCTTGTTGGCGCGATACCATGTAGTCGGGCTTGATCAATTATAGTGTCCATGTAAAGGCTGCTCAAATAATTTCTTCCTACCCATAACCGAGGTGGAAAGGCATCTGTTCATTACATGCATTGATCCAAGCTACACGACATGGATATTTCATGGCGAAGAGGAAATTTTAGTCTCCAGTGACGATGATGATAGGCATGATGCAGAACATGGTGACGAATTCATTGATGTCATGTTAGCCGACATCCAGGCTGGTTCAAATTTTATGCACCATTCAAATGACACATTCGATGCTGGTGCCTCCACCTCGAACGACCCTCACTCAACGTCAAAGGACCTTCATTCAACCTTGTCATTTGAGCAGCTGTTGGAAGATGCCCGTCGTCCTCTTTATTCAAATGTGTCAAGTTGTTGCACATAAAAACAATAGGGGGTTGGAGTGTGAAGTCATTCGATATGGTTCTTCAATTGCTTAAGTCAATTTTTCCCGATGCGCTCTTGCCCAACTCCTACCAAGAGTCGCGAAACTTGGAGCGAGGCCTGGGCTTCAATTACACCAAAATACATGTTTGTCGGAACGATTGCATGTTATTCTGGAAGGAAAATAAAGATAAAGATGAATGCCCTAAATGTGGCGAATCACGTTGGATAGACGACCAAAACAAGAAAAGACGTATTCCTCAAGACATTCTGCGATAATTCCCGTTGAAGCCAAAGTTACAACGGTTGTTTATGAGATGGCATAGAAAACAACGCGTCAATGAAGACGGTATCCTAAAGCATCTAGCCGACTCTGAGGAGTGGAAGACATTTGATCAACAAAATTCTTGGTTTGGGGAAGATGCTAGAAATGTCAGGTTTGGGCTTGCTAGCGACGGTTTCAACCCCTTTAACAATTTGGTTAAACCTTATAGCATCTGGCCAGTGATACTTGTTCCTTACAACTTGCCCCCGTGGTGTTGTATGAAAGATCCGTTCTTCATCACGTCACTTTTTATTCCTAGACCAAGATCACCTGGAAACGAAATCAATGTGTATCTACAATCGCTAATTGATGATCTCGTGGATCTATGGGAAAATGGTGTAGATACATATGATGCAATGGTAGGCCAAACATTTCGATTGCATGCAGTGTTATTTTAGACAATCAATGACTTTCTCGCATATGGAAACCTCTCTGGATGGAGCACTAAAGGAAAAATGACATGTCCATCATGCAATCAACAAACAGATAGCTTGTGGTTGACATATAGTCAAAAGCATTGTTATATGGGTTATCATCGATTCTTGCCACTTGACCACATTTGGAGAAAGAAAAAGAGTCTTTTTAATGGTAATGAAGATCATCGGCCCATACCTACACCATTATCTGGAAAAGATATACTCTATCAATTGTAGAATATCCCAAATACAACGCTTGACAAAGCGTTTAAGAAAAGAAAGCGAACCACTGATGAGTTAAATTGGACGAAAAGAAGTATTTTATTTCAATTTCCATATTGGGACAGTTTAAAGATTAGACATAATCTGGACGTGATGCACATAGAGAAGAACATATGTGATAATATCTTAGGAACTTTGATGAACATTCAAGGAAAAACCAAGGACCATCCTAACGCACGTCGTGACCTTTCAAATCTAGGGATTAGGAAGGAGTTAGAACTTAGTTATGATGGAGATAGGATTACCATGCCACCTGCTTGTTTTACATTGCATGGAGTAGAGAGGTTAAGCTTCTGTAAATGGTTGAATGCTGTGAAATTTCCCTACGGCTTTGCTTCGAATATATCTCGATGTGTTAGTCTTACTGATTGCAAGATCTCGGGAATGAAATCTCATGATTGTCATATCTTCATGAATAAACTACTTCCTGCGGCTATTGCAGGACACTTACGACATGATGTACGATTGGCACTTACTGAGCTAAGCACATTCTTTAAGGAATTGTGCACTAGAACATGCAAGCTTGATGTCTTAGAGCGACTACAAACTGATATCACCCTTATTCTGTGCAAACTAGAAATGGTATTCCCACTCAGTTTTTTCGATGTAATGGTTCACTTAGCCTACTATTTGCCCCGTGAGGCCATGCTTGCTGGGTCGGTACAATATAGGTGGATGTATCCTTTTGAGAGGTATCTTGGAAAAATCAAGAGGTACGTTAAGAATAAGGCGCGCCCAGAAGGTCCAATAGCGGAAGCCTATATCCATGTTGAATGCTTGAATTTTTGCTCCATGTACCTCAATGAAGTTGAGACTAGATTCAATCCACTTGAAAGAAACTATGATGAAGGAGGAGCTAATGTACAAGATGGACTATATGTGTTCCAACAAAAGGTGCGCCCCATGGGTATGGCAACACGTCATCGACTAGATGATAACCTGTTCAAGACAGCTAAGTGGTATGTGCTTAATAACAACCCAGAGATTGAAGAATACGTCAAGTAAGTATGATCATCGTGCTTATTATGTTCTAACTCCGGCTCTTCTAGCATAGCTTATTAGTTTGACTACTTTCCTAACTGTACTCACACATTTTGGTATCTATATAGTGAACACTACAACAAGGTGAGGGAAGTCCACACAAATAATGTTGATCATCGCCATGCATCTGAATTCCCAACTTGATTCAAGTCTCAGGTATGTACATACACTTGTCCCCATTTTGAGTTATACATTTATTGGGTTTTTTGCATACGTTTAAGCTTCTCCCTCTTTCCACTTGAGAAGATCCAAAATCTTCGCAAGGACAATTCTAATGAAGTGTCCGAAGATTTATATGCACTAGCGTGTGGTCCTGAACCTTGAGTTGCATCATATTCTGCTTGCATCATGAACGGCGTACGGTTTCACACAAGGCACCGCAAACAACATCGTCGCACTCAAAATTTAGGTGTTTTGGTTAGTGGTGAACACCAAGGAGAAAGTGTCGAGTTTTACGGCGTTGTAACCGACATATTCGCATTACAGTACATGGGATATCGTCGTGTCTACTTATTCGAGTGCTCGTGGTTTGACATTTCCAATCACGTACGGGGGATACGTGTGGGCGAGCATCTACTGAGTGTCAACATGAGCAGAACATGGTACAAGGACGAGCCTTTTGTTTTGGCGTGCCAAGTTTCACAGGAATTTTACCTACAAAACACAGGCTTGGGTGGTAGTTGGTATGCAGTGCAAAAAGTGATAAACATAAATGTATATGACGTTCCAACGAACCCATTGCTAGAAGAAGATGCATTTGATTCTAGCGACGTTGATGTGTACCAAGAGGACAATTTAAGTGATGCTTATATACCGGTCCAAGTCGACGATGACAGAGTAGATAGTCCACTGCACAGGACTAATGTAGACCCCACACAGATAGTTGCTTCCTCACTAATGGCCCACACACATCGCGTCAACCAGGAAAGACCTTTTATCAATGATGATGAAGATGTTACATGTTCGGATGATAGTTCCAACCCTGAAGACAACATGGGTGAAGACAACATGTCGACTTAAGAAACAAACTCGGATTAGGTAAGAACATACATATACTTTATAAGAACAGAAATACACTTTATAATTTCACTTGCTGCATGGTAGATGGACTATATATATATATATATATATATATATATATATAATTGTATTGCAATTCTGGTTGTAGGAATAAATGATTGAATATAAATATCCATGTAATGGGTTCAATGTATATGAGTTTCAGAGGCTATCAGACCGGAATAAATGTAATAGGCAGAAGCAACAAATGAATCATACTGCAGGAAGAACCTCATTTGTGTGCCTAATGGAATTAAGGGTAGATACGTCTTACATTTGTCATCATTGTGTTTATATTGTTTGGTGTAATATTTCTTGGTTTCCTAACATCAAAGGGATGATTCATTTGCAGAGTGATACTAATAGCCATTTAGTTGATTTCTTTAAAGACGTTAGGTGGTCAAAGAAAAAAGGCAAATTTGTTACTCCCTTGACTGAAGAGAATTACATATGTCTACTTTTATTCCTCACTGCAGAAATGTTATAATTTAGCTCTTTATTGATGTGGATAATCTCCTGCTTTGGTTCATATTTTTCTATAGAAAGAGATGTCATTAAAGTTGGCTGAGCTAGAGCCTGAGAAGCGCACTAAAGAGGCTGCAACAACAATATTCAAAGAGGTTTTGGGCCACAGGTCAGGATATGTGAGAGGGTTAGGAGAGATGGTTATTCCCGAGTCATCTAGAGACTGCAATGATGAAGTTATTGTAGAACTAATAACAGCTGTAGCAAGACATAAGGAAGATGCAGAAAGGCATGAAAAAGACGCTCAGTGTTACAGGAGCAAACTAGATGCATTAACGGGGGACGTAATGGTACTCTTGGAGCAGCAAGCAGAATTTGATAAGTTTATGAATACTTATATGTCAGAAAGGCAGTCCCAAGGGGAGTCTCCTAGAGAGACTCAGGGAGGTGCATAACCTCCAGCCAAGAATAGTAAGAAATAATTTTGGAATATTTTGGGTTTGGGGATGATTAGGGTGATCACAAACCAATAACAACTATCTAACATTTTGTTGAGATGTACACTTTTTGGGGGTGTGTGCAACTGTTGGGAAAGAGCTATGTTTTGAAGCTAGGTAACTTCAGATATAGCTTGTGTGTTTTCATGGAATTGAGGAAGCAATGCTTGTGAGATTGTCCATGTGCAATGGAAATGTTGGAAAATTTAAAGTCAATATGCTCTATATATAGGTAAAATTGCTTTTAGATGTGCAGGCTTGTTACCAAATTTTTGCATGTTTGATGATTAATGTATATAGCTATGTTATCATGATCAATTGTTCAATATTGGGGGAATGTTATGGAAATACAATATTCTAGGGCATTGAACATATTGGGTTGTGCTTCTAGCAAACTGTTTTGTTACTTACAGTTATCATCCTTTTACAACAAGGTTGATGGCATGACTTCTCCATGTGTCCAGTTCTGAAGCAAGTAAGTGTTGGGGAAGCTAGGAAAGAAATATATATATATATATATATATATATATATTTATATACACACACACACACACACACATATATATATATATATATGGTGCCGACTCCCAAACCATTAGCTTGGATTAAATGTTTATTGGTGGCCGATTGTGGGAGGTATTTATCACCCTTTTTTCGAAAGAATATATTTATCCCTTATAAGTGTTCCTGATGAATGCAAAATGGTTTGATGAGCTATCCATTTTGGAGTACATTATATATCAAATAGCTATTGGTTTGGGAAAAAAAACTAAATTCCTGGTTGGTTTGGGAATTATCATATGGCTAGGTTGGGAATGTGTAGATATAGGTGGATGATGTTTTGTAGTAGATGATGGTGTTTGACAGTACTTAATTGTTTAATTCTTGGTTTGGCCCTGAATTCATGGAAGGTAAATGGATAGAATGTTGCAATTTGATGGCATATGGTTGATTCACTTGCTACTTCTTGTGCACTAGAATGGTTGTATGTTTCCTAAGTATCATCCAACACTAGTTTGTGGACTGAAGAATGCCTCGATTTATATGGGAAAGAGCGTGTGGTCTGAGTACATGTTTGAGTTGGATTAATTCTTTATAATATTAATGTGCTTGGTGGAGTGATGTTATCAATTAATATCATGTTGATTTTGAACTGATAGTGTTGGATATTGTGTTTCAATTGTTATTGTGATTGTTGGTTTGCTTGGCCTTTCCCATGGATATGTAGCATACAACGTTTTTGGCTATGGATGGTTGACCATGCATGGCTAGGTTGGCATAAATGTATTTTTTTTTAATGTGGAATATGTGAAGGCATCATTGAAAGAGGTTTTATATATGAAGTACTAATACATTTACTCATCTTTGTTTCGGGTTTGTAGGACCTGAGGATGGATGAGCTGGATATTTTACAACTTCTTGGCAGAATGAAGACAAGACTGTACGTAAGAGCTGGAGTACTAAAGGTGTGCTTGTCAAGCAACAAAGGGTGATTAGGATTAAGATCAAGTCTTGATATTTGTTGCACTAGTTCCTGGGTAATTGAAAAACAATGATGGATGAATATTATTAAGCCAGTACTAGTTAGACAGGTTGTTGCATCTTTAGTTATGTATGAACAATGACATTGTGGCTAGCTTTGGCATGTGAGTTTTGGGTTTGTCATGAATGACAATATAGTCAGTAGGCTGTATGATGGCTTTAGCTATAGGCATGCTCTTGTCCCTACATGTTCTTCATGAATGGATGATGTTAGTCCCTTATGTTGTGTTATATGAAGTACCTACATTTCTATTGTGTTATATATGTGAGCTAAGTTAAATTTTTTTTTTAAACCGATGCATTGAGTAAACATCTTAGCATGCTAAATCAGTAGGGGTAAAATAAAATTTTAACGAGGTGAAAATTGCCTACTACACACTCTCAGCTGCAACAATAAAAAAGTTTAATAAAGAAAAAAGAAACAAATCCACACTATTTCCAGCGATCAAATGTCGCCAGAAAATGAAATTTGCGTCTTTGCCTTTGATGGCGAACAAACTTGTCGCCAAAAATACAATTTCTGGTGATTACAATATCGCCAGAAAAGCGTCATCGAAAACCTATCAATTGTGGCAATAGTGTGTGGCCGCATTTTTTTATTTGCATCGACGTAGAACATTTTTCTCTTCCAAATAATATCGCAAGTTATAGCGGCGAATTTGTGTCGCCGCATTGCTTATTGCAACGATAAAATTTATCGTCAGGAATGCAGACGAATTATCCATTCAATTGTGGCGGGCAATAACCGCCGTAATAGATTAATGCGTTGCAGTGAGGACTCCAAGTTCTTAAACCACTTTTGCGGCGGTAATTAAATCTTTTTACGACAGCATAAACCGCTGCAAAAAATCAATCTGTTGCGTCTCGTTTGATTTCTCGCGGCAACTTCTCAATTAAGTCAGCTTAATTGCCATGATATGGTGGCGGGATAATATAGACGCAATTGGTTATTTGCGACTGAAACTTGATGTTTTTGGGGCGATTGACTTCGTCGGAAATGACAATATTCCTTGTAGTGTAAGCAGCATGATCAAACTCATATCTCTGTATAATTAATCTATATAGACATCTCTAACTTACCATGGCCATTACTATTACATTTCACAATGCGGAGAACTGTTCTATTTACAAAAAGATTTCATAAAAATAAACTCACAAACTGAAGTAGTTTCATATGATACGCGGTTAGATTTACTTTACAATAAAAGTAACTTTATAATATTCTAATGTTCAAGATCAAACTACATCAATTTATAAGTTTATTTTTATAAAATTTCTTTAGTACTAATAGAGTATTTATCTGCAATGTGACGTCTAGCTTATTGAGAGCTAATAAGTTCACAAATAGCAGTCACAAAGTAATTCACAGATTGATGCAGTACTTTTAACACCTGGATCATAGGCATGTCAGACAAAAGGCTTTTAAAAGAAGAGTAATTCTATATATAATCGTGAATTACGTAAATATCGTGCAATTTTCTTGAAAAAAAGTGGGGTCTACTATTAAAAAATTAATTTTTTCATGTGGGTCCCATATATATTCATTTTTTTTAAAAGGGATTATACGACACTTGCACACTCCACGACTACAATATCATTTCTCTTAAAAGAATGTTGCCTTTATTTGCACATCAATCTTTTCAATTTCCTATTGGAAAACTATAATACCCCAGTATAAAAGAGTTGACTAAAAGCATGTTAAATGAGATGTCATAATATTCAGGAGGGAGCATTTTTTTTTTTTTTTAGCCTTTTCTTCAATGATACGGAGTGACACTGAGGGTCCGTTTGAAAAACATACCTATTCTCGAATATTATTTTATCATCCAAACGGTGCTAATTGTAATATTGACTTTTCAAGTTAAAATATAAGTGCATATGTATTTGAGATTCTTTAGATAGGTTCAGGTGAAAGTAGAGACAATCTCAGCCCAAAGTAAAGTGGGCAACGAGCTACGTATGCTAAGTCTGATTGCTAGTAAATGGTAGATTTTAACTTTATGGGCAAGCATATTCTTTAGAGAATAACTTCTGGCCAGTAGGTTTTCTATCCTCAAATAACAGTCCTCCAATGGATGAGTGCCAAATAGGTCTCTCATATCAGATCTCATGTGTCCGCACAATAGACGATAAAGAAATAAAAAGGAATCCCTTCCCGTAACCCTTCCCTTCTCCCCCCTCTCCAGAAATCTCGAGAGCCACCCTACACAAAAACAAAAGACCCCCATCTCCCAGTGTGATGACTGTTATAATTTTTTAGTAGAATTGCTAACGTGGTAGGATTTTAAAAGCCTTGGTAATGGACGGACCATTCCAAAGAATTTTTGTATTCTTTAAGTCTACAAAGAGGCAAGTGGGCTGGGCTGGGTAACGTTTCTTCCGGTATATACCCGTTCTCCGGTATATATAATATACAATTATATGTTTTACAAAAAATAAAGTCTCCAATAATTTTTTTTAAAATAATCGAATTTAGCCTTAAATTTGTTAGGATTTGAGTCTTTCTTCTTTCACTTTTCAAAACTCAAATTCATCTCTCTAATGGCATCGATCTCTTTGTCAACAAACATCTCTAACAAGTCAATACAAATTGTAGAAAAGTAGTAGAGGCAAGCTTAGGGCCAGAGAGAAGAGGATGCAATCATGCAAATATAGAGGTGGTTCTAGGATTTGCTAATGGACATGGCCAACACGAAGGATAAGGCCTACAGTCTAGATAGAATATTAGGAGAAAAAGAAATGATATTTGTAGTTATAAATTTGCAAGCCTCTTGCACTTCTTTATTGATAAATATAGAATCCATATGAAAATTTTAAATTTTTAATAATAGAGCTGCACGAGACATGCATGCCCTAGAACTGTATCAAGAGTTACCCTCAGAAAAGTCTTCGTTGATCAAGGTGAGCCCCCATATATAGCGTTTTTGTGATGAAAAAATAAAAATGGTATACCTCCTTCATTACCTGGTTACATTGCTTCTTTATCACCTGGTTACATTGCTTGCTTCCTTAAAACTAGTCCTTTTGAGAGTCAATATGTAGTTTCGTATTTCTTCAAATTTGAAACTTCAGTTACAATGTATAGTCCCTCCGGGTGCTTTAAAGCCTAAAATATCAAAAAGTTGCCCCTCAATCCCTCAACATTCACAAGCTATTTTTTCAAGGTACGTACAGTTTACACACTCCCAACTTGTCATATTGTTTTCAATTTACGTCCTAAACATCAAAATTGTCAACTTTTACTCCAAAATATGACTTTTTAACAATTGAAATAATCAATTTTGATCTGACCATTATATTGGGTTGTATGTAGAGCTTGGTTTGTGAGCAGAAAATTGAGAAACAGAGAGTTCGCTCGATTGTCACTCGACCTGGCACTCAAATGAATCTCGACCCGTGAATTCACTCGAGGTGCGCTTGACAGTGGGCTCAAGCGAA
The DNA here is from genome assembly GCA_022457165.1 of Juglans mandshurica. Classification (NCBI taxonomy): domain Eukaryota; kingdom Viridiplantae; phylum Streptophyta; class Magnoliopsida; order Fagales; family Juglandaceae; genus Juglans; species Juglans mandshurica. The sequence continues at coordinate 12,775,132 of CM039621.1, read as the reverse complement.
GATCAACCTGTGAGTTTGCTCAAGTCTCGCGTGACAGTGGGCTCGAGGAGACACAAACCCTAATGTTTGCTCGAGCTCTGCTTGACACACCGCTCGAGCCAATGTTGATTGGCTGTTCACTCGAGGTGCGCTCGACACTTGCTCAAGTGAATGACCCAGCTTTTGCCAATTAGGATTTCTAGCGCCGTTTACTATAAATATGTAATATTTTACTTATGATGTACATTTTTTAACATATTTTTCAGAGAGAACAATAATCAAGTGAGTGCATATTGTAGGCAAGTTGAGATTGATTGATTGTGATCTCCCCTGGTTAATAAGATTTTTGCAGCTCTGTCGATGTAGGCAAGTTGCCGAACCATGTAAATTGTGTGTTGTGTTTGCTTGATCGTGTGCTTGTTTATTTGTTTGCCATAGTTGGGATGTGTGTGTTTTGCACAACAACTGATATTAGAGCCAGGTTGGATCTGAAGGAGAACGATGGCTGGAAACAAAGTGAAAACACCCGGGATCGAGAAGTTCGATGGCACTGATTTTGGGTACTGGAAGATGTAGATCGAGAACTATCTCTATGGGAAATGCTCCATCTTCCACTGTTGGGAAAGAAGCCAGAGAGCATGGATAATGCTGAGTAGACCCTGTTTGATCGATAGGTTCTAGGGATTGTTTGGCTGACCTTGTCTAGAACAGTGGCACACAATGTCAGTACGGAGAGAACCACGATGGATCTCGTGGCGGCTTTGTTAAGGGTGTGTATGAAAAGCTGTCGGCGAATAATAAAGTGCACCTGATGAAGTTGTTCAATCTGAGGATGTCAGAAGGTATGTTTGTGGCCCAACACTTGAATGAATTCAATACGATCACAAATAAACTATATTTTGTAGAGATTGAGTTTGATGATAAGATCAACGCGTTGATTCTGTTGGCATCGTTGCCAAATAGTTGGGAGGCCATAAGGATGGTTGTGAGTAGTTCAGTCGCCAAGATGAAACTGAACTACGATGACGTATGTGACATGATCATTGCTGAATAGGTATGTAAAAGAGACTCGGGTGAGTTCTCGTGTTCGGGATCGGCCCTAAATGTTGGCAATCTGGACAGAGGACATGACAGGTCAAGTTTCAAAAGAGCAAGACGAGATCTGAACAGCAGATCATGTACTGGAGTTGTGGCAAATTAGGCCACATCAAGAGAAACTACAGAAATCAAGAAAGTGCAGAGGATGATGTTGTGAATGTAATGGCTGAAGAAATACATGATGCCCTAACTCTTGCAGTGCATAGTCTGATTGATGATTGGGTTTAGGGTTGGGCAGCTGGACCCTACCCCCCGTTGTACCGCCCCATTCACCCCGCCCCCGCCCAGGCGGGGCGAGGGCTCCACGCAGCAGATGCGGGGGGCGGGTGGCCCCGCTCACATTTGCAGCCCCTAGCGGAGGCAGGGGATGGAGGGGCCCCAGCCTCGTTAGAGGAGTAGAACTTGAGTTGTTAATTAACAGCTCCGTTCATTTATAGTCAGATATGTGCAGAGAACAAAGAAAATATCATAAGGAACATCTCCTCAACAAAACAATGCAACTAAATTGTTGATGCTGTAAAAATTGCACAGCAGGGCGGAAAGGGAGAAAGAGTCATTCTTGGCCCACTGGGGTGACTTGGGCCTCGATCAGTATTATTAGGAGCCCCCGGCAGTGATCTGATGCGGCTATATGGTGTCGGTGCGTACATCCATGACAGTGAATGGAAAACATAAGTGCAAAGAAATAAAATAGATGAACACATGGGTTTACGTGGTCTGGCATAATGCCTACATCCACGAGCGTTTGTAGATGAGAAATTCATTATAATATTCTTTTACAATCTCTCATTTCTCACTATACAATGGTGGCTTTGGATACATTTATTGGAGAAAAATCGGTTGTTGGAGTTCCCTGTTCTGAGTTTGAAGGAAAAGTCAAAGAGGAAGAAAACTGAAGAAGAAGAAGAAGAAGAAGAAGAAGAAGAAGAAGAAGAAGAAGAAGAAGAAGAAGAACCTATCCTCAACAATCGTCCGGACCCTCCTATTTATCTGATTTCCCTTTCTCGCGTGCGCCCCTACAGTGGTAAGGCCAAGTCTTTGCGTGTCTAACCCTCCCAGACAGCCCCATGCTCCCTGACCCTGGGCAGCCCACTACACTCCTTGACCCCATGGTCCCTACCCCCTAACACCATGGCCCTATGCCCCTTGACACCCTTCACCTACTGCACGTCCCCCTTTGTCCCCTACTCATATCTTTTTGTCTCTTCTCCTAATGTGGCCTGGTGGCTGGGCCCTGTATTGGGCTTTATTGTTTTTACCCCCTCACAGTACCCCGTGATTCTTAAGGGCAAGTAAGAACCTTGAGAATCTTTAAAGGTAAAAAACGTAGTTGACTTGGTTTGCCCGAATACGTAGGGAAGTAAATTCCGAAGGTCGGTCCCCGTTCATTTGTTCCTCTGGCACAAACAGTAAATATTTCCAGACTCAGGATTGAGATATGAGCTCGATTACATAGAATGCGGGCAGGCAGCTTGTGCAAGTCTAGGGACCCGACTTTGTGGCGAGTCTAGGGACCTGACTTCGTAGCGAGTCTAGGGACTCGACTTCATGGCGAGTCTAGGGACTCATCCTTGTTGGACGGGGGGTCGGGGAGTCTAGAGACTTGGGCTTACCCCGCAACGAGTCTAGGGACTTGACTTCTGACGAGTCTAAGGACTCAGTTTTGTTGGACGGGGGTCGGCGAGTCTAGAGATTTGGCTTTACCCCGTAGAAAGTCTAGGGACTCGGATTTGTTGGACTGGGGGTCGGCGAGTCTAGGGACTCGGCCTTACCCCATAGCGAGTTGAGGGACCCGACTTCTTGCGAGTGTAGGGACTCGACTTTGTTGGACGGGGGTCAACACCAAGTCTAGAGATTTGGCCTTACTCCGCAATGGGTCGAGGGACTAGATTTCTTGTGACTGTAGGGACTCGGCTTTGTTGGACGGGGGGTCGGCATCGAGTCTAGAGACTTGGCCTTACTCTACAGCGAGTCTAGGGACTCGACTTCTTGGCGAGTCTAGGGACTCGATTTTGTTGGACGGGGGGTTGACAGTCTAGAGATTTGGCTTTACCCTGCAGCGAGTCTAGGGACCCGACTTCGTGGTGAGTCTAGGGACTCGGCCTTACCCCACAGCGAGTCGAGGGACTTGACTTCTTGCGAGTGTAGGGACTCGACTTTGTTGGACGGGAAGTCGGCACCAAGTCTAGAGATTTGGTCCGCAATGGGTCAAGGGACTCGATTTCTTGTGAGTGTAGGGACTCGATTTTGTTGGACAGGGAGTCGACACCGAGTCTAGAGACTTGGCCTTAGCCTACAGCGAGTCTAGGGACTCGACTTCTTGGCGAGTCTAGGGACTCGACTTTGTTGGACGGGGGGTCGACGAGTCTAGAGACTTGGCTTTACCCTGTAGCGAGTTTAGGGACCCGACTTCGTGGCGAGTCTAGGGACTCCGCTTTGTTGAATGGAGGCGCTCATTAGTGCTGAATTGCTCTGTCAGAGCGTAGGGCTACGTGGCCGGTGTTCCTCGCTACAGGGAGTAGTTTTGCTATTAAAAATGAATTCACACAAATTTTGAGAGACAATACCGGGAGGTTTTTAGTTGTTGAGGTCAATTTTCACTTGACCGACAATTGTCCATTGCTAGTTGTGATTTTCGCGCACGCAGATGGGCTCCAAGCTAGGGGGTCTGAGCGGGCGAATTTCGAGCAATGAGTTCTGTGCCGAGCAGATGAATTTCCCGAGAGATGCATCCCGTGCTAAGTCTTCTGAGCTGGCCTAAGTTGTGTTCCCATGCAGATGACTTGAACAGTGTTCTTGTGTGCTGCAAACTCTCCCGGTTGGAGCAAACATCACTTTCTCGAACCACTGAAGGCTTTCCCGTGCAGGGGAGATTTTTCTGAGCGGAGAAGACTTCATTGAGCTGTGCTTTCTCGAGCCGTGGAAGTGAACCCCGAGTGGAGTGGAGAGTTTGAGCGATGTTGAGGGTCTGTCCCGAGGAGAGTGGGCTGTGGAGATGCCGAGCCGGTAGGTTGAGTAGGTAACTCTAGTGCTACGTGAGGTGTTGTCTCGAGCTGGTGGGATGCTGACCAGGTTGTCATCGATCTGGTGACTCCCGAGCAGGTGGTTGCAAAGCTAGTGAGGTGGCTTCTGAGTAGGAAAGGTGCAGAGCGGAGGTTCCTGAGCTGAGAAGTTGCCTATCCGAGCGGAAGAGGTGCGGAGGTTCCCGAGCTGACAGGTTGTTTATTCGAGCTGGTGGGTAGTGGAGATATTGAGTTGGTGGGGTGCCGAGTTGGTGACTTTCCAGTAGCAGGTTCCCGAGCTGGGGAGCTGGTGACCGCTGGGTAGGTGATTGCCGAGTTAAGTTGCTCTCATGTAGGTGGGTTGCCGAGCGGGTGACTGCGATGGTGACTCTTGAGCTACGTGATGGTTGGTCCTGAGCAGATGGGCTACCGAGTAAGTGGCTCCTGAGCGGAACGAGTTCTAGCTGTGACTCCCAAGCAGCACGAGAATTGGTCCTGAGCTGGTAGAGGTGTTGAGCGGAGTAGCTATCGAGCGGAGGGGCTGCCGTGTGGTGCTCCCGAGCAGGTGGGCATGGAGCTAGTTGTGATGAGCCACGAGAACAGCTTGGTCTGAGACAGAAACATTCGGTGGTCCAAGTGGTGGCCGCCGGAGCGTCAGGGGACTCACTGGAAAACATCGTGAGCTTCTATGTTATGTGGGGCCAAGCTTGGTCCCACGGTAGTGCACGATGTGCATTGCCAGCTGCCGCCGCCAGTCGTCTGGGCTGGTCAGCAACCACCTCAAGGGTGGTAGACAACGTCAGCTTGGTGGAGGTAGAAGACTCCGGCAACCCAGGTAGTGGGCGTCGACACCCTCTCTTCTCGCAGCATGGTTGGGTTGTGCCATGGTCTCCATGTGCACGGGGCGCACCGTCCTGTGGGGGCAAAGACCATTGGCGGCCGAAGTGGTGACCACTGGCGGTTCAACTGGGCTAGCAATGTGACGCCGTGAGCTTTGAGCGTATGCGAAGCCGTGCCCTATGCATTGTGAGTGCACGGCTGTTGTGCATGCACGCACACTGTGCATGCATGCATGGTGAACGTGCAGGGCATTGTGCACTTAAGTGCACAGAGCCCTCTCAAGTATTGTACACGTGGTACTGTACATGTGGGGTGCAGTGCTTATGTGCTACTGTGCACTTAAGTGCACAGTGTTTGCCCACTAGTGTCCAGGTAGTGTGAATTTTGCGCGATCGGTATAATGGTGAGGAGCTTGGTTCCTCGCCTGGGTGAGAAAAGATTTACTCGCCCATTTTCTGCAGCAGCATTTTTTATAAATGTAAAAGTTAAGAAAATTGAGAATACTCATTTGGCAGGGTGTTATCCGTTCGTCCGATGATTTATTCAGTGTGCCGAGAAATCATCCTTATCCCATCTCCGACGAAGAAAGGAAATCAAATCTCACAGACGGCGCTAGGGCTGAAAACCGATGGGTTCGGCGCGGTTTCAGTGCCAAACCGATGCCGAACCGACGTCTGCCATGAGATGAAAAAATCGGCCAAAACCGATCGACTGGGGGAGAGAAAACCGATATTATTGATCTCGGCGCGGTGTGGTTCGATTCCTCGGTCTGCCGTCGGCGTCTCTGTCACGGAGGAGGGATGTGCCGCCGTTTACCATGAGAGAGTAGAAGAGAGTTGCAGGTTTAATGGAAGAAGGAAAAAGACGCGGGGAAGAAGAAGAAGAGGGGCGAGGGGCAATTAAATCCATTTTGAAACGATGTTGTTTGGCTTTTAAGGCAAACGGCGCTGTTCCATATGTTTTTTTTTTAAGTTCCAAGAGAAAAACGACACCATTTCACTTATTTAAGTGAAACGACGTCGTTTTATATAAGAAATATATTGTAAAAAAATATATATAAGACGTCGGCCGGTTCATCGGTTTAGACCGAGATTGAACCGCAGACCGAACCGGCCGACGTCGGTTTCCTTAATTTCCTACCGCCGGCCGACCGGTTCTCTGTTGGTTTCGGCCGGTTCCTGAATCCGGTGGTCGGTCTGAGTCGGCAGCGGTCGGTTCGGCCGGTTTGTGTACAGCCCTAGACGTCGCCACTGTTGATGCTGTAAAAATCACACAACAGGCCGAAATGGGAGAAAGAGTCATTCTCGGCCCACTGGGGCTACTTGGTCCTTGATCGGTGTTATTAGGAGCCCTCAGCGGTGATCCGATGTGGCTATCGGTATCGGTGCGTACATCCATGACAGTGAATGAAAAACATAAGTGCAGAGAAATAAAAGAGATGAATACATGGGTTTAGGTGGTTAGGCATAATGCCTACATCCACGGGCATTTGGGGAGGATAAATCCACTATAATATTCTTATTTACAGTCTCTTATGATCTCTCATTCCTCACTATACATTGGTGGGTTCAAATACATTTACTAGAGAAAAATTGGTCTTTGGAGCTCCCTGTTCTGAGTTTGAAGGAGAAGTCAAAGAGGAAGAGAACTGAAGAAGAAGAAGAAACTTTACTCGGCAGTCGTCCGGACCCTCCTATTTATCTAATTTCCCTTTCCTGCATGCGCCCCTGTAGTGGTAAGGCCAAGCCTTTGCGTGTCTGACACTCCTTGACAGCCCTATGCTCCCTGACCCCTGGCAGCCCACTACACTCCCTAACCCCATGGCCCTTACCCCCTGACACCCTTTACTTGCTACACATCCCCCCTTGTCCCCCACTCATATCTTTTTGTCTCTTCTCCTAATGTGGCCTGGTGGCTAGGCCCTGTATTGGGTTTTATTGTTTTTATCCCCTCACATAAATAACTACAGCCCTTGTTGGACAATTTAGGAACCATTTGTAGTGTATAAATAAAATCTATTTTTTTTATTATGGTTATGCAAAGACAATCATTGATGGGTATGATTATGGAAAAGTATGTATGTTTGTATCCATGAGTTAAATGATGCAAACAAGTTAAGGAATTGCATTATCACATCCCTATACCATTCTTTGCATTATGGACATGTATATATGTTTGTATTTATATTTTATATAGTTTTTTATATCTAATTATTTTTAGCTTTTATAATCTCAATGTTATATGCCGAATCAATCCTAACTTCCTAAGGACCCAATGATTACTTTCATCTTGATCTCAATATCATCTTGGTAAGTACTTTTAATATTTGTAATTTTTACATTTCTAATATATGTTTTTATTTTTAATTTTTGTTTCATGTTTATGAATCTAATTTGTTTTCCTTTTAAATTATTAATGTTTCAAGTTTTATGATCTCGATTCTTACAGTCTCACATCAGTCAGCACAACTCACTTTTCTACCACTATGGCCACCCTAAATTCCATTTTTTTTTAAAAGAGCAGGAAGTCACATGTCCAATAGTGACCCCTCCCAAATTTATTAATAATGCACTTACTTATGGTGGAGGAATACCGTGGTGACAAGAAAGGACCATGGGAAAACCCATCATGCCCACAACCAAGAATAACAAATCTAGGACAAACTTATTAGTTCACTATTTAAACAATAACCACCAAAAACCAGAAACAAGGTTTACAGATGACCCCAAAAGATCACAACCTAACATCTCAAAGATGGAAGACCCAAAGAATCCAAACGAATCAGGCCTCTAAGAACTCGAGGCAAATTATAACTATTAAAAAAATGTTATACTTTTGTTAATTTAGTTAATTGTAATATTGCTTCAATAGTACAATTTGTAATACTTTTAGATGAATTTTTAATTTTGTAGTAGTTTTCTCTTAATTATCATTGTAATATACTAATAGCTTAGTTAAGATTATTAGTTAATAATTGCAACTTAGTAGTATATAATTAATAATTTCTATTAGTGTAAATTATTTTTTGTTATTTTTATTATTATTAATTATTTTTAAAAAAATTTTTAGTTAAATTCTAGGCAGGGGGGAGAGAGATGACTGGGGTGTTCGCCCCTGCACCCCTGTATCCAGACAGGGTACCCCGCCCCCGCACATCGGGGGAGGCTGCCGGGGTGGAAAACCCCACCCTTGCACATGCGGGGGCAGGGGGCTGGGAGGGAGCTACTTTGCCCCGTAAGAGACGGGTAGCACCCCTAATTGGGTATTCGATTCAAAGGTATCGTTCCACAGCACTTCACGTCGAGAGACCATGCAAAACTATGTTGCTGGTGATCTTGGAAAGATATACGCAGCGGGTGGAAATGCACTGGATGTAGTGGGAGTGGATGATTTGCGCATCACACTTCTAAACAGGGGCATGTGGATTTTACAACAAGTTAGACACATTCCAAATCTGGAAAAAAATCTAATCTCTGTAAGACAGCTTGATGATATGGGTTATGCAGTAATGTTCTCTAGAGGAGCTTGAAAGATCACTAAGGGTGCGTTGGTCTTAGCACATGGTAAGAGATTTAACTCTTTGTATTTAACATCAGGGTTCAATGATGTACAGAAAAATACAAGAGTGCAGAAAGTAGGCTTGATTGCGCAAAACTTGAGAAGAGTGCAGAAAATACAAGAGTCCAAAGGAAGTTAGCTTTGTTGCAGTGGAAGTTGTGAATCGCCCAATAGATATGCTGACTATGGGCAATGTACGTAAGAGACTGAAGTTGGCTCGACTTTAGTGTGTCTTCTAGCTTGAAGACGAGATCTGTGAGCTGTAGAGGTGGTAAGGCTCGGGCTGGAAATATTGGAAGGCATTTGGAGAACCAGTCTCCAAGTGACAGATTGTTGGATTGTATGTGGAGCCTGATTTGTGAGCAGAAAATTGAGAAATAGAGAGTTTGCTCGACTGTCGCTCAACTTGGCGCTCAAGCGTATCTCAACCCGTGAGTTCTTTTGAGGTGCACTTGATAGTTGGCTAGAGCAAATGTCAACTCGTGAGTTAGCTAGTCTCGCACAACAATGAGCTCGAGCGAGACACAAGCCCTAGTGTTTGCTCGAGCTGCACTTAATACACCGCTTGAGCGAATGACCCAATTTTGCCAATTAGGATTACTTATGATGTACGTTTTTCAACATTTTTTCAAAAAGAACAATAGTCAAGTAAGTAAATATTGTGAGTAAAAATCTTGTGTTTTTTTTTTTTTGAAATATAGAAAGAGTGAGTTAAGATTGAGAGATTGTAATATCATCTAATTAATAAGATTTTTATAACCTTGTATACGTATACAAGTTGCCGAACTATGTAAATTGTATAGTTTTTGCTTATCACATGCTTGTTTATTTGTTTGCCATTGTTGGTTTGTGCGTGTTTTGCACAACACATTAAGCCACATTTCATATTTTTGACCAATTTTGATGATCTTTCAATCATGCAACCTTGTGCCACCAAAACTTCCCTGAAATTTACCCTTCGCCACCAACCCAGCAGAGAATTTACATCTATTTATGAATTGCAGATTTTAAATGAGCATACCTTTTATCCCAAGCACCTTCAGCGCTTTAATAATGGAGACATTTCCAAGCACCTTAGGCTATTACGAACAAACTGGTTGCCACGTGTAAGTGCCAGGCTTACGCCTATCATATAACAGATGCCACCGGAATCGCACCACAGAAGATAAATAAGATGGTAGATAAACCGCCATAAACAACATTCAGATAATTAAAAGAAAAAACAGTAAATCACAAATCATTTCTTAACGAAGCATCTGTGTCGATCTTTAAGAAAATGACAGAATAAGAAAACTAACATGGCACCACAGCAAAAATAAAAATCTATAGCACAATGGATTTGTCGACAAAATGATAATATGCATTAAACCAGCCAAAGAAAAATGCAAAATGAAGATCCAAATCAGAAAACCTCATTACTTTTCCATAATTCGCCACTCTGCCATAGTCAAAATTACACTAAAGCTGCTTCAAAGTCGCTTGGCTTCAAACCTTAACTCCTTGAGGCCTGCTTTTCCTTTGTCTTCTGAATCTTCAAAACCTTTTTCACAATCTTTTGCTCTTCCACCAAAAAGGCTCGAATGATCCTACAAACCAATTGGAACAAATTCAGAATGCTCATTCAAAACATCCCAACCACATGCACCAAAAAGAATAAAAAAACAGAAAAACTGTTGCTATTAGGCTCTAACAAAAACAAACCTTTCTCTGACAGCACCTCCAGACAGCACTCCACCATAAGCCCGGTTAACAGTCCTTCGGTTTCGAGATAACCTAGACCTCTTATATTCAGCAGGCCTCAAATGAGGAATCTGTAAACACAGCCAACATTGTATCAAAGCAAAAACTATACTTGTAACTCACGTGGTGAAGAAATGGAATATCACAAACTATATCCATAATTGTGCTATAACAAAAACAAATCCTAATATTGTGAGTAAACAAAACCCAATGGCTAGTATCAATACATTCCAAAGAACTGGAATCAATCCATGTGAGGAGCAAAACAAGAGAAATATAACATAAACTAAACAATCATATTGGCTAAATTGTCATCAAACAAATATCTATACTTTTTTACTAGTAAGCCAAAAGAATTTATTAATGATGAAAAAGAGTACTAGCCCAGTACACACGTGTACAGGAGCTCCGAAATTCTTGAGTAGTAGACATAGTAAGAGCTACACCATCTTGGGCCATTAGCCAATGATAAATGGTCATCAAACAAAAATTGCAACCACGCTTGTTCATCTATTGAGTTTTCAAGTTCTAACAAAAGGTACATTATATTGTGCACCTTCAATATTGGGTGCCATGTGAAAACAAATGACTAAAAGGAAAAAAGCCCACTGTCTCTCTGTGATTGACAAGGAGGAAGGTACCCTGAAGCTCGCAGTCTCAAGCCTAAAGATACATCTGGAACAGGCAAAGTTGAAACAGTCCAATCCAATCCATGCAATTAGAATGTTGTTTTGGTACTATGGTTTTCAAAGAACAAGAATTGGCAAGGAGTGGAAAGTATGCGTGCCATCCTTTCTGTATACAAAAGAAACATTAGAATAGCACTTTCCCTACTATTCAATATGAGGATCTATGGAGGTAATTCGTTGGCAGTTTGACCTTATCCTTTCCAGATGTTTATATGAGGTTGACATCATATTGGTGCCTAGGTATCCATCGTAAGCCTTTCCTTGTTTGAATCATCACATCATTAAAAGATGAAGGGTTCAGATATCAGCTGTTTAATGTCTTGGCATTGCAACGAAAAGAAACCAACCACACCGCCACTATTCAATAGACATTCTCACTCCTGAAGTAGTTTTGCTTATTAAAAGAAAAAATAAATTTTTTCACGTCGACTCATCCACAGCACAAGACAAAACTACAGTATTTAAAAATTTTATAGGTAATAAGAGAACTATCATTAAAAGCACAAAAGGCACAACCCAAGTACACAGGACGTATATTTTTTTTATAAGGACACAGGACGTATATAAAACTATAGTATGTAACATTTAACCGTGAATGTGTAAAAAATTGAATTTCCCGAATTCTTTAAAAAAACTTATTCTGCAAACCACTTTCTTCAGGAAAATGCTTGAGAAACATTAAATGCTCCTATTTCAAAATTTGAAACCTTTCTTTCTAAAGTTTAACTTTTTACACAGCTATTAAGGAAAAGACGGCACAAGTGTACAAGGAGAATTATACTGCCTTCTTTTAGCTTTTCCTAGCTCTTAGTTCCTAGCTTGTACTACTTATCCAAAAAAAAAAAAAAAGTTCCTAGCTTGTATTTAGATTTTTCTGCTTGTATACTCTCTTGTGTACTTGGGCTATGCCTATTTACTTGCCTTAATAAAACTTCTTATAGCTTATTAAAAAATGGAGAAATATACTGCCTTCTTGAAAAATATGAAAACTAACGGTTAAAGAGTAATGAATGATCTTTAACAAGATCCTATTAGGTTTCAGTTTATTTGGTACCCTTGACCTCAGTTCAGTTATATTTTTATCCGAATTTATTATAAACTGGATCTATGGCACAGAGAGTTCAAAAAGCCAAAGCAACTTACACCAGTGTCAACACTTTCCATGCAAAAAACCCTGCCCTACACTAATAATAGTTACCTGTATTTACTGTTGGATCTGTCTAGTGGCCATATCCGTCTTGGTGAAACAAACTAAGGAAAGACTTTTCAATCTCCTTACTCTAATACAGCTCCGTTATAACAAATTCCCACTTAATCATGCTAAAACTCGATGTATAGTATTCACCCTCCCATACCAACGCCAATTAAAGACCTGTTGTATTCCTATCATTTCCATGTTTATCAGTAAAGCGAATCGGATTTTCGTTAAATCCTTTCGCACAAATAGCAGCTTTTTGCAGATTTTACCCAAGAAAGGCTTCTGTTAAAGGCTTCGCATTTAAAACATATAAAATCAAATTAAATCAGAATCAACTTCAAACAAGCGATAGGATACAAAATATATGTTCAGATCTCTATATTTATATATATATATATATAAATATTGGAGAAATGAGAAAAATGGAAATACCCCTTGGATCCTCTTGCCGGTGACGGGACACTTAGGCCCACTCGCTCTCTTCTTAGTATTCTGGTACACGAGTTTCCCTCCTTGTACACCCAAACAATCAGACACAAAATCATACATGATACAAATAATCAAACAACCAAATCAAATCTCGCATATACAATATTAATAAATTGGTTGTTTTCGTAGCTCACTATTGCATACGATATATATAAAACCAAAAAACTCAATAAATTGAGTGAAGATTAAAGAGAGTATTAAGGGTTTACCGGGAGTCTTGACGATACGATGTTGGTTGGATTTGGTGGCGTAGCTGTGACGCGTGCGATAAGTGAGGCGCTGAACCATTTTTTGAGAAGCTCTGAGACTAGCTCTCTCTACTAGGGTTTTGGGCGCAAGCAGAGGAGGGTTAGAAGTTAGAACTGCGTGAACAAGAAAGGGAAAAATATATTGGACGTTTCGACTGTTTAATGCCCTAGATCCAACGGCCGTGAGTACATCTTAGATAAATTTTTGAAATTAAAGAAAACCGTCGTCGTTTTGCCTTCGTATATATGGGGATTTAGGACTGTTTATTGCATGAAGTAAAAAGGACGATGAATAAAATGTAAGGCTATGTTAATTCAATCCATATTTTTTTAATTTTTCATAAAAAGTTAACTTCATATCAAATTATTTCATACATTCAAACACATTTTAATTTATTTTACACATTTAAATACATCTTAATAAAATTCACAAAATACTATTATTTACAGATCAATTCAAATTATCTAAAATCACTTTAACATCCAAACAAAACCTAAAAAGTCCGTGGTGCGATTGGTATCCTCCAAATGTTAAAAAGATAGACTGGACAAACTCTGCCAGAAAATGAAAGAGAAATGGAAAATTAAAAATAGAAGATAAAAGAAGGCAGCGTTATATTTTACAATTAACCAAAATAAAAATAAAATCTCATGTAAAAAACTTTGTAAATTAACTTATCTTAAGAACTCATGTGTATTGCGTTATGAGAGGGGTTTCTTTAAAACTAGTGAATAAAATTTCTCAAGAATAAATTGATAAGGAGCTTTGAGTGTTATGCTGTTATGAGAGGGGTTTTCCTTAAAACAACTGTTATTTCAATGGTGGGACGTTATTGGTATGTTAAAAAAACATTATATTCCAGTTTGTCAAAACGTTGTGCTATAGCCGCAAAATGATTTCACAAAATTAAATTCATAAACTGATATGATTGTATATCATACGTTATTATTTAATTTACAATAAAAGTAACTTGCAATAGAAAAATAAGACCAAATTAATTCTGAGTTATTTGTAAAGCTTCCCTAGTGAATCTATACATCAATTTATAATCTCCTTAACAAGCATGTCTAACCAAATGCTATACTTTCTTTCTTTGTGTTGTATAAATCTAGAGTGACCAGCATCATCTATACAGCTTAAAAGAAGCATCGTGGCACTGGCTGCCGTATCAACATGGAAACAGAAAAAAGGAGGGCTCCACCTGAATCCTTCTGCTAACAATGCTAATCTGGTCTAGTTTTTTATGACACCACACTAATTGGTCCCTCGTTAATCTTGACATGTTTAGCACTCTTGAAACCAGTTTAAGTTCAACCTGTGCAAAGAATATTGAATAACCCAAATCCTCGCTCTGATGCTTTTGGAACTTCTTTACAATGCAATTTGCACTTCTCAGTATGTCCTTGAACTTTTTCTCCTTCTGCAAGGCATTATTGAATTAGAAGGTTTAAATTGAATTCTTGAGTTAGAAACACCAGTCCTAATAATGTTAGTATCTAGAAATTTAGAAAGCAAACCTTCTGAAGATCAGCTCGAATGTCCATCAGGAGCGTCAGGTCTGCATCATTTTGGAGATTGACATGATTTTTCAGATGAGGAACATTTAGGATCGTCTTCCCTTCATCTTTATCAGCACGAAGAAATTCCCAAAACACTCGCATTGATTCCTCAATGATTCTTGCTATCATGCCACTTGAAATTGCATGATCTTCCTTCGCCTGATCCGACGTTCCTAGCTTTTTATCCTTCATGCAATCATCTGGCATGCATGCACATATACTAAATTATATGAAGTGCAAGGTGCTTAAATGACATTACACAGTATGCGCGCTTTTTTGTCCAACTTTAATTATTTACCTCTAATGGGTGGCACTTGGAGAAGGTTTCGAAGAACACATCGATTGTTGACATAGTTTCGCACTCTGGGGCCTTGAAATGGTTCGTTCTCTAAAAACCTCTGCAGAAGTACTTGAAACAATTGAAATTCACCTGCAACTTGATTATAGAGATGAAAACCCTGAGAGTCGTATTCCTGCAGTTCTTGAGCTTTCCCAAACTGCCAATGGAGTATTTCCCATGAAAGGCAAACCTGCCCAACATAAACCAATTCCAAGTTGCATTGCAATTCTTCGTTGAGTTTGTGCATAGGGTCAGCCGTACTGACTCTTCGAGCTTTTCGTGGCCATATGTTATGTGGAAGAGACTTAGCAGCTGAAGCTGAAGATTTTTGCACTGAAATCGATTTAACTGGCTCTTTCAGCTGGAGAAACCCTACACAATTTTATTTTATTTTATTTATCACAAAGCATATGAGTAAAGTTGTTCGTTTTATCATCAAATAATTGATATGAAACTTGTTTCAGTCAAAAATCAATCGGAAAGCTAGCTTTGTTGAGTTTCGTGGATGCTTTACGAACCACAAAGATATGGGAGTGGGGAATAGAGCCATTAATTAAGATTCTGCCAGTATCACCATCAATAAAGCAAGTATTGCCATTGGTTGATCGCTTAAAGTCCGATCGAAAGGAGGGAAGAAGGGACATGAAAGGGAGGGTAATTGGATGGATCAAAGACTTCGGACATGTACCTGTTACTGATAATTGTGGCATGCATTTGAATCTGACAAGTGGCACATGATCAGCATAAACATGAAGATGATAAAACACCAACAAAGAATTCCCTTCCCGGTAATGCCAGAAAATCTATCACTATGCCATCGTTACCCTAGTTTATGATTTATCAGTTTCATAGTTCATTAATTTTTTTTAGTTTTTTATTAATTGATAGTGAAACATTAATAGCGTGGGTTTTAGTATTTTCTTTTGGCATGCATTGCGGAGTAGCACTAGCCTTAAAAAAATGAACTTCAAACAAAGATGTTATTGTTCCTTCACACTGCAAATTGAAAGGCTCGGACGACGAGTCCTTGAGAAATAGGCACTACTGCTTTAACATGCCTGGGAACGAAATCACATACTAAAAAAATAGGCTATTCCGAAACTCACCAATTGAATGCATGGTCTGGCTATTCAAGATATCCAGTTTTCGCATTTTTTCTGAGTAGCTCTTGTACACCTTTTGGATCTCTTCCATTCTATCTTTGAACTCGAGCTTTTCTTCAATCTTCAGTGGCTTTAGATCTTCCACCATTGCTGGAGACTCTGGTTCTTCTTCTTCTTCTTCCTCCTCTTCTAATATAGTAGGAAGTCCCCCAGTTCTCAGATTTCTCAATTCCATTTTCAGCTGTTCTAGTACATCTCCATGCTCCCATAGGAATTCCAAGTCGTTTTGGTAATCAGAGTTTGATTCCGATGGTTCGGTTCCTTTAGATTCTTCCAAAATATATTTGGGTTCTGACTCTTCTTGGCCTAAATCTTCCTGTTCATGTTTGTTCTCAAACTTTCCCGACTCTCCCGCAAACAAAGCTGTGTCTTCCACGCTGCTTAAATTCTGCAAATGGGGTTCTAGTTCTATGTATTCTTCATCGGAATCATGTGACTGATCAACAGCAACAATTTCTTGGGGCCCCCAGAGACTTGTTTCAAAGCTTGAAACTTCTTGCATATTGTCTTTTACTTTTCCTCCATCATTGGCCAAAAGGGCTTCACATTCCCATCCTTCACCGACATTTTTGCTGGCCAAAACCTCATAGGTAATTGAATCAATCATGTGATTGTTCATCGACAACTCACCGCTTGAACTAATCGACTCTGTTTCTGATCCAAATCGTAGAGAGCAATCTTCGGAAACCGATTCAACTTCATCCACAATATCATCGTTACATAGAATACTTCTTTCTGCGCCATCTATCTGGTCTCCCTCCCCCGAAATCAATTTTTTTTCATTGGATGTTTCTTGTTCTGCTTTCTCCAAAACCTCACAAAAACCAAAGTTTTCGACAGAGTCCTCTGCTTTTTCTTGATCAATGGCCTCTTCTTCTAAATTGAGCTCCCGGAAATCTTTGTCGGTAAAAATCCTAGGACCAAGACTTTGGTCGTTGCAAACAGTATAATCATCCGAACGAGCAAACAATTCTCGGACACGGAAGCTCGTGGTTTCGGGTCCTTCCAAGAATCCACGAATACCTTTCCCGGACACAAACTCATACCTGCTAGCGCCGGCAGCCGTGGCATATTCAGAACTTTCTCTTTCTGCATTGCTTTTATTGCCAGTTTTACTGTCCGGTTCGCTAAAAGCAGCCTCTTCTTCTCTGAAACCATCAGTATGCGAATCACTTGAACCAGTTTGATCGTCTTGTCGAGAATGAATGTCACCGCTACCATTGGCGTTTTTCGAATCATTTGCTTGAGATCTGAAAGTAGCAGAAAAAAACTCCCTGTTTTAAATTACCAAAAGCTTGGCAAAGGAACTATTCAAAACACAAAAATGAAAGCGTACCTGAATACGAATCTGATAATTAATCCAAGAACAGAGAAGACGAAGTTCCAGACAAAAACCCATACAGAACCCATATCACAAACCTTGTTCCGGAACACATACTCATTTACAAGAAGATTAGTAACGAAATCGAAATGGCTTTTCGCGTAAGCAAGTTTTTGGTACCCATCATTTCAATCAACCTCGAAGTTTTTCACTCAAATTCTAAGCAAAGTCGGAGAGTGACACGGGCACAGAATTTCTCAATCAAGGTTTAATGGAGATAGTGGACGCCCCACTTGCAGACAGCGAACTTTGTTGGTGAAAGAAAAATCAGAGGTATTATTCGAGGCCAAACGAGCGAGATTACAGGAGGGGTTGAGAAAACTCTGCAGAGAGAGAAAGCAACTTGCGAAGAATATATGTTGTTTGTAGGAACAATTAAAATGTACAAATAAATAAATAAATAATATGGGATGGACGTTTCTTTTGGGGTCGGTCTAATATGCCGTGGCAACAGATTGGGAGTTTCTGTCGCGGTTTTGGGGAATATTTACTTAAGAGCTGACACGTTTGGGAAAACGGAGAGTCTGAGGTGGAGACTGTGGTCGGTTCGTGTGATTCATGCATGTTATCTACTTTTCTGTTGGTGGTGGAATTTTCTCTGTGCTGGCTCAAGGCACTGAGTTTTTTTTTTTTTTTTTTTTAAACATAGATCTTTTACATTCATTCACTGATTTAGAAAACACATGGAAGATAGTGGGGAGTTTCCTCCAAATCCACTATATAGTCTGTTACAAGTAAAGCATGTTTACCTAATTTATGTGCAACTACATTACCTTCTATATATATGTGTTTGGTAATACAAACATCAAAACATGTTAAATTGTCTCTGATTTCTTATGATCATTCCAAAATAACTTTCATCTTGCTCTTGTTTCTGAATGGCCAAAACAACCCTCTTAGAATCTCCTTCGAGCACTATCCTTCTCATCCCCAAATGCAATCCAAAATCTGCTGCTATACAAGCCCCTTTAGCCTCTACTACTGCTGGATCAGGAGTGTAAGTTTCATTCTTTCTCATTGTGGCTAGGAATTTACCTTCCTCATCTCTGACTGCAATTCCAATTCCCAGTCTGAGTTGCTTTTTATCAATTGTCACATCCCAATTTATTTTACAAAAATTTGGTAGTGGACAATCCCATCTAACATTCCTTCTATTGTTGTATTTAGTCTGGACAATGGACCTGAGATATATACCTGCCAGTTCTTGTTTCATCTGGTTTACCCTGGATATCACTAATTTTGGGTCAATTAATATGTTTTTAAAAACATATTCATTCATTCTCCTCCACAAATTTGAGAAAATCAAAATGAGTTCTTCCAATTCTTCTCTATCCAGCTTGTTGAACATATCTTGTATCATAGCCTTAAAACTGATCCATGACTCTCTGCTTTTCTGAATTCTTCTTGAGCATTGGCCTAGAATGTCAAAGGTTGAGATGCAATTCCATAAAATGTGTTTAGTTGTCTCTGGCTCCACTAAACATAATGGACAGCTTTGATCTGTTATCAACTTCCTCTTGCACATGTTGACTTTAGTTGGTAATATATCAAGGCATGCTCTCCATATGAAATTTTTTGTAGTTGGAGGGATTTCTAACTTCCAGGTCCTTGTCCAATCTTCATTTTGCTGTGAGCTGTGAAAGAATTGACCTTTGCTTCTTTCTTGAATTTTACCTTGCATGAAGTAAGCACTTCTTATTGTGAATAGTCCATTAGTTGTACCTCTCCACACTAATTTATCATGTTTGTTGCCTCTACTGGAATTTGACTAATTTTTTCTGCCTCCTCCTGTGAGAATATTTCTTTAATGATATTGATCTTTCACTACTTTGTTTCCTGGTTGATTAGTTCCTCCACTTTAGTTTCTGTGCCGAGATAATTCTGACCACTTTGAGGAGTGAAAGTTGTGGGTGTTGGCAGCCATTTGTCTGTCCAAATCTTTATAGATTTCCCATCTGCCACCTTCCATATAAGCCCTTCTTTAAGTAAAGGTCTAGCATGTAGAAAACTTCTCCAAATATAAGAGGGGTTAGAGCCCATTTTTGCATTGAGAAAATCTGTATGAGAAAAGTATTTGTGCCGCAAAACTTTGTTAAAGTTCTCAAAATCTCTAAAACTCAAACCACCTTCCATTTTTTATTTCCCCATTTGATTCTAGTTGACCCAACTCAATTATTTCTCCTAATTAATCTGTCCCCACCAATACACCTTCATCATTTTATTCAACTCCCTCACCAATCGTTGAAGTTTAAAGACTCCCATAGAGTAAGTTGGAATGACCTGAATTACAGATTTGAGGAGAATTTCTTTACCTGCCTTAGATAATAACTTCATTTTCCAATTTTTTAGTTTGCCTCTAACTTTGTTAAGGATGTTATTGAAATCCTTACTCCTAGATCTACCCACTAAAGCTGGTAATCCAAGATAATTCTCATGAGTAGATGTAAACATGATTCCTACTACACTGAGTATACTATCTCTAGTAGAGGCACTCGTATTTTTACTGAAAAATATCGAAGATTTCCTTTTCTTAAATCTCCGACCAGAAGCATTTTCATACCTTGCAATTAAATGCATCATCCTACTCCAATGAATTGAGGAAGCTTGACAAAAAAAAAGACTATCATCTGCAAAAAATATATGATTTATTGAAAACTGTCATCTAGCCATAGGAAAACTAGTAATGGTTCTTTGTCTCTCAGCTTTGTTTAGAAGCTGGCTGAAGGCCTCAGAGCACAAGATAAAAGGATATGGTGATATTGGATCACCCTGTCTAATGCCCCTTGAAGGATTGAATGATTGTTGAGGATTACCATTCATAAGGATAGAATAAGACTCTGTTCTAATGTAATTGAGAATCAGCTCTATCCATCTTCTTACAAACCTCATTCTTTCCATAACACCTTCAACAAAACTCCATTCTAATCTATCATATATTTTACTCATGTCCATTTTGAGAGTCATGTAACCAGTTTTCCCTCTCACTTAGCATTTCATGGAATGTAGGACTTCAAATGTCACAATGATGTTGTCAGCAATTACTCTCCCTGACACAAATGCACTTTGTGTAGTGGATATTAAGTTAGGCATAATTCTTTTTAATCTGTTGGCCAAAACCTTGGAGATGGCTTTGTAAATTACATTACACAAGCTGATTGGGCGATATTCTGTAACCAGGTTTGGACTTTTACTTTTTGGAAAAAGAACTATATAGGTGTCATCGATAGTTATGTCCCAACAATTTTTGTTTAGTGCCATTGTTATAGCTTCACATATTTCATCTCCTATAGTATGCCAATGTTGTTGATAGAACCCAAAGAGAAGCCATTTGGGCCTAGGGAACTCATTGGACTCATACTAAATATTGCCTCTTTCACCTCAGTAGATGTAAAGTCTTTAAGCAACCAGTTATTCATATCTTCTGTAACTTGAGGTTGCATTTCTTCTAAGGCATTCTGCTTTGCCAGTGGGGTTTGAAGTTGTAAACAAAACATTAAAGTAACTTTGAAACACCTGGTCTATGCCTTGAGGAGTGTTGTAACTATGACCCCCTTCATCATTGACTCTGCTAATTTAGTTTGCTTTCCTTTTCTGAGATGTACAAATATGATAAAATCTGGTGTTTCTATCCCCTTTTTGAAGCCATGTTTGTTTTGCTCTCTACTGCCATTTGATGTTCTCTTCCTCCAAAATCATTGACACTTCCTTGTTAATTTTTGAATTTCTTTCATGTCATTTCTTGTGTTCATTTGTTGAAGTTGTAGCAATTTTGCTTTCTTATTTTCAATGGCACCCTTTGATTCATTCTCCTGGATTCTGCACCAATTAAGCAAATAATTCTTGCATCTGTTTAGCTTGTTTGAGACTACCTCGATAGAATTTCCATATCTGTTTATAACATTCCATGCAGTAGCTATAAGGTCCTAACATTCCCTTTGTTGTCCCCAACTGAACCCATATCTGAATACTCTTCTATACCTTCTGCCATATTGACCTTGAGTATTCAATTCGATGAATATAGGATTGTGGTCTGAAGTGCGTGCTGCATTAACATATATCTGAATATCTTGATACAAGTTAATGAATTGTGAATTTGCCACACATCTATCAAGTCTTTCTTTTGTAAAATCTGATCATTCTCTATTGTTTGACCAGGTATGCTTTGAATCTTTGTATCCCAAATCACTCAAATAAGTTTCCTGTAAAGCTTTGCTAAAGGATTCCATCTGACTGTTAGGCCAAACTGCACCCTCCCGCCCCCCACTTTCTCAATATGCTGAAGTATTTCATTAAAATCACCCATGATGTTTTCAGCTTTCTAAGTAACTGCCAACTCCCTTTCCTTAGTGTTGTACATGGGTTCCCATAAAATCCAGTGAGATGCCATTTCTTTCCATTCTCAGGATCAATAACATCCACAAACATGTGATAGTATAGGATTCTAACTGTGAGATCCCTATATTTCTTGTGTTTTAATTCTTTACATTTTATTTAAATGTGTTATTTTATTTTATTTATGATGTTTTAATTTATTTTGGTTTGGGTTTTTTAACTTGAAATGTTTTTGTGGGCTGTGTGTGTGTTCCTCGTTGTGGGCCGTGGGTGTGTGAGTTAGGAGAGCTCAAAATGCCCAACCCGTGTGCACTATGGCCCAGCCCATGCGGATTAAGAACCCAGCCCTCCCCTTAACTGAAATGAAGCCGTTTTGGATAGAACCCTAGGTTTCCATCGCATGCTCCTTGCGCCATCCCTCTCCTTCTCCTTTCTTCTTCTTTCTTCTACCTTGTTCCAGCTTCTTCTTGTTCCCAGCAGCTACCGTGAGTCACCACCTCCCTCCTTCCTCCACCTCATAGCTACACCGTGTCATTCGGTAGTGGCTCTGAAAAGTTGTTGTCGAGCTGCTGCTCCTCACGGCCACCACCACCTTCCACCTCATTCTTCCATAGTTTCTCCGTGTCATTCGGCAATGAACTCCGAAGAGTTGCTGTCCAGCTGCGACGCCACACGTCCGCGCCTCATCCCTTCTCTCCTCCATGGCTTGCCCTGTCATTTTTCACTTCTTCTACCCATGAGACACGCAGTCTCACAAACCACCATGCTCAGCCTATAAATAGGCCACGAGTTCCTCAATTAAATCCTCTTAGTTCCTCTCTCTCTCTCTCTCTCTCTCTCTCTCTCTCTTATAAGCCTTTTACATCTCTAAGTGTCTAAGTGTTTAATGTGTTGTTCTGAGAATTTTGGTTGTTAATCCGAGAGCTTGAGAAGTTTTGTCGTGCTCTGTTTTGTTCTAAAGCTATAAATTTCACTCGGTTTCTTGGTGAATTATTGGCTTGCCGTGAGTTGAGTTTTCCATCCATTTTTCTTAGACCGAATTCTTCCTTGAGAGAAACTCACCAAAAACCCATTGTTTTATTCTTGAACCACCGTGTGCCACTACCTTTGGCAACACCTCCTTTCATGCGATCTTCTAGAAAATTTCCATCTTCTTGTACGTAATTTTCCAACGCAACCCATGAGTTTTAAATAGCGTTGTTATAATTGTCATTTATTTGTAAACTATTGATTTGTTGGAATTGGGTCGTGGGCCGTTGAAGTGTTGGGATTAAATTGCATTTGATGTTGGTGTTGGGCCTTGGGCCGGATTGGAGGACGAGATTACGCATGTAGGTTGTTGTAAACTGTGTATTTGAAATTATGGTAAATTTGTAAATGAGTTATTTACGATGTCATCCAATAATTGTTGTCGTCATGCATATTTATCGTATTTAAGAAATTGTGCTATGAAGTCACGTTGTCTGTTTGGAATTGAGACTGATTGTGGGTGCATGTGTATCACGACCCGAAGTCAAGATGGGGCATTATCTCGGTGAAGCTCCTCTGGTCACTCGGGAGCGTAACAGACTGACGTGACGTCCCCTAAGTTGTCGCAGGGCGACGACGGGAATGGACGAGACGGTAACGCTCTCATACATATTCCGTGGCCTTTTGCTGGTGGGGTTAGGGACCCACGATTCATGTCTCACTTTTGGAAGAGTTTGCTGATAGCCTTGGGCACCAAATTGAAACTTAGCAGTGCATATCATCCTCAAACCGACGGCCAATCAGAACACACTATTCAGACCCTTGAGGATATGTTGCGGGCTTGTGTTTTGGATTTTAAGGGAAGTTGAAAAAATCATCTGCCACTTATAGAGTTTGCTTATAATAACAACTTTCAAGCGTCTATTCAAATGGCCCCTTATGAAGCTCTTTATGGGAGGAAGTGCAGATCTCTTTTGTTTTGGGACGAAGTTGTTGAAGGGAACCTACTTGGGCCAGGAATTGTTCAGGAGTTGAGGAATCAGGTTCAAGTTATAAGAGACAAGATGGCAGCCGCGTAGAGTCGTCAGAAAAGCTATTCGAACACGAGGAGAAGAGATTTATCATTCGAAGAAGGTGATTGGGTATACCTCAAAGTTTCACCAATGAAAAGCGTTAAGCGTTTTGGTAAGAAATGAAAACTTAGCCCGAGGTATGTTGGCCCTTTTCAGATTCTGGAGAAGGTTGGACCTATCGCTTATAGAATTGCCTTGCCAGAATATTTTGGAGAAATTCATGATGTTTTCCACGTGTCGTCACTAAAGAAGAGCTTTGGACAACAAGAGCCATGTTTCCTTAATCCAGAAAGCATTCAACTATAGCTTGACCTCACTTATGAAGTCGTGCCGACTCAGATCATGGACAGAAAGGAGCAACAATTGAGATCCAAGACGATACCTTTAGTTATGGTATCATGGGGAGATCCTTTGGCTCAGGATTTCTCGTGTGAGAGAGAGACAGACATGAGGAAGTTTTACCCCTACTTGTTTGGGTAATTTTGAATGTTTGTTTCTTTCTCAAGCTTGTTTGAGCTTTGTATTGTATCTTGTCTTAGAATCAATGATAGAACTAGGCAATTTCGAGAAAGAAATTTCTTTTAAGGGGGGAGGATGTGAGATCCCTATATTTCTTGTGTTTTAATTCTTTACATTTTATTTAAATGTGTTATTTTATTTTATTTATGATGTTTTAATTTATTTTGGTGTGCTTTGGTTTGGGCTTTGTAATGTTTTTGTGGGCTGTGTGTGTTCCTCATTGTGGGTCGTGGGTGTGTGAGTTAGGAGAGCCCAAAGTGCCCAACCCGTGTGCACTGTGGCCTAGCCCATGCGGATTAAGAACCCAGCCCTCCCCTTAATTGAAATGGCGCCATTTTGGATAGAACCCTAGGGTTCCATCGCATGCTCCTTGCGCCATCCCTGTCCCTCTCCTTTCTTATTCTTTCTTCTACCTTGATCCAGCTTCTTCTTGTTCTAGCAGCTGCTGTGAGTCACCACCTCCTTCCTCCACCTCATGGCTGCACCGTGTCGTTCGGTAGTGGCTCTGAAAAGTTGCTGTCGAGCTGCCACTCCTCACGACCACCACCTCCTTCTTCCATAGTTTCTCTGTGTCATTTGGCAATGAACTCCGAAGAGTTGCTGTCCAGCTGCCGCGACACATGTCCGCGCCTCATCCCTTCTCTCCTCCACGACTTGCCCTGCCATTTTTCACTTCTTCTACTCGTGAGATACGCAGTCTCACAAACAACCATGCTCAGCCTATAAATAGACCATGGGTTCCTCAATTAAATCCTCTTAGTTCCTCTCTCTCTCTCTCTCTCTCTCTCTCTCTCTCTCTCTCTCTCTCTCTCTCTCTCTCTCTCTCTCTCTCTCTCTCTCTCTCTCTCTCTCTCGTATAAGCCTTTTACATCTCTAAGTGTTTAATGTCTTGTTCTGAGAATCTTGGTTGTTAATTCGAGAGCTTGAGAAGTTTTGCCGTCCTCTATTTTGTTCTAAAGCTGTAAATTTCACTCGGTTTCTTGGTGAATTATTGGCTTGCCGTGAGTTGAGTTTTCCATCCATTTTTCTTAGACCGAATTTTTCCTTGAGAGAAACTCACCAAAAACCCATTGTTTTATTCTTGAACCACCGTGTGCCGCCACCTTTGGCAACACCTCCTTTCGTGCGATCTTCCAGAAAATTCTCATCTTCTTGTACGTAATTTTCCAACACAACCCATGAGTTTTAAATAACATTGTTATAATTGTCATTTATTTGTAAACTGTTGATTTGTTGGAATTGGGCCGTGGACCATTGAAGTGTTGGGATTAAATTGCAGTTGATGTTGGTGTTGGGCCTTGAGCCAGATTGGAGGACGGGATTATGCGTGTAGTTGGTTGTAAACTGTGTATTTGAAATTATGGTGAATTTGTAAATGAGTTATTTACGATGTCATCCAATAATTGTTGCCGTCATGCATATTTATCATATTTAATAAATTGTGCTATGAAGTCACGTTGTCTATTTGGAATTGAGACTGATTGTGGGTGCGTGTGTATCACGACCCCAAGCCGAGATGGAACATTATCTCGGTGAAGCTCTTCTGGTCACTCGGGAGCGTAACAGACTGACGTGACGTCCCCTGAGTTGTCACAGGGCGACGACGAGAACGGACGAGAAGGTAACGCTCTCGTACCGATTTTGTGGCCTTTTTTTGACGGGGTTAGAGGATGCTTGGCCATGTACGCGCCGGGCGCAGAACTGGGCATCGCTCATTACGAAGTCTCATGCACGGACGCTACCCGTGGTGTGACGATGAGAGCCAGGGTGTGTGGACGATCTATAGGGGAGACTGTGGTGCATGCATAATAAAATAATAGTTTTGATTGGGCCAAAATGAGATTTTTGGCGTGTGTGTTTAAAAGTGTAGTTTTGGGGAAAAAGAAATGTGGTTTTGTTTCCTTCATATTTGTCCGTATGTGGACGTGTGATTGTATTAACGTGTTTAGATCTCTGGGATGTTGTTTTGGATAATTACTTATTAAGATGTCATAATCTCATTATAGTGTTTTACCCTACGGTTCCATCTTATGGTGCCGTAGAGTCTGATGCAGTGCCCAAGTATGAACCCGAGGGACCGGCTCCGCTAGAGGCATGACGTGTTGATTTGTTGATCAGAGTTATGAGATTTGTTTCTTTTATGTTATTTATTGTCTTTAAATTATCTGTCGGATGACTGTATAATTTTTGTAAGGATATTTTACTATTTTTGAACATTCTGTACTTAATATAGAAAGACCTTTTTATTTCTCCGCTGCGAATGTTATACACACTCTGAGCACTGGTTGTTGGGGTGTGTGATTCGTGTGGTCATCATTCTGATGTCACGAACTCCACAAAAATAACACGTGGGGGTCGAGGGCGCCACACTAACTCTATGGAAGTATCAGATTTCCACATAAATGTTATTCCTCCACTGAATCTTCTACTGTCTATAATAAAACTTCTATCATATCCCAACTTGTTTCTGATTATTTCCATCCTGTCCCTTTTGCTTTTTGTCTCAATAAGAAACAGGATGTTTGGGCTCTTTTGCTTGGCTAAATAAGGAAGCTCTTGAACTGTTTGAGGGATTGACATTTTTTTTTTGCATATCTCTTTTTGCACTGAGTCTGCCTATCATTGGTTTCTGGTTTTGTGCTCTCTCTTTTTTTGCTACTTGTATCACTTCTTCCAGTAATTTCAATTTCCATTTCAACATTTCTGTTTTCTTCCATTCTTACTCTTTTTTTCCACCCTGGTTGTTGTTTCTTTGTTTCCTCTTCTTTTTCCTCTACTAAACCTGAATTTACAGATTTATTAGCTGAATTTTCCATATTACTAGAATGGTCAGAACAATTTGTCAATAAGCTGCTTTGTGCCCTTGTCATTACTCCCTTGACTTGCTAAGCTATTTTTGTTTGTTCAACTTCTACAAACTGGTTTGTCTCATTCTCATCCAAGTTGCTTTGAAGTTCAATCTGTAGAATGCGTTTTTCTTTGTTAGAGGTCCTAGTTTTAGTTGCTTGATTATTTGATAAATTCCTATTTATGAAATTTTTCTCAACAAGTATGATATCATCTGTCTTGTTATGATCAATCATCCCAATTCTCTGAGTTCTATCAGCTTGGACTTTCACACTAACCCCATACATTTTGTCCTCGAAACCATTTGTGATTACAGGGGATGCCCTCAACCATTGTCCATATTGAGCTATTTCATTTCTAACTGTGTTTCTTCTTGTTTTTGTAATACCACAGTTCATGTCAGCATGTTTAAACTCAATCCACCTTAAAATTCCATCCACTCTTACCATCTTACCTCTAACAAGAGGTTTTGTGATGTCCATAATTATTCTAACTCTTAGATATTTGCCCCATCCCAACCCATCTTCATCTACATCTGCCAAAACCTCCCCCACTATTGAACCTATACGTTCCCCCTGCATAGGTCATGGCTGTAAAAGGCAGCCCATGTAATTGGATCCAGAACACTTCATAGTTAAGATTAATTTCATCTGGAGGAATAGTGCTTTCATACTATTGAATACAGATCAAGGTTTAATCAAAAGACCATGGTCGACCATTTAAAACTCTTTCTATATCAACCACTTTCTGAAATTCAACTAAAAATTTGTTGTGCCCTACCTCATTAAAGAGAAGCCATTCCTCCGGATTCCATACCTTAGTCATAGTAGCTTTAAAG
Source organism: Juglans mandshurica (assembly GCA_022457165.1). NCBI lineage: Eukaryota > Viridiplantae > Streptophyta > Magnoliopsida > Fagales > Juglandaceae > Juglans > Juglans mandshurica. Next base: position 12,747,269 of record CM039621.1, on the reverse strand, counting down.
GCTTCCTTGTTTATAGCTTTTTCCATGAGTATGAGTATGAGCATGAGCAAACACTTTTGAGCACTTTTGTCTGATTCACGCGTTTCTTCCTCTGTCAAATTCACAATTTCCTTTTCTTCCACAGTTAAATTAAAACCCTCCCATAACCTTTCCAGCTCTTCTGCCATATTCGAGAAGCTTTATTTTGTGTTGAAAAGGCTAACTTTTATAGAGAAAAATGAACCACCGCCTTACCCTTTCGGAAAGGACAACTACCTTACTATCTGAAAAAGGAAAGGACTCCCATTACTGAGTTTTTTTTTTTTGTTGGATTATCTTGAATATATTGTTTTCAATTTTGAGAAGAATTAGATGTACAGATGGATTTTTATAAAATAAAATTTACAAATTGATATGTTTTAATGTGAGCTATTAGATGTGTTTTATATAATAAAAATAATTTTACAATCTGATACAATATTTCAAGTCATGTCTTTTAAGGACGTAAATCATCCCACAGGTCGAACGGGAGAAATAGTCGCCTCTGGCTTGGAGGTCTCGACTCGAGCCCTAATCGGTGTCGCTTGTGGCTCATAGGGGTGTAATTGATCCGGTTCGGTCCGGGAGGGGTCACAAATCAAAAATTTTCGATCCATTATTTTTTTCGGGTCGGATCGTTAGCTATCGGTTTGGTCAGTCTATGAACCTTTTTTTTCCTCTTTTTTTCTTTTTTTGACAGAAAAATTAATACAAAAAATTAATTAAAGTAGTAAAATTAAAATTAAGTAATATCTTTAACATTTTATATATGGTTATGAATATTAAATAATTTCATTGTATATATGGTCAATGGTGATCCCTTGGATGAAAATTACATAATTAACTTATGAAAAAATCTATTCATCATCTATTTTCTTATCATCCTTTCATCATCTCATTATATGACATTAGATGATAGGTTCACAAATGAAATATAATAAATAGTCTTCAATCATTTAATGTCACATCATGGAATGATGAGAGGATGATGAGAATTGAGATGATGAGTAGCATTACTCATCTTGGTCCGGTCTGGTCCAAAAAAAACCACACTTTGTTTTATGGTCTGGACCGATAGTCCTACAACTCTAGTGGCCCACAATGGTGCTCCGGAATGGCGGTACTAATGTACGTCCGTACACCCATGGTAGTGAATTTAAAATAAATGTAGTAAATGTAAATAAAGAGGGATACACAGATTTACGTGGTTCGAAACAAGACCTATGTCCACGGGTTGTTTAGGGTGCAAATCCACTAAATGAAAATATTTTACAGTCACTCATAGTCTCTCGTATCTCATAGTACAAATGGGTCTGAACCCCTTTAAATTAGAGAAGTTAAATATGGAGTTTCTCATATGTAGGTTGAAGAAGAAACTCTCTCATGAGGTCGCCTAGTCCTCCTCTTTCAATCGATCCGATTCTTTTTATTGAGCCTCTGTCAGTGGTATGTAAAGAATCGGCTTTATGTCACTTCAAATCACTCGTTCCCTTTTTCCATCTGACTTTCTTGGCCTACATTTTTCCCTTTGACACTTTGTTTTTCCCTTCCTGAGCTTATCCCTCATTGTCTCTTCTTTGTTTCTTATGGACCAGGCCAAGTGTGTTATAATGGTCTGAGATATTTAATCTTTAAAATGTCAATTTATAAATTTAGTTTTATAAAATTCTTTTGAAACTAAACACCTACTCTTTCATGCGATGCGGGTGTGCAAATTTCTTATAATTAGATGATTGGACGATAGACATTTCAAAATATCTGGACAGGTCACATGCAAAATATCACACGGATATGTCAATTGTCAATGAACGTGTGATCACAGCATTGATGTTTAATTTAATGTATTGTAAAATTTTAATTTTATATAATTATCCTATATTTGAAATGAAGTTGCAAAATAATTATAAATTTATAATTTTTTTAAAAAAAATTACCTAATCTTATCATGCATGCATGCAAACAAATAGAGTGGAAGCGTCAGGTTTTATTTTAATTCTATATAACATAATGATATCATGGTTACATCTATTCTCATCATGGCCTTCAATTCAACCATGATCTCATGATTCTATATATGTCATGTTCGAATAGAAGGACCGGATTGAGATTTTTTTATCAGTTATTCTACTTATAGGTGGGTTTGGATAGAGAGATGAGATGAGATGAAATGCTCTATTGAAAATTGAATAAAATATTGTTAAATATAATTTTTTAGTATTATTTTTATTTTGAGATTTGAAAAAGTTGAATTATTTATTATATTTTTATATGAAAATTTGAAAAATTATAATAATGAGATGATATGAAATGAAATGAGATGAGATAGGTTTGTGCATGTATCCAAACCCACCCTGTAGAGGATAAAATTTAATTTTTAAGATATTTTAATATTTTAATTTATTTTACAACTCAAAGCATGTTATGGGGACGAAGATAGAGCACAAACCTTTAGAAGGAAGCGACCTTTTCCGAACCCTACCAGAGGGGGAGGATTGCTTGCTTGACCCTTGAAAACTCTATAAGGTTGTGTGGATGGCGTGTCTTAGCTTGTAAATATAATTTTGTTTTATTAAAAGATCAAATTACAAATAAAAGTTATATATATATATATATATATATATATTAAAATACAAGACTAAATTAATTTATTGAAAATAAAACTAGTATTCATTTAGGGTTAAGTATTAATAAATTATATATAAAGAAAACAAAAGAAACAAAATAGGTGTTTGTTAATATTTGTGAATTTTTAACTCAATCACTTATCAAAATGGAATCTAACATTATTTAAGATCTTGAAAATCATTTATATTAGATTTTATACTAAGTTTACAATAGTTTCTCTTTGGATGACATTACAAAATTAATAGAAAATCTTAAAACTTTAGAAAAAACTTATTGACTTTTCAAATTCAATGGATCAAACATATTCTAAACTCTAGAATGAACCGGTCATTGAAATTCATGGAGTTTTGAGAAAGAGAAAGGTTTTCCAAATAAAAGATAAAACCCTTAAAGATATCCATCAAAGAGTAAGGTATCATCAAAGAGTGATATCTTTATATATATATATATATATATATATATATATAAAGCATTTAAATTATTTAGGCATTTCAAAGTAAAATTCAAAGAAATTTAAAAATATATAAAGCATTAATAAATAAATAAAGGCTTCTGTTATGGCCGGCAGTTGAAGTCATTTTCAGGGTATTAGAAGATCAACTAATGTATCCAATAATCATAACAATTAAGAAAAGATAAAATTTCGCATGGCCACAAGGGTTGTTTAAAAAAGCAAGTTGGAGTGCATGGGAAGAAAATAATGAAGTGAAAGATGCCATTACAAGGACATGCTGTCTATTTTACACGTATATTTTTTTTATTATAGAATCGACATCAATTAGATGCTTTTATTTTGTCTGGTTGAGCCACTTTCATCAGAGGGGCCAAATACATGCAACCATCTTGGCCCTGTCCCCTCCCCCTCCCCCTCCCCCTCCCCCGTCATTTTCCTCCCATGAGGTGTGACTACTGAGTGAGACACAGGAAAGAGACGATAAATTCATTAGCTTGATTCAGTATAACAAATAGTTTTGTTTCTCATATATTACTTATTCTAGAATTTATTATAATTAATAAAAAGTCAAAATACCTGTATTTCCATGTTTGTAATCATGTATTAAGTGTATCGATGAGCAGATTTTCAAACTCAACCCTCGAATTTGTTGATATTAGAGTTGAAAATTAAATAAAATATTATTAGAATATAATTTTCTAATATTATTTTTGTTTTAGAATTTGAAAATGTTGAATTTTTTATTATATTTTGTTTAAAAACTTGAAAAATTTATAATGATTAGATGAGATGAGTTGAGATCAACTCATTATCCAAACAAGGCCAAATGTAACTGGGATGTTTGAATAGTACTTAGTTAAGATAAATTGAGATAAAAGTTGAAAGTTAAATAAAATATTGTTAGAATATTATTTTTTTAATATCATTATTGTAAGAGGAAATTTTCCCTCAAGAAAGGCCCACTGGACCTCAGCCCAGAACAAATGAGCATCTTACTCAAGCAAGAGCTAGCTGTCAGTCAAGGAGGGGCGCTGTCTGGTCGAAAAGACAGCTCGACCTGACATAATCGGCGACCTCCCTCGAAAACTGAATATGCACATGATATACGGGAAATGCGAAGAACCCTCGATTCACCATCATCATAGCATCAACGACTCACATAAATCGGACTAAGGCACAGAGAGCCACCTCACATTAATGGCATCGTAAAGTCAAGTCGCACCCCACCATCATGAAGTCGACATGAAGCCACACCGCATTTAAAGGTTCTGACAAAATGAACAGTACGAAAACTCCAAACCTCATAGTGACAGGCATGATCTGTTCTCCGAACTGATAGTATAAATAGTTAATCCCAAGTACGAGGAAATGCTCTCTGATCCCTAAACTTTCTTACTTATTTACTATACTCCAATAACACGTACTGACTTTGGCATCGGAGGTTCCTCGTCCCCTAGGCCGCCCTCTCAAAGCCGTATACGTTCTTCTCTTTGCAGGGCCCATTGTGAAAACCTGAGTTGTTGGAGCCTGGCCCAAGGGTGTGCGAAACACAACATCAACAATTATTGTTTTGGGATTTGAAAAAATTGAATTGTTTATTAATATTTATATGGATATTTGAAAAGTTGTAACGATTAGATTAAATGATATGAGATGATCTCCCAAACCAAACGAGGTAGGCTTGGTTTGGATAACAAAATCTTTCCAACTCATTACATTTCATTTCATCTTATTCCATCTCATCTCAATATCCAAATACTACAAACATTTTTCAATTTCAAATGTTAAACTTTATTATCTAATCATTACAACTTTCTCAAACTTAAAAAAAATATAAAAAGAATTCAAAATTTTCAATTCTCAAAACAAAAATAGTGTAAAAAAATTATATTATAATAATATTTTTATTCAACTTTTCTCAGTCATTTCTCAAAATCTCATAAAACATATTAACCCATATCACTACTATTTACAAATTATTTCATTACTATTTATATATTATATCATCTCATCTCACTATCCAAACGAGACATAAAGCTACCAACAGTAACATATGAGATTTACTATCGCGGGGATGCCCATTAACCATCGAAATGGTGCCATTTTCCTTATGAATATTAGGCTCATATTGAAGCCCTCCACTCACACAAGCTTGTCTCTTCTCATTTCAAGTTCTTGGTTTCAAACTCTTTCTCGTCTCTCACGTTCTGATTTTGAATGATATTACTGTCATTGTCAAGTGGTAATTCATGTATCAAGATAAGTATGTTTAATTTATCTGGTATTTTTGTTAATGGTTTATGGGCACTTTATTTTTATAAAGCATGTACGAAGGAATGTTATTGCTCAGGAAATTTATTTTTACATTATATATAATAAATGTTAGAACATCTCAAAATAAATTAATATCTCATGAAATGTGTGACTTGAAGTGTAATGATGTCATGGTATGGACTTTTACGTAAATTATCATGGCATATTCATAGATGATTATAATTTTTTAAATTACATATGAATTGTGGTATGGTTACATGATATGATATATGAGTTTTAATGTAGTACAGTACTGTTACTAAATTATGTTTGGGAGGATAACTACATTGAAGAATTTTGAGAAAGTGTAGACCTGCTCAATGAGAAATGTATGAGGAGGATAACTATACTGAAGGATACTGAGAAATGATACTAAGAAAGTGTAGACCTCAAACAAAGAAGTAAATGAGAAGGATAACTATATTGAAAGACATTGAGAATGTGTAGATCACAAATGGAGAGTAGTTTATGGGAATGATAACTACACTTAAAAATGGTAGTTCCCTATGTGAAGGAATTGTGGAAGAACTTCCTTAAGTGGTACAAGATTTCCAATTTACGCTTAATATTATGATTTAATTTATCGTTTTCATTTTTAGTTCATTCTTTATTTAATAAATGAGTCTCACATATTACAACCAACATAATTAATCATATTTATCAAGCCGTTGACTTATCTTCCACCTGTAAAATTTTTTATTTTATAGATATTACCTATAAAATTTCTTATTTTATAAATATTAAATAGGAGCATGTAGGTTTAGAGGACACATGGGAGGATTAGAAGGACTATGGAAGAAGTATCTTCTATAGAATAGATAGAGTTTTATTTGGATTATATATATATATATATTAATGAAAGAACAGTGTGAATTGCTTTAGTGGTTTGAATTCAATTTATTATGGAGGCCTTTAATTCATCTCATCTCATCTAATCATTACAATTTTCTCAACTTCCAATACAAAATAAAATAAACAATTTAACTTTTTCAAATTCCAAAACAAAAATAATATTAAAAAATATATTTAAACAATACTTTATTCAACTTTTTAACTTTAATCTTAACTCATCTCATCTCATTTTATCTCATCTACAAAAACAAACGAGGGACCCCCAACTTTTGAAGGAAAGCCTTATTTGATTGCTGCTGAAGATTGGATTTAGGACACCAAAGAAGTTCTTAGAGTTTTGTGATACACCGACGAGTACAAAGTTTTGTACTCAACATTCAAATTGATTGGAGAAGCAAAACATTGGTGGATCTCAAGAAGGACCATCTTGGAACAAAAACTGGAGCAAACTCCGATCACATGGAAACGTTTTAAGGAAATTTTCTTTGAGCATTTCTTTCCAAAGTTCTTCAAAGACGCTAAAGATAGAAAGTTCACCAACTTAGTACAAGGGTCGATGAATGTTCACTAGCATGTGGAAAAATATATTGAGCTATCTCCTTCTTATTTTATTTTGGATGAAGAAAGAAAAGCTCGAAAATTTGAAGATGGCATAAATCTAAAAATTTACGATAGGGTTGTAAGTTTTTAGATACCATTTTTATTTTTTGAGATAAGGTGGTTATTGTTGAGTGACATCTTCAAATGAGTGCTGACATCTCCAGTCGTAGTGAGAATCGAGATCAATGGAATAGAAATAAACTGACTGAAGATACAAGGACGGAGGTGGTACAAGAGAGACTTTTCCAATTAGTCAAGATAAAGGGTGTGCGAAATGTGGAAAAAGTCATAGTAGAGTGTGCAATTGAGACATGCGTATGTTTCAAATGTGGCAAGAAATGACATTTTGCTCGAGAATGTCACTTAAGTCAAGGAAATAATTTTTCCCTAGTGAGCGATAGAAGGAAGATGGCTCATGCATGGACGTACACTCACTTCTGAAGAAACTGATGCCCAAGACTAGTGGATGGTAGGAAGAAGTGAACACACAAGATTTCAATAGGAAGTGAAAAAAAAAATATCTTTCATAGAATTTCAATTTACGGAACTTTCATGTAGTGAATAATTTCAATTACGGATTGCAAATTTTTGTTTCCTTCTTTCTTATAAACTTGATTTTATTGCATTGGTAGAAACTTTTATTTTGGTCCTCGTTATTTATTTTATTTTTGGAATGTTGTATTTTTTGTGATGATGTTCTCAATTCAGATGGCACCTCAACAATTTGAGAAGGGAAATGGAGCATGAGACTCTGAAGCTTACATAAAGTATAGGTTGGAGTGTGCTTGTGCTTTGGGATATGAGATAATAAAAGAACGTTCTTTGGGACTGTTCGAACGGGTACTTCATGGCCGGTCGATCGATACCAGTCTGTTCGACCAAATACACATGAAAAAGCGTTCGAACAAAAAAAATTGATGATCGAACGCAAATAGTGAATTGCCTGTTCAAACACGTTCAAACAGCGTGCAACTTTTTTACCGTTCGAACATTAACATGTGATGTTTGAACAGTTATTATTTTCATGGACAATACTAATTTAAAACCAAATAGATATTTATATTTCAAAAATACATTCCAAATTATTCAATACAAATAAAACTAAACTAATTTAAAAAAATAAAATACTAATAATACTAATAAAATTATCAGTACATGATATATAATTTTTTAATATGTAAAAACACTTCTAATGAAAATTAATTGCTTGGAAACCTGAATTGTTGCATAAGCATCTGCATTTGAAGCCGCATCTGTCTTTGTTGTTCTTGCATTTAGAGTTGCATATCTCTTTATTGATCTTCTTGTTGTTTTATGCACATCTCCATATCTGCTTGTTTCGTCAATTGAGCCTTTAACTCATGATGTTTTACAATCAATTCTTCGATCCTAGAATTTGCATTTTCTAAAGCAATAATAGTAGTACTTGAAGTTGATGAAGAGTTTGAAGGCTTTACACAGCGACCCAAACCCCTCAAATATCCTGAACGTTGACCCAGAATTTGTGTAAAAATTTCAACATCACTTGTTGATAAATTATGATCTGATGCAGATTCAGCAAGGAGGGTAACCATTTTATCCTATACACAACATATAAAATTAATATTGACACAATAATTTAAATATGTTAATTAAAAGAAATTATAATACTTACATAATTCTCACGAGCATCGAGATGAGTCCACTCTCCATTACTATTAGTATGTGATGCAACATATAATTTTGTCTGATCATAATTGGTATCTGACTCTTTCTACAAGAGACATTGTTAAGATATCAAGTCAATATTAAAAACAAACTATATAGAATTAAAAAAAAAAAAGTACATTACCAATTTCTGAGAGAGGCGATGGAAAGATCTTGAGCCTGCATGATTATGAATCTTCAACTTCAATCTATTCATTTTGTTTATAAAATTTTGCTCTTGCATAGAAGTTATAAAAGTTAGTAAGTGAAAATTACAAATACGACACATAAAGAATTCATTTAATTTACCTTATATGATAGATCCTCAAACATGTCGTAAAGTTTTTCCATTCTTCAGGTCGGACATCCTAAAAAATTCACACTTCGTTTTCTCTTCTGTTGTTTTTTACTAAAATCGTTTGCTCCTTGCTCATCAAAGGAAGGAAGGTTCAGGATGGCAGTGAATCGAGACCCCAATTTTTACTTCAACTAAGAAACTTGTGCTGTGAGGTGGATGTGTGCAGAAGGGGGCAGATCCAACGTATAGGCAACCGTTCTCACCCTAGCAACGATCTGAAAGGGTCCATAGTATCTTGAGGCCAACTTCAAGTGCCGCTGCTAACTCACGGAGGTTTGCCTGTACGGCTCCAGGTGCAGGTATACCCACTCACCCTTATCAAACTCCTGCTCATTTCTTCTGGTATCTACATATTTTTTCATATGATTTTGGGCTCTGTGTAAATTGTTGCATAACAAATCTGAGATCAGGGCTTTGGTTTTTAGTGTTTGGTCCGCCTCCTCCCACTTAGTTGTGCCTGGGATATAGTCTAGGAGTCTGAGGGGTGGGTAGCCATAGAGAGCCTCGAATGGGGTCATCCTTGTAGAGGCGTGATGGGTGGTGTTATACCACCATTCCACTAAAGCCACCCACTTTGACCAGTCATTAGGATGCTCACTGGAAAAGCACCTCAAATAACCCAGGACCAGGGTTTTGTTTACCACCTCGATTTGACCGTCAGATTGGGGGTGGTAGGCTGAGCTCATAGACAATTGCACTCCTTGTAAATAAAACAATTCATGTCAGAAATGACTAGTGAATGTGTTGTCTCGATCTGAGACTATAGATTGTGGAAGGCCATGGAGTTTGAGGATGTTTCTTAGGAAGAGCTCAACGACACTTTTGGTTGTGTATTGGTGTTTAAGGGGGTAAAATGGATGTATTTGGTGTATGGGTCAACCACCACCCATAAACAGTTGAAACTCTTAGAGGGTGGAAGGCCATCGATAAAATCCATAGAAATATGGATCCATGGCTTAGCGGGTATAGGCAGGGGTTGGAGAAGGCCATTGGGGTGAGAATTCTCCACTTTCATTCGTTGACACACCTCACACTCCTTGATGGATTTTTTACATCCTTATTTAGTCCCTTCCAATAGAAGTCCCTTCTAGTTCTTTGGATTGTCTTATCATATCCTAAGTGACCCCCCCCCCCCAAGGGCTGCTGCGGGTTAATTCAAGTAGCTTCTGCCTGAACTCCTTATTGTGTGGGATGTAAGGTCTGTGCTTGTATAACAATAGCCCATCTTTCATATTATAAGCTTGACCAAGTTTCTATTCTTGAAACTGTTGCAACAATTCCTGCATGTAGTCTTGAGTATTGAGAGCTCGTAGTTCTTCCACCCATCCAATAGAGGGAAAGGTCAGTACCATCATTGAGACCTCCATCTCTGCCTCCTTTCTTGAGAGGGCATCAGCTATCCTGTTCTTAGAACCCTTTTTATATTCGACCAGAAAAACATAACTCAACAGTTTAGTGATCCATCTTTGTTGCATGGGGGTACCTATTTTCTGATCCAACAGATATTTTAGACTATTGATCAGTCTTAACCACAAAGGCCCTACCCAGCAAGTATGGCTTCCATTTTTGCACTGCTGAAACCAGTGCAAACAACTCATTTTCATAAGTTAAGAGTAATAAGATTCTACAATTTAGAGCCTGAATGTGAAAAGCAATTGGTCTCCCCATCTGCATTATAACAACCCCAATAGCAGTACCATAAGCGTCACACTTTATGGTGAATGACTGAGTGAAGTTTGAGAGAGCTAATACAGGGGGCTGGTAACAGCCTCCTTGAGTTTGTGGAAAGCTATCTTGGCTTCTTCACTTCACCAAAACTGGTTCTTCTTTAGCATTCTAGTTAGGGGTCCTGCAATACCCCCATAGCATTTGATAAATCAGTAGTATCCAGTTAAGCCAAGGAACCTGCACAATGCCTTGATAGTTTTAGGTAAAGGCCAGCCTTTCATTTCCCCCAACTTCTCAGGATCTACCCTGACCCCTTGTCCCAAGATTAAGTGACCCAAGTATGAGATATTTGTACATCCGAAGTGACATTTCGACTGTTTAGCATAGAGCTGGTTATTTCATAGTATTTCCAAGGTCAATTGTAAGTGTTGCACATGCTCACTGTCTGTTTTGTTGTACACCAAAATGTCGTAAAAAATACTAATATGAATTTGTGCAAATATAAATGGAATATCATTCATGAGGCTTTGAAATGTAAAGGGGGCGTTGGTCAAGCTGAAGGGCATTACAAGAAATTCGCAATTTCCTCCATGTGTCTAAAAGTTGTTTTAGGCACATCTGAGGGCTTAACTCTGAGTTGGTGGTATCCAGATAGAAGATCCAGCTTGAAAAAAATTCTTGCACCATGCAATTCATCCATAAGCTCCTCTACAATAGGTATAGGAAATTTGTCCTTGACTGTGACCCCATTTAAGCCCTGTAGTCAACACATAATCTCCAAGATCCATCTGCCTTTCTCACCAATAGGACTGGTGAGGAGTATGGACTTTGACTGGGTTGGACAACCCCTGATTTCAACAATTCTTCCACTATCCTTTCAATTTAATCATTTTGGTAGTAAGGATATCTATAGGATTGAATAGACACTGGTTTTGCCCTTAGTATTAAATTGATTACATGATAATGGATTCTAGGTGGAGGGAGGCCCTTAGGTTTCTGGAAAATATCTTCAAACTGAGAAAGCAATGTTTGAATTTCTTTAGGAACTTCATTTTGGCGAATTTGTTTACCCTCAGTTTAAGCTTCCATCACTTGCAGTAGTTACCCCTAGTTTCCAACTTATTCAAGATGTTCAAAGACCCATCCTCAATGAGTTGGGAAGGGGCTAGCCCCTGTAACTTCACAGCCTTATTTCCAAGGTTGAACTGCATACACAGATTTTTAAAATTTCATGAAATAGTGCCCAATTCCCTTAACCATTTAATGCCTAGGACCATGTCACAACCTGCTAGCACAAATACATGGACATCTATTTTAATTAACACACCTTCTATGTTTAGTCCCACACCCTTACATCCCCCTTCACTGGGCAATAGTTCCCCATTAGCTACCCGTACCTTCATTGTTTCTCTACAATCCACATGCACCTTTCCTCTTTTTAGTACAACAGGGTCTAAAAAATTGTTAGTGGATCCAGTGTCAACCAGAATTGTTACCCACTGATTTCATAGCCTCCCATTTAGTCTCATTGTTTTTGGGTTTGTGAACCAGTTAAAGCTTGCAAAGATATTTCTAGATTTTCAGTTTGAGTAGGTAACTCTAACACCTCCTGACCAACTTCCTCCTCTTCTTCATCAACCATAATGTCCCTGCCATCCCTCCCAACCAACACTTCCTCCAAAAGGTACAGCTTAAGATTTTGGCATTTGTGTCCAGGGCTCCATTTGTTATCACAATAATAACAAAGCCCTTTATCCCTCCTTTCTTTCATTTGTTGCTGGTTTATTTTCTAGATGGGGAATAGTTTTTTTAGGCTGGTTTTATTTGGATCTATATGGCTGGTGTTTGGTGTTCTCAGGATTCCTGGGTCAGGTGAGTATGAGATGCTAGATCTGGGGTTTTTTCTGGCTATGGAAATGTTTTCTTCTTGTAGTTTGGCCAGACTATAAGCATTGGTTAAGTTGGTAGGGTTAAACATCCTCACGGGTACCCGCACTTCATCTTTCAACCCACTTAGGAAACAACTAAGTTTATAATTATATTATATGCCCCTTAACATGTTTGCTAGTGCTTCAAACTTACCTTTGTACTCCTCTACAGGCCCTGTTTGTCTAAGTCTGGTTAGAGATTCCATAGGATTATCATATGCATTGGGACCAAGTCTAATCAACAGGTCCTTAGTAAATGAGTCTCAATCATGTAACTAGCCTGACTCTTCCAGATTTTGAAACCACACCAAGGCTCTTCCCTCCATGTGGAAAGATGCCAATCAAATTCGATGTTGGGGTTGAGTATTATGAAATGCAAAGAACTAGTTCATCTTGTAAATCCAGCTTGTAGGATCCTCTCCATGGAAGGTGGAAAAATCGAGGCACACCATACGAGCCTGGATCTCTCCTGTTGACTGTTGATTCCTAAATCCTCTTGCTGATGATTCCTCTTGGAAGATTGTGGTGCTTCCTCTGCAACTCCACTATCAACAAAGCCAACTGTTGCACAATGGAGTCATTATGCCTCTTCAACGCCATCATGTCAACTTCCAGAGTTTGATACTGAGAGTTTGTAGATTTATTGAGGGCAGTGAGCCCATTTTGTAATTGATTAAGTCTTGTTCCTTCTGCCATTGTTGTATTTTTGTTTTTCTTTGGCATATAGAGATCGGTGTCTCTCTAATACTAGAATTGTAACACACCTCTATGGATTACTGTATTTCTGCAAATGTTCTACTCACTTCAAGGGGAGTGGTTCTCCAAAAAGAGACAAGGGAAAAAGATAGATTGGAAAATATTGTAGAATTCTCATTGATTGTTTTTTCATTACACCCACTTCTTATATTTTGTTTGATAGTAACTGTTTTCCCTCCTAGGTAATTTGCTACAGTGAGTACAATTTGTAAAGGCTGACTATGGACTGGACTTAAACAAAACGACTACTTGAAATTGGGCTAAATATACTGAGGTCCAACCCAACACTAAGGCCTCGTTTGGTTGTTAAACTCATCTGAGTTCGACTCAGTTTAGTCTAATTTTAAGTTAAGTCTAACATCTAAACACTCTCAACTCTCAAATTATTAAACTAATCTCAACTCAAAACCTTTTTACACTTGTGACTCACAACCTTTTTTAATTTAACATTTCTTTACACGTGGAACCCATAACTTTTTTTAACTTCCCATAAATACATCTAAAGTCATCTTAACATCCAAATACATTTAAACTCATTTTAAGTGAACCCTACAAAACTCATTCTATCATCTCAACTCATTACTATTTATAACGAACTCAACCCAACTCAATATCCAAATCCAACCTAAATGACTTAAGCGATTGATTTTATTCTGCAGCTTGTTTCTGAACCGATACTCACTGGCCCATGACAAGCCAAGCCCACACGGCCCACGGCCACTTTCACTTCTAGTTTCTAGGTTACACTTCATCACTTCTGTCTTTCCCTTCCCGAACTCATACAGCCGTCGCCCATATCTAAAATTAATTTCTTTTTATATTAATATCGTATTTATTCACTTTTTTTCAAAACCGAGTTGCTCTTCTCCTAACCTAGGGCCCTTCAGCTTGTTACAGAAAACGAAACCCACTGGGCTTCGAAAAGCATCTGCAACCGAATGTCGGACCCTCAGAACTGGGCTTGCCACGCCTGCGGCAACGTGGGCCTAGACGACGGCTCCGACGGCTTCTTCTACTGCGTTCGCTGCGGTGCCCGAGCCGACGACATCATCGACACCGGCGTCGCCGACGAGGACTTCATCGACAAGGGCGGCGATGCTGGTGGCGCAATCTACTTAGCCAGCTACAGTCGGCGCCGCAATCGTTCCGCCATCAAGGCTGAGCCGATCTCCCAGTCCCAGTCCCTCTACGATACCACAAACTCCCTTTCATTCTGGAACACCCTAAACCAAGCTGGCGAAGCCACCCCTAACCCACAGCACCCAGTTAAGAAAGAGGACTACGACGACGGGGTGGGGCCCTCGGGCCCCGAGGATTTTGGGAATTCTTCGGGGAAGGGTGTCGGTCCGAGCTTTGAGGATTATTACAACGAGATAAGGATCAGGTACGTGATGGGTGTGCAGCTAATGATTCAGTTCCAGTGCGAGGCGTTGGTAAGGGAATTCAAGGTGAGCCCCTTGATTTGTGGGCTTGCTGGGACCCTCTGGATGAGGTTCGTGGCTAGCACTGGGGTCTTTGATGACGACTGGGCCGACCACGCCATTCAGGACTCCGAGACGCAGCCACCAGGTATAACAGCATCGTTGTAGGTAAATACAAACATGCTTTTATACAAGTTGAAAGTGAATGGGGGCTTTATGTACATATTATGTGGGAATTGATTCTCCACATATGCCTTGCAATGAAATTTGTTGAAGGGAGAATTAAAAATGTGCTTTAGCCTTTATTCGTTGCGATCATGCCGATATTTTTCGACGTTGTATGAGAAAATCCCGGACGTGCTTTTAGGTATTTGTAGTTCTATATGATTCTTTGCTATTGCCATAAGTATTTTTTAAAGTGTTCATATCTTGGATGAAACTAGCTATGCTTGCAAGTTGCAAGATTTTATCATGTTGATTAGTTGCTAAAGATTTTGTAACAAGGTGGTTGCTGTTCTACCATGGCTTTTTTCTTGTATGTGAATACATTTCTTCCCTGGTTTCAGAAGAACCAGAAGATTACAAGCCGCGTGCCAAATACAGCACAGAACCTCATAATATGTATGGTCAGCGAGCAGTAATGATCTGGTATAGATCCTTGAAGAAGAAGATACCATTATATTGTTCTTTAGCTGTTTCGCTTCTGGCTTGTCATATTGCCAGGGAAGCAATCCTGCCAACGGACATGGTGAAGTGGTCACTTGAAGGGAGGCTTCCTTTTTTTGCTGCCTTTGTTCAAATTGAAAAAAGCATTGGACGGCCATCAAGCGCCTGCCCAGTAAATTCAAATATTATGTTTAGACCTTCTCAAGCTCTTCCATTTCAGAAGTTGGAATCGATGGCAGCATCAATTGCTCAGTCCATAGGCTTGAATTTACCTCCAGTCAACTTTTATGCAATAGCTTCCCGCTATCTCCAGAAGTTATGTCTTCCAATAGAAAAGATCCTCCCTCATGCATGCCGCATACATGACTGGTCAATGTCTCCAGATTTATGGTTATCAACAAATGAGTTGAGGCTTCCCACTCGTGTTTGTGTGATGTCAATACTGATTGTGGCAATACGAATTCTATATAACATACATGGTTTTGGAGAATGGGAAAAGAGTTTGTCTAGTAATGATGGTTCCTCCCCCACATCCAACCCGATAGAAAAATTGGACACAACAGGTGATTCTGATATGGGGGATGATGCTAGTAAGGTATCTGATTCTCCTTTTCAAAATGTGGATGATTCGACTCCAACTTTTAATAGAAACTTGCCAAAAGTTCAGATGTCTGAGTTGGATGCTGCAGAGCTTCTACGCAAGCTTGAAGCAAGATATAATGAGATCTCTGACACCTATGGTAATTCTATTTATTCAGTTTTTATTTTTATTTTATAAACAACGGTCTTTTGTTAATTCCGATAGTTGTTTTCTAGTATTGTTGAATTCCCTTGTTCTAACAGCCCCCTTTTTTTTTTTAATCTATAGCTACAAAGTTATTAAGTTTTTATCTTCTGTTGACAGAGTATTCCAAGGACTTACTAACATATCTCCAGTACTGTAAAGATGTGGTTTTTGCTGGATTAGAACCTTCATTTGAGAATCACGAGGAAGAGAAGCTAATTGAAGAATTTTGGGATTTTTATCAGAATGAGAAGGTAATTTACTGCTTGACATGGGTATTTTTTTTCCCTCCCCCAAAGTTGTACCCGTAATTGATAAATCTTTGAATTACCTTTTGGCTCCTTATTAGCTGAATGATACTTTGTATTGGCCTCTTTTTTTATAAAAAAAAAAAAAAAGTTTCTTGTCCTTGGGAAGATGAATTGGTAATAGACTTCACCGGTTACATTTTCCCTGTTATTTAGCAATCCAAAACTTTCCATGTAAATAACAACGGTTGTCAGTACAATTTATACTCTAAAATAATTTGTAGACCTCAGGAATTATGGAAGAGAGTTTGAAAATGTTGGACAGAATCACGTCAAAGCTCATACGGATTCTTTCTTTTTTAAAAGGTATTATCACATCAAAGTAAATGACTATATGATCTAATCTTTTAAGTATACAAGAACAGAAAACAAGCCTGCTAGCAATGTAGATGTTTGCCTCTTCTTTTTTTCTTAATTTGATAGATCTCTGATGTACAGGTCGACATTGCTTTCTCTTACAAAATAGAAAATTAATTTTACTCGTGGAGGTTGAAATTTAGATTTAAAAACTAGGAACTTGCTTGTATGCGTTCAAACTTTTAGTATCGTATACAACTACTTATAAAAAAAAAAATCATACACAACCAAAATGTTTAATCACCAATTATCCCAAAAGATTAAGGATATCAGAAAAGGTGAATTTAATATTTCAATTATATTCTTCAACACTTCTCTAGTGCTAGAGACACAAAATGTGGACCCATTTAGGATTCAAACTTAGAACCACTGCTCCTACATTACTCTAAATCACCATTTGCCCCCAAAACTTAAGCTCGTAGGTAAGAGTGGATTTTATAATTGAAATGATTTTCTCTAACACCATCCTCCTTGTTTGCTACTTCATAGATTCATCTCAAAAGATTGATGGTGATGCACTCATGGATGATTGTTACAATCTCCTGCCAAAAAAGAACTATGTTGCTTATAAAAAACATAGTTCTTTTTTTGGCAGGACTATGCTATCACAGAAGCCTATATTATTATCTATTTTTTGCCATCAATATTTCATAGAAGATCTCAAGAAGACATACTGGGACTTACTCCTTTTCAGTTTGCCGGTGTAAAGGATAGATTCATCCTATACTTGTGATTTGAACATGGTAGTCCTATCTCTGTTTAGCTATTTGAAGGTTGAGGAGAGTTTTGATGTCTTGTAATTGATCATCTGTTAAGCAGTTTTTCTGTCATTTTGTGCATATTCTTTGCGGTGGTTTCTCTGGGTTGTGGATACTAATAAGTATATTTGTTAAGCACTTCTGATAGATGCCTCATATAGTTGTGAGTGACTGTACTCTTGTCCCTTCATGTTACCCTCGCATGAGGTCTAAAGATGATATAGTAAGAGCTCCACTGGATGTCTCCCTTCAAGATTTGTTGTCACGTTAAACTTTCATCTTATATATGTTCTGTGGGGGTTGTTTTTCTGGGTTTTAGATGGGAATAAACTTATCCTTTGGAAGAACAGTTTGATCTGGTAAATAACACCAATTACTATTTCTAACTTGTAACGAATTGCATGTTTCCCAGGATTCTGAACCGTCAGAAGATTTCAAAGAGGGACAAAATATTGCTTTTAACCAAAAGAGTTCAAGGGATGAAGAATGGGTTAGCCATATGTCTAAAGATAACAAGAACATGAGAGATGAAGCATATGTTGGCGCCACATCCTCGGATGATGGAAGTTACCGCGTGGATGGCTCGCAGCAGGGCTTGGATGGTCATGATAATTCTCCTCAGAGTGAAGAGGGTGATCAAAACTCGGAAGAACACAACGATCAAGCTTTAGCTGAAACACTGAAAAGTGAAGCCATCAAACGTCTGAAATTAGACATGGAGGAGAATAGGTTCTGTTACATTCCACCAAGGGTCAATGTGAAAAGATTTGATTACCTTCACTATGTGAGGAAGAAGGACGAGGGAGCCTTTACTTACGTCGCCCATGCGGATTATTACATACTGCTTCGTGCTTGTGCAAGGGTTGCGCAAGTTGACATTCGTGTTATGCACATTGGGGTTTTGAGTCTTGAGAGGAGACTGGCTTGGTTGGAAAATAGAATCGACCATTGCTTGCACTTGACGCCTCCTAATGTTTCTTGCGAGTTCTGTAGTGATGTTGCATCAGAACATGCTGCTGATGATCCCATTGGCTTTTCAAACTTGAATATTTAAGATTTTTACCACTTCGTTAATTAGACACTATCGTACCAAATAGAATTTCTCATCTCACTTTCATTGTATTGTTGTTAATTTGTCATTGTTAATCAACCATAAGATCATTTTTTTATTTTCTAAAATAACAAATTTAAGAGTTTGTGGATAATACCATTTAAGCATTGGTAGGAAAGAACTGAGAATATAACATTTTCCTAACAAATAACGATAATGCATAGTTCAGGCTAAGATCAAACTCCTATAAAATCCTAGAGCTCGTAAGAGGTCTGCGGAACCTCAAACCTCGTGGGTATTTTCTCAAGTTAGATTAGATGATAATAATCAATGATTTATAGATGAAACCTACATTTCAAGGCCGAACTGAACTGTATTTGGGCCTCTATTACTTTACAAAAAAAAAAAAAGTAGTAATTCCTCTTTAGCATATCGGGCTTGGCTCATTACTGCTTGCTTGATTATAATGAACTTAGAAAGAAGGAGACAACTGATTTCAGAGAATATTACAATGATGAGAGCTTAATAAAACAAAAATTTCAACTCCTTAATTTCACCAACCCATAAATATTTTAATTTTGAAATAAAGACGTAGAGTCTATCTCGACTGTTTGAGAGAATAAACAATGCAATCAAAAAAGAGAGAATAAACAACATCAATTAATTTACGGAAAACAATAAATCTCTGTCATATGTACGTTGATTCCGAACTATATATAATAATTTGACAAGTGATCAAGTTCTTAATTCGTGAACTTTATCTTCTATATATTAATCTTGACGATTTCCATATTTCTTTATCAGAATTAGAGAAACATTGCTGTCAGCTCCAATTCGCAACTTGTCTTCCTTCATTGCATCATAAACCAATAAATTATAGAGAAATGCTATAATCATAAATAAAAGTAAGCTCATAAACTGACATAACTTCATATAATATGTTATATTTATTTTACAATCTAATGTATCATATCAAATCAAGTCAGTTTGTGAATTTATTTTTGTAAAATTATTTTGTGGCAAAAATATTTAAGGTTAATCATATCTTTAAATAGTTTCTAATTCCTTAATAGGAGTTGTATTTTGATGTTAATTCCCCCAAGTTATTTCCCTTAAATTCTCATATATATACCTATAATCTAACACGCCGTACCCCAAAACTAAAACATACTTAGAGCTCCAATACCTTACCACAGAATCATTTGTTTTTTTGGCATTCTTAACAGGCAAGACATGTATAAAACTTGGGAAATCTACCCAAATCAAGGAGGGTCACGGCCTGTTGGACCGAATATCTTTATTTATATTATTAAAACAACGTTCATAGTTTGTTTATGTGGTCGTGACGGAGGTACATCCATTTGGATAGTGAAAATATTTTATCTTATTATTATATTTTTTTTAATTTTCACATAAAATATAATAAATAATTCAATTTTTTAAATTTTAAAATAATAATAATATTAAAATATAATATTATAACAATATTTTATTTAATTTTTAATTTTCATCTCAATTATCTCATATTACTAGCATTGGATTATGCATATGCATATGTATTTACATATTTGCATAATATAACTTTAAATTGGACTGCATTGAATTATGCATATTCAAGAAATTGCATAGTTATGAACAGTATTTCTACAAAATTAAATATGCACTGTTCACTCTCAAAATCTTATTTTACTATTTTTTTTTCTCTCCTCCCTCTCTTTATACCAACGGAAACAAATCCTCTCTCGAAACATTTCTTTCTCATTTCTCTCTCAGCACCAACAACAAGAAATCAGAAAGAAAAAAATAGTTTTAGGAAAAAATAAATAATATTCAAAGATGTATAATTTAATGTAAAACTTTTTCTTGATATATAAAATTAATCTTCAAAAAAATATAATTTTATATATGCATATAATAGTAGTGCTCTCAACTCACTGTCTAAACTAACGGCACCTTAGAAAGAGTGCAACAAAAGCAAAACCACCACTTGGTCACACCCACATACGTAGAGTCTATGATCGAGATCCAGGATGGTGTTTAAAAACCACATAAAAATAATTGCATAAACAAATAAACCTAACAATTTCGAAATAAAATAACTACTCTGGATAAGAAAAATAATTTAAGCAACACGATCAATTTAAATTGATATAAATATTTGATTTTATTTCTGGTCTTCCAAAAGGCTGCCCACAAATTAAAAGCGATATATATATATACGCATTTAAGGCATCAGTGATATTGATCATTAGACGGTGGATGAGATATAAACGAATCAATTATCGCGTCTAATCTTATCAAAGCTTTGTCATTAGCAGCAAAAGAGAAACAAAACTTGCCGCTTTCTACAAACCAAATAAGGAAAGGTGGCAGATCGTCAGGGTACCAGCTGCCTGTCTCCTTCCGTCACCTTTCATTAATCAAGATCAGCTCTAATCCTTCTTGCCTTTAAAGCTCAGATAAACCCAAAGATAACATACAAAATGTAAGTCTCAGTCCCATCACATTAGCAACAGTCAACAGACATGAGTCCCATTAATTACTTGGTGCAAGAACTAAAGAACGCAAACTGCCAAACAAAGCTTTAAGCCGATCGAATGCCCTATATGTCATCTTCTTTTATAAGGAGTGCTTATTATTATTATATAACTTTGTTAAATTTACCAGGATAATGTAACTATTAGAAAATTTTCTAGCAAGGACAAGGTACTGGAGGTTTAATTTGCCCCAGTACTCCAGGGTACATCAAACCGGCAAACCCCATCAGTGCCATTATCTCTCCAACCAGACCAAGGTGCACGTTTCTGCAAAAGTAGGAGTGCCTCTATAAATGGGCAAGGACAGGGTTTGCAGGTGGCAAATCATAACAAATTGCACCCAGAAATTGATAAGCTTCAGTTTTGGACAAATAAGCATGGGATCTGACCTATTGGGAGACTTTTGCTTTAATCAAACTGATAATAGTAAGTAAATCATCAGTGAGCCACCAAATTCCACAACGATGTGATCATAACCCAGAATTGGCGATCAACTTGACGGAAAGCAGACGGATCAAACTAAGAAAGCGAAGAAACTAAGCAAGAAAGTCGGCGACAATTAAATCAATATTTGGGATAGCAATTAATTAATGGAACTACACGTCAATTAACAGACAAACTCATAACTAATAAGAATTACTTAGCATTCGTTGTTAACCTCTCTTCTATTGATCCTCTCCATCATAAAAGGTGAGTAATCAGTAACAATTGATCAGCAAGGCAGAAATTTAAAAAAAAAAAAAAAAAAAAAAAAAGCATACTTTGTCTTCTCCATATCTTCAGATCAAGATGAAGAAGACGACCCAGTGGTAGAAATATGAAGATTAAGACTGCCATCTCCATTGTCATCAATCTCCTTTTTGCAGCTATAGGCATTGGTCTCGAAGTTAACTCTATCACCATTCCCATTTTCATCATTGACACTGCTATTATGACCACAACCCAGATCTTTCTTCCTCAAAGGGTTCTTATTGTTGTGCATCCAAACCTTGAGGACCCTCCTATCGATCCCAACCTCATTGCAGAACTCCTCCACCAACATCTCATTGCTCTTCGGCATCTTCCAACCTAGTCTCTCACAAAACAGAAACATCTTCTCCTTCTGTTCCTGAGTGAATTTAGTTCGAAATCTCTTTCTCCCAAGTGGGTTATCTGCCCTCATCACCGTAGGTTGGGATTTTGGGTGGTACTCATCGGACGGCTGAGGAGAGGCGGTGCTGAGAGACATCAGCATTTGCGGCATAGACGAGTAGTAGTACTGGGATGGTGGCAAACGTGAGACTGGTGGCGGGGAACATACCGGGCTTGGGCTTGGACTTGGGGAGGAGATGTTGTGGATGCTAAGGATTTTGGGGGTGGGATCTTCAGTGCTGCGGCGGTGGAAGTTGCGGTGGCAGCCACAAGCTGCGCACTTGAGCGAGGTTGGGTCGGAGTACGTAGCGGTGGGGGAGGGCAAGAACTCCCCGCAGCCGTCGAGGGCGAGGCCACCCATGCTGGCAGCGTGGTTCTTGAGGCATTCTTTGTAGGACACCACCATGACCGGTGCTGCAGCTGCTGCTGGAGGTGGTGGTTGTGCTTGTGGCGTGATTATGGGTTGGCGGTTGTGGGGCTTGAGGGAGCCATTGGCGAAGGATAAGGACTTGAAAGGCTGGGTCTGTGGTGGGGTTTCAGTATCTGTATCTGGGGTTTGGGTGAGAGACGTGTTGGTGGTGGTGGGGTTCAAGTCCATGGCTCAGACAGGCACAAAAAGTTGGGACTTTGAGTTTGGGAGGTTAGGGTTTCCTTAAGTTTGAGAGGATTTCTTTAGGGAAAAAAAAAATGGATGTGAAGGGAGAGGGGGAAGGAACAAGAACTCTAATGGCTTGAGAGACAAATGATGACTATGATAATAGCAGAACATCACATGATGGTGCTGATGATGATTATTATGAGAAGTGAGGTCATGAGGACAAATATCTAAGCTTAAATATGACAATTCGGTTGTGGGGATAAAGGGTGATACGGCTCTGGGGATGGATGCAATTATAAAAATAATAAAACTCCCCCAAATTCCCAAAATCACCACCACTGAAAAAGACTGGGCCTGCAAATCATATTAATGGTGGTTCAAACTTGTTTTCAGCTCTGTAATGGTGGTTCTAATCTGAGATTAAAAAAGACTGAGCTTCGGACATGAACAGATTCGTCTGAATTATCTTGGCAAAGAATATATGCTTTGAAGTCACTGATTTGAATTCAGGGCAGTGTCTTGTACATGGGTCCTAGACAGACACGTGGCTCATGCAACTTGTTGCACAGTACAAACAAGCCCTGCATTCTGCAATACGATTTCTCACTACAGTGTTAACATATTGGTTTGTCTTCTATACCTAAAATCCTCTCCACCCTCTTATGTCCACTCATGTCTGCCCTTATTATTGTACGATGCTCATGATCTTCATATATTTTGAGTGATTTGTCATTGCACGACTTGGAGTACCTTAGGGTCTGTATTAGCAACATTCATGATTCAATTTTGACAATTGTACGAAGTTTAGTTTAATAAAATAACGTTATGAAAAACAGTAGTCGAGCGTTTTGGATTTCCTTCTTCTCTTTCTGGCATTGGTCAAATCCCTCATTTCCTCCTCCACCTCACGTAATTTCAGCATGTGACACGGACGTGGCATCATTAGGAACAGATCTTAAAACAACAGCATGAGATGATGATGGCAAATTGACACAGACCTTCGAGTTAACCTGAATCTGCAAAAGCTTAGCACGCTGCTTAAATAATAAAGTAAATACTGTCACTGCTGATCAGGAAAAGGAAAGTGAAAATATTGTTCATTAGCGGATTACTCTCAAAAATAAAGTATGCTTGATTTGAGTCCTACTTTAGTTATGATATTCATTTTCTCGACTCTTCCACGTTTTTTTTTTAAAAAAAAAAAAAAAACTCTAATCTGCCGACATACCATGTTTATAATTTTTTTCGTTACTATATAATCTTATTCAATTTCCGGTGGTTTCATGTTTTAATTACCTACTGGGTAGAAATAAATATATTGATAGACCATTCACGTGAGATCGGCAAGAGAGATGTGATGCTTTTGTCCTATGTGGTTCTAATAAAGGCTAATCCACAATGATGTTCTAGTAGAATCCGAGAGGACAGAAAAATAAAAATAAAATTCTCATACCAATATATATATATATATAATACATGTGTGTGTAGATTTATATATATAACATCCAGAAAAGAAGAAAATGGAATTTTGAAAGCCTTTGCTGCGCCTTAAAAAGGATATGATGGGAAAAGGGTAACATGTTAATGAAAAGCATTTGTGTGAATGAGTTTGCGCTACAACTACAGGGCCTATGGATATGACCTCTGCAATTTGGGGTCAAAGAACTGCTTAATGGCTTAGAACAATGCTCTGACAACAATGTCATCATCAGGGAGCACGCGCATGGTCTAAAATCAGACACAAAGATAATAAAGGATTTAGCTATCTAGATTTGGATCAACCCAAAATGGATGATCAGGAACATCACACTCCACCGACTTGATTATCCTTTGCATGAAGATGGCATTTTTTTTCCTCCTTTTCTAGAAATCTCGTTTTCAAATGTCAGGAACATTTATATATATTCTCTATATCCAAACAAATTGATATAATTCTAACCAGTTAAATAATAATAAGGAAAATATTTTAGATATAAAAAAAATTATATAAAAGTAAATTTAGAGGTTGATCTCATACGTTAGATTCTAAAATATTTTTATTATAAAGTAGATCTAATAGATTTTATATAATCTCTATCCTCTTTATATATATATATATATATATATATATATATATATATATAACCGTTCTCTAATAATAAAGCAGTAGCTCATAAAAAGGTGTCATTTCCATGGGGGAAATGGTCAGTTTGGGCCGACAAAATTGATACCAATTAACCTATAAAATTGAAGTAAAGAAACTAACTCGTTAAAAATTTATATCATTTGTATGAAGGGTTAATTAAATTCATATGAGATGGTCCCTTGGTAATAATGGAAAATATTTATTGGATGTGTCCTTTCCCCCCAACGGTTTAAAGTTGGAAGGTTTTCAGTTTTACTTGGATAATTAATAGCATTGACCGAAATGACTACTCAAACAATACTGTACGTGTCAATCTATATATGCGCAAGGTGAATCAGAAAGCAAAAGAATACATCGGATGCATAATTGGTACTTGCCAAAAAGAAAAGAAAAGAAAAGATAGAGATGTTTTTTTTTCTGTAAGTTTATCCATGATCATGGATTGATGCATCACCTTAATTGGCAAAGAAAAGGGAGATAAAAAAGAAAGAAAGAAAAAAAAAGGGCTAGTTCTTTAACATCCTTTTAAGTAGATCATCCTAAGTCCAGTCATGGTCAAAGAACAAGGCGCGTGGTTTTTCTGCAATAATTGTGGCTTTGTTATGTTAGGGGAAGACAGGTCCTACAGCTAAGGGTGGTTAGGGGGCTCAAAGTAGCCCAAATACAATGGTATTTAATTTTCAGCAGCAATATGGTAGTATTAGTATGGCAGTCCTCAGAGAGAGAGGGGGGGTGGTTGTCACTAATGTTCTAATTATAACAAACCCAGATTCCACCCCCCCAGACCACTGCCCTTCAAAATGATGTGGGTCCCAAAAACCAGATAAATGCCCTACATTTTAACTGGCATTCATGTTTGATTGGCTGATGAATGAAACTGGTGGTGGCAGTGGATGATCTACAAAGTGCAAAGAAGTTGTGGGCGTTGATCACCATCCACCACCCAATTAAGAGCATCCATATTCCTGTATGCCATATTAATATTATAAGATGAAAAGATAGGCTCTCAAAGGATGCCAAAAAAGAACATTAAAAAAAAAAAAAAATCTTTAGAGCCAGCCAAAAGAAGATCAAACGATAAGAAACCGATCATCTAGCTAGCTCCTGATCATGATCAGTACTTCTCTTATATTTACTCCTAACGATGTGCCACAAAACCAATTAAAGAATCCAATTCCTGTGTTTTCTTTATTCAAAACTCTTTTCTGGGCTAGCTAGTTGCTCGATCTCAATTTTAATGGGTTTGCAGGAGAACATGATATGATGATCTGTTAGGTTCTTCAAGAAGAATCTTATTATATTTTGCTACTTAAATGCGTTTAACAAGTAAATCTAATATCAGAGTAAATTCATTCAAGCATGCTATATATTGTACAGATCATAAAATTTATTGTTGTTAGCTAACTCCATCTACCGGGTGAAACCATTTATAGAGGGCGTTGGAGAACACACTTCGTCACATATATATTAATCTACCTTATTTATTTTTGGTCTAAGGCCAACTGAAAGGATTAAATCTGTCGACTCTATGAAAGGTTAAACCGTACGTATGCTGATGGTTGTACTGCCTCTGAATAACATTTACAATTGCAG
This sequence comes from Juglans mandshurica, assembly GCA_022457165.1. NCBI lineage: Eukaryota > Viridiplantae > Streptophyta > Magnoliopsida > Fagales > Juglandaceae > Juglans > Juglans mandshurica. The sequence continues at coordinate 12,720,682 of CM039621.1, read as the reverse complement.
GTAAGAAAGTTTTATGAGCTCCATGCATGGCGCAGCAGCACTTAACTGCATGGATGATCGAATTCTAGTACTATATATGAAAACGCTTTAAGTACTACTGATCATGATCCATATCGAAGTTCTATATCATGTGCAACATTATTAAGAGAAAAATAGCTAGCTAGCATGCATGGATGGCGCGGGTTTTTAATAAATTAATTCCCTATTGAATCCAACAAATTAGGTTGGTAGTAATTATATGGTTTATGCAGAAGATCATTAAACTGCTGATCAGCTTCTTACACAGTTACCTCACTGCTACTCTTTCATAAAAACGGCTTCCCCCGCGTACTATATCATGTCTTGCTCACGGTAAACCTCTTGAGCTAATGTATGTAGTATAGTACTAGTCCAGGAAAATTCCTCAGTACTATGGCAGCAGATCAATGTCGCCACCGTCATGTGTTACGTGTAGGTCTCCAGCTTGCAACAACGATGATCAGGTAAAGGCTGATCATTTCTTCTACACTCACGTCGAAAAAGGTCCCTCAAATTCTTGTTCGAACAAAGAAAAAAAAAGGTTGATCTTGCCCGAAGTTGAAAGTCTCAAGTGGAATAAATTAGAAAGATATATACGTTAAGTGAACCATAACATATAATATTGCTGTCCATATAAATATTTCCGACAATATTAAATGAGTAATAAATAGTACTGTAAAACCCACTTGAAGTGTCTATTTCTTTTCCATTGAATGGCTTTAAATTCAGACATTTGAGGATGCACTCATCATCTTAATCCCATTATCCCTTAATTGGGATTGTTTAGCTGGCTGGCAATACGCATGCCTTGGGACCTCACTGGCCTAGCTAGCTACTTTCGTCAAATGGATATAATCGCTGCGCATCAAAATTAATATATATATTTCTTTATAAATTATATCATGTCAATAGTATGAATGAGTACGTTTCTTTCAATTTGATTTGCAAATATAATTTTTCATGATTAACGGATATTAGTTCAAGAGTAATAATATTGCTAATTAATACATTTATAAGTTATACAACAACCGTACATTTTTTTAAAAAAGAGTGAGATCCATTATTAAAAAATTAATTTTTTTTTTAAAAGTCTCATATTTATTAATTTTTTTAAAAAAGAATGCAAGGCACTTGCGCACTCTATAATTATAAATATTATTTCTCTTAATTAAATGAAATGATAAATATTCTGTCTAACTATATAACTATAAATATTCTTTATTTCTCTTAATAAAGAATCATTAGAAAATCAGCGATCGAATAGAGCAAAAAACATGCAAAACACAATTATTGCATGAAATCAAATAACCAATAAGACGAGAAAGCAGTCTTCTACGTACAAGTTTGACCAAGATTTAAATTTAAGTAATTACCAAATTAAGCAAGAAATTAAGAATTTTCTAAAATGATTAGAAAACATATATATAATTGCAGACCCGTAAGGAAAAAGTATAATTTATAACTTGAAACAACACGTGACCATGATCAGGTGTATAACATATATGCAGAAAATTAGAGTTTGGAATTGTGTTTTTATAACATATTAATCCTGATACTATATATTAAATCAAATTCATAATTATTGTCACATGCGTGCTATATTGTTCTACCGACACTTGCCATCTTGACATTGGTTTTAACTTTTATTATCTAAAGCACTTCAAAGTACCATTAACTCATAATCTAAAGCTTCACCTATAACAAGCATATGGTGTGAATTGTGAAAGACTCCCCCGTAGCCCCAGCCCCACTCATACAGTACTGGTATTAAAAAAAAAAAGAGAGAGGCTAAGAACCATATATATGTGGTGTAAAGATAGGATTTACAACTTCCAATGACCGGGCGACACGTCATCATTTTAAGAAGATTACAATAGAACTGGCCTCAGTGATTATCCCATACAATCCCCCCCCCCTGTCTCTCTCTCTCTCTCCCCTCAAGCCTCACCCCTAGTCTCTGATCTCCCCTCAAGAATGCTGACCAGCAGCAGTATTTATCTTCCACAAATATACAACTTACATTGATCAACGTAAGGACTCGATTTTAGAATCACTCTCAAACCGTGTGAATGAGAGAGAAGAATCTGGGTTTGTAGCCAATGATTCGAAGAACAAAATGAAGAAACTTGAGCCAGCGAGGTGCCCGGAAATGGATTATGTGGCCATGGGTGAAATGGGTTTTGGTTTTGTGCCAACTGGTGGGTTTCTATGGCTTGTGAGTGTACCCTTTCGCATAACAAAAAATCTTCACAACCTCCTAACACTCCACATTCTATATTATTTTTAATTTTTATTATTATTTTCTTTTATTAGATATTTATTATATGAATATGAATAAAAAATTTGATATAATTTAAAAAGAGTAAACTCAAAAAAATATTAAAAATTTAAAAAATATTAAATATGGAGTGTAGTGGAGGTTGTGTAGCAAAGCTCTTCGCATAATTATTTTCTTAAGGTTGTGATGGATGGTTTCTTAGGTAATCCAACTCAACTTATTTCAATTAATTTCAAATCAATTATTGAGGAGACTCGTTACTTTTTCAATTTTTCATAAAAAGTTGAAAATATCTTAATCTATTTCATACATTTCACTTAAAAAATTAAATCTATCTCAATCTAACAAAGTTAAATCCATCTTAATAGAATCTACAAAATATTATTTTCCACAATTTAACTCAATTCAACTCATCTCAACATCTAAATGCAATATTAGAGATGCGGCTTTGCTGGCTTGAGGAGAGAGATGGGATTGTATGGGGGAATTACCTGAGACCGATTTTACTGTTATTTTTAGAACGGTGACATGTTGTCCAGCCATTGGAGGATGTAAACTCTCTTTTTAGAGCATTCCTATCCACTTCTCTAAACCCTCCAAATCTCTAAATTTTAGAAAATAAATTTAACTTTTTGACAAAAGTACCTCTCTATTTGGTTTCCTATTTTAAGGAAATATTTTTTTAAAATATTATTATTACAAAAACATTGATTTTAAAAATATTATCTTTTAGAGAGATGAGTAGTTTAAAAAAAACCGTTATAGATGAAAAATGAAAAAATATGGATACAATAAATAATGAAATAATTACGAAAAGGTGAAAAAATTAAGTTAAAAAGTTTTCTTCCGATGATTCCAAGAAAGACAAAAAAAGGAGTAGTTAAAGATGCACAAATAAAGGAGTAGAAAAATAATAAAATAAATAGAAAAAGAATAAAGAGTGCCATGTAAGAGATTTTTTAAAGATGAGTAAAATTTAAGAGAAAATTTTAAAAAGTGTGTTTTTTAGCTAAATTATAGAAAAATTTATCGGAAAGCCAATGCCCTTACACAACATCCATTTTGAAGTTATTCTCTAAAAAAAAAAAAAAAATAGGAAGAGAAAACATGGAAAAAAAAAAAGCAATATATATGTAATATGAGACCTGATATCAACACGGGCTGTGTACAAATAATTTCTGTACGTCCGAAATTAGGCCCAATACGAAGTAAACCACGTGGGCCAACCTAGAATGTCCCATCTGAACCTAAGATTAAAATGGGCTCACTGGCCCATTTAACTAGCCGAAATAAATAAGCCTCCGAAGACTAACTGATATGGACTTCTTAATACTTGGGTTGCTACAGCTACTGGTAATAGTTGACCCCTTAACCGCCGTCGTTCTAAACTTCGTTTGCGTTATTTGTTTCCCGGTCGAAGGTCACTGCTGTTTTGGGCAAATTGTTCTCCCTAAGTTCATATATTGTACAAGTGCGCCTGATCGATCAGCTTCGTGTTCGAGGAATTTAGCGATGATAATGATGAATACGTGCACAGATTGAAGATCAATCAGGTGCACACGAATTAGCGATTTTCCTTCAATGAGGGTTGAAACTTGAGGGGGTTCATTTTTTTGGTAATGGGGTTTCTCAGTTTTTTCAAAAGTTGCTGAATTTTCTTCTCTCTCCCCCCCCCCCCCTCCAAGTTTCCGTGTGGGATTTAGTTGGTTTTGGATTTCCAGACGCAACAAGAAGTGAAAAAGATAAAAAGAAAAGAAGTGAACATTGAAAAGAAAAGAAAAAAATGTCAGCTCAACATCATGGGTGAGAAGATAAATGTTTGGAAGTACTAATGACATAGATTTTATGTTGTGTTAGTATGGCGTTGGGGCCTAACTTCCTTTGTTCTGTGCGTTATGAGCTTTTTAAGATTGGTTTCTGCACAATGACAGACAAAAAAAAAATTGCATGGAAATTGCAACCATGGAGTTCATAATACAATGGAGTTCATAATAAAAGCAACGAGATGATTTGCTAATTTATTCCCCAAAATGAAGGAAATCAGTGTGATCAGAAGAAATGGTGATGAGACTTCTCCAAATAGGCCGTTTCTTCTCATGTTACTTGTCTCTTGTTATACCGATACTTCAATGGCATCACATATATTAATGAGTCGTTAAACAGCATAGTACCTTCCATTCATGTGTGGTTCCTTTTGAAATCACGCAACATCTCCAATTCATAGATCTGCGCCTGTCTTTATATAGGTAGATAAAATTATCTATTTTTGAGATAGGAATTGAAGTAGTAGATCTTTTAGCTCCTGCAAAACTGAACCATATTTAGATTGATATTTTGGCTGAATATTTTTTGAAATAATTTTGGAGTTACCTCCCACCACAACCAATACATAATATTAGTTTTCTTTCTCTTGAGATTTTAGATGTGATCTTTCCAAACACGAACATCTATGTCCTTGCTGCCAATCACAAGCTAGCGGGACTCATATTTAGTGCTTCAATTTCATTGAATGGGCCACAATTGGTAGACTTGCTCACTTCATTTTATTTGCCACCTTAAAATTTTCTTTTGTAGATGAGTATTATTGGGAGTACAAGCAAGATTGCCCAAGGTCAAGTCTGCTTTGGGGGCGATAGCTAAAATCCCATATTAGCAGATAAAAAATCAGTAATGATATATGCTCCGGTATTCTTCATTTGTATGGAAAGTTTGAAACGTAAAAAATTACATTTAGTCAATTTTTCTGCTGATCATGCCTACTACTTTTTCTGTTAGTGCAGCTCTGTCCCCTCTCCTGACCCAATCCCAATGTCTCACTTTCTCCTGATGCACTTGGAACATTCTTGTTATATAATTGCTAAAGGTATTATCTTTATTTCACTCATTTCATTTCCCTACAATCATGTGTTTCCTGCTTATGGTCTTTCATGTTTTTTTTTATACGTAAGAAGAATTTATACATATGGTTTTTCATGTTGACAAGACATTTATTGAGAACCTTGTAATTTGTCAAAGATGTAAAGAACAATTCCTTTTCCTCCAAAAATTTTGTTGAAACAACTCTTCCGCTGATGTCTTCAGCTTACTCACGTGAAATGCAACTGGTGAGAATCCTCCTCTAATTTGCTTGTCTCACACACCACCATTTGCCCTTATGCTATAGTCACTGGCAATGAAGATAAGCTAACACTTGATGATATGTTAGGCTGCTCAAAGTTCTTTATCTTTGAATGAATTTGATTTTCTATGGAATATTTCTGAAGCGTGTGGGAGTTTAGATTTCACAGAAAGACGAGATTGTGGCATATATATGTGAGATTCTACACCAATTTATGTCATTATTCATTCTAGTCCGGTATTTTATCCAAGTTCTGATAACACAGTCCATATGGTTGTCATGAGAAATACTACAAAGAATAGCAGATACCTAAAGAATAATGATTTCTATATAACCTAAATCATGATAAGAGGGATGCAAGCTTTCACTGTAGAAAATATAAGAGCTGCTCTGTTTTTGTCTCTAATGTCACTTGTTGGCACTTGGCAGTATCCATTAAGAAAACGACTAATGAGTTAGCCAGGAATAATGAATTAGATTTTCCTACTTCCCAATACATCAGTATGCAGTATGCATTTGCTTCAGTTTAAAGGGTTTTCACTAGTTGTATGCTGAGTGGATATCATGAATAATATTTCCCATCTCGCTGCATGTGTTTATTGGGGCAGATGAAAAATGTTTATCTTTTTAGTTTGAAACAATCGAGGTATAATAATAGGCTTGTTGCATTTAAAAGACATTTGAGAGCTGGACGTTTACAAAATAATTTACTATAATCTGCAAGAAATTGTAGCACTAATGAAAACAAATATAATCTTCCTGTCGAATAAAAATTAAGAAAGAACGACATATGTTACTCTTTTGGGATCCTGCACCATCATCTCTGCCTTTTGTCAGTCATTGATTATTATTTCAGCTTGGAATACAGAGGTGATGCATGCTCACTGGATGCCATTTAGGAAATTCCTCTATTAGCTCAACTGTACACACCTCTCTATAACGAAGAACTCTTAAAACAAGAAAGAAGAAAGAAGAAAGGAAGAAAACCCAACCAACCAACCAGCCAACCAGCCAACCAACAGACTTCATGAAAGTTCCTTGACAAAATTGAAAGAATCTGCTACCTTCTAGTTTCCTCTTCTTTGCTAGAAGCTAATTCTTTCTTTCAATGTCATGTGCTCTTCCTCTTTCTACTCAGAGTAGCAAGAGCATATTAAGACCTGTTGTGGATAGGATCTGATCCTCTTCGCACTCTCCGTTTGCTCGATTCATTTGGATCAAACTTCTTGTTTACATGTGCCGTTGTCTTCCCTGTGTTTATTTGCTCCATGGCAACAGCCTTAAGAACGCGACGATTCTGTGCCATTAACTCACAATCTTCTTGGCCTTGTTTGAGGGCAAGGTCTATACTTCTCAAGCCAGAAACTTTGTCCGGTTGAACTGCTAAGAAACCAATGCAGATTAGAAGTATGAACACTCTATGAGCACCATAAACCATGGTTTCTTCTCTTGAACAAACAAGAACAATAGAAGTATCTTCCTTTTCTTTAGGATAATAGCAGAGTAAGCAGGTCTGAGCTTGTAAACCTTCTATTCTTATGTTCCATTCCTGTAGACAAGGCTGTTATATATCTCTTAATGGATTTGGAGGGAGCTTGAAAGCATAAAGCAGAGAGGGACCCAAAACACTTAAAAGGAGTTTTAGATTCACAATGCAATCTAAGCAAATTAAGGCTGTGATACAAGAATCTGACAAGGACAAATAAAGGGGTTGGAACAATACCCTTGAGAAGCCAAGTATCTTTTTTCATTTTTCCCCCTACATCTCTATCATTTGCCATGCTTTTATCTACCAAGGAAAGGCCAACCCTGTCTGTTGGACTCAGCCATCTTGCCACATCACCCGACCATGCTTGTGTGTACATGCGACCGGGACTGATATTTTCTTGCTAAGCTAATCGTTTATGCTCAGTATAGGTTCTGTTCCTATGGATGCCATCAAATTGTACTAAATCTAGCGCATACTGGGTAACAGGATGAATATGGGGGGATATGATTTTTTATTTATTTATCTATTTACTTTTTTTTTCCCATAAGAAAGGAGAGCAGGTTGAGTTGATTCTCATAAAAGAGAAGATTTGTATGTAGGGTTATTCTGGTAAATAACAGTTCCTTTGTTATTAAGAAAAGCAGGTTTTTGTTTTTTAACCAGGTATACAGAAGCCATGGGCCCCCTAAAACCAAAACGTTGCTGCAGTGGCAACCAAATCATATAAAGAATAGAGATGGAAGGGAAAGTAGGGGGAATAGAACAGGCCCCAAAAGAAACAAAGCCTTGCTTTATGCCATTCTAAGATCTCCTCTCCACTTTAGAATTCCAAGCTCTATTCCCCATGCAACAAAAATTACCCTTCTTGGTTTCTTGTGCCAAGTGTCGTTCTTTATGCTTTTCTTTGCTCTTCTTTCGCTTGCCAAGCTCTAAATCCTCCATTCAATATTTCAGATAAGACCCACTTCAAGCCTCTCTCTCTCTCTCTCTCTCTCTCTCTCTCTGATTGTTATTTTTTTTTTCTCTCTTTTATTCATGCAGACCGTCTTTTTCTTTATTTTCTGAAATCATATTAAACTCATATGCAATATCACATGCAACTAAGAACATTCTAAAGCGCAAGTGTTTTCACTTTATCAAAATCACGCTACTTGCTGCCTAAAAATGAAGGATGACTGGTCATGGTCCAAGCAATACAACCACAGCTTGGGTGTTTTGTTAATGATCTGATTCTTTGCTTTTTTATCCTCCAATTAAAGTAAAAAGATTTAGGACGAGTTGTTGCTTTCTGGTCTACGTTTTCCTCCACGAGGTTTGAATTTTCTTTTGAGTGTTTTATGCACCATGATGCCATGAACTTGTGTGAACTGTAGTCCATATGTACATTTAAGAGAGAATTCGAAAACCACACGAATTCCCATCAATCTCCATGAAACCAAACTGATCTTTGTACATCCTATTTCATTAGTACTTTTGACAACATTCAAAAATTCTATGTGCAGTCATTTTTGCGTAGTCCTTTTGCACTACTAATGTGATTGGCTGCGTCACTTTTTTTTAATATAAAATAACTGTTTTGGCCAATTACATCAATAATGTGCGCAAAGAGTACACAAAAGTGACTGTATATAGCAGAACTCTTTGACATTAGACATAAAAAACTTATTATTCTTGCAAGATTGATTTTGATTTCTTGACCTACACATTACATGGAAGGTTTATCAAAGTTCAAATTATAAGGACGTGTGCTGAATGCACTGGTCTTGGGTGGCTCCTAGTGAAATGGATATAATCCAACACTAATATTCAATTTCAAACCTATGCCATATAAGGAAATAAATAAATGCTAGGTGGGGCCTTTTTACTTAGTTTGGGGTACGGCTTTATGTACTATGTTAATCTTGATGACTGAAGTACTCATTAGATACCCTTTATTTTATTTTATTTTCATTTTTTGCTTTTGAAGTCTATTACCATTAGAATCTTCAATAATTAGGTGGATCCCACGCCCTCTTATAATTTTATCTGCACCAAAATATTAAGATAACAATTAGTGGTTTTGTAGATTCTCGAGGTTAGTCTTAAAGTTGTAGCTTTTTGTTAATTTTGTTGTAAACCTGATGATCTCATGAGGTGTAGCTCCCCCACCCTTAACTGTCCCAAGTGCAATGACTCCCATCCATATGGTCTACTGACTGAGCCACCAAAGAAAAGAGAGGAAAAGGAGCATAACAAAGCAAGTAAAAGAAGATAAAGCAAATGGAGTTTGGTATTTGTTACAGATCATTACCCTCTTTGAACAATTCCCTGTTCCATTGCTTTTTCCAAAGTTTGTTTTTTGATTACGAAGAACATGTGATTGAATTTGAACGTTTATGTAGGTAAGCATCGTGGGTCATGCTATACCGCTGGCGGCCGCTATTGAAATCGTGATAAATGGTGATGTGGTGAAACCTATACCATGGAATTTGAAAGCAATGATTGGGATCTAAGGGTGGGTTTGAATATTGAAGTGAGTTGAGTTGAGTTGAGATGATAAAATATTGTTAGAATATTATTGTTTATTATTATTATTATTTTGAGATTTGAAAAAGTTGAATTGTTTATTATATTTTATATTGAGATTTGAAAAAGTTGTAATGATGAGTTGAGATGAACTCAACTTTCAAACGAAGCTTAGAGGACCTTAATCCAAGTTCATGCACCAGCATTTACATATTCCGGGAGACGGGAGTGGGAGAAAAAAAAAAAAAAAAAAAAAAAAAAAAAAAAAAAAAAACAAACAAAAAACAGATAGATCTATTGGGACCATTTATTATTTGAAAAGCAAAGATAAAAGCGGGAGCAACAAACAGAATGTAATCAAACTATATGTTAAAGAGATGTTCTTCGAGCTACTTTTAAGATTGTTCTCCTCGAATCACAGTCACGACAAGACTTGTGAGAATATATGCTTTGCCACTTCATCACAATTATATATATTAATCCATATTTTATCATCCTTTCTCACATCTTCTGCTTAGTCTCAATATTTGAAATGAAGGTAGCAGCAATCATGATTATCCTCCAACTGTTGAACGGTGGTGGTCATTATCAAGGAAAAATTTAATTGTAAGCGATTCTGCGTACTAATACGCGCATCCAATCAATATGATTAGTCAGAAAATAGATTTTATTGAAAACAGTACTAATTTGAATTTAAAATATGAAAGCAACAACATTAGTATGCAGATTGGTACGCAAACTTGCTTGTACATAGCAAAACTCCATGTTTAATAATGTGCTAAAAATTGTAGAGTTTGTTGTAAAATTAAAGAAAAGTAGTAAGAGAATTGAAAAACTACAGTATCTAAAATTAGTTATGTAGGAACTAAATATTATTTCTCTCAACTTTCTTATTGTGTGTCTACAACAAATGCTCCTCAAAATACATTTTTATAGGCATGAGAGGATACACAATATTAAATGAATACATGAACTTAGGAAATGACAATACATGAATCAACGGAATACATGAACATGAGAAATAGGAATACATGAATATTCATGAATTCTAATGGTCATCCATCAAATACTTGGAATGTATTTTTTTACATTCATGTATTTACAACACTCCTCCTTAGATGATCATACACAAAAAAATATGTCTCGTTAAAACCTTGCCAAAGAAAATCCAGTAAGAAAAACTTGTGGTAAAGGAAAAAGAGTACAACATTCTAATGTGTCTTTGAATACTTTAGGATTGCCTCATTAAAACCTTAAAAGGAAAAACCATATGGAAAAAAACCTTAGCGAAGGAAAAAGAGTACAATCTGGATAATAATTGATTCCCCTTATAAGTATGTAAAACTTCAATTGTTCATGATAAAAGATCCTTGAGCTGTCGCATTTCAATATTGTGTATCAACTTTTTGAATGTTATAGTTGGTAAAGTTTTAGTGAATAAGTCTGTCAAATTATTACTTGACTGTATTTTCTTGACATCAATGTCGCCGCCCTTTTGAAGTTCGTGTGTATAAAATAATTTTGGAGAAATATGCTTAGTCCTATCACCTTTGATGTAGCCTCCTCTTATTTGCATAATACATGCCACATTATCTTTATATAATATTGTTGGGCTACCTTTGATTGTGGGTAAACCACACTTTTCTTGAATATATTGAATTACTGATCTTAACCAAATGCATTCACGACTTGCTTAATGATTTGCAATAATTTCTGAGTGATTGAAAGAAGTAGCAACTATTGTTTGTTTGACAGACTTTCATAAAATAGTTATACCTCCATATGTAAATAGGTATCCTATTTGAGAACGTCCTTTATGCGGATCAGATAGATAACCTGCATATGCATATCCAATTAATTGTGTACTTGATTTTTTTAGATAAAATAATCCATGTCGATCGTACTACAAAGGTAACGTAGAACATGTTTGACTCCATTCTAATGCCTTCGAGTTGGTGCAGAACTAAATCTTGCTAATAAGTTGACTAAAAATGCAATATCAGGTCTTATACAATTTGCAAGATACATTAAAACACTAATTGCACTAAGGTATGGTATTTCAGGTTTGAAAATTTCTTCAATTTCCCCTCGAGGTCAAAAATGATATTTCTCTACATCCAAGTGATTGAACAACCATTGGAGTGCTCAAAGGGTGAGCTTTATCCATATAAAAGTACTTCAAGACTTTTTCTGTATATGCAGACTGATGAACTAAAATTTCATTTGAAAAATGTTCAATTTCTAGACCAAGACAAAATCTGATTTTTCCAAGATTTAAGTCTACATATACTGCAATAATTGCGAATCCAGACTCTGACTTCTTAATGAAAACACATGAAAAATTGGATTATTCTCAATTCTTTTTTTCAATAGATATTCGCTAAGACGATTGTACTACATGCATCCAAATTGATTTAAACCATATAATAATTTTTGTAATTTGATAGAATAAATACTACCGAATTTTGAATTATATGTTTCAGGCAGTTTATATCTTTTAGAGATTTTCATGTATATATCATTATCTAGTGATCCATATAAATATGTGGTAACCACATCCATTAAATGCATATCTAAACTTTTTATGACTATCAAGTTAATAAAAGATCTGAATGTAATCGAATCCATTACAGAAGAATATATTTCTTGATAATCAGTACTAGGAATCTGTGAGAAACCTTATGCATCAAGTCGTGCTTTATATCTCACGATTTCATTTTTCTCATTACGTTTACGTACAAATACCCACTTATAGCCAACAGGTGTAACATCTTTAGGTGTTTGGACTATAGGTCCAAATACTTCACGTTTTGCAAGTGAATTCAATTCTGCATAATTGCATTTTTTCATTTTTGCCAATCATTTCTATGTCGACATTCTGTGACGGTTTGTAGTTCAATTTCATCATTACTTCTTGTAATGTCAATAATAACTTTAAATGATAATATATTGTCGAAAATAATTTTATTTTTATCCCACAATTCTCTTGTACTTACATAATTTATGGAGATCTTGTTATTTTCATGTACCTGTTCCTCTTTAAGAGATATCTCTTCAGAAGATTCCTTTTCAGGAGAATTTGGTGTTGAAAGTTTGGCTGGATTAATTGATTTTGTTGCCTGTTTTGTAGGTATGGTTTCTTCAGGAACACTAATTTCTTTTTCTTTTGCTTTTCTCTTTCGGGGAATTTTATCATTTGCACCAATAAGTCTTCCATGCTTCAGGCATGTCTTAGATTCATTTGTTGCTTGATTTCTTGATTGTCATACAGGGACTTCAATCCTCGCAGGACTATTAGCAACTGGAATATGAGATTTTATTATTTTCTTATTATCAGTAAATGTATCCGGTAATTGATTTGCAATACCTTGTAAATGAATAATCCTCTGAACTTCCAGTTTGAACTTTCAGTTCACATTGATTTGTATGAGAATCAATATGAGATAATGTCGAAACATTCTATATTATTTTTCTTTGTACTCCAAGCGCATATTCTTCTTCTAAATGATGGAAAAATTGTTTCATCAAAATGACAATTTTCGAAACGTGCATTAAAAATATTACTAGTTAAAGGTTCAAAGTATCTAATAATAAAAGGAGAATTAACACCAATATAAATTCCAAGTCTTCGTTGAGGGCCTAACTTAGTGCATTTGGGAGGTACAATTGGAACATAGACAGTACAACAAAAAATACGAAAATGAAAAATATTTGGTGGTTGACTAAAAGCAAGTTGCAATGGGGAATGTTTATTATAGGCAGTTGGTCTAATCTGAACTAATGATCGATGCAACATGTAATATTGCAAGTCCCCAAGCATAAATAGGTAGTTTTGTTCTCATAAGCAAATGTTTAGCAATTAATTGTAGTCATTTAATAAAGATTCGGTCAAACCATTCTGAGTATGTACATGAGCAACTGAATGTATCAAAGGCTTGAGATGTAAATTCTCCTACATTTTCCCATCTAATAGACTTGATTGGATAACCAGGAAATTGAGCTCGTAATCTAATTATTTGTGCAAGAAGTCTAGCAAATGAAATATTACGAGTAGAGAGTAAACAAACATATGGCCACCCAGTTAATGCATCTATTAAGACCATAAATTATCTAAATAGTCCACATGACAGATGTATTGCCTACATATGTCCCCACGAATTCTTTCTAAAAATGACGGAGACTCAATTACTACCTTAGAAGGGGGATGGTCTGATAATTGGTTTTCCTTGAAAATATGGTGCACATGGATAATCACTTAGTAAAAGAATCTTCTGGTTTTTTAGAGGATGTCTATGTGAGTTCTCAATTATTTGTCGCATCATAATTGATCCCAGATATACAAAGCGATCATGCCAAAGAATAAAGATCTTTAGATCAGAGCACCTCATATGCATTACAATATTTGATTCAATTATACTCATAGTTGTATAATATAAGTCCGAAGAGAAAGCTGGCAATTTTCCCAATATGAATTTTCGGCTCGAAATCATAGAAGTAATATAAAGATATTCATTACTGCATTCATTGATGGTTTCAACATGATAACCATTACGACGAATATTTTTAAAACTTAGTAAATTTCTTATAGATTTTGAAGAGTACAAAGTATCGTAGATACATAATTTTGTTTCTTCTGGTAACATTATATTTGCTCTTCTAGAGTTTTCAATTAGGTTTGAAGAACTGGATATGGTATTGACATTAACTCTATTTAATGTTAAACATTGAAAATATTTCTTATATTTAAGAATTGTATGTGTGGTACAACTGTCTGTGAGACATAAATCTCCACCAATTTTCTTCAAATTGATCAATAAAATCCATGCTTCAGTGATTAGAGAAATCTCACAGATAGCTTTCAACGTCAAAGAACACGACAATTGGCTAAAGTTTCGTGCTGATAACGTGTTGTAAAATTAAAGAAAAGTAGCAAAAGAATTGAAAGATAGCAATATCTAAAATTAGTTCTTCAGAAACTAAATATTATTTCTCTCAACTTCCTTGTTATGTGCCTACAACAAATGCTCCTCAAGACACCATTTTTATATGTATGAGAGGATACATAATATTAAATGAATACATGAATTTAGGGAATGACAATACATGAATCAAAGAGATACATGAACATGAAAAATAGGAATACATGAATATTCAAAAATTCTAATGATCATCCATCAAATACATGAAATGTATTTTACTATATTCATGTATTTAGAAGAGAGTTTTCTCCTAATTTATCTTCAAATGTTACAGCATATGTGACACACTCCTAATTTATCCTCAACGTGGCGTATATATGACACAGACTCCGTACAAGGTAAGATGCATGCACATTGTCAATGGCCACAGACATGGTTGTGGAGAAAGAAAAAGTGGGGAAGAGAAACGGAGGGCAAATTTCCTAATCATACTTCTTGTCCCTGGCTTCGTCTAAATTCGTAAGATCAAAATATGCCAACAACATATGCCACGGCCGAGAAAACCATACAGAACCTCAGAAGCAAAATGCAAAATTATATAACACCATTTCATTGCCTTCAAGTCCTTCGTCTGGTGCTAACCAATCACATTTTCTCCAGAGTATGTAAAGCAACCATAATATATGCCAGCCTCCGTTTGGATGTTGAAATAAGTTGAATTAAAGTGTGAATATTAATATTTTGTATATCCCATTAAAATGTGATTAAAATGTATAAAATAAGTTGAAATAAATTAAACTTTTTTATGAGAAGTTAAAAAAATAGTAAATTCCATCAATAATTGATTTGAGATGAATTAAATTTGATTGAACATCCAAACACAATCTTAGTGGCTGCATCTAGTCCCCCACAAGGTGACTGACATCAAAAGATCCCCTGACCAATAAGAAAGCAAGCTTCTATCATTTGCCGGAACATCAAATACTGTGACATCAAATTGATAGATGATTAAAAAAAAAAAAAAAACCAGAGAAATTTATTGAAGCTCCGACATCACACAAAGGGTCAGATTATTAAAAAAAAAAAAAGAAGAAGAAGAATAATCATTGACTAAATGGGTTACAACCCTTGTTTATGTGACCAAGACAGGACATTCCAGATAACAAATCTGGTGTTTGAAGGTGCTCATGCTGAGGACTGCGAAATTCATATATACATATACATAAAGATGGAAAAAACATAATAAGAAGAAATTGTGGCTCTTCAACAAGCCACAACAGTATTAACCACAGACATAGCCTTGATTTTTTTGGTTCTTTACTTTTAAATCTCTGGATAAGTGAAACATACGGAATTTATTTTTCACTAATTTCTGCCCAATCACACTCTCTCATTAGGACGCATAAAACCATGGAAGTGTTGGCGCAACTACATACAAATTAAACAGTTTCCTGGTGTGAAGCCACTGTGGGTCCTGATGCTATTGCAAATTGCAGACCCCCATGTTGCCCGGGTTGTAGCACGAAAGCAATTTGGTTTGCTGCCAACGCTGCAGCCTCCTGTCTCACAAAATCACCATAGTAAACTTTAGATGATAAATCCCAATTTAATTACAAAAGTATGTATAATGGTACGTGTTCTGATCATCAAATGTAAAAGCTATTTATATTCATTAGAAATTTAGAGGTGGTTATAGATAGCAAAATTAGATGGGAAAAAATATATAAAGGTTGATTTGGCTAAAATAATAGATGACATCAATAAAATCCTTATTTACTGATAATAAAAAATGGATGAAACAATTAAAAGATATTACAATTAAGAGTGGAACTAAAGTCAAGACTGACCTGTCTTTGACGTCGACGCTGCAAGATACTAATGGCCCAAGCCATTATGTAGCAGGGCAATAGAAACCCAGCAGCTCGAAGCAAGAAGAGCTGCAGAACATCAACTAAATATCAGCTTCCTTGCGGACCTAACCCACAGAATTATCTTAAAAATAAATAGTGCGGTGGGACACAGGACATTAAGGGCTTGTTTGGATAGTGAGATGAGATGGTTTTAGATGAATTGAATAAAATATTGTTAGAATATTATTTTTTAATATTATTATTATTTTGAGATTTGAAAAAATTAAATTATTTATTATATTTTGTATGAGAATTTGAGAAAACTATAATGATGAGATGAGATGGGATGGGTTGAGAGTGTTGCTGTATTCAAATGGGGCCTAAATCAAAAGAAATTCATGTTCAAACTGCACTTACGGAGAAAAAAGTAGACGTGTCATCTTCTGCATCAGGATCTGTGATGCTCAATGCATGCCGCAAGAGCAGAAGGGCCATTAACTGCCAAACACAGCAAATCAAGATCTTAAATGCATGGAATTCCAAGGAATGGAAAATATTCTCTCTTATTTTCTTCAACTTTTAGATTTCATTTATAAAGAACTAACAGTAATGCCAGGTGTCCTCCTTTGTCATCCTATGTAATTGGATTACAACCCTAGCACTCATTTATTGGTATTTACTTACCAACAAAAACAGAAACCCAACAGTAATGGGAATAAATTTTTTAACCCATCGACAGTGGAAACACCTTCAAGGGCTTAAAAATCACAGAATGGTTTTTTCATTTTCACAAACCTATCTTCCGTCAAATATTAAAGATCAATAAGAGCTTAAATTTTAATACACGCTTTGACCGATAGCACGTCTATGTCCAATGAGATATTGGCATCACTGCACGAAAGTGCAGTTATTATGCAGATGTGTGTGTGCATGTGTTTTTTCCAATGACTAATGGACTTCTGCATATGCTTTTCAGTCAAGAATTTATAGTTCACGGGCTTACAATTAGTGCAACTGAACGGCAAAACGCAGCTCCACTAGCATTTGAAGCTGCATACTCATCATATTCAGCTTCCAAAAAATGGCGTTCTGCTTCTGCAATTGCCAATATGCGAGGGTCGCCAAGATCCAAAGGAGTTCCAGAGATTGTCCAGCCTCCACTGCAAGAAGGAAGCACCACAAAAGATTTCAGAAGACAGATTCAAATTGACATCTATGCAATGCATAATAATAAAATCGCTGAAGTATATATTTAAACAACTGGAAACAAATAAGAAGGAAGATTTAACTTGCCCAATATTGATAGCAGTTTCTTCAGGGTGAGGAGGAGGAGGTGGAGCAGTATAACCAGGTTGGTAAGGCTGCACATAAACAGGGTGCCATCAACAATGGAGAGCATTTAAATATAAACTACACCATTCTAATGATAAACCCTGCAACAAAATTAATTCCAAAGCATGCCACATACAGTTTGATAGAAAAAAACATGTTCAAGGGAAACAAATATGAAGCCAAATTTTTTTGGGTAATTGATAGGAAGCCTAATTACCTGAAGGGAAAATGTATATAAGCAACGAACATAACAATTACAAGATCTGAGCACATTCTGTAAAATTTCTATGAATCACATGTATAATGGGTTTCACACATAGTTTCTATTTCAGTTCAAATATATTTTTCTTCGAAAAACAGACCGGGTTCAAACCATGCCCCAAATATCACCCATCACATAGCCAAAGTAAATTATTATATGAGAACTGTGGCTTTCTCGTTTACAATAATTCCATGGAGCAAGTATACTAGTTTTTTTTTTTTTTTTGATAAGTCACATGGAGCAAGTATACTAGTACTTATGAATTCTTTAAAAACTTTGAGGATCATATAGCCATCAATGCCTTAGAAAAGTAACTTCAACAAAAGATGTATGCTGCTTACGAAACGGCACAAAACATAAAACACTAGATTTAAAAAGCATACCTGATGACAGATCTCACATGTTATATCTCCTTTCTCATTGCACCAATGTTGAACACACTTTCTATGCGCATACTGACAAACATATGAAGTCAATAGTATAATAATAAGGATAAATCATATTAATTTCACTTCACTGTATGGTAGGAAAAGAAAGATTAGAAAAAAGAACAAGAGATGTCACTTCCTAGAGCAGTTTCTAGTAGTTTCCATTGCTTAATAAAGCACCTTAAGAAAAAATTTCCATTCTGATACTAAAATATGTGACTCATCATGCCTAACAACAGTGGTCCACCGAAATAATTCTCAAAAAAAGGAAATCTATTTATTAGCCATAGTTTTGAGTTAATCATTGCCTAATGACACAAGCTACCAGAATTCTAGGCCAGTGATAAACAAGAATGGTACTTAATCCAGTGTTATCAAATGCAAGATAATCATTAACTGCATGAAGACTGACTTTTCTGTTACAAGTGATGATAGCATTACACCTAGGAAAAGACTCTTTTAACTATTGATATTGGCTTTACCCTTACCAACTTCCAGAGAGGTTGTATTGTGCAGCATAGCAAAACATGGCTAATTCCAAACAAAGTTGAACTGTCATTACTTGTCGTAAGTAATCTCATGGTGAGAGAACATAACCAATGTCGTAAGTAATCTCATGGTGAGAGAACATAACCACAAAACCTATCAAGCTCCATGGAGCCACTCTACAACGACCCAATGGCTATGATTAATTCAAAAGCTTTAAATACAGATAATTAGCGTGCCTTTGATTTTTTTTTTTTTAAAAAAAACATATTATTGGTCTCCATCTCCTTTAAAGAAAATTCATTCCCACGATGCGACCCCTTTCCTTCTCCTTTTATATAAACACCATTTTTAATTCAAACCAACCATACAAGTTTTCACAAAGGTATACCACTTCAACTGAAAACTTGTATGGTTGGTCGGAAAACATTAACACATAGGACTTCGTCTTCAACAAACATGCACCTATTCTAAGACATTATACATAGCAAAAGGTCAAGAAATTCTTCGATCCTACATTTTTTTTTCCCAGATAAGTATTAATACTACAATTATCAACAAAGCATACTTCCTATCACACAATTCGGCAGCACATATCTAAACAGAGACACACGCAAATAGGTTCAAATAGGTCCGATTTGATAACGTTGGAGAAAACGGATTTAAAGATCATACCTTGAGGCTGCCACTACAAGCACAAGGGGTCTCCAAGTTTTCGACGCTATCCTCCTCTTGGCATATACGGCACTCCGCCATCTGAATCAGCGGTTCCTCCTCATCCGAGCTCTCACAGTGCACAACCCTCTCATTCTCATCCAACGAACACGACGGTCCGGCAGCTTCAGCGCCTGGGCCGCCCCCTTGCGGCCCAGAAGGATCCTCGGCCGGGGGCTCGGTCACCGGCTCTACTGCCGACGGCCGAATCAGACGGTCCACGTACAACACCAAGTGATCACTCATTTTTTCCAACGGAATCACCACAATATCGCCGAAAAACTTAACAAATCAAACACGACCCTGCCTTCAAAATCTGAAACCTAAAATTAAATAAAATTTTTAAAAAACCCAAAAAATGAACCCAAAAAAAATGAAGAGGCCAGGCAGCAGGGAAACCCCTTGATCGCGCTGTTGAAGGCAGCGGGGATCCGGAGGTTTCCGAGAAAATTAGAAAGGTGGAAAATGAGAGAAAAATCCTGATGACAGAAATCTAACCTGAAAAAGAGAAATTGCTCCGGGTTTTTCCTACCAGTCGACGAGTTTGGCTTGGAATTTTGCCAAAAGTAGGCTATTTATTTATGGAAAATGAAAGTCGACCCCTCAAACTTACCCGTTAATCTTACTGCTACTGAATTTTAATTTATATATATATATTAGAGGAATGTTAATAGGGTAATTCTACGTACAATCGTGAAATGCGTAATCGCTTTGAAAAAGAGTGGGGTCCATTATTAAAAAATTAATTTTTTTTATGTGAGTCCTATATTTTATTCATTTTTTTCAAAGCGATTACGCGGCAGTTACACAATTCACGGTTGTAAGTATATTTTCTTATGTTAATAACTAAAGTAATCATTATTAATGAAATTGTATATATTTTTATTATTTTTAATAATTAAAAAAAAATAAAAAAATACTTAAAAAAATTGAAAGAAAAAAAAAATTTATAATTAGCGATATGTTCAACGTAAGCTTACTAGTATGATACTTTATTTATTGAAAAATACTAGTAGAACCTTTCAAATTTATCCTCTAATCTTATCGTTTATGTATTTTAATTATTTTATTTTATGATTAAGTAAGTAATTATTAATAAAATTATATATATATATTAATTTAAAAATAAATAAAAATAAAATAAAAGAACAACGTACGTCCAACGGGAAACACTGGCCCGCTAGCATGATCCTTATTTTTTTATTTATTTATAGTAGGTTGGTGTGGTCTTTGGTCTCGGGTTCCCCCGATCGTCAACTCAACTGGGTTTCCTTCCTAATCCTAACGTGCATCCAACGGCCTCGAGGCTAATTCTGTCATTGCATGTGGACATTGCCGCGTAAACGACCGGTTCCCACCTTCCCCCCACAAAAGTTGGATCCGGGCCCATTATGGATTATTGTCAACGGCGCATTATGCCGAGAGAAATGATTTCGACTCAAAGGTGTTATGGTGCTCACTGCTCAATGTAACGCGAAGGAAATAGATGATAATTCGATGTATATTACAAATGGAAAATGATAATTGCAGTTACGAGTGTATAAGTGTCGTACAGTCGTTTTGAAAAAAATGAATAAATACGAAACTTACATAAAAAGAAATTAATTTTTTAATAGTAGAATCTATTCTTTTTCAAAGCGACTGCATGATGTTTGCGCATTTCACGACTATATGCAGTATGAAAAAATCTATTCATCCTCCCATCATCCCATGATGTGACATTAGATGATAGGTTTATAAGTGAAATATAATAAATAATATCTAATCATCTAATGACACATCATAAGATAATGAAATGATGATAGAAATTGAGATAATAAGTAACATTACTCATATAGCATTATTAATTACAAATATCAGTATAAGATTCTGATGAAAAAGGTAAATCTCATAAAATTCGAGGATCCAACCTCCAGAAAAGCAAATTCCAGATAAGATATTCAATAATGAATCCCTCTCTTACCCCTTTACACCCTTATGGTACTGTCTTGTCAAACCTTACATGAAAAATAATGACAGACTAACTAATTATATTCCCAGTTACTACTGGACAAAAGCATAAAAGCGTGTGTAATCCAATGGGTCCCAAAACGCATCACTTTATTTATTCCCTTGAAATGGCATCGTCAGGACCTGGCAGCTAAACGACGTCGCCTCGACTTCTACATTATCCCTAACACGAGCTCCTCGAAACATCGAACCTTCACTTCTCATCTCCTATGTTGCTCAGAACAGCACTTCCCCAAACTCTTCCTTCCCGATCTGAGCCCTTAATAGAGAGGGGGAGATTTACACTATATTTCAGAAGTGGGATAAAAAAAGAGACTTTTTTCGATTCTTTATCTCCGATACCTTCTCTAAGGGCAGGGAAGTAGCCTTCTATCTCCGATCGAGCAAAGCGCTTGCTAGTTCTAAATGAGAGAGTTGGCGTGCATTCGGTTTTGTTAGGATTTTTATACCTGCCTATCTTCATTTAAATTTGAAAGTCATGTAAAAAAATTATGTTTTAATAATAAATTTCACCTTTTTCTATAGGAAATACGCGAGACTTGCATATATCTAATATTATTCTTATATTTACATGAGAATATTTTTTTTACATTTAGAAAGTTTTAAGGATAATTACAGGTTCTTGGTAAGAGGGAAAAATCATATTTACATCAATATTAATTATTGATGTCGTGTTTCGCATACCCTTTAGGCCAGACTCCAATAACTCAGATCTTCACAATGAGTCCTGCAAAGTGAAGAACATATGCAGCCTTAAGAGGGTGGCCTAGGGGCTGGGCCTGGGGAGCCTCCGATGCCAAAATCAGTAAGTGTTATTAGAGTGTAGTAAATAAGTAAGAAAGTCTAGGGATTAGAGATAGTTTCCTCGTACCTAAGATAAGCTATTTATACTATACGTTCGGAGAGCAGATCATGCCTGTCACAATAAGGTCTGGAGTCTTCGTACTACTCATTTTTTCAGAACCTTTAAATGTGGCATGGCTCCATGTCGGCTTCACGATGGTGGAGTGCAACTTGACTTTACGACGTCATTAATGTGAGGTGGCTCATTGCGCCTCAGTTTGATTTATGTAAATCGTTGATACTCTGATGCTGACGAATTGAGGGTTCTCTGCGTTTCCTGTATATCCTGTGCATATTCTGTTTTCGAGGGAGGTCGCCGATTGTGTCAGGTCGGGCTGTCTTGTCGACTAGATGGCGCCCCTCCTTGACTGACAGCTAGCTCTGTGCTTGAGTAAGATCCTCATTTGTTTTAGGCTTTTAGGCCGAGGTTCAGTGGGCCTTTCTTGAGGGGAAAATTTTCCTTATAGTTACCCCGTCAATTCTTCCCGGATAGGCCCGTGAGGAATTCCTTTTATCTCCTTTGTCTTAGGTTCGGCTAAGTTCTCGATTCTCCTAGCCGCATGATGAGTGACCATCTGTATTCCATTCGTACAAGAGCGTAACTTTTAGCCATGTTTACACATTTAATGGCGCCCCTCCAGCTTCTTCGCCACGTCCGTGTATTCTGCACTCATTAATTTGCATGTCATTCCAAGGGATACACTTACGGTGGTTGCGCTAACCGAGAGATCTTGGTACTTGAGTGGGACACGTGTGAGATATGTGGAGTTATGATGCTTCGATTAGAGGGATTTCCCTCTTGTCTTTATATATAAGGGCTCCCCTTTAGTTGAGTGGCCTGTCGCAATTTTGCCTTGTTTTACTATTCTGCAGTTTCATTTCCTTATCTTTCCTCAAAAGTATTTTTGTGAGTCTCTTATTGTCGTTATGGCCCCAAAGAAATCATCGCACTACGATTCCTACATGGTGACCTCTGGAGCATACTCGGTCGCTGCCGCTCGAGATGACCCCATTACAGATGATTTCGCAAGATTTTTCTGGCGATCGACAATTACTTCCAAGGAATTGGAGGAACTGAAAGCGACCTACGAGATTCCTCCAAAGCTGGAGCTGGAAGTACCTCCTCCCACCGGCGGAGCAGTGGATGAGGAAGGCTACGGTATCAAAGTTGCAGCGTATCCTGCAATGTTTTCCTGTGGCCTAAGGTTGCCAATTCCCCGACCTGTGCGTGAAGTGCTGGCTTTTTTTGAGTTGGTGCCCGCACAACTCCTCCCCGTTGCAGGGAGGATTTTGGTCTTGTATTGTCCTTTGGCGCCGCGCCTTAGAGGAGGTCGGATTTGACTATCCTGACTTGACTGCCTGTGAATTCTTCATTACCCACAATTTGCTATGGAAGGGTCAGTGCATCTACAACTTTCAACTCGTCCAAGAATTGGCCCGGATAGAGGGACAACATAGGGTGGCGAAAGGATATAACCACATGTTCTTCTTTCTACCAGTCCACGATTGAGAATATCCACTAGGGCAGGCCGTTAGGTGGCTATTCTTTATTGTATTTTATTTCTCTAATATGTGTTTTTAATATATCTATCGCATGTGTCCTTATTTCAATCTTCCCCATTCTACTTCTTGTTGATCTCCCCTATTTGGATGGTTCTTTTATTTGTCTTCTACTTTTTGGCATGTAATTTTGTCTGCTACGATATTATATTATATTATATTATATTATGAAAAAATCTACACAACTTCTTACTATTCACATAACCTCCATACACCACACTTTTTTTAATTTTTATTATTTTTTTCTTTTATAAAAAATTTAATATATGAATATTAAATAGAAGAATTGAATTGTTTAAAAAGAATAAACTAAAAAAAAAAAAATTTTAAAAATATATTAAAAATTTTAAAAAAATATGGTGTGTGGAGGTTGGGAGGTTGTGTAACATTGCTCTTATACTATATTCAATTTTCAATTTTATAAATGTTTGTCTTATTCATTATGTTTGTTGTCATTCTTAATATTTTATTAGGGGTGGGCTCCGACTCCGACGGAGTCGGAGTTGTCATTTCCGACCTCCGACTCCGACAAAAGTCGGAGCCAAAGTTCCCCTCCGACTCCGACTCCGAACGTAGTCGGAGTCCGATTCCGATCGGATGTCGGAGCTCTGACCTCCGATCGGAGTTCCGAACGGAGGTCGGAGCTCCGACCTCCGATGGTAACTCCGACTGGAGTTCGGAGGGAGTTCCGAACGGAGGTCGGAGTTCCGAACGGAGGTCGGAGCTCCGACCTCCGTTCGGAGTTCCGAACTCAATTTCAGATTTTTTTATTATTATTATTATTTAAATTTTGTTGTTCAATTTCGTTTCAGATAGTAGGCAACATATATTTTTTTTTTAAAAGTGAACCATCTACAAATATTTGGTTTATTCAAGAGTTTTCAATAATTTAAATATTCGTTCTGATTTTGTTACTGAATTTTGATTATATATTTAATTTGTTTTATCTCCGCCTGAAATTGTATTATACAATAGGACATGTATTATACAATAGGACATGTATTATTATGATACAATAATACATATATCGATGTATTATTACATTGAGGTTCGGTTGATGTGCGCTTGACTCAGACGAACCCATCCAAATGAGTTCGTTCGACGTGCGCTCGACGTGCGCTCGAGCAGAAGCCATACAGAAAGGTTCGCTCGACGTGCGCTCGACGTAGCGCTCGAGCAGAACCCATCCAGAAAGGTTCGCTCAATGTGCGCTCGAAGTGGCGCTCAAGTAGAACTCATATAGAGAGGTTCGCTCGATGTGCGCTCGACGTGGAGCTCGAGCAGAATTCATCCAGAGAGGTTCGCTCGACGTGCGCTCGACGTGGCGCTCGAGCATAATCCATACAGAGAGGATTGCTCGACCTGCGCTCGACGTCGCACTCGAGCAGAATCCATACAGAGAGTTTCGCTCGATAAGCGCTCGACGTAGCGCTCGAGCAGAACTCTTCTAGAATCTAGAGAGGTTCGCTCGATGAGCGCTCGACGTAGCGCTCGAGCAGAACTCTTCCAGAGAGGTTCGCTCGATGAGCGTTCGACGTAACGCTCGAGCAGAACTCTTCCAGAGAGGTTCGCTTGACTTCCGCTCGACATATCGCTCGAGCAATGTTCAATACAACGTGCGCTCGACTTGCGCTCGACACCTCGCTCGAGCGCAAGTCTTCAAAACAGTGTAAAATTCATGTTTTTGAGCGCCGTGTTGGGGACTATATTGAATATTCAATACACAAGAATCACAACTGCTGGCTCCAATTCACAAGAGACGTGCTTGAATTAAATTTAGGGCTCATAAATTTAGGGCTCACCGTAGGTGGAAGCTGAACAGAGGGACGGCGGCATGGAGGAGCAACGACGAACGGTGTTCTGAAGAACGCGAGACGGAGGGTTCACTGGTGACTGGTTCATGCACTGGGACGGGAGACGCGAGAGAGAACACTGTGGAAGAAGAACTGAAGAAGTGAAGAAGGAAGAAGAAGAAGTGAAAACTGAAAAGGAAGAATAAGTGAAGAAGGAAGGAGAAGAAGAAGTCGTTCTGGAGGAACGACCGAACGACACCGTTCCATATTAAGTGGAACGGTGTCGTTCAAACGATTTTTTTTTTTTAAACCCAGTTCCAAAACGACGTCGTTTTGGAGCTGGGTTTAAAAAAAAAAAAATCGGAGTCGGAGTCGGAGCTCCTTTGAGCTCCGAACTCCGACTCCGACTCCGAAAATTATTCGGAGCTACTCCGAATTCCGACTCCGAATTCCGACAACTCCGACTCCGTCGGAGTCGGCATCGGAGCGGAGGTCAGACGGAGTCGGAATTCTCGGAATTCTGCACACCCCTATATTTTATTATAGCGTCATTCAATAAATAACATTCTAATTTAATATATTTTATTTTTTTATATTTTCTTTGTCATGGATCAGCTGGTCTGTTATTATCTTGGTCGATGCCATTACACTACTTGTTCATCTACTCTATTCCCACTCTTCATTTATTTCTCCTTTACTTTCCGGTATTTTTTTTTATCACTTTTACTTGAAGTATGTTTTTTATATTTATTTTGTAATACTTACTCTGTTTACTCATATGTGATTAGTTAACTTAATATGTTGTTTAGATATTTTTTTTTAAATAAATGTTTCTTTTTGTTGCTTTAAATATAAATAATTACTATTTATATTCTCGTATGTATATGCATGCATATTTGTATGTTTGATATATTGTTATTTAATTCTTAAATTTTTCTGTTAAATTCATACAATATCAATAATTTGCCGTAAGAAATGACAATTGGTGAAACAATATTGTTAGCAAAATAAACTTATACCTAAATTTTACAAATATCATCGTTATTAACTCTTATATAAATTTTTCTAAAAAAGAAATCTTGAAAATTTAAACAAAAAACCTGAAAGAGAATTTGAGATATGGTCAATTGCTCCAAAACAAGTTGAATGTACTCTCTGTTAATGCCGTTCCTGCGATAGTAGGTTGAATGTTTCAAATATCTCGTTATGTATTATAGTTATAAACATTATGTAGATCGTGTGTATAATATGCTTTATAAACAAGAAAAAAAATTCTAAAACTATAGATAGAATTCTATCCGTTTATAGTTAAAAATTTGAAATATAGCAAAATTGTTCAACTGGGCAAACATGCCGCACATGTTGCCCTTACTAGTATATATATATATATATAGTAAATTTTTACAACAATAATCATTTTTCTATTAAAGAGTCATGAATTTGGTATTAAAAAGGAAAGAAGGATAGATCGTGCTTTGGTGACCAGATCTAACCACCGCGGAGAGTGTGCGATGCTTGTACATCTTTGAATTATATCTAACATTACTCAAAAACTTACTTTTGTTATATAAAGGTATGTACTTATTTTTTTAACTCTAAGTTTCTGTCCATCAATAACTTACTAGTATTGAAAATTCTATTAGATTATATATTCTCGTTATTTTTTTTATTATAAAATTTGATTTCTATAAAGAATATGAACCTATAACTTAAAAAATCAAATGACCTTTTATATCATTTTTATATCAAAAAATACTTTTTGAATTTGTTTCCAAACAAATGTAACATGTTTGAAAATGTTTTAAACATAAAGTTTCTAAATAGTAAGTAACTTTTTAACATTAACACTTATTACTTAAATTCTGCAACTATAAATCTTAAGCTAAAAGCTAAATTACCCACCACAATTCCACCAGTACTAACTGTTCCCCCCTAATTCTCCAGATATATCCCACCCCCAACTACCCACTCTTTTCAATAACGGCCTCCACATTTTCTGCAAACCCTTGAGATCCCCACCCCTCTTCCCTGCTTCCACCCTTTTCCGCCCCCCTTTACGCCAACCACCGTCATGATGGAACGTCGAGGACCCCTTGCTAGAATCCTCTCTATCCTACCGCTCACCCTGTCCCTTCTTACTAGCAGCTTTGGTAGCCCTCAGCCACATACCAAACTGGACAGCACTGCTCTTCCTTGAATTAGAGGAGAACCCCTCACTGCCATGCACCATCCTTCCACACCTAAAACAATTCTTAGGTAATTTCTCGTATTGGATCGGAATCCACATATTAGCACCATTAAAATTTATGGTCCTCCCCCTAGTCACGGGTTTCCTAACATCCATCTCCACCAATAACCTCAAATATCTACCCCACCCTACACCATCATCCGGCACATCAACCTTCATCACCTGCCCAATCGAGGCACCAATTTGCTCACCAATTCAACTATTCATACAAGCCATAGGAAGATTATGGAGTTGAATCCAGAAAATCTCCAAATGAAAATCCAGCAGATGTGGTTGCACTTTCACGTCCACTGGCTTCAACACAAAAATATTGTTATCGAATAACCATGGTCTCCCAGCATAGACCCAATCCCTATCCCTGCCATTTGCAAAAGTGATAGCAAATGTGTTCTCCCTAATCCCCTTAAAAGAAACAGTATTCTCAACCTTCCACACCCTCAGCATTGTGGACTTGATCACCTCTAAGCCTACTTTCCTATCTGCGAACAGTCGCCCCACCAAACTCCTTCGTTCACAACTATGCAGTTCTTCCAACTCAACATCCTCAATAACAATGGTTTTACTTTCATCCTCGTTCAAATCAAGAACATGGTTCCATGCAGAATTAAGATCTTCCATCACACCTGTGCAGAGAGAAACCCCACCTGACGTGGGACACCCTCTTTTACTCAGAAAAGCAAAGAGAAAAACCTTCACCTCTATCGCACCTGAGAGAGAAGAATTGTATCTAGCATAACTCAAAAACTTATTTTTGTTATATAAATGTATGTACTTATTTTTTTTTTTAACTCTAAGTGACCATCAATAACTTACTAGTATTGAAAATTCTATTAGATTATATATTCTTGTTATTTTTTTTATTATAAAATTTGATTTCTATCAAAGATATAGTCCTAATCTTAAAAAAATCAAATGACATTTTATATTATTTCTACCTCAAATTTTTTTTTAAAATTTGTTTCAAAACAAATATAACATGTTTGAAAATGCTTTAAACATATGGATTCCGAATAGTAAATAACTTTTTAATAATATCGCTTATTACTTAAATTCTGCAACTATAAGCCTTAAGCTAAAAGCTAAATTATCCACCACAATTCCAAACATGCACTAACACCTTCTCTCATTACATTTTGATAATGAGAAATTAAGAGAAGGTTCATTTTTCCTATAATATAAGTATATTTCTTTTAAAAATTAGCACATGAAACAAACCTTTTAAGTAACCATCACTCACCTAGGGGTTCATATGGCCTCTTTTTACACTTGGAATGATCAAATTAATTTTTGGTTTCGTCGTGCGGGTAAATGTTCTCAGGTTAGAATCATCTTTGGCCTTCTGCCCTCTATTATTTCTTGGAAACTTTGGGAGAGGCGCTGTAAAGCCCGGTATGAAGATAAAACTCATTCAAAAGAGTCGGTTTGGCACGCTATTAAACTTTGGCTCCGGCGCACCATGGACCAGATCATGAAAGTGTGCTCCCTCTCCGTCCAGGACATAGATATTTTGAATAGACTAGATATCCCCGTTTTACTCCCTAAGCCCAAGAGGGTCCGGGTGGTAAAATGGCACCGGCCCCGTCAAGGCTGGGTAAAACTCAATACAGATGGTAGTAGTTTCGGGAACCCTGGCACCTCGAGCGCTGGGGGTGTTATTCGGGATGAGGATGGAAGATTACTTGTGGCTTATTCTATGCCCTTGGGTTTGGATACCAATAACTTTGCTGAACTCAAAAGCTTATTGGAAGGTGTTCGCAGATGTCACGCACTTGGATTTTATCGGGTTCAAATAGAGACCGACTCTCAACTGGTGGTTAATTGGATTGAAAGGAATAAGTGCCCCATTTGGTATTTAGAAGATTTCTGGGAGGAGATACAAGAACATCTGAATAGCCTGGAGTACACAGTGAATCACATCTTTCGTGAAGGTAATGCCGTGGCTGACTTTCTAGCTAAGTGTGGGGCGGAAGGGTTGAACTCTGATTGGGATGACATTCACATGCTGCCTAGCCTGGTGAGGGGTCTTCTCCGCATGGACAAGCTGGGTATGCCCTACCTGAGGATATCATAAGTTTCGTGCCAGGTCTGTTTGTTCGTTGTTTATTTGTTTCTCGTTGTTTTCAAATTATTTGCGTTTCTGTTTGCTTTGTGTTCTGGGTTTTTTTGCAGGTGCCCCTCTTTTGGCTAGCTGGGATGTAGGTTTTGTATCTTATTTAAGGCCGTGTATCCTATATAGTTATACTGATTTTGATGCCTGAGTTTTTTATTTAGCGTTTATGTAAGTCCCAGGTGTCGTTCTTGTAACCACGGTTTCCCTCCGCCACAAGTGAGGACAATCAATAAAATTGGGGTCCCGTCCTCTTTTAAAAAAAAAAAAAAAAAAAAAAAACCTTTTAAGTAACCATATATAGGGTGTATATGACCACAAATTTCTTTATGATATTCGGGTAAGTTGATTTTTTGTTTATTTGGGAATAAGGGTGGCAATTCTTGTTTTTTAATCGTGTTCGTGTCGTGTTAAGTCATGACATTCGACTATATAAGTCAATCTAAACTCAATCCGTTAAGCTAAATGTGGCAAACTTTTAAATCCTAATTCTGACTCATTTAAATAATGGGAATGTATTGTTACTCATTTTGACCATTTGTATAAAGCAAAGAAGAAGAAGATGATGATGATGTCTTTATCTTTTTTTTTTTTTTTGGGATTATCAATTTCATATTTATTGGAGTATTTTTTATTGGAAAATGATTTATACACAATATTTTTCATAACATATTTCACAACAATATGTTAAATAAGAGGTAATTTTGTAACACTCTTTATAAAAGTAATATTACTTTACAAAAATACTATCATCTTATAATATTATTATAAAATGTGTTGTAAAAATATGTTGTGTATGTATCAATGTTGTTTTTTTGTTTGTATCGAGACAAGCCCCGGCTGTAGAGAATTGAGTCCTATATATATATATATATATATGAGGGAACAGTTAAATTGACTCTAATTTATTGCATTTAAGGCTACAGTGGTCGTGAGGACGATGAATTAAATGCCAAAATGGAAGCCTTTAAGGATATAAATAAGACTGAAGTCTGGTCCACATTCCCTAAACCAAAGTCATTTTAAAGTTGGGAGTAAATGACGGTCACAACTATCAGCGAGTCCATGTCATCTGTATTAGAACATGTCAACTAGGTGTGTTGGAAAGTTATTAATGTTTGTATTTGACTTTTTTAAGTCATATTTATATGTCATTTCTTATATGAATGAGATATGATCCTTTTATCAAAAAAAAAAAAACTATCAGCGAGACGCCTAAGTGGACTTTATATACAAATATTGCTCACTTTCATGGAAGCAGTCATTGTGAATTGGTCAGTCCTTCTGATTGTTTTGTGTGCCTAGTTTTTTACTTGGCAATCACCAGCTTTCTTTTATTTATTTTCAGGCCAAAATGTTGACCCAACTTCATCTTTTTTTTTTTTTTTTTGTTCGGGTGCCCTACCCATGTCTTTTATTTTTAGAAATCTAAGTCTAAAAATCTATATATCCGAAAATATGATTAAATTCATATTATAGAATCATCAAGAATTTTATAGAATCTTGTAGAGTATAGAATTCTCGCATTTGAATTATTATATCACATAGCAATATCAATAAATAGATAAAAGAAAATCATACTCTTACTAACTTTGGACAAATTGAATCTAATTTTATTTAATCAATTATTTAATGAACTGTGCGTGAAGGCAAAATTAGACTTGATTATTAGGCCCGTTTTGAGAAGTATCACATATAATCATTATAACTTTATCAAATTTCTATACAAAATATAATAAACAATTCAACTTTTTCAAATTCTAAAACAATAATAATATTCTAAAAATATTTTATTCAACTAATCTAAAATCATCCCATCTCATCTCATCTCAATTCCCTATCCAAACAGCACCTTGATACAATTTGTAGAAAACTTAATTCAACTTATATATAAAAATATTTACAAAACCCCAAAATTGATTTGTTAAAAATTTGTAAATAAATTATACGATAATAAACATAATCCATTCATGCTTATTAAGTAAATAAACCCAAGTGTTCATAAATATAAAATATAGAGGACTGCTATAGCTACAAAAAGATTACATAAAAATAATCTCACAAACTGACATAATTTCATGTGATTCGTTAGATCTATTTTATAATAAAAATAACTTTATAATCTGACGAATTACATGAAACCACTTTAATTTGTATGATTACTTTTGTATAATCCATTTGTAGCTAAAACATTTCTCTAAAATATTTTTTGATCAAAACATTTCTCTAAAATATATTCGATAAGAGCACCAAGTTCGACTCATATTCAAATAAAAATTAAATAAACATAACCCGACCAACTTACTACTCACTCAAACTTGGGTCATTTACACCCCTAAACTACTGGCTTCATCCAAATCATGTGACCAAGCTTGAATATCACCCTAAATAAGGGTTTGTGGCAAATTCATTCATGTGATAAGCAAGTAACAGGAAGGATGAATTGTCGTGAGCAAGGATCTTGTCATACACATGAATTGGATAAAGTCATCAGTTTAGAAGATGCCCAATGGGAGGCTGCACCAGTTACAATTTCCCCACAAGAATTAAACGATTCATAAATTACAAAAATTGTTAAATCAAGTCCCAGCCGTTCTGCATTGATGTGAAAAATTAACTGCCAAAAAATAAAAATAAAAATAAAAGAAACAAATGATCAAACAGAGACTGATTGTAAACGGTTGCAATTGCCACTCGAGACCCAGACAAGAAAAATGACAGATAATTAACCGTACAATCAAATATAACATTGAGTAAAATATTTCTGCGTAGAACATAATTTCATAGGGCATTAAAGGAACAGCATCTCTACTCCCCCACAAAGATTATAGCTCCCCACAACCAACCAACCCCACATTTTAACCTAACCTAATAGACTAAATGATGGCTGACATATGAGAGATTTTTTTCTTTTTTGATGTTTTCATTCCCGATAATTACAAAATGGGAATGTGATATTTTTACCAATTTCCACATATACACGTTCCATCCACATGGAAGCCTTGAGAGGGTAACTGTCAGCATTAACCGAGGAAGCATAAAATAACTTACATGTTTTGTGATTACGCAGCTTCTTCTTCCTGATAAGTGAAACCAGCGATTAGGTTGAGCTTCCGTGTATAAGTGATCAATATCTGTTGACACGGGTGACTATATACCGTCCTTTCTCCAGATCATAAATTGTCTTCAACTGGGGCTTTCTCCACTTTGATACAGACCATGCCGCGAACATCAAAACTAGAAAGATAGCAATGATCGAGAGCAGTGTGGGTGAGTCATTGCTTATAATGTTAGCGATCCAGTGAGCATGCTCCAAATCAAATTTAGCTGTGCTCTGCAGAATGAAGGCTCCTAAAGCCCAGTCAAGCGGAATATTTCCCACCTGATTTGAAACCTCAATCCTGTTCAACAGTAATTCCAATCAATAAGATCAACCTACACCAAACATACAGCTTTATATATGCACACAAATGCGCACATGTAGACTTTTCTTTATGGGTAAACAAAAATTTTATTGATGACAAAGATAGGCATAACCCATGCACATTGGACATATGCAAGAGCGAAAACTAGGCATGATTAGTAGTTGTTTCCAGAAACTCATGGATATTCAGACTATTAAAATCTATTACAATTGACCGATGGAATTAAGTGTTTAAAAAGAAATTTGAGCACACGTAGACTTCACATTAACACATCATCGTGCACAGAAATGCAGTTGTGATTGAAAAAAAGTGGGAAGCTTTATATAAAAAAAGGTAGGGGGGAAAAGAGGCCTGTAACATGCTGACCCTTGCCACAAAGATTGTACCAACTGCCCTAGCCCCAGCAAGACCCATGTAGGGAACCGACTAATCCTGTTCAACATGGAGCATGGAATGTAACGCCCCAATGGAAGACTCAAACTACATAGCCTATACTCCAAAAGGACTAGTCAATGATACAATTAGAGCCCTACTATAACCTTATAAAGAACAAGAACTTCTCCTTCCCAAGCAATGTGGGATCCCATACACCATCTACCCTTATTCATATCATATGGGGTATCACAATCTACCCCTCTTAAATTCCCGACGTCCTCGTCGGGCCTGTCCATTGTAGGTGACACGGCTCAAGTCTCACATTTCTGATTGGGATAGGCTCTGATACCATTTATAACGCCCCAATAGAAGACTCAAACCACATAGCCTATACTCCAAAAGGACTAGTCAATGATACAATTGGAGACCCACTATAACCTTATAAAGAGCAAGAATTTTTCCTTCCCAAGCAATGTGGGATCCCATACACCACCTACCCTTATCCATATCATATGGGATATCACATGGAAGTTCTGGGTGCACCACATGGCAACAGAGCTGATGCGACACATTGCTCAGCTGGTTGAGCTTTCTACAAAACAATAAGTGATGCGAGAATGCGAGAACCGTGATCTCATTGTTGTGGCTATAAAGGGGGCCTACAGGAGATGTTGGCAATCAGATCTCCTAAGAAAATGGACTGAAGCCTAATCACACCTAAATGGCATGCACCGTGCTATCTTGTGGATTGACATGATCAAATTCGATATAAATAGTGGCTTATTAAAGGAACACAATATGCCAAAGTGATAGCGCAAGGATATACCTTTCATCATGGAAAGAAACCCCAAGACTGTCATGAAGTAGGGCCACAATATATGCTGAAGAGAAGCAATACCGCAGTAAATCTTCCTCCTTAAGTGAACGGTATTTCTTCTTCAACTCCAACCAATCTTCTCCACAGAATTGTTGTCCAGCCATCATCAGCTCAGAAAGAAATGATCTTGGAGCCAAGTCAAAGAACTAACCAAAGGGAAACAAACAAAAAGAAGGACAAAAAAAATTCAGAAAAGCATGTAAACAGAGCATCTAAAATGATATAAGTGCAGAAGAGAAATGAAAAGAATCTTAAGAGTATAATTATTCATTCATCCAGATGGATGCATATAGAAGCCACGAAAAAAATGGCAAAATACCTTAGAAGTATAGAAGAAATTTTCTGTTGCCAAAAACTTTCCCTGAAGTTTAGGTATGAAAGTTGATCCTATGTGGCAACTCTGATAGGAGCATTTCTCTGTGTTCACATAAAGAAATGTATTTACCCTCATTACTCTAAAAAAACGAAGATAATTCCATGAAACAGAATTTAACAATAATGGCCTGATTGGTAACCTTTTCCTTTTTGTAACAACATTAATGCAGCATTTCTGCATTCTGAAAAGTTCCCTTTAGATTGAAGAGTAGCTAAATATCTATTCTTCGTGTCCAATGAACCTGGAGAAAGCTTCCACGACTCCACATTATGCGAGTACCCTTTAGGGGTACAAGGATCAATCAAGATTCCCTTTTCAAGAGACTCAGTAACTACATCAATGAAACTGACGTCAGAATAATAGAAAAAGCATTTCTTACTACAAACCATGAGGCATCATGTAATTATGCCCCTTACCCAGATAACACAGATGTAGCAAACAACAAGAAAAGACAGAAACAGCACTACTGGTATAATGGTAATGATTACATATGGTCTACCAAAAAAACTTCTTTTTTTTTTTTTTTTTTTTTTTGGGGGGGGGGGGGGGGGGGGGGGGTGCATTAGGTGAAGAAAAGAGTGGTTTTCCACCTCAGTGCTATTTAATCATGCCAACTTCCTATTAAAAAAATTATAAGGTGACCATGTCATAAGCAGAGGCAGTTTAAGAATTGACATAACCAAAGCACAGCTGCCATAATGACACCCTTTGTATACCATACTCAGATCTGCTGACCTCAAACCATCTTTGGATGTTTCATGACCATTCTAAAGGTCCAATATGTTTCACAGTAACTATAAAAAACAATCCCGAACTAATTCAACACCATTAAAAATCCCAGCAAGGAAATAGTATCCATCATTTCACTTTTGATTAAGCATTTTCCATAAAGACTTCATTTACTTGAGTTGGTCTATATTAGAAGCATAAATGTCTTTTGATGAAATCACCAAGAAAAATATAATCACAAGAATATATCCAGCACATTGTCTGTGTTAGTAGATAAATAACATTTTTTCATACAATCCCATTTCTAAATACAAATTTTACTTCAGCCACAACGAGCTGTTTCACCTCCTATGACATCTTAAAAGTGCCCCCATTCAATTCATTGTTTATTTTTAAATACCTTCTAATTGCCAGGATTGAAATTACATAATAAGAGCCCACTAACTAGCAGAAGGAACTATGCCTGATTTACAAAAATAATCACAGGAACTTCACTCACGGGCCATTGTGACATTCTGGAACTAATAGCCAAACATATGGAAGAACAATTATTCAAACCTCATCATCGATATTTGAAACCTGGCCCCCTCTAGAAAATTAAGAGCCTATAGAATAATCTCATACATAGGTATCTGACAGGATACGAAATTTCGATCTTGCAAGAATCACAACAAAAAAGCACAATTGGTATCACTCAGACAACCCAAGTTCAAGGCATAACAAGAACAATCAAAAACTTCCTTCAGAAACTACTGAACCAAAACCATAATGCAGAAAAAAAACATGCATATTTACCTAAGTTCAAGTCTCCTAAAACAAGTGCTTCCCTCAATGAGTCAAAGGCAACATTCTGTGAAAAAAGAACACATTAAAAATGCTCTAAATTATATTGTAGCACCTTAGATAAAATCAAAATGCCAA
Organism: Juglans mandshurica; assembly: GCA_022457165.1. Lineage (NCBI taxonomy): Eukaryota > Viridiplantae > Streptophyta > Magnoliopsida > Fagales > Juglandaceae > Juglans > Juglans mandshurica. Next base: position 12,684,019 of record CM039621.1, on the reverse strand, counting down.
ACTTCTGAACATTTACAATAAGTTTTTTTCTTTTTTTTAATGACTAAGAAAAATTTATTAATCCACATAATTAGCCATAGCCCAAGTAACCCAGGAGGTATACAAGAGAAAGACACCTAATTACAAGCTAAGAGCTGAAAAAAACAGCATGCAAGTCATTAAAATTAGTCCCATCCAATACAATAGCCGAGGCCCAAACTAGCAACTAATGAAAGAAAAAATCTCTAATCCCTCCCAATGAACGATCTCTATTGTCAAAACAAAAGCTCATTCCTCTCATTCCGAATACACCACATAAGGCAAAAAGGCACCATCTTCCAAACAGCCGCAATTTGTCGATTGCCCTGAATTCCTCTCCAACAAGCCAAACGATTCACCACCCTCTTGGGTATCACCCAAACAATGCCAAGCCTAACAAAAACCTCATCCCATATAGCCTTAACCACATCATAATGGAGAAGAAGGTGATCCGCCAATTCTCCACACCTTTTGCACATAAAGCACCAATCCATTATAACAATACTGCACTTTCTTAGCTTATTAATAGTTAGAATTTTCCCATGAATCCAACCAACCAAAGAAAGCCACCTTGAGAGGCACTTTGCTTCTCCAAATAGTTTTCCAAGGAAAATCAGTAGGAGAATGAGTCGACATAACCTTGTAAAAAGATCTAACCGAAAAGTTCTTATTTCCAGGATGAATCCAAAGCAACCTCCCCCCATCCTGACTTTATATTGAAAGCGTATAACATGCTGACAAAATCAGTGATGTCCCCCACCTCCCAATCCTGGACAGCTCTAGTAAAACCCACTGACCACTGAAGAAAACCAGTAGAATTATCTATATAATCAGCCACAGAGGCACCTTTATCCAAACCAATTCTGAAAAGAGAAGGGAAGACATTCTTCAGAGGATCATCTCCACACCATAAATCATGCCAAAATCTGATCTCGGTACCCCTACCCATTCCGAATGAATTCCACACTCCCACACCATACGCCCCTCTTACAATAAGATTAATCACAATTAATTAGAGTTGGGCTGGCTTGGGTTATGCTAGAAGGATAGGAGACCTCTTTGCAAGTTGGAGGGGGCTACATGACAGTTCACGAATTGCAAGAGTGTAGATGGTCCTTATCTGCCTACTTGGGGAACACTTGGAGGGAAAGAACAAATAGAAATTTTGCAGATCACAGCGGCTATAGATTTAATGGGCTGATTTTTCATGATTTCCTTGTATTCTTTTTTTATTTTTAATCAGGTATATTTTTTTCTATTTCTAATCAGGTGCTTCTTTTGTATACATCATGTGTACTTTGGGTTATGCTAATTTTTCATAAAATCTTTGATTACTTATATAAAAAAAAAAGTTTAATGCAACTAAATTCTTTTATGTAATATTAATCCATAGGGCCTCATTGGTCATTGTTACAACAACCCATGGTTATGGACCCGAATCGACTCGTATGGAACATTTTTCTTTTCCAAGTGAACTTCCCAAGGAAAGAGTAAACTTTTCGAAGAAAAAGTTCGCAAAACGCATTCGAATTAAACAATACAGATTGAAATGAACACCTACCTGGCCAAAATGAAGAAAACTGTGGCTGTAGAGATTATATGTGATATTCCCAAATCTAACAGAATGTGAGAACTCGGGTGGCATTGATTCACTTGAAACAAAGGTAACCTGTAATCAGATCAAACAAGATATTCTAAGTAGCAATCTCAGATTCAATGTTCTCAACTTCAAAAATGCCAATCAAAGTAAGTGAAATTCATTTCAGAAGAACCACGCCACAATGTGGTACAGATATAACTAACTAACTAGTCAAGGCATCAAATGGAGTTGCTGCGAGTTTTGAGTTCCAGCATTCTAAATGGTTTCTAGTATGAAGTACTAGGTGGAAACAAATCAATGAACTTTTCAATGCGCACAGCTCTTGATAGGACATCAAATAGACGATCGAGAACAAAACACATATATTGAGCAAATGGATAAAAGTTAAATACTCTTGCCCTCTAGAGCTAGATTACTCAAAGATAGTGGCTAATCACGTTTTCCAAAAACGAAACATAGCTGCTGGGAAGGATCTGCAATAGATACATACTGCATTGGAACCGAAACCCAACACATCCAACTTGTTGTTTGTATAACTCCTAGTTATATTGTGGTGGAGTGGCAAGTTAGTATGGGACAGGATTTTGTGATCGGCATTCCAAATCATGAAAAACAATTAGAAGCAGAGAGAAAAGAACTAAACCTGAGCAGAAGCGCCACCAAGTTCAATAATCCCAGTTGTCTGCAGAGGATCACCTCCAAGAGTCCCAAGTGCATAGTTTGCAACAACCCAAGCATAAATCCCTTCATCAACGCCTGACAGAACCACATTTAAAACAGTTCTCCATTTCTTAAATACTAAAACCACAAGCAAAACAAAATGGAGATAGTGACGCAGTACAGGAGACAAACAAAAGAAGAATGGCACACCGGTAATAATGGAAGCCCACTCGTCCCGAAACTTAAACACCGAGGACCGGAGCACTCGCCTGCACGACTCCATAATCCGATCCCGCAGTTCCGATTCGAGCAACCGGAGCCCCGCGGTCGCCATGAGCCGAATCTCAGTCTGCCCCCAAAGCTCCTTCGGGACCCTTCCCTTCCCAAACTCCAGGAGCTCCTTCAGCGACCCACCTGCCCCATCCGAATCCTCCGCGAACGCCGAGAGCCCCGGGTTCACCCGCATCGAAGCCAACCCGTCCTTCCCGAAATCATACACCGCATTTCCATTCTCGACCCGGTACTCGATCACGTGGATCCGAGTCCCCGTGCTCCCTCCGTCGATGACAATCCCGTACTTTCTCTTCACGGAATTCCGCGAGCTTCTTCCGAAAACCAATAAATAACAAAGTAACAAAGCGAAAGATATGGAAATCAAAGCGAAAATGAATAAACTGGATTTGCTGTGCTTGGAACTGGAATTGCGAGAGAAGAGATTGGACCGAGTTCCGGGTCGTATTTGGAGCTTAATCGGATCCATAACTACGTCGGCCTTACGTTTGGAATGGACCCTTGCACGGGCATTCAACCGTCGCATCAAAGACTGAGATTTGTGATGGAGAAAGAGAATGCGATATCATATGATTATACCCAAAAAAAGAATCGACAAAATCAGTTTTTGATGTTGGTGATGATGCTGATAACAACGTTGCGGAGGTCTTGGCGGTGGAGGTTCGGATCGGAGACGGAGAGGGCAATCATTCAAGGGTTTCGCCCTCTCAATTTCTCCGTGTCGCTCTCCCCTCGGTCTAGCTCTCCCCTCTGTCTAATCGATCAGGGAAGAGCTATTTGCTTTTTATGCGTGAAGTGTTTTTGCCCCCCCCCATTCAATCAAGAGTTCGTATAGGTACAGGCGAGTTAGCGGACGAATCCGCGTACCAAGTTTACGTGGCGGAGTAATTTTTATTTAAAATAAAGTAAAAAAAGAAAGGAAAACGCGAATATCATCTTCCTCTCTATAGATTTTTTATTCTTCTTCCACTTCGAATCTGCGCGCCAATCTCTCCTATGTCTTCACGAACTATTAAAGCATCGTGATCAACATGGAATCAACAACCTTAAACTATAAGATTATGAAGATACAGATGCTGATAATCGTGGCATCTCAGATGGTTCTGATATAAAGGCACAACTATCATCAAATGGACTTGCTGCTAAACTATCATCAAATGGACTTGCTGCTAGTAATGTCCTTTGTGATTCATTTACTAGAAAGTCCTTAACTTAGCTCAGTTATAATATACCTTTATATAAATTTAGAGTCTGTTACATAGCTGTATAGAATTTAGAATATTCGCTTGTCCTCCAGTTTGTTAGGATTGCTTTTTACTTCCTTTTATAAGTAGCACCACTTTGTAATGCACCATACGGATATGAAATGAAATAGCATCTTTTCATCAGCTCTCTCTTTGCTCTTTCTTCTTCTTCTTCTTCTTTCCTTATTCTCACATGGTATCAAGAGCCACAGAGTGAGATATATTTTTTTTTTTCAAAATGACTTCAAACAACATTTTCTGGATTTTACCAATATAATTAACCCCTATCGACTTGATAATGGGGATAACCCTTCTTTTTCCTTGATCCCTGACCTTCTTACCACAGATAACTATACCACATGGTCAAGAGCTATGTGCAGAGCTCTTCGTGCCAAAAACAAACTGGGTTTCATTAATGGCACTCTATTCAAACCTAAAAAGACTATTGACCCCCTTCATGAAGCCTGGGAAAGATGTAATGATTTAGTTGTGTCATGGCTTCACAACTCAATCAATCCAACCCTCAAATCCAGCATTGCCTTGGTGGATGATGCTAAGCAAATATGGGATGAGCTCAAAGATCGATTTACTCAACAAAATGGGCATCGAATCTTTTAGCTCAAGAAGTCCCTAACATGTTTGCAACAAGAAAATGATCCAGTCAATGTCTATTTTGGCAAACTTAAAAACTCTATGGGATGAACTCCTTATATATGATCTAATGCCCGATTACAAATGTGGCAAACTTTCTGTGTTACTTGATAGATACCAGAGGGATTGCGTCATACAATTTCTCATGGGCTTAAATGATTCTTACAGTATTAGTCGTGACCAAATCATGCTACTGGATCCATTGCCTCCCATAAACAAAATTTTCTTCATGATCTAGCAGCAAAAGATGCAATATACCATGATTTATGCCATCCTTTCACCATATTCAATGGCTCTTGCTGTTAAACAGCCATATTCCTCATATAAAACTTTTTTCAAACCAACTCAGCAACCCAAGCGTGACAAGCCATTTTGTACTCATTGCAAGATTCAGGGTCATTCTCTAGAGAACTGCTTCAAGACAGGAAATGCACAAGCCCCAGTTTGCACTCACTGTCACATAACTGGTCACATAGCAGACAAGTGCTATAAATTGCATGGCTACCCACCTGGGCACAAGTTACATGGTAAGATCAAGCCATCTGGATTCTCTTCTGCCAACATGACCTCACTCGAGCCAGAAGACCCATTAGATACCAAATTCAACTTTACCAAGGATCAATATCAGCATCTCTTATCTCTGTTGCAATCCAAGGAAGTTTCCATTGCAAATCATTCAATCAACAATGTCTAGACAGATTGTCCGCATCCCTCCACTATGAATGGTATCTCCTTTTACTTCAATACCATCATTCAAACACATAAATCAAACATACACTCACCATGGATCATTGACATTGGTGCTACAGATCATATGATCTGCAACACCTCTCTTTTTTCATCCATAACATCATATGTTTCCTTTGTTGTAAAACTTCCAAATGGCCAAACAGCACCTGTTACTCATATTGGCACTATTCACATCACTAACACATTAATTTTACACAATGTGTTATGTGTGCCTTCATTTCATTTCAATTTAATCTCAGCAAAACAGTTAACTAATTCACTTTCTTGCTGTTTTATTTTCCTTTCACAAATTTGTTTTATCCAAGACCTTTTGTCATGGACCACGATTGGCATGGGTGAGATGAAGAATGGTCTATACCATTTACTTGCAGAACCAGTGTCCTCAACAGATCTATTTGATCATTTTTCATTTTCTTTACATAAAAACATTTCTGTTTCAGCTATCTTCAAAGGTGTTGATGTCATTTCAGATCTCTGGCATTGTAGAATGGGTCATACACCCATCTCAAAATTAAATATAATCACAGATCCCTCTATTAAGAAACACATATTTGCCATTTCTGATTCAAATCCATGTTATATCTGTCCAATTGCAAAGCATAAAAGGCTCCCATTTCCACAAAAACATCTTTGAAATTATTAACTGTGATATATGGGGACGCAATTCAATTGAAGCATATGATGGTACCAAATACTTTCTAACCATTGTAGATGATTTTTCTAGGAGAACTTGGAGCTATCTGCTCAAAGCTAAATCTAATACAAGATCATGTATTGAATCTTTCTGCAATTTAGTAGAGACTCAATTTCACACTCGAGTACAAATTCTTAGAAGTGACAATGGACTTGAGTTCCAAATGAGAGATTTTTTCAATAAAAAAGGCATTATTCATCACAGAACTTGTGTGGAAACCCCACAACAAAATGGGTTAGCTGAAAGAAAGCACCAACATCTCTTGAATATAGCCAGAGCCCTTAAAATTCAATAACCTTCCTCCCCTCTATTGGAATGATTGCATCCTCACTGCAGCTTATATTGTCAATCGAATTCCCACCCCTCTACTTTCCAATAAAACACCATTTGAGTTTCTTTTTAATATCCCTCCCACATATTCTCACATGAAAACTGCTTTGATGTTTATGCTTTGCCTCTAGTCTATCTCAAAATAGAAAGAAATTTTATCACTGAGATAAACATTGTGTTTTTCTTGGTTACCCATTTGGGGTAAAAGGTTACAAGTTACTTGATCTCAACACCAAAGCAGTTTTTATCTCTAGGGATGTTACATTTCATGAAAATGTCTCCCCCTTCCATCATCAATCTCATCCCTCACCACCTCCACAATCATCACCTCATCCTTTTCTCTACCCCATTTCCTATTCTCATCTTTCAACTCCTTCACCTTCCACTACAACTACTCTGCCTATACCTCTAGAAAATCAACTCACATCACTCATTCCTTCTACTCCAGTAGTTCCTCCCTCCATTTTTCCTCTTGAATCAAATGAAGAACCTACATCACAATCTGCTCTTCCACCAACTGAAGCACCTGCATCTCCATCTGCCCTTAGGAAAACCACTAGAACAAGGAAAGCCCCTCAATATCTCAGAGACTTTCATTGCCAGCAAGCTACTTCAATCTCACCCACTCAATCATTGGTCAAGGCATCTCATACACCAGGTATACCATTCCCCTTGTCTTCTTCTATTTCTTATGAAAATTTATCAATTGCATTCTCTTTATTTTCTGCCACTATCTCAACACACAATGACCCACACACTTACAAACAAGCTGTCAAGGACCCAGATTGGTGCCAAGCAATGGACACTGAACTTCAGGCTTTAGAACTCAATGACACGTGGATCCTTACTGATTTGCCCCTGGAAAACTCCTGTTGACTGCAAATATGTTTACAAAACTAAGTACCTCCAATGGTACTGTTGAGAGAAAGAAAGCAAAATTAGTTGCTAAAGGCTTCACCCAGCAGGAAGGGGTGGACTATCATGAAACCTTCTCACTAGTTGTGAAGATAGTTACTGTCAAAACTATTCTAGCCTTAGCTGCAATTAAAGGGTGACATCTACAATAATTTGATGTTAACAATGTTTTTCTCAATGGGGAGCTCAAAGAGGAAATATACATGAAAAACCCACCTGGCTATTGCAAGGGTAAACCTGGTCAGGTATGCAAGCTGCTCAGAAGTCTTTATGGACTCAAACAGGCCTCACGCCAATGGTATGACAAGTTCTCTACCTCTTTGATTTAATTTGGTTTCACACAGTCCAAGGCTGATTATAGTCTCTTCACTTGCATCACTGATACCACATTTACAGCATTACTAGTCTATGTAGATGACATAGTAGTTGCTTGTAGTTCCCTTGATTCAATTTATGCCCTCAAAACTTTTTTGAACAACCAATTCAGAATTAAAGACCTTGGACCCTTGAGATATTTTCTTGGCATTGAGGTTGCTAGATCTCCCATTAGTATTCACTTTTGTCAAAGAAAATACACTCTAGACATCCTTGCTGATTCGGGACAATTGGCTTCTAAGCCCTTAAAGATTCCAATGGATCAAAACCATAAACTAAGTAAGTCCACAGGGACTCCTCTAGCTGATCCTACTCCATATAGACAACTCATTGGACGTCTACTTTACCTCACCATAACAAGACCAGATATAAGCTACTCTACTCAGGTTCTCAGTCAATTTATGGACCATCCTTCCACCTCTCATCTTGCTGATGCTCACAAGGTATTGAAATACCTTAAAAATGCACCTGGTCAAGGGTTACTACTGTCATCTACATCTTCAATCCAACTGAAGGACTACTGTGACTCAGATTGGGCAACCTGTCCTGATACCCGAAAGTCCGTTACTGGCTACTGCATTTTCTTGGGTCATTATCTCATTTCTTGGAAATCCAAGAAACAAACAACTGTGTCAAGATCTTCTGCTGAGGCAGAATAGTGTTCCATGGCCTCCATCACCACTGAATTCACTTGGCTGAGGCACTTATTTACTAATCTTTCCATCCCTCATCCACAAGCTGCTGAATTGTTTTGTGACAACCAAGCTGCTTTACATATATCAGCTAACCCAGTCTTTCACGAAAGGACAAAACACATTGAAGTAGATTGCCACTTAATCAGAGATAAAATCCTAGAAGGTAGTATTCAAACTGCTCATGTCTCAACACATTCACAGCTTGCTGACATTTTCACTAAATCTCTTCCATCTTATCTTCTTTATTCTCATCTCTCCAAGATGGGAATAGTTAGCATCTATTCTCCATTTTGCGAGGGGATATTAAAGCATCATGATCAACATGGAATCAACAACCTTAAGCTACAAGATTATGAAGATACAGATGCTGGTACTCGTGGCATCTCAGATGGTTCTGATATGAAGGCACAACCATCATCAAATGGACTTGCTGCTAGTAATGTACTTTGTGATTCATTTACTAGAAATTCCTTAACTTAGCTGAGTTGTAATGTACCTTTATGTAAATTTAGAGTCTGTTACATAGCTGTACAGAATCTGGAATATTCGCTTGTCCTCCAGTTTGTTAGGATTGCTTTTTACTTCCTTTTATAAGTAGCACCACTTTGTAATGCAACATACGGATATGGAATGAAATAGCATCTTTTCATCAGCTCTCTCTCAGCTCTTTCTTCTTCTTCTTCTTTCCTTATTCTCACATGAACCACCCTTCTCTTTCTCTCTCCCTAGATTTTCTTCCATTCTCTCTTTTTCCTGAGCTTACCTTTCGTCTCTCCCCCCTCCAAAACCAAACCATTATCAATATTTTCTAAGCCCCCTTCGCTATATCTCTTCGATGGAAATATGGCATAGCCAAGCTTGTAGCTATACCAAGGTTCGTGCATTGTTGTGAGAAACATAGAGCTGTAGATCTTGTGTTTTCCAAGGAACTCAAAGCAAAGATTGATTGTTAGCTCTCTCATTCTCTGGTTCTTCGAGTTCTCTATTTTCGTTTGCTGCTAAATTCCCAAGCTTCGTGCCTTCAACGTGTTATCTGTGCATGAAACCGGGGAGTGCTTTCGTAAGCTTCAATTTTTTTTTTCCTGGTTTATGAAAAGCAAAGAAAATCTCCATCCTATGGAAGCAAATTATTGGCCAGAAACGGTTGTCTGTTTGGTTTCTGTGAAAAGAAAGAAAAGCAGAACTTGGAATTCGAAAAACTTTTTGTCGTCTTTGTTCCAAGGAAGTGGAAATGATCGAAGACTCACCTCAATCGGGATGGAAATTATTATATTTTCTTGCATATTCTCAAGGAAAGAACATTACTTTTTTGTGGTTTTCGTTTCTTGAGACTCAAACAAAAGCCGCTTCTCATTTTGCCTTGTGATCCATTTTGTTTCTCAAAACTTGTTTCTTATATTCATTTACCTCTTATTTTCTCGCACCCTTTTTTGTCCTTTGCATTTCTATTATTTTTTTCAGTGCTTATACAGCAGAAAACCATGCAAGTTTTAGCTAGCCTTTACTGCGTTGAAGCATTTTGTATCAGTATTTCGGAGATTGAATACACAAGGAAATGTTCTTACTTTTTGATGTGTTGGTTTGCAGAGTTGCTTTGCTTGGTGAGATTCAAAAGATTTTAGGAGATGAATAGTTTGGAGACATAGAGTAGATTCTTTGCTCCAACGAAAATCTAAAATCTTCTGAATTGACTATTATAGATTGGTTCTATAGAGTGGTGGAAATAATGGCTATCGGATTGTCTTCTATCATCTCGAGGTTGCAAATGGAGGGAAATGGAGAAAAGAACGAGAATCGATGGGGAGAAGAGAAGAAAATGGAGAATGGAGAGAGAGAGAACGAACACAGAGAATAAAAGAGAAGGAAGATGTTGTCAACGACGTTTTATTTAACATTAGGTGCCAGGTGGACGGTTGGTGCCCGATTTTTGACCCTCAAATCAACTGCATTCAGATTTTCCCTTCAATTATACTTTACCCACTGATACTGTCGTGAGTTTGCTATTTTACGATATACCCATAAAATTATCATTTTATTTCCAAAATTATTGTTACATTTTTTTTTATAGTAACCATAACTATATTCATCAGCTTAACTGGAAAGCAAAGTTACATAGCTAGATGTTCAAAGACTATGTAATAGAAAACAAAAAACAAACTACATCATTTCAGCCTCTACAATTAGTGCAATAGAATCAGGTATTTGATCCCCCAAACTGCTAAAGAATCTTGAAACCGTGCATGCTTGGCCAAGCCATCAGCAGCTTTATTTGATAATGGTTAGCATGTTGCACTGTGACCTTAGGGAGGGAGTTTATTAGATCCTTAATAGCATAAATCAGATTGCCCTGCATCGACATAGAGTCCTCCATATGTTGTATTGCTTGAACATTTATTAGAGAATCAGATTCCACAATTAACTCTGGTATACCCATTGGAATGCATAATTGCAGACCCCTCAAAATGGCAAGTAACTCGATTTCAATAGGATCTTGTACAACACTCTCTCTACCACTTGCTGAAAGTAGTACTTTGCCTTGGTAATCTCTTAAAATCACCCCAATACCTGAAGAAGCTAAGTCTGCAAAAATAGCCTCGTCAGTGTTTAATTTTAAAACTGCAGCTGAAGGAGGGTGCCACTTATAAATCATATCCAGGGCCTGTACAGAGGATTTCTGGGATTCAACATATTCTCTATAAAGAAGTAAAGCATGATCCATAGAGATAGCAGGACTTTGAACTACTCCATATAAAAACAGGTTCCTTCCATGCCAAAAGGCTCAAGCCATAAGGAAGAATTTTTCTAAGCTGCCAGAGATACCAGTCTGTAGAATCATTTGAGAGACCAGAAAAACATCCTTTTGCTCTCCATCAAGATCTAGAAAACTGAACTGTTGCTTCCAATAATTCTTCAACTAGGGGCAGAAAACCAGTGCATGACTTGTATCCTCAAAACTGATTTGACAGAACTTGCATACATCTTCTGATACCACCTTTTTTTTTTTCCAGATTGTGTAATGTGGATAAACCCATCTTTAAGAGCCCTCCAAGAAAACACTTTCACTTTGTTTGAAATCTGTAATTTCCATAGTTTCTTCTAGAGGGAATAATAAGATTAAGCATTGGAACTTTCTCCCTCATTACTGCTAAATTTCAAAGAATAAAAGAACTTATAGGCACTTTTCACTGTAAACAGTCCATTTTGCTCATAATTCCAAATTAATCTATCCTCTCGAGGGTAAGGCCCCAATTTAATCTGTAAAACCTCAGAAGCTTCTTTAGGAGGCAGCAACCATCTAACAAAATTCATCTTCCACCAATGAGTAGAATCATCAATAAGAGAGTCCACAATTTCAACTTCCACACTACTCAGAGAAAATAGAGGCCTAGGAATTGAATCCTGATTGGGCAACCATGAATCAGACCATATATTAATGGACTTGCCATCCCCTACTCTCCACTTACAGCCTCTCATCAGATAGGCTCTTGCTTCCCAAATACCTCTCCAAGCAAAGGAAGGGTTAGGACCAAGGTTGGCATCCTTGAATTCACATGAAGGAAAATATTTAGACTTGTACATCTGATGCAACAGAGAACCTGCCCCATTCATAATACGCCACCCTTGCTTAACAAGTAAGGCAAGATTAAAAGTTTGTAAATCTTTAAAACCAAGCCCTCCTTTTGTTTTAGCAGCACTCATTTTTCTCCAACTCACCCACCTTATTTTATTTTCTTCCTTTTTCTGACCCCACCAGAATTTGGCCATCATGTTCTCAAGTTCACTACACAAATTAGCAGGCAATTTAAAACAACTCATAGAGAAAGAGGGAATAGCTAGAGCAACAACTTTTATAAGAATTTCCTTGCCCCTTGAGACAGAAGCTTCTCTTTCCAACCCTTGAGTTTCTGCCAAACTTTAGATTTAATATCAGCAAAGGCCAGTTTCTTGTTCTTCCCAAACATTGGTGGCAAACCAAGATATTTCTCATAATGTTGAACCTATTGGACCCCCAAAAAAGATAAAATTTCAGCTTCTTGAGTAGGCTCCACATTTTTACTAAAGACCATGGCAGTTTTTGCTTTGTTCACCTTTTGTCCAGAAGCTTGTTCATAAATCTCTAGAATATGTTGGATATTGAGATTAGCTTGCAAAGTAGCCCTACAAAATAACAAACTATCATCTGCAAAGAACAGATGATTCAACTTTGGGGAATCTTTGCAAATCTGAATTCCTTCCACCCCCTGACAATTTCAGCTTGTTTTAATAGATAAATAAGACCCTCAGTGCAAAGAAAGGAAAAGATAGGGGGAAAGAGGATCTCCTTGTCTTAATCCCCTAGTTGGAAAAATAGGGCCTTTTGGGACCCCATTCACCAACACTGAAAAAGAAACTGAATTAACACACATCATAATCAGCTTCCTCCATCTTTCAGCAAAGTCCATTTTAGTCATTATACATTCCAAAAAACTCCATTCTACTTGATCATAAGCTTTACTCATATAAAGCTTTAAGGACATGTACCCCTTCTTACCTTGTCTTTTCTGCTTAAGGAAATGTACCACTTCATGAGCTACTAAAATATTATCAGTAATCAACCTTTTTGGCACAAAAGCTGATTGAGTCATAGAGATAACTCTTGGCAACACAACTTTGAATCTATTTGTCAGGGCTTTCGAAATCAGTTTGTAAATTACATTACACAAACTGATAGGTCTATATTCAGACACCATTTCAGGTTTATACTTCTTAGGAATTAGACAAATAAAAGTGTGATTCAGGTTACTAACCATTTCCCCATTGTTTAGAACATGTAAAACTGCTTGAGTAACTTCTCCTCCTACCACCTCCCAATATTTCTGATAAAAAATAGGGGTCATACCATCTGGTCCAGGAGCAGTTACAGGATTCATTTGTAGCAAAGCTTCTTTAATATCTGCAGCTGTAAATTCTCTTAATAGTTCAGAATTCATATCATTTGTCACTCTTCCATGTAAAGCCTCTAGAAATTCCATATTGCCTTGTAGGGGTGATGCAGTAAAAGAGTCTGAAAATAGTTGACAATTTCATAATCTTTATCCGCACCTGAAAGCCAAACTCCATTGACATTTTTTATCCTTGAGATAAAGTTTCTTCTTCTTCTTTGTGAAGCTTTTTGATGAAAGAACTTAGTATTTTTGTCACCATCCTTCTGCCATAAAGCTTTGGATCTTTGCCTCCACATGATTTCATCTCTTTCCAGCCATTTGTTCATTTCTGCTCTTGCTTCTTTATGCAAAGAAGTATGAATATGTTCAGGGTTTAAAACTAGCAGTGAATGAATTCTGCTGCTTGCAGCCTCAATTCTTCTTTTGACATTCCAAAATCTTCTCCTATTCCAACACTTCAATCTCTCCCCACATGATTTGATTTTCATCATTAATAATTGCAAACCTGAGGGTCCAGATTCACTCTTCCATGCTTCATCAATGACCTGTTTGCATTCTTCAGTTCTGGTCTACATTGCTTCAAAACGAAAGATTTTCTGCTGAAACTGAGTTGGGCAGTCTCCTGGTTGTTTCATAGAGATTGCAAAATGGTTAGAGTAAGCAACAAGTACATGTTCCACCCCCCATAAAGGAAAGACTTCCCTCCACTCCATATTTGATAAAAATCGATCCAATCTTTTTGATATGCTTATCCCTTCCATTCCACCATGTGAACTGTGGCCCTTTAAACCCGAAATCAATGAATTCACAATCATGCATAACTGATCTGAAATCTTCCATTAGCTTGTTATCTCTAAATCTCCCACCTCTCTTTTCTCCATCATAAAGAATCTCATTGAAATCTCCTGCAATAAGCCAAGGTTGACCTGCATCCCCTTTAAGAGATCTTATTAAATCCAAAGTTTCTACTCTTCTAGCAGCAACAGGCTGCCCATATATTTCAGTGAAAATCCAACTGATGTTACTGTTGTCTTCAGCTTTACTCCTTATTTCTGCATGAATATGAGACTTAGAATACTGCAGGATTGTAAGATCAATCTGAGACTTCCATAATAAAGCCAAACCACCCCCTCTACCTTCGTTACTCACAGCCAAGCAGTTTGAAAAATTCAAACCAAACTTTATTCTTTCCATTCTACTAGCATTTAAACGAGTCTCTTGTAAGAACAAGAGATCGAGATATTCTATTCGTACTAGATCACGAAGGGTACGAATTCCCTGTGGGTTCCCAAGCCCACGGGAATTCCAACTAACTATATTCATGGTGCCCGGCAAGGCTGTGAACCAGTCTCTGCCAATACCAATTCAGTAGCATGGAGATTCAAACCTATGTCAACAGGTAAGGAATCACCCATTTTATCAGAAACCTCTGGCATTTTAATTCTTTTAACCCCAATGGGTGACATTTCATCTGAGTCGATCATGGCAACAACACGTTTTTTGCTTTTAATAGCAGGTCCAATTACAGGTAAGGTAGCAGAAGAGCGAGCTCTGACCTTCCAACGTTTTACTTGCCTAGCACTCAGTTGAGACTTGTCCTACAACGTCTCTGTAGAGGCATGAGTAACATGAGATTGGCCCAAACCCACGTCACCCTTAAGCCCAAATTGACTTTGGCCCACATGTTTTGTTGTTGAGTTAATACCCATATCACTCTCAACGGTTTTAAATGCCAAGGGATCACTATGATCAAATAATGCTTCATCACCACTCGAGATGATAGGGTGGCTTTTATCCAACATATATCCCTTTTCTGGTGAGAGAAAGCCTCAGAAGGGGACTCTTTTGAATTTTGAAACTCTCCATGGTTACCTCCTGAAAATTCCCTTGGTGATTTCCAGATAACGATTTGGAACTACTTTGATGAAACTGCTCTAAAAGACCCCCGCCACCTTCCTCCTCCGTTTGATGGGATTTATTCCGGCAACGCTGATAGTCTCTAGTAAACTGACTACCTCCAATACCTTCCCCTCGGCGTCAACTCAGGAAATTTGTGCATAACCATGAACCATATTGTTCCCCATGCGAGTCCTGATTAGCAGATGTAGGGCAACCTTGACTTTCATGCAAGATACGTCCACATTGAAAGCAAGCCTTCGGAAGACGCTCGTATTTGATTGGGATCCAATACTCCTTATCGCATATCTTCACTGTTCGTCCTCTCACTAGGGATCTTGTACAGATCCAGCCTAAGTTTCACTCGTAGAAAGGGACCCCAAGCCATATCATCCTCATCAACAACAACTTCCTCCACCTTCCCTAGCGTATTCCCTATTTGGAGCCCACATTCCTTTGACATGCTTGCTGGGGGAAGATTGTGCAATTGCACCCATAACAGAACTTTATCAAACTACAAATTACTAGGTTGAATGAGCGCATCGAACTGGTTAATCACAAAATGAGAGTTGTCGAAAAACTATGGTTGACCCACCTCAATTCTATTTTTATCTGCGTGAGTTGCAAAAGAAATCACAAAAATGTTATCACCCATCTCTTTGAACACTGTTGGCTTACTCAATCTCCACACCCTCGACATAGTAGACTCTAGCACATTTTTTGTTATCATTCGATCATTCCATATATTTCCAATTAGACAGAGTTCTGTCTTTTGCTGCATTACCCTCGTGGCTGTTTCCTCTAACGCAATTGCAACACCTTCCTCTTCCGTTAACTTCAACCTCTCCCATAACTCCTTGAGACGCTCCATGAGAAGAGACGGGAACAAAATGAACCAACGACAACATACTCAGACTGGGATTGAAAATTTTTTTACTCTCACAAGACTTTTTCACCACTCTTTTCCTAGAGAGAAAAGAATGAGACTTGATCCCCGAAAATAATATAGGGGACGACAAATTACCGTTACATTTGGGTTTCCAGAAAGAGAAATGTTTTATACATATTCTATATAAAATAAATTTATAAATTGATGTGATTTGATTTGATATGTTAAATTATAAATATATTTTTATTATAAAGTAGATTTAGCTTATCATATAAAATTTATCATTTTGTAGATTTAGCCCCAAAGCTACCTAAATACTTACCCCGACCCCCACCGTGGCGAAGGAGCGGACCAGCCATGTCGCTGTTCGAATTACCTCCCAGGGGGAGAAAGATGCGGTTTGGCGTAAGACATTTCGATCTCTCCCCGGTGGAGAGCGGGCCACGTCCATGGACTGCCCAAACAATGAAACAATAGACATGGACATCATCAACACGAATGACGACAACATAGCATCAAGACGGGCATCATCAACATGCATCGTGTGGCATAGATCAGAGAATCCATGTTTGCGACATTAACTTCTGTGACAAAAAAGCAAAGTAACGATAATGTTCTCGTATCCCGAATAGGACAAAAGTTGTTACGCTAAGGGAGGAAGACGGGCAAAGTTTCAAATTGCCCAGACAGTTTTACCTCCCCACGGGCAAAGGAGGCAAGTCGAGCCTAAGGCCGTCTTGACTCCCCACGGCGGAGAGCGGGATTAGCCTCACGGTTGCCCAAGGAGCGAATTTACACTAACGGAGGAAGACAAACAAAGTTTCAAATTGTCCAGACTGTTTTACATCCTCGCGGGCAAATGAGGCAAGTTAGGCCTAAGGCTGTCTTGACTCCTCGCGGTGGAGAGCGGAGAGCGGCCTCACAATTGCTCGAAGAGCGAATCTACACTAACGGAGGAAGACATGTAAAGTTCCAAATTATCCAGACTATTTTACCTCCCCGTGGGCCGAGAAGGCAAGTTGGGCCTAAGGCCGTTTTAACTCCCCGCAACGGAGAGAGGGATCAGCCTCACAGTTACTAGAAAAGCAAAGCTATGCTAAAGGGAAATGTGAAAAACTCCCGCCCCTTAGGCAAAGTCATTAAGGCCCAAAATAATGGATACATGGTGAGGGCCGACAAAAGGAGCTTAAGCTGGAAGACTGTCGGCAGGCAGGGTTGTCAAATGTTGGCTGAGCCCTATCGGGGTGGACCGCAAGAGGCGCTGTGCGGCAAACCCGTGCGGCCGAACTCCCCTTGGGCCGGCCCACAAAACAAAAAGAGAAGAGAAAATCAAGAGGAAAAGAAAAACAATGGAAAAGAATGCATAAAGTATAGTTGGATATAATCAATAGAAGGTAATATTATTAATCATTGAAAGTTACATCATAAAGTTACAGAGCTACAAGGAACAAGTTACATCATAAAGCCGCAGGGCTACAAGGAACAAGTTAAAACATAAAGCCGTAGAGTTATAAGAAACAAGTTCCGGTGTCCGACCGTAGACCTAGACCGTAAAGCAGCCATATATAATCCAAGGGAACCAAAAGTCCGCATTGTTCTCAAATCCTTCTGAAGTAGGATGAGCTGAAAATCTCTGACAACGACGAAGATACCGCCAAGAATCGAAACATCTCGGAGTTGATTTCTACGATAAGAACCGCTTACTAGATGAAGGCCAGTGATCACCGCAATCGAGCTCGATCAAATCATATTTCCATGCTAGCAGCAAGCAGGGATCTCCACCACTGAGACATGTCAATAAAGCCTGAGGTTACCTCGAAACATCAACGGAGATGTAATGAGGCAACTAATCAATTCGTACGGTGATGACCATCACCAAGGAGACGCTTGAAACCACCCATCGGCTGTGGAGAGGAAGAAGAAACTGTTGGAGGAAGTGAAGATGCCGGGTGGGAATGGCTTCGAATTCAAGCCCTGTAAGAAAAAGGGCGAGAACAAGCATAAGAGGTCCGAGACCCCAACGACGGAGGATTGGCAAGAAGATTTGCCCAAAAACTCTACCCTCAACAGGCTGGATCGTTCCCCACAGGGCCATCACCAAGGCCGCTTGAGACCAGACTCTTCCCAAGGATGTCATGCCGCCGCAAAGACTCCTCATGTGGGGGAAAATCCCCCACATTCATAACCCTGAGATCGCACTAGGGGTTTTGAAGAATGTGAGTTTTCATCTGCTTTAAGCCTTCTTTATAGCCGAAGTCTCACCCATTGTCGTGGACACCAGGGGCATAAGACAACTCCTCCCGCAAACCTCGGATGGTAGCTTCACGAGCTCCAAGAACCAGCCCGGTTACTTCCTGGGCAGCCTCCACATCTTTCCTTCGCTGAATTTCCTCCTCCAAGATTCTCCTCCTCGTTGTCACTGACTTGTTAGTATTTTAACTTGAGTTTTGAGCCACTTGGTCGACCGGCTGTCTGTGTCCTGCTATTGATACAACTCCTGGATATCGGCCTGTAGCCGCTCAAGCTCTGACTGGCATTTGTCAAGGGATTGATGCATCACATCCCTCGCCTTGGAAGTAAGCGAGGCCTCGATGCGGAGCTCGCAGACTTCCCCCTAGGATTTTATCAAGTCAGCAAGGGCTTCCTCGACTCCCTCATTCTGCTTTCGCTCCATGACTGCACAGTCCAAGGTCAACTAAGCCAGAAAACGAAGATTTCGGTTCTCATTTCTCAAATCCACTTGGCTGTCCATGATGAAGGTCGTCAGATGCTCCAATCCCTATCACATAAAGTAAAGTCAAAATCGAAGAAAATGAACGAAGAAAATTCTACGGAATTTGCAAGTAAAGTTTTACCCTACGAGTAGCCTTTAGAGTCTACCCTCCATCTCGCGAAGTTGGTCAGCGTGACCGGGCAAAGCAGTCTTCCGAAGATCCGTCAGTACTTCTTCAATGACTTCCTCACCCTCCCCCTCGACCAAAATGTCAGTCTCCGCTGCCTCGACACCACCAAAGGGGGTGACCTCGATTATGGGGGTAGCCTCAACAGCGACTCCTTGGACCTGCAACATGGCGCAAGGAGGACTCGTTATCGTCACCATCTTTTTAGGAGCCCTGGGGGCTACCGGGATAAAAAGCGCCATGATAGACGGTTCCCATGGAAGGATGGGGACGTTATCATAATCGGAACGAGCGGGTGAGATCCTCTAGGATTTCTTCCCCTTTCCTTCTACCGGCGGGCTAGGGGAACGGCTACGAGGAGGCGACGTGACCGGGTTTATGGGGATACCCACGTCAAAACACAAGTTGGCCGGAGGGTCAGGTACCAGCGAAGGCTATCCTTAGTCAACAGATCCTCCGAAGAAATGTCGTCCGGATGCGCCTTCACCTAGGCTCGAACGATCCCAAGCCTCAGCTCCTCCTCTTGGGTCGATTTGGGGTGGTGGTTTGTGTCCCCGTCTACGGTACCCTATATAGCATGCACATGGAATAGTCACTTGAGGGTCTGCCTAACTGGGAACTCCCATCCTTTGCCTGACAAGAAGAAAAATTTGCAGTGGTATCCCTTCACGACAGTATGTTACACCTCCACTCAGATCAATTCTTGAACCGACAGGAAACTGTAGAGTTGCGTACCCTTCCACACAACATTGTGAGTATTGAAGAACTCACGTGCTGTAATATCCAGGAAATCTAACTCGGCCTCCTCCAAAGCACGACGCCAGACGACACAGCACGAAATAAGAATTCTCCACGCAAAGAAGCCCAAAACCTCTTGTGAGGCCGCAAGAGAACATGGCGGGGTACAATGCTACTTTGGTGTCGTAGCCTTCGAAATCCATCGCTCCTTTGACGGGAGGGGGCACCACAAACTCCACCTTTGAGGGGACCCTGCAAGTCACCCTCAACTCCTCCAGTTCGACAAGGGTCACCACCGACCGACATGAAAACCCTGCGAAGTCATTTAGAGCGGAACCACCGTGGCCAGCAGTGGCCTGGGCACCACCAAAGGACCCAACCCATTCAGTAGGGCATGGAGATTTCTTCAAAGCCACGAAAGATAGAAGGAAAAATAAATAAATTTCTGGAGAGAAATGGAGAGAAACAAAGGAACGAAGAACTCAAACAACGGAGCAAGGAGCGCATAATGCAGAGTAAAAGACAGAATGAGTATAATGGATTTCCCAACGTAAATGAGGATCCTTATATAGACGGGGTTGACGTTTGAACTCCTAAGGCGCCATAACTCCATGTAGCACCACGTGTCCCTTCAAAGTACCAGAATCCCTCGATTATCGCAACTGTTGTAGAGTATATCTATTGATACGATGTGCAGAATTAATGAATGCGTAACATGGAGTCATGACGTAGAAATCGAAGGGGCGTCATTCATTGCGAAAACGTAACTAACGCCACATTGCCACGTGGGTGCAATGCGGGCGATTGCTCGGCACACAACGAAGAGGGCTGAGAGATCTAGCAAAGCGAAGGGTTAAGGAATGAAGAAAGAATTCCTCTCGGACCAGTCCAAGAGGAATTGGCGAGGTAACTGTAAGAGGATTTTTCCTACTTCTCAAAGCCCATTAGGCCTTGGCCCAAGGGCCCCCAAGTCTGTGTAGGGGGCAGAACATCTACCAGGGAGGGGCACCGAATAGTCTTCAAGATAGATCAGCCTGATAGTCTGTGTCCACTTTCAGAACCCAGAGACTTGCACAGAGCGCAACGAGAAATGCAGAAGGCTCTCGATCCATCGACATCAGATAATCTACGGCTCATATAGACCAGACAGGAAATCAGGAAACCACGCCGCATTAATGGCATCGTTGCTAAGCTACACGCCGTATTTATGGAGCCATTGCAGAGCCACGCCGTATTAAAGAAGGTCTGACAACAGAAACAGAAAGGAAGGCACAGACTTTGTGGAGACAAAGACGATTTGCACCCCCATTTACTTATTTAAAAATTTCCAAGAATATTTATTAACTTTGGCATCGAAGGTTCCTCGGCCCCAAGACCGCCCTCTCCTAGTTGCACTACTCTCCATCTTCTACATGCCCATCTTTTAATACCTGAGTTGTCGGAACTTGACCCAAAGGTGTGCAAAACACAACATTAACAATGAGTATAGATCCATAATTATAATCTCAACAATAAAAACATAAGCATATTGAAAAATATCAATATTATAACTCAACAATAATAAAATTATAATTTTAAAATAAAATCTAAACGGATTGATTTTGGGTTAAACAGGTTGATCCATTATTGACCTGTTTATAAATTGTATCTTAATGGATTAACCCGTTTTGACCTGAATCCGTTAACATCAAATCCAAAGCAGCTAATTTTGTGTCGTGTTCGTATTGAACTCACAGGTCATGTTACATATTGCCACCCCTACTTAAAACTGACCCACCATTGAAAGACACCACTGACCTCTCCAAGCTCACCATTTTATCCACTCTTAATGCTAATAGCCCCTCTATGTAACATGACCTGAATTAATCGAATATATAATGGCAGCAGTTTACTCCTATCATGTCGACCTTCTAGACACTTTCTTAGCAGCTTGGTTTTTATTTTAATTTTCCAATTCAGAGTTGCTTAGTTTTGGAGATTATAACAAAGAGATTAAGAGAATATATATATAAGCGCACGAAAATATAAATTATTAAAGAACGTGAAGTACCAGTTCTGCACACTTGTTCACATGCACGAAGATCAATTAATTAGTTTAACAGTATATAAAAGGAGTAGCTAGTAAGGATATGCTGCGCCATATATTCTCTGCAGTGTCCATACTATACAACATTGTTTGCCTATAAATACAGCCTTTGACACCATTACATACATGATTATCCCTGATCAACTCCAGAAAACTAATCGAAGCCCAAAACAGCTATCAGTGAGAAAGAGAGATCGAGGGAGATGATCAATTCCAATTCTGCAATTCTCATTATCAAGCTGTTGCTAGCACAATATCTAGCAATTGGTTGTGTTTCTCAGGCTTTCGATTTCTTCTACTTTGTACAACAGGTGAGTGAGTGGTCGGTTTCGAAAGAGAGATTTAGCGGCCTTAAAAATATACGCAACTTTAGTATTCTGTTTCATCGTTTATGTTATAAATTATCTCAGTTTGTCCTAGGATCAAAACTTCTTGATTCACCTGATCCTCTAATGCAGTGGCCAGGATCATACTGCGATACAAAGCAAAGTTGTTGCTATCCAACAACCGGAAAACCCAAGACAGATTTCAGCATCCACGGGCTTTGGCCTAATTACAATGATGGTTCGTACCCCTCCAACTGCGATCCCGACAGTCCTTTCGATCGATCCGAGGTACGTACCTAACATTAATTACAATACTTGTCCTATTCATAACATGTTACATAATTACCATGGCTGCCGACTTTGGTACTGTAACCATGTTTGTTGGAGAATTATTAAAAAGGTTACAAATCTCCCATGCATTCTATATTAGATTTCAGATCTAATCAGCAGGATGAAAACAAGTTGGCCCTCACTGGCCTGCCCAAGCAGCGATGGTACAGGGTTTTGGTCACACGAATGGGAGAAACATGGGACTTGCTCCGAGTCTGTCCTTGATCAGCATGGATACTTTGAAGCAGCTCTAAACCTCAAAAAGAACGTAGACCTCTTCCAAATACTTGGAAGTGAAGGTACGCAATCTCTTTGTTAGAATACTGCATATATAAAGAGATAATTTGGGTTTCTATTCTGTTTGAATATATAGCTTAAATATTAAAATCAAAAGCAAGTTAGCATCAAGCCCCACTCATTGGTTTTCCAACCAACGTTATATATCCTTCGTCGATCTTTTTGTGTTTTGTTCTAATTATATTAACGAAGGCCGGGGGGGAAAATGTGACAGGAATCCAACCAGATGGGAGATCTTACAGCTTAAGCAGCATAAGCGAAGCAATAAGAGGAGCAACTGGGTATGCTCCAGGCATAGAATGCAACGTTGGAACATCGGATAACAGCCAGCTATACCAGATATATGTTTGTGTAGACACTTCTGGGTCGAATTTCATCAAATGTCCGGTGCTCCCAAGTGGGGGATGTGCCTCCAACGTTGAGTTCCCTTCCTTCTAGAGAGTACTGGCCGGTGGGATACATATTTGTCACTTTCTCAATTATCATTTGCTGATGATATATATATATATATATATATATATATAGTTTATTGGATTAATTAATGTAGCCCTGCATGCCTGATCACCAGTCTATTATATATATATATATTTGCTTGTGCCATTAATAATATAATCTGTGGGCTGGAAGTGTCACAAAGGATATATATGTTGGAGTGTTTGTTTTTGCATCTTTTTTTCTTTTTTCTTTTTTTTTTACTCTAATTAAACTCCCAAAGCCTCTTGTTTCAGAAATTAATTTAGTAACTAAGATGCAAGCATGATATTTGACAATTTGCACCAAACGCGAGCAGTGTGTAATTTGTCACACATCAACACAACCTCGACAGTACTTAATAATCATGTACAGTTTGAAACCATATATTTTCCCATTTTCAGACACTGAAGCATGGCTGGTGATCAATATTCTGCCCATCAAAAACTAACGCGCGTAACCTTTAATTTTGTATAAGTTGTCTATATTATTAGATATTGAAGAGTTAAATTGAACGACATTAATTACTTTAATATATATAATAATAAAAATATCATAGTACTTATCCTATATTAATAAATGTTAACAAACGATCAAAAAAGAAAGAAAGAATTTGGAATTTGGTTTCTTTTTTAGACTTCTGTTATTATTATTTTTTAGAATTAGAATGCTTTTGATGGCCCTTTTTTTTTTTTGTTGTTTCTTATTTGTTTTGATATATTTAGATAAAATATTGTTCTTTCTTTTAAAACTCTTAGAACTGGATTTTTTTTTTCAATTTTAATTTTACTTTTTTTATTCTTTTAAAATGGGTTAAAAAATGAATTAAATTTGTTTTCCTGGGAGATCCAAAAGGCCAGGCCATTCAGCTAAGAAAAAATCTACACAACTTCCTACTATTCACACAACCTCCACACACTATATTTTTTTTAATTTTTATTATTTTTTTCTTTTATCAAATATTTAATATATGAATAATGAATAAAAAAAATTGAATTAGTTTAAAAAGAATAAACTCAAAAAAAATTTAAAAAAATTTAAAAATTTTAAAAAATATGGTATGTGGAGGTTGGGGAGGTTGTGTAGTATTGCTCTATTTCTATTATGGAGGGTATATCCAGGGCGGAACTACTAAGAGGCTTCCCCCCCCCCCCCCCCAAAAAAAAAAATTCAAAATTTGATGAAAATTAAGTTTTGAAATGTGTAGATTATATAAAATTAATTAGTATTTGATCCCCAAAATTATTATTTTTAACTTAGTCCCCCAAACCAGATTTTCTGGTTCGCTCCTAGGTATATCGTCAAGCATCTAATTACCGTCTATTAATTTAACTCCTCGATCTTGCCGAGGGGAGAACTCTAATAAAATGGGATTCAAAGAGTGATCAGTTTGGAAATGTATAAATTCGATCGGGTATTTTATATATATATATATATATATATATATATATATATATATATATATAATTGATAATATATTATGTACGTACGTAGAAGGTTTTCACGTGATCGCAGATATATGCGTGATCAGGGTCGTGAGACTTGTGTACCCAATAAATGTATCCATCAAGAACACCAGCTTGCATGGTGGCTGCCTGCTGGCCTCAACCATATATATCTATCTAGAATGGAACAGGATTATATATATGTATGTATTTATGTATGTATGTATGTATTTCGATTGAAGACTGGAAGGATTATTAACTCTCACACCCTTATTATAACTACATGATCACATGCACAGAAGCAATACCACACCAGGCTGAGAGAAATGGAGATGAAATCTTACCATTCTTTCTTCGTTGAGCTTCTTGTGCTTCAATGCTTAGCACTTGTGTCTGCGTCACTTGGATATAATTTCCACTACTTTGTACAGCAGGTGATCAGTACTTTGATCGATCGAGTTTCTCAAAAAACTTTATCCTCATGATCAGTGCAACGCATTTTCGTTTGATCACTTCTAATTCAAAATGCATGTAGACGCTGACAAATATTCTTTCATCCACTGATCTTCTCTAGCTAATAATATTGTAGTGGCCGGGATCGCAATCATGTGTCACAAGGAAAAGTTGTTACCCAACAACAGGAAAACCCGCAACAAATTTCAGCATCATCGGGTTTCGGCCATATTACAAAGATGGCTCATCCGAGACCTTCTGCAATGTTTCTAACAACCCTTTTGATCTATCCAAGGTACATATATACCAGATCAAAAACTAGTTTGGCCCATGAGATCATTAACTAAATGATCGTGCAACATATGCAGGGGTGATCAATATATTCTAGTAAGTTAACATACATAATGTTCATGCATGTATGCCTAGATTATATATTGTTTATGATGGTTACGTACAGATCTTGGACCTGACCTCTAAAATGCAAGCAAATTGGCCATCACTAGCGTGCCCATGCAGCGACAGTACTACAGGCCTATGGTCACATGAATGGGATAAATATGGAACCTGCTCAGTGTCTAGGTATCTCCCAGGTGAACATGCGTACTTTAAAGCAGCTATTGATCTCAAAGACCGAGTAAACATCCTCCAAATCCTCGAAAAGTATGGTAATTTCCCATGCTCTTTACCCAGTCTTCAGTGAACCGGATTCAAGTTTTATACTGACATTTATATATATATACAATAATATATATGGGAGCTAGGATATCATGCAGGTCTTATTATTTTGTGTATATCTATATAAACAGGAATTCAACCAAATGGGGGATTTTACAACTTAAGTAGCATACATAGTGCTATACACAAAGCTATTGGGTACGATCCATGGATAAAATGCACTACTGATGCATCGGGGAATAGCCAACTTTACCAGATTTATCTTTGTGTCGGTCGTTATGAACTGACCTTCACGGAATGTCCCGTGCTACCCATAACTACCGAGGATTGTGCCTCTGCCATTAAGTTCCCAGCTTTCTAGCACGTCTCAGTTAATTGAGGGAGGACGCTCTGTCGATGCAATTTGGCTCCCAAAATGAAGAAAAACTCAAGCAATCGATTTTAGTATATATTAAACTAAGAATTCATGTGAGATTGTAACGTACTGTTCTTGTTTGCAGTTGTAATTAATGTGCGTTTTATATACTCAGCAAATAAAAGGTGGTACTAGCTAGCGTTATTTTCAATATACTGTATTGTTAACGCAAATGATATATACTTTGTATATTTTTTCCTCGAAAATTAATATATCGTATCATTTCATTATATGGTCAAATCATTACAAACTTTTTCATTTTGAACCAATTGATTAATTTCCCGCGGTCCCTCTTCAATCCAACATAGCTCCCCTGCAGCTTGCAGTCATTTTTGCTAGTTTGTAGGTCACTTCATTCCCCTCTGTGTATGAATGCCACTGTCCAGTGAGAGCTTCATGAAAGTAGCTAGCAGTTTCTTCAGGTCCTCAACAACCTGTCCCCTCCATGACTCATCTACCTCATTAGACTGCACTGCCTCAATAACTTCTTTTGCATCTCCCTCAAAAGTTACTTCCCGCAACCCCAGTTCCTTACACAGCTCCATAGACCTTCATAAAGCATTACACTCGGCAAGAAAATGTGAAATTACAAACTTTTTTTGAGAACGCATCGAAGCAAGGATGCATGTCACCATTTCAATTTCTAACAATAATCCCAATCCCCATCCTCTGGTGCTTTGTATCAAGGGCAACATCGAAATTAACTTTGCATATGTTGCCTTCTGGTTTTTTCCAGCATTGCCTTCCCTTAGTCAATCCTCCCTAGTTCTGCCTTTCAAACTTCATCATGTTTGCCTCATGGAAGGCTACTACTTGCTCTGCCACAGCAAGCTGTACAATCTTACCTGAACTAGTGAATTTGTTTTCAAAAATAAATTCATTTCTTCTACCCCGGATTCTCTTCATGATAGCCACTGTCATTTCCAATTTATCCTTGGGAAGGCCTCTATACATGCCCATCCACAGTTGTTCAAAATCGATCCCATTGGTCTTCCATTTCTTAACTGGACTTGCATTTTCTGCCCACACATCAGAAGCATCAGGCCAGCTCCAAAGGGCATGGATCACAGTTTCCTCTTCTCTTCGGCATATTGGGCATACAGGTTCATTAATAGTTATTCTCTTACACAAGGTAACTCATGTAGGCAGAATGTTATTGGCAGCTTTCCATATAAAGTGCTTACAAGCACCTGGTACTTCTAGAGACCATATTTGTTTCCATTGTTAAGCCTCATCACCTTCATAAGATGTTCCACCCTCACTCTCCTTCTTCCTATGCAGGTCGATCGACATAATAGGCACTACTGACTGAATTTACCATTCTTAGTGAAACCCCAAAATTATTTATCTATTGCCCCCAATCGACTCATAGGCCGGATGGTACATATTTGCACAGTTTCTTCCATGTGGAAAACTTCCTTAACAAGATCGTCCTTCCATTCTTTTTTCTCCTCATCAATTAATTCACATACTCTTGATTCAGCATTAAGTATTCTGATGGGTGATTGTACACTATATGTTGCAGGCGTTGGCAGCCACTTCTGACCTCAGATCTTTATATTATGCCCATTCACCACTCTCCACCTTAACCCATCATTCCAAAACATCCTTCACAGACCAGATCATAGTACTACTGCTCCAGATTAGAGATGGGAATTTCCTAGCCTGGCTTCAAGAAACTGAGCAGTTTTGAAATAATTCTCTTTATATATGCAGACTACTAGTGAGTTTGGCTGTTGCAACAACCTCCACCCTTATATATATATATATATATATAATAAGAAGATCAATATTATAATGGGTACTGTGATTGACTTCCTTATATATATAACAACAATATTAAACAATACACCCAAATTGTAAAATTGCGTAATTTTTCAAATTCAGGAGTTTTTAGAGTAACGTTATATACTACACTCTCATCTTATTTTGATTATTTTAAGTAGTATGTGGTACATTCATCACCATTAGATGATAAAAAAGCATGTAATAAATGATTATTTAATGGTGATAAATATGTCACATCATATTTAATGGAATGAAAGTAAGATGGTAGTACGGTGAAAATTATATATATATATAAGAACATCTAGTAGTATTTGATGTTCATGATTTTCTCATGTTCACATGTCTAATTAGTCTCCTGCATCAGCATTATTGTGCACAAGAAATTATAAAGAGTACTCATTCACACACGTTCACATTTACGTACGTACGAGGAGATTCACAAACTTGCAGCACTGAATGCACTTAATTCTATTCATTTCTGATCTTCAACATCTTTGTGCATCCTGGCCTTCTCATGAAAATGAGGTGGTACCGTTTTGTAATTGGTATGTTTTCGTGTCGATCTAATTTTGTTGTCGTGGAAATTTGATTCAATATATATATATATATATATGCGCTAACATGTTATGTGATTATAGAAAGATAAATTCTTCTCATCAGTTACTATTTATTATCCCACACTTTATAAAAATCATCTCTATATCTTATGAAAAAATCTCATATTTTATGAAAAAATTATAAGTATAAATGTGAGAATGAATAATAGTTGATGCATAATAAATCTCCTATAGAAATATGGTCAAGTCCTTGTGATCGGAACTTGTATATTCAAATGTTCCACACCATGCCTGTTCTTTTGTTCACCAATTGCATCATCCTTCAATATTTTGGAAGCAACAAATTAAGTGGGAGTAATATTGATCATAATCGTCGCAATTTCATGGTAAGAAAACGGTTTATTTGTAATTAATTAATTTTAATGAAATGATTATTTAGAATTAAAATTAAATATAAGTAACCTTTTAATTACAATAAATTAATCATAAAAATTTATTTTTTCTGTTTTACACGTGCCAGCAATTGGATTAAGGGCGCAGTAGTCCTAGTTGATTTGGCATCTGCTTTTGCAAGTGTAAATTCGAAGTTCAGACTATCTGATTTGACAAGATCTTCATTATTTTTGTAGGGGACTGTGTTGCAAGTTTTGATACACAGGATGGTTTGTGGATGATGTTTAAGTTGAAGACAAAATATACTTATAACTGTGAATTATGTAACTATCGCATAATTGCTTTGAGAAAAATAAATAAAATATGAGACCCACATGAAAAAAATTAATTTTTTAATAGTAGACCTCACTCTTTTTCAAAACGATTACGCGGCGATTACGCACTTTACGATTGTATGTAGAATTACTCTTTTTTTTATATTTTTTTACATATATTTTTTAACACATTTAATTATATTTAAAAAAATAAAAAAATTCATAATATTATTAAAAAATATTTACTTAATCATTAAGTAAAAAAAATAATAAAAAAAAATAAAAAAGTCACAGCGATAAAAACTAACGATAAGATTAGTATTTTCCTTAATGGATAAATCATATATATTCAAAATTATATTTTTTATTATATACGGATTACACAAACGTAGTGTATTTTTTAAAATGAATAAATATTAAATTTATATAATAATTAATTAATTTTTTAATAATAATTTTTCTTTAAATGAGTGTATAGTTATTATTCAAATATGAAAAGCATGTAGGAGAATGGAAACCCATTTCCAGCTCCCTTTGATCTTTAAGTGCTCTACGTTTCTTCAGCCTTGTCTTTTCAGGTTGGACACATGGAAGTCTAGACCACCAATGTTTTCATACTTGGGACCACTGGTAGGTAGTACCTACTAGGTACTGACACAGAAATGAAAGGATGTAATTATCCATATGCTTTTCATTTATTTTTATCATCCAAATAGAGAAAAAAAATCTAATTATAAATATGCTTATTAGCCCACCTAACACACATTTAATTTGAAGACCTATCGTATTAATTAGTATAAAAAAATATTTCTATATATACTTATAATTATATTAATAGATCTTACAATGAATAATGCAGTTGCATGCACGAACACAGAGAAAATATAATTCACCTTTATGAAAATTGAGAGATTTAAATTTATAAATTGATGTGAATTGACGTGATATATTAGCTTATAAAATTATTTTTATTGTGAATAGATCTAACGTATCATATGAAATTATATCAGCTTGTAAATTTATTTTTATTAAATTTTTTTTTATGATTGTATTAGTACTTATCTTTCAAGAATTCCTAAGCTATTTTATTATGATTAATTCGCTTGTGAAGTAAGATGAGAATTCAGCTATACAAGCCCTTAATCACAAATGGTGGCGTAGGCTACAACGAGTATGATGGCCCACTTTGGTACTGAAAGCAAAATAGAGAGACAAAAAAAAGAAGCCTGCATTAATGAATATGCATTGCATGTGAAAAGAGGACTAGCCGACATATTTCATCACGTCGAGCGTCAAGCGTTGCACAATCCAAACGATCCAATTTCCGTCCCTAAGCATATCCTGTACCCAGATTCTCGCCCTTTTTTTTCCCCATAAATACATCTCTCACCGAGGTTGTACTCATCATTATACCAGCCCACATTACAGCAAAAGATAGAGAGAGAGAGAGAGAGAGATGAAGCACAACTGTTCAATCTTGTTCAAGCTTTTAATACTACAATGTCTGTCGCTTCTATGTGTTTCCCAGGACTTCGATTTCTTCTACTTTGTCCAGCAGGTGGCCGACTTTTAATTCTTCTCTTCTCTAATACCTTCTGCCTAACCTCGGGTACTAATTTGACTGAATCTCGTTGCTTTCTGTTTTTTTTTTTTTTTCTCCCCGTTTTTGCGTCGTTGGTATACAGTGGCCAGCATCGTACTGTGACACAAAGCAGAGTTGTTGCTACCCAACGAGCGGGAAGCCTGCAGCAGACTTCAGCATTCACGGGCTTTGGCCTAATTACAAGGATGGCTCCTACCCTTCAAACTGCGATGCCGATAGCCCTTTCAATCAAGCTGAGGTAACTACTTCCTATCCCAGTTACATACAAAATATATATATATAAATGGCTATGAATTTGATCCTTTAGACGTCTATTATGAAGAGATGCAATAGATATTTGGAGGTGGGGCTTGTTATGATGCTCTTTTTGGCATCAAATTTGTCGGATTTTTTGTTCTTACCATTTCCATGAATAGTTTCCATTGGAGTACAAGAAACCAAGGCCTTCCATGCGATATACATGACAAGGAAAGAAAACAAAATCAACCAAATTATTATAGACATGAATGCAGTCTCGCCTGCATTGTTTGCCAATTCCCACTTCTCATGGAGGGGAAGTGTGGTTTTCTGATTAGAATATACTTTTTCAAAAAACAGACAAACCAAACCAAACCAAAAGCATGATATTTATTAGTTGATTGGCCACATTTGGTAACCTTACCTGGCCATTAATAGCCAGAGGCCAGCACAGTTGAGCATACACTTTAATATTCACAAAATTAGGGCTTTCACATACACATGGCAGAAGATCATCAGGAAAGATAGGGTACTGAGTTGCAAGGCTTGAATCAATGGCACAGAAGAGAGTAACCACTGCTCTAGTCTAACGACATCACAATTCACAAGACAGAACAATTACATAGAACCAATAACAGCTTCAAAATGCAGTTTAAGCATAGGTTTCCAAAGCAATTAATCTGGGCAACCTCAGTTAGCAATAAAAACCGAACAAACAAACCAAAACAATGATATTTTTAGTTCATTTCCTACATTTGGTTGAAAAATCATAAATTCACCAACTTTTTAAAAGTAGCAACAGAACTGAATCATGACAAAGACTTGGAGAACAGGAGAAGTACTACAAAGGGACTGTACTAGGAATCAAGGAAAATAATAATAGCTATATGGTTGATTGTGTGTGTTGAGTATTTTAGCTTCTTTTTTTTAAAAAAAAAGTTATGTCCTCTAGTTATCAGACCTCTCAAGCAATATGCAAAAAAATTGGCCATCACTGGCATGCCCAAGCAGCAATAGCGTAGGGTTCTGGACACACGAGTGGGTGAAACATGGCACATGCTCAGAGTCTGTCCTCGACCAACATGGATACTTCGCATCAGCTCTCAACCTCAAACAGAGATCAAGCCTCCTCCAATCTCTTAACAGAGCAGGTAACGTTGATACTCAATCAATAAATATAGAAAAATTATTTTTATCAGTCACTATTCACCACTCTACACCCTATGAAAAATATCTCTTTATCTTATGAAAAACATCTTCATACCCTATGAAAAAGCTATAAGTATGGAGTATGAGAGGAAATAGTGGCTGATGCATAATAAATCCCATAAATATTTTTTTTTTCTCATTTTTATTTCAATTAATTTGATTTTGGTCTTTTAATTACACCACGTATATAGTCAGATATCAAGTAGTATTTTTAAGTTCTGATTAGAGACAAATATATATATATATATATACACACACACACACACACACAGGAATAGAGGCAGATGGGAAATCTTACAGCCTACAAAACATCAAGGAAGCCATAAAAGAAGCAATTGGGTATACTCCATGGATAGAGTGCAATACGGATGCTTCGGGTAACAGCCAGCTTTACCAGATCTACCTGTGCGTGGATACTTCTGGATCAGACTTCATCGAATGTCCTGTGTTTCCCAAGGGAAAATGCAGTTCAATGATTGAGTTCCCTTCATTTTAAGATTGTGAACGATCCATGTTATCTGTTTAATTTCTTTGATCATCCACTGATCATCAATTCAAGTAGCCACTGTAATGATCGTCAATTTATGTATACCCGCCCGTAGGCTGCAGCTTGTTGGATGGAAATAAGTTTTCATATATGAAAATCCAAAACAAAAAATATATCAACCTGTTTGTGTATTTTGAATGAAAAATTCTATTTGTAAACCGGTCAATATATAATTGAAAGAAGAGGAAGAAATTAGATGCCCCTAATCAACTCTGAATTTCTGTAAGCTCTCTACATGCACTTTAAATATAGAGGGAAAAAAAAAGGAAACGTTTTTATGCTCTTTACATAGCTCCGGCCAAAAGAGTCCCTAAAAAGGAAAAAAGACAAAAAAATAGATGGGATGGATCAATGTTAGGAGGAAATTTTTTATGATACATGTATATATAGATCAGCACATGTGGCTTACCATATTCAACACTTCCACGTACACACAATTGATATAAGGTACTAGGGGTGTACACAAACCGAAAAAATCGACCATAACTGCCTCAGTCTGGCCGTCGAAGCACGGAATCGGTTGAAACCAGCGTAGAGCAAGTTGACCCGTTTGGTCCCGATTTAAAACTAGACCGGATCGCTGAACCAACCGATTATATAAATTATATATTTTTTAAAATTATACATATATAAACATAATGTGACATAGGGTTTGAAAAAAAATATATAAATAAAACAGTGCTGTTTAAACACCCCCTTCCCTCTCTCTTCTTCTCGACTTTGACTTCCCTCTTCTACTTAGACTCCATCGTAGCAACGGGTATCCCTCTCCACTCCAGTCTCCCCTTCTAGCGACGACGCAATGCACATCAGCCGTGACTCCATCAAGTCCGTCCCCTTGAGCCCGTCGTTGTTCCCCTACCTCTGTCCCTTAGTCGTCGAGTCCGTGTGTTAAAAAAACCCGCTCATGCCCACGGTCACCATCGCATGCCGGGGATTTTCTTGAGGTGGGATTTTGTTCTCACTTGAGTTCTTGACTCACTTTGTAATTCGCACGCGGGTCTTGAGGCAGAGTCATTTTTTTTAATTTTTAATGTATTCAATTTTGTCATTTTTACGTGTTTAATTTATCATCATATCAATTATCAATTTATGTTACATATTATTTGTTGTTTAAATTATTTTTTGTGTATGCACAGGGATAGAAAAATTTTGGATCAAAAAACTTGACTGTGAACTTGAAGTGTGAATAGTAATTCAAGACCCACTATGAGTGTTCTTGTTAGATCAAACTATTAACTTGTGCGCTGATTTAATAGTGTTGACAATTGTGTTTAAAATTTTTTTGATTTTTGAAATAAATTGTGAGGTTGTGAGCAAACTAAAATCTAGATTAGAGTCTTAGACTTGTGATGTTTGTCATGTTGCAAACTAGCTGTTGTGTAATTGACAAATTGTGTTGATGTTTGTTCTTTGTTTATTTTAATTTGTTGTGTTTCACTATTT
Organism: Juglans mandshurica; assembly: GCA_022457165.1. Classification (NCBI taxonomy): domain Eukaryota; kingdom Viridiplantae; phylum Streptophyta; class Magnoliopsida; order Fagales; family Juglandaceae; genus Juglans; species Juglans mandshurica. The sequence goes on along the minus strand of CM039621.1, from coordinate 12,649,856 downwards.
TTTAATTAATTACGTATTTAATTTTTTACATGTTAGATGGATTCTTCGTCAAATCCAATTGATCTTTATTCGAATGAACAAACAATTAATTTGGGAGAGACCCAAACACCAAGACCCCCAAGTGCCCCTAATAGTAATAATGAGGAGGCTGTGAGGTTGGCGATTGCAGAGATGGTAATCATCGATCAATTTCCATTTAGAATTGAAGTGCAAGGATTTAGGAAAGTGGTTTGGCTGCTTGAACCTCAATTTAAAGTACCATGTCGTATCACGGTTGCAAGAGATTGTATGAGATTATTCGCATCAGAAAAATCCAAGCTTAAAAAGTTGTTTAAAGATGGGGGGAATGATGATTTCATTAACTACCAATACATGGACATCGGTATAAAATCTTAATTATATGTACCTAACTGCACATTTCATTGATAGTGATTGGGAATTGTAAAAAAAAAATCATTAATTTTTGTTTAATCCCTAATCATCGAGGGGATACTATTGGGAGATATATTGAATCGTGCCTCCTAATTGGAGCATTGATAAGATATTTATTGTTACTGTTGATAATGCTAACTCAAATGATACTGCAATTTCATATTTTAGGCATTTTTTGACGGAGAATGTGTTGGTGGGAAAGTATATGCACATGAAATGTTGTGCTCATATTTTGAACCTTATCATGAATGAGGGTCTGAAGGAATGTAATGACGCCATCACAATTGTTAGAAATGCAGTTAGATATGTGCACCCCTCTCCTCTGCAAGATTAGACAAGTTTAAGAAATGTGCAAAGAAAAAAAAAATTGATTGTAAAAAAATTTTGTCCCTTAATGTGCAAACTCAATGGAATTTAACTTACATGATGTTGGAGACGGTTGAGAAATTTGAGAAGGCTTTCAGGCGGATGGAGAGTGAGAACTATAATTTTCTGTCTTACTTTAATGATGACACATGAGGTCTCCTTGTGTAGAGGAGTGGGGGACAGTGTGTGTTTTTATGAAATTTTTGAAGATGTTTTATGATGCCAGTTGTCGATTTTCTAGGTCTTTATATGTCATGGCAAACACTAATTTTTTAGAGATTTGTATGCTCCAAAAAGAGTTAGTTAGGCTGAGTGAGAGTGACAATAGTTGTTTGATAAACATAGTCATAAGCATGAGAATGAAATATGATAAGTAGTAGAGTTCATTGGATAGGATAAACTTCTTGTTGTTGATTACAGTTGTGCTTGATCCACATAGTAAGTTAAGGCTTCTTACTTTCCACCTGAAAAAAATTCCTGATGGGACTTGGGCTGAAGAGTTGGTGTCAAGCATGAGACATTTATTAGCAGACTTGTACGTGGAGTATAATGCTACGTTCGGTTCTATCTCGACTAGCCGAGAACATGTTCTCCCTCCGACATCTGCACCCACAAAAGATGGTGAAGACAATCATGAGTCACATTTGTTTTATGAGTGGTTGCCAGCATCTTCCGCCTCTAGATCTACATTTGCCAAAATAGAGGTGGACCAGTATTTATCATATGGTTGTGAGGCATTCAACCCATCTTTTGACTTGTTGATCTGGTGGAGAATTAATGAGCCTAACTATCCTATACATGTAAGGATTGCACGAGACTTGTTAGCCATGTATGTTTCCACAGTTGCATCAGAGTCAACATTTAGTACGGGATGTCATGTACTTGATCCTTTTCGGAGTTTGTTGGCTTCGAGAACTGTTGAGACACTTATTTGTACTCATAATTAGTTATGACATCCGTCAACGCGAATTGATATTCGAGAGTCCATGGATAATGTAGAGAGATTTATGGTAGAATCTGGTAATGTTTTTCTCATTCTATATTCATTTAATTTTATAAATTAATTTAATTTCTTTTTTATTATCCAAATTTATTAATATTTGATGTTTTAATCTTATTAATGTTTCTATAAAGAGTTAGGAGCACAATTAGGCGTCACAACTATTGAAGACTGAAGACTACTTGAGAATCTATTTGGAATCTTGGATATTGAAGATTTAGCACAATTTTATTCAAGAACAATTGTTGTTTACTTGCTTAAAGACAATTTGTTTTGGTTTGTAATATGTATTAAAAATCTAGTGGAGTTTTTTATTTATTTTTAATTATCTAGAAATTAGTATATAAGTAGTATATATTTAGTAGTTACTAGTTAGTAATAGTATAAATGACCTTAAAATTAAAATGAAATTGAATATTTAAAATGAATTTCAAAAATTTAGCAAAAAAAGCCCAAAATGTTAATGATTTTGAATAATGAATAGAGCCCAAAAAGATGTTAAATTGGATAAAAACAAAGGCCCAAAAAGACTAGTCCAAACCGACCAGAATTGAGAAACCGACTGTGAACCGGCCAGAACCATTCCGGCCGGTTCCATGACCCCCTTCACATGATCGGTTTAGGCCGGTTTTTCTTCTCCAAAATACACAGTCATTCGGTTTCGGTTTCAACCCAAAACCGAATTGACCGTGTCGTTTTTCACCCCTATAAGGTACTTTTGTGCTAATCAAATGAGAGCCTCATAATTTGAAAAAAAAAAATCCAATTATATATTTATTGTCGAGAGTGCAGTTTGGACAGTGAGTTGAGATGAGATAAGTTGAAATGAAAATTGAAAATTGAATAAAATGTTGTTAGAATATTATTTTTTAATATTATTATTGTTTTGTGTTTTGAAAATGTTGAATTGTTTATTATATTTTGTGTGAAAATTTAAAAAAAAATTATAATGATGAGATGAAATTAGATGAAATGAAACACTTCTTTCCAATCAAGGCCTTAGGGAGCTATTTCTTTTTTTCCCCTAACCTAGAGGTCGATCCGATCGAGAGAATCTCTTATGTGGTGAGTATATTATATGATGAACAGTACTCTATGATCTACGCAAGTAAATAATTTGCATCCAATCATAGCATTTTAATTGTCAATACACTATAAGAAATCAGGTATTTTTCAGCGCTCAAAATCGTCGCAAATACATATAATAATCCCTATATTTGATCATTTTCAGCGATTTATAAATCGCTGCAGGCTCGACGAAATCTTAAAACCATTTTTTATCAATTTTGGCGATTTAAAAAATCGTCACAAAAACCTACAATTTCCAGTGATTTTAATCTGTCGCAAATTCTTGAAAAGTCGACGGAAATGGTCTTCCCATTTACCATTAAAATCGCTGAGAAAAGTTATTTACGGCGATATGTATCGTCACAAAAAGCCATATACATCGCCGCAAATAACTCAATATTTTTCCCAGTGATTTTAAATTATCGTCGTTATTAAGTATTTCCAACAGTGTAAGTTTCGCCGCAAAAGGATATTTTCGAAGATTTAATGCCGCTGCAAATATTTTTAGCTATGCAAAAAATATTTCTGGCGAATTTTACTCACCGGAAAAGGTGTTTCAGAAAATAAAATAAAAATTTCACAAAACAGTATAGAGAAAATATTATACACATCCAAGTTTTGCAGGCTTCACAATTTTACCTTACACTATGGATTGCACTAATATTCTTTTTACATAGTCAAAAAAGATCCAAAGTCTATAGTAACTTAAATAAAGAACCCAAAATCTATAGTAACTACACTAAGAACTGCACCAAAATTAATCTCAGACTTGTTGAAAGGGAAAATACAGAGTTGAGCAAGATCATTGAACTTAAAACACATTTACAGGGAGCACCCTGCAAGGATTGAAGAGTATGACAAGAATGCCAAATAGAATTTGCCAATTAACAACAAAATTAATGTAACTTAGTTAACTTTTTGTAGATTTTATTTTCTTGTCTTGCCAACAATCACATTGCAATAAATCAGTAGATTTAATTCTCTGTTCTCTTAACATTTCAACCTCTTATTTTTCATTTTCTCTTCCTTTATTTCATCTCTCCATCTCAACCTCAACCTCAAGGGGTGACATGAGAAGTACCAAGTGAACTCAAATTTCAACCAAATCCAGCTCTAAGCAACCAAAAACAGAATCCACAAAAAATATTATGCACATCCAATTTGTATGTTCTTGCTCAAAAAAGATATTGCACAAGTGGGAAGCACAAAACCAAACTTACAAATGATCTAAAAACTAATAACAAGTGTCACCAAGCAAGTAAAATATCTGAGTTGTAAAAAATGATATGTAAGAAACCAAGCCAAATAACAAATAATTCATCAATGAGTTGTGGTCATGCTCCTCAGTTCAAGGTGTTTGGGGTTCCAATTCAAAGAAGTTACAAAAAGTGAAGATAATGGAAGTTATGTTTAGTGAGCTGGTGACTTATCTGGTTTCTGTGTTAAGTGAAGATGATTTGGATATTTTTGCTGCAACTGTGTATTAGGTGTGTAAGAGAAAGAATGTATTTATTTTTGAAGAGAAGTTTTTGTCCCCATATATTATCGTACATATTGCATTTCAAGTGGTAGAAGACTATAAGGCAACACATAAGAAGGATACAATAGAAAATGTGATTTCCAGGCAAGCAGTAAACTAATGTACAACTCCTCCATCCAACATGCTTAAAGTTAACTGGGATGCAACAGTGGATCGCACTAATTGTAAAGTGGAGATAGGGGTAATCATCAGACATCATGAAGGGAAGGTGGTAGCATCTCTGCAGTCCAACAAGAATTTATTTTCTAATGAAAAACTAGCTGAGGTCGTAATAGCACTCAAAGCAGTAATTCTTTGTCATCAATTGAAGCTGCAAAATGTGATTCTAAAAGGTGATGCACAGAATGTGGTTAATGACATTAACAGAGTGACTGAAAACTGGAGCTCAGTTAGCATTATTATTCAAGATATCAAAATGATGCTTAATAAACTGTAACACTAGAAAGTGAAATTTGTTTCTAGGAATTTCAATAATTTAGCTCATTGTCCATCCAAGGATGCATTAGGACTCTCTGAGGAGACCATTATTTTGGTGGGAATCCCTCCTTGTATCTATCATTTGATGCAATAAGTTGAATAAAAATTATTCTTCTTCTCAAAAAAATAAAAATAAAATATGGATGTAGAAGTAAATCATTTACAAGAGATAAGTAGTTTTCCATCTGCATTAACAATCTTTCCTCAACTTCTTTCCAAATATATAAAACTTCTCATCTCAATACATTTCATTTTGTCGTTAAACTATATTATCTCAATACAAATAAGCATTAACTTAAGCAATAAATATGATTAAAATATTATACATATTTATTATTTATATATATTTTTTTAAAATGATACTCACATTTACACAACAATCTAAAATGGTTTAAGTCTCTCCATTTTTTTCCTATTCATAAAAAACTTCCCAATATTTTACATCCAAATATTCCCAACATTAACTCATACACATAGCTCTCAAAATATGACTCATACTAACAACCTTAGGATGTGACAAATTAAGCTATTGATTGTATCTTTGGTTGTCGTATGTCACTGATACGTACCTACTCCCAAGCTTTGTTATGGTCATTTTTATTAACTTGTTATATTTACTAACACAGAAAATAATATATAGTCACAAATGAAAACCACTTTATAATACAACAGAACAATATTATGACATTAAAACCATAGATTGAAGTCTCACATCAGTATTATCCTGTTTAGGATGTGTAACATTCATTCAAATAATTATTTAACTGCAATTTAAAGTATCAAGAACTTCACCACCATCCGAAAAAACATCAATGTATTGGCCAAAAAGCAGATTTTGAATGGTAACAAATCTTCATAATTCTTGTTCAAGCCAAATGGTACTAATACAAACAAATGAAAGCAACAAGATATAATAACATCAGTAGCTCACATGTAACAGGAATATATACAAAGGAGAGATCACTTTGTTTAAGGTGTTCTTGCACTATAAACAAGAAACAAGTCGATAAAAAATCGTTCCTCAATTATAATTGGAGCTATTAAAGTTACAAAGTCGAAGGTAGGAAAGGAATGACAACTGAAAGATGCTATCCAGTAAAAAAGGGAAAGAAAAGCAGGATGTTTGAGGACTTTCGTGATAATAATTTTCATTCCTAGTGAACCGGGGTGCAATTCTATGGACATGCTCCAGAGGTTACCAACTTCCCTCAAATTCCAAACTTCCATGATGATTCTTCTTGTGTTAGTTAGATGGAAACTGAATAAACTTCACAATTCATAAATTCACAAAAACGCAGCTAACTTAAAATCATGTCCAAAAAAAAAAAACCTAGCTCCTAACTTTCAAATGCACAAACTGATCATTCAACATATGATCCATTAAGCATACACCCAACCTCCAAGCCTCTAGGGAAGCAAAATGAAAGAAGATCTTTGTATTTGAGAGGCAGCTCCTTTTCTGGAGGGTAAACAAGTAAGACCTAGAAACACAAAAGGAAAAAAAATGACTCATGTCAAATGCTTAGACGAATAACCAAACGCAAATGAATAGCCTATCAAGTGCTTGAATATCACAATTGGGATGAAGCTTCCTACTTCCTACTTCATTTTCACTAGCCTAAAGACAATAAAAATGAAGTAGCCATCAAGTGGTGAACTCATCAATGCTGCAGGGTAAAGTATTACATGCACAGAAAACAAATATCCTCACCAATACTTAAGTGCCTCGAGAATATATAGAGAGAAATTGAGAATCTTCATAGGCCTCTTGAGCCTTCACATGGTGTGTGGAGAACACTAGGAAAAGTAAACCAATTGGATAAAAAAGTCATTAATTGAGAATTTGAACTTGATAATTCTAAACAGGGACTTGTACCAAAATTTAAAACAAAAACATAAGAACCCAATAATCTAACTTCTGACAAATATCGATGACAAAATAAAAGATTAATAAAAAAAATCATAACATCCTCTCGAAGACAAATGGAAGACAAATCTTACTTTCTTTGCTGATTTTGAACCAAACCTTTGAGCTGATGGTGGTGGATGAAGTTGAACACTTCCTACATCGCAGTGGTAAACCCACAAAATAAGAGACAAATTTTTTTTTAAAATCGCCCATAACATCGATAGGTTGGGAGATCTATGCACCATTTACTTAAGAGTGACCATTTATCGTCAAAGCCTTGGCTTTCGAAGAAAAGATGAACAAGAAAAAGGATAAATGTTGACAGTCTTCCATTCAATACAGTTTCAAACCACCACTTTTTCAAACACCACCAAAGCATGCACATGATCATAAGGACCCAAAATTTAGATAAACAGGAATTCACCGACTTCTCAATATGATAAAGGGAAGAAATAACAATTCAAATGCATCCTGCATGCAAAATTCAAGAAAAATAATATCAACAAAAGAATACAATAATCCATTAACCTTGGTGTAGAGGAAGAGAAATGCAATTATTAACATTTATCAAACAATAACTATCCCACCTTATAAACGTAGATCAAATGTCAACTTTCAAGTCAGTGCCAGTTATTCCAAGATTCAAAGAAAATCTTAAAACACAAAGGACAAGTTTAAGAGACCATCTGAATCAGAGCAACCTAAGAGCTACTAAGAATTTCTTCTTGGATACACATATTTCTACAGTACAGGTACAAAACACAAAACCCAATCTCTGAATAAACTAAACCAAGAAATCAAGCAAAGATAAAAGGAATGAAAAGAACCCATATGTGAAAACCGAAGGCAATATCAAGGGTGGTCGTGGTGGTAACTTGGCGTGGAGTGGTGGCTCGGGAGGAGCACGGCGGCATTGAGAAGAGCTGGTGGTCGTGGGTTGCGAACAGAGCAAGGGAGAGAAAGAGGGCCTCGGCTGCTTGGCTAGGCGTGGAAGAGAAGGGGGCTCCGACGGAGGATTGTCGACGGTGCCGAGGTGTGGGTGGCGGCGAACAGCGCCCCCGGTGGCGGCGATATAGAGAAATCCGAGAGAGAGAGATGAGGCCAAATTCGGGGAAAAGGCAAGAGATCGGCGTGGGGGCTGGGGGGAAAAGGAGGGGGTGGCAGTCGAGGTGAGGTGGCGGTGGCGTGGTGGGGTCGTTGGTGACGGGCTGTGCGTGGCGGAGGCTTGAAGGAGAAGAGGGATTAGGGAGAGGGGGGGGGGGGGGGGGGGGGGGGCGGGGGAGAGGGCTCGAGGGAAACAAATGAGGGGAAAACGTAACGCGCGGCTTTTAAATTTTATGTGCTTATTTCCGACGATTTTCATTCGCCGCTAATCAGCTTTAATTGCCGCATATTTTGTTACGATGACAACGTTCACCGCAAATATCATTAATTACAGCGATTTTTCTAATCGATAGAATATTAACACCGCTACAGTTAAAAATTATTTTTTGCGGCGACAAAATCGCAGCTAAAGATGAAAAAGTCGCCGTAAAAAGTGAAGTCTAAATTCTCTTCCTCCATTTCCCAACTTCGCACTGGAGATTGAGCGGCGACTTGAAAATCGCCGGAAATAACATATATTTGCAATGATTTCTTTTGCGACGATTTTAAAATCGCAGAAAAATGCTTGATTTCTTGTAGTAATAGTTAATTAATTAATGATTTGTTTAGACGTTGTAATGATTTTTTGATAAATTAATTACTAAAATAAATTAAGTAGAACATGTATAAAAAGATATTGATGAGATATTATGTAAATTAAAAATAGACCAAATAAGTGATAGGCCGGAGTTTGTATAGGAATTATTGAATTAATTAGTTGTAAATGATCTGCACGTACAATGTGCAAGATCAATAAATAATTTTATTAAATAAAAAAATACTTTCTGCAATATTATTATTATTAATTCTAGTAGGTCTATTATACAATAAAAAAAACCTTTAAAAAAGAGAGGGACTTGATGGAGCGACTCGATCTTCAATATATCTCATATATTATTGCCTCCCTAATTTGTTTCTATGTTAATATATTGATAAATCTCACAAACTTTGCTCGAGTGTTCAAGAGAGGGACCATGGTCAGTAAGTACTACTTATAATATAGTATGTCAAAGTAAAATTAATGACAAAAGTTAATAAACCAAAAAAGCCCACATTAAATAAATATTAGGAAAACTTACAAATATATAACTACAAATAATCTTGGATAAAATTAATAATTTGATTGGATATATTATTTTTATTTTTAAGTTTAACTAATTAAACAATAATAAGTCATGAAAGAAATATGTGGATTGAACACGGAAGTAAAGTTTATGCTTTGAATTAGATTATATAGTATATTTATAATATCAATTAGTTAATTATATAGTAATTATATAAATTAATAATATAATTTTCATTTAATTTATTATTATTGACCATATAAAATATTTTTTTATTGAGTTTGTTACATAATCCACATTAATAAGTCATTTAATTTAATTTAGTATTTTAAATAATTTTTTTTAATTAATTATTTAAAAAAAAAAATTAGGCCTGACCGAACGGACCGGACCGGACCATTTGCAGCCCTACACATAAAATAAATTTTGTCAAACCCATTTTGTGTGTATTTTTCTTTCTTCCCTTCTAAAATCAGTTGGATAAAAAAGGGTAAGATCAGATGTTGAAGTACTATATATCACTATAACAGATTTCATTTATTGTGATGGACGAAACCATCATAAAAAAATAAGAAAACCATCACAGAGACTTTTTGGTTACGATTTGAGATCGGCACTGCAACCGTTACCAAAAGGCATCACATAAATTATTTTGTGGCAATTTACTGTACAACCATCACTAAAAGTTTTTTTTTTTTTTAATTTATGGTTGGAAGTCTTCCATGAGATGCAACGTTCAAACGTGAAGAGATTTTGTGACAGTCGAATTCCATCACAGAAAGAAACGTTCGAATGTATAGAATAATGTTCGAACGTTTATCGGACCGATTAGCATTCGAACGATAAATATCTAACATTCTGTGACGCCACCAAATTCTGCTTGGGATCGGACGGACATTTGAAGCGTCGAGACATGCAACACAAGGTTACATGCCCTCGTTCATGACATATAAGATGTAATGTTCCTAACATGCATCTAGCATTATGCAATATTCGCAGCAGATAATTTTTTTTTTTAGCAATACTATGCACCAAACTAAAATATCCAAAATACTTAAAACATACTTCATACTTAACGACATACTAAACAACTAAGATCACAACAATAGTCTCTATGGTTGTGATCAAAAGAGTGCTGGAGATTGAACTCCACGAATACAAGTAGTAATCTGAGGTAACTACTATACTACCATATACGTCGCACCGTCGCTTAGTCGACTGTTTCCAATTGGTCGATTCTCGATTCTTCTTCAGATCCTGTAACAAAATCTACCATTCGGGGGAAATGGTAGTTGAGACTACCATAGTGAGATTTGATTACAAATCTCAGCAAGTTAACAGAAAACTTCCACACAGGTTAATGATGCATGCATGGCAGTAAAAACATGAATGCATAATCAAATCATAAGTAATCATAGCATAACTTGACATACAACATAACATAACTAGCATAACTTAAACTGAAACTGAAGCTTAGCATGAACGTGACTTGAAACATAACATGAATGTGAGCATGCATAATTTGAACTTGAACTTGAGCATGACATAACATAAATGTGAACTTAGAACATAACGTAAACGTGAACATAACATAACATGAACTTGAAACATATTCTTACCTCTTGGGATTACCATGATTGCATGAACGTAAACTTGAACATAACATAACGTAATCTTATTCAATAGACTTAATCATAAAATGACCATATGGGTGCTACACAGGTCCCCTTGAGCCATGTGTCCTTGCCGATTACCGCATCACATCACAGGTGTCTATACCAGCTGTGAGTGCGTTAATACGTACTCCACAGTTGTTGTGGCCCCACGTATTCTACGTGTCACAATTGTTGTGTCTCATGTAGTGTATACTCCACAGTTGTTGTGGCCCCATACTTCATGCTCCACAGTTGTTGTGGCCCCATGACTTATTTGTTTGTGCCACACTTGCTGTGGACACACGTAACTTAATGTGTGGCACCATCGGCGTTAGTGTCTGGCGCGCTCCAGTGACCAGCTAATTAGGCCATATTTGCAACCTGTTGACTGTACTTCGTCAACCCAGGGAATGTCACACCTATTTATACACTCCAGTGTGAACAAAGGAGTTCCACTAGAATATTACCCTATCCTAGCGCTTAGGGTCGTAATTGACATGAATGACTTAACTGGCATACATGACATTTCGTAACGTGGCGTAACATGAACATGACATAAAAGACAGAAGTCCTGACGTAGCATAACGTGACATGAACGTAAAATGACAGACATGACATACTTCGAGACATAAATGTAACAGAGAACATTTCATAACCTAGCATACATGTACATGCAACATTTCGTAACATAGCATACCATATAACAGACAACATTTATTAACATGGCGTAACATGTAACAGTGAATATTACGTGACATGAAATACATGTAATAGATGGCATACTTGCATGACATACTTGCAATGTATAGCAATACATGACATAATATCTTGTGTAACAGATGAATAATTCATGACAGAATAAATTTTGTGTAACAGATAAATATGTAATGACTTGGCATGGCACATATGATAACATGCATACATACTCTTTAGTTCCCTTACTTATCACTCATACACATTTAACTGATAGTAAGTTAAAAACTAACTTACCTCGATCGTCGCGTTCTACTAGAATAAAGTGCGAAACACGAAGAACTGTAAGAGGGTATTCTAAAAGTTAGAAATTAATTACTAACAATTAGAAATGTGAAAAGAGACAACTTAGAGTAAAATTACCATTTTATCCTCTACATGTGGGCAAATGATCATTTTACCCCTAACAGGCTTCGTTTGGAAGTTGAGCTCATCTCAACTCATCATTACAACTTTTTCAAATTCCAACATAAAATATAATAAACAATTCAACTTTTTCAAATCCCAAAATAATAATAATAATAATAAATAATAATATTCTAATAATATTTTATCATCTTTGACATCCTAATTCTAAAAATTACCAAAATTTACATTCTTCATGTAAATTTTGTCTCAAACTCAAATATCAACTCAGAAAAATTTCAAACCAATCACAACTATGAAAAACTCACTATGGCCGAAATTTACATAGGTCATTTATCTTGATTTTGGTTGCAATTCTTTCAAGTTTCAAAACTCATGAATAAACCAAAATCTTGTAACAAAGATCTTCCTATCCTAAGTTTAAAAACACACTTCCAAAAATATCCATTAAGAAAAAGCTAATTATCAACACCAAACTTTTTGTAAAAAGACCCAAACTTTTTAACAAAAAGTAAACATTAATCCACAAGTTTTGACCTTAATAAAAAATCTCCAAGATTTCCAAAAAATCAAATCTTACTTCTAACATATTCATAACATCATCCTATGATCAAACATGCCTTAAATCATCAAGCAAAACTCACCAAAAATCACAAAACAACACTTGGAGTTTTTGATTTTAAACTTAGTCCAAAACAGAAACTTTTCTCTCCATTAACCTTGATCATTCTCTTGATCCATGGCTTATACACATGTGATCTTCAAACTAAAACATCTCATAGTTTAAAAAAACTGTCCTAAAGAAGATCCAGCCATCAAACTTAAAATCACATGGCTATAATTTAATAAAACATGGATCTAACCCAAAAACATCAAATTTTAGGCCTAACCGAAATCCTCTTGCATAGAAAATCATATCTTTAAAACTAATACTAAATATCTTCGAAATAACATCCTAACATGTATATAAGAGGCTTAGGATCATCAAATAAAAATATCAAAGCCTTTGGAATAAGATTAAACCATGAAATATTCAAACTTTCACAAAACAGAAACTGTTTTTCCACTTCCAGTTTTCAAGTTTCTAACTCTAATAAAATCTATCATCAAAAGCTTTATTCAAGCAACAAAACCTCAATGAACATTCATAAACACATATTAACAACACTCCATAAAAGTTTCGGACCAAGATATGTCCATTAGCTTGGTCAAAACTTCCAAAACATAACATACTCTCCAGTTTCACGCCCAGAATGACATTTCCGTGGTTAAAAATACTTTTGACTGATCAAATGAGCATGGAATAAGACTAATAAGATATCTGCGGAAACTAGACTCAAATACGAACAACTTATATGAAGAAATCATTGTGCGAAAGTACTTACAAATGGTCAAAAATATCCATGCAAAAAGACCCAGAAATCTGCCCGAGAGAGCTCTTTTGGGTTTCTCTCTAAGAACGGGAGAAAAGAAGTGATAAAATGGAATGAAAAGTTACCTTGCACGACTATAGACTCCTGGAGGGGGAATTTATGGGCTGGAATGACCCTTGATTGGAGGTGGCTATGTGACATAAAGTGGAGAATAGTGAGAGGAATGGACTGCCTGCAGTAGCTGTGAGAGATGGAGGTTGATGGAGTGGACTTCTCTTCACATCAAGGCACTAATGGGATGCAGCCAATGGCAGTGGATGGTCTGCCATGTGGGGGAGGAAACTTCTTCAAGAAACTTTGCCAAGGTGGCCAATTTCGTGGGCCTTGGTGGGCCCAACCAAGTGGGCTTCAATTTGGGGTTTAAAGGGGGTTTGGTTAGGGTTTGAGATGTTATCAAGCCCAAAACTAATTTTTCTTGGCCCAATCAAATTTCCAAGGTTTAAAAGGTTGGATAATGATGTCATAACAAGGATTTTATTAATTAATAGCATGTGGAAGTGATTTAATCAAGTGATTAAACACAATGCTAGAAATCGGGTTAAAAAGGGTTTGGAGACCAACTTTAGGATTTGGGGAAACCGTTTAGGATTTAAGTTTCAACCAAGTTTTTGGGGTTTCAATTGGATTCCAACCATTTAGGGTTTTGCTAGGGTTGAAACCCTCTTTGGTTTGGCACAATTTGGTTAATCAGATAAAACAAAGTTTTACTTAGGTGACATGATCTCACACCTTGACTTCCTTCACAAATCTATCTATTGGTTCCTCTTTGTACCAAGTCTCTAATATTATTCACTATGTGTGGCTAAGATCTTACTAAGTGTCCAAATAAAACTCCTCCAACCTAATTTGGACATTCCACACTGTGATTTTGAAAACACTGCACTGGGTGCACTTATCGAGGTTACTATTTACTCCAAAAAAATGCATAATAAACTTAGTACAGAAAAATTCTAAATATTCATATTAACCTATAGTGAAAATCGTTTAACGAAATTCAACCCCGAAGTGCCCCTAAAAATAATTTCACAATTTTCAACAGACATTTCGTCTGGAATTATGAAAATAGGCTATTGCGCCATAAAATCCTAAATAATCCACTGAGTTTAATGGCGTAGACCATAACACATTCTGACACTTCTAACTACCTCAAAAATTAAACTCATATTTCTAACACCATAGTGAGTGATAACTCTGACTATGTTGACAGACTAAAACCTATGCGATTGGTCGATTCGAAAAAACTTATGGGGTTTTCACGAGATTCCTAAAGTCAATAGAAATTCCACCAATGAATTTCTAGCGGGCTGTTACACATTCGATATTTTTCATTCGCACGTTTGATTTTTACGTTCAAACGTAGACACATTCGAACGTTTGTGCTGTGACGTTTGAATTTTACATTCGCACGTTATGGACAATTGTTCGAACGTCAAAGATTTAATGTTCGGATAGTTAATCAGTACGTTCGAACGTTTCTTTTTAATCATTCATAACAGAATAAGTTTAAATGTTTTTGGAGTGTATACGTTCGAACGTATTTTTCGCACGTCTAGGTAATTATGTTCGAATATTAATTCGAACGTAAAGCCATGTTCGAATGTTCTTTCTTCACATTCGAACATACTGATCAAAACGAATAATTTCATAAAATGAAAAAGCATACAAATTGTATCATATTACACAACAAATAGCATCATCTCATGAACATGTTTTAAAGAGTTGCAAAATTAGAAAAAAAAAAGTTTTGAACAACGATAGAGTTTATTTCTTCTTCTTTCCTTATCCAACGTGATATTGCTACAGTGATATAACATGTTCCATCTGGAAAATCATCTCTCTCTTTACTTGTTCTTCAACTTCAATGCGTATTATTTCCTCATGGTCTCTTTGTTGCTCCTGAAAACGCATTTCTAAATCATAATATAATCCCACAAATCATAATATAATACAACATACACGCAATATAATCTCACAAATCCAACAAATCATGATATAATCACAAAGTAAATCACAATATAAACACAATATACCTTCTCACAAATCACAATATAATCCCACAAATCACAATATAATCACAAAGTAAATCACAACATAAACACAATATAATCCAACAAATCCCACAAATCACAATATAATCACAAAATAAATCACAACATAAACACAATATATCTTCCCACAAATCACACAAATTACAATATAATCATAAAGTAAATCACAACATAAACACAATATATCTTCCTACAAATCACAATATAGTCCCACAAATCACAATATAATCACAAAGTAAATCACAACATAAACACAATATAATCACATAAATCACAATATAATCTAACAAATCACCATATAATCACAAAAACCATAATATAATCAAAATATAATCACACAATCAAGTTTAGAAATATACATAGCTAAAATCACAAACTTTTCATCTCACAATCATCAACAAGCTCCAAAAAATATTCTTTCAAAATAAACAAAATATTAATTAGTTCAAGAATAAACATAACAAATATTCCTTAAAAATAAACAAATCAAAACAAACACAACAATAAACACAATAATAAACACTACAATTACATTTCTCCCTTTATCTCTAGTCTCAACCTCTCTTTCTCCCTCAAATATTCTCAAACGCCATTCTCTCTCACTCTCACCCCCACTCTCACTCTCACTCACAATCACTCTCTCTCACAATCACTCTCTCTCACAAGCATCTCTCACAACACTGCAACTTCTCTCACTTAGTCACTCTACAGCACAAATAGAGGAAAATGCATCAAACCCTTGTCTAAAACACGCCCCAGACTTATCTAGGGTGTTAAATTTTTTTTCCAAAATTTTACACCTATTGCAGTGACTTTTATCGCTACAATAAGTTAAACTAAACAAAACGATGACGTTCTGTTTAGTAAATGGCCCGCCCTTTTGCAGTGACTGTAAAGTCATCACATCAAATTGCCATAACGTTCAAACGTTTACAGTAAACGTTCGAATATTTTGTAAAATCTTCCAATCCTGCTAAGTGTTTTGCCAAGTCTGTTTACATACATAATGTTTGAACGTACACCTGTTGACATGCGAACGTATATGAAATTAAGTTCTCGTCTCTGCTATAGAATTAACGTAGGAAATGTCCCGCCAATTTTTTCAGAAAAGTTCAAACTTAACTATTCCACGTTCGAACGTACGGTCATTACAGTTGAACGTAACACTGTTGACATGCGAACGTAGTTGAAGTTAGGTCCCCGTATATGCCATAGAATTAACGCGGCAAAAGTCCCGCCAATTGTTTTTAAAAACATTCGAACGTTCATTTTAACATTCCAACGTAAATCCTACCATGTTCAAATGTATATTTAATGTTCGAATGTTGTTTATATATTATAGTTATACAATATATATAATATAATTATATAGCTTAGTAATGTATATAGTATATAGTATATGGTTATATAGTATAGGAATCTATATCTATATAGTATATATAATATAATTATATAGTAGAGATTATTAATTATATAGTGTAGTAATGTATATAGTAGAACTTCCATGATTATATAATATAGTAATCTATATAGTATATATTAATCTATATAGTTACTATAGTAAATTATATAGTATATAATAATCTATATCGTTAGTATAGTAATCTAGTATATAGTATATATGATTTTAAAAAAAAAAGTATATATATAGTATATATGGTAATCATCTATATGATATGTATAGTACTATAGTAATCTAATATAATATATATATATATATAGTAAGTATAGTAATCTATATAGTATATATAACAGTATATATAACAATCGAGTTAATCATCTAGATAAGGCATCCACCTCACATAATCTTGAAAAAAAACATTCTTTTCCAACATATTTACAAGTAATTGGAGATGATACCCAAATATACACACTGAGTAAAGAAGAATTTAAAATTAATAAAGAATATCTCAAACAAGATTATATGAAAGAAGAAAATAGTCAGAAAAGATTAGTATTTTTCTCTACTTTTACAAAAATAGAAAAAGATTATATTCAAGAAAAATATTATGAGTATCTAGAAAGAATATAAATTAATATACATTTCTTTACATGGTTTGAAATCTATAAATCAAACCAATTATCAACCATAAACAGGACTACAAATCAATAGATTAAAGAAGAAAATAACCAAATCATTTATGAGGAATATCTCTATTTTGAAGCCATCAAGTTCAATCAAAGAAATACTAAAATATTGGTTTCACCAATAAAAAAATATATATAATAATACATTAGAAGGAAAAAAAACACTGATAATATAATCGAACAAAATAATTATACCAATTTATATCTAAAACCATGAATAAACAATTAGAAAGAATTGAAGCCCATATATCTCCCTATTAATCATACTATTAAAGAAGCAAAAGAAACCCCTTTATTTGTTCCTTATGAAATCTTATCTCAACTAAAAACTATTTTTTCTAAAAATAAAAATGATTTATTAGAACAAATCTCTAATAAATTAGAAAAATTAAATATTACGAATACTGCATCTATCTCAAAATAACCCCATATTAATGTATTAAGTAAGACATACTCACCTGTATTATCTGATTTTGAATTAGTAATATTGAAAACCAATTTAAAAATTTAGATTTATAAATAAATAAAATTAGAGATCATGTTAATAGTTTTTCAGTTAGAGATTCTAAATATCATGTTTATATTACTTGTAATTAGTAACCGAGGCCTACTCCACCAGATATGCAATTCGAATAAATAGAACATATGGTAAGATATGCTTTTGTACCAGATGTATTATATGAATGTAATATAGATGGATTATCTGAGTATGAAATATTAAATCATTTCCAATAAATGATTATGACTGCTAACGTTTATAAAAGTAATAGAAAAACTGATCACCAAGTACCACATATTATTGTTACAGGTTTTACTAGCCAATTAAAAGGCTAGTGGGATTATTATCTTTCACATGAACAAAGAATAAAAATATTAACTGCATATAAACATGATGAAAATATGTAAATAATTAAAACAAAAGATGGTTTACCATTAGAAGATGTTATAAATACTTATATATATTAACCAAACACTTCGTTGGTGACACTGTTCAATTCAAAAAAAGAACCAGTGATTTGTTGATTAATTTAAGATGTCCTCAATTATCTGATTTCTGTTAGTATAAATATGTATTTCTAACTAAAGTTATGATCAGAAATGACTGTCAACAACCATACTGGAAGGAAAAGTTCATAGTCGGACTTCCATATTACTTTGCCCAAAAGGTACGAGAATCATTAGTAAAATCAGATGATACTATTGATTTTATTAATCTCACATATGGTGATATAATAACTAATATTAATAGAACTGGTTTAATTCTGTGTAATGATTTAAGATTAAAAAAGCAGATAGATAAAGAAAAAATTTTTGCTAAAAATGAATTAGGTACCTTTTGTGAACAGTTTGGTTATACTCCATTATTAGCTCCTTCAAGAAGACACAAAAAGGGAAAAAGAATTTATAAGAATTATTCTAACAAAAAATGAAAATATAAAAAACATTTAAAAAGACAAAAGATAAACAGATATATAATAAACCAATCAAAAATCCAAAAAAGACTAATAAAAAAATAAATTGTTTGTTATAAATGTGGAAAAGTTGGACATTATAAATCAAATTATAAAGTTAAACAACAGATTAATGAATTAGATATATCTGAAACATTAAAAGAAAGATTATTAAACATTTTTATAATATATTCAAGTAAAGAGAATGAAAGCTCTTCAGAAGAAGAAGAAATCAATCAGTTAAAAGAATCAAGCTTTTACGAGCAATTTACTGATAGTGAATCTGAAGAAGATGAGGTACAGGTCTGCAATTGTTTAGATAAAAATAATTTTATTTGTAATAAAAGCATTAATGTACTTTCAAAACAAGAAAATATTATATTAGAATTAATAGAAAAAATTAATGATCCAAAGGAAAGAAAAGATTACATAGAAAAATTAAAAGATAATTTTAATAATCAAACCACTTGAGTAATCTTTTCAGCACCTTATAATTTTTCAGAGATAGAAGGAAGAAACAAGAAAATAAAAAATTACAATGCAAGATCTACAACAAGGAATTAATGACATAAAATAAGAGGTTAGAAATTTGAAAACATTTAATGTGAAACTAGAAGTTTCAAATGAACAACTACTACAAGAAATTATATTTTAAAAATAGATAAAGACGTAAATAATTCTCATAATAAAGAACAAGAAGATTGTTCAACAATAGTTATAAAAGATGAAACAGATAATTTCATTAATATCCTTGATAGGATAAATTTTTAGAAATTGTATACTGAAGTAACAGTCTCTATTAATCAATAATTTTCTTTTACTACAGTTGCCCTATTAGACACAATAACAGATTTAAATTGTATATAATATGGATTAATACTTTCTAAATATTTTAAAAAAACAAAAGAGACATTATCACAAGCTAATGGAATAAAATCAAACATAAATTACAAATTATCTAATGAACATATTTGTAAATATGGAATTTGTTTTAAAACAGAATTTATTTTAGTAAAAAATATTAACACCAAATTAATATTAAGAAATCAATTCCTTGTTTTTTTTTAATAGAAGAGGCAGAGTCACATGTTCAAGAGTGACTCCTTCTCAAATTTATTGAAATAGCCTTCACTTATGGTGGAGGAAAACCGTGGCTACATCCTGACACTTGGTAATTACAAAAAAAAAAATATAAACCAATAAAGCCCAAGCATCCAGAAAATACATCACCTAATTATCAAGATCTATACAATGAATAACCAAGTCCAAGCAATAAACGAAATAAATATGAGTCAAAAACTCTATTCCTTGCCTTACTTTACCATTTCTATGTAACAGAAAAATGAATTTATACTAAAATACTTAGAGAAGAAATTAAATTTAAATTCTTATTTCCTTTTGTATCGAAAGAAATTAACTCCTTAAAGGAAGTTTCATTAACTAGAGACATTAATTTTTTAACAAAAATAGGATTAAGTGAAAAGAAAAATATATAAGTTTCTTAAAACAAGAATTAAAATATAAAATAATTGAAGAACAATTAAAAAATCCATTACTAACTCAAAAAATTAACAATTTAAAACTCTAATTGTAAAAAAAAGTATGCTCTAACCTGCCTAATGCTTTCTGGAATAGAAAACAACATATAGTTAAATTACCTTATGAAAATGAATTTTCTGAAAATAATATTCCAACTAAAGCTAGATCAATTCAAATGAATAATGAATTGTTATAATTCGAAATTAATGATTTATTAACAAAATAATTAATTAGGAAAAGTAAGTCACCATGGAGTTGTGCTGCCTTTTACGTTCAAAGACAGGCAAAATTAGAAAGAGTCTCTCAGCTAGTTATCAATTATAAACCATTAAATAAAGTATTACAATGGATTAGATACTCAATTCCTAATAAAAAAAATTTATTATTTCGACTTTATAATGCTACAGTATTTTCAAAATTTGACATGAATAGTAGATTTTGACAAATCCAAATTGCTGAAAAAGATCGTAATAAAACAACATTCATAGTTCCATTTGGACATTATGAATGGAATGTTATGTCATTTGGGTTAAAAATGCTCCTAGTGAATTTCAAAATATTATGAATGAAATATTTACTCATTTTTCTTTTGTTTATATAGATGATGTATTAATATTTTCCTCATCTATTGAACAACATTAGAAACATTTAAATACTTTTCTTCAAATTATTAAAAAAAATTATTATTTGTTTCATCAATAAAAATAAAATTATTTCAAAACAAAATTAGATTACTTGGACATGATATCTATCAAAAAGCTATTACAACAATTAGTAGAGTAATAGAATTTGCTGATAAATTTTTGAATTAAATAAAAGATAAGTAACAACTACAAAGATTTCTGGGAAGTCTCAATTATGTTGCAAATTTTTATCAATCTCTCATGCCATTATGTAAGCCATTATTTAAAAAATTAAAACAGAATTCACCTTCATGGACATAAAAACATACAAATATTATAAAAGAGATTAAAGCTCACGTTAAGAAATTATCATACTTAGGACTCTCATCCTCTCATACTTTTAAAAATGTTGAAATAGATGTATCTGATATTAGTTATGGAGGAATTATGAATAAAAAATTATCAACTGATTTGGAACAAATTGTTCGATTTCATTCAGGATGTTGGAATCCTGCCCAAAAGAATTATAGTGCTATAAAATAGAAATTTTAACTATTTTATTATGTATTTCTAAATTTAAAGATGATTTGTTGATTCAAAAGTTTTTACTTAGAATAGATTGTAAATCAGCCAAGGAAGTTTGGATTAAAAATGTGAAAAATTTGGCTGCTAAACAAATATTTGCTAGATGACAAGATATATTAAGTATTTTTTATTTTGATATTGAACATATAAAAGGAGAATCTAATTCTCTTCCTGATTTTCTATCTCGATAATTCTTACAGGAAAAATCATGTCATCCTCAAAGTCAAAAGTAAAGTCTAAATCTTTTTATGCTAGACCACCATCTCCTCCCTATCCTTCACCTTGTCCTTCTGCAATTCAAAAACCATATATGGTATTTGGGACATTACCACAAAATATTAGACCATCTTACAATTCATTCTCACCATTAACTTCTTCAAAATTATCAACATACTCCAAAGTTGTTTCTCCTTCTTTCTCTTCTCCTTCTCAAATTGTTAATCCTCTATTACTATCTCAACCTTCTACATCTCCTATTTTTTGTTAAAAAATTAATTTCTCTGGTTAATGAAACTTCCTTTAAGGAGTTAATTTCTTTTGATATTGGAGAAAATAAAACTTTAAATTGAATTTCTTGTCCAAGTATTTTAGTAGAAATTCTTTCTTCTGTTATAGAAAAAGGGTAAAGTAAGGCAATAAATGGATTTCCTAATATTACTTTGATGTTAATATTTTTTACTAAAATAAAGGTTGTTTTAAAAAAAATTCTACTATTACAAATATGTGCATTAGATAATTTATAATTTATGTTTAATCTTGTTCCATTAGTTTAGGATAATGTCTCTTTTGTTTTTTCAAAATATTTAAAAGGCATTAATCCCTCTTGTATACAATTTAAATCTACTCCTGTGTCTAATAGAACAATTGTAGGAAAAAAAATCTTGATTAATAGAGACTGTTACTTCAGTATACCATTTCTGAAAAGTTATCATATCAAGGATATTAATGAAATTTTCTGTTTCGCATTTTATAACTATTGTTGAACAATCTCCTTGTTCTTTATTATGAGAATTATTTACGTTTTTATCTATTTTTAATAATTTAATTTCTTGTATTAATTGTTCATTTAAAATTCCTAGTTTAACATTAGATGTTTCAAATTTCTAACAACTTGTTTTATTTCATTAATTTCTTGTTGTAGATCTTGCATTTTAATGTTTTGTTTGTTTGTTTTAAATCTTTCTTACTATCCCTGAAAATTAATAATGTGTTGAAGAGGTTACTGAAGTAGTTTGATTATTAAAAGTATCTTATAGTTTTTCTAAGTAATCTTTTCTTTCCTGTGGATCATTAATTTTGTCTATTAATTCTAATATAATATCTTCTTATTTTGAAAGTACATTAATGGTTTTATTACAAATACAATTATTTTTATCTAAACAATTGTAGACATGTACCTCATCTTCTTCAAATTCACTTTCAGAAGATTGCTCCGAAAAGCTTGATTCTTTTAATTGATAGATTTCTTCTTCTTCTGAAGAGTTTTCCTCCTCTTCACTTGAATGTATTATAAAAATGTTAAATATTTTGTTTAATGTTTCCGATATATCTAATTCATTAATCTATTGTTTGATTTTACAATTTGATTTATAATGTTCAGCTTTTCCACATTTATATCAAATAATTTGTTTTTTCTTTCATTAGTTTTTTTTGGATTTTTTATTACTTTATTATATATTTGTTTATATTTTATCTTTTTATAAGGTTTTTTATATTTTCGTTTTTCGTTAGAATAATTCTTATAAATTCTTTTTTCCCTTTTTTGTATCTTCTTGATGGAGCTAATAATGGAGTATAACCAAATTGTTTACAAAAAATACCTAATTCCTTTTTAGCAAATTTTTTTTCCTTTATGCATCTGCTTTTTAATCTTAAATCATTACACATAATTAAACCAGTTCAATTAATATTAGTTATTATATCACCATATGTGAGATTAATAAAATCAATAGTACCATCTGATTTTACTAATGATTCTCGTACCTTTTGGGCGAAGTAATATAGAAGTCCGACTATGAACTTTTCCTTCCAGTATGGTTGTTGACAGTCATTTCTTATCATAACTTTAGTTAGAAATATATCTTTATACCAATGAAAATCAGATAATTGAGGACATATGAAATTAATTAACAAATCACTAGTTCTTTCTTTGACTTGAACAGAATCACCAACGAAGTGTTTAGTTAATAGATATTAAAATATTTACAGCATCTTCTAATGGTAAACCATCTTCTGTTTTAATTATTTGCATATTTTCATCATGTTTATATTCAGTTAATATTTTTATTATTTGTTCATGTGAAAGATAATGATCCCACCAGCCTTTTAATTGGCCAGTAAAACCTATAACAATAATATGTGCTACTTGGTGATCAGTTTTCTATTACCTTTATAAACGTTAGCAACCATAATAATTTTTTGGAAATGATTTAATATTTCATACTCAGATAATCCATCTATATTTCATTCATTAATACATCTGGTGCAAAGCATATCTTACTATATATTCTCTTTTTTCGAATTGTATTTCTGGTGGAGTAGGCCTCGGATACCAATTACGAGTAATAAAAACATGATGTTTAGAATCCCTAGCTGAAAAACTATTAACATGATCTCCTCTAATTTTATTTATTTATAACTCTAAATTTTAAAATTGATTTTCAATATTACTAATATCAGAATCATATAATATAAGTGACTCTGTCTTACTTAATACATTAATATGAGGTTGTTTTGAGGTAGATGCGATATTAGTAAAAATCAGATAATTGAGGACATCTCTAATTTATTAGAGATTTGTTCCAATAAATCATTTTTGTATTTAAAAAAAATTATTTTTAAATGAGATGAGATTTCATGGGAAACAAATAAAGGAGTTTCTTTTGCTTCTTTAATAGTAGGATTAATAGGAGATATTTGGGTTTTAATTCTCTCTAATTGTTTACTCATGATTTTTAGATATAAATTGGTATAATTGATTTGTTGGATTATATTATCATTATTTTTTCTTTCTAATATATTGTTATATTTTTTTTATTGGTGAAACCAATATTTGAGTATTTCTTTTATTGAACTTGATGGTTTCAAAATGGGATATTCCTCATAAACTATTTGGTTATTTTCTTTTTTAATCCATTGATTTTTAATCTTGTTTATGGTTGATAATTGGTTTGATTTATAGATTTCAAACCATATAAAGAAAGGTATATTAATTTGTATTCTTTCTAGATACTCATAATGTTTTTTTGAATATAATATTTTTCTATGTTTGTAAAAGTCGAGAAAATACTAATCTTTTCTGACTATTTTCTTCTTTCATATAATCTTGTTTGAGATATTCTTTATTAATTTTAAATTCTTCTTTACTCTGGGTGTATATTTAGATATCATCTCCAACTACTTATGAATACGAAGAAGAAGGTTTATTTTCAAGATTTTGAGAGGTGGATGCCTTATCTGCATAATTAACAGTATATACTGGTGTATCAATAATATTTCTGGAAATAGATCCTCGAATATGTGTCTAGATTCTAGGATATGGTGTCAAGATTTTGATATCTATTCTGAGAAATTGGTGTAAGAACAGATCTGTGTGTATAATAACTAGAAGGTGCTGGAGAAAAATAATGTGATAAAGATATTCTAAAATGTTGAAAAGCAATTTGGACTACTCCGTCCATTTTTTTTATCTATATATTCAAGACCATCTTTAGAATTATTTTCTATCTTAGGTAATGGAGTAATATTCTCTAATTGTAATTCATTAGAGAGAGTAATTTGATTCTAATTAATTTGTTTAGGAATTTGTATACTAGAGTTTTGTGTACTAAATTGTAATAACAATGTATATCCTTTTAATTGTAATACAATATATTAGTATATATTGTATTAAGATATATTATTATATTAAAATAATATATATAGTATATATATTACTATATTACTATATATATTAAAGTCTCTCCATTTTTTGTTTTTTTTTAATGTATATATAAGGGGTTTCGGTATGAACCGAAACAAATTTAAGTGGCCAATGGCCAAATGGCCATCGTAGATAGTCTACACTTAATGTATACTTCATTTCTATAGTGGCCATTACAAGATCAACTTAGCCATTTTTGGATTTAAACGTTCGAACGTCCCATAGTCAACGTTCGAATGATCATCTATACTCATAACGTATGTTAGTCTACGTTCGAATGTACTGTTATGTTCGAAGTTTATACAATAAAGCGTTCAAATGTAACATTTTCCTGGCCGTATGAATCTTAACGTTCGAACGTAACATTTCTATAGTTTGAACATTTATGTTTACGTTCGAATGTAAGGTCTCATGGGACATTTTAGTCCTAATGTTCGAACATATACCTGCTTAGGTTCGAACATTAAGTTAAATACGCTCGAATGCACTCGCACGTTCGAACATATTTACATGAAAGTTCGAATATAACGTTCATGGTTTTTTTGACTCCTAACGTTCGAATGTGATTACCTACTCGCTCGAATGTTATTCTTTTACGTTCAAACGTTAAGTTATATGTTCGAATGTATTTCAGAAACATATTTAATTTGTTCTCCTTTATATATATGTATACCTTCAGTCGGACTCGAGCACAGTTCTTCATACGAGTGGTACGTGGAGAGCCCATCGACTTGCCACTATGGATATTTGAGAGGATCCGTTACGAGACTATCATCATCTCCATTGACAATCTCCCATATGGAGTGATAATTACTCGGCTATTACTGGACTGGAGAGTGCCACCCCAAGCGGAGTGGTTGACTGAGCAGATGAACCCCCTAGACACGATCTCACATCATCGAAGCATTAGACAAGGAAGGGGGTGTGCTCTGCTTGAGCCTAATCTTATACCAGATCTTGTTCCTCCGACCCAATTTGGAGCCGGTATTGCTCCTCATAGTGGGAGTACTAGTCAGCAATCAATGGGTACACCTGTAGGAAATGCGCGGCCTGCTTAGATTGATGCGATGGTCTCGAGTATTACTGCGCACATCGACCAACAGATCGTGCATATACAACAGAGTGTCACCAAAGTTGGCCATCATTTAGATATCCTAAACGAAAAACTCAACATATTAACTGAGGAGTTTTATACATTTGTAAACAACTCTTTCGGATTGTTTTGCACTATTATCATATTTTATATTTATATTTTAATATATTTACTTTTCTATAATTTATGTAATAAATAATATCATTTAATATATCTAGTGTTTTTGTATTTCAATTCTCAATCTTTTTTAATTTGATATTCAATTTTTAATTTTAAAACATTTCTTGTTCGAACGTTAATGACTATCGTTCGAACGTTTGAAAGAATAACTTACACGTTTGCACGTAAGTGAGCTTAATGTTCGAACGTACACGAACCGTTCGAATGTAACAGTTTATACGTTTGAATGTAATCATTCCAAAACGACATCTTCTGAGTGACATACGAACGAAACATTATTATAGTTCGAACGTATAACCATTTCTCGTCTACCTTTAGTGACGGTTTCTGTCATAGAAATGATTTTTTGTGACAGTTTCAAAATTGTCACAAATTCAAAACTGTCACAAAAACTCAATTGTATTGTAGTTATATTATATAAATATATATATATATATATATATTCCTATAACTTAAAAGAGCCTATTCTTATTAATGTTCATTATAGTAATGAACAGTAAAGAGACTTTTTTTTTTCGCATATCCCTATTACTGTTCATTACTGAACAGTAAAGAGGCTTTTTTTTTCTTTCTTTTTTGCATGTTTGTTTAGTTTTTCTGTTTCTTTTTGGATTCTTCCGTGTGAATGCCATTGTGCAACGTAATACCACAATCGTGCGTGGGGAATGAGAGAGAGGGAGAAAGGAAAAGTGGAAAAAAATATTAATTTTTGGGTTTTAAATTCCAACCCTTCATCTTTAATTTTCAGATTTAATCTAACAGTAAAATTTTAAATATTGATTTAAACTAACATAAAATAGATAATTAAAATATAAATATTCTATCATACACTTAAAATTAACTTCAATTTATAAAATACTAATTTTTCATCATTAAATAAAAGATAAAGTTTTACTGAACATTTTTAAGAGAATAATATTATATCATACACTAAAAATCAACTTTAATTTATAAAATACTAATTTTTCATCATTAAATAAATGATGAAATTTTACTGTACATTTTTAAGAGAAAAAAACTATCTAATTAATTTAAATTTTTAATATAATTTAAATTTCATAATAAATGATGAACATAAATAAATAATAATTTTATTCTTATACATTAGACTATTTTAATATTTGAAGTGATACTTTATTTTTTTTTTCAATTTGGCAGATGTGGCACTTCTAGTATATATATATATATATTTATATATATATGAATATTGTGCCCTGGGCATTACACATGTTAATTGTTATTTTTCGTCTCCTTAATATATGACTCATATTGCAGTCAGTGTTGATTGTACCCTTTTTTTTTTTATTGTAAAACTCAAACTTGGTTCATTGCATGAGATCAAGCCAACTAATTAATTAGGGTAAAGAACACACAGACACACACACACACACACACATATATATATATATATATATATATATATATATATATATATATTAAGAAAAATATTTATTTGTCATTAGCTATTTTTTATGAAAATATCATTTTCTTAAATTAAAATAAGTCTATTTTTATTATAAATAATCATTTTCATTGTAAATAACTTATTTGGAGTAATGTTACATACAATCGTGGAATACGCAAGCATCGTGCAATTGTGGAGTGCGCAAATATCATGCAGTTGCTTTAAAAAAGAATGAGATCTACTATTAAAAAAATTAATTTTTTTCATATGGGTATCGTATTTATTCACTACTTCTAAACTAATTATGTGACGCTTGTACACTCACGACTGTAATTATTATTTCTCATTTATGACGTGTGCATGGTGATATATATACGCGACAAGTACATGTACTTCCCATGACTCTGCATGCAGCATATAATATTATCATTAATTATTATTATCAGAAGTACTATTATTTTCTGGTAATCTATTATTATTAACATTATAAATAATTAGGTCTTCCACTTCATGGAGTAGCCATGAGTAGATCATTAGTTATAAAGTACTGATATATTTTCTGTTTCTCTACTCACCCATGAACATCATATCAATACCGATGTAATTTTTGTGGTTTTTATATCTAGAGATCATATGTTCCCCATGCTGTTTAAATAATATAATATAAGCTGGCAAATAATTATGAAACCCAACTTAATCTCCAAGCTGCTGCTGTATCTAAGATATTCATTCACACACGCGCATATAAAAATGATAAACACACAACACTTTACACAATAATATTTTAAAAAGAGAAGTATTTTTGTAAAATACCTTATAAAATTAACATCATTTTATAAAATTATCCTTATTTTATAACATGTGTTATGAAAAATAATGTCGTGTAAAGTATTGTATGTTTATCACTACTCATATCACATGGATGTATAAATCATGATCTGCGTCTGTGTAAATGTGTAGGATATGGATCAAGATGATCATGATCACCAGGCTGGTAGGTAGGTGGGCGATAAGTACCATTACTACAACTATATATTGCGTGCAAGTCAACTTGTTTGTTAAAGAACATGATGATCATGCATATCATGATCTATATGCCTCCTATTTGCTTTAACATGCATGTGGTGTTACTTCCAATAAATATATATATATAATGGACCCACAAAATTCAAACAATTTGGACGGTGATTCCTTTTTAGGTCTGCATGATCTATCGAAAACCAATTTCTTATATTCTCGGCGTCTTTTATCTGCAAAGATACATAGTTGCTTTCGATAAGCATGCATCAGTTCAGATTAATTCAGAACTTCACGTTTTTTCCGCATTTGAAATAACTTTACAAATTAAACTGATCATTAATTAAGGCAATGGTTCTCATGTTCCGTGTGGTGCATGGGCAGCAATCAAAGAATAATACTACCACCGATTAACAGATCAAAAGATGCATGGAGATCATGTCATGTATAGTTCATGAATATTTTATATATATATATATATATATATATATCATAATTTCGTACTTAATAATTAGTCAATCAATTAAATATGTACACGCGTGTATTATAAATCCAGATCAACATCAATGTGAACATGACTCGCGAGTCCTTCATCGATCGAGATCGAGCCATAATATTTAAGAGATTCGAACACGATGATCAGTGTGTGTGTATATATATATATATATATATATATATATATATATTAAAATATAAAATAAATAATAAAATTTAGTTATTTCCATCTGTTTAAATTTTTAGGACAAATGGTGATTTCACATAGTATCAGAGCAGAAATCTTGAATTCGAACCATAACTCTATACTCTACTCTATTTAATTAAATATTTTACTTGTTGGACCTACTAATTAACGGAAAGTCTGACCCACAAGTGAGGAGAAATGTTAAGATATAAAATAAATAATAAAATATATATATATACACATATTTGTACATGTATCATGATGGAAATATCCAATATTTTCTCCAATTTATGGTCTACTTTCTAGGAGATCATCATGAATTGATAAGTTTACAATATATATTCATCGTAGGGCGCAGCCAGCAGTATTCACAGATCAGTTCTTCGTTGCAATAAAAGAAGCTTTTTGACAATACGATCGATGATACTTATCCAGAACATGATATTGTTGGACCACAAAACGCCTAAAAAGACAAGACCGCCTAGCTATACTCCAGGAAGTGACTACAACTTTAACGTGTACACTGTACAGTACCGCCAAATTAACGAAAATTTGACTTGCACGCCACCCCGGCCACAATGCATGCAAACTTAACCCATTCTGGAACGTCCCGACAAATAAAAGCATTCTAACGGCAATTAGCTAGATTTCGTGTGGAATCTGGCCTTACATGATGATTAAAAGCTGCTTTGCAAGCTTTAAATAATCGAATTAATTAAGCAGATGATCAGTAGTGCTACACGATCGAACACGTACATGAACTTAATTAATTAGCTAGCTGAAATATATAATTTCATATATAACTTGAAAAAACAAAGAAAATCCTAATTAAATTACTAACTAGAGTACTATTATTATATAATTACACGAACTGTTCAAAACTGTACGCGTAACGTTTTAAATTAAGGATCATAACTAGCTTAATATTGTAATAAATTTTGATCAGTACTAATAAAAGATATATATATATATATATATATATATTCTCTGTCGACCTACGTACATTTTGTTTATCATTAAGGTCTTGAAAGGGATGCGTAATCCTAAATATTGGAAAGGCCAATGGGGGATGGAACTTTGAAAAGTTATTATATGAAAATGGGAAAAGAAGAAATTTAAAAGAGTGGAAGCTAGGAAATTAGTAATTAACTTGCTACCAAACAAAGTACTAAGCTTATCCGGTACTGGAAGCTAGGAAATGAAAAACGTCTATGAATATTTTTCAACTCTAGTGAGCGAAAAAGAATTATTTATGAGGACTAGTACTGATCCCATCGATCAACCGAGTTTTTGGTTGCCTGGATCTGATGAGGACTAGTACTGATCATCCCATCGATCGTCCCTGTAATTTATTTATTTATGCATGCATTGAATATGAAGGAAAACAATTAATGCTTTTAAATAAGATCAAAGGAAATTCAAAAAGGCAAGCTAAGCAAGTGCAGACGTGGGGACGATGTTTACGCAAACGATCGAAGAAATAAATTAATGGAGATCTGTAAACCCTTAAGCATATACTGTCCCGGATATTCTGTTTATAACCTACCCTTCCCCGCCCTTGGCCTTTATATAAAGCTTCAGCGACCCAACCCCATTACATTTATCATTCTTGCAAACTCGATCGATCCAAGCTGATCAATCCCGCAAAGCTCTTTTTCGTGATTCTTTTTTTCTTCTCTAGCTCAGAAAAAGAAAACCCCGCAAAGTTGTTGTAAAGCTAGCTAGCTAGAGAAAAGATCGAGTTAGAGACAATATGGAACTCAAATGGTCAATCTTGATCAAGCTTTTGATAGTACAATATCTCTCAGTTGTTTGTGTTTCACAGGAGTTTGATTTCTTTTACTTCGTTCAACAGGTTAGTTGCGTACTCTTATTTCCAATTTAATATGTAAACTTTAAGGTTCTTTCTGCGCGGATGATTAGGTTGTTCTTTCGTTTCAACCATCATTACAGTGGCCAGGAGCATACTGCGACACAAAGCAAAGTTGTTGCTATCCTAAGACAGGAAAGCCTACGGCAGATTTCGGCATCCATGGACTTTGGCCTAACTACAAGGATGGCTCATATCCGTCCAACTGCGATCCAGACAGCGTCTTTGATAAATCTCAGGTAGTTGCATATATATGTATATGTTTATAAGCCTCATCTTACAAATGATTAAACAGTTGAAATTGAATCTAATAATTAAATACAACAAAAAGCTGTTCAATACGAGGCAGATTATAATAGGTTTTAGGGTTATGTATCATGAAGACACAAGTAGCTGATAACTTGTTACTTAGACGTTCTCGCAAATTTCATTAAATACCACGCACATCCAGGGAATTAGATCATCAAAAATTGAGAAATGCAGATCTAGGTCTCAATCAAACAAATCTCCAACATTTGAGATTTTCCATTCATCTTTTTTTTTTTTTTTTTTTTGGGCAAGTGTAGCAAGCTGGTTTCCATTGATCGATAACAGAGATTATAAAAATCTAGATTTGATATTTCTTGCTCAATGCTCCACGAAAGTAGTACTGGGCAAGACAATACGAAACAAGACAGGAAAAAATAGTAAAATGTAAAATCCCTGCCCAAAGGGCATATATATACGAACATGATAGCTAATACCAACACGCATTCCAGTTTTTTATAAATCAATTTGTAGAACCCAAACGGATGAAACATATATATATATAGTTTCTGTACCAAGTACCCCATGGGTAACCATAAAAAATGTTATAAACCGGAATTGAATCCTATCATGCCTCTTACAGCACATGATCCTCATGCTCAAGTTTATATGGCGCTGCTTAATTTGTCTAACGTACGTTCAACTTTCTTGTCTGGTTCGTTTTCTTCGCATAATGGCTGCTGTAGCTCTCAGAAATCATGAGCAGTTTGCAAAAGAATTGGCCATCACTTAGCTGCCCGAGTAGCAATGGCTTTAGGTTCTGGTCACATGAATGGGAAAAACATGGGACCTGTTCAGAGTCTGAACTCGACCAGATAGAGTACTTCGAAGCAGCTCTCAAACTGAAGGAGAAAGTAAACCTCCTAGAAATCCTGAAGAATGCTGAAATTGAACCAGATGATGGATTTTACAGCTTAGACAGCATTGAAGAAGCCATTACAAAGGCCGTTGGACACGCCCCTGGTATTGAGTGCAACAAGGATTCAGCAGGCCATAGCCAACTTTACCAAGTTTACCTGTGTGTGGACACTTCAGGGTCTGAAATCATCGAGTGTCCAGTGCTTCCAAAACGCAGATGTGCTTCTGATGTCCAGTTTGCCAAGTTCTAGAGATTGTACTTGCTGAGGAGTAGTACTAAAGGATATTACGTACTGTCTTCTACATCGTTAACTTGGTTTCATTTCTGTTTTTCTTTTCAAATAAATGATGACCACTTTACTTTCAGTCGCAAAAACTTAATTTTCATGGCACTTTCCATGTATATTTTCACTCAATGATTAAGATCCGGATGTTCGTATACGAAATATGTAACAAAGTGATCGATGGTTAGGCTGGATATTAATTTGGAAGCCTTATTTCTCATTGATCGTGAGAATAGAAATCAAAACAACGTACATTTTTGTTTTCAAAAAGTGCCAACCAAATCATGGGGCCATGGTACGTAGGTAAACTGTAAACAAAAAGTGGAGTACGAAAGTTTGAGCTCTGGATGCGCCATGGGTACGCCCAACAGGCAACAACAAACGTGTTGTTCATGAATCCCGGAGGGGGTTGCGCCGGAGCTTAATTAATTCGCACTTATATGCGGTATCGCTCGTGGGCTCAGGCGGGCTCTGGATTTGCTTGGCTTAACTCTGGGACCGCACCTGCATGCACGCGGGGACTACCTAACTTTGGTTGCATGTAAATGATTTTCAAGGATATCCTGCACGTTACGTTACATGCTAGCTGTAGATCATCAAGGTCTTCATCATGGACTGGGCTCCTATCCAACGGCCGGCCTAGCTAATTCTTTGCTGTCCATTATGCGAAGAATTAATTACATGCATGTACGTCGTCTCTCGCCTCTAATTTCTGAGTAACGGGTCTTATTGTTGGGAAGGAAAAATTCCGGAGATTCCGGCTCCGGCCGAATTCCAATGAGGTTCCGACTTCAACAGAGTCGGAGTTGGTGGAATTCAAAGTCAGAGTCCGACTCCGAACTCCAATTTAAAATTTTAAAAATTAAAAAAAAAAAAAAAAAAAAACATGATCAAAATGACGTCGTTCCACTTCAAGAGGAACAACATCGTTTCGCTCAACAGGGGACGTTTTGGTCAGGTAAGTGTAAGTAAACGTAGGTCTAAAATTTACAAGAGAGTTGTGCTGACAGTGTGGATTTGTTGAATGCAATGGTTATAAGGATGAAATATAAATATAATAAATATTGAAGAGATGTGGATAAGATAAATAGATTATTATTTGTGGCTGCGATCCTTGACCCCCGATATAAGTTAGTGATTGTATAAGATTGGATTAGGAACGTCCTCGGTGATGAGAATGCTAATCAGTTTATTAGATCGCTTAAATGTCATATTAATAATTTATATAGTCATTACATTAGCAGTGGTCAATCTTCAACCGAAAGTGGTAGCGCCTCACGCCCGACCGGCTCGACAACATCCTGGGATGACACACATGCACGAAATTCAAATTTATTGCTGCTACGACGGTAGCATCAAAATTGTGCATCGAGGAAAATCGTGCATCGAGGTATCATGTAAGTCTGGGGTTGAGCGTTACTTTATAGAAGATGTCGAGGCACATAGTGATACATTCCATATATTAACTTGGTGGAATGTGAATTCTGGCAAGTTTCCAGTTCTTTCCCAAATAGCTAGGGATGTACTAGTCATTCCTATCACTACGGTTGCCTTTGAGTCGACATTTAGCATCGCAGGTCATGTCTTCGATGCTTATCAAAGTTTATTGTCTCCGACCACTGTCGAGGCCCTCGTTTGCATATAGAACTGGTTAAGTTCAATGCCCATTAGAATAGATACCGTTGATGCCAAGAGGTATAGACTTGAATCATGTAATTTTATGATTTTAAATGATCTTTTACATAGTTTTAATATTTTCATTATTTAATTTATAATTTATATAATTTTGTAAACCTAGTTGTAAACCCCAAACTAATTGTGGATGACTGAGACAGACACACCGTGGGATGACCCTTTTATTGGTGAGAAACTCAATACTATGATTACCATCGATTACCATCATGCAAAAATCATTAGAGTTAGAGGTGGAGGTGAGTTCATAATGTGTCCTATTTTATGTCATATATTACTTGGTTGATGGTTTAGAAGTCTATAATTAAATAACTAAAGAAAAGATAGTGCATTTGATCAATAAAACCCTTTGCAGGAAAATTGGAAATCAATATCGAGTCATCGACTCAAATGCATGGACTGTCAAAACTGATGCAGGAGATTGTGGTTATTTCATATTTAAATTTATTTTGGTGTTGTAAATTTAAATTTATTACGATTTGTAGTTTTAAATTAAATTTATTGTTTGCGATTTGTAGTTTGATTTAGTCGTTGTATTTAAATTTTAGCTTTTTAACTTATTTTTTACAGTATTTTAGAACTTTTTAATTATTTTTTTATATTATTATTTTTTTAATGTTTTTAAATAGGGATGGACCAAGCTGAATTTCAAATTGAGCCTTGGATATTGGGCCCACGGCCCAGGCCCAATCTGAGTAGGGCAACTAGGGCCCAGTAGTTGAGAAGCCCACTTCACTCCGATCAGCGCTCCAAGCTTCAAACTTTGATTGGAGTCGAACTCCGACTCCAATTGGAATTGGAGTAGCTTTTGACCTCCGACCCTAGTCAGAGTCGGAGGTCGAAGGTGGGCACTCCGACTCCGTCGGAGTTGCTAACATAAACCCCTAATTTCCGTTAAAGATATATTGATCGATCGTCTGGTTGAATGGTTTCTGAATGGAATTCATGTAGGCAAAAGTCATGCCAGTGTTTTTTTTTGGCACGAGCTCGAAGGATCATAATCAACTCTTCCCGTGGAAACTATTCGTAACTAATCATAAGGAGAAATGATAGTTGCAGTTGTAAGTGTGCAAGAGTCATACAATCACTTTGAAAAAAATGAATAAATACGAGACCCACATGAAAAAAAAATTAATTTTTTAATAGTAGATCCTACTTTTTTTTTAAATTGACTGCACAATGCTTGTACACTCCACGACTGTATCTAGCATTACTAAATCATAGGTATAGGTACAAGGCTACTGTGTATAAATTTTGTACAAGTTTTTGAAAAAAAGAATGAAACATTATCAAAAGTTGAATTTTTTTTAGATGGGTTTCACTTTTTTTCAGTCTAAAGTTTAAAATCATTTTTTCTTTGTAATTTCAAATTCTGTCCCGGATCTTATAATTTTATTACTTATTGCATTTGATAAATATGTACTTAGATTAAAAAAAAAACGACATATCATTGAATATGTATATTAAAAAGAGAGATTTTACCTAGAAGTCTTAAACACACACTTCTACCTAATCAACATGTGATTTGTCATTTTTGTTCATCTATCTTAATACTTAAATATGTGTATGTTTAAATAAATTAAAAGATAAAAATGACATATTACATATTGATTAGGTAGAGATATGTGGTGTAAAACTTCCTTGTAGCATTTTTCTATTAAAAAATATAATGAAAACTGTATTTTATTTTAGTTTCATTCACATTTAAAAATGTTGAAATAATATTGTATATTGTGATCAATAGTACCAATATAAACTCTTCCGACGTCTACATAAAAAATTAATGATGTATTATTCAAATCGAAAAACTCTACTCCCACTAAGGATATCTACCGAATTTTTGTATAGATTTGTTTTTTATTTTTTATTTTACTTAATAATTAAGAAAACATTTTTTAATAAGTTGTGAATTTTTTTTTTTTTTAAATATTTGAAAAACAAAATTACACTAATCGATATAAAACTTCAATAGACTAATCCGTGACCCTAATTAACACCACTCGTTCAAATCAAAGAAATTCGTCGCATCCCAACAAAATTATTGAAAGTATCCTTTTGTCAAACAGTTTTTATTGATGCTCAAGTCCATTCAAAGGAACGAACCACAAAATGCAGCATGAGTCGGGGGACATGATGGGACGTAGATTGCAACCAACCCGGCCCCCTCCATCATATACATGTGTGGCTCTTTGTCATTTTCAAATCCATTTTGTTTGTGGCACATAATTTGGGCCTACAGTCTGGCCGATTCAATCAGATTAATCAAGCTATTTATTTTATACTTTTCCGAAAAAAAAAAAAAAAATCATGTCAATAGATATATAGTGTAAAATTGTTGAATAGAGAAGTCTATTTATTTAGACGTGCGTGTGACCAGTTAATTCAAATGGAAGGAAACAAATGCTATTCCTGATCATGAAATATACCCAGCCCTAGCTAGCTAGCTTGGCCGAACTTGCATGGATGCAGTAGGGGGGCGCTACGGAGTGGGTAGCACTCCTTTCCCGCACCCCGCCCCACATGGGGTAGGGGGTGTGGTTTTCACTCCCGTTCCCTGCTCCCGAGATGTGGGGATAGGGTACCCCTCTCCAATGGGCGGAGTGTGAGGTAGATTCTCAATCCGTCCTGCATTCTTTTACTTAAAAAAAAAATACCATATTTTATTTGATTTAAAAATTATTTTTAAATGAAAAAGTAATTAAAAATACATTTTTAGACCTAAATTTAAATTTTTTAAATATGACTATAATTTAAAAACTATGTAATTTTTAAATTTGCTAGTGTATATTTTGTGTAAATTGTAGTGTATTAGTTTTTAAACTATGTAATTTTTTAATTTGCCAATGCATATTTTGTGAACAAGTCTAATAAATTGTAATATATATTTATATATATAATTTGTAAAATATAAATATATATTTATGTTTATATATATGTATATAATATATATATATATATATATGTAAGCGGGGGCGGGGCGGGGCGAGGTTGGGCCCTCCCTGCCACCCGCCCCCGCTAGGGGCCCTAGATGCGGGGTGGAGCGAAAGCAGAGCTGGGCACCCCTAGGATGCATGATAAATTTTGGTTTTTTACTAGATCATGTGACCATTAATGGCATTAATGGTTTATGAATTTTATTACACCTCCCGCCCCGCTGCCCACCCCTAGGATGCATGATAAATTTTGGGTTTTTAGTAGACCATGTGACCATTAATGGCATTAATGCTTTATGAATTTTATTACACCTATAAACACGTAACAATCCGGCCCAATATTTCTAAGATTTGGATATAGATAATTTTATTGGGCCAAAATTATCTTTAATAGGCCATTTCAAATTAGTTGATAGGCTATTATTTATTGAGGTCGTATCATGTGAAATCCAAATTAGACCACATAATAAATTTTATTATATATATATATATGAAAAATTTTATACAACACACTACCATCCCATTTACATCCCACTATACATGATGTGACACATTTATCACCATTGAATGATCATTTATTATATGATTCTTTATCATCTAATGGTGATAAATATGCCACATCTTATATAATGGGATGAAAGTTGGATGATAGTATGGTGTATAGCATTACTCATATATTATATATATATAAATATATAAATATATATTTATATACCAATGTTCGTTGATCACTTTCAACTTAGCGTTATTGCCGCTAGTCACAGCCCAAGGCCTTCATTACGCCCGGTTTCTCCACCCAAGGCCACGACAGCCCGTGGTCCTCACAAAGCGTCATGCCAGCCTCTCCCCACGGATGTGAAGACCCGCACCGCTGCAAGGTCTGCCTATAGACCACCGTGAACCCCTCGGTTAAGTTCTCTAGTTTTTATCGTCAAAATATAGCAGTCATTCCAACCACGAAAGGCTGCATCACCATGATGGACCAACAAACGTCAGGAGAACTTCCACCAACGCCCCAAGATGATGTCAACAAACACCATACCGAGGCCTAGCCACCACCACACACACACCCACCATGCCTACGGTTTTTGTGAACCAGCCAACCTCCACAGAAAATGCCGCTGACCTACGTCGTAACCACCGCGGTGACTCCACTGCCCAGACTAGGCACACCTCCTTGCTGCCCCATTGGACATAACTGTTGGAAGAAAAAAACTGATATTCTATTCTAGAGGGAAGAGAGGAGAGACTATTTTTGAAATTTCTCTAAGTGAATTACTTCTCAAGTGGCTTGCTTTGTGCCAATGCATACATGGGTATTTATAGGCTTGTAGATTCACCTAGCATTTACTCTAATACATGAACTTCCCTAGTACACGAATACCCAAGTACATGAATACCCCAAATACATGAATCTCCAATACATGAATTACTTCTTCCAAGATGAACCTAGACTCTAGTTCATGAATATACTAAAAGATAACTTTATTTAAGTTTATTATTCAACACCCATTTTTAAACTTAATTATTGGTAACTCCGAGTAACATCCGCAACTTGTTAAAAGTATCATACTTGAGAGGCTTCGTAAAAATATCTGCAACTTGATCATGGGTCTTCATGAATTTGACTTGTACTTCATTCTTGACAATGCATTCTCAAAGAAAATGAAATCTTGTATCAATATGCTTGCTTCTATCATGAAAAACCGGATTTTTCGCCAATGCAAGTGCCAACTTGTTATCAACAAAAATCTCTGTGACTTCCTCTTGTGGCATGAGTAGTTCCTTCAATAACCTTCTCAACCAAATTGCATGACAAATACAAGATGTCGCAGCAACATATTCAGCTTCACATGTGAAGAGCGTTACAATTGATTGCTTCTTAGAACTCCAAGTAAATGCTGTATTTCTCAAATAAAACACAAAACCGGTAGTGCTCTTCCGGTCATCCAAGTCTCCGGCCCAATCACTATCACTATACTCCACAAGCTTAAATTCATTAGAAAATGAATAAAGAAGTCCGTAATCAATAGTACCTTTTAGATAACGTAGAATCCTCTTAGCCGCTTTGAAATGCATTGTGCTTGGTGACTCCATATATCGGCTAACAAGTCCAACTCCATAAAGTATATCGGGTCTTGTGCAAGTCAAGTATCTCAAACTTCCAACAAGACTCTTGAATGTTGTGGGGTTTACCTTCTCTCCGTCTTCATGCTTGGACAATTTCGCTCCACATTCAACTAGGGTGCTCACGGATTGACAATCTTCCATCTTGAATCTTTTGAGAATTTCCTTTGCAAAACCTTCTTGAGAGATAAAAATTCCATCCTCCATTTGTTTGATCTCAATGCCAAGATAATAAGACATAAGACCAATATCGGTCATTTCAAATTCTCTCATCATATAAATTCTCTAAACATGCTTGAATTGCTTCCAGTAAAAATTAAATCATCAACATATATACAAACAAGCAAAATGTCTCCACTTTCATGCCCCTTAGCATAGAGTGCATATTCATGCGGGCACTTGGTGAATCCATTTCCCTGAAAATACTTGTCAATTCTACTATTTCATGCCCTTGGCGCTTGTTTTAAGCCGTACAAGGCTTTCTTTAACTTCAACACTTTGTCTTCTTGCCCTCTGACCACATAACCCAAAGGTTACTCTACATAAACTTCTTCCTCAAGGATTCCATTCAGGAAAGCCGATTTGACATCTATTTGATAAATCATCCACTTCTTTTGAGCTGCAAGAGAAATAATCATCTGGATCGTCTCTAATCGTGCAACGGGGGCAAAGACTTCTCCATAATCAATATCGGGACGTTGGCTATATCCTTTGGCCACCAATCTTGCCTTGAATCTTTCTACTTTTCCATTTGCATTCTTCTTTACTTTGAAAATCCACTTCACACCAATGGGCTTTTGTCCTTCTGGTAAAGTCGTCAATTCCCATGTATCATTCTTCTTAATTGATTTGATCTCCTCATCCATGGCAATTCTCCACATTTTCTCTTGTACCGCTTCTTCAAAACTTATTGGTTCACAATTGGCAAAGTGACAAAAAAGAGTTAGATCATCACTTAAATTCTCTGTTACCTCATAAAGATCTTGGAGACTTCTCATTCGAGATTGTCTTTCACTAGAACTTCCTTCATAAGAAGATGATGAAGGAGTACTAGGAATTATTGGTGATTGAGGAGGTGTCATAAGTTCTCGTCCATCATTTCCTTGATCTTCATCTTCAGGGAAGAGAAAGAAATCATATCTTTCATTTTCTTGATCACTCCAATCCCACGAACCTTCTTCGTCAAATTTCACATCTCTACTAATGACCATCTTCTTAGTGCTTGGATTATAAAGCTTGTAGCCTTTGGATCTTTGATCATAGCCGATGAAGATGTGCTTCTTGCTTTTATCATCAAGCTTGGATCTTTCTTGATCGGGCACATGCACATAACCAATACTTCCAAAAACTCTCAAATGGAAAACACTTGGCTTCCTTCCACTCCATGCTTCCTGGGTAGTTGAGTTCTCTACACTTCTTGTAGGGCAACGGTTTGATAAGTAAACAGCACAATCAACCGCTTCCGCCCAAAACTCTTTAGGCAT
Organism: Juglans mandshurica; assembly: GCA_022457165.1. Classification (NCBI taxonomy): domain Eukaryota; kingdom Viridiplantae; phylum Streptophyta; class Magnoliopsida; order Fagales; family Juglandaceae; genus Juglans; species Juglans mandshurica. The sequence continues at coordinate 12,608,463 of CM039621.1, read as the reverse complement.
CATCTTCATCTTCAACATGCTTCGAGCCATATTGAGAATCGTTTTGTTCTTTCTTTCAACCACCCCATTTTGTTGAGGTGATCTTGGAACCGTCAAAGCTCGACGAATCCCTTGTGCTTCACAAAACTCATTAAATTCATTAGATGTAAATTCACCCCCTCTATCTGATCTCAAAGCCTTAATCTCATAGCCACTTTGTTTCTCAACAAGTGTTTTGAATTTTTTGAAAACACCAAACACTTCAGATTTTTCTTTCAAAAAATATACCCATGTTTTTCTACTGAAGTCATCAATAAAGAGGAGGAAGTATCGATTTTTACCAAATGAAGAAGGCTTGATCAGTCCACAAACATCGGTATGAACAAGTTGGAGCGGCTCACTTGCTCTTGTAAATGATTCTTTTGGAAAGCTCTTCCGAAATTGTTTGCCAACAAGACACCCTTCGCAAAGTTGATCAGATTGATCAATAGGCTGCAAGCCTTTCACCATCTCCTTTTGAGCCAACAACTTCAATCCACCAAAATTCACATGCCCAAGCCTCAAATGCCAAAGCCAAGACGTATCTTTCACACAAGCTTTGAGGCACTTAGGCACATCAGTTTGAATATCAAACAAAAACATCCTGTTGCTTGTCATGGACACTTTAGCAATCAAATTCTTCTTGTCATCTCTTAGAAAAAGACTACGATTTTTCAATTCAATCTCATAGTCCTTTTCCAAGAGTTGCCCCAAACTCAAAATGTTGTTTTTCATACTTGGAACATAATAAACATTTGACATAAATTGATAGCTCCCATTTTTTAACCGAATTAGAATCGTACATTTCCGTTTGATGGGAACTTTTGACAAATCTCCAAAAGTGACATTCCCGCTCACCGATTCATCAAGCTCCACGAACTTGCTTTTGTCTCCGCACATATGATTACTTGCAGCATTATCAAGATACCACAAATTCGATTTGCTAGTTTCTTCTCCTTTGTAGGCTAGTAGCAAAGTGGGCTCCGCTTCCTCATTTTCAACATAATTCGCCTTCTCTTCAGCATTGCTAGGAGAACTCCAGCATTCCGAAGCATAGTGGCCATACTTTTGACAATTGTAGCATTTGATTTTGGACTTATCATATTGTCTCCCATTCTGCCTTGAGTAATTTCCTCTTCCACGACCTCTTGAGGATTGACCTCTCTCTTCATGGTTGGCGTTTTGATTGCTTTGTCCGCCTCTTCCTCGTCCTCTTCTTCCTATTCCTTGTCCATGTCCGCGTCCTCTTCTTCGTTGACTTCTATCATGCTCTCCTTCCTTCTCTTTTACAGAGAGCTTTGTGGCGAGAACCTGCTCAATAGGTTCTTCCTTCTTCTTCTTGAGTCTCTCTTCATGGGCTTGAAGAGATCCCATGAGTTGATCAACCGTCATCGTCTCCAAGTCTTTTGACTCTTCGATAGCCACCACAATATAATCGAACTTTGAAAGCAACGAGCGAAGAATCTTCTTAACCACCCGAACATCTTCTAGCTTTTCTCCATATCTCCTCATTTGATTCACGATGGCCAACAATTTTGAAAAATAATCTGCAATCGTCTCAGATTCTTGCATACGAAGGACTTCGAACTCACCTCATAGCATTTGAAGCCGCACCTTCTTCACTTTATCAACTCCTTGATAGGAGTTTTGTAAGATCTCCCATGCATGCTTGGAAGTTGTGGCATTGGCCACTTTCTCGAACATTGCTTCATCCAAACATTGATGGATGAGCGTGAAAGCTTGTAGGTCCTTCTTCCGCAACTTTTGCAGAGCCTCCATTTGATTAGAACTCAACGAAGCTTCATCTCTAGGCTCCTCATAGCCTTTCCCTACGATCTCTCATGCATCTTGAGATCCAAGCAAAGCCCTCATTCGAATGCACCAATTCTCATAATTCTCCTTTGTCAAATGCAGAAATTGAAACGGAAATGTTGAGTTGGCCATCTTCAGGATCTAGAAAAGACTTTCTCTGATACTAGTTGGTTGGAAGAGAAAAACTGATATTCTATTCTAGAGGGAAGAGAGGAGAGACTATTTCTGAAATTTCTTTAAGTGAATTACTTCTCAAGTGGCTTGCTTTGTGCCAATGCATACATGGGTATTTATAGGCTTGTAGATTCACCTAGCATTTACTCTAATACATGAACTTCCCTAGTACATGAATACCCAAGTACATGAATATCCCAAATACATGAATCTCCAAATACATGAATCTCCAAATACATGAATTATTTCTTCCAAGATGAACCTAGACTCTAGTTCATGAATATACTAAAAGACAACTTTATTTAAGTTTATTGTTCAACAATAACTCTCTCTCTCTCTCTCTCTCTCTCTCTCTCTCTCTCTCTCTCTCTCCATTCGCGTTCTGTCGTCGACCGCCATGGGGGAGTTGGACGCCTTTGGACAGCCACAGAAATAGCCGGCAGACCATTCCTACTCATCGGCGCACCATCACGGTAAGCCCACAACGACTTACTCTCTTGGCGTGCTCCTTTTCCGTCGTGGTTGTCAGGCTAACGGCACCGAACTTTCTCTCACATTACTTTCTCTCTCTCTCTCTCTCTCTGCTCTCTGCTGTCGCACTCACCACCATCGCCTCACCTCAGCTCCATCACGGCTTCCTCCCTCGGTAAGCTCTGCCGCCCAACACTCTTTCTCCCCATGTCTGTTGCTATCAAGATAAAGGGACCTTCTAAAGCTCCCGTAACCCCATTGTTTATAAAGAATATAAATTTAAGTTTAATTACCTTATTGCCCTTGGGAAGTAAGCCATGGCAGATGTTTTGGTCTTGGGCGGATTTTATTTTTTTGGATGTATGTTTGAGTTAAAGTTTATGTTGAATGGATATTAATTTAGACTTGTATCTTATATTTGTATTAAATTTTATGTTAGGCTGGGATTTATATATTTCAGAAAATTACCATAATATGTTAAGTTGTGCTTAGTTTAATTGAATAAATATGTTACTTCAGGAACTCGATTTTATAGAAAATATTTAAGAGTTTTTAATAGTTTACAAGAATTTTAATATTAAGTATTATTAAGTTTATTTTATGAACTAAATATTTCCTCTGTTATTTTATAGATTTAGATAAAAATAAAGTATTTACTAGATTATATTTGAGAGACTAGATATGATATTATTGTTTAAATAATTATATGATATTAGTATTTATTAGATTTCTTGTAAAATTGAATAATTATGTTAATTATAATAAAGTAAACCTATTTTAAGAATTGAGGATTTCACGACTTATTTTAAGAGAATTGAATATAGGCCAAGTATTATGCTAAAGTATAATTTTAAAGTGAAAATATGTTATTAGTATTTAAATAATTTAAGATTTAAGCATTTATGGATTTTATATTAAACATAATATTTATTTGATTATTTTCTACAATGTGAATTTCATTAAGATAAGATAAGTTTTATACGATGGTCATTTAGATGCATGGTACCAATGCGATTTTATGCGTGGATGTGCAAGCTAAGGATCTAAGCGTGACCCACTATAATATGCTAGAATACTATTAGTGGTTCCCTTTATGGCCACAGGATGTGGGGCCGGTGCACAACCTCGCACATAGGGTTAAGTGTGTTGGCCATTATGATGAGTATGAATGATCACAATTTTAAGTTTTTAGCATGAAATGTTTTATGAAAAATCCTATATTTATTACGTTTACGTTGTGATGGATTTCTTACCGAGTTTTCGACTCATTTTAGTTTTATTTCATGTTTTTAAACCATCCAAGTGAGGATGATGATCAGTGCGAGCAGGCGGCCAGGCCTAGATGAAGTAGTTGAATTTAATTTCAGGCCTTAATTATTTATTTAATTGATTTATTAAATTATGAAATCTCTTGTCGAGTTATATTTTATGAAAAATACGTAACATCTCTAACCCTAGGGAATGAGTGTTACAAAACATGATGATAAATGCTAAATGTACTTAAGAAAAGTTTATAAAAGATATACTTTTTTTACGTGTCAGTTATTGATATGTTGAAAATTATGAAATTTAAATTTCAAAATAGACTAATAAAATAATCTTGTAATTTCTTTTTAAGTAAAATTATAAGTATACGTAACATTACTCAAATATTATATATACATGTAATTGTTCTCGAGAAAGATAAATTACTACAAAATATAAAGTTCGTAAAAACTAAAACATGATTATATATATATATATATATATATATATATCAAACTTTCACAATCATTTTATAATTGGAGGAGTTAATATTCATCTGGCCCAAACTAGGAGCCTAGGGCCCATCACCTATAAAGGGCTCAAATGAGTCGTGTGACTTAACGAGCACCTGGCTGCCGACCTATTAGGAGGGGATAAATCTCACGTTATGGATATAGACCACGTGTGATTAGGTTATTCCGATGTATTAGGGATAAATCTTATAATGGTTAAGCATAGTACAAAGTTAATCAGTTTATGGTATTCGTCTTATATTCTCCACGCCTATATATATGAGCAACAGGTAACATTCGATCTCTATGATTTTATGCATTCTTGAATTATTACTTCTCATTACTGACTTAAACAGCGTTATTGACTTAAGCATCGGAGAGGTCACAGGCATGCCGTGTCGCCCACTCAACAATTTGCAGTTGAGCAATCACGACCGGTGGTGGGACACGTCCTTTACAGTGGCGCCTTCTGTGGGATTCTGTAATATGTGATTTCAGTTTTTCATTGGACTTCAACTTAGTTCCCCCATGCCGAACCGTAACACGTTCTCAGGCAACTTGTGAACTGGAAGTAGCACCCGCAGACATGGAAACACAGTTAGCAGCAACTGAAGAAAAGCTGAAGACAGCGTTAGACGCCATGGAAAACCTAAGGAAGGAAAACAGGAGCTAAATCGCCGCAACATTGAGTTTGGTGATGCTACCATACCCGACCACAGCGAACAGGGAGAAGGAGAAGCACATAGCAATGGGGGAGTGAACACAAAAAATGTAGAAAAAAGAAGTTGCATGACGAGCTACGTTGTCTCGCTGGCAAATATGAAGAGATGGTGAAGAAGATGGAAGGATCTTCCTCAGTGGAACAGCTGTTGAGCCGCACGGATTTGCCTTATAGTACGGAAGTAATGGCTATGCCGCTCCTACCAAAGTTTAAAGCCCCCCAGATAGAGATGTATGATGGGTCTAAGGACTCAGTAGATCACCTGGAAAACTTCAAGGCGCATATAATACTCCACAGTTTTCCAAGTGAAATCACTTGCCGATCTTATCCCTTAACTTTGAGGGGAGTGGCAAGAGGATGGTTTGGAGTGCTCTACCCGGGATCGATTGATAGCTTTGAAGAGCTGGCCAGCAGTTCTTAACATAGTTTATGCCCAACAGAAGATGCAGGCTCACAGAAGCGTACCTCCTAACCGTCAAGCAGAGGGAATAAGAGAGCCTAAAGGCATACTTTACCCGCTTTAATAAAGAAAGGTTGATGATATACGACCAAGATGAGAAGATATCTATGGCCGCCCTATTAAACGGAATCTGGCCACGCAGCCCGTTCATGGCTGAATTGGCAAGAAAGACCCCTTTAACCCTGAGGGAGTTCATGGATAAGGCAAACAACTTTGTCAACGCCGAAGATACATTACAGGCTCTTGTAGAGCCAAGAAAAGGGGAGCTGAAGGTGGAACAAAAAAGCAATACGAGAGACAAAAAACTGCATTGAACCACCAAGAGAGGAGGCACGAAAGGCGACAAGAGCATAATACCTGACTCATCCACAATAATTTGAAAGTACAAGAAAAAGAGGAATCAGAAAGAGAAAACTGCCAGCCTAGAATTGGCAGGCGCAATTGCAAATTCCATCAAACAAGCTCACACTAGACAGAAGACTATACAACTATGAAGAAGAGAGTAACTGAATTCGCAGACACAGGGGAGCTTGAGTGAATGGTCGCGGAGCGAGCAAAACCCAAACGATGATTTGAGAGAGGATACAATCCCCGAAGAAGCAGCAACCCAAATAGGCGATGCCCACCAAGGGAGGACACCCGTAATAACGAAAGGGACAAGGCGCATCCTCGTCTAGCAGAAAGACTCACGCCCGAAGAGCAAGATACGAATAAGTTTATGTAGCGGACAAGTTGTCCAAACAGCAAAAACTTGACTCCTCAGTAGCTATCTCTTTCAGGAAAGAAGATTGTGAAGGAGTATTGCACCCTCATGAGGATGCGTTGGTGGTAACCCTCCTGGTTGCTAATTACACTACCAGGCACATACTCATTGATAGTGGGAGCTCAACAGACATATTATTTTGGGAGGCTTTCGTAAAGATGGGTATAGACGCTACTAAGTTGAGACCCTCGCCAACATTATTGAAAGGCTTCTCTAGAGATCTGATCCAACCGGTGGGCGCTATTACTTTTCCCGTCACGACAGGAAAATGGACGCGTACTGCGACCACCATGACCGATTTCTTAGTCGTGAAGACGCCCTCCTCGTATAATGCTATACCAGGGCGACCAACATTGAAAAATCTCAGAGTGGTTACGTCGATGTGCCATCTCAAGATGAAGTTCTCAATGGAAGGCGGAGTGGGGGAAACACGAGGCGAACAAGCCCAAGCACGAGAGTGTTATGTGCAAGAACTGAGGAGCAAAGGGGGAGAAGTATGCACTATCAAGGGTGGCGACGACCAAGCATCCAAGGAGGGAAATCAGAGCACGTTGCCCCCACCCCCCACAGTCCTTTTGGACAGGAGCGTAAAAGTGAAGGATGAGCAAAACCTATAGCAAGCAGAGGCAAATGAGCCCTTGAAGATCATAACATTGAAGCCAGATCGCCCCAACACAACGACACGGATTGGAACTAAGATCCCCCAGAAGACCGAGAGGCCCTAAAGCAACTGTTAGTATAGCACCGAGATGTGTTTGCCTAGAGCCACGAATTGCCAACAGCGTTATCGAACACCGACTATGCGTGGATCCCATGCACAAGAAGGTACATAAAAAAAAAGATCGTTCAACACAAAGAAATGCACAGCCATTGCCGAGGAAGTTGAATGCCTGCTCACCGCGGGGTTCATCAAGAAAGCCCGTTACCCTTAATGGATGTCCATTGTCGTCCTGGTAAAAAAGGCAAACTAGAAGTAGAGAATGTGCGTGAACTTCGCCGGCCTAAATAAAGCCTGCCCAAAAGACAGTTTCCCACTACCACAAATCAATGTCATCGTAAATGCCATTGCAGGACACAAGATGTTGAGCTTCATGAAAGCCTACTCAGGCTACAATCAAATCCGAATGTACCCACCAAATGAAGAGAATACCTCATTTATCATAGACCATGGGTTGCATTGCTACAAAGTCATGCTATTTGGCCTGAAAAATACAGGGGCAACCTACTAGAGGCTAGTCAACCGGATGTTTAAAAATCAAATAGGGCAGGCCATGGAGGTTTACGTGGATGACTTGTTAGTTAAAAGCAAAAAGCCCGCCCAACATCTAGCCGACCTAAGGGAGGCGTTCACAGTACTACGACAGTACAAAATGAAGCTGAACCCATCGAAGTGCGCCTTTGGAGTAGGATCGGGCAAGTTTCCAGGGTTCATAGTGTCGGAAAAAGGAATTGAAGCCTCCCCAGAAAAGATTGAAGCAATCATGAACATAAAGTCACCAAAGAGACTAAATGACGCGCAATGGCTGGCGGGAAGAATAACAGCCTTAAACTGGTTCGTATCCAAATTCACATACAAATGCCTCCCTTTCTTTAGGGCATTGCAAAAAGTACACCCCTGGAATGAGGAGTGTGACGAAGCTTTCCAAAAGCTAAAGTAACATTAAACCAATCCGCCACTTCTAAGGTAACCTATAGAAGAAGAGGCACTCAATGCGTACCTAGCAGTATCCCCCCACGCCGTCTCAGCCGTCCTTGTCAAGGAAGAAGGGGTGGCACAACTGCTCGTGTACTGCACCAGCCGCGCTCTAAGGGGAGCAGAAGTCAGGTATCTGTGAATAGAGTTGTTGGCATTTGCCTTGGTGACAGAGGCTAAAAGGTTGTGCTCGTACTTCCAGGCCCATTCGATCAAAGTGCTCATAGAAAACCCACTAGCAAAGGTTCTAAAAAGACCAGACACCTCGGGGAGATTAATCGGGTGGTCAATCAAATTCAATGAATTTGACATCGAGTACGTGCCAAGGAAGGCCGTGAAAAGGCAGGCGCTAGCAGACTTCATCGCCAAATTCTCAGGTTTCCCACCAGAATTAGTCGCCGCCCCAACAAGAAAACCTTGGAGCCTTTTTGTGGATGGCTCTTCTTGTCACGTTGGCGGAAGGATAGGAGTCTAGGTAATCAACGGGGAAGAGCATGAGTATTGATACATGGTAAGACTCACTTTCAAAACTACCAACAATGAAGTAGAATATGAGACCCTCGTAGCAGGGCTCTCAGTGGCTGAAGCATTGGGGGCGACCGAAATAGAGGTGAAGTCAGACTCGTAGGTAGTAGTCAACCAAGTGTTGGGAACATACACCACCAAGGGAGAAAAACTGAAGAAATACCTGAGTCGAGTTTGGGAGGCATGCGACCAATTTTCGTATTTTAGCATATCACAAGTGCCTCGAGAAAGCCTAGTTACAGGACCCGTCATTTTTCAGTGCCCAAGAGAGATGAAGCTATAGAAGACTACCTCAACCTCCTAAAGGAAGAGAGAGACGCAGCCGAAGTCAGGATGGTACTCTCGACAAGAAGGTAGACCATTGTTTCAACAAGAGAGTTAGACCCAGGACATTCAAGGTAGGAGATCTGGTTCTGAAGGAAAATGGAGCCACCACCAAGGAAAAGGGCAAGCTCGGACCCCGATGGGCAGGACCATATGTGATATTAGCCAACCACCGGCCTGGGTCGTATCACTTAAAGGATAACCAAGGAAAAGAGCTGCAACATCCCTTGAATGTAGAACACTTGAAGAAGTTCAATCCCTGATTATGCTAATTTCTTGATTTATCTGAATTCTGTTGTTGAATTATTGATTATTTTTCATAATAAATAAAGCATCTGTTCCAAGTCGGTGCCACCTCACCCGACCAAAAGGCCACTCTTAAACACCAATGACGAGTATAAATAATCGTGGTGCCAAGGAAAAAGAGCACGAAGGTCATTAAACCACGCCACCCTTAAACACCAATGAGGAGTGCAAAGACTCACAATGCCAAGGAAAAAGGGCGCGAAAGTCATTAAACCACGCCGCCCTTAAACACCAATGAGGAGTGCAAAAACTCACAATGCCAAGTAAAAAGGGCGCGGAGGTCATCAGACCAAGCCGCCCTTAAACACAAATGATGAGTACAAAGACTCTCGGTGCCAAGGAAAAAGGGCGTAGAGGTCATCAGACCATGCCGTCCTTAAACACCAATGATGAGTACAAAGACTAGCGGTACCAAGGAAAAAGGCGCATAGGTCATTAGACCATGCCACTCTTAAACACCAATGACGGAGGTCATCAGACCACGCCTTCCTTAAGTACCAATGATGAGTACAAAGACTCGCAGTGCCAAGTAAAAAGGGAGCGGAGGTCATCAGACCATGCCGCCCTTAAACACCAATGACGAGTATAAAGACTCGCGGTGCCAAGGAAAAAAGGCGCGAATGTCATGAGACCATGCTGTCCTTAAAGACCAATGACGAGTACAAAGACTCGAGGTGCCAAGGAAAAAGGGCGCCCTTAAACACCAATGACTAGTACAAAGACTCACGGTGCCAAAGAAAAAGGGTGCGGAGGTCATCGGACCACGTCGCCCTTAAACACCAATGACGAGTATAAAGGCTCGCAGTGCCAAGGAAAAAGGGCCCAGATGTCATTGGACCACGCCACCCTTAAACTCTAATGGCGAGTACAAAGACTCATGGTGCCAAGGAAAAAAGGCGTAGAGGTCATCAGACCATGCCACCCTTAAACACTAATGATGAGTACAAAGACTAGCAGTGTCAAGAAAAAAGGGCGCAGAGGTCATTAGACCATGCCATCCTTAAACACCAATGATGAGTACAAAGACTAGCGGTGCCAAGGAAAAAGGGCGTGGAGGTCATCCGACCACGCCGCCCTTAAACACCAACAATGAGTACAAAGATTCACATGCCAAGGAAAAAGCATATGTTCCAAGCCGGTGCCACCTCACTCGAGCAAAAGACCACTCTTAAACACCAATGAAGAGTATAAATAATCGTGGTGCCAAGGAAAAAGGGCGCGAAGGTCATCAGACCATGCCGCCCTTAAACACCAATGACAAGTACAAAGACTCACGATGCCAAGTAAAAAGGGCACGGAGGTCATCAGACCATGCTGCCCTTAAAAACCAATGACGAGTATAAAGACTCGCGGTGCCAAGGAAAAAGGGCGTGAAGGTCATCAGACCATGCCGTCCTTAAAGACCAATGACGAGTACGAAGATTCACGGTGCCAAGGAAAAAGGGCGCCTTTAAAAACCAATGACGAGTACAGAGACTCGCGGTGCCAAAGAAAAAGCGTAAGAAGGTCATCGAACCACGTCGCCCTTAAACACCAATGACGAGTATAAAGACAGGCAGTGCCAAGGAAAAAGGGCGCGGAAGTCATCGAACCACGTCACTCCTCGTGCCGTTTGGTCAACTCTTCTAGAGCGTTGTGCTCCTTAGAGAGGTCAAGATTAACTAGCTGCTTGCCCTCCTCTGAGGCCTCCAATTGCTCCTAGAGTTCAATGCAGAACTACTGAGAACTAGACAACTCTTGGTGAACAGACTTCAGTTCTTCCTGGAGGGCGGAGAGTTCAGAGCAAGCACGACCCCGCTCCGACTTTAACTCCCCCCGAGCAAGGGAAAGCTGGGCTCTAGCGGAATCACGCTCTGACTCCATCAGTCCTAATGAGAAGTTGTCTCCTGAACCCTCACCTCCGTGGCGCGACGGAGTTCATTGCGAAGTGAAAAATCTAATCGCGAAGAATGTCCAAGTCACCCTCTAGAGAGTGTGCATAGCCATCCGTTTGCTCAAGTAGGATCTCCAACTCCGCCTTCTCACCTTTCCATCTCTCAAATTCTTTCTTGGCATAAAAATAGAAGACATGCCTAGAGCGAACTTCATCCTCCAAATTAGCACATTCCGCCATTATCCACGCCACCAAGTCATTGACACGCTACAAAGATAAAACCCAAGAATGTTAAACAATCGTCTTGGAAAAATGGTGGAGAGAAATGAGAGAAGAAGAGTTGGAGTTACCCAAGAAAACAAATTCCTTAGCCGATTAGCCATGTTGCTGATGACCTCATCTCTAGCAGGACTAGAGAAGGTGGAAGTACTTCCCCATCGTATCTCACCTCAGACCTATAGTAAGGACCAAGGGCGAAAGTCTCATGAGGCATCCCTTGTGAGTCTACTCCGATCTCAGGGACCTTAGCCAAATCTCCCATCAGGAAAACATTATGGGTATAAGAAAGTTCAACCTCCCAAGACTGATGTCCTCACTCGCGAGACCACCCAAAGGAACACCTTCCTCTAAGGGAGAGGGAATAGAAACGTGGTCGCCACCAACCCCCAGGTCGAGTGGAGGGGTCTTTCCTCCCGAGATGGTAGTAGGCAAAGAGTGGGGGTGTTGAACCTTTGCCTTCACTTTCTTCCTCTACTTCTTCACAAACAAGAACATCGCCACCCTTCTCGTCGCCTTGGACACCACGGTCGCCTAAGGCACCATCTCCACTACCCTGACTTCCCTCAAGGGCTGTCTGGTCGTCAAGACTCAATGAGAAGGCGGCGTCCATATCAACGTTGACCTCACCGCCTTCCCTAGGCAAATTAGAGGCTCTGAATGTAGGGAATTCGAAGGTAGGGCTAGACTCCTAATAAAACGCTAGGTCAAAAAAGGCTTGACCCATCAAACCCTCGACATCATCAATAACTGGAGAAGGCGTGCAATGGGGTGAGCGATGGGGGGGTAGAAAGAGAAGTACCTTGAGGTCGGTTAGACAAGAGGGAGGCGCCATTGTTTGTGCGTGCATCCCCCCTCTTTGCTATGGGAGAAGGTGTATCCGAAGTAGGCTGGCTAGAACGTTTCCTCAAAGCCTTTGGAGTAGACTTTGAGGGAGACTTGGTGGGGAGAGATGGCGCCACGACCTTGCTTAGGAAAAGGCAACCTTTGACTTTTGAGCGGTCAGGCATCACCAAAAAATGGTTAATATTTGCAGGCATCAAGAGATACTTAGTCCAAAGGTCGTCTTCATGTTCACTCGCCCAGGTGACGACCATGTCAACACGAGGTTGTTCCTGTTCAGATAGACGTTCCAAAGACTCCATTAGGCCTTTACCGTCAGGAATTTTACCCCGTTTTGGGTTCCAAAATGGGCCAATCGCTATTTTCTAATCCGAAAGCTGCAATTGTTATCCGGAGAGCTTCTCTAAGAATAAAACGCCAAGAACTCTTGGGCAGTTAAGTCTGGGTATTCTTCCCTAGAAGGTTCCAAAATCAAGCGAAACACAATACTAGAACAAAGAAGAACCTGTCACGCATGAGAATGAAGCTGCGCAGGGGCTAGCCTACAAAGATCAAGAACGTTGCATATTCAACTGCAGAAAAGAAATTGCAAACCGTGGGTTAGGGCACAAACAAGAAGGGCAACCTTCTCGGCGAACCCTTCTTAGTCGACGCATTCGCGGCGAGGGAGTTCTAGGAGTATGGAGTTTGGAGTTTGGGATCCCGTATGTGTTGCGTAGATTCGACAAGTCTCTAGCAATGAGGGTGGAGCGCCACTCGAAACCTTCAAAGTATGGAACGTCTTTAGCGGGAGAAGATTTCGGGACAACAGGGGTTCGAGATGTATTTCATTGGGTCATGAGGGTAGCAAAGAAGCAGAGGGAAAGGGAAAATGCGAAAGATTAGGGTCGCAGGTAAAGAAGTCAAGACAAAGGAGTTTCATGAACGTAAAGAAGAAAGGAAGAAATTTGAAGAAGATGGAGAATAAGAAAGAGTAGCGAAATGAAAGTAATAAATGTAAATCATAAATACCTAGCTAAGCAAAGTGATTGAGGAACATGGCGAGGGTTACTGGGTAACATACACACATTCCCCCAAGTTTAAAATTTCCACCTCTTCATAAGCGAAAAGACGAGTAAAATAATAAATGGGCCAGCAGGGTAGCCTATAAGTTATCCCAAATTGCTAGCAGGGTGGTCTAGGGTCACAAGCATCCTCAACTGAGTGAAGTAAGATATTTATAATTCCTTCATTATGAATTCCCTCCGCTTGCATGCAAGAGAAATTAGTGGGGTAACTGGAGGAATTAATATTGGTCTGGCCCAAACTAGGGGCCCAAGGCCCATCACCCATAAAGGGTTCAAAGGAGTCGCGTGACTTAACGAACACCTAGCCGCTGACCTATTAGGAGGGGATAAATCTCACGTTATAGATATAGACCACGTGTGATTAGGTGCTTTCAATACATAAGGGATAAATCTTATAATGGCTGAGCATAGTACAAAATTAATCAGTTTATGGTACTTATCCTATATTCTCCATGCCTATATATATGAGTAACATGTAACCTTTGATCTCTCTGATTTTATGCATTTTCAAATTATTACTTTACATTACTGACTTAAGTATCAGAGAGGTCATAAGCACATCGTGTCACCCATTCAACGATTTGCAGGTGAGCAATCACGACCGGTAGTAGGACACGTCCTTTACAATAATTACCTACCTCTTTAATCATTAGAATGAAACTTCTTTAGAGAGAATTAAGTTTTGATCGATGATATATACTACTAACACCTCTACACCACACTCAACACATGATTCTTTACCTGTGATATAACTTGATTTAAAAGATAGATTTTAAAATTTAAATATTACAACTCAAATTTTATCCTTTAAGTGATGTGGATGGTATCATATACACACCGATTTAAAAATAAAATAAAATATATATATATATATATATATATATATATTAATAAACACATGTTGTGGCAGGTTATATATTGTATGTAGTGAATATATATAAACTAAGTGTCTGTTTGGGATTGCGGTAAAAAATATAGTTTATACCGTTAAGAGTTTATAACTTATAGCTTATAGCTTCATTAATAAGTGTTATGATCCTGAAGGTTAAATGTTTAACTAAATTAGTATCAAATAGTCATAAGGCTTTTGGATCAATGCTTGAGGCCTTAACAATTGGTATCAGAGCAAGTACTATGTCACGAGTTCAAGTCACGGAGGCCAGGGGCGACCTATAGGCTGGATTAAAATCCCTACTATGTACAAACATAGTGTTAAGTCATTGAATACTGATAGATGAGTGAAGCCGCCAAAAGGGAAAATGCTACCATTGGGTCAATGTCGATAGAGTGGGCCACCGTGAACATTAGATTCGAAAGCGTGGTGAAATGTTATGATCTTGAGGGTTAAACGTTTAACCAAATTAGTATCCAACAGTCTTAAGGATTTTTGATCAATGATTGGGTCTTTAACAATAAGTTATACTATTAAAAAGTTATTTACTGTTTGGTAACCATATGTTTAAAACATTTTCAAGCATGTTACATTTTTTTAAACATGTTACATTTGTTTTGAAACAAATTAAAAATGTGTTTTTGAGATAGAAATGACGATTGTTTGATTTTTTAAAGATTATGATCATATCTTTGAAAACTTAAAAATTGTAATTATCTGAAAGTTGTATAGATGTTTTCGTCCATTGACAATTTTTTTACAATTCAAATTACGTTCCGCATTATCCAAAAAATCACGTTTGAGGGAAATTATCAAAATTATATTTTTTCTCGAACGTACTTTTCAACTTGTTTGAGATTAAAAAGTACTTTAATACGTACCACTTCTATAACCTAATTTTTTCATTAATTTTTTTTTAAATTACTCAAGCACTTTTTAAGACTATTGTTGCAATCCCAAACAGTCTCACCAGAGCTTTTTTGCAAACAAAGTTAATTATTATATATCCTAATTGATAATGTAGATATAATAATTAGAGAAAATATAAATCATACTCTACTGTGCATATCAGCCCCTACACACTAAGTGTATTGAGTGAAAAAAAAAAAATCACAGCACGGGTGTGCTGCGGCAATGGGCTGATGCCCAGAACTTCTCTAATAATTAATATAATCTTTTTTCAAATAAAAATATTTTAATTTATGACATCGTTGTCTCTCATCCAACTTCAACGATGGTGGTTTTTGGCAATATGCACGTGTCAATTGTTGGAGGAATGCTCACTTTGACTTGGGTTGGTTTGAAGGCGGGATTACTTGGAGCTCGGAGAAAGTATTTAGACAAGTCCTAAATAGACAACTCACATATAAATTCTTGTAAAAAAGTAAATTACACCTTAAAAAAGTGTAAAAAATTATTATTTATTAGTGAGACCCATTATTTTACAAAATAATTGTATGAGACTTATATATTTGAAGTTTGTGTCTAGCATTACTCTTGAGCTCGTATTAGAACGTTCATATCAAGCACCCGGCCATGAATAACTTGTATCATATCATTTAGATGAGGTTTTGGATGGTACGATGAAATGATTTGGGATGAAAATTTAAAATTAAATAAAATATTATTTTTTAATAATATTATTATTTTAATATTTAAAAAAATTAAATTATTTATTATATTTTGTGTGCAAATTTTAAAAAGTTGTAATAATTAAATGAAATGAAATGAGTGAAGAAATTTATGGGTCTAACTCATTTCATAAAATCGGTTCTACAAAAAAGGATTGTTCATTTCTTATAAACATATTCAAGACCTTGTCCACAAGTAATGTGAGATTATTTTTCAACATCATCTCTCACGTGCATGCCAGTATTTTTTTTTATCCTTGTCACAGGCTAAGTAGTGTGGGCCGCATTCATACTACGGCAGGCTCTGATACCATGGAGAAATTTATGGGCCTAACATATCTTATAAAATCGGTTCTACAAGATATGATTGTTAATTCCTTATAAAAATATCCAAGACCTTGTCCACAAGTAATCTAAGACTATTCCTCAACAATGAGATGAATTGAGATCATTAAAAAAAATTTTGAATTTTTAAATAAAATATAATTAAAAAATTTAACTTTTTCAAATCTCAAAATAAAAATAATATTAAAAAATTATATTCTAACAATATTTTATTTAACTTTTAATTCTTATCTCATATCGACTCAACTCACTATCTTAACCTCCCCTTAGCTAGGTTAAAGTTAAAGTTAAAAACAAAACTCACAATTTTAAAAACAAAAAACCATAAGCAAGGTTAAAGTTAAATAAACAAACAACAAGATATATCCAAATGAAGTCGACAAAGGAAAGAGTGAGGAAATAGGTTGGATTGCGATGATCTTCAAGTTAAATGCTCACACCACAATATATATATATATATATATATAAAAGTAATGCTAGATTGCCATCCAGTAGTAACCGTTGGACGTGACGTCTAGGTAAAACTTATCATTTTTATTATTTTATTTTTTATTTTCATATTTTTTTAACATCTTTAAACATTTTTAAAAAATAAAAAATATATATCAATATACTAATAGTCATTTCTTTAATCAATAAGTAAAAAATAATTAAATACATGAGTGATCAAAATAAGAAGGTAAAATGAGGGGATAAAATAACATTATTCTATGTGTGTATATATATATATATATATATATATATATATATATATAATATTATGGTTTTTTATTTATTCTAGCTTGGCTTGTCCCCTTTAAAGGAAGATGGACATCCGCGTACGACATCACACATTGCATTAGCAAGGAAACATGAGTTTCGGCAGAGTGGTTGTCTCCTGGGGATGAAAATTTTCAGCTGAATCTTTCTTTTATTATTATCTCGAGTTTCTGGACGGTTTATGTTGGGCTTTCTTCTCATCGGCCACGTTTACTATTTGAGTCGGTCTACTATGCTGCTGCCTAGAGTAGTCTTCCCAAGTTTTTTACTCTTCACGTTTTGGTTTTTTTTTTTTTAAAAAAAAAAAATTTATATATTTTTAATATATTTAAATATTTTAAAAAATAAAAAAATAAACCAATATATTTAAAATCACTTCCTTAATTATTAAAAAAAAAAAAAAATTTGACAAACAGTCAAATTGAACAGTAACTTTGCGAGGACAAAGTAGTTTTTTCCTTACTATTTAGCATTGGCGAGCCGGTCCATTTACTAGTGGTCTTTTTTTTTCTTTACTCTTTATTATTCTGGGGCCAATGTCTATTAAAGGGGATAAATCCTCCTGTCTGAATATTGCGAGTAAAGTAATTTTATATATTGCATTTTCATTTTTTTTAAAGGTGCTTCCCGCTCTATAAAGGCAGGTAACCACCCATCTTGCACTTCGTTCTCGCTTGGACGGGATGACTGTCTGCATCCGCTTGTCCGTGGGCGAATTGACACCACAACTCTCCGGCTACCATGTCCTATAACATATTTTTCACAAAAAAAATCCAACAAAATTGCATATACATTATGAAAATTGCACAAATCAAACAAAGTGTCAACAAAGTTACAAATCCAACAAATCTCACATATCTTCAAATATGTGCACGGACCCACGGGCCACAGCCGTAGCCATGAGTTGTAAAACTCGTAGACCCACGGTTGCAGTCATGGGTCTTTAACTTATAGATCCATGGTGGCAATTGGGGTCTTAGGTCGTAGAGATTCACGGCCTAGTCGTGGTCTTATTGGTGTAGATTGCGGCTTGGCTGTGACCCATGGCAATGAAGATAGAAGCTGGCTTAGAGGAGAGGAAGAGAAAAAAGAGAGAGAAGAGAGTACAATTAATGACCACTACCGCGTGAAAGGAAGAGGGAAAATAAAAGAGGAGAATAAGGGGGAGGAAAGGAAGGGAAGTATGGGTCGAAACTCAAATCAGAAAACTGGTCCAGATCGGATCGGATTGGACCGGTTTTACCGGTTTTGAACTGGTCCGGTCCGGAACCAGTTTTTAAAATGTAAAAACCGGCCAATTCCGATCCGGTTCCGGTTTCTAGATTTTTTGGACCAGACCGGACCGGTTGATTAAAACAAATAAAAATAATATTTTTATATATAAGTTTTATATAAAATATTATATATATTAAATATTAATATATATAAGTTTTATATATAATGTATAATTATAAATTTTTATGTGAAATTTTTATATATAATTATATATATTCATATATGAAATAATTTCTTATTATAATTTATAAATTATTACATAAAATATTAATACTAAATCACTAAAAGTTTATAACTAATACTAATATATAACTTATAACTATACCAATAGTCTAATATTAATACTATTATATAGTCTAATATATAAAAGTATAAAACAGTTTTTTTTAAATCAATTTTTTTAATAAATAAATTTTAATGACAAATTGTGAAATTTATATTTTAAAAAGATCGAAAAACCGGACCGGACCGGACCGGACCGAAAACCAATAAAACCGGAAGTACTGGTTTAGGAGGGTAACCGGTGCGTAATCGGTTTTGAAAAATATAAAACTGGTACATACTTGTTCGGTTTTAGATTTTATCCAAAACCGGACTGAACCGGACCGGTTACACCCCTAAAGGGAGGACGGCGAGAAAAGAGATAAATGAGAGGAGAGAGATAAAAATTACATATTTATAGTTAGAGGTCTTTTTAACATATACGATACATATATATTTATATAAATATATATATATATATATATATATATATATATATATATATGTGTCGGGCGGGGCCAAAGCCCAACCCGGCATCTGCCCCCCTCCTTTATTGTTGGGCAGGCACCCGCTCGTCCGCTCACCTGGTGCAAGCAAGGCAACCTTGCCTGTCCTAGGTGGGGGCCGGGCGGGTGTTCTGGGTACGGGGTATTCGGCCCCCAAGCCTATCAATTTTATCTTATCAGCACTTTTTTTTTTTTTTAATCACGCTTTGATTAATATTCATTTATTTTTGTAGAAAAATTCAAAAGTTGATAAATAGATAATTTAACTTCATCATAGTTGGATGAAAGTGAGAATAAAATTCTCTTTCAAATAAGATAATTATTATGACTAGCCATTAGTTATTTTTCATATTTTTTTATAAGTATTTGAAGCCATATATATATATATGTATCTATATATATATATATATATAGATATATATATATATATATATATATAAAAGGAGTCGGGCTCAGAGTAGCTTGCTCAACTGTACCGCTTTTGATTTTTAGTTTTTTTTTTTTAATTTTTCTTTTGACATTTTTAATACATTTTAATATTTTAGAAAAATAAAAAAATATTCCAATACACTTAAAATCTCTTATTTAATCACTAAGTAAAAATAAAAAATAAAAAAAATAAAATTACCATGCGGTCAAATGGAGCGGTATACTTGAGAGGACAGAATAATTTTTTCCATATAAAAAAGATATTGTAATGGCGAAGTGCTGCCAACTTTTGAGGGTATAGCTCAAGTTTCTGACTGTTTGGATACAAAAATCATCTCATCTCATCACATTATTATAATTTTTTTAAATTTTTATATAAAATATAATAAATAATTCAACTTTTTCAAATCTTAAAATAATAATAATATTAAAAAATAATATTATAATAATATTTCATTAAAATCATATAAAATCATCTCATCTTATTTCACTATCTAAAAGAGTTTTTATAAAAAAAGAAAAAAGAAAAAAAGCAAACATGAAGTCAATAAAGGTACGAGTTCGAGTGGCTTGAATTATAAGCCGTCACAAAAGAAGTTAAAAGTTAAACCGTTCAAAAGGCAATGATCAATCTCCGTCCCTCATATTATATATCATACCCACAGATAGGAGTTGTCCTTTTTAATTTAAACAAGAGAAAAACATCCTCGATCGCTTAATCCATAACCAAAACATCATGACTATAAAATTATGTTATTTATTGCTCGTGTGCTGCCTCAGACATCTTACACAAAAATCTAGGTCAATTTCAAAACTTGCCAACCAACTAAAAAGGCAAAATAATAAATAATTAAATTTTAATTGGGTGGTAGTTTTAAAACCAACAGTTACAACCAAAAGGTCAAAGAAAATGGGTTATAAATAAAAAGAAATGATATTTATAGTGAGTGTACAGGTACCGTGCAGTTATTTTTAAAAAAATAATAAATATAGGATCTATATAAAAATAAATTAATTTTTTAACAGTGAACCCTACTCTTTTTTAAAAGAGAAAATATATTTACAACCGTGAATTATGTAACCGCCGCGTAATCACTTTGAAAAAAGTGAATAAAACATGTGACCCACATGAAAAAACTTAGTTTTTTAATAGTGGACCCCACTCTTTTTCAAAGCGATTACGCGGCAGTTACACACTTCACGGTTGTATGTAGAATTACTCTTTTTAAAATGACTGCACGATACTTGTGCATTACATAACTGTACGTAGCATTAATCATAAATAAATAAATAAATAAAAGAGTAATATTAAAGCATTAAAAAAAAAAAAAATTTGGTCGTTAGCCAAGGTTTGACATCAAAGGAGGTGGGCTGTCGGTGGCATTGGGCTTGCTTAACGTTGAACCCCTAATTACGTTACAATACCAAAAGGTCTTATGTTGTTGTGAGCATGAAGGTTCGACATTTAATGTTTGTACTTTTGCTATTTTCAAAATGGTATTTTGTGAGGTCCACTGTCATGTTGTCCCCCTCTAATATTAACACCACCCCAATTGAGAGTTACATTTCACCGGAAAAAAAAAAAACATAAAAAGAAAAAAAAAAAAAAAAAAAAAAAGGGAGTATGATTGTAGATCCAGCTGTTATAGCTTTTGGCCCTCTCTCTTCCGTATCTACCGGAAATTAATGATTGAATCCCGACTCCACACGTTAAAGATTTAACAATACATTTTTATTTTTATTCAAATTGAGATTAGGATTTTTTTTAATTTCTTATTAAAGAATAAGGTCTAGAATTTACATTATTTAGTTCTAATTTATGTGAATCTTTTGAATATTAAAATTTAAAATTTGTCCATTTGGATGAATGATAGTTTGCGGCTCTCGAACGATGGATCTTTCAGTTGTTCCAATTCATTCGCGTCCTTTCTGGAAATATTGATAATAATCATAATCTCTTATTTTTTTAATAAATAAAATAAAATATTTATAAAGAAAAATCTTATTCTCAGCATGTAGAATATATTTAATAAAGTGATTATATAATATAATTTGATTTAAAAAATATTTAAAAATAGAAATTTTATAATTAAAATTTTACTATTTAAATAATATTAATAGTGTGTCAACTTGAAAATACAACAAATTATTTACTTAAAAAGCAGCGCAAAATCCTAATCCTTAAAAGATAATTTGATATTTTAATTGTGTATATAAAATTTAGAATAATTCTATATATCAGTCTATACTCTCTACATATTATGTATTTAATTTTTTTTTTAACTCAATATATTAAATGTGTTGAGTGTGTGATAAATAATAGACTGATGTAAATAATTTTTCTAAAATTCAGAAAGAAATGAAATAGGGAAGGAGGGGAGTGGGGAGGGGGAAAGACGGTCAAAGCGCAAGTTCCATTTATACTTTCTCCGGACGCTGTTTTGTTGTAAAATGAAGGACAGGGAAGACTAGAGTCCACAACCAGCAGTTTCCGTCTCTTTACCACCTTTCCCTTCCCCCTAGACGTTAAGTTTCAAATAACGACCCTGCATTATTAGGACTCTCTCTCTCTCTCTCTCGCTGTTCCCTCGGATAGTCGCCCCAAGTTCTTCTCGCCGATCTCCGCCTCTCGCTTTCCGGCATTGATTTTCCGACGATGTTTCTCTGGTAACTAACTTTACTCCAACTCCTCAGCTTTACTTTCAAGCATTTGTTTCTGCTCCTTTATCCTCTTCGGTTGCTTTTTTTGGTCTCTTCTTATTTTTCTTTCTTCTTTCTTCTTTTAAACTTTAATGCGTTCGGATCTGTCTTGTGCCTTAGTTTTCTTTCCTTCTAGTTTACACCAGCTTTGTTTGGTTGCCGAGAAAATTGAAACAGAGTAGAGAAAATTAACACTTGAATTAGTTTTTCTGTTGCAAATTGCAATGAAGTCCTCTGTTAACTGCAGTGAAGAATAACATAAATAAATAAATTCCAATTCAGTCCTTTCTTTTTCTTTTTTCTTTTTTTCCCTCAAATCCCCCATTTTCTCAGCAATCAATCAGTACAACATTTATAGTCGAGCTTTTGAATTACTAAATTAAGTTTTCATATTATTACTTTTTTCCCGTTAATGACTGCGTCAATGGTTTCCTTGTACTAGAATGGCAGTTCATTCATTTTAAAAGAGAGTTGGTCTTGAATAAGAAAAAGAAGTGTAATATAATTAAAAATGACTATATTAAATAATATCTCTAATTTTGTTCCGAGTCAAGGTTTCCAATTTTATAAATTATACTTTTAGAAAATGGTTGAAATAGTGTGGTCCGTGCTCCTCTGTTGAGTGATTTCACTACTACTAGAATAATAGGGCCTCTAGTTGATCACATCTTACCAATAAACTATTGCACTTGCTATCTGATTTCGCCTGGTTATAGAAAGTTATACTATTTATAATATAGGGGTTGGAAAAGAATGTAACCACTCCCTATGAAGGGCTCAGTAAGGTGCCGAAACAATATAGCACAAATAAAATAGGAAAATACTTTAGCCACAATGGGATTACATAAAAGTAAATCCATGAACTGATGTGATTTGATGTGATACGTCAGATTGTAAAGTTACTTTTATTATAAAGTAGATCTAACGGATTCCATGAAGCCATATCAATTTGCGGGTTTACTTTGTGTAATCTCTTTGTATCTGTAGACTGTAACAGTTCTCAATAAAAGAAGTCTTTAATCCCTCCCATTGAGCATTCTCTATTGTCAAAACAACGCTCATTCCTCTCATTCCAAATACACCACATAAGACAAAGAGGTACCATCTTCCAAACAACCGCTATTTGACGATTGCCTTGAATTCCATTCCAACAGGCCAAGTGATTCACCTCCTTCTTAGGTATCACCCAAGCAATGCCAAGATTAGCAAAAACCTCATCCCACAAAGCCTTCGACACATCACAATGTAGAACAAGGTGATCCGCCGATTCACCACCCCTTTTGCACATGAAACACCAGTCCATTACAACGATACCTCGCTTTCTCAATTTGTCGATGGTAAGAATTTTCCCATGAGAAGCCAACCAACCGAAGAAGGCCACCTTGAGAGGCACTTTGCATCTCCAAATATTTTTCCAAGGAAAAAAATCAATAGAAGAATGAGACGCCAAGACCTTGTGCAAAGATCTAACCGTGAATCTCTTATTACCAAGCTGGTTTCAAAGTAATCTATCATCTCTGCCAGATTTTATTTTGAAAGCATAAAGCAAGCTGTAACAATCAGTAATGTCCCCCACCTCCCAATCCTGGACATCCCTAATAAAGCTAACTGACCATTGAATAAGACCAGCAGAATTGTCCATATAATCTGCCACGGAAGCATCTTGATTCGAGACAATTCTAAAAAGAGAAGGGAAAGCAATCTTTAAAGCCTCGTCTCCCTACCATAAGTCATGCCAAAATCTGATCCGGTTACCCCTACCCACCTCAAATCTGAAATTTATGGAGAACTCCCCCCATCCATTATGAATGAATTTCTACACTCCCACACCGTATGCCCCTCTTACTTCGTTTGAACACCACCCTCCCCATAGGCTCCCAAATTTGGCTTCAATAACAAGTCTCCAAAGAGCATCTCCTTCTAAATGGTGCCGCCACAACCATTTCCCTAAGAGTGTCTTGTTGAAAGTTTTCAGCTTTCTAATCCCCAAACCTCCCAAAGATAAAGGAGTGCAAATCTTGTGCCACTTAATCAAGTGGAATTTCTTCTCATCCTCCAATCCACCCCACAAGAAATCACGAAAGATCCTTTCCATTCTATTAGCCACTCCTGCAGGCAAAGGAAATAAAGAAAGTAAGTAGGTTGGGATATTAGATAGATTCCTCTTGATTAAAGTGATTTTTCCCTCTTTAGACAAATAGATCATTTTCCAACCAGCCAATTTACATTCACTTTCTCTATAACCCCGTCCCAAATTGCTTTAGAGTTAAAGGGTGCCCCCAAAGGAACCCAAGATACTTCATAGGCAAAGTGGAAACCTTACAACCCAAAATATCAACTAAATCCCCTAAATTATTGACCAATCCTATGTCAATTTCTGACTTTGACAAGTTAACCATTAAGCCGGAAACAGCTTCAAAGCATAACAAAAGAGCCCGTAAAGAACGGATCTGATCAGAATTTGGCTCACAAAGGATTAAAGTGTCATCCGCAAAGAGTAAGTAAGAAACATTAATGCAGCCATGTGAGGAACTGCCCACTGAGAAGCCCGAAATGAAACCCCTATACACTGTCGTCTCCAACATTTTGCTCAACACATCCATAATTAAAACAAAAAGGAAAGAGGACAGCGGATCCCCTTGCCTCAATCCCCGGGAGCTATTAAAAAAGCCAGATGGAGTGCCATTAACCAATGCTGAAAATCTAACAATAGAAATGCATTGCCTAATCCACTTGCATCACCTATCTCCAAAACCATACCTGCCAAAAATATATACCAAAAAGTCTATTTACGTGGTTGAAAGCCTTCTCCATATCCAGTTTACAAAGAATGCCTGGAATGCCACTTCTTATTCTACTTTCCAAGCATTCATTAGCAATGAGAACGGAATCAAGTATTTGCCTTCTCTTTACAAAGGCGTTTTGGGACTTCTTGTTGATCTTCCCCATGACCACACTCAACCGGTTAGCAAGCACCTTCGAGATGATCTTGTACACACCATTGGCAAGACTGATGGGACGAAAATCCTTCACCTCCACGGACCAAACTTGTTTAGGTATAAGTGCAATGAACGGAGCATTAAGACTTTTCTCAAATTTCATAAAGAGTGAAATTCAAGAAAACCCATCATAACTTCCTCCCTAATGATGTCCCAACAAGCGTGAAAAAATGCCACGGAAAAGCCATCTGGTCCCCGTGCTTTATCTTTGTCCATTCCTCTTATCACGTTAAGCACCTCCTTTTCTTCAAACATTCTCTCCAGCCAAACTGCACTAGTCTGGTCAATCAAATCAAAATGCAGCTCATCAACCTTAGGTCACCAAGAATATTGCTTTGTAAAGAGCTTTTCATAAAAATGAACAATATGATCCTTGATATCCTGTCGATCCAAAAGGATTCTACCATCCGAGTGAAGCACCTCAATAGCATTATTCCTTCGATGAGAGTTGGAAACTCTATGAAAGAATTTGGTGCACTTATCTCCTTCCTTCAACCAAAGAGCCCGAGCCTTTTGTTGCCAGGAAATCTCCTCCATAAGGGTAATTTTTTTCCAACTCAGCAGCAACACCAAATTTCCTTTCCTTCTCATCAACCGAAAGATCCCCAACAGCGTCCTTTTCATCAAAACAAAGAGGCTTCTCAAAAAGAGACTTTTTCTAATCAGCAATGTTCCCAAGAACTTCCTCATTCCATTTCTTCAGATCTTTCTTCAAAGCTTTAAATTTACCAGCTAATACAAAGCTGGGTGTACCCAACAACTGATAAGAGGACCACCACGCTCTCACCTAATCTACAAACCCATAAACTTTTAACCACATGTTCTCAAATTTAAAATATCTCCACCCCTCATGGATACCCCCACAGTCCAATAAAATAGGGAAGTGATCAGAACTTAATCTTGGAAGGCGTTTTTGACATAAGTCAGGGAAATGCTCCTCCCAAGAAGAAGAGACAAGGAATCTGTCCAACCTAGATCATGCCCTCCCGTTCAACCAAGTGAAATCACCCCCTGCCAAAGGCAAATCAACCAAGCTTAGATCAAATATTAAATGAGAAAAATCAGCCATGGCTGGACAAATACGAGAATTCCCCGACCATTCACTCGGAAAACGAGTGATATTAAAATCACCACCAATGCACCATGGGCCCTCCCACCAACTACACAAACCAGCGATCTCGTTCCATAGAAATCTTCAATCAGTATCAACAATGGGCCCATACACACCAGCAAAACCACACCCAAAACCATCATCCACATTCTTGAAAGAACAAGCCACCAGAAATTATTCAACATACTCTTCTACCAAACTTACTACAAATATCTACAACATACCCTTCACATGGTTTAATGCACAGATGTATATGTACTTTGATTATTTAGTTGTGTTCATGAACTCATATTTTGCTGGCTGATTGTTTTCAATGTAGGTATGTGTGAGTGTCTCATGTCAGATGCTTTATCAGTAACTTATGAAGTGGATTTGATAGACTCCAGAGAACTTGAGCAATCAATTGACAGGCCAGAAGAATATGGTTGTACCTGGCAGTTGGTGTCAGATGACAACAGACACAGAATGAAAAGATCTGAAGCATTTACTTCTAAGAAGTGAAAATCCTTATGCATATGCAATTTATGATGAGGTTTCTTTGTTGCCTATTTGTGTTCAGAGCACGGTTTATTTCTTGATGCACATTATTGTGATCATAAACTGGTGGCCCTTAGGTTTCTTTATGCTCCATTACCATGGAAATCAGGTTCAAAGCCGTTGATGCATTGGTGATCAGCAGAATGAAAAAATGGTTGGGTGGTGTTTTGGTTGCATCTTTGTTTATGTTGCTGATCATGAGATATGGAGTCATGAAAAATCCTATTGGGGACAGTTATTTTCCAGGTCCATTTTTCCCCAATGCCACTAATCCTCTTGAGTGGCTGAATGCTGGAGCTCCACCCGCTGTTCAAAATCCAGAGAATGCTTCTACAGTTGTTTCTGCTGATACCATAGTCTTAAGTCTCCTTGTTCAAAGGAACATCTCCAGTGAAGAGCAAAAAACTCTGCAGACATGGAACCATTTGAAGCACTTGATTAATCATGCTCAGGGTTTACCAAATGCACTAGATGCTATCAAGGAAGCTGGACGTGCATGGAACAGCCTTATAGATTCAGTTGAAGGGCAAAGACTCCAATATGCAAATGAAAGTTCACATGGGAGAGCAAAAGAGAAGCAGTGTCCTCATTTTCTTAATAAAATGAAGGCTGCAGAGCTTGATAATAGAAGTTATAAGTTGAGGGTTCCTTGTGGCCTGACTCAGGGTTCTGCCATTACAATCATAGGAATTCCAAATGGTCTTCTTGGTAATTTCCGTATTGACTTAACCGGGGAATCACTTCCAGGGGAGCCTGATCCACCCATCATCTTGCATTACAATGTAAGGCTTCATGGTGATAAGATAACTGAGGACCCTGTAATTGTCCAAAACACCTGGGCTGTAGCTCATGATTGGGGTGAAGAGGAGCGTTGTCCATCCCCTGCCCCTGAAAAAATAAAGAAAGGTACAGATACCTATTGAATTGTTCCACTTATTGAATGCAACTTTGATTTAATATTTTTTTATAGGTAACATTGATTTAACATTGGTTTTATTCATAAAAACCATTGATATAATAGCTATATCTTCAAAAATTAGATTTCTTGTTTAACTTGTTTGCAACAAATAGAAATTCAACCTGTTAATAACGACTTGATCTGTTTTTCTTTTACTCCAGTGCTGTTCTTTTCATCATAGTGCTGTATAAAATGATTGCAGCTCACTATGGCAATCTATACCTTTTATTCAGCTTCAGTTATAGCAATGCTTGTGTGTAGTTTTTCTTAGAATGTTATAGTCTGCAATCATATCTGAAATGCTTTACCTTTTGTTTCCATTTTACTTTCATGAGGAATATTTAACATTTTACGTTATTAGTATTTTTCATTGTATGCTAAACTCTATTAGCTTGTTATGCCAGTGGATGATTTGGATCAGTGCAACAAGATGATAGGGAAAGATGATAACCAGCTCCTCATGGCTAGCCGGCATTCTAATACTTCAAGACAGTCATCAACTGTGCAAGAAGGATCTAAGACCAAAAAATACTTCCCTTTCAAGCAAAATTATCCATTTGTTGCAACAATTAGAGTGGGATCAGAGGGGATCCAGATGACTGTTGATGGGAAGCACATAACATCTTTTGCTGTCCGAGAAGTAATCTTCTTCTTCTTCTCCTCTCCTTTCCTATTTTCTTCATTACATACTTGCTCCAGTTGCATTTTGGATTTGGATAGATGCATGTTTCTTTTAATTTACTTGCTGTCTTGGCCGGTTATCTTTCCAGACATTGGAACCATGGCTTGTAAGTGAAATACGAATTTCTGGAGACCTGAAGTTAATTTCTGTCCTCGCCAGTGGTTTACCTACATCAGAGGATTCTGAGCATGTAGTTGATTTAGAAGCACTCAAATCAGCTCCCCTCTCTCCACAAAGACCATTGGCTCTCTTCATTGGGGTTTTCTCTACTGCAAACAATTTTAAGCGTAGGATGGCTGTTCGAAGGACGTGGATGCAGTATCCTGCAGTGCGGTCAGGGGCAGCTGCTGTGCGATTTTTTGTTGGTTTGGTGAGCTTCACATCTGAACTTACTTTCATGATCAGCACAACATTTTCAGTGTGACAAGTCTTCTGCCTGAAAGAGCTTGGTGATTACTTGCTTCAAAAAATGATCTCTTATGTGAAGGATGGTTCTTCTATGAATAGATCTTGATATTTGGGTAAAACGCCATGCATATAACAGGTTGCTCATAATGCTTAGTGCTGAAATAAGTCAGGTGCCTCATAAAGGTCTACAAACTCGATTCCAATGTGTTGTTACTATCCTTGGGCACTGTTAAATTTCCATTGTTGCATGTTGCAATGAAAATTGTACCTTCTCATTGCCTCTCTCTCTCCCTCCCTTCCTACTGATCCTTTTACAGAAAAATAAGTTTTTAACCCTCCTATTTCTGAATTTTAATTAAGTTTGACTTGGGTTGCAGCATAAAAACCAAATAGTGAATGAGGAACTATGGGATGAGGCACGGACATATGGAGACATTCAGTTGATGCCTTTTGTTGACTACTACAGCCTCATCACATGGAAAACTTTAGCAATCTGCATCTTTGGGGTAAAGTCTGTCTTTTCTTAAGAAAGGATAATCTTATTTTTACCTCATTTTGACCTCATCTCTTCAACAGACCGAGGTTGTTTCAGCAAAATTTGTCATGAAGACAGATGATGATGCATTCGTACGTGTAGATGAAGTGCTGGCTTCTCTAGATAGGATCAATGTGACTAAAGGGTTGCTTTATGGGCTCATAAACTCGGATTCCCGGCCACATCGTAATCCTGAAAGCAAGTGGTATATCAGTCCCGAGGTAAATCTTAAGTCTGAAAAGCTCATGTTTGCTTTAGTAATTTACTTCTGGACCTCTTGTGGTTTCATCTTTGCTATTTGATCTTGCTGGGTGTGCAGAACTTCTTGGCATTCTAGAATTTTTCTTATTATAATCACATAGGTAATAAAGAAAAAGTAAGAGCATTAGTACCATGCAAGCTCTCTCTCACTTGGTTAGGGGGGAGGGGAACAATTAGCATTATATATCTTTCAAAACTGCTACGTACAACCGGCTTGTGCAACCGCTGTGTAACCGGCTGACTCCCACGTCAGCATCTGTCAGAAAAGTAGAGCCTCAGGAAGAAGATAATCCATCGGACTGTAAACATCTGAGAAGAAGTAGAACCTCGGGAAGAAGATTTGAGAAAAGTTTCATATTTGAGTGAAAGCAGATCGCACAGAGAATTTACTCTGTAAGCATTTCAATCATCTAGGAAGAAGAACGTTGTTCGAGTGAGGGCATTTCGACGGAAAGGTGGTGCTGAAGCCATGCCAAAACCCATTTCGAAGGAAAGGAAGAAGACCATGGAAAAGACAATAGAGTGGAAGCAACCCATCTTTTGTCACCTTCAATCTTTTCATCTTCTTCTGGTATAGACAACTAAGACAAGGAAGAGTTACCCATCTCCATCTCTCTCTCTCTCTCTCCAAAAATACGTTCTAAGTCTCCTCTTTTTATCTCCCATTCATTTCCTTTCTGTGACTTGCTCCACGATGAGCAGTATAGCATCTTGTTACAGCGAACATGCTGTTAAGGTGTCCGATTTGTATTGCTCGGGCCCTTCAAACCAGCCTAATCTCTCAACAAAGATGATTCCTTCGATTTCAAATGCAGTGAGATGTATATACAAAGCCAAACTCTCGACCCAAAAGCAGCTCTTGATCACGCTCAATTGGTGCAATGAATTTATGGGCCAAGGCTTCTATGTCTAATTCCAATTGTCAACGAATGCAAAAGAGCAAAGGCATGGGAAGGAAGACGAAAAGGGAGGGGAGAAAGGAGAATGCCTGCGGGAAGGAAGACCCACTTCAAAGGAGAAGGGTTGTTCGAGAAGGGAGGGGAGACTGGAGAATGCCTGGTTGCAATTCGCAGGAGGAATGAAACAGTGTTTTGACTTTAAATGAAACACACCGTTTCATTAAACATGAAATCCCGCCCGTGTGTGAGTTAGATTTTCTTCTCCCCACCTACTGCAATGTAAAATGAAACACAGCATTTCATTTAATGACGTGGAGACTCCCCGCCGGTTGCAAGAAGCATTATTCTATATCTTTTGTGTGCAAGTTAGTGTCATAACTCCTATTCCTTGATGTGAAGAATTTACCAATCATATTTTTCTGCAATTATTTACCAACTTTACTATATAATCAGATTTCTCTTGGCTGGCCTTTAATTTAAAAGGCTTACAAATAGGGATTAAGTTTAATTTACTTGGGATTTTAGAAGTATATACATTGTTTGGATGTCAGCCTCTTGCTTCTCATTTCTGTCTATTTCCATTGTCTACACTTCTGAAGGAATGGCCTGGAGAGAGGTATCCTGCTTGGGCGCACGGTCCTGGTTATGTGGTGTCACATGACATTGCAAAAGAAATCTATTGGAGATACCAAAACGGAAATTTAAAGGTATGGTAAAGATAATCTACCATTTTGCAGCACCTTTTTCAAGTGGGGAGTTTGTTAAAACTGGACTCGCCAGTTGTTTACGTGACATGTAGTTTTAACATTTGTTCACAATCTGATCAAAACGAATGTGACGTCACAGATGTTTAAGCTAGAGGATGTGGCAATGGGCATCTGGATTGCAGAGATGAAGGACATTTTGAAAGTTCGGTATGAGAATGAAGAGAGGATCCACAACGAGGGGTGCAAAGATGGTTATGTTGTGGCGCATTACCAAGGTCCCAGGGAGATGCTCTGTTTGTGGCAAAAAATTCAGGAAGGAAATGGTGCTAGGTGCTGTGGTGATCCATGAGCATCATTCGTTGATGCCAGAGACAATAACCGTAGAGAGATTTTATGGAGATTCAACAGATCCACGGAGGGTAAGAAAGAAGAAAATTATTTATCCATTTTTTGATTTGGTGGGGTGGGGAGGAGGGTAGGAGAGGGGCGTTACCATGACTGTAAACTAGAAATGCTTAGTCTAGAGTTTGTAGAGATGCGCATTTCGCATGAACCATAGGATCTTTATTATGTGTAGAGAGAGAGAGAGAGAGCGCCTTGTACAGAGTCCACTCGGTTTTAGGATCATATGTACTACTACTCTGTAATGTTGATCCCATTTTTGTACGAATCCACGCACAGTTCTCTCCTATTTCAATCATTGTATCTCACTTCATATAGGGACATGCTTGTGCAATTAGTTTTGCCAGCTTGCCTGACAAATCCATGAGATGAGTAATAGAACTAGAATGATTTGAATCAACCAAAGAGAGTCAACTTGTTCATCTGCAAAGAGCCTGGAAACGGTTTTAGTAAATCTGCAACGTCGGAGCCAGGAAAAAGTTTTCAAGCCTAGAGTTTTCACTGGGCTTGAAAACTGTATCAGCCTTAAAAGAAGTTCTGTATTCTAGGTGCCGATAGACACGTTTTATCCGAAATGATCTCTAAATTTTGGACGGGGTTTACGGGGTCTCAAATCGCAAACTCGCCTAGTATAGACCGTCCATGACTAGACGAGTCCAGTTGAATTCGAATAAGGGTACTTGTTCTTGATTAGCATGTTTACTCGTTGAATATCCTTATTCGAATATTCGGCTTGTTGATTATTAATATTGTTCGAATTTGATTTGAGCTTAATTAAAAATAAACAAACGACTCAAGCTCGAGTAGCTCAAACTTGGACTTAATTATTTTTTTTAAATCCTGAATCTTATCTTTTGATTAATAAAAAAAAATTAAATTTACCAAAAAAATCACTAACCATTTAACTATTCAGACAAATAGTTTTGATTAAAAAATTATTATGCTAACTTTTATAAAAGTAAATTAACTTATGGTTATAATTAAAAATAATAATACATAAGATAAATGTAATAAACTTAACTATTTAATATCTTTAGATAATATAATAAATCAAAAGTTCAAGTTGGATGATATATTATTATACAAATTATCCTATACACTCTTTGGGAACATACTAAATATATAAAATAACATAAATTATAAATAAGTTAATAATATATAATTAAGTATATAAAACATCTAATAAGTATAACACATCCATATATAACACATATTACAAGATTCAAAATGAGTTAAATGAGTCAAGTTGAGCTTATATGAGTTTTGCTCACGAGTTTAAACCGAGTCGAGCTGAGTTTATACAAGTTTTGCTCGTTTAATATTCGAACATATATTAATGTTTATGAACATATCATTTATTAAATGACTTGAATTCGAATCGAGTATACATGAGTCGAGTTCGAACCGAATGTATATGAGTCGAGTTCGAACCGAATGTACATGAGCCGAGTTCGAACTATTCATGAGCTACTCTATTAATTTGCAGCCCTATCCATGACCCAGCCTCCAGCCTTTTAGAATGAGTTTCACATTTTTTTTTGGTTGCCTTTTCTCTATAATAAAACCAAACCAAAATATAATTCAGAAAATAAAACAGACAGATAAACAAAAAAGCTACAATATGCTAGTAAATGACACATCAGCATTTAAAAACAGAAAATGATATATCTATTATATAATAATAAGGGTGGACAGTTGTGAACAGTTTTTTTGTCGTCCTGCGTGTGTGTAGTCTGTGTTTGGCGTGTTGTGTCTTTTCTATCCTTCTGTTTTCTTCTTTTGTGTCCGTTTAAGTAAGGGCGTTTTGGTCTTTTGGTACAGGTGCGTCAGAGGGTTGGCTGATGGTCAGTTTTTTTTTTTTTTTTTTTCTCTTTCAGTCTCTTCTCTTTAGTCTGCATATTCTCTCTCCAAAACCAAACTCCTTTCTCTCTTCATCTTCTCTCGTCTCTGCATCTTCTCTCTTCAGGTTTGTTTTGTGCAGTGTTGGGTTTTTTTTCATGTCGTTGAACCTGGTTTGAGGATTCTAGATTGATTTTTGGTCTCCTGATTTTTTAACAAAATAGATGAGTTTTTTTTTTCTTTACATGTAATGGTTTTTCTTTGTTTGCATGTTGTGGCTTTTTTATTTTTTGTTTTCGTTTGTTGGCTTTCTCTCTTCCGATTTGCAAATATTTGTAAAAATAGATTTTTTTTTTTTTTGTTTGCATGTTTTGGGTTTTTATGTTGTGGATTTTTTTTTCGTTTTCATGTTGTGGTAAATCCAAGCTCGATTTTTTTTCCTTTTTTGATGATGACGTTCTAATTTTCAAATTTTTCGTCTTCAACTTTTGTTGATCGACTGGGATAAAGCTTTTTGTTGTTGTTGTGGTTTGCATATCTGTGAAAAAATAGAATTTTTTCTTTTGTATGTTGTTTGTTTGTATGTTGTGGGTTTGCATGTTGTGGATTTTCGGTTTTTTATTTTCGTTATTTGTAGATTTGTGCAAATATAGATTTTTTTTTTCGTTGTTTGATGTGTGTTTTTTTTTCTTTTCATTTCGTCGATTTTTTTATCAACTGGGTTGTAGCTTTTTTTGGTTGTGTTATTTATAGATTTGTGGAGAAATAGATCAACTGGGTTGTAGCTTTTTTTAGTTGTGTGATTTACAGATTTGTGGAGAAATAGATGGACTGTGTTGAAGATTTTTTTTATTTGGGTTGTGTGATTTTCATATTTGTGACAAAATACAATTTTTTTTTCATGCAATGTTTTTTTTTTCTTTCATTTTGTCGTAAAGTTTTTTTTTTTTTTTGTGTGGTTTGCAAATCTGTGAAAAAATAGATTTATTTATTTATTTATTTATTTTGTATGTTGTTTGTTTGTATGTTGTGAGTTTTCTGTTTTTTGTTTTCGTTATTTACGTATTTGTGAAAAAATAATTTTTTTTTCGTCGTTTGATGTGTTTTCTTTTTCTTTTCATTTTGTTGATTTTTTTTTATCAACCGAGTTGTAGCTTTTTTGGTTGTGTGATTTACATATTTGTGGAGGATTAGATCGGTTGCGTTGAGGATTTATTTTTTGTTCTGTGATTTTTAGATTTGTAACAAATACAATTTTTTTTTCATGCAGTGTTTTTTTTTCCTTTCATTTTGTCGTGGGTGATACAAAATCTGTGATTTCAACATTTGTGTGTCTTCAAGATTTGTGAAAAGCTAGAATTTTTTTTTTCCTGGTTGTGTTGTTTTTTTCCTTTGATTTCATCAAAGCTTTTATTTTTTATTTTTTGTTGATCAATTGGGTTGTAGGCTTTTTTTTTTTTTTTTTTTTGCATTTTGTCGCCATTGATTCAAAATTAGAATTTGGGTTTCTGGGTTTTTTGTTTACATAAGCACATTTGAAGAAAAATTACAGTTTATAATTTTATATTTTCATCTTCTCATAAATTTATATTATATTTTGATCTTCGTAGGGTTAGCTGATGGGAGATGTAACTTGTGTTAATACGTCTGTGTCAGTCCTGCCTACGTTGGGAGATGTAACTTGTGTCAGTTCGTCTATGTCAGTTACGTGTGTCTTTCGATATCTATTTTTTATCTTTTCTTTCCTCACTCTTTTGTATTTTTGAATTTATGTTTCCGAGGAATTAGGGTTTCTTTTTTTCATGGGTAGATGTCAAATTTTTTTATTGTTTACAATTTCTCTTTTCTTCTCAGTTCTTCTCTTCGTCTTCTCTCTTCTCTGCAGCGTCTCTCTTCTTTTCATTTTTGTGTGTTTGTTTTCTCTCCTCAAGTTTGTTTTTCGAAGTGTTTTTTTTTTTCCATCTCGTTTAGGCTAATTTTTTTCGAGGGTTGTAGTTTGTTCTCTTCCTCCTCTCTCTTCTCTATGTCTTCTCTGTTGATTTGGTTTTCCTTTGTTCGTTTCATCTCTTCAACTTTGGAGATTTGTGGGAAAATAAATTCTTTTCTTTGTTTGCATGTTGTGGATTTTTTGTATTTTGTTGTCGTTTTTTGGCTTTCTCTCTTCTAATTTACAGATTTGTGTAAAATAAATTTTTTTCTTTGTTTGCATGTTCTGGGTTTGCATGTTCTGAATTTATTTCTTTTCATTTTCATGTTGCGGTAAATCCAAGCTCAATTTATTTTTCCTTCTTTGATGTCAATGTTCTAATCTTCACATTTGTTATTTGTTATTTTTGTTCATCGACTGGATTACAAGTATTTTTGGTTGTATGATTTGCAGATGTTTTAAAAAGTAGAACTTTTCCTTTTGTAGGTTGTGGGTTTTTTTTTTCTTGTTATTGGCAAATTGTGTAAAAATAGCTTTTTTTGGGTTGTTTGATGTGTTTTCTTCTATTTTTTTCTTTTCATTTCGTCTAGGGTTTTTTATTTTTTATTTTTATCAACTGGGTTGTAGCTTTTTTTGGTTGTGTGATTTACAGATTTGTGGACAAATAGATCAACTGGGTTGAAGATTTTTTTTGGTTGGGTGATTTTGGATTTGTGACATAATAGAATTTTCTTTTCATGCAATGTTGTTTTTTTTTTTTCCTTTCATTTCATAGAATTTTTCTTATTTTGTATTGATCATCTCGGTAGTAGTTATTTTTGGTTTTGTGATTTGCATATTTGTGAATAAATAGATCCATTG
The DNA here is from genome assembly GCA_022457165.1 of Juglans mandshurica. Classification (NCBI taxonomy): domain Eukaryota; kingdom Viridiplantae; phylum Streptophyta; class Magnoliopsida; order Fagales; family Juglandaceae; genus Juglans; species Juglans mandshurica. Next base: position 12,572,456 of record CM039621.1, on the reverse strand, counting down.
TGTATTCTCTCTTCTTTTGGACATTTTTTTTTCGTGTGATTTTAAGATTTGTGAAAAGCTAGATTTTTTTTCATGTTGTGTTGTTTTTTTATTTTCTTCGATGAGAGATGTAACTTGTGTCAGAACGTCTATGTCAATTGCATGTATCTTTACTTTTCCGTTTATGTTTATAGGTTGTTTAGTTTGTAAATGTAAAGGTTTTTTTTGTGTTTCAACTTTCAATAATTTATATATTAACGTCAGATTAATGACATCTTTGAATCAAATTTACAGTTTCAATTTTATATTTGCATTTTTACTATAAAATTTATTTTTCTTGGTATAAATAAAATATTTTCAAGTATTTATATAAAATGTACCTCAGATTAATGTCATGTTTGAAACAAATTTAAAGTTGAGTTGAATTGTACTATGTATAAATTTTTTAAGTTTATGATTTTTCAATTTTGCTTCATTTAACTTCGATCCACTTGCTCATAGTTTTTTTTTTTTTTAAATGTCATCACGTTGTTTTTTTTCTCTTTTAATTGATGTACTTCGTTGGTTTGTTTCTTTTAGGAAACTTGGGCTGTGATTTCATTCTTTCGAATGTTAACACCGAGGAACAATTCTGTTGATGAAATAAATGTTACACTTATACAAAGGTTTCCTGGTGAAGTTAAATAGTATTATTGCTTCGATGAAACGATAGATACATCTGAATAAGGCATTATGGAGAACTTCTTAAATACTTTGACACCAAATGGGCTTCCGCCTTTTGAATTACTACTTAAGAAAAATTGTTCAATCTTGTTGCTTAGAAACATTAATATTTCAGAATGCTTATACAATGGAACTCTCCTGATATGTTGTAACTTTGAACGTAACGTCATTGACGCAGAAATTGCAGTTGGTCATCATAGTGGTAAAATGGTTTTTATATCAAGAATTCCATTCTTACCAAAACCTGATGAAAACAGTGGGTTTCCATTCAAGAGAATTTAATTTCCTATCATTAGTAAGCTTTGCAATGACAATCAACAAATTATAGAGGTAAACATTAGATTTTGTTGGGATATATTTGGCACAACCTGTATTTTCTCATGGACAATTATATGTAGCATTATCAAGTGATAAAACTGTTGTTTCAGTAAAAATTCTAATGAGGCCAACATCAACTAATAGATCTCAATAAAATTACACAAAAAATATTGTGTATAAAGAATTATTAAGCTTGGCATCTTTATCTTAACATTATACAAGTAAGTTGATTTAATTGTCTAAGTTCCTATTGTCATTATTTTATAAAAGTTGAACTTTAAATACTAATTCATTTTTTTTTACATGATCAGTGTCTAAAATGCGAAAAGTTTATACATCCATTAAAGATATCATGCCGAGCACAAGAAATTGGAAAGTCAAAATGCTTGTAGCAGAGAAATCTCCAAAACATACATCACATCATTCACCAATAAAATATCAAAATCTGACCTTGATTAATCCTGAGGTATAGTGCTTGCTATTTTTTATATTTATAAAAACTTGTAACCTTATGTTTCATAGTATAAAACATTATCTTAATAATAATAATAATCATAAAATAGTCTTTACTAAAAAGATATTATTTTAATATTCTACAGGACAATCGACTACTAGCTACCATGTTTGATAGAGATATCGATTTGCATTTGCGTGATAACACTTTGCATATATTCCAGTCATACTACATCAGTAATACTTATGTGAAGACATTAAATCCTAAATATAGAATTGAAAACCATCAATATCAATGGGTCTTAAACTCAAGGGCAATCATTGAAGAAAATCCAGAAGATAAAGAAGCATTGCAGCACCCAAATTACAATATCATTCTGTTAAGTGAACTCAATAATTACAAAGATTCGATTGTAGAAATAGGTAAATCTCTGTTCAAAATTTTCAAATTCTTTCATAACTATGATTATTAACAAGTTAAAAAGTTTGAATATGTTATATTAAATCTATTGATGATTGCATTATATATTAAGCCAGCTAGAGAAGTAAACACAACAATTGGTCCCACAATGCTCCAAGAAATATATGTGATTGATCAAAGGTAAACATATTTTTTAAATTATCTATTTATCTGATTTAATTTTCAATATTAATTTATTTCTAATTCTATTAAGTGTGTATTAATTTTCAATATTTTTTTTTTTAAAAAATTTCAGGACAACACTCAATGACTCATTACTTGAAGACATAATTATAAAATGCTTGGATCAGACACATGCATCTGCCTCTACTCATAATGTCCATCCATTAACCAACATTTCTGATGTTGCAGAACTACTCAAAAGTTCACTACCTATGATAGTAAAATCATATTCTTCACAACCTACTCAAAACATGATTTTAATATTTGTTATAAATATGATGTAGAAACTAAAATTATGGGTAAAAAGAAAGATAAATGTGCTCGACCTCCACCAAATCTTCTTTTACATGTCCTGCATTGGATGTAACAAAGGATTAGGCTATGAATACAATGAAACATTTCTGTGTTATTATTGTAAACATACAAGTATTGCACAACCACGATATGTATTTTTTCTATAAACTTTTAGTTTCATCACTCACTTAAAAAATTTAACATATACTTTCTATCCATTCTAACACATAACTATATTTTTATTACTAATAGTTGTCGAGCATATGTTGAAGTTGATGATGGTACATGACAATTAGCTGCAGTGATATTTGGTGCAATTGTAGAGGAAACATTAGGTTGTTCAGAAATTGATTTTATGAATCATAATGACGAGATAACATAATATTACATTTTTTTAGCTCCTTCAATTCAAATCATAGAATCTTTTTTCTTTATACCATCACATTTCAATTATTCTAATTTTCAGAAATAATATAAATCAAAACAATTTTTATAATAAGATGTTTCCATGTAAAATTTTTTGACCTTCAATTTTGTACATTTAAATTTTTTATTTATTTAATAACAACATATAAATACCAAACTCATATCATCTAAGCGCATCTCTCATTCTTGGAAAATATCGCCAAAGAAACTTCACAAAAAGAGTAGATAATTTAACTTGGTTCAGACATAGATCAACTCAAACAATAACACCACAAAAAATACAATATCCTATCAATTGATTCTGCAAAAAAATACGAAACATTTTGATTAGCTTATTTACTACCTGATTTATCCTCTCATATATATTGTCTATATGACTTCATTTTGGGAACTTCTATCAAGCTACAATTAATATTAAGCATGTATATTGCTTTGTTTTGTAAACTTGTATCAAACTTCTTTAGAATGTATATTACTATTTTTAATACATATATGATCTTATTTTTAGATGTTTAGTTGAGATATACAGTCAGCTTTTTTTATTTTGCTATGTATATTACTATATTGGATGCGTATAATAATATGCTATGATTGATGTGTGCATTATTTTATTTTGCCATATATATAGTTGATATATATTGTTATGTTATTTTCTCTCAACTAGACAAACGTCCCTTGGATGTTTCTTTACTACTAGTATGTATGTATGTATGTATATATGTATGTATGTATGTATATAAGAATAACTATACTACAATTTATTTACAACTAAGTATAAAAAGATGATTATTTTATTTATCTTGAATCGTTGCAAATACAATAATTTTGAATTAAAACATTAAAATATTAATATTTTAATGTGTAGTAGTAGTTGAGTTATAATATAGTTGGAGGTGTAACATTGTCATTAAAAACACTTATAACACTTTTGTGAGACGAAGTAATTCTCACCTGTAAAATGATCCTGTAGTATAAAAGGCAAGTTCCATTTTTCTTCCAAATATTTTTTAAATATCTTTAAACATTTAAAAAATAAAAATACATCACGTCACTAATAGTCACTTCATTAACTATTAAAAAAAAGAAAAATTAAAATACCCGAAGGTCCCGAACGATAACTTTGAAGAGGCAAAATCATGGAGGCTAGTATCATTTTCCGAAACAAATATATATATGAGAAAATATATTTGTAACCGTGAATTGTGTAATCGCCGCATAATCGCTTTGAGAAAAAAGAATAAAATATGGGATCCACATGAAAAAAAATTAATTTTTTAATAGTAGACTCCACTCTTTTTCAAAGCGATTACGCGACATTTACACATTTCACGGTTATATGTAGAATTACTCTATGTGTGAAAAACCATGGTGAGATAAAAGGTGTTTTCAAGTATATTAATTTGGGAACATTAGCAATTTAATTTTGGGAAATAAAAGGTGTTCTATACTTTTTTCGAAAAACTATTTCTCATTATAATTTTATCAAAAAACATTTCTTAGACCTCGTTTGGATAGTGAGGTGAGATGATATAGTTTTAAATGAAAGTTGAATAAAATATTATTTTTTAATATTATTATTGTTTTGAGATTTGAAAATTTTGAATTATATATTATATTTTGTGTGAGAATTTAGAAAAGTTGTAATGATGAGATGAAATGAAACTATTTCTGTATCCAAACAGATCTTAATCATATGATTTCCTTACGGTACTACAAGGAGAACCACTAGTCCTGAGTACTCCTGAGTCTTGACTCCCCATTATGTGCTCCCTTCCTGTGATATGCCACAAGAATAATGATATACACACAACATATTACTTACACAATATATTACACAACAATGTTAACAAATGAGGGTATTTTTGTAAAATGATGTTACTTTTACAAGGCGTTTTACAAAAATATCCCTCATTTAAAATATAGTTGTGTAAAGTGTTGTGAAAAATATTGTGCGTAATTTCCATGCCACAAATGTGGGACAGAGTCGTAGAACAATTTTAAGTTAAATTCAAATTGCTCTTCCCATATTTGGAAAAAAAGAAAAAGCACCGAAATAATATCATTAGTACACGAGATCACAATGTTTCGTATATGAGTAACAAAAGAAAAACAAAAAGATTACAGAAATCCTGATTAATTTGCTAATACTGTGGTCTACAAAAGTTGATACACGAACACATATACATATGAACTAAGGATCCATAACAAAAACAAACAAGGGATCACAACCAATATCCATCACAGCATATCAAACCCAGTAATAAGAATCAGGAAGCCATGCAGCCGATGCCAAATCGAGTATTTGGAAACACCAAGAAAAGGGCACTGCAGATAGTCCCAACCATTAGAGGGAAACCCTCCATAACGTCATCCATATCCTTAGCATGCCCAGGAAAAAGACAATCCGTTACTCGATGATCCGAGAAAGCAATCACCACGAAAACCAACACCGACATGGTTGCATGGAAGAAATCCGATAACCCAACTCTGTACTTATCGTCCTTTGGAACTTCGACGCCAAGCCCGGCCTTGAACACCGCCAAACCTTTCGGGGTCACGAACCCGTAGTAGAATTTCCCATCGGGACCTCGAAAACTATCGGTAAAGTGAAAGAAGAAGCAGGAGAGGGTGTAGAGGCCCAGAAAGGCATTGATCATTTGGGTGCTAATAGGTGTGCACTGGCCATTGCCGGAAACGGAGGGGAGGACCATCTCAAACGTGAGAAGGGTTCCGGTTGGAAGGAAGTTAATGAGCATTGAAGTTTTGGATGTGGTTTTCTGCACTCCCTTGGCAACTGCTCGCCTTTTCTTCCCAACTTGAGGAGCTGCCTGTGGGGAGGAAGGGATTTGGGTAGGTTCTTCTGGCGGAGTAGTAGTGTAGATTTTGATTCCAATGCCTTCAGGGTTGGGTTCCATTGCTACATTAACGAGTTTTGTGAATAGCAAAAGTGAAGAAAAGACAATGAAGATTGCAAGGGAATTTGGAAGAAAAAATCTACACAACCTCCTACTATTCACACAACCTCCACACACCACACTTTTTTTAATTTTAATTTTTTTTTCTTTTATAAAAAATTTAATATATGAATATTAAATAGAAGAATTGAATTAGTTTAAAAAGAATAAACTCAAAAAAAATTTTAAAAAAATATTAAAAATTTTAAAAAATGTGGTGTGTGGAAGTTAGGAGGTTGTGTAGCATTACTCGAATTTGGAATTGTGGAAGAGAGTGATTGTAAGATGTTCTTGCGGCTTTTATGTTTTCTTTTTATATAGTTTTAAGGGTTGCAATAGTTGACATGACATTTGATATTTTGAACTGACGAATGGTTATTAACTATCAACCAACCGTGGCGACTCGCACTTTTTCATTAGGAAACGAGAATGGAAATACATAGTGACTGTTTGGTTCGGTTTGAAAATTAATAAGTATTTTTAATGGTCTAAAAGTTTTTTTAAAGAAAAAATAATATATTTGGTAATTTTATAAAGAGTCATTCTACTCATCATCTCTACACCACACCATACTTTATTTTTTATTTATTTTTTTTAATTTTTTTTATTATTGCTAAAGTAAAAGAATTATTCTACTCAGCATCCATATACAACACATTTAGTAAGGAAAAAATAAAAAAATCACGTGTACTTTATAGTATAGGGATGATGAGTAGAACTTTTCTTTTATAAAAAGTATTTTAAGCAATTAAAAAAAGCCGATAGTCTATTTGTTAAAAAAAAAAAAATTTTATGCATCAGCCACTTTTCAATTTCACACCCCACACCTATAGCATTTTTTTTCATAGGGAGTGGGGTTTTGGATAGTGAATAGTGGCTGATACATATAATTTTTCTTAAAAAACACCAAATTAAAACTAATTTTATTGAAAAGCTTCCATAGATAACTTTACATTTAAAAAAAAAATACCATAACTAACTTTAAAATTCATTTTAGATACATGTATGTTCCCCAAACAGTTTTTTAATTATAGAACTTTATACTAAAGTTCTACAACTAAACGCACTGCTATAAAAAGTTAAATTTCCTACTGCAATCCCAAATAGACACTTAAGTGAAAGGTCATATATATAGTCATAAGTATTTGCAATTTCATCATTGGCATTCTTAGTAGCCTCATGCAAGCTAGCAGGTTGGTTACTCCGGTCTCTTTCCGAAAGGAAAGATGATAAACCTACAATTAGTTTATAACTATTTTATAACTCTACTTAAAGTTAAGGGTAATTATATAAAATTGAATTATTTTTTGAGTCCTGCTACAGGGAGCACTAGCAGTGACCGATAGACCATTTTTGCTATCTTTTTTTTTTATTCAATTGGGCAAGATAATATTTTCCTTATTTTTAATGAAGTGACACAATTATATTAGTTGATTTAAAATGAGTTGTAAAGTAAGCGTAAAGAAATTGTAGGTATATCATTAGTAGAATGGAATATTTCCCCCTCCCCCTTCAATGGACCAAGCTTATGTATGTAATGCTTCAAGGCCCAAGAACCGAGATAATTGAACCTGGCACACAGCCACGGGAAGAAGGCTCGGACAGGTACAAGAGACGACAAATCCCCTTCCAAGTAATGAGAAAAAGACTATACCGCATTAAATGCACCACATGGAGTGCGAATGGGAGATCTCGACTAAGATCTTATTGTCGATAAAGATTTGCCGTGTTTAATACGTTAGTATGATAATCTGAGTTGACAAGACCCTTACAGTGAGGGTATAAGTAGCGTAAAGCTGATAAATGAAGAGTTAATGACTCTGTATGCTAGGGGTGCTACCCGCCCCTACAGGGCGGGGTAGCCCCCCCCCCCCAAAAAAAAAACTCCCTACTGGGCCAAAGGCACAGAAGTAATTACTGGGACATTTTTTGTCCAAAAACCGATGAAATGGGTCTAAAATGGCCTAGAAATAGCCTCTGGTTGTTTCTAGGCCATTTTGGGCCCATAAAAATAGAACTTTTTTTTTTCTTTTTTAAAAAAAAAAGTTAAAAAAATAAAAAAAGTTACATAAATAAAAATAATATATACATAACACAAAATTATATAATTAAAACTCTAATGAGGTACTACTATAGACTACAAATCTACTACCTAATAAACTAATAAATAATAATAATAACTAAGCTATTACAAATTTACAAAAATAAAATGAAAAGTTTAAACAATTACAAAATTACAAAAGAAAAGGTGTCCAAGGGACATTGTATTAACATTACAAAATTACAAATCAAATACATAATATGTACAACTGATTCAAATTTCAATATTCTAAGAAATTAAGGATCTAAAAATAGAGCCGAGCTGTTTGGGTTTTTGACTGTGACATTTGGGGCGGCTGATGGGTAGTCTTTTGAGGCTTAAGCACATATTCATATTGCAGTGGAAGTAGGCATCGTCTGAATCATCTCATGTGTTGCTACAACAATCAATACTAAAATTCATACTGATGAAACCGAAATGAATATAAATAAAGCAAAATAATAAAAAAAAACAACAATTACCAGATGGTCCAGATCCAGACAAACTAAATTGAAACCCTAAATCAATTTAGGGGTTCAATCCGAACCCCTAAATTGATATAGGGGTTTCAATTAAAATAGGGGTTTCGAACCCCTAAACTGAAATATTTAGGGGTTTCAATTGAAACCCCTATATCAATTTAGGGGTTCAGATTGAACCCCTAAATTTAGGGGTTCAATCCGAACCCTAAATTGATTTAGGGGTCCATTTAGGGTTTCGGATTTGGACCCCTAATCAATTTAGGGGTCAATTTAGGGGTCCAAATCTGAAACCCTAAATTGATTTAGGGGTTTCAATTTAGGGTTTTGGATTGGAACCCTAAATTGATTTAGGGTTCTAAATCCGAACACCCAGAGGCCAAAAATAGTTTACAAACTACAAAAAAAAAAAAAAATACAAGCAAACAGAGAATCAAACACATGCACAAGTTTCTCCACAGCACACAAATTCACAATTATTCCCATCCTCCATCTCCAATTCAACCCATCCTTCCTCCAATCTCCAGTCCAAAACTAAAAAAATAAAATCTAGGGTTTCGGATTTCTTACCTTTTAGTGACGGCGATTTGCGAAGTTTCAAAATAATATCGTCAGACGGTGGAGTGACTGGAGTCTCGATCGTGTAGTCGTGCGAGAGAGTTGTTGTGATCAAGCGAGAGAGACAGAGAGACTGAGAGAGCGCGAGAGAGATCGAGAAAGAGGTCAGAGAGAGTGAAAGAGAAGAGACTAGAGAGTTCGAGAAGGAGAAATGGATAATGACACGGGGGGAAGGGGGCGGGGGGGTACTTTAACTAAAGTCCAAAAGTGAAACGACGCCGTTTCAGTTATGGGTTTTTTTTTATGTATATATATATAATTTTAATTATATATATATTAAGCAGGGCGGGGGAAAAGCGGAGCGGGGCTTCGCCCCCTCCATCCCCCGCCTCCGCAATACTCCTGGGGTGCGGGCGGGGCACCCCGCACCCCGCTCGAGCGGGCCGGAACCCCCACCCCACATGGGTGGGGGCGGGGCGGGGCGGGGCGAACGGGGCCCACCCCTACTGTATGCATTCCTAACTCTCTTTTTCTCTCTAGTTCTCCAGCGGAAACCATCTTCTGACTTGGACATCAAAGGTGTCCCGGACACACTCCACCGCTCCCTTTTATTCTTTTTACTGGTTCAAGGTGCGGTTTAGAACCGGTAGTTACGAAACACCTATTAACAATTACCCTTTCCGAAAGGTTACCTTAGTAATTAAGTCCATAAACTGAACTGGAAGATGCCCACACAATTGCGGGTTGTGGATTCGCGAATTTACAAAACTCTAAAAAGATTTAACAATACCAACGATGTTACAAGCCAGGATTTTCCGTACCTCACTCCTGCTTTGAGCAACCAAATGCATCACATGCGTAAATGCAATGACTTTGAAAAGCTTACTCAATGGTGTTGAATCGTTGATGTCTCCTCCTTCGTGGCGCTTGAGAGGGGTGGATACACGCGTTCTAAAGAACCTTGCAGCTCCTATTATGAGCACCGACATGTCATACTTACGTCAGCAAACTCGGATGGATGAGCAGACTCGGTATTGAGAAAACGGCAAAAAGGATTGGAGGGTAGAGGTGAAGAAGATGGGGATCGAAAGAAGAAGAGAAAGATCAAGGCCAGGAACACAACGGACCGCAAGACAGTGAGCTTGGCGAGGGATAAGTGCCAGAAAATTCTTTTTCTTTTTCCATAAAATTGCGAGGATACGAAGGCTGCTCATTTTGAATTGAAGAAATTATTTTATCATTATTATTTTTTATTATCCACTCAACATCCCTTAATACACGGTATTAAATAATTAATCTATAATAAATAATTTTTAATCAATAATAAATGTCACATCTTTGAGTGATGAGAAATGCAAATTGAAATCCCGCAGTTGAGTTGGGTCCTTCAAAGATCGAAATCGACTTCCCCTTCAATATATATATCCCTTGTGAAAAAGTAGGCCATATCGGGTCACCCCCACGGACCATAAACGGTGAAATATCTCAACCCAGTAATAACAGGGCAGGGGTTGGCCATGATACTTTCCAAGGCTACAATTACGGGACAACTATGTCTGGGAAAATTAATTTTAGTGCTATGTTTGTCTATAGAGAAGGAACAACCTCGGTTCTGGACAAGGGAATGCCAAAAGGGAATTGAAGACTTGGACAGAGGAATACGTTAAATGGAAGTGGGATTATACTAATCGAAACTGGTGGTGAAGGGGGGGATCAGCAAAATATTGAATACAATTCTCGTTTCTTCATTTCCCCTAGTTTTGTTTTCCTAGCAAGATGCAGACCAAGTTCTACACATAATGCACAACTTTAGTTCTAAAAATTATCTACAGTCCGGAAAAATACATACATTTCTATCGCGGCAAGAACCCATGATGAGAAACTGCAATTTCAAAAGCTTGCATTCTTTCCCCACAAGCAAAGCCATTGCGATCATAAGATGATACTTCATTTATGTTCAGATCATTACAAGCCTTGATAAGCTCCTCGCCAACACGTTTCGCGGCTTCCTGGCACCATCAAAAGTCAGAACAAAACAAAGTCAAGATCACGTGGCATCAAAATAACCACCACTAAGAAAAAGGAAAGTTTTTTTTAGATGGAGTACTTACTATGGTGCTACAAGGGGAACACTGTCGAATAGATTTCTGCAAAGTGCTTCCATAAAACAAACACTTCTTATTTTGGTCATCGACCAGCATGGCATACAACTGCTTGTCCGAACAAAATACTGAAAGCCTTGGTCTTGTAGGTGTACCATTAAACTGGTCAAAAATTAGAAATGATGATTTCAATAGATCAAGAAATAAACAATAGCTAATAATAAATTACTTTTCGATAATAATCAATGACAGAGAAGCAGTTCCCTAATACAAGGCAAGATATAAACCAAAAGATTGAGGGACATAAGCTTATTCCAGCTTTGTGCCATACCTAACCAAAGAAATACGATGAGTAGTATCTCAAAAGACTCATATTCTCTTGTCCTGTCTTGTTACAGTTGTGTTCCTTGTTAAAGGTAAGCGAATAAAAAAAAATTATTGATACCCAAAAGAAGGGAGAAAAAAAAAAAAAGATTATCTAATAGATTTTGTTCCACGACTTGTACATAATAATGGAAGTTAATGGAATTACATCCTGGCTTTTTATAATTGAAGATTAAACCCAGAATATTATTTGCAGAACTAAAAGACAAGATCACGAGGGTGTACTTTCAAATAAAAATGAAATAGAGGACCCCCGGCATGAATAACCCCTAGTCTATTACAAAACCCTCACCTACTAATTATTTAGCAAAAGAAAAGGAGCCTAAGGAGTACCCACCAAGAGATTAGTTGATAGATTTATGCTGAATAAAAAGAACTCCAAGTAATATGGTCGATTAAAATCGTATAAAGAAAAGAAATTCACTAAGATCAGCAACTTCTCTGTTCCTCCATAATCATAGCCAAGTTTAAAAGCCACATGTCATGCTTAAATGATCTTAAATGCGACAGCAAAATTCCCTAAAAGAACAGACTACTCTCACAGAGGCATTATCTGTTCTCCTTGGAATGCAGATGAAAGTTTCTTAGAGAAATAACACACCATAAAGCAGCGATCCTAAACAGGAGACCCTCTCTCTCTCTTTACAGGCACCCCAAAGGAAAATATGCACCATGCATCACATTCTCATATGCTCTAGAAACAGAGAGATGCCATACCTTCTTTCGCATCCTCCTATTTCGTATCTTTGCACTTTCTTTTCTAGCATTTGCCCTTGCTTCAACAATCAATGGCTTCACAAAGAAAGCTATGACAAATCAAGCAATTAAGTCAATCAAGACTGATAAAGTAAAAACAGTAAATACCCTTATAGGTATACGTTGCCTGGTTTGATTTTTGCAGCACCACACATAAACATCGGCACACAGAAGAACACACACACAGAAAAACACAGTCAGCATGAATCTATCACGTTGTACTGCAAGCATCTTCCACAATTTGCACACAAAACTGAACAAAACACATTTTGGCTACAATATGGGGGGAAATCAGGGATGAAAGTTTAGTTGTACTTACTTTTACTCTGCACGGGAAGGAATTTCAGGGGTTTCGAACAGATCCCAAAAGTAGAAGAAGACCTAAATTGGAGTACAGGAGCATTGACAAGATCCATTTAATACTGTGTGGTCATTTAAAAAAAACCAAAGTGCCCAGAAGTGAGAAGAAGCTTTGGGAATGACTTGTACAGGCCACCTTACCCTGCAAAAAGCCGGTTACCTATAAAACCCATAATGCCAGTGAAAAACTCAAAACACAACACAACAAAAAACCATTGAGGAATTTTACCAAACATGTTATGCGCAAATCCCGGTTCACAATCTATGTAGAACACAAAATAGTTAGGTTCACCTTAATAGGTGTACTAGATGTACTATCCCATACGTAAATTCTGTTCTAGGTTTTGCAGCAAAATAGATGGGGGGCACCGTACTTGGCATGCCCCATACCCCAAGGGGGTTAGAAGGTGAAAATTTTCTAAAACTATAAGATAACAATATGGAACCTCAAAAACAATTTTGAACTCCCAAAATTGCTCATATCTACACCATTCATGACAAAAATCCAGTTCATGTACAGATACCAAGAATAGTGCAGAAAAGTAACCGGGGTAGTTTTTTTCATAGCAAAAACACGTTTTACCCAAAAAATCATCCCCAACTAATAACTTCGAAAAGTCTAGCATAGATACACTGCTTACCTTAGTTCCCTAACAAGGTGAATTGATCCACAAAATTGGTAGTGGTGTCGCTACACACCTAGACAAAGATTTGAGTAATTTATTAACTTCCGTATCATTTTCCGCCTCATGGACAATAAAGCTAAACTCAAGATGGTATATCTTCAATTAAATTAAACTAATAGTCCCCAAACCAAGCAGCAAGAAAAATAAGATCCCTTGCGGCCCAAAAATAAAATAATTAAATTCTTAAAATCAAGCATGAATCTGTTGAAGGATTTTGTTAGATGATTTTGGCTTGGTCTTGTTCAATCACATTGTCATTGCTCTTATTAAGTCTTGTCCTTGAATAAGGTGAAATGGAAAATATATAACATATACCAATTTCACTTTTCGGTAAATACCGGCTTCCCAAATATTCTCCGACCCCGCCTATACATACTGAAAGCAGAAAATTTAATAAAAAATCCAACCTTCCATCATGACAAACCGTACACACCCACAACAAACACTAAAATATTCAATTCATTACAACAATACAAACTAATTTGCTCAGACTTTCACCAAAGTCCAAACACTCAATTGTTCAAACAATGAAAACACACAGATCGACATCCAACCGAGGCATTCGTATAATTCAATTCTCCAAAACAAAAACCAAATTCAATCAAATTTCATCAAAATTCCGGGAATAAAAACCAACCCCATTGAACCATAACCGTCAGATTTCGTAATTTGACAACATCGAAAATCCCAAATTCAATTACTGCTGCAACAGTGAACGAGATATTACTTGCGGTCTGTTGGGGCGGCTGTGCAGCGAGCTTCACAGTGAGGTGGTATAGGCGAGGCGAAGCTTGGTGATGGTGGCAAAGTGGCGTTGGCGGAGTTAAAAAAAAACAGAGAAAAAAACGGAGAGAGATAGAGAGAGATACGTAGAGCTTACCGAATCCCAACTCAAGATAGCGTGCGACGGTGTGGTGTGGTGTGGTGGGCTGGGTGATGCGGCGTTGTTGGTGAGAGAGAGAGAGAGAGAGAGAAGGATGTAACTGGTCCCGTCCTAAATTATGTATCGGTTTTACATTTTTCAAAACGATTATGTACCGATTATCCTCCTAAATCGGTATTTTCGATTTTACCAATTTTCAGTTTGGTTTTCCGGTTTATATATGTAGTAACAAAAATAAACATAATAATAGTAGCAGCTATATCCCACTTTTACCTCTCGCAACAGTAAAAGTGAGAGAGAGAACCCTTAACACCCAGACCCGCCCCCACCCTAGCCGGCATGTGGCATCTCACCACTGCAACAGACTTGGTTGACGGTCCCCGACGTTGCCGCTGAGGACCGGTCGGTGTCAATCCTCCATCTAGCGACTGGATTTTGCAGCTTCTGAGTCGGTTTCCGTCGTCTGTTTAGTCCTTTTGTGCCATCTATTGTCGTTGTCTGTCCTTGTCTCTGCCTCTATCTCCGGCGTTAGTCTCTGTTTCTGTCTCTCTGTCGTCTACCTCTGTCATCGAAACCAGATATGTATCTGTCTCCCTACATAAACACCGCCACCCTCTCCCACTCTAGAACGACGAGTGACCCTTCACCGCTGGCACATATAAGGTCGACGGGCCTCGGTGACTCCGTCGAGGGTCGTTCGGCGTTAACCCCCTCTCCGACGACCAGGTTTTTTGCATAAACCGACCTAGATGAAGCTCTGTTGTTTTACTTCAAGAAGATGAAGTTGGAGTAATAGGGAGCAGTGGACATAGAGGGATTTGATGATGACGACGCGCAATGTGGACTTGTCTCAGTTGGAAGGCGAGCGGTGGTTGAAAGTGGAATAAAAAACTTTTGTTTTTACGAAAGAGCGAAGAAATAATTTTCGTATTTCTGAACGTAACAAAACGATAGCTAAGTTCATGTGTCTAGGGGGGATGACAACTTCGTGGGTGGCTAAGAGGATTGATGATTTTAGAACTTATCTGTCATGAAGGTTTGTTCAGAGAGTTAAGGATGAGTAATTGAGTTTTTATCATTCAACATCATGCTAACGCAAGGGGCAACTTTCTGCTACTCTCAGAATTATGGAATGGAAGGAGGAAATGATTGTTGGTGATTCCGGAGGGCGCTAATGACATTGGATGGAAAGGCTTTCTGCAGTCCATTCGAAGTGTTACTGGGGAGTTTGAAAAAACAGTGGGAAGGCCATCCTTAGTCAAAGGTGCCTTGTACGCTGCGGTGTTGAGGTCATTAGTAGGTAGTCCGGTCGAGAACAGCTCAGCGGCAGAAGAAAAAGAGTAAGGCACTGGTAGGAGACAAAGGCCGTCAGGTAACATTGGGAGAGGTGGAGAAGGTCTTGTGGGATGTCAAAACTCAATTGAAGGGAGTTATGGAGTATGTGAGAGATCTGATGATTAAAGTGGATAAGGGGCTGGACTTAGTCGTGGGTTTTGGCGGTGGGCCGAGCATGGATGAGGGAGGGCGGGGGGTGGATCTTTCGGGTTTGAAGGCCACAACAAGGATCGTTGGGGGGTGGTGCAAAGTCAAGCAATGTTGGTGGAGGGGAGGAACCTGTAATGGTGGCAGAAACAATGGACACTAGCGGTTTGTCGTTGGTGCCTCATGTGGGGAAGGTTTGGAATCGGGAGTGCAATTGGGTACGGTGGCTAGAGATAATGTCGTTCCCTTGGTTTCTATCCCTCCGTTAAACGATATAGCAGGTTCACCATCAGATTGGGTTATGCATAAAGTTAAAGGACTTCAGCAAATCGTGGGGCTTTCATATGGAGAACAGGGAGAATATGAAGATCAATTTAAAGCTCTACTCACTGCGATTGAGGCGAGTCACGCGCTTGAAACCAAATCACATTTTAAGAAAAGCGGAGAATTAAAGTGTCTTCTATGTTCAATCAACTACAATACTAAGGGAGGTAGCTCAAGTCGAGGGAAGAATAAATGGAGGGCATTGTGAAGACGATCTCGTTGTGGGATGTTCGAGTAGAGGATTAGTTTTATGGAAACAAGGGGTTGGGGTTGTGGAGTTGTGTCCAAATCGAGCTTGGTGTATTTTAGGTAGGTTTCATGGTATTTTGGGTCATTAGGAGCTCTCTTGTATGGACTAGGTGTTTTCTTGTATACGTTCAGTATACTTGGTTACTCCTATTGATTTATATATATATATATATATAATATTTTCACTTATCAAAAAAATAAAAGCACCTATAACTATATGGGGAGCTTAATCCAAGCAACCTGTCCAACTACTATATTTTGTTTCATTTAGTGTCAAAGACCAATACAACCATTCTTTTAACTATAAATATCAATTTGCTATAGTGGGTTTATATATGCTATAATATATATATATATATATATATATTAATATTAATATTATAAGCTCCAATTAATTTCTTCACCCCATATATGAAAGTCTTCTATCTGCATGCATATGTTAATTTCAAAGTAATTTCTTATATGTTTTTATTCCTTATTTTATTTTTATTTATTTTTGTTGAGCCTTCACAGTTTAAAACAATATGAGATGTTGTAATATGCAGATGCAGATGATAAAATCATTTTGAAACATACAAGAGAATAATGAGATTTTTGACTTAACAGATGAATCGATGATAATGATATGCAGATGCAAATGATAAAATCAATTTAAAAGTGATGATATGCAATGGAGCAAAGCCACTTGAAAGCTTTCATTCAACTCAGAATCCCATATGCTTAATCAAACAAAACAAACAAAGCTTTAGGCTAACGTGGTTCTTAGAAAAAAAAAACTAGGAAGTCCGCAACCCAAACATATCATTACAGATTAAACAAACAGAGCTTCAGTGCTTCACTATTGAGTATTGACATTAGACTATTATATAGTATAATATTAATACTATTATATAGTGTAATATATTATATAGCTACTCTAATTTATAACTAATATTAATATATAACTATACTAATAGTCTGATATTAATATTATTATATAGTCTAATTTATTATATAGCTATAACTAATACTAATAGTCTAATATGTATACTAAACTACTAATACTAATAGTCTAATATAGACTATAGTTATACTTATATTAATCTATATTAAATCACTATAACTATTAACTAATAATATACTAATATAGTTATATTAAATCACTATAAGTCTATAACAATTTTTTTAATAGGTTAAATCACTATAACAATATATATAATTATATATATTATATGCTATTAAATCACTCTAAGAAACGGCGCCGTTTCTCCCCCCTGCGAAAGCTTTGTTTTACTTTCAGTTTTAGTTTCCCACCCCTTTCCTTAGAAACCCTAGATCCCCCCCCCTCCTCTCCAGGAACTGCGCCGCACGTAACAGGCTAACAGCCTTCGTCGCATCCTCCAGTCCCTCCATCGGCGCCCCTCTCTTCCTCACTCTCCGCCTTTCTGCGACTCACGATTAGTATTACTATATCATTATTTTATATGTGATTATTTAGTATAATGATTTATATATACTAATTTATGCATAGACTTAAAGTATATTACTAGTAGTAATATAGTATTAGACTCTAGTATTAGTTATAAACTTATAGTGATTTAATATAGCTATATAATATATTAGACTATATAATAGTATTAATATTATACTATTAGTATAGTTATATATTAGTATTAGTTATAAACTTATAGTGATTTAGTATAGCTACATAATATATTAGACTATATAATAATATTAATATTATACTATTAGTATAGTTATATATTAGTATTAGTTATAAACTTATATATTAGTATAGCTATATAATATATTAGACTATATAATAGTATTAATATTATACTATTAGTATAGTTATATATTAGTATTAGTTATAAACTTATATATTAGTATAACAATATAATATATTAGACTATATATAATATAATTTAATATATATTTTTATGTTTAAATCATATGATCAATTAAATTTTCATCTTTAAGACTAAACTTTTATTTTATAAATTATATAACATTATCTTATCTATAATTATATTAATAACATATGATAAAAAAAATTACAAATGTTCATATTTAAGATTAACATTTTATGTTATAACTTATAATATGACATTATTTCATATATGATATATAATTATATATATTATATATAAAATTTCTATATAAAAAATATTTTGTATAATATTAATTTTGTATAAAATTTATATATAAAATATTAATTTATATATATATATATATTTCCCCAACCGGTCCAGGAAATCATAAAACCGGAGTCGGACCGGTTGCGGTCGGTTTCCCTATACATGAATCAGTCCCGAACAGGACCGGTTCAAAACCGAAAAAATCGGTCCAGTCTGAACCGGTTTTCCGATGTAAATTTACACCCTTAGAGAGAGTGTGTGAACAAGAGAGAAAATAGATTGAGGATTTCGGTGAATATCCTATTTGAGGGTATTTGGTTATAACTTATAAGATGGAGGAGTAATGGGCGGGAATTGAATGTGGCGGCATCTCCGCGATATCGTTGAGACTAGAGGCAGGGGAAGGATGAATTATAGTATTTTGGGGGGGAAGAATTATCTGAGTACGAAAGGAACAGAGTGATGAAGGGTGAAGAGAGTAATCGGAAGCAACGGGTAAATTGGTGAGAGGGTTGCTAGAGACAGAGGGATCCCACACACTGATGTGCCACGTGTCTATTTTCCCTAGCCTCTCATTTCCCCACTTTCCTTCTCTCATCTTTCCCCCTTCAGCCGTGCACCTCACCCGACTCTGTCTCCCATCCACAGCAGCGCCGTTGTAGCTCGTCGCCGGCCACCACTAGCTATCGTTCCCCCTCACCGGTGACCTCCAGACCGGACCTAGCCCCCCACAGTGCAGCCCCTCTCCCTCTCCTCCTCCCGAAATTGAGCCCCTCTCGCCTTTGCCAGCATTACCATTGCAGCCCAACTGCGCCACCACACCTAGCCCCTTATCGACGTAAGCTTCTCCCCTAGCCACTGGAGCCCTTCTCTCTCTCTCTCTCTCTCTCTCTCTCTCTCTCTCTCTCTCTCTCTCTCTCCCTTCTCCCTGAGCAGTGCCTCATTCTCTCGATAACCTCCTTATTGGCGCTCCACGCTGGCAGTGCCGCTTGGACCGCCGGCATCTTCTGTCCACCACGAGGTGCACAGGGGTGGGAATGGGGGGAGGGGGAGAAAGGAAAAAAGAAAAAGAAAAGGGGGAGACGTGACACATCAGTGTGTGGAATTCCTATGTAGAATCTCTTTGTGTCTATAGTATTTTCCAATTGGTGGCGGGTGATCGAAGTAATCAAAATGCATGTTTTGGGTTTGTAATTAATAATATATTTTCTCCCTTTAGGCAGGACCTTGCACCCCCATCCCTGTTTGTTCCGCACATGCAGAGGCAGGCCCCCCACCCCGCTACTTATATATATTTTATATAAATAGATATATATATATATATATATATATTTATATTTATACATATTTAATAATAAATGTTATTAGTTTTACTATATATAAATATAGTATAATGTATTAAGTATAGTTTTTACTTAATACTTTGTACAAGCTACAATAGGCATTTCCATAGGAGGCCAAGGCAATACAAGAGTCTCACTTAAATAATATAAGACTCTTATATTTTCTTGGATTAGGGATCCACCCCCGCCCCCCGGCATCTGGACAAGGGACCCAACCCTTGCATCCCGGGGGTGGGGTGCGGGGAAGGGTCGACCCCGCCTCAGCATGGGCTGGTAGCACCCCTATCTTTTGGTTGGGTGCGTTAAGGTATTCTTAACCAAATTTTAGATTGATATGGCATTTAGCTACACTAAAGAAGATTCTCTAAGTTCGTTTTGAAAAATTAGAAAATGTACTATTTTTTTGTGTAAAAATATTAGAAAAGTGTGGTTGTCAAACCAAGCACTTGTCTATTTATCTTCTTCTCAATGCGCGAAAAAATTCCTTCTGACATGACCAGGCTCTTGATACCAGTGTAGAATTATGAGGAACAAAGAGAAACAAAATTTTGGCAATATGGTCACACTCCCATGAGGGTATTTGTCCTATAAGTTGGTGATGGACAAAGGGAATTGAGTGAGTGTAATTGTGCACTAATGACCCCTATTTATAGGCCATCATGTACCGGTTGGTAAATGACACAACTATTGGTAACTCAATGGTTGGCAATGGTTGGTTAACATGGAGAGTTTGGTTAACAAATTTGTAACATTTTACCAGAAAATCTTCGATTTTCTGTTAAACAGGCAAGTGGATGAAAGTAGGATCAGATAACTCAATATGAAAGCAGGATGACTCAAAAGGTAGTGAAAGTAATGCAGAGCCAGATAACTAGAACTGGTAATAATGAAAATAAATTGAAAACACTTAGGAAGAGTATGGATATTTATCCATGGTGAAATAACTTACAAGGAAAACTCAAAAGGCGTAAGGATTTTTAGAGAAATCCGGGTAATAATATGAAAGGGAAAAAAGAGAAGAAGGTATTCCGAAGGAAATGAATCCTAAACAAAAAGCGATGCCTTCTTCTGAAGCAAGGTTCCCCTTTTATAGATGAATGGGGTACCAATTACAATTGTTAAAGCAATAAAGTGAATAGTATTTTTACTTTTACTATTTATTCACTTAGAGACAAGAATGCTTTTGTAGGGGATGGCTTTTTCAGGGTAAATTGCGAGAGAGTCATCTCTAAGCACTGAAAGTAGCAGGAATGTGGCAATTGGAGACTAATCAGTCTTGGAAGGATGGTAGTCTATCTTCCGCCAATGTCGAATCAAGTGAGGAGACCAATCAGTCTTTAGGATGGTAGCCTTCAACAGTTCTTGTCGGTTTGTGCCAACAGATCATTCATCTTCAAATAACCTTGGGATATCTTCTGAATCATGTCCAAATATATTGTTGTATGGGTCAGCAACTAAAGTTTCGGATGATGCTTCCGACTTGTTATCATATTCATCAGAATTATCTTTTTCAAGGGATTTTTTTAACAAATAAATCAAATCTTTTTTATTAAGCCCTCCAAGAACAGTGATATAGAATTAATTGACTATAGTGATGTTGATTTTGGAAGTGATGTAGATGATAGAAAATCTATGACTAGATATATATTTGCTAGAATAACAGTTTCTTGGTTGAGTAAGAAACATGACTGTGTTGCTAAGTCTACTATGGAAGCAGAATATATTACTTGTAGTACTGTAGTGAGTAATGCAGTGTGGATGAAACACTTTATTGAAAACTTAAATTTGGGTACATCTACAGAACCAATCAATATGTTTTGTGATAATCAGTCTGTCATCTCATTGATAAAAAATGGAATATAGAGTTTCAAGGAAAAACACATTGATGTGCATTATCACTATATTTTAGATATAGTGGAAAGATGTGAGGTCAATGTTTATTTTATTTCCTCGACCGATATGGTAGCAGATCTTCAGAGCACATGTGACTAGAATGAGATTGAGAGAAATCTAGGAGAAGCAGCCTCATGATTGACATGCATAACTTAGAAAATTTTAGCGACGCCTAGAAATTGGAGTTATGGTGATACTCAAATGAAAATTTTGATCATTTGTAAAGTTACTGATAAGGTAATTAATGAAAACCTCAGGAATGGCCTTAGGGTAATTACTTAATAAACATTCAGCGCAGATCGATACATGTGTTATGTATTCGGTTGAAGTCGTCAATTGTGATAAGGATATCTACTATTGATCTAGTTACGGAGAATTGATGTCATTCATTAAGTGTTTAGTGAAATGAAGTCACACCTAATATGTGATCAAGAGAAAACTTATATTGGTACCAAGGTAAAATACTCCACTGGATCATCACTGTTTTGTATGACCAAGTGAGCGATGTAATCATAAGGGATGTGATTACCAAATGGTGTACCCCTTGGAATGACACCTTCTCCATGGTGATGGTTAAGGAAGTGTTAAAAGACCCAACCTTTTGATTTAGTCAAAAGGTTGTGCTACTTCTTAAAATTGTGTCATTTGCCAACCATTGAGTTACTAATGGTTGTACCATTTACCAATTAGTGCATGATGGCCTATAAATAGGGGTCATTAGTGCACAATTGCACTCACTCAATTCCCTTTGTCCATCACCAGCTTGTGGGACAAACACCCTCACGGGAGTCACCATATTGCCAAAATTTTGTTTCTCTTTATTCCTCATAATTCTACATGTTTTGAGTAGATTATTTTGGTGGTGGACATTGGACAAAGTTTTCTTTTCAAGTAGATTGTAGAAAATCTTTCCAAATCAGTCTATTAATAGGTTAAGTATTCATTGACTATGTAACACGTCATATTTTTTAAAAATTTAATTTAAAAACCTTTATGTATTCCTTCATTAAAAAAACATATGCTTCTCACATGCTCAATGAATATGTTTTTTATTTTTTTAAATAGATTGGATAAAACTTCCTCCAACCCAATTTAGGGGAAAATATTATCCTTTCAATAATGACACGAAAATGAAATAGAATTAAAATTAAAGAGTATATAGTTTTAGGAAAAATTCTATTTTTAAGTCCGTGTAAATAACAAATCTAGTAAAAGTACTTACACAACATAATTTGATTTGGAAGATAATAGAATAACTTTAGTTTTAGACGAGTAAAAGTGCAAGCAATACTCCTATTTCACTTTCATCGTATTATATAACATGTATAACTTTTCAACACTATTGAATTATTTTTTATATTTTTAAAAGAAAAATTCAAAAATTGATGGGCTATGTCATTGATCATAGTAGAATAAAAATAAGATGAGAATATAATTTATGAAAATTTTCAGTTTTAAAATACGGAAATGAATATATTCTTAAATATTAGTGTATATAGAAGTAATTTTAAAGAGAAGAAATTTTATATACAATAAGAATATAATGGTTGGCGTCTACCAATCCACCATTCCCAACTAAATTTCCATTTGCTACAGCACACTAATCTGAAACTCCCCAATGCCGTCATCAACTCATTACTACTTGAAATAACTTGAAATAAAAGACAAAATCTGAAACCATATTTAACATTTTTATGATTCAAAAGAGTCTTTATTTCTTTATTTATTTCTTTATTATTATTATGGGGTTTACTATACATCTGCCTATAGTCCGGCACACACTTCACATATATATATATATATTTTTACACTATATACATTGAGTGTGTGCCGGTGTAGACAGATGTAAATATTTTTCCTATTATTATTGTTATGAAAGGGACCCCAATTTACTTTACAGTTCAATCCCATTGAGTAAAAAAAGATAACGGTTGTTAACAAATAAAAAGATAATGTATTAAACACAATGATGAAAGCCACGATTAAAAACACCAAGAAGAATCATATCACTTGAGACAATAAAACCTTGGATGTGACGTCTTTATATGATAAGTTTGGAATATTTATTTTCTAAATTCCAGATTTTAGTGGGAAAGTTTTTTCAGATAAGTTTTTTATTTTGTGAAATTGATTTTATTTTATTTTAGACATGTTTTAACGGAAATGTGGAAATTTGTAAAAATTTAAAAAACCTATTATAAAAAATATTTGTAAGACTTGATTATTTGTATCCTTAACAAAAATTGTTATGGTTTTTTTTTTCCATAAGATTATTAAAATATTAATAAAACAATCTGCTGTAAAATAAATTATAAAAAGTGTGCCTCAAAAGTCAACTATGACTAGTATAGATGGTTGAGTATTTGTAAGTTAATGGTTAGGCCACGTATGAATTTCGACAGGACTGAGATCAATTTAATTCAATCTAATTTTAAGATAATTTTAATATATAAACACTCAATTTTTAAATCACTAAACTCATTTCAACTCCAAACATCTTTATACGTAAGGCTTGCAATTTTTTTCAACTTCACATCTCTTTACACAGGAGATCAAACTTTCTATAAATATATCTAAATTCATATTAACATTTTCTACTACTCTCTTGCTTTATATCCCCTCTTCTATTGGATAGGTGATTCTCGTCTTTTTAATAATAATAAAAAAATCTCCTATTCTATTCTTTACATCACAACTTAATTTTTCCTCCTAAAACTATTTGCCCTTTTTGTCTATTCTCCTCTTCTCTATTTCTTCTTTCCTATGAGATCATGAGACCCTTTACCTTAGGCTGGGCTTGAAAATCTAATATGGGCCTTGAATATTTTATCTCCTCCAACATATATGTGATACTTATATTTTAGAAAAATGCTAGAGCTCCCGTTTCAGCTTTAGTGTGTTTTATTATGTATATTTTCTAGTTCTTTTTTTTTATGTAGATATTTTAAATAATTTTAAATGTTTTTAAAAATAAAAAATTCAAAATATTATTAAATAATACTTTCTTAATCACGAAATAAAATAAAAATATTTTTTTATAATTTTTTATTTTACTTCGTGATTAAGGAAGTACTTTTTAATAATTTTTTTTAACTTTTTGATTAAGAAAGTGTTTTTAATGATATTCTAAATTTATTTTATTTTTTAAAAATATTAAAAAAATTTATCTATAAAACAACTTAAAAAAAAACACATGTAAACGCGTGCGATAGCTCCAGCGGTAACTCCCAGCGGAAACTGTAGCATCATCCTATATTTTAGTATAGGTTGTCATGTCAATTACTATAAAAATAATACTCTTTTTCATTTTATCAACCTCTATCACATTTGTAACATGATACATTTTTAAGTAACTATATTGATAAAAGATAAATATTTTAACCATAAAAAAAATCTTATAAAAATTAATTTATAAATTAACATAATTTATGATACGTTAGATTGTAAAATTATTTTTATTATATAATAAATTTAACGTATTATATAAAACTACGTCAATTTATAAATTTAATTTTATAAAATTGTAACACTTTCTTAATATAAATAATTATATGAAATGTGTTATAAGAACACGATTGAAATGAAAGATATAAAATAAAAAAGTAGTATTCATTTTAAAACTATATCTATATAAATAATTTTAATTATATAATATATTTTGAGAAAGCGATTCAGCCGAAATTAAGACTATCATCGTGACATCGTTCTGGATTCCAAAAGGCGTCTACGGATACTACAATACACCCGACAGTACACGATAGCCTCCTTTAATATCTAGACTTCGACTTCCCAGGCTCCCAGCCTAAAAGGATTTGTATGGTGCTACATCCACCGCTGTCAGCTACTGTTAAGAGTTATTATTAATATAATTGTTTTTTGTTTTATTGTCTTTTATTATATGTATTTTTTTTATACTTTTAAATAATTAAAAAAAATAAAAAAATAAAAATATTATTAAAAAATATTTACTTAATCACTAAATAAAAAGAAGAATTAAAAAATAAAATAAAAAATTTCAGCAGTAACATCGAACTGTAAGAATTAATAGTAAAAGTATCATTTTTTTGGTTCCTGTTAGTTATTTTCATGTGTTTTTTTACATATATTTTTTAACACTTTTAATTATATTTAAAAAAAATTTATAATATTATTAAAAAATATTTTTTTAATCACAAAGTAAAAATAAAAATAAAAATAAAAAACAAAAAAATAAAAAAAAATGCAAGTAGTTGGGAGCTGGGGTGGGGCTTAGCATTTTCTAAACGGTTTCTTACAAGATAAACATAAAACAAATAAGTAATGCTATACAATCTTCCTAAATTTTTATATATCATATTTTTTTAAAATTTTAAATAATTTTTTCAAGTTTATTATTTTTAAATTAATTTAATTCTTTTATTTATTATTTATATATTAAATATTTAATAAAAGATAAAAAAAATTAAAAAAAATATAATAGATTATGTAAATAATAAGAGGTTGCGTAGATTTTTCTAAAACAAAAAGCTTTGAACACAACGAGTGTGACTTCTCTTCGGTGCTCACAAATTCTAGATCATTCCACAACCTTCCGGTTCCTGTGGCTGTGGGCGCACACCTCCTCCCCTACCTTTTTATATTCCCAATTCCACCTGGTTTCATCTCCATTATTCAGCAGCTTCTGCTTACTCAAATCTCCCTCTCACGCTCTTCGAAATCTTGACTCTGTATTTTGCTGTTTTTGGGTGGTGGTTGTGTTCTTAATCCTATGGCTTCTGAGCCCGAGGTGTCGGATGTTTCTTCCGTGTTCGATAGGCTGGTGAGGAGCCGAGACCACTCTTTGTTCATACCCTTGATCCTGGGATTCACCAGCCCAGTAAGAGACTCACAAGCGCAGGAGCCCCCGGATCAAGAATCTGACGATGAACCCACAACCCCGCGCGACAGATTCATCCTCGTTAACCCCTTTACGCAAGGCATGGTGGTGATTGAAGGATCTACGAGCTTGGAGAACCTGCTGCGCGAAGCGGTTGTCAAGGATGCACAGCCACCGGCCTCGAAGGCTTCCATAGAGGCCATGCCGAACGTGGAGGTTGGTGAAGATGGTGGGGAGTGTGCGATATGCTTGGACGAGTGGGAGGTTGGTGGAGTGGCAAAAGAAATGCCCTGTAACCATAGATTCCACGGGAATTGCGTAGAGAGGTGGCTGGGGATCCATGGGTCTTGCCCTGTTTGCAGGTATAAGATGCCTGTTGAGGAGGAGGAGGTGGGGAAGAAGAGGGATGAAGAAGGGAGAGAAAGCAGAAGGAGGATTGAGAGGGAGATTTGGATCAGTTTCTCTTTGAATAGTGGTAGGAGAAGTGGGGATTCCACTCAATCTCCGACCACTACTGATTCCGACGATTCTTCCTCGAGTCCTAGACCTGATCATGGAACGGAGGTTTAGACAAATTTTGTGAAATTCTATGAGACTTTCTGTTCCCTGTTTTTGCCTCCGTTTCTTTTTGGGAAACAACGTGTACATGTGAAAAAAATTATAGCTTGATTGTGTTTTCCTTGGAGAAATGAAAAATTTCCATTTTATTTTCTTGTAGTTTTTTGTAATTAAAACTGCAATTGTAAGAACAAGCAGCAGCACCCGTGATCAAACATATCTTAAACTTTAAATGGCATATTTGTCAAATGGTTAAGCCCAGCTAGATGTGACAGGAATCTATGAAGTTGTTGATTCATTCTATAAACTGATTTTTTTTAATCATTGAATATATACTTTCGAGTTCTCAGTCATCTGATACAAACTAATAGCCCTTCAGAGATCCTATCGGTTTTTCTGGGTACTAAATGCACAAGCATCTTCTCTTTCTTTGAGAATCCTGATCCCTTGGTATCTTCCTAGCATTAAGAGTGTGGCCATTGGATTTGTTCCTGGCGATTCCAGGAATGTTGAGCCGTCCACTACTCTCAATCCCTGGACCCCATAAACCCTGTAATCCTTGTCCACAACCGACCCAACTGTACAACCGCCATGAAAGTGATAAAAGGTCCTCACATTTTTCTTGCAAGATTTTCTCAGCTCCTCCTCACTAGACATGAGGTTATTTTTGTTCTCCTTCTCCAGGAACGTGGCGATTGAGTGAGACCCAGCAACTCGCTCAAGCAGTTGGCTCATCTTTACACATTCCTCCAAGTCCTTTTCCTTCGCTAGATAGTTGAATTGAACTGAAGGGTTTCTCCTGGGGTCTGTGCCATTTAATTCGAGCTTACCTTTTGATTCTGGGAATGCCACTTTGGCAGCAACTGTCATTCTCGTTACATTCAAACTTACAGGTATGATTCCTGCTTCAACTATGATGTTAAAGTCATCTGCTATACCTGCAACTTGGGGGGTGTCTGGTAGCCTCTTTTGTGGCTTAGTGTCCACCAAGAGGGCGATGCCAGGGTTGTCTTTCATTGCCCATCCGACCCCTTTCAAGTCCAGCACAAGTGGGATGCTGAAGTTCCTCAGGTGTTCATTAGGTCCAATCCCACTTAGTAATAAAATTTGGGGGCTGCCTAAAGCCCCTGCTGATAATATTACATCTCCCCATGAACTGGAATCATTATTTTGGTTGATATAAGCTTCGTGGGCTTGATCAGTACAGCCGTTGCTCTCGATGAACCTTATACCATATGCTCTGGTTTCGTTCCTATTTTCTACATCATTTGAAAAAAGTGAGCTTATAGAATGGGATATTCTATGATAGAATGCAAGCTAAATTTGCTACTCAATGCAAAAGATGAATAAAGATATCTTACGCACCCTATTACTAAGAGCTATTTATAATAAACTCGCTTACCATTATGGAAGATGACATTCTTTACAGTTGCATTCAAAAGAACTGTTATATTTTCGGGATTTCCTGCCTTCAGAAGATCAGCTGAGGTGTGTCTTGTTCCAAATTGATCAAAGACGGTCGCACCCACCTTTGTTCCTTCGATATGTTCCAAACTAAAACCATTGTAAGGTAGAATTCCTGCTTCAAGAAGGCCAAACTCAGCAACAATCTGCCACATGGTTAACTCAGGTTTAAATACAATTCTAGATTCCACCCATTCATAAGCTTCTCTTACTAGTTCCTTATCTAACCCCACTTTTTCGATAAAATTCTCACTTGCTCTACTATAAAACCCAAAATTTATAGCCGATGATCCTCCAAGAACTCTTCCTCTGTGATTCATAATCCCATCCTTGGAGATGAAGCTTTGTGCTACCGATGTGTACTCATCGGTTTGGATCAACGCCAACCCGTAGTACTTCTTATCCAGTACCAACGGATTTCCATAGGGTGAGCCACCTCGTTCCACCAATAGCACGGAGAATCTCTCGGACAAGGTTGCAGCTAGGGAGCAGCCAGCGGTGCCTCCGCCAACAACAATGTAATCAAAATGTTTGCCTGACACTTCTTTGACATCTGAAGTCATGTAGGGGAGTCCTTTTTCTACAGAGATGAAGAATGAGATCAAACTCCACTCAGTCAACTAGTATGAATTGAAAAATCAAGAAAACAATCGTGGGGAGTTCATACCTTGAGGCGGTGAATAAGCTACGGACAAGTTAAATAGTAAGAACACAGATGCTATGAGAAGTCCGTGGCCATGAGTTGTTCGTGAAAGCTCCATGTTTTGTGTCTCCACGTCCCTAGATCAGAGGGCAGTATATATTGGCCTTGTGCGCAGGCAACATAATTACTCAGTCTCTTAGTGCTAAGGCATAAATTTATTGTAGATCCTTATGTTCAGTCATATTAAAGCATACGCATGGTTTGGACAATGATTCTGTTTTTGTTAGTTGGATACCTTATGATATTGCTGCCATGATGATTTACAACCACATCTTAGCTTTTTACTTGGGATTTATGGTATAATATCATACCTAAATATACCCTACTTCACTGTCTGTTTGACAAGTGTAGGAAAAAGAATTCAAGATACTGTACTGGCTAGTGTTCGCACTGATTGACAGATTAGGTTAGAGAGATGAGACATGCAGGCGCAGCAACAGAAAAGGTATACAACTAACATTCTTTAAGAATTTTACATTCAAACTATAATCACCCAAAACCTAAGCTTGAGTCCATTTTTGAAACCCTGTCATTAGTAGCTTTGATTCCCACAAACGTCATCTATTGATATATATAGATATATATGTGCTACCATTTAGGGAGCTTTGCTTCTCTGCCATGATGTTAAATAACCTTCTACCTTTCCGATCATTAATTGAATAGTTTTCAAAGGCATATCTTTTTAGTTTTCTCTAACTCGTGCCGTTTTAATTTTAGAGGAAGATAAAGAGCTTAAGTATGGTTCTTGATAGGTTGAGTTACTTTGGCATATTCTATAAAGGGGTTAGTCCCTCTCTCCAGTCAAGCGAAGTCCATGTAACCAAATTAAAGATCAAGAAGCCAATGCCGGCGCTTCCTAAATAGTTCTATTTATTCCAAGATGGCAGGAAACATGTTGGTCTAGTTTTGATTGCTTAATTTTCTTTATTTCACAACTTTAACTATTAATGCGTATCGTACAGTTCTACAAGTTTTGGATAAAATTATAAGGCAGAGATCTATCCACAAAATATATATTATAATACCTTCTTTTTATATGAATATACTTAATATACTTTCAAAAGTTCTTGAGGGTCCTTACATGCAACAATATACAGTCTATGAACAAGGATTAACTCTAAGAATTAAGTTTGCTGCGTAGACTATATGACTAAAACCGATCTGTATTATCAAGATTCCAACCGTTGCATAGTTCTATTCCCTTGCTGTTCAAGTCTATTGCTTTTGGACCTGATTCAATGTCATGCTGATAGTGGCTGTTGAGATCTAGTTTCTCCAATAATCCAGATTTTCTCAGTGGATTACCACTTTTGTCTCTGAGGGTTGATCTTTTTGAAACTGGTTGCTCTGCGCAAATACCATCAGAAATGGCACTTCCGCTTCTCTTCCTCCCACTTCCTTGATTGCTTGCATCAGTTCTCCTTGGCTTGTCTTCTGGGTGAAGATCCATTAACGAAAGTTCCAGAGCAGTTGTATTAGACATTTGGGGGTCACCACTGTCCTTCATCGGTCTCTTCTCTTCCTTTCTCCCCGAGCTTTCGGATGATGTCAAGGAGCTTTCCATGGAGCATATCGTGCCTCTAACTTGTTTCCTTTCCACGTCTTTTAGACTCAGATCTCCTGTTTCTGTTAATTCTGAGACCGAAGAGCTCGGGCAGCCAGTGTTGACCATTGAGACTAACTGGGAGAGTTCAGCTTTTGCAAGTTCTACTCCCAGAGGAGAAGAATTATACCCAGAAAGTGTTTCCTGAGCTTTCTTCAGTACCGATTGTAAATACTTCCCTTGGGCTTCAATTCTTAGCTGCAGATGTCTCTGTACCTGGAAACAGAATTCTAATATAACCGGCATGTGTTGGTACATAAACTCGAAATTAACATACTTGTAATGGAATTGGTTTATTGGTCCTACCTCAATCTGCTCATGCAGCTTCCTTTGTACTTCCATTTGCAATTGGAGAGCCTGAGCAATCTGCAAGTTTCTGAGAAACACAACACTAAATCAATAGGAGCTTTTGGGGGGTTATTATCATTTTCCATCCAAATTATCAAACGATGTGATCAATCTCTAACTATTACTCGTTAATCTGGTTTTTGGTTGCATCACTGACGTCCCTACTCAAATGCCCATCGTTGGTCTTAATCTCTCTGTGATCTGCGCCAATAACAAGAAAGATCAAAACCAAAATGAGAAGAAAATAAATGGCTATGATTGATTAATCGGAGGCACTCCAGTTACCTTCTTCCTTATTGTCAGTGCAGGATTCTGGCAGCTGGCTTTTCCCCAGCCTATATTTCTGCAACAGGAAACACAAACATACAGTTTTAGAGTTCAGCTTTCCTTTTTGGTTATATGAGAAACAAAGATTGATAGAATCATTGTGAAGAGAAAGTACCTGTAAATGACTCTTTAGGTGGTACAAAGTCAATCCAGGAATTCCCATCACCCTCATCAGACTCTTTGGTGTTGCCTCTGGTCATATAAAAGATATTAGAAAACAAGAGTGTAACCAGAATATTGTAACGGATAAACAAGCTTCTAGACTCACTGTCTGCCCCTCCAAGTTGATCCACTGCTTCCGTAAATCTCTGATGAAGTTCTGGAGTCCATTTTAACCTGGGCTTTGCATCAGTGGACAAAACCAAATTCATGTTCTGATTTTGCATATTGCCAGTTTCTATTTTATGGATGAGATGAGAGTCAGAAAGAAAGCTGAAACATAAAAAATGGGTTTTGATTAGCTCTTGTGTGTCAATATGTGGCAGCTATAGTTCTCTTTATAATTTGGAGTTGCTGGCCTGCCCAATGTTCTCTCTCTCACTCCATATCTGGAAACATAAGTGGGGCAATGCTGGGGGAATATATGCCATGAGCTGTGGTTCTTCCTTTCTCCCATTTCTCATTTCATATCAACTTTTCTTTTTTAGTATTTTTTTTTTCTTTGACTTGAAATAGGGGGAGAGAATCTCTCTGGTGCAGCAAAAACAGAGAAAGCAACACAGTTTAATTTGAGTCTTAAAAGGATAGAAAAGAGGAAAAAGTGTATGGTTTGTTTTTATCTTGCTGTTTTCCATCTCTCTCTCTCTCTCTCTCTCTCTTTGTGCTTGATTCCCTACTGAATTAGGTAGCCCCACCATGATGAATAATGGGTGCAACTTTCCTGGCACTGTGAGAAGCTTTGAAGCAAAAGAAAAAATAAATTTGATGGGGATGCTGTAATGGATATTTCTTTTTGGTGACTGAAAGCGAAAACCAATTGGGTTATTTCTTTCTTTTTTTTTTTTTAATTTTTAATTTTTCTTTCCTGAGAAGAGTATGGTGTGATTGGCTGATTCTTTTTGTTCGTAGTAGGGATGGAGGAATCAAAGAATCTCACCTTAGATTTTAGGACCCAAACTTGCTCATATTTTTTCTTCAAAATATGTACTCTAGCGAAAGAGAATCAAATCAACCATCTTATATTGAATTTGAAGGTGATGCTCCCACGTTATCACAAGCACAATTTTTCTTTTCTTTTCTGAAAAATTGAACTAAAAAGTAGTCTTGTATTTCTATGATTATCCTAAAACAGGGGAGGGAATCTCTGGCCCCCTGAGTTCTATATACAGCCTGTCAATACCATTACATTCATTGCTCGACTTGGATTTAACCCTCAGTTTTATATAAAGACTGTCAGTACAGTACCACCCATGCCCAGACTTGGCTTTAACGCAAGCCACTGATACCCCCCCCAAAGGAGTGCAATTTCCACACGGCTCCTTCCTCGCATTTCATTCACGTCGTAAAATTTAATTTATAAAATTTAAATTTAAAATTTATCTTTCAAATTAAATTATATCACATAAATATTTCATTAAGTATGCTCGAATAGAATTTTTCATAACATTTTTACTGCAAAGAACGCTGTAACACTCCTATTTGATTAAACTTGCTTGCAAGCTACTGTATGATTGAATTAAAAAATAGAGTTGGAGATACTTCTGATATTGTGATAAGTTCTAGCATTGTAACTAACAACCTGTTCTAACATTGGACCAACATCCCCTGGTCGTTGAAGCAGATTCATTATGAAATGAGAAAAGAAAAAAAAAAAAAAAAAAGGTCCACATAATTAATGGGCTGCAAACTTTTTTCTTGTAAATATTAAAGCAAATCAGTAGCAGTCACACTAAGCATAAAAATCCCATAAAGAAATATATTCCAAAGGGAGTGTTCGCTTTAATTCTGTAATCCATATCCAAGCTGAAATGAAGAAAAGAAATTTTCATCAAGAAAAGAAAAGAAAAGAAGAAAAGAAAAAGGGAGGCCACAAATGGCCAACAACAAATCGTAA
The DNA here is from genome assembly GCA_022457165.1 of Juglans mandshurica. NCBI lineage: Eukaryota > Viridiplantae > Streptophyta > Magnoliopsida > Fagales > Juglandaceae > Juglans > Juglans mandshurica. The sequence continues at coordinate 12,539,059 of CM039621.1, read as the reverse complement.
AAAGGCAATTGCATCAGATCGATCCTCAGATTTCTTGGGTTGCGTTCAAGAGTTTGATCACTGGAATCAAAATCCAATGATTGATCTTCAAGTGTTGCCATATCAGCACCAAACATTCAGTTGGTCTGCAGCATTGATAACAATTTCCCAGGATTCAAAACCCAGAAATTTTAGATACCAAAGAGAAATTAACCAGGAAACTAGATGAGAGACACGCTTTTAATTCAAGTATAAATGATTTGCTGAGTATTTGAGTATGTTATTACACAATTCATTATCCAAATAGGTTGAGTGGTAATGCACATGTTAGTAAACTGTCAAGAAACATGACAGTTTACTTGAACTATTTTTCCTGAGCAAGCATCTGCTTCTTCTGTCCTGAACTATTTTTCCTTAGTGTTCACATTCAAAGAAAGGAATATAATTATTGAAGAGTTTTAATGGTGTGTGGCCCGAATGTTTGAAAAACAAGAAAAGAAAGGAAGAGTAATTGAAGTACCTTTCTCTTTAACCAGCTGCTGTACTTGAAGCTACTTTCTCACTTTAATATATTCCATAACAGGTAAAGGTGATTCTGGGATGATGCCAAATGGCCCCTGGTATTTTTTAGGTCCGTAGGAGAAGGTCCGGTGAATCCAAAGTCATTTAAACAAAGTTGCCTCATCAATTATTATTCTTTAAGGGACCCATTAGATGAGATCTCACGAATCCAAAAGCAGGGAAAGAAGATGAGAAGAGAAGAATATGGCCTCAGGAATCAGGAAAAGAGAAACAAAAGGAACTTGTCAGCATCTCACCAAAGAATAATTGAAATGGTAATTAATTGCAGAAATTTTATGTCAAACACAGTCACTGAAAATGACATAAGCATTATGTCACCAATCAATATGCTTCTCCAGCCATATAATCTGAGCAAGTGATCTAATTAGACTTTAAGGAAGGAAAGACTTAAGACCATATGATGCTCTATTCAAATCACAGTTCAAATATAATTGTTACATGTCAATGCCTGGAAAAGCGGAAGAACACATAAAGGAAAAACAAAATAAATGGCATTTATATATAGTCATGACTATTAGCAGTGGAGGCATCTACAGAACTAGAATCATCTCTCATTAACCTGGGTATGCCATCATTGTCCTGGGGGTGGGTTGGTCATACTTCAATGAACTCTTTGGATCTCCTTAGGAGTTTCTTCATTCATTATTCTTCTGTGGGGAGGGAGCCGGCCTAAGTCTAGAGGAAATTATTAACATCAAGTGAACATGAGAAAAGAAAAACCACAAGAAGAAAGAAAAAGCTCCATTAGCAAAATACCCACTCCTCTGGGTATGAAAAAGAGTTCCATTTTTTAAAGAAGATAAGAAAAAAGTAATGCTTTATATACAATATTGAAAAACTAATGTTATTTCATCTTAGGGAAACCTCTGTGAATCATGTCACCTTTCAAAGTTTAGGCAGAATGATACTCTAGCTTCAACAGAAATGGCCCACATATCACCAAAATTCTATATTCAAATTGATGACCATTTGCTGTACCGAGCATAAGCAAAAATAAAATTTTATAATGGTTGCCATGAAATGAAATATGAAGTCTAATGGTTGCAGAAGTTTGAGAAATGAGAGTTTGTGGACAGTAATTCAACTTTCCAATAGTAGGACTTTTCACCAATATCTGTGTCTAATGGGTAACTGATGACGCAAGGTTTAAGGTTCATTTATGCCAAACTCTATATAAGCTGTAAACAATAATAATCTAAGATATCACATGGCTTATGTGTGGTAGAGATGATTGGCAACTCCACCATGACAGTAAATGTCAATTCCCCCATTAAGTGATGTCTCATTTCTAGAATCTAATGAAACACAACATCTTTGTCCAACACCCCACAACTTGATTGATGGAGACAAAATAGAATCATGCAGAAATATTCCCTTGAATAATTCAGGCAAGACTAACTCGTCCCTGATAAAACGCTACATACAACTCCAAATATTACTTCATCCTTGATATGACTCAATCCAAAAGAAAGCATGGCTCAGTTGCATAAAGAGGGACAGCTACAGGATCGTGGAATCACCAGCAAAGTGGAGGCGGCCTCAAGTCAATATGGAAATCTTACTGTCCAAGTCTTATTTATAACTTCTAATCACCACACTTCAAATTCAAAAGTGGTAAATGCTGTAAATAAAACTGCCGACACAGATGTGGTTGTTAGTCTTACTTTCCAAAGTTGGTTTCAGGTGCATGAAATGTCTCCTTCTTAGTGTGGATCATTGCCATGAAGTTCATCTTCACTGCTGAAATTTTATTTTCTTTGAAGAAAAAATTGATTGAAAAAAAGGGCAAGTGATAATGAAATAGTTGAATATCACTTTTCTTCAATTATATATAGAGTTAAATTCTCCCCCAAAAAATATATGCCACAATCTCATATATATGCATATTATTATTATTGTTTTGAGATTTGAAAAAGTTGAATTGTTTATTATATTTTGTGTGGAAATTTGAAAAAATTGTAATGATGAAATGAGAAGAGATGAGATGAGGTGAGATGGTTTCTGTATCCAAACAAGCCCTACATCAATCGTATGATTACTTCATCAATGAGGGCCTTTTTTCGCCATTTGTTCACAATACCATTTACTGGAATCCATTTAACTAGTCCAGTTTCCGGTCAGAATTAGCTATATTACAAGTCATCAACATGTCAACATCTTAGACTCTAAAGCCAGGCCTAAATGTTCAGCTCAGCAATGTGATAACCCACTCACTACTTCCAGGAAACTTTCACTGGCATTCAGCTCTGCCTTTCTAAACTTATAGGTGAACTTTTGTGTTTGGTTGTTGAACCAAACTCAATTCATCTCAACTCATCTCAAACCAATTATTGATGGGAACCCACTATTTTTTCAATTTCCCATAAAAAGTTAAACTCATCTCAACCTATTTCATACATTTCAATCTAAAAAGTTAAATAAATCTCAAGCTAAAAATGTTAAACCTATCTCAATGAGACCCACAAAATACTATTATTCACAATTCTATTCAACTCACCTCAACATCCAAATGCAGCAATTTGCATTTGATAACAATAAATAAATAAAATATGTTTTTTATTTAGATCACAATAAATAAATTCACTGGCATTAAAACTTAAATTCACCTTAGATAATTGATAACAATAAATAAATACTATATGTTTTTTACCACACGCATGCAGAATTAGCTAGGGGTTGGATCAAGTGGTAAGAGCTTTGGTCTTGGCGGTATCCTCTTTCCAAAAGTCTAAGATTTGAATCCTTGGGCGCAAATAATTTATAGGAGCCATAGGAGCCGTGGTGCCAAGAGTCCGTATACCTTTGGGATTAGTCAGGACTCTGCTCCGGACACATGTGTCCATCTAAGAAAAAAAATCTGTATCAGAAGCGCAGAGGGAATCAGCAGAGATTGTGTTAGAAACAGACAAGGAAGATTCATCTTGAACTCAAGCTCTTAGGGTTCATAAACTGCACCATCCTAGAGTGACAGCCGATTAGTACTTCTCTCTTTAATTATATTTCGGGGTGGGGGTAGGGTTAGTTAGGATGGTTGATTAAGTTTAAAATTAATCGTAGTCTTACACAGCACCAAGAATAAGTGCTTCTATAGACTCATGAAATTAAACAATTAATGGTACTTATCATGAATCTGTGTCCCGATTCATACTTCAAATGCGTGAACAGAAACCCTTTGTTCATTTCTTGGTGATTTACTGCAACCACAATAGTAAATGATTACAGAACAAGTTCTGGGCTTTTATGAAAATATAAGGCACTAACCCATCAAACAGAACTAAAAACCTGATGTGCCTTGAATCTTCACGTCCAGAACTAAGGACCTTTTTCATAAATGTTAAGACGGATCATATATAAGCTATACTTATTTTCGTACGTTTACATAGATTAACATAATTCTTCAGTACCTGGTACCGATCATGCTAATTCTTCTTCTGGAGGTTCTTAAGCTTCTTCAACCTCCAAAAGTTATTACCAACAAAACAGAAAACACCCGAAATTCACTACAGAAGATGGTATGAACTTCCAATTCGCAATTCCAATCTCCTTCAGCAGAACTACCTACAAAAAAAAAATGTCATTTCTATCATCCACGACCAAAGAAGTTGGAGGTTCTCAACTCATTGCAACTTACAAATCAGATTTCTTGCGCAGTACCTTCTTTTTAGCCGGATATGACAACCAGCAAGATGAACAAAGGCAAGCCAATTGACGTAACAACATTCCGACGTACTAAGATATATATCTTGCTTGAAACTTCCCGATAAATATTACCAAAAAGAAATATTAAAAAAAAAGGACAATTGCAATCCGTCTCACTATGCCAAACCTACAATATTATCCGAGTAAAAGACAATTTTTGTAAGAAGTCAGTAAAGGGTTGGTTAAAAGGACCTGTAAATGGAGAGTTGGCTGGCTTTGAAGAAATAAGACAGAAGGCCAGGTTTTTTTTTTGGGGGGGAAGGTGTGGGGGGTGGGGGAAGGAGAAGAAAAAAAAGATTTTGAGAGAAACCCTACAATGTAGGTCGATGAAAGGCCAGTTAGAATAGACAGATTGAAAACGATATAAATACGGAAGAGGAAGCAAGGGGAAGTATCGAGTTCACGTGAGAGACAAAGGTTTCAAAAGCAGCTTGGTCGTGCAGGCCAGCAGGCCATAGCCAGTTGAGTGATTTCAAACGAAATAACCGACTCCTCTATTTTTATTTTTCTGGCTCGGAAAATCCAACACGAGATCACAAAAACAATGTAAACACGCAAATTTCCATGAAAATTTCTTCACTTGCTACAGGTCACTGGTGTTGTCTCGTAGTTCCAGGCACGACGCCGAGACGCGCTGTCTCTGGTAGGCTGACGTGTAACGCACCCTTTTTGGTTGTTGTTGAGTGCACGAGCGACTAACTAACGTGTCTTTACAAACTTAGGCCGATAGCAAAATTCTCCACACTCATTTCATCTCATTTTATGTCGTTTCATCTTATCTCAATATTCAAATACTATAAATACACATATTTAAAATTTAAAATTTTAATTATTAATTTTTTCAATTAATCATTGCCTAATTGTAAAGAACGTGTCCCACCACATGTCATGATTGCTCAGCTGCAAATCATTGAGTGGGCGGCACAGTGTGTCTGCCTGTGACCTCTCTGATGCTTAAGTCAGTAACAAGAAGTAATAATTCAAGAATGCATAAAATCAACGAGATCGAAGGTTACCTGTTGCTCATATATATATGCATGAAGAATATAAGATGAGTACCGTAAACTGATTAACTTTGTTCTATGCTCAGCCATTATAAGATTTATTCCTAATGTATTGGAATCACCTAATCACACGTGGTCTATATCCATAACGTGAGATTTATCCCCTCCTAATAGGTCGTTGGCTAGGTGTTCGTTAAGTCAAACGCTCCTTTGAGCCCTTTATGAGTGATAGGCCTTGGGCCCCCAGTTTGGGCCAGACCAATATTAACTGCTCCAGTTATCCCACTAATTCCTCTCGCATTTAAGCGCGGGGAATTCATAATGAAAGAATTATAAATATCTTGCTTCACTTAGTTGAGGATGCTTGAGACCCTAGACCACCCCGCTAGCGATTTGGGACAACCTATGGGCTACCTTGCTGGCCCATTTATTATTTTACTCGTTGTTTCAGCTTATAAAGAGGTGGGAATTTTAAACTTGGGGGAACGTGCGTACATTACCTAGTAACCGTCGCCACTTTCCTCAATCACTTCGTTTAGTCAGGTAATGATGATTTACATTTATTACCTTCATTTCGCTACTCTTTCTTATTCTTCATCTTCTTCCCGATTTCTTCCTTTCTTCTTTACGTTCTTGAAACTCGATTGTCTCGACTTCTTTACCTGCGACCCCAATCTTCCACATTTTCCCTTTCCCTCTACTTCCTCTACTTCTTTGCTACCCTCATGGCCCAACGAAATACATCTCGAACCCCTGTTGTCCTGGAATCTTCTTCTGCTAAAGACGTTCCATATTTTGAAGGTTTCGAGTGGTGCTCAACCCTCACTGCCAGAGACTTGTCGAATCCACGTAACACCTACGAGATCCCAAACTCCATACTCCTGAAACTCCCTCGCCGCCGTAGATGCGTCGACGAAGAAGGGTTCGCCGAGAAGGTTGCCCTTCCTGTCTGTGCCTTAACCCACGGTTTGAGATTTCCTTTTTGTAGCTCAATATGTGACGTTCTTGATCTTCTTAGGCTAGCCCCTACGCAGCTTCATTTTGATGCGTGGCAGGTTCTTCTTTGTTCTTGTATTGTGTTTCGCTTGGTTTTGGAACCTGCTAAGGAAGAATACCCAGATTTAACTGCCCGAGAGTTCTTGGCATTTTATTCTTCAATAAGCTCTCCGAGTAACATTTGTAGCTTTTGGATTAGGAAACAACGGTTGGCTCATTTTGAAAGTCGTCACTCAAATGTCAAACAATGGATGAGAAAGTTTTTCTTGGTCTCGGGCGCCGGTTGGGAATTTCCCAACTCAGAGCCTATGCGTCGAGAATTTCCAATTAGGGCCACTTGGGGTAAAATTCCTGACGATAAAGGCCTAATGGCATCTTTGGAACACCTATCCGAACGGGATCGTGTCAACATGGTTGCCAATTGGGCGAGTGAACATGAAGATGACCTTTGGACTGGGTATCTCTTAATGCCTGCAAATATTGATCGTTTCCTGGTGATGCCCGACTCTCAAAGGTCAAAGCTCGCCTTTTCCAAAGCAAGACCGTGGTGCCATCTCTCCCTACCAAGTCTCCCTCAGAGTCTACTCCAAAAGTTTTGAGGAAACGTTCCCGCCAGCCTACTTCGGATACACCTTCTCCCATAGCAAAGAGGGGGCTGCATGCACAGACGACAGCACCTCTCTAATGTCTAACCGACCTCAAGGTACTTCTCTTTCCACCCCCCATCACTCACCCGCACGCGCGCCTTCTCCAGGTCTTGATGACGTCAAGGGTTTGATGGGTCAAGTCCTTTCTGACTTGGCGACCGTATTTGACTTTGATCTTCTCTCCTAACAGTTTTATTTGGAGTTTAGCCTCACCTTTGAATTCCCTACATTCAAAGCCTCTGTTTTGCCCAAGGAAGCGGTGAGGTCAACATTGATATGGACGCCGCCTTCTCATTGAGTCTTGCTGATCAGGTGGCCCTTGAGGGAAGTCAAGGTAGTGGAGATGGTGCCCTAGGCGACCGTGGTGTCTAGTGAGAAGGGCGGCGACATTTTTGTTTGTGAATAAGTGGAGGAAGAAAGTGAAAACAAAGGTTCAACACCCAACTCTTTGCCTACTACCATCTCGGGAGGAGAGACCCCTCCACTAGACCTGGGGGTTGGTGGCGACCACGTTTCTATTCCTTCTCCCTCTCCTTCCTCTTTTGGAGATGACGCCAGGTCTTTTTCCTTAGAGGAAGGTGTTCTTTTGGGTGGTCTCGCAACTGAGGACATTAGTCTTGGGGAGGTTGGACTTGCTTTTACCAACAATGTTTTCCCGATGGGAGATTTGGCTAAGGCCCCTAAGATTGGAGTAGACTCATAGAGGGTGCCTCCTGAGGCTTTCCCCCTTGGTCCTTACTATAGGTATGAGGGGAGGTACGATGGGGAGGTACTTCCACCTCCTATAGTCCTGCTAAGAGATGAGGTTGTTAGCAACATGGCTAATTGACTAAGGAATTTTCTTTCTAGGGTAACTCTGACTCCACATCTCTCATTTCTCTCTGCCATTTTTCCAAGACGATCATTATTCTTGAGTTTTATCTTTGTAGGGTGTTGATGACTTGGCAGCCTGGATCATGGTGGATCGTGCTGATTTGGAGGATGAAGTCCGCTCTAGGCGTGTCTTTTCTTTTTACACCAAGAAAGAATTTGAGAGATGGAGAGGTGAGAGGGCGGTGTTGGAGATCCTACTTGAGCAAGCGGATGGCTATGCACACTCTCTGATGGGTGACTTGAACATTCTTCGCGATGAGGTTTTTCACCTTCACAATGAACTCCGTCGTGCCAAGGAGGTGAGGGTCCGGGAAAACTTCTCATTAGGACTGTTGGAGTCAGAGCGTGACTCCGCTAGAGCTCAACTTTCCCTTGCTTAGTGAGAGTTAGATTCGAAGCGGGGTCATGCTCACTCTGAACTCTTTGCCCTCTAGGAGGAACTCAAGTCTGTTCGCAAAGAGTTATCTAGTTCTCAGCGGCGCTGCATTGGCCTCAGAGGAGGGCAGGCAGGTAGTTAATCTTGACCTCTCTGAGGCGTGCGGCGCTTTAGAAGAGTTGACCAAACGGCACGAGGAGTACAAGAAAATTTGTGTCGACACAAATGAACAACAGATGAAGCTTAATGAGACACTCATTAACAAGGATAAACGACTGAAGAAAAAGACACAGTTGATGAAGACGTTGGAGTCTAACTTGGCGGCTGCGAGAGAGGAACTTGTCCACCTTCATCCTCAGCTGGCGTCGGCGCGTGGCATTAGGGATTGTGCTTTTGGTTATGAGTATGGGCCGGTGTGCTTCGACTTAGCTCTTTGTAAATGATTATCTCTCTGTTACACTTATAACATCTTTTTGTAAACAATAGAAGTATTCTTGTATTTCCCTTTTGTAGTCGTCTACATTGAAAACATTAAGGCGGTTTTGACTTTTTCATGTCTCCCTTTACTTTCATTTCATGAGGCTTTTTCTTTCTACTCTATGCGTGGCTTGTTGTTATATTTCGTTGTTGTCGTCCTTCGCGCCCTTTCCTTTGAACTGCGCACCTTTGTAATTGATGTTGATGTTTGAGGGCGGCATGGTCTGATGACCTCCACGCCCTTTTTGCTTGGTACCGCGAGTCTTTGTACTCGCCATTGGTGTTTAAGGGCAGTGTGGTTCGATAACCTCCGCACCCTTTTTCCTTGGCACTGCAAGTCTTGTTACTCGTCATTGGTGTTTAAGGGCAGCATGGTCTGATGACCTCTGAGCCCTTTTTACTTGGCACCGCGAGTCTTTGTACTCGTCATTGGTGTTTAAGGGCAGTAGGGTCTGATGACCTCCGCTTCCTTTTTACTTGGCATTGTGAGTCTTTGTACTCGTCATTGTTGTTTAAGATCGGCGTGGTCTGATAAGTTCTGCGCACTTTTACTTGACACCGTGAGTCTTTATACTCGTCATTGGTATTTGAGGGTGGCGTGGTTTGATGACCTCCACGCCCTTTTTACTTGGCACCATGAGTTTTTGCACTCGTCATTGGTGTTTAAGGGCGGCGTGATATGATGACCTTTGCGCCCCTTTTACTTGGCACTCCGAGTCTTTGTACTCGTCATTGGTGTTTAAATGTGGCGTGGTCTGATGACCTCCACGCCCTTTTTCCTTGGAACCGCGAGTCTTTGTATTTTTTATTAGTGTTTAAGGGCGGCGTGGTCAGATGACCTCCACGCCCTTTTTCCTTGGCACCGTGAATCTTTATACCCGTCATTGGTGTTTAAGGGTGGCGTGGTCTGATGACCTTCGTTCCATTTTTAATTGGCACCTGGAGTCTTTGTACTCAATATTGGTGTTTAAGAGTGGCCTTTTGCTCGAGTGAGGTGGCACTGGCTTGGAATAGATGCTTTATTTATTATGAAACATAATCAAGAATTCAACAGTAAAGTTCAGATAAAATCAAGAAATTAGCATAATCAGGGATAGAATTTCTTCAAGTGTTCTGCATTCTAGGGATGCTGTAGCTCTTTTCCTTGGTTATCCTTTAAGCAGTACGACCTAGGCCAATGGTTGGCTACTATGATGTATGGTCCTTCCTATCGGGGTCCAAGCTTGCCCTCTTCCTTGGTGGTGACTCTGCTTATCTTCAGCACCAGATCCCCTACCTTGAATGTCCTAGGTCTGACTATTTTGTTTACGTAGTGTTCTGCCTTCTTCTTGTCGAGTATCATCCTGACTTCAGCCGCGTCTCTCTCTTCCTCTAGGAGGTCAATGTGCTTTTCTATAACTACATCATTTTTGGGCACTGAAAAATGGCAGGTCCTGTAACTAGGCATACCGACTTCCACGGGGGGTACTGCTTCATTCCCGTATACCAAGGTGAATGGGGTCTCCCCTGTGGGGGTCTTTATTGTGGTCCTGTAGGCCCACAATATTCCTGGTAGCTCCTCCGCCCCTTCTCTTGCCTGCCAGCTTCTTTTTCAGGATTCCTTACAATGCTTTGTTCGTAGTCTCTGCTTGTCCATTTGCCTGTGGGTGTCCTTGGGATGAATATTTGACTTGAATCTTTAGCTCGGCGCACCACTCGCGGTAATGTTCGGAATCAAAATGTTGCCCATTATTTGAGACTATGCTTTGTGGAATCCTGTACTGGCAAATGATATTCTTCCATAAGAACTTCGTCACTACTTTGATCGAGATGGTCGCCAAGGGTTCAGCCTCTGCCCACTTCATGAAGTAGTCCAGTGCTACGATCATGAACTTAACTCCCCCTTTCCCCAGGGGGTCCAACTAGGTCAACCCCACACTGGGCGAATGGCCATGGGGCGATCATGGAAGTCAGCTCTTCTGGGGGGGCATGTGGTACTAGTGCGTAAGCCTGACATTTGATGAATCTTTTTGCAAATTCTTTTATGTCCCTAAGTGTATTTGGCCAATAGTATCTTGGCCTTACTACCTTTCTAGCTAATGTCTTTCCCCCGGAGTGGTTTTAGCATATCCCTTCATGCATCTTAGCTAGAACGTATTATGCTTTTTGCATTGAGATACATTGCAGTAGAGGGGTGGAGAAACCCCTTTTGTAGATGGTCTCATCCATTTTTACGAATCTAGCCACACTTCTTCTTACATTTCTTGCCTCCTTTTTCCCCTCGGGGAGTTTTCCCATATCCAGATACTTGATGATGTCGCCTGCCTACTTGGGTTCGTCATCGCTTATTATGTAGACTTCTGGTCCTATTACTAGGACTTCTATTATCCTTATCTCGACTTCCTAGGAAGGGGGAAATCCTCCATCCCTGAGGCTATACGCACCAGCTTGTCCGCCACTGCGTTACTTTCTCGGGGCACCTGTGATATACTAAAATACTAAAATCTGTCGCGCGCCTCCTAGACTCGACTCAGGTATTTCTTTAGTTTTTCTCCTTTGGTAGCGTATGTTCCCAACACTTGGTTGACTACTACCTACGAGTCTAACTTCACCTCTATTTTGGTTGCCCCAATGCTTCAACCATTGAAAGCCCTGCTACGAGGGCCTCTTATTCTGCTTTATTGTTGGTGTTTTTGAAAGTGAGCCTTGCCATGTATCGATGCTCCTGCCCTTCCAAGCGCAAGAAAAGCCATCCACAAAAAGGATCCAAGGTCTTCCTGTTGGGCGGCGACTACTTCTGGTGGGAAACTTGAGAATTTGGCGATGAGGTCTGCCAGCGCCTGCCCTTTCACAACCTTCCTTGGCACGTATTTGATGTCAAATTCACTGAGTTCGATTGACCCCCCGATTAATCTCCCTGAGGTGTCTGGTCTTTGTAACACCATTGCTAGTGGGCTTTTTGTGAGCACTTTGATTGAATGGGCTTGGAAGTACGGGCGCAACCTCCTGGCCACTGTCACCAAGGCAAATGCCACCAACTCTATTCGCGGATACCTGACTTCTGCTCCCCTTAGAGTGCGACTTATTGCGCCGCCCCTTCTTCCTTGACAAGGACGACCGAGACGGCGTGGGGGGATACTGCTAGGTACGCGTAGAATGTCTCTCCTTCTATAGATTGCTTCAGAAGTGGCGGATTGGTTAAATGCTGCTTCAGCTTTTGGAAAGTTTCATCACACTCCTCTTTCCAGAGGTGTACTTTTTGCAATATCCTAAAGAAGGGGAGGTATTTGTCCGTGGATCTAGATACGAACATGGTTAAGGCTGTTATTCTCCCCGCCAGCCGTTGTGTGTCATTTGGCTCTTTGGTGGCTTCATATTCATGATTGCTCCAATTTTTTCTAGGGAGGCTTTAATTCCTCTCTCCGACACTATGAACCCCAGAAACTTTCCTGATCCTATTCCAAATGCACACTTCGATGAGTTCAGCTTAATTTTGTACTGTCGTAGTACTGTGAATGCCTCTTTTAAGTTGGCTAGATGTTGGGCGGGCTCTTTGCTTTTAACTAACAAGTCATCCACGTAAACCTCCGTGGTTCATCTTATTTGATTTTTAAACATCTGGTTGACTAGCCTCTGGTAGGTTGCCCCTACGTTCTTCAGGCCAAATGGCATGACTTGGTAGCAATAAAACCCACAATGTGTGATAAATGAGGTCTTCTCTTTATCTGGTGAGTACATTCGGATTTGATTGTAACCTGAATAGGCATCCATGAAGCTCAATATCTTTTGCTCTGCAGTGGCGTCTACGATGACATCAATTCGTGGTTGAGGGAAACTGTCTTTTGGGCAGGTTTTATTTAGGTCAGTGAAGTCCACGCACATTCTCTACTTCTCGTTTGCTTTTTTTTTTTTTTTACCAGGACGACATTGGACAACCATTCAGGGTAACGTGCTTCTTTGATGAACCTCGCAGCGAGCAAGCGTTTTACTTTCTCGGCGATGGTTGTGTATTTCTCTGTGCTAAACGATCTTCTTTTTTGACGTGCCTTCTTGTGCATGGGATCCCCGTATAGTTGGTGTTCGATAGTGCTATTGTTAATTCCAGGCATATCTTTGTGGCTCTAGGCGAACACATCTCGGTGCTCTACTAACAGTTGCTTTAGGGCCTCTCGGTCTTCTGGGGGGATCTTAGTTCCAATTTGTGTCATTGTGTTGAGGCAATCTGGGTACAATGTTACGATCTCCAAGGGCTCATTCGCCTTTGCTTGCTGTAGGTTTTGCTCATCCCTCACTTCCACGCTCCTGTCTAAAAGGATCGTGGGGGGTGGGGGCAACGTGCTCTAATTTCCCTCCTTGGTCGCCTGGTCGTCGTCGCCCCTGATAGTGCATACTTCTCCCCCTTTGCTCCTTAGTTCTTGCACATAACACTCTCATGCTAGGACTTGTTCACCTCGTGCTTTCCCACTCTGCTTTTAGTTGGGAACTTCATCTTGAGATGGTACGTCGACGTAATCGCCTTGAGATTGTTCAATGTTGGTTGCCCTAGTATTGCATTATAAAAAGAGAGCGCCTTCACGACTAAGAAATCAGTCATGGTGGTCGCAGTACGCATCCTTTTTCCTGCCGTGATGGGGAGAGTAATTGCGCCCACTGGTTGGATTAGGTCTCTAGAGAAGCCCTTCAATGGTGTTGGCTAAGGTATTAGTTTGGTAGCATCTATGCCCATATTTATGAAAGCCTCCCAAAATAATATGTCTACTGAGCTTCCATTGTCAATGAGTATGCACTTGGTAGTGTAATTAGCGGCCAGGAAGGTTATCACCAACACATCATCATGAAGGTACAATACTCCTTCACAATCTTCTTCCCCGAAAGAGATAGCTACTGAGAAGTCAAGTTTTTGGTGTTTGGACAACCTGTCCGCTACATAAACCTCTTCGTATCTTGCTCTTCGGGCGTGCGCCTTTCTGCTAGACGAGGATGCGCCGCCCCAAGCAAACCCACTTGCTATTGTCCTGATTTCACCTAGGGGGTCCTGTCTCTATCGTTATTCTGAGGTGCCCTGTCCCTTTCGTTATTACGGGTGTCCTCCTTCGGTGGGCGCCACCTATCTGGGCTGTTGCTTCTTCTTCAAGGATTGTATCCTCTCTCAAATCATCATTTGGGCTTTGCTCGCTCTGTGAACATTCGCTCAAGCTCCCCCGTGCCCACCAATTAGGTTACTCTCATCTTCATAGTTGTGCAGTCCTCTGTCTAGTGTGAGCCTGTTTGATGGAATTTGCAGTAGCGCCTACCGGTTCAGGGCTGTTGGTGTTCTCTTTCTGACTCCTTTGTTCTTGTAAGTTCAAATTATTGTGGATGAGTCGGGTACTATGCTCTTGTCGCCTTTCGTGCCTCCTCTCTTGGTGGTTCAATGTAGTTTTTTTGTCCCCCGTATTGCTTTTGCATTCCACCTTCAGCTCCCATTTTCTTGGCTCTAAAAGAGCATGAAATGTATCTTTGGTGTTGACGAAGTCGTTTGCCCTATCCATGAACTCCCTCAGGGTCGAGGGAGTCTTTCTTGCCAATTCAGCCATGAAAGGACTGTCTGACCAGATTTCGTTAACAGGGTGGCCAAAATTATTTTCTCATCTTGGTCGTCCGTCTTCAACCTTTCATTACTAAAGCGGGTAAGGTATGCCTTTAGGCTCTCTTCTTCCCTTTGCTTGATGGTCAGGAGGTATGTTGCTAGGCGCCTGCATCTCCAACTGGGCATAAATTGTGTTAAGAACTACCTTGCCAGCTCCTCAAAGCTATCGATCGATCTCGGATAGAGCGTTCCAAACAATCCTCTCGCCACTCCCCTCAGAGTTAAGGGGAAATATCAGCAAGTGATTTCATTTGGGAAACCGTGGAGTGTTATATGCGCCTTGAAGTTCTCCAGGTGATCTACTGGATCCTTGAACCTATCATACATCTCTATTTGGGGTACTTTAAACTTCGGCGAGAGCGGCACGGCCATTACTTTCGCATTATTCGGCAAACTCGTGCAGCTCAACAATTATTCCACCCAGGAAGATCCTCCCATCTTCTTCACCATCTTTTCATATTTGCTGACGAGACTACGTAGCTCGTCATGCAGCTTCTTTTTTTCCGCATCTTCCACGTTCAATCCCCCGTTGCTACGTGCTTCTTCTTTTCCCTGTTCGTTGTGGCCAGGTATGTTAGTATCACCGAGCTCAATGTTGCGGCGCTTTAGCTCCTCGTTCTCCTTCCTTAGGTTTTCCATGGCGTCTAACGCCATCTTTAGCTTTTCTTCAGTTGCTGCTAACCATGTTTCCATCTCTGCGGGTGCTACTTCCAGTTCATGAGTTGCTTGAAAATGTGTCACTGTTGGCATGGGGGGACCATGTTGAAGTCCAATGAAAAACTAAAATCACAGATTACAAGATCCCACTGTAAAGGGCGTGTCCCACCATCGCTCATGATCGCTCACCTGCAAATCGTTGAGTGGGCAGCACGGTGTGCCTGTGACCTCTTCGATGCTTAAGTCAGTAATGAGAAGTAATAATTTGAGAATGCATAAAATTAGAGAGATCGAAGGTTACCTATTGCTCATATATATAGGCGTGGAGAATATAGGATGAGTACCATAAACTGATTAATTTTGTACTATACTCAACCATTATAAGATTTATCCCTAATGTATCGGAATCACCTAATCACACGTGGTCTATATCCATAAAGTGAGATTTATCCCCTCCTAATAGGTTGCCGGCTAGGTGTTCATTAAGTCACACGACTCCTTTGAGCCCTTTGTGGGTGATGGGCCTTGGGCCCCCAGTTTGGGCCAGATCAATATTAACTCCTCTACTAATCATTACAAATTTTCCAAACTTCCAAACAAAACATAAAAAACAATTCAATTTTTTTAAATACCAAAACAAAAATAATATTCTAATAATATTTTAAATTTATAATATTTTTATTTAACCTTTTCTCTTTCTTTTCCCAAAATTTCATAAAACATATTGAGTCAAACTATTTTATTACTATTCACAGATCATTTCATCTCATCTCACTAGCTATCCAAACCAAATCTTATTCTGTTGAGACAAAAGATGTGTGATTAATTGTTAACATGATATGTGTTGAGGTTTTATCCTCAATGTTAAAGCAAGCTGAAACTAAGGATCTTTTTAAGGGAATTAGTTTATGCAATAATGCTCTTCGTGTTAGCAGCTTATTCTTTGCTGATGATAGTATTATTTTCTATCAAACTTCTATTTCAGTAAATGTGAACATTCAACATATCTTATTTGTTTATGGGGCAGCCTCGGGACAACAGTTAAATCGGAAGAAACTTGAACTGCTATTTAGAAGAAATACAGATGAAGAGATAATGAATGCTATTAAGGAAATTTGGGATGTGCAATCCATCCATCATCATGCTAAGTATATTTGCTTACCCTCCTCTGTTGGCAGATCAAAATATTTTACTTTCATATAAAGGACAAAGCTTGGGCTAAATTGAAGGGGCGGAAAGAAAAACTTTTATCACAAGCCGGACGTGAAGTGCTTATTAAAGCTGTAGTTCAGGCCATTCTCACATACATTATGAGCTGTTTTAAGATACCTGAAGGGTTTTGTAGAGAACTTAAATGGATGATTGCTAGATTTTCGTGGGGGCAAAGAGGCCAAGAAAGGAGAGTTCACTTATTGGCAATCTCCTCCATGTGGGATGTGGAAGCTTAATTTTGATAGGGCTACTTTCTGTTCATTAAATCAATTTGGGGTGGGTGCAATCTTGAGAGTTGCAAGAGGTGATATGATTATGACTATATCTAGGAAAGAAGAGGGTATTTATGCAGTGGATGATATTGAGGCCCTTGCTGCCTTGAGGGGTCTAAGGATGATTTATCATATGGAGATTTCACATTTGGTTCTTGAGGGGGATTCGCTTGTTATTATGAAGGCTATTTGTTCCACCCAATAACAACTCATGTTCAGTTATAGTCCTTTGATCTATGAGATTCAAATATTGCTATCTTCTTTGTATTATATTTATATTATTTATGTTAGTAGACAAGGAAATGAGGTAGCACATCTCTTAGCGCGACATGCACGTTTTGTGGATGGCACTCTCCAATGGTGGCACAAACCTCCGGATTTTATTTTGAGTACGTAGTCTTGTAGTTGATGCTGTTGGACTTTCTGCTATGTAATTCTATTTGCTACGATCTTGATGACTTTCTATATTTGTTTCATTATATGAATGATCAATGTTTATTCTAAAAAAAAAAAAAATTGTTAACGCAATACAACCCGAACATTATCGTCGCTCTAGAATTTTGAAAATCAATCAACTTGACCATATAATTTTATACCTGATTTACCTCGTGGACAGAATTTCTTCAGATTTTATTGAATGAATAATCTTGTTTGAATGCATTTATAACACATACTATATTCCATGTGGCATAACTTAATTTAAAAGATAAATTTTAAAATTTGAAACTTACAAATCAAATTATGTCATGTAAATGGTGTGTGGTGTAAAACATAACTATGTACTCTGTTGATATATATATATATATATATATATGAGATTTTGTAACAAGCTGTTTGAGTACATAAAAGTAAGAAAGCCACGCATCTTCCTCCACCATATATATATCTGCACATTAATGGAGATGATCACGAGTTATTCTATTGCGCAAAATGCTCATTTGCTAACAAAGAAAGGAACATGTCAGTAGAGACATGAGAGGGCCGGGTAGTGACTAAACACCTCAGACCCACTTATTCTATATGTCTATATAATTTTTATATATGCTCGATCGGCCATCTGGATCTTCATTATGAAGAGTACTATACTCAAGTACGTCTAACTTTTTTTTTTTTTTTTATTACTTCAAAATGAAATCAAATAATATCCCAATTAATATTACATTAGAGGCCAAGTAACAAAATAATTTAGAAACATCAAGATCTTGAGCATGCATGCATGCATGGCAATAGTTCATGTCAGGTCGTCCACCACCCACATTTTAAAGTTTCAACTCCTGATGATTTTCGTTTCTCCACATCTAATTAACCGGCTGCCTTTTATGATTATATATATATATAAAGAATGAGTAATGCTATATATAAATTCAGAAAAGATCGTAAGCATCGATCACACAAGATATTTGTAAAAGATTGAGTCTCATTAAAAAATAAAAGATTTTTTTTTTTTTTTTTTTTACATTTGTTATCATAAAATTTACTTTTTTATAGAAGGACTGCACAAGACAATTTGATATATATATATATATATTAATATATATATATATATATATATATTAATATATATATATATATTAATATATATATATATATATATATTAATATATATATATATATTAATATATATATATATATAATGAGTTTTGTTAGGTACAAGCGAGTTTGTGCACTATATAACGTACCGATGATTTTTTTTATTTAAAAAAATATTTTGAGAGAAGAAGAAAATCTCCTATATCATAAAAATTATTTTTATCTTTAATTCATATCGTTTCGTTAAACATATACATTATATATTATTATCGATGTACGAATTGGTACACGAACTTGCTTGCAAGTAGATTTTTCCATATATAATATACTCTCAGGCTGGGCAAATTGGGATGATCACGCGGTGGCCATGCACTGCCACCAACTCCAAGTTTTATTTTTTATTTTTAAAAATTGATCATCCCCTTGATTAAAATTGAAAATTTATTTGAGATCGTCCTTTTATGGTCAAGTTCTCTTCAAATTTCTTCTTATATATTCTCTTCTATTTTTCTCTTAATTTCTAAGCAAAACATTATTTATTTATTTAACTTTAAAAATTTTCCTTACTTATGATGAACATATTAAGTTTTTTGTTAAAGAGGTAAATTAGCTCTATCTATAATTTGTGATGTATTATTTATTACCATGCATAGCTAGACATATATACGTACGTCGGTATACATGATCGTTTTCATTAATTTATATAATACTAATTAATTGCATGATTCTCATATTTTAATTATGTTTATATTTTTTTTTATTATATATCGCAGTATACATTATGAAAAAAGATATAAAAAATTATTTGATTATTACAATGCTAATTCGAGCCGGGCTGATTTGGTTACCACTACAACAGAATGTGTGTTTTGTGACAGAGGAAACTGTCACAAAAAAATGGCAAACTGTCACTAAACATATTTGGTGACGGTTTGAAATCCTCACCATGACCGTCACCTAAAGTGCATCACAGAAAACATTTGGTGACGGTTTACTGTTCAACAGTCACAAAAAATATTTTTAGTGACGGTTGGAAGTGTTCCGTTCGGTACAACGTTCGAACGTTCCTTTTTTTGTGACGGTTATGAACTGTCACAGAAAATCACGTTCGGACGTAAAATCAAACGTTCGGACGTTATACCCGACCGATTGGCGTTCGAATGAGAGAAGTTGACGTTTGTTGGATATCGTTCGAACGTATCATATTTACGTTCGAATGTTAATGCGTCTGAACGTTAATTACAATAAACGTTCGAATATTTGTTCGAACTTAAACGTAAATGTTCAAACGTAGCGCGTTTAATGTTCGGACGTTATTTCGAATGTAAACGAAGGAGCGTCCGAATGCAAGTTCTTTGTTCGAACGTTAGTCGGTTTAACGTTCAAACGATTCAATTGTATTTACGTTCGAACGTTTGTTACAGTGTGAACCAACGTTCGGACGATTTTTATTTACATTCGAACGTACAGATCAGAAATACTAATTTCATTAAATTTAAAAACAAAATACCAATTGTATCATATTACATACCCAATTAATAAGTAACAATGTCTTATAAAAGCACAAAATTAGATATTAAAACTAGTAAGAAATATTGATAAAATTTATTTCTTCTTTTTCCCTCGCCCACGGGGATTCTGTTGCAACGACATAACACGCTCCATTTGCACCATCATCTCTCGTTGCACTTGCTCTTGCACTTCACTGCGTATTCTTTCCTCCTGGTCTCTCTGTTGGTCCTGCAAACGTGTCTCTAAATGAGACTGTCGTTTTAAGAGAGACTCTAACTCTTGCTGTCTTGACCTCATATACCCATTCTCACGCCGTGCAGCTTCTAAATCTGCTGTAAGATTATTAATTTGTGAAGCCGATGAGGTTGAGGAGGATCGTCCCAAACCTCTTGCCATACTAGATTGCGGCCCGAGCACTTGGGTGAATATGTCTATGTCACTAGGAGAGGATTCCGCAGAAGCCGACTGTATCTCCAACATTTTGCTCTGCAATTTAAAAGGTAATGATCGTAAATAATTAGTAACGTATTAAAAGAAATAGAAATAAGAAATAAACTATTAAAATGTTCTATAAAAAATTTATTTAACAAAATTAACACTGCTTACATAATTATCTGCAGCGACAGGATTCATCCACTCACTATGCTCATTAGTGTGAGCAGCAGCATAGACATGAATGAGGGAAAAGTTTTCAGGATCATCACGTTTCTAACAAAGCTACAATATTAGCAATTTTAAAAAGATAATGTTAGTACTTATCAGAAAGAATATCAGGAAAATAAATGAATTCTATAATTTTTTAATTACCATTTTTTCAGCAAGACGGTGGAATGACCTTGAACCGGCACGATGGTGGACAGTCAGAACGGATCTATTCTGTGCATTTGTAGAACTCAAGTGCTACAAAATATATTAAAAATGTTAATTGTAATATGTATGCATATAATATATAAAACGAATATGAATGTAAATAATTAAAATATATAAATGTAAAATACCTGATAATCTGAAGATGCGAAAAGATCACAACACTTTCTCCAATCATCTAACTTCATATGCTGAAAAGGAGACTGCGCAGCCTCTTCCAACGTCTCAAACTTCTTGAAGTGGTCATGACATCGTCCTTTGTGACGTCGGAATAGTGTAGCCATCAACTCATTCACGGTTCTCAAATCCTCGCTACGGCCAAAGTCGAGGTCGAATTCATCCTAACAAGGGAATCAGGTAAAAAATATAATATATTAATCTAAGTGAAAAAAATGTATTGAAAAGTAAACTCACCAGCACACGACTTCGAATGTGCTCCTTAATCTCATTCGGAACATCTCGCCATGAGCGCACATAAAATGGAGCATAAGCTCGAACTACTGTGCCAATATAGGAGGAAAGCGCTGCTGCACTATCATCCACTCCTCCAGTGGAATTATCAGGAATTGTGATCTTCAGTTTACCGTGCCTTCTATTTTTTTCAAGAGAGATTCCACGTGTATAGCCACGACCGCGACGTGCAGATGCATCAACTACATGACAATAATAGATATACTATAATTATAATTATATAATTATTGAGAAAAAAGTATTAACTATATATATAATTATCAACGACAATATTTCCTTACTGGTAGGTGTCGACTGGCTGTTGTTCTCTTCTGTGTTAGCTTGATCTTCAGGAATGGATTCCTCGAGTGGGGAGTTCTCAATGGATTCAGGACTTGGACTTGACAGAGGCACATTTCTTCGTTGTCGTTTTGGCGGCATTCTTTAAAATAATTAATTATATCAAAGAAAATTAATTAGAAGAAATTATGAAAATTTAAGATATTTTATAGTCACCTATATAAATAAAATATTTAGTACTTTTATTCTTCAGATGAATTTTCCATGCTTGTTTCAGAATCTCCATCAATAACATCTTCATCATCATCATGCACCTCTTCTTCATCATCTTTATCCACCTCCTGCCCGGATTCTGATTCGTCTTCATCTTCTGACTCGTCTTCTTCATCTTCCTCCTCACTGACTTGAATTGAATGATCATTTAATACAGACGGGTCGAGATGTACGGGTGGGACATCATCTCTACACAAGGGGAGCAACTCGAGTGCACCGAGGTCAACAAACAAGTTAATACCCTCTCCATCTTCCTGGTATGCCTCAACAATCGGAGTGTCATCTTCATCTCCACTATTCTCATAATCTGCACTCGTTCATGCTTCATATATATTTCGAGGAACAAATTTTTGTACGACTCGCCAAGTTATCTCCCCACTATCTTCATCAGCACTTTTCATTGGATCAATCAAGTAATAGACTTGGGTAGCTTGACAAGCCAATACGAATGGATCATCTTCGTACCATTTAGATGCAGTATTGACACTCGTAAAGTGATTATCCCTATGTATCGAAACCCCACCACCGCCTAGATCCCACCAATCACATTTGAAGACATATGTTACAGACCCACCCAGATATTTCAATCCGATAATATCACGTATGACACCATAATAGTCAATATCATCTGTTCCATGACTCCCCTCGACCAACACACCACAGTTTTGAGTCTTTCTATTACGTTCACAGTCCAAAGTATGGAATCTATAACCTCAAACCGTGCATACAGTATATCGAAATGCTCTATTTGAGGGACCACGGGCCAATGCATACAATTCAGAAGAAATTGATCCGGGATCACGAGCACGTTGTTCCAAAATCTATAAATTGAAATAGTATATATTTATTATTTCATTATCTAGAGTTAAAAATTTCACAATATAGCATATATATAATTTTAGTTCATACACATTCTTCAAACCATCCGGGAAATTCTTCCTCGTGTCTTGCCTCTATATTTTCTACGCCTTCCGTTCTAAGTTTGTCCATGTGGTCACTGTTATAACATGTTGCAAAAGAAGTATATTTTGAGCACAACAATTCTAATTAATTTAAAGAAAACTATAATTATTCAAATAAATAAAATGACATACCTAAGATAATCATCAATCTCTCGGCAGTTATTTAGCAAATACCACCGAACTTTACCCAACTCTCCATCAATTAAATCGTAACCTGTTTGTGCACCCAAGGGTCGTACATTCTGGGAAAACACTGATAGCTCACGAGGAGGCAGAGTATCAAGATCAGCATTTCGCTCTTGATGACTAAATTGTGTCTAAACACCACGAATATATAGAGAGCAAAATGTTAACCATTCATCGTGTATATAAGCCTCTGCTATTGAACCCTCAGCTTTGACTTTATTCCCAACAGTGCGCTTCAATCGACCCAAATATCTTTCAACTGGATACATCCAACGGAACTGCACCTGTCCACCCAGAAGTACCTCTCGCAGTAAATGTATTGTTAAATGGACCATGACATCAAAAAATGATGGTGGAAAGATCTGCTCGAATTTACATAGTATAGTAACAATGTCTTCTTCCAATTTCGACAACACATCTCGATTTACTACCCGAGCACACAAATCCTTGAAAAACATACATAGTTCAGATATGGCGACACGTACATTAGATGTCAGCGAGTCCCAGGCGCACGTTCCGAGCTTCTAACCCAAACTCTGGATACTGATTATCGAAAGACTGCCACGCAAGTGAATCAGCTGGATGCCTCATATACCCGTCATTCTTAACTCTTTTCTCCTCGTGCCACCTCATATCATGAGCTATTTTCTTACACATATATAGTCTTTGCAACCTAGGTTTCAAGGGAAAATACCGCAACACCCTAACCGGCACATTTTTCTTACCTTTCCACCTCGACTCTCCACATACAGGACATGCTTGTTTCTCCTCGTTCTCCTTCCAGAACAATACACAATCATTCTTGCATGCATGTATGGACTTGTACTCAAATCCTAATCCCTTTCTCAACTGTTGCGCTTCATAAAAGTTCTTAGGCAATGCAAACCCTTCGGGAAGCACCTCGTTAAATAAGCCCAATACCATGTTTATTGCTTTCGTTGACATCCCACACAATGATTTTATGTGAAGCAACCGCACAATAAACGAGATTTTGGAATGTTTTGTACAACCTGGGTAAAGCTCGCGCTTTGCATCTTCCCACAGTGAAGGAAAATTTTCACAATCAGTCCCTGATCCACCACTTGAGGCATTGTCGTTAACTTCATCCATAAACATCCCAGCTCCAATGTCACCCAACATCTCCTCCATCTCATCATGCTCATAATCATCATCCATGTGCCGTAAATAATTGTGATGATCGACCAATACATCTGCTGACCCTTCATACGGCTCACCATGCAGTACCCATCGCGTATACCCCAGATCCATACCGTTCACAAATATATGACGCTCTACTTCATCCAATTCTATCGCACACAAATTTTTACACCCTCGACATGGACACTTAATGTAACCACGACTATCAGCAGAGGCCCGTGCAAAATCAATGAAAGTTCTTACTCCACATGCATAGGGTACGTAATCCTTTCCAAGTCTATCGTCCAGACGCATCCAATTTTTGTCCATTTCTAAAAACATCTATATATTAATAACACGTACATTGAAAAGTCACATGCATGTCATGCTCCAATTCTCATTACTTTTTTGATAAGGTAGTTGGTCCTATCCCATTCGAGATTATATTCTCCATATTACACAAATCTCGTCACTCTACTAATTTCCACGTTAGTAGAAATTTCGGCAGCACCTCCCCATGATTCTCCAAGTATACATGTTCAAATATTGGGATTGTGACCCTACGAACAGTATACCCGAAGAACAATAGAAGAAGATACTGAAACTTCATATTAAACGTGGAAAGTAGCGAGTAACAAAAATGTGTAATACAGATAATATAATCTCAAACTGCCCACACTGGACAATTCAGGAATCAGTGGACACATAAATGTACACTGATTCCCAAACGGGTCTAAGGGTATTTATGCAATGTCATACGCATCTAGAAAAAAATCATACAACAATATCTCCATGTTGTTTAAATTAACAATGTCACATTCAAGTAGTGTTATATTGTTAAACTAAAGAGGGATGGAAGATTATGTGACCCTACGTTTCGTGTCTTGTACACAACGAGAGAAAATGATCTTGAAGAAATGTTTAAATTTTAGTCTAATTACTTAACCGTCACAAACTGTCCGACCTTGACAACTCTCAAGGCCGAAGAGACTATGACAGTCAAGCAATTAAATTGAAATTCTAACATTTCATCAAGATCATATTCCCTCGTTGTGTACAAGATCATTATTCTTAAAGTATAATTTTAATTGTTATACTTAATTTTAAAGGTTATACTATAATTTTAATTATTATAATTCTTAAAGAGTTACTTTTATTTGTTATTACTTAATTTCAAATATTATTATAAATATTTAATTATCATACTTAAATTTCAATGGTTATACAATAATTTTAACTATTATAATTCTTAAAGAGTTATTTTTATTTGTTATTACTTAATTTCAAATATTATTATAAATATTTAATTATCATACTTAAATTTCAATGGTTATACAATAATTTTAATTATTATAATTCTTAAAGAGTTACTTTTATTTGTTATTACTTAATTTCAAATATTATTATAAATATTTAATTATCATACTTAAATTTCAATGGTTATACAATAATTTTAATTATTATAATTCTTAAAGAGTTATTTTTATTTGTTATTACTTAATTTCAAATATTATTATCACAATTTTTCAAATCCATATCACAACATATTCACAATAACTCACAATATATTCACAAAATAACATGCCACATGTATTAACATATTTCTAAACTTGAGTAAGCAATAAACATGTATTAACAAAGCCTAATGACAATATATTTCTAATAATAAACACAATATTTCAAATTTATATCACAACATATTTAAAATAACTCACAAACTATTTACAAACTATACAAACAATAATCACAATATGATAAAAGGTAAGCATAAAATAACATGCCACATGTATTAACAAAGCTTAAGGACAATATATTTGTAACAATGTAAACATATTCAAACGTCATTCACAAATAATAATTTAAATATTTCAAGTTCATATCACAATAACTCACAATATATTCACAAAATAACATGCCACATGTATTAACATATTTCTAAACTTGAGTAAGCAATAAACATGTATTAACAAAGCTTAAGGACAATATATTTGTAACAATGTAAACATATTCAAACGTCATTCACAAATAATAATTTAAATATTTCAAGTCCATATCACAATAACTCACAATATATTCACAAAATAACATGCCACATGTATTAACATATTTCTAAACTTGAGTAAGCAATAAACATGTATTAACAAAGCCTAATGATAATATATTTCTAATAATAAACACAATATTTCAAATTTATATCACAACATATTTAAAATAACTCACAAACTATTTACAAACTATACAAACAATAATCACAATATGATAAAGAGTAAGCATCAAATCACAACAACATATTGATAAAGTTTAGAAATATACCTAGCACTCACAATATCCTCTTACAAATCAAAATCTTCCAACTTCCCAAAACAAGCAATCATTCAAAAAAATACAACACTAACTTATTAGAAATATTCTATAACAAAAACACATTCTATAAATATCATAAAATTTAAATAAAGACAAGCAATAAAAATATTTTCTTACCAAAACTCAACTCTCTCTCACTCTCTAACTCAACTCTCTCTCACTCTAACTCTCTCTCTCTCTCTCTCTCTCTCTCTCTCTCTCTCTCTCTCTCTCTCTCTCTGTGTGCAGGACCCTCTCTTTCTGTTGCGCGCACAGGAGAAGAAGAAATGATCCGCTTCCTCCCGTGCGCGTACTGATTAAGTTCTAAAATTATTAGTTTAAACGTTCGAACGTTTAAGTTTTACGTCCGAACATTATATTCTAAAATTATTCCCGCCCAGAACGTTCGGACGTTTACAATACACGTCGAACGTACCCTTCTTATGATATAACATAAAATCTAGCGGAAAAGTTCCCGCACTTTCCTCATATATGTTCGAATGTATCACAATTTTTTGTTCGAACGTTCGTAGATTTATAGATAAACGTTCGAACATTTAAATTAAACGTCCGAACGTACATTTCATGAAAGTGTTACCATATTTGAGCGGGAAATCTCCCGCACTAATTTAACTAACGTTCGAACGTTAACAGATTTGGTATTCGAACGTATAGTATAAACGTCCGAAAGTCTGAATAATCACACAGATACCTTAATCGAACGGGAAAATTCCCGCCTCTTAGTTTAACGTTCGAACGTTAACTCGAAACGTTCGAACGTACGATTCCTACTATACTAACTTATAGTATAATATATATATATATATATTACATTTTATATATCTATAACTATATACTACATTGTATAGTATGATAGCATAATATACTTTAAATGAGAACATCAATGTATATAATATATAAACTATACCATATATATAAATCAATAATATATATTAAATTGTTACTTATTAAATTCTTTATTATATACTAACTTATAGTATAATATATATACTATATTTTATATATCTATAACTATATACTACATTGTATAGTATGATAGCATAATATACTTTAAATGAGAACATCAACGTATATAATATATAAACTATACCATATATATAAATCAATAATATATATTAAATTGTTACATATTAAATTCTTTATTATATACTAACTTATAGTATAATATATATACTACATTTTATATATCTATAATTATATACTATATTGTATAGTATGATAGCATAATATACTTTAAATGAGAACATCAACGTATATAATATATAAACTATACCATATATATAAATCAATAATATATATTAAATTGTTACTTATTAAATTCTTTATTATATACTAACTTATAGTATAATATATATACTACATTTTATATATCTATAACTATATACTACATTGTATAGTATGATAGCATAATATACTTTAAATGAGAACATCAACGTATATAATATATAAACTATACCATATATATAAATCAATAATATATATTAAATTGTTACTTATTAATTCATCAATAAACACCATAAACTCATAAACTATTCACAAAATTCACAAACAATAATCACAATTATTTCAAGAGTAAGCATAAAATTACAACAACATGTATAAACATATTGCTAAACTTTAGAAATATAACAAGCACTCACAAAAAAACCAATAATCTAATTGTCAATAATATTATATAACATCCTAATATATAACTTAAACATTTATAATATAATATATTATAGATAAAATTTTGGAAATTAAATTGACAAACGTTCGAACGTAATAATAAGTATGTTCGAACGTTCTATGTATATAAGGCCAAAACCGAACGTTGAAATGACATTTCCAAAACGTATCCATCGTCTTCTCCGTTATTTGCCGCCACGCCTCCGTCACCACCGCCGTCAACTCCGCCACAACCGTCACTAAAAGGTAGGCATTCATCTTTTATTCAAATAACATGTATTTTATTGAGATTTGGATTGAGATTTGGATTGAGTTTTGTTTAAAACCGGATAAGTGATTACCGGATTTTCAACTTCATTTTCCGGCCACCACGGCCAGTCATTGGCCGAATAGTCACCATATAAATGTTTCTTGAAGTGTATACTTCATTTACATGGTGACATTTCGGCATTTAGAACCTTGTAGAGAAATTTTCGAGATTTCAATAATGGCTGAGTCGACTCAGCCATTCTGCGTCGAAACGTTCGAACGTTTCACCAAGACATTCGAACGTACGACGTTTAAATTACAGAGCCGTTACGGCTTCCACGTTCGAACGTTAATTGTCTTACATTCGGACGTGAATATTATTAAACGACATACGTTCGAACGTGAATATTTACTTTCGCACGTAAATCACATACGGTCGGACGTTTAATTATAACATCCGAACGTAATGATTTTCTACATTATTCATGCTTCGACGTTCGGACGCTCATATTTACGTTCACACGTAAAACAAATACGTTCGAACGTATTTGTTTTAACATCCGAACGTACGTCAGCCAATATTTATTTACTGCTTATGTTTGAACGTACATCTGTACATTCGAACGTATTTGTTTTACGTTTGAACGTAAATTTATTTATATTATTTTACATGCGAACGTATAAATTAACGTCTAAACGTTTTTATCTTTAACGTTCGAACGTTAAAGATAAAACGTTCGAACGTTAATGCAGAGCATCTTAAAATTAATACAAAAAAAATGCATTATTGTAAATAATTTTTTTTTCCTTTTCTATTTTCAGGATATGGCTCTTCCACTGCATACACGGAAACGAGGGAGGGAAGGAGCCAAGTCGGACACTGCCCGTATCAGAGCTCGTACTGTTATGGTAGAGCGAGATCTTAATTAATGAGTTCGACGAACTCTGTTGGCAGCAGACGAACCTAAGAGATGTTTTTCTCAGTAGAGGCTGGGGAAATATCTGCACATTGAGGGGGAAGGTATACCCCTCAATGGTTCAAGAATTCTATATGGGGATGTGTGACATGCCTCAGGATGCATCCTCTCACACCGTGACTGTACGCGGTGTTTCCATTGAGGTATCAGCATATGTCATCGGCGAGCACCTCGGGATTCGTCGAGGAGTTGAGACATTTACACACTCAACACCCCGTGAGGATGTAGGCACTTCTACATCATCTACTGGCCGGGGATGTGAGCCAGCATCAGCCAGAGATGCAGGCCAGTCAGAGGCTGAGGATACTGGCGTCGAGGCTCAGGATGATGACCGAGACGAAGATTTCTACATCCTCACTGGGAGGGATCGCATGCAGATCGAGCAGAAGAACGCCTTCAACCAGAACCATCTGCTGCATTTCTTCTGCATGTTGCACCTTATTGTTGCAACAAATGTCGATCATGTGGCTCATAAAACCACATTTAGTCGCATTCGGGCACAATTTTTTATACGAGTGTCACGTGGAGATCCTATAGATTTGCCACTGCACATTTTTGAGAGGATCCGTTACGAGGCGAGCATCGTCTCCACGGATAATCTCCCATATGGTGTCCTCATCAGCCGACTATTACTTGCACGGAGAGTGCCGACCCAGCCAGAGGAGCGGGTCAAAGATCAGATGAGCCCCCTCGACATGACCACGCATCGACGTAGCATTAGACAGGCGAGGGGACGTCAGCCACCCCCTGTAGAGGATCTAGTTCCTCCGACGCAGCCTGAGCCAGGTCATGTCGGGAGTAGTAGTCAGCATACGCCGAGTACATCTGCAGGAGATGTACGGCCTGCTTGGGTTGATGCGGTCATCTCACAGCTGACTGCGCATATTGATCATAAATCGATCGATCGCTCGATGCTATATCGGCTTCTGTTGCCGAACTCACCCATCGTGTAACTATCCTCAACGACAAGGTTGATACCTTGACTGAGGAGGTATGGAGTTCGACTTTTACGGATAACGTTATCATCTGACTGTTGTTTACTACATTCTATCAAATTTTATATTTTATTTTTAATATTTGTAACGAAAAATATTATTGAATATTTTTATCGTTTTTTAATTTCAATTTTTAATCTTCTTTGATGTTATAATTTCCAACTTTAATACTAAATCACTGCATTTCAAATATATATAAATCAATAATATATATTTATATATTACAAAGTGTGTATATATAATTATATACAATTCAATTTTTTAGACTTGTTCACAAATTATGCACAATAAAATCACATAATTTTTAAATTAAAGTCATTTAATTTAAATTTACAATGAACGTTCGAATGTTATTACTTAACGTTCGAACATTGGTGCAAACATTTTACGTTTGAACGTAAAATTAATAGCATTCGAACGGTTGCGCCAAAACATTTTACGTTCAAACGTAAACAGACATAACGTTCGAACGTATATGTGACGTTCGAACGCATATTTCCCATACGTTCGAATGTAAAAAAATCTCATTCTATCTTTAGTGACGGTTTCCAGAAACTGTCACAGAAAATGCCTTTTAGTGACGGTCTAGGGACTGTCACAATTTACCAACCGTCACTAAAAAGCAATTGTGTTGTAGTGTATACAAAATCAAATTATCTCATCTGATCATATCATATAATTATTACAATTTTCCCAAACTTTCATACAAAATATAATAAACAATTCAACTTTTTGAAATTTTAAAATAAAAATAATATTATAATTATATTTTATTTAACTTTCAACAAAATATCTTATCTCATCTCATTTGAAGCACATAACCAAACGAGACTTATGACCGGCTCGTTTGTTTTCGAAAATGAGATGAGTTGAGATTAAAGTTAAAAGTTGAATAAAATATTATTAGAATATATTTTTTTAATATTATTTTTTGTTTTGAGATTTGAAAAAGTTGAATTGTTTATTTTACTTATGTGAATTTGAAAAAATTGTAATAATTATTAAATGAGATGAGATAAAATAAATCGAAAAGAATCATGAAAACAAAAATCAATGCGTTAGCTATGCTGCAAAGGGTGCATGGGTGGCAAGCAGTTTGCGGCCTGTTTCTTAAGATATATATCTATGTTATGGAATTTCCAGCAGATGGCTAGCAGACGACAAGAGGCCGGCCACGACGAAAATTATGATACGTACAGAACTAATTATAAGGTATTGAGCCAAGCAGTACTGTTTTGCCAAACATCTTCAAGCAAAGCTAAATCGGCAATTCAAGTAGCTAGCTCCGGCGGATACGGAAATTTCATATTTTATGAGATTAGAATATAAGATTATTCTAACGGCTAGTTATATAACGGAAGCTAGAGATTGAGATTGAGAAAAATTACAAACAGAGATAAATCCTGAGATTAAGGTTTTACTATAAAATAAATCAATCATGCCTTCTGAAACTCACAAGTTGGACTTAAATAGCTAATGAAAAATAGCAAAATTAATTAAAGCCAAACAATAGAATACAGAATAAGATAACTATGACTAAAATCTAGCTTAAGAATCTGGAATAAAAGCTTTACTAAAGATAAACATTACCATAAAATAAAATTAACCAAAATGAAAGAGTTGCTAAAATTGACGATTCAAAGATAAAAATGCTGATTTTGGGTCAACAAGGGGCCCACCAAGCAAAGCATGGTGACCATGACATAGCGGCAAAGAGAGCTTTCCGGATTGGGGTCATATGTGCAATTATGACACATGTAGCCAAAGTTATAGTTAAAATACGAATGTTGACACTTCTCATCGCTCAACAAAGAGATAAGTCTCATTGCCTAACTGAGGAATAAGTCTCATTGCCCATCCGAGAGATAAGTCTCCTCACCCAAATCTGTCTCTCCTTGACCAAATCTTTATCTCTTCCCACCTACTTTGTGTTGATCTACCTTCTCTAAGTAGTCCAGTGCTTTTAATGTCGCATCTGTCAGCTGAGCCTCATTGGTTTTGGATTCAGACTTAGATCCCCTTGCATCAGCCTTCCCGGGTTGGAAAGAACTCGTCCTCGAGTTCACGCCATCGTCGACAAAGTAAGAGATGAGGTGTTTGACGTTGAACACATCTGAAGTTCTCATATGACTGGGAAGACGTAGTCTATATGCATTATCGTTGATCTTTTGGAGAACTTCACAAGGTCCAATCTTCCTATCCTTCAACTTGTTGTACTCGTTGACAGGAAAACGATCACAGGTCAGTACAACCCAAACAAGATTGCCAACCTCAAAAAGTATCTGGCAGCGACAATTGTTGGTGTGAACCTTGTACTTCGCATTGCTTACCTGAAATTTTTATTTGACTTGGTCGTGTACTCCTTGAAGGTGCTTTGCCATCTCCTCGGCCTTGATTTTCAGGCGACCAATTCGTGGGACAAGGACCAAACCAAGGACACCCGACTGATTCTGACCGTGCACAACTTCAAATGGACTCAATTGGTTAGTCTGATTATTGGATCAGTTGTAAGCAAACTCCGCATGCGATAAGGCGAGGTCCCATTATTTTGGCTTAGTACTTGCCAAACTTCTCAGGAGGTTGCCCAAACTTCGATTCACCACCTAGGTTTGCCTGTCCGTTTGGGGGTGATAGGCACTTCTAAAGTTTAGCTTTGGTCCGAGCTTTTCCCACAAACTCTTCTAGAAATTACTCATAAACTTTGTATTTCGGTCTAAAACGATAGACCAAGGAATACCATGCAGACGAGCGATCACCTTGAAATAAAGGTGGGTGATCCAAGTGGCGTCCATGGTCTTTCTGCAAGCTACAAAATGGGTCATCTTAGAAAATTGGTCGACCACGATGAAAATTGAATCCATGGCACGTTGGGTCCTGGGTAAGCCAAAGACAAAATCCATACTGACGTCAAGCCACGGACCATCAGGTATAGGTAACGGTAAAGGCCAACATTGGTGAGGGTTTCTTTCGCTCTCTGGCACACGAAATATCTCACCACGTATCGTGCCACGTCACTAGTCAACTTGGGCAAGTAGTAATCTACGGTGATTAAAGCCAAGGTCTTTCGCCCAAAGTGTCCCTCACCATGCAATTCTCATATAATGTGCTATCTCAAGGAGCAATCTGGGATACAGAACTGTAGGCGACAAAATAAAAATCAATCATGCAAGAGAAAATCACTTCACCTTCCCTCAATTACTTCCTTAAGAATATTTCGAAAGGACGGATCTTTAACGTAAAAATCCTTGAAAGTGTCAAAGTCTTCCACTCTAGTACAAATGGTGGTGAGGAGTGCCACTCGTCGGCTTAACGTGTCTGAAACCCGGTTCAAGCTTCCCGATTGGCACCTTAGTGAAAATGTGAACTCTCGCAAGTATGCTACCCACTTAGCATGCCACCTGCTCAACTTGTGCTGGCCATTGATGTACTTCAAGGCCTCGTGGTTAGTGATAAGGATGAATTCCCTCTATACCAGGTAATGATGCCAATGCTTCAAGGACTGAACTGTGGCATAGAAATCTAGATCATAGGTGGAATAATTCTTCTTTTACCCTGATAGCTTCTCACTGAAAAAGGTTATTGGCCACCCCTCCTGGCTCAAAACACCAGCAATGCCAACCCCAGATGCATCACAATTGACTTCAAATACCTTATCAAAATCTAGAAGTGCTAAGACTGGTGCCTTTGTCATCTTCTGTTTGATCAGTTGAATACTGACCTCTGCCTCTTCAAACCACTAGAAGTCACGCCCCTTGAGTTAGGGGTGAAAACCGACCCCATCGGCGCGGTTTTAGGGTAAAACCGACGCCGACCGATACTTCAGTTTTGGGGGAGCAAACCGGCCGAAACCGGTCAATGGGGAGGAGAAATACTGGCTGTCTCGACACCGGCGGTTCTCTGGCGGCTCACTGTCGGTTCATCGGCGAGCTTCGTCTGAGAGAGTAGAGAGAGATAGTGTTGCAGAGGGGAGAGAGAGAGAGAGAGAGAGAGAGAGAGAGAGAGAGGATGAGAAATGAGATCGCGACACTAGGAAGAAGACACATGAGGAAGAAGACGACCTAATTTCGAAACGACACCGTTTGGTTTAGACCAAACGGCGTCGTTTCATTTGTGTTTAAAACACAACTATAGACTTAAAACGACGTCGTTTTGAGTACAAAATATATATATATATATATAATTAACATTTCTTTAATTGGCCAGTTCAGCGGTTTGAATCAGGTTCGAACCGATGCCGATATCGGTTTACACTATTTTCTGCTGCATGCCGACCGGTTCTCCACCGGTTTCGGCCGGTTCTGAGCTCCGATGACCTGTCTGAGTCGGTTTAGGTCTGTTTCTCGGTTTCTTGTACAGCCATACCTTGAGTCACTCTGTGATAAGGGCAATCAAAGTGCTAAAGTTTTTTATGAACCCGCAATAGAAGGATGCCAATCCATAGAAACTCCTGACATCATGCAAGGTCTTAGATTTGGGCCACTCTAAGACCGCATCTATCTTTGATTGATCTGCATGAACACCATCAGTAGACACAACAAAACCAAGAAAAGTTACAAAAGTAGTGAAGAAAGAACACTTCTTCTGATTGATGAACAGACACTCAGTTCTCAACATATCAGAAACAATTTGAACCAAGAACCATATTTCTATGGTACCAGCAGGGTAGGGACAGCACATGGGCTCATGCTCTCACAGAAGTAGCCCCTCTCTAATAACTCCACTACCTGACACTGCAACTCTTTAGATTCCTTAGAATTAAAGTGATACGTAGGTCGATTTGGCAAACTTGACCTTGGAACAAGGTCAATCTGATCCTGAATATCCCTCACAGGTGGCAGCCCAGGACGAAGATCTTCTAGCATTCTGCTAGCAGCTATTTTACCTCATTTGGGCTTGCGTCCACTGCACTATTCCCACAAGGTAGTAGGGCATAAATCACGTATTCATGCTCAATCTCCTCTAGAAACCTGGACATGGAAAGCAGATTAGTACTAATGGCTACCGAGGTATGAGTGGTTCCTTCTCGGCGAGGTGCGAACACAATCTTCTTCCCTTTGATGCTAAGGGAATACGTATTATTCCGTCCATCGTGAATAACACTACGATCATACTGCCAAGGCCTGCCAAACAATACATGACAAGCATCCATAGCTACAACATCACACTAAGCATTATCAAAATATTTTCTGCCGATCGAAAAAGACATTAGGCATCGCCTATCTACTGTTACCTCACTACCTTTATTCAGCCATGACAATTTGTACGGCTTGGGGTGATGATTTGTTTTCAATTGAAATTTCTAGACAACCTCTTCGGACACTCCGTTCTCACAACTGCCACTATTAATGATCATCTTACAGATTTTATCGGCAACTATCAGGTCATGTGGAAAATATTGGTTCTTAACCAATCGTCCCCTGAATCAACCTTGGGAGTCAATAGACTCTTGCAAACAACCAGGGTCTCATGGTCATCACCATACAACACAATCTCATCCTCATCATCATTGTAATCAGGCTCTCCAATCTCCCCAGTTTCTTCTACCACGTCTTCCGCAATCAGGAGAGTTTTGCCTTTCTAATTAGTAGGCTTCTTGCACTCAGTTGCTCTATGCCCCTGTTCACCACATCTGAAACATCTAACATTAGAGTTAGAATTCTGACCTTGTGGTTGTTGCTGGGAGGGATGACGTTCTTGAGGACGAACTGCTTGGCTGCTTTGATCACTTCTGATCACTGGCCTCCTATTTTGCTACTTTTCCATGACGAGTGCACATTGGTATGCTTCAAAAACTGTCCACAGCAAATGAAGGCTAAGGGAATCTTGTATGGACTGCCGTAATCCTCCCAAATACCACGCCACCATCTACTCTTCTGTCTCTGATAGATCATTCTGAGCTATCAATTGATAGAACTCTTCCGTGTAATCATCAACCTCATGCCCTGCCTCAACGAGTGAAGTCGCTGAAACAGAGTTTAAGTGTAGTCAAAAGGAAGGAAGTGGCCCTTCATGTTCTTCTTCATCTTCTCCCAATCAGTGATCTTGGCCTTGCCCTGCCTGTCTTGTGATCGCCTCAACTACTCCCACCACACAGATGCTCTGCCTTTGAGTTTGATGGTGACCAGTTTCACTTTGACACGATCTGAGACTTCCTTATAATAAAATATTCGATCCACTTCATTCAGCCAATTAATGAACCCTTCAACCTGTAACGTACCAAAAAACTCAGGTAGATCCACTCTGAAACCGAGATCCCCATGACGATCCTCCCGCCCACGGTGCTCCAAGAATAGAGTACGGTTGTGATACAGGTTTTCAAAACTAGATTCAGACTCTTGATCATAAGTCTGACCCTCTAGGTTTTGCACCTCTAGACACGAAGATAATTATGTTATTTGCCTCTGCAAATCTACAATCATTGTGTCTTATACGTTACAATCGTGGGGAGGGACTTCCTCAATCGAAACTTATCCACATCGACCACGACCTCTACCACCAGCCATGTATACTGATGATAAGTTACCATAGGAAAACGCTACAGCTCTAATACCAACTGACGCCGGATTAGAATAAAAGATTATTCTGACGGCTAGTTAAACAACGGAAGCTAGAGATTGAGATTGAGAAAAATCGTAAACAGAGATAAACTCCGAAATAAACTCTGATATTAAGATTTTATTATAAAATAAATCAATCATGTCTTTTGAAACCCACAAGCCGATTTTGAATAGCTAACGAAAAATGGTAAACTTGTAATTAAGGCCAAATAATATAATACAGAATAAGATAACCATGATTAAAATCTAGCCAAAGAATTCGGAATAAAATCTTTACTAAAGATAAACATTGTCATAAAAGAAAATTAACCAAAAATGAAAGAGTTCACTAAAATTGACCATTCGGAGGTAAAAAAGGCTGATTTTGGGGTCAACAATGGGCTCGCCAGGCAAAAGCATGGTGACCATGACGTGCGTGCCGAAAAGAGTTTTCCGGATTGGTGTCATATGCGCGATTCTGACACCTGTAGCCAAAGTTATAGTTAAAATACGAATGTCGTCACTTCTCCTCGTCCAACCAATGAATAAGTCTCATCACCCAAATCTACAGCTCTTTGCCCAAATCTCTGTCTTTTTGCCTACTTTGTATTGGTCTACTTTCTCTAAGTAGTTCAATATTTTTAACGTCGTATCTATTAGCTGAGCCTCATCCGCCTCGGATTCGGACTCGATCCCCTGCATCACTAAGCTCGACATTTCCAAACACCCATATATCATACTGCTGAT
This sequence comes from Juglans mandshurica, assembly GCA_022457165.1. Classification (NCBI taxonomy): domain Eukaryota; kingdom Viridiplantae; phylum Streptophyta; class Magnoliopsida; order Fagales; family Juglandaceae; genus Juglans; species Juglans mandshurica. The sequence continues at coordinate 12,501,924 of CM039621.1, read as the reverse complement.
TGTTTGCAGGTGATGAGTCATAGAATGCAAAAATCTGTGGTATATCTTCTAAACCTGACATAGGTCACATCGCTCCAGCGAAACCTTATCTTCCAGCAGAATTAGGACGCGCAAAAAGCTACATGTTTCCTCAGTCGATCATGCACGCCCATGTCATGGATCACTTTTACTCAAGCTTAATATGACAGATTATATCTGGCTACATCAACATGATTATCTAGATAATTAATTGATTGTTAGCATTCGGGTTCCTGCTCTAACAAAGTTTTCGATTGATTGGTAAAATGAAAGATCTCCAGAACTCCAGCTCAAACAGTAATCTAAACAATGATGACTAATGCATGAAGACAATGGGTTTCAGGATAAGATGCTTGTGTTAACCTGATGCATGTAGCTGTTTTACCGAGTCCCTACCATAGATCATTGGATCACCTTACAATTTTTAGTCAATCCAATAGAAAAAACATAAATATATATATAGCTCTTCTTTGCCTCCCACTGAGCTGGTTTTCATCTATAACAGTAAGTAGTACTACTTTTACAAAAATAATTTTTGCTTAAAGGTTGTAAATCTACTACCAAGAAGAGCTAAGTTATAAACAAATCAAATCATGATTTAGTTTCACCCTGCTGGGGTCGTCGGAGTATGGTCGTCATTAGCCCCTGATCCAGGATAATCATCCAATTCCAAATCCTTCCTGCCTCTGGAGATCAGGTCTTCTGCCACAGGTTCCAGCTTTGTCATTTCCATCTGCTTGCATGAAACAAATTAACAAAAGATGAGGAGAAAACACTGATGATCATCATATATATCCGAAGCCTAATTTACAGCTTCTGATATATCCTTTGATTCTGGGGAAAAAATTTAACAAACAAGCATAAGATCATTTACCCGAGGATTATTCCAATAAGCTACAGTATCTCGACTTTCATGCAATAATTTTCTTGTCCCTGTAACAAAATAAAAATAACGCTAATTAAGCCTCATGAACTCGAACAGAAAATTATCAGCCATTTTGAAATTTAAGTATTGGATCTTCACTCGATATTGAGATTGCGTTCAAGGAGATCCTAAGATTGGAGAGGACAAGTAGCATCACAAGAAGATGAAGGGTATTGCCTGCCTTTCTCATTACGCTAGCTCCGATCGATCGAGTTAATGATGATAATTATAATTTATTTCTCCGTAAGTTAGTTCTCCTTTTATAGTAAAATTATATATAATTAATGTGTGTGACTGTGTATATATATATGTATATGTAGTTATGGACCGGGGTAGGTGAAGCAGCGCACATATATATATATTACTTCACAAAAAGTCAAAAAAAGGCAAAGCGGACATGTTTGATTTATATGGAGGATTGCCAAACTGATCGTTTGAAACAAACCAAAAGACATCTCCCCAAATAAAATAAATAAGTAAATAAAGATGGTTCGTGGAGTTCCTATCTGCTCATCGAGCATTCACAATAGCTCATGTAAAATATATATTTTTTTATAAAATATATAAAAAGTTGATCAAAATATCCTTTCAATAAATTTTGTATTTTGATTTTTATTTTACATTTTGTTGCAATAATTCTCTAGATGTAGAGAATACTGTTAACAACTTTAAAATATTTTTAATTATTTTCTCTCTCCTTTAGACATATTTCTCTATTGCTTTTTTTTACCGTTGCTTTTGTTTACACCTTTTCTCACCCTGGTTTCATATTGGGAAGAATCCACCCTTTCATCCCTTCTTATTTATCTTTACGACATATGCTTATAAAAAATACATATAATATGACATAATTATATAACATAACTATATAATTAAATTTGGATTAATCTGAAATTTGACATAATTATATAATATTTTATATCAAGAAATATTGTAATTTCATTAATTGGTAGTTAGAAGAAATATTTGAAATGAATAAAAAATATTAAAAAAAATATTTAAATGATAGAAAGAAAAAATAGATAAACTGATGTATGATTTGTTGTAAAAATTAATATGTAAAATAAAAATAAATAAATTTTAGTGATGTATTTTGAAAAATAAGATAAAGGAAGCATTGAGAATTCCAAGTATGGAGTTGACGTGATCATGTAATATCTATCTGCTGACTTCCCAAAGGTCAGTGAGTATTAATTAAAATGTAGGCCGACTTGAATTCATTAATGGAATACCCTTAATAAAATAGAATATAATTAATCAAATCAAGATAATTAAGAAAAGATCTCGTTTGGTAAGTAAATCAACAATGGAAGTGGATCGAGGTCGATCATCCGATCATGACATGAGGATAGATAACCAGCTTTTGACTCCCACGCGTACAACCATTTAAGTGGAATGCTATCAGCTAGCTTTCGATCTCGATCGTGACTTTCTTTTTTGTAATTAATTTTCAAAGTTGGATTGTACGAATGGAGATCAAGAAGGTCTTTATCCTTCCTAGTAATTCATTGCACCCATTGAAAGAAAATTAAAAAAAATCTCAAATGGCTACATGCATGCAGGTGTAATAGCTAGGATCATTTCTATAATTACAAGAAAATTGAAAATATCAATTTAGTGCAAAATATAAGATGTACAATATCGTAATTAACCGTTTTATTTCTCATACTAATCCTAATTAATTAAAAATAATATATAAAATATCATATGTTTTGCATTAAATCAATAGTACTATTCATGATTTCAACTTAATTAAATCAATAAATTAATGAGAAGCCTTCTCTCCTTATCCAAAACGAAGAAATTGATAAAAATACGCTTGATTCCTGGCCTATTACCTGGCCGGCAGGCCCTAGATCGATTTTCTTCTTTTTTTTAATTTTTTTTTTTTTTAAAAAGAAGAAGAAGAAGAAGAAGAAGAAGATAATGGAAGATAGGCGTGCGCAACATCGTGTATGGTGAAAAGACTCCCAACTAATGACAGTATAAAGCTTTAAAAGAGAAGTGGGTCTTTCTGATCTGGTAAGACGTTGTTTTCTACTAGTTATAAGGGTTTTCTGGCCAATATGTCCTCATAGTTTTGCTTGCATATATGACACCTCCCTCATATCCCTTTGAATCCATCTATTCGAGATCAAGTTTGTGGAGCCAGTATTACAGATTAAAATGGTCAACAACTGGGCTAGCTCAAAAGTTAGTCCTAATGATCTATCTAGATCGAATAATGCTACTCATTATTCTAACTTTTATCATCTTTTTATCATTTTATGTTGTGTCATTAGATGATTGGAGATTATTTATTATATTTCATTTATAAACTTATCATCTAATGTCACATTATGAAGTGATAGAAATATAATAAAAATTAAGACGATGAATAAATTTTTTCATCAAGATCACTTTCAAGAATTGTCAAATCTGAGAATGCATGCCTTTCTTTTCTTTTCTGATTTCAATAATGTCCCATTTTCTGCAACTATAATCTTGACAAGACTTCCTGCTTATAAAAAGCTTGAGCCCATCTTATCACTATTGCTAAAACAATCAGAGGTAAGCACTTTAGGAGCAAGTAATCCTCTCTCCTTCCTCTTTCTTTCATGGTCGGCTGAAAAAAAATGAAAAAGTACTTGTGGAGCTCTTAACTTAGGCTAGCATACTGTTGAAGGCACTTTATAATGAGCTGCACGTGAATTTAACTCTTTTCTCTGATCTTTTTCCTGTTAACAGAAAACAAAAGAAAAAGAAAAAGAAAAATAGTATGCATATATAATTGTGCTTGGTATCATCGGCAGCATGCATATATGACATCCTTTTCATCGATCTATCTGTCTTGACAAGTTAAAAAGGTAGACGTTCCACTTTGATTTTTCTCGGCCACCTACGAGGAGATCAGTACACTTTTCCAAGCACTACGCGATATTATTCTTCCTCTTGATCAGTACGTACACTTTCATATGACTTTAGAGTGCGTGCAATGAATGGCGACCACAAGATGGTAATTCCTTATTTTTCTATTAAGTTTTTAGGTGAAAGACACTACTACTGATATGATAGAAAGGGATCGGACCAGGATCCGAAGAAATTAAACAAGGACGTTCAAGCTGAACCATGTATGGCCTATCAAAGGCCCCAAAAGTCATATATTCCGTTCACTTTAATTATATATACACACACACACATATATATATATATATATATATATTGGTTTTAGCGGCCAAATATTTAGGGACGAAACAGATTTCGTCGTTAAAAGGCATCATATATATATATATATATTATATATATACATATATACATATTATATATCGTGACTAAATATGTCTTTCAGCAACAAAAGTATATATATATATATATATATATATATATATATATATATGTAGGTGTCTCTAATTTTTTTTCAAGGTAAATTGTCACTATTAATAATTGATAAAAAAAAAAACTTACATCCATGACCAGATATATTCTGGGATGTCCCCGTAACAACAATGACATCATAAACAAAAATAAGGCATTTGGAGTTCCACCAGTACACTATTTCCTTTTGTGATTGGTTTGGTCATCACTATTACTGATACTCTTTACAGACAAACGTTCAAAAGATAACATTTTTTACCTAAACAGAGACTCAACCTCACTTTTCATAGAAATAGAGGATTCAAACTCTACAGACAAATGTCCAAGAGACAAACTCTTTTTTTTTTTATTTTAATTAACAATAAGGAAACCAAAAAGGAAATCAGAAAGATAGATGCGAAAAATGACGGATTACAGTTTGGACCAACTCCGGTAGACTTCGGAATCTGTGACGGCCCTTGAAGACAACACACTTGTCTTTTTTCAGCCACAAATGTTAGATTTGAAAGATTTGGTGAAGGTGAGTCCGGTGATCTGGCACGTGTCGAGAAGAGGTACTAAAAAATAACGCGCAGATGTGGGCGGCGTGTGAGAACCACGCACAATGATTTTCGCAAAACCACCACTTTCTTTCAAATGATTTTCAATATGTGAATCTACTTGTGCCGCATGCGTCTCTCGGGAGTTGCCAGAAAACTGTAGATTTGTCTTTTTTGGCCTTGAAGAAAGTAAAACGAAACTAAGCAAAAGAAATCTTGATAGACAAAGTTGGTGAATGGAGGAAGGAGGGAAGAAGAGGGAGGAGGAGGAGGAAGCCGAGACCTCCCCCCTTGGGCGAAAATCAGATTTGGATTCCTTGGTTTTTTATGAGAGAGAGAATGAGGCGCTAGAGTTTTAGAGAGAGAGAGAGAGACTAGATTCTCTAGGTACTATTAACTCTCAGGCTTTCATGACATTAAATAACTCTCCTTTCATGACATTAGTTACAAAGCTGTCTCTAAATTAAATCTCCTTTCATGACACAAAAGTTTCAAAGACGAGCAAAATCTTGTTTGACATTAATTAAATTTTCATAAATTGCAAAAGCTTCTAAGGGCCAGAGCCTCCCGAGCTCTGCCCCTTCCCAACCAATCGGACACAAGTCCCTTGACTTGCCGACTTTTGTGTTACAAGCTAAATCTCTAGATTCGCCACGATGCATTGGCTGAGGGCTAGAGCCTCCCGAGCTCTGTCCCACTAACAGCCAGTCAGACACAAGTCCCTTGACTTGCTGACCTTCGTTCTACAATTTGAGTCTCTGGATTCGCCACGATGCATTGGCTGAGGGCCAGAGCCTCCCGAGCTCTGCCCTACCAATAGCCAGTTGGACACAAGTCCCTTGATCCTTTTACCTTCGTGCTACAAGCCAAGTCTTTGGATTCGCCACGATGCATTGGCTGAGGGCCAGAGCCTCCCGAGCTCTGCCCCACCAACAACCAGTCGGACACAAATTCCTTGACTTGCCGACCTTCGTGCTACAAGCCCAGTCTCAAGATTGGCTGCGATGCATTGGCTAAGGGTCAGAGTCTCTCGAGCTCTGCCCCACCAACAACCAGTCGAACACAAGTCTCTTGACTTGCCGACCTTCGTGCTACAAGCCGAGTCTCTAGATTCGCCGCAATGCATTGGCTAAGGGCTAGAGTCTCCTAAACTCTGCTACTTCCCAGCCACTCGGACATAAGTTCCTTGACTTGTCAATCTTCGTGCTACAAGCCAAGTCTTTGGATTCGCCATGATGCATTGGCTCAAGGCTAAAGCCTCCCGAGCTCTACCCTACCAACAGCCAGTCGGACACAAGTCCCTTGACTTGCCAACTTTCGTACTACAAGCCGAGTCTCTGGGTTCGCCACAGTGCATTGGCTCAGGGCGAGAGCCTTTTGAGTTCTGCCCTACCAATAGCTAGTCGAACACAAGTTCCTTGACTTGCTGACCTTTGTGCTACAAGCTCAGTCTCTGGACTGGCCGCGATGCTTTAGCTAAGGGCCAGAGCCTTCCGAGCTCTGCCCATTCCTAGCCAGTCGGACACAATTCCCTTGACTTTCCTATCTTCGTGCTACAAGCACAGTCCCTTGACTGGTTGCAATACATCGGTTAAGGGCCAGAGCCTCCTGAGCTTTGCCCCTTCACAGCCAGTCGGAACACAAGGTGGGGCTTGCCGCACAAAAACAAGGATTCCGAACAAAGTAGAAACGAAGTAAAACAAAATGAAGTTACAAGCACAAGTACGCAAAGACAAAAAGGAAACTCAGCTTCGTGTGTGTGTTTATATGTGTGTGTGTGTGTGTGTGTGTGTGTGTGTGTGTGAGCCAAATTACAAAAAGTTTGATTACAAATGAAAGAAATGAAAAAATACAAGCAAAACATAAAGGGCCCAGAGCCCGTTCAAAGGAGCCTAGGACGATGAAGCAGGGGCGCCCAAGGGGAATGGGGGCTTTCCCAGCTTCTCGAGGTCCTTGGCAAATGCAAAAGCCAGATGGTCTGGCTCCAAGGACTCCAACTTCAAGGTGTTGAGATCCGCCTCCAGATTTTCTCGCAGATGGTCCCGAAGCCATTCAAGGCCCTCATTGTAGCTGTATCCCCATGCGGCATTTCGAATGGCCCAAGTGCGCTGAATTTGAGACTTGATCTCCTCCATGTACTCGGCGCTGCTCTAAAGGCCAGAGATCATGTTGTTCGCATGCAACAACTTGGCTTCAAGACTGTGGAGTTGAGCCTCTCTTCGTTGCACCTCGGCCTTCTGAAGTTGGACCTCCCAGACCAGGAAAAAATGCTTGAACATAAGTTGGGAGCATCACCTAACAGCCAAGGCCATCTCCCGGGCCAACTGGCTTTTCTCCCCTCGAAGCTCTAGGACCTCCTTCCGAAGATCCTCATCTCTCTTCTCTAAACCCTTTAGCGCGTCCCGAAGGCGTCATATCTCCATAGAAGCTTGGGTGAAGTCCACCTTGATGCTGGCTAGCTCCACCTTTAGCCCAAATTTTTTCCTCTTCACCTGCTGGACCTTGTCCCACAAGTCCATATGACGCTTCTTCAAATTTTCGAGGCCCTCTATCAGCAGGTCGCACTCAACTGACAGGGCATCGGTTTCCTGTTAAGCTTTGCGGACCGCCAAGCAGGCGAGGACATCAAGGGATCGGAGCGCCCAGACCTCCTCTTCGAGCTCCCCGTGCTCTTCGACGATGATGCCCGCCAACTAATTTGCGGCCTGCAAAGGGGGAAGGCGTTAGGAATAAAAAGATGAACTCCTTGCAAGCAAAGTTAAGAAAGAGGAGAGTCGTACTTGCGTGAAGAGAGGCCTCAACTTTTGAGCCTCCCGCTCAACTGCCTCGGCCCGGACCTACACGAAGCCCAGACCAGTGGACTGGCCGGGCCTTGGATCGGCACAGGAAGAAGAGGCCCTATCTGCCAACGACAGCATAGGCTGTGGTACATCCTCGACGGGCTCCTACGAAGGGCACACACCGTAGGCTTCTGGGACATTGACCCTGGTCCCCAGGGAAGGTTCCTCAGCATTGGGAAGTCCCTAGTCGATCATAGGTTGATCCCCCTCCTCTGCTGAGCATGGCTTGTCTGCTATAGGGCTCGGTGGAGGCACCCTCTCAGGGGAAGTGAAGTGGGAGTCCACCTCCAGATTTAGGGAGGATCGAAAGAGGGGGATTGGAACAACATGAAGTCATCACTTAGCTCCACGATGAAGGGGGACCTCAGGTACGCTTCCTCCCTGTCGTTGGTCTTTGGGACCCCCGAGCAAAAAGGGGCCCCAACATCTGGGAAGGCTGAACGGGCGACGTCTTCCCGAACAATGACCTCCGGGAGAAAAGGGGAGATCGGAGACTCAACATTGGGCAGAATTGGTGGAGTGGTCTCCTGAGCAAGGGACTCCTCGAAGTAAAGGGAAGAGTCCATGGCCACGCCCTTACGAGGGGCTGGCTGAGAAAAGGCGTCCAGAAAGACGGCTCGGAAGACCTCACCTTCTCCCTCCTCTTCAGCAAGAAAAATCAGGATGGGGGGGCCAGCAGATCTGACGTTGAGACAGATGTAGAGGGCCTCGGTGGCAGGAAGGAAATGGTCCCCAATGTAAAAGTGGCGGGGGCCGCTGGGCGCATAGGGGGAGCACCCTTGTATCCCCCGGCCTCGGAAGTCCCCCGAGTAGGAGGAGTAGGAGCGTCTGGGTGGTGCGTGCGCCGCGCGCTAGGGTCCCTTAGTGGAAGGAGCCGAGACCTTGGAACGTTCACTTGAGGGCTGCTTCTAAGCCCAGGGCGATGCTTTCCTTTACGGGTACGTTTTGCTTTGTTTAAATTATTTTTTTCGATGTGAAAAAAATGGGCCATGAAGATTAATATTAATTGCATGATGATATCTCTTTTCATTGCGATGCAAGTTGGGTACTTAGGAGAAAAAATTACTTGGGTATTTATCATAATTATATAAGAGAAAAACTCAATAGATTTTGCGAAAATAATAAGATGAAAAGACTTAACATTTCATTGATCCCTTGGTCCAAATATATACATAACGGGCACTTATTATATGATTAAAACATATATATATATATATATATATATATATATATTTTTTAAGAGTCAATAGCAACACACATAGCGACCCCGTTCCAAATTTATTAATAAGCCCTCACTTATGGCAGAGGAATATATATATATATATATATATATATATATTATATAAGTTGTATATTCTAAATTAATAATTAACTTGAATGACCAATCAATATCATCGATTAATTCAAAACTTATAATTGCCGTATATATATTAGTTAATTCGGATTAAAATAATTGCATTATATTAGTGGATCCACAAATAAAATAAAATAATTACATTTCGACCAAGATCAAAGTTTCAATATATTTCAAAGTTTCAATATAGGGGACGAAAATTCTATTTCAGTACATATTTTTGATCGGTACATGATCGGTATTCAAATTCTATTTCAAAGTGCCAACGGCATGATGGCAAACACCCACATCTCCAAAATGGAGATCATGGATTCGACCCCCTCTCCCAATGTATAAAAAAAAAATCTATTTCAAAGTATCAATATATTTCAGCATTTTTAATTTCCCCCATATATTAATAACATAATCATGGTTTCACTACAAGAGATTGTGTTTTTTTAGACAAAAACTTTTGTCTCAAAAAATACAATTTTCGTCCCAAATTATATTTGGAGATGTCTCAAATTTGTCTCGGAAAGACCGCCTCAAAAATTTTTTGGAGACTAAAATCAAAATTCATCTCAAAAAATTATTTTTAGAAATGAAATTGGACGGATCCAGTCGAAACCGTTTAAACGGATAATTTTATTTTAGACGAACCGATTTCGTCTCAATATATTGTTCGAATGAAATATTTCTTCGTCTGAACTGAGATGTCCATTAGAACAATATGAAATATTCATTCGAACTAATGTCCATATTTGATCATGTTTGAACAACGGAGTGTTCGAACAGATTTTATGCATTCGAACTAATAAATTTTTCAAACGACTTGTATTCGAACAAAAATTATGTCTGTTCGAACAGAAATTTTATTTTCGAAAATTATATCCGTTCGAACGGGACTTTGCACATAACTGTTGTTCGAACAAATAATTTATTGTTTGAACGTCTATATTTCTCTTTTGTCGTTCGAATGGGTTAGTTTTTGTTCGAATGGGTCTGTTTTGGTTCAAATGTAATTACAAATTGTAATTTACCGTTCGAAGTGTATTAATCATACAGATCAGAATTTAATTAAAAATACCATACTAATATTATGCAATTTGTAATTCAAACATTAATTGTTCAAATGTTTTGGAATATCATAATATAAATGCAATGAAAGAAAAGATAAATTTGAAGACTATGGTAGTGGCATAGAGTTTTGGGACATCATTGACTGGAATTGTTAAAACATTTTGTAGTTATTCAACTGCATCATCTCTTCTAATCTCGCCTCCAAATCCGCTGCTTGATCTAATTGGGCTAGCAATTCTTTTTCCTTGGATCTCAATCGTTATATCTCAAGTGCTGCTTCCTCTAATTCCTTAGTCTTGTCGTCATTCGATCTGGCTCGAGAATAGGATGATAATGATGAGGATGGTTTTACGCAACGTCCTAAGCCCCTCAAATATCCAGAACGTGATCCAAGAACTTGAGCATCGTTGACAGATGATGCATCATATGGATCCGCAACAGTTTCCTTAAGAGATATCATCTTGTCCTACAAAAATAAAAACATTTAAGTTAATATAAGTAACAAAAATATTATGTGACAATGTAATTAAAAAAACTTAAATTTACATAATTTGCCTCTACTTCGGGACTGACCCAAACACCATCATGATTTTTATGTGTTTTAGCATATAATTGGGTCAAATCATAGTCAGCGGGACTTTCTTCTTTCTGCAAAAGGAAAATTTATATTAAAACTTAAATCAGAAAATATGTATTATATATTAATATTTTACGGGCACTAAAATAACTTACCATTTTGTTAGATAAACGATGAAAATATTGAGACCCTGCATGATGATTTATCTTTAAATTTAATCTATTTGCTTTGTTCACAGTACTCCGTTGCTAAAAAAAAATATTAGTCTATATGTTTAATAGATCTGTGATATACTATTAAAAAAAGATAGCAGCGATATTACCTGATAAGCAGGATTTTCAAACATATCACAAACTTTCTCCCATTCGTTTGGTGGAATTGCTTGGAATGGATTTTGGGGCGCCTCTATTGTAATACTGAACTTCTTATAATGTGCATGGGATCGACCTTTGTACCTCTGAAATGCATTTGACATCAGTTTCTCAACCGTTAATCGATCGTCTCTTTGGCCAAAATTAAACTCAAACTCAAACAATTAGTATAAATACAAAGTAACTTGAAAGTAACATGTTATATACTTAGTTGCTTGAGATGTATCTTATTATCAAACAACGGTTTTTATGTAGTCTTTCACATATTGGGGAACTTTAGACCAAGAGGATATAGCAATCGGTGCATACGTGCAAGTAAGTGTACCAACATAAGAAGCAAGCCACGCTGCCAAATCTCCGGAGTCACCGATGTGATCATCAGAAATATCAACCTTGATTTTACCAACTTTCCATATTTTCTCTATGCAGACAACCCTCGTAGTGCCTCAACCTCGGCGCTTGCTTACAACAACTATATATACAGTAATTAAAGCATAACTTTTTAATTAAATTAATTTATTTTATAGATATATTACTTAAATTGAGAATAAAATATGATATGTTAATTTGATAAAATACCTTATTCTGGGCCTAGTGATGTTGGCTCATTATTCATGACAGGTGAGCCACACGAGAAGTCAATAATGGATGGGGATGGCACACGTGTTGCTTTGCGTTTGGGAGACATATTTATTTGAAATTGTAACAAATTATTATTCAAACAAACGTTATCATAACTTTTATATGTTAATATTACTTACAAAAATTCATGTTTGAAATTCTTTCACTATCCATTTTGCTGGACTAGTCGCCCTCATCCTCACTAGACACTTCAGTTGATTCATCTTCTTCTGATATTTCACCCTCAATTACTTTGGGTTGAACATCTTCTCTACGCAATGGGACTATATTATATTGGCTTAGATCAACAAATAGATTGATGCCTACTTCATTTTCTTGATATGCTTCTTCATTTGTTGGACTATCAACTTGTTCATGTGGTTCATCTGCCTCTAGAATGTAATCATATACATTTCTTGGTGCAAACTTCTCCACTACCCTCCATTGATTTCCGTACTTCAGATCATCTAAATAAAAAGCTTGATAAGCTTGGCAAGCGAGAATGAAATGATCGTCCTCATACCATGTGCGAGATGTATTGACACTTACAAAATAATCATCGTTACGCACTCCCAACCTAGGATTTGAAACATCCCACCAATTACATTTAAACAACCAGACCATATATCCCCCCACGTCCTTTAACGCTATGATATCTTCCACAATTTCGTAGAAGTCAATGTTATCATCCTCATGGCTTCCTTCAACTACGACCCCACAATTTTGAGTTTTCCTATATCGTTCTCTATCAGTTGTGTGAAATATATATCCACGCACCAAACATATTGAGTACTGGATGGCCCGCCTAGACGGACCACATGCTAGAGCATACAGTTCTGGTGAGATTTCTTCTAAATTTTTACCATATTTCAATGCAACCTATATTAATAAATATTATTATTTAGAAAAAAGTAGAATTTACTGGTATGAAATTCGTATTATAAAAAGGGGTTTAATAGTAATACCGTATGTTCAAACCACGAGGCAAATTCCTTTTTGTGCGTCTTTTCTACGTCAGTTACACCATTCGAGTGAAATAGTTGTATATGTTGTATGTGCATGTTCATGTGAATGTTTAATTTGTATGAAGTTATACTATATTATTATACATAAACTTAAATATAATATTGATTTAGATAATCATCACTAACCTCAAGTATTGATCAATCTCTGCGCAGTTATTCAAGACATACCATCGAGCTCTTTCAAACTCTCGCTCAAATAGATCGTAGCCCCCTTGTGCGCCTATGGGACGCACAGTCTAGGAAAATACAGTAAATATCGATGAGACTCTCATCTCTCGCCTACCTTCATAATTTCGGTCTGGTCTTGTAAATCTAGTATCAGTCCCACGAAAATACATTGAACAAAAAGTATGCCACTCATTATTAATATATGACTCTGCAATTGAACCTTCTGGACGAGTTTTATTCCCCACAGATCGCTTAAGTTTTCCTAAAAACCGTTCAATAGGATACATCCATCTATACTGAACCGGGCTAGCGACTAAAGCCTCACAGGTAGGTGCACAGTCAAATGAACCATTACATCAAAGAATAAAGGCGGTTACAAACTCTTCAATTTGCACAATATTACTGCAATGTCAGCTTTCATTTTTAACAATGCATCAACTTTCAACATTCTACTACAAATATCTTTGAAAAATCCCTCTAATTCTGTGAGAGCTGTACGAACATCTCGAGTAAGCTTTCCACGCACACCAACCAGCAACAGACGCTGTAGAAATACATGACAACCGTGACTTTTAAGACTAGTTATCTTCCAATCATGTGGTCGAACACATCTTGTCATGTTTGAAGCATAGCCATCAGGTAATTTGATTTTCATAAACCAATCACAAAATTTCTTTCTCTCATCATTTGAAAGTGTATACCATCCGGTGGGCATATAAGCTGACGACCCATTATCTTGCAAATACAACTCCGGTCTTATCCTCAGCTCCTTTAAGTCTTTACGAGAGTTAGTTATATCTTTTGTCTTCCCTTCTATTGACATCAGAGTGCCCAATATATTCTCACATATATTTTTCTTGATGTGCATAACATCTAAATTATGGTGCAATGTCAAGGTATACCAGTATAGCAATTAAAAAAAATACTTTTTTTCTTCCAATATAACTCCACTGTTTGTCGTTTTCTCTTTCGAACTCTTGTATATTTTCCAAATCTGTTTTCTGAAACATCCCTCAATTGCGCAATAATATAATTCCCAGACAACTCTAGCGGTGATGCCCTGCGCTCAACCCTTCCATCAAACATCGCTCTATTTGAACGCCATCTATGATGAACATGTGGTAAATAACGACGATGTCCCATAAAACATAATTTCCTACCATGACTCAACCACTAAGACTGTGTATCTTTATTGCAAATAGGACAAGCCATTTTACCTTTTGTGCTCCAACCAGAAAAATTTTCATATGCTGGAAAATCATTTATTGTCTACATCACTGCAACATGCATCTTGAACTCCCCCGACGAGGCCGCATCATATGTACCGACACCTTGATCCCACAACTCTTTCAACTCTGCAATCAGTGATTGGTATGTTATCTCTATATTTTAAGTTTATGTTTTAATTTTAGTGCATAATATTTGTAATTATATTTAATTATTTTTATTTTATAATTAAATTTTTTATAAGTATTAAACATTAATTTAATTATTAACAATTGCTATGTTATATTTATATTTTAAGTTTCTATTTTAATTAATTATATTATATTATTTTTTAAGCAATTACTGTATTATATAATTATATTATATTATAATTTAAGCAATTACTAGGATGTTGTTCTAACAAGATTCTTATTGTACAGGATCCCGTTCGAACGAAAATTATAGTGTTCAAACGGGACTAACCCAGATTCAAGATAAGAAACAAAGACAAAACATTTGCCACAAAACACAATTTTCATAATCACAATCTCATAAGATGTATATTGGCATAGTATCCATTGTAAATGGGATTGGACAAACATAAATATATCAAAAATCTTAACATAATTAATTAAAAACTATAAATTATCAAAAATCTAAAAATTATAAATATTACCTTGAATTTAAGCAATCCAAACAAAAGTATCAATCCACAATACCTACAAAAGCATAAAACACATTATGAGAAAACCTAAATCATTTGCAATAAACTAACATTAATAAAACTCGAAATACAAAAAACATAGAACAAAAAAAAATAATACCTTTTATAAACCTCTCCTCTCTCTCTCAAGAATCTCTTCTCTCACTAAGTCTGTTCCTCTCTCTCTCTCCACAACACTCTCTTACACACACAAAATCGTCTGCCTCCAAATAAATTTTCATCAACTGTGAAAATGAACTGGAGGTTGAGGTATTTGAATCTGTGAAGTCTCGTTCGAACTGGACATTTACTCCTTCGATTAAGAAAATTTCGAATAGGCGCCAAATCTGCTGTGATTTATTTCACGTTCGAACGTGTAATTTTGTTGTTTGAACTAACAAATCAGAAT
The DNA here is from genome assembly GCA_022457165.1 of Juglans mandshurica. Taxonomy (NCBI): domain Eukaryota; kingdom Viridiplantae; phylum Streptophyta; class Magnoliopsida; order Fagales; family Juglandaceae; genus Juglans; species Juglans mandshurica. The sequence continues at coordinate 12,486,755 of CM039621.1, read as the reverse complement.
ATTCATTGGCATATTCTTCAAATGTAGACAAGCTCAAAGGGTATTTTCGTAACACTGTTCAACCAGTGCATTCGAATGATGAATTTTCACGTTCGAATAAACAAACATTCAGAGTATTTGCCACAAAATTTCCCTCCAAACACATTCCACGAGATAAAATCGTTCGAACGGGACGTTATTGGGTTCGAACCAATCACAAAATATTTTAATAATATATAGTATATAATAACTATATATTATAGCAACTATTTTATATTATAATTGATAATATATAATGTACTACAAGTCTAATAGTTAATATAATACTTATATTATATAGTAACTATTAATATATAGTACTTATTAATATATATATATATATATATATATACTTTTGCTCTTCTGATTTTGCACTATATATTATATAACTTACTACCTTATAATATAAAATATAATAAGTATAGTTATAGTAACTTATAATAGTAACTAGATAGCAACTAGTTACTATACTTATGATAACTTATAATTCTTACACTGTAGTAGCTATATAACTAATAGCTACTATATATATATTAACTATATTAACTAGTATAATTATCATAACCTATAATATATATAGTAACTATATATATAATACTTACACTATAGTAGCTATATAACTAATAACTACTATATCTATATTTATATTAATTATATTAACTTGTATAGTTATCATAACTTATAATAGATATAGCTATATAGTAACTATATATAATACTTACACTGCAGTAGCTAAATAACTAATAAATACTATATATATATTAACTATATTAACTTGTATAGTTATCATAACTTATAATAGATATAGCTATACAGTAACTATATATAATACTTACACTGTAGTAGCTATATAACTAATAACTACTATATATATATTAACTATATTAACTTGTATAGTTATCATAACTTATAATAGCTATAGCTATATAGTAACTATATATATAATACTTACACTATAGTAGCTATATAACTAATAACTACTATTTCTATATTTATATTAATTATATTAACTTGTATAGTTATCATAACTTATAACAGATATAGCTATATAGTAACTATAAATGATATTTACACTGTAGTAGCTATATAACTAATAACTACTATAGTTAATAACTACTATAGCTATATAGTAACTATATATAATACTTACATTGCAGTTATATAACTAGTAACTATAGTTAGTGTTATAATATTATATAAACTATACGAGTATAGTTATCATAACATATATATAGTAACTATATAATTAATTCATTGTAATTATACTAAGTACTTAGTATGTACTTAGTATAATAGAATAAATATATTTACAAATAATATATTAAATATATTTTAATTAAAAGTATTATAATACTATTGTTAGTTTTATTTTTATACTTTTGTACTTTGTAATATTAGTATTTTTATATACTACTATTAGTAATATAATTATAAATATATTAATATAATAACCGTTCGAACGGATATTTATCTAGTTCGAACTAAACGCCACGGTCATTATAGACGTAGTTTGAAAACAATTCTACAAAATTCTCTCATTCGAACCAGCAACCGCCGAGAGCCTCCGAGTTTGCCTCTTATCTCCGCTGTGAAAACCGCCACTCAACCGCCGTAGCAACCCCACATTTGAACTTCTAAGAGGTATGGGTCAACTCTCCACCTCTATTGTTTAGTTTTTTGCACGAATGGGTTGTGTTTGGGGGGTATGGATTTCGAATCCGAAATCCACCCATTTTGGTGTATTTCGTAGAAATAACATCAAAATAATCGGTAGAAATGATTGGGCTTCACTCCTTAATCATTTCTACCGATTAAAACGAAGGATAACATCTAAATAGGAAGTTTTTCAGTTCAGGGCTGAGTCAACTCAGCCATGGCTATTTGACTTCTTCCCGTTCGAACTAACTCTAGTCCGTTCAAATGCTTAGTTGCCAAACAACATTATTTCTGTTCTAACAACATAAATTCGTTCGAATGAACAAATTTTTTCAGTTCGAATGAACAGAACAGTCATTCGAATAGATTTGATAGTTCGAACAGAATATGTTCCGTTCGAACAAATTATTTCAATATACTATAATTCTTCAATAATATAATTTAAATATTATGGTTAATTATATTCTTACTTTCCTTATGGTTAAACAGTATATCAATGGCATCCAGTGGAAGAAAACGTGCGAGTGATCAGCCCAGCCAAAGTAGTGGAGCAACTCATGCTCAGGAGACGAGGCCGATACTTGTCGAGCATCCAATCATTTTGTCTGACTTCTCCGATCTTTCATGGGAGGGACGGAGCATACAGTCCATCTTCACCGAGCGGAGATGGATACCGATCTGTGAGCAGCTGGGGACTGCATATCCAGAGATGGTCGGTGAGTTCTACCGTGCCATGGGAGAACTTAGCGTTGATGCTCTGTTCTACACCCTATTGGTTCGGGGAGAGAGTATTAATTTCTCTCCCTGCATTACTGTTGAGTTCCTTGACATCCTGCGCGTGGCCGACACATATCCTGCAGCGGCTACACGGGGACCAGCGGCTGCACCATCTGATTCCGACACACCGGCCGCATCCTCCACGCTAACCCCGAATGTAGATTCGGATGGTAATGAGGATGAGGATCTACCTGATGATGGTTTCATAGAAGATTAGGTGCGTCAGCTAGTGCGAGACCCATTGGCTCCTCCATATGATGGGAGCAAGGTGATTCGACAGGCCGATTGTATAGCATTTTTTAGAATGCTTAATTTGATTGTCGGCTATAACATCGATCCGAAAAAACACAAGACTGATTTTGGGATCGATCGAGCCAAATTTTTACTACGGATAGCACAGAGGGATCCCATTGATCTGGCATTGTATTTATTCCTTCGCATTCGATCGGAGTCACGATTTTCCAGTGGAGATAGTCTACCATTTGCACTGCTGATATCTAACCTTCTACTTCGATCGGGGGTTACAGTGTCGACCACTAAATGTAGGTCGCCACAGATAGGGCCCCTTAACAAGATCACATTCAGCAAGAGTAAGGAGCACTTGCGGAAAACTGCACCAGAACAACCGAGTAATCCTCCCACAGATCCGACTTCTAGTAGTGCTGCTGCTGTTGAGAGACACCTTCTTGGGGCTACTTCGGATCAGGTACGAGCTCTATTTGTGGAGTTCGTTGAGCCCATCAGGGAGAAACTTAGGGATCTGAAATGATCTATTAAAATGTTGCAAGAGGAAGTTGATCTACTAAGGACCCAATGATCTTTTTAGTTATTATTTTTCTTTTTTATGTTGTATTGAACATTTATATTTGAAATGTAATTAATGTATAGTTTTTATTTTTCATGTTTACTATTTTGTTTATTTTTTTCATTTTACTTGTTGCTCATGATAATATAAAAAATGATACTATTTTTAAAGCTATATTTATATAAATTTAACATAAAAGAAATCACTATAAAGTTTTGAAGTTAATTACATAAAATTAATTTATAAATTTATAAATATTTTAACTCACTGCAAATCATAATATATAATATATACACATTTGTATATTTTGAAAATGATAACAAATTAATGGGAAAAATATTTATTAGTTTAATGGAAAAAATATATGCACAAATCCATACTAATAATAAAATTAATTGAAAAAATTTCCGTTCGAACAAATAAATTTAAGTTCAAGCGGTTATTAACTTTTCCCGGGAAAAATAAATTAATTTCCCGGCCAATATTATTATTCGAACAGATTATATACTGTTCGAACGAACATTAATTCCATGTTCAAATCTATTTTGTTCCATTCTAACGGTTTTGTTTGTCACAAAATATCTTGTTCGAATGAATTGTTTTCCGTTCAAACGAATTTCGTAGCTCAGGCTTTTTTGGAGACGAAATTATTCGTCCTTAACAAATTTCGTCCCTAAAAGTCAAATTTCTTTGTAGTGTTTCTACTTTCATAGTCAAAATAACAAAATAAATCTAAAGAAATAAAAAGATGAACTAAACGATTGGGAGTATATTATGAGATTATCCTTGCATATACATAATGGGAATACAAGGGTGATCAAAAGAAAATAGCGGACAAAAGATATAATATGGAATGAGAGGAATTATAAAAAAAAACAAATAAAAGTATAGAAGCAGTACTATATAAGGAAGCACTATATATAGCCACAAAGAGATATAATAAAAATAAACATATATACTGACATGATTGTATATAATACGTTCGATCAACTACTGTATAAAAAAAATAATTTTACAATCTAACATATCACATCAAGTTATATCAGTTTATAGATTTATATTTGTAAATTAAAACATTTTTTTATAAAGGTATGTTATATGAGTGAATAGTGCACTCAACATCTAGAGATAGAGTTGCAGTGATAAATTTGTAGATTGAATTTCTTTTATATATAATCCAATAGAGATGGTATTTTGACAAGTTGTTCATTAGATCCAGATAATTTTTAATTTTTTCGTACAGAAGGGACAAATGCTCCTTGTTTTTTTTTTTTTTGGTGGGCCGGAAGGTACATATCAATACCGGGACTAAGGGCTGGTTTAGATATAGAAATTATTTCATCTCATTTTATTATTATAAAATTTTTAAATTTTTATATAAAATATAATAAATAGTTTAATTCTTTTAAATTTTAAAATAATAATAATATTAAAAATTAATATTATAATAATATTATATTTAACTCATCTAAAACTATCTCATTTAATCTCATCTCATCTCACTATTTAAACGAATCCTAATACGAGTTTATATATGACAGAATTTATGGTTATAAGTAATGAAATTGAAAGTAATAATTTTTGGAGGAAAGTGTCATTTGTCCAAATGTTTAGTTTTAATCCATAAGAGAAAATATATTCTGCAGCCTACTGTGCGCTGCAGCCGCACCACACTGCACTGATGGAGTAAAAAAAAAAAAAAAAAACCACAGCACGGGTGTGCTGCGGCTATGGGCTGCTGCCCAGAATAGCTCAATCCATAAGGAAGAATAAAATATCACCACTACAACTGGTCCTTAATAATTAATTGAGTTTTCAATGATTTAAAATTCTCAAAACTTTTCATAATTTCTTTTTCAACTATCATTTAAACAATTTTTTTTAATTCTAAATATTTAGATTTTTTCATCTAATCGTTACAACTTTTACAAATTAATTTCAAAACAAAACACAAAAATCAATATAAATTTTTTAAAATTTTTAAAAAATAAAAAAATTATATTCAAATAATTTTTAAGTTTTATAATATTTTTATTCAATTATTTATCTCATTTCCCAAAATTTAATATAACATCTTAACTCAAATCATTTCATTATTATAACTCTCGTTCTGTCAAATTTCAAATTTATCACAAAATTCCAAATATCCGAACGAGCGTTCTGTCAAATTTCAAATTGCTTGATCTCAATCCTTGGGTCAAGTTTTTCATCTATTTTCAATGATGATATGGACCTCATGCGCAGGTCAAACCTAGCTAGTAATAAGATGCCCTCATTTGTGCAAAAATCCAACGCAGGTGGACGGATTAACCGAAAGAAAGAGGTAATTTCACGGAATGAATTTTCTTGTGCATTCATCCTATATAAATATAACATATCTTCAGTTTACAAATGATAAGCTTTGCTAACAACTAACAAATCTTCTATAAGAACATATTGTTATAAATAATACTTATCAATTAAGATAGGAATCATGTGATAAACAAAGTTTATCTAGATAAGCCTAAGTGCAAGGCCGGCTCTCCAGTGGCAGAACCAGAAATTTGTTGTAGTGTGGGCCGTGCAAAGCTAAAACTATAATACAATATTTTTTATTTTATTTTTGAGTCAAAATAATTTATAAGATCACAATAAATTTATAGAAGATGCTAAGATAATTTTTAGAGAGGAAACCAATACAATATGAGATAATATAATCCTATTAAATCATAAAAAGACTAATACATTTTTTTTTTCAAACTTTGGGGGGGCCATGGCCCCCCTGCCCCTATGTAGGTCCACCACTACGGCTCTCTCATAAGGCGAGTTGGGCGGTTGCCTAAGGCCCCATAGTGAAAGAAAGCATAAAAAAATAATTAAGTAAAAAAATTTAAAAAAAAACATTATCTATACTAAACAAAGAAATTAAAAGCTCATGTCTAAAATAATCAAGCCAACGGTAAAAAAAATATTAATAATTATAAAAAGAAAATATAAATTTCTATTGAATTACAGACGCTGCAACTTCCCTTAGGAAATCCAAAACTCACAATAATGATTGTAATTTAATGGTTTCAATCTACCTCTACGAAATCCAAAAAAATCCAACGGAACATCTCAAAAACTCTGCTTTTATACCTGAAATCAATAAATCTTATTTCATACCTTTTGTATTTCACTCTCCATTCTCTAATCTCTCTCTTGCATCCATGCCTATCTTGCTCGTATGCACTAGCAGCCTCTCCATCGTCTCTAATCGTACCATCAAAAGTTGAGCAACTCTGTTGTGTAGCCTGTGTTTTGAAGGTAAATGAAGCTGAATCGCTAATTAATCTAAGTATTAAGCTGTCGTTTCACATTTGTATATAAGAGTGTTTGTTTTATATATTATATATGCGGTGAACTGTGAGTCTATGAAGGTATGTGGCAATAAAACAACCACGTCAACGTTACTGTTTGGAAGAATTTTCCAGAACATCCATGGGACCATGTCCCTTGGTTTTTTTTTTTCTTCTTCAATTAATTGATGCTTCACAATTTGCATGGCCCATGGGCCAGAGCACCTATGAATTATTTTTCAAATTTTTATTATTTTTCTTTTTATTTTTTCTAGTCTATAATTTATTTGTTGATTTTGGATGTTAACATTAAGATATTTTATTTTATTGTGCAGATTAATAATTTTATGTAAAAGTAAAGGTCATTTGTTATATAAAAGCGGATCTCGTTTGCTAAATCAAGTTCTATTGTTTTATATTAATATTTATTTTTTCTAGAATATTCATAACCACAGTAAAATTTTATATAGTGGATATTGTTCTTTTCTACTAGAAAATATGTCTAATAGAAAATATGCATCTGGATATAAAAAACTTAAAAAAAAAAAAGAGAGAAGAATGGAAAAATTGATTGAATCTCAAAAATGATCTTTAAATAAATTTGTTACTAACAATAAACAAAATATAGTAGAAAATTTAGGTGAAACATTTGTAGATGATTAAGAAACACACCAAATAGGACCACAAGATGACAAAATAAATCAATAAATACAACAAAAGGGATATGGAGATAATGAAACAACCCAACAAACCCAACAAAAGGGATATGAATAGAGTACAGAAGAAAATAAAAATATTAAAGACATATCTTATTCTATTCCTTCAAATATTTATGATCCAGCTCAACGGAAATATGTTGATAATGGCTAGTGTATTCAAAAGACTTGAATAGAGTATTCTGCTTTTGTTGCAAGTTGTTTAATTCAAATCTTAGTATCAGCCAACTAGCTAATGAAGGAACTAATGACGGGAAAAATCTTAGTGCTAAGCTTAAAAGCCATGAAACAACCAATGAGCATATAACTGATATTACTGCTTGACTTGATTTAGAATTGAGACTGTTAAGAAATAAAACAATTGACAAAAAAGTCCAAGAACAACTTAACAAAGAAAAATATCATTGGAAAAAAAGTGTTATTGAGAATTGTTGCTATAGTAAAAACCCTTAGTAAAAATAATTTACCATTTCGAGGACAAAATGAAAAGATCTACCAAGAAACTAATAGAAAATTTTTAAGTCTAATTGAAACGATTTATGAGTTTGATCCAATACACATTCTACGTATTCAAAATAGTGAAATTCATAATCATTATCTTGGGCATAATATACAAAATGAATTAATACGCTTGCTAGCAACTGAAATTAAAAACCATATGATTAAAAAAAAATAAAGGAAGCAAAATATTTTTCAATTATACTTGATTGTACCCCAGATGTAAGTCATCAAGAACAAATGTCTCTCATACTAAGATGTGTTAATATTTCAACAAGCCCAATAAAAATAGATGAACATTTTTTAGAATTTATTAAAGTAGATGATACAAGTAGAAAATGTATTCTCAATGAATTATTAGATGCAATAAAAAGTCTTAAACTTGATATTAATAATGTTCGAGGTCAAAGTTATGATAATGGGTCTAATATGAAAGGAAAACAGCAAGGGGTGCAAAGAAGATTAATTGATATAAACCCCAAAGCATTTTACACGCTATGTGATTGTCATAATCTTAATCTTATTATATGTGACATGGCTAATTCTTGTCCTAAAGCTATATCATTTTTTGGAATAGTCCAACGTATTTATTCTTTGTTTTCTTTATCAACAAAGCGATGGAAAATTTTACAAGATAATATGTCAATTCTAACTCTTAAGCCACTCTCACAAACACGTTGGGAAAGTCGAATTGAAAGTATCAAAGTAATAAAATTCCAAGCTCCACAAAGAAGAGAAGCTTTATTGCAACTAGCAAAAATAACTGAAGATCCTAAAACAAAAAGTGAAGCTAATTGTTTGGTAGCATATGAAATTGAGAACTTTGAATTCATATTAGGCATGACCATATGGTATGATATATTATTTGTGGTCAATATTATAAGTAAAAGTCTGCAATCTAAAGATATGCATATAGATGTTGCCATTGATCAGTTAAAAGGTCTTATATATTTTTTTTTTCAAGATTATAGAGAAAATGGATTTAAATCTGCTATGATTTCATCAAAAGAGATTGCAATTAGTATGGAAATAGAACCTGTATTTAGAGCAAAACGAATAAGTCATAGAAAAAAACAGTTTGATGAAAATGTCAATGAAGAGATAACACAATCTGTTGAAGAATCTTTTAGAATTAATTATTTTTCATTTCTAGTAGATCAAGCAATTTCTTCAATTCAAAACAGGTTTGAACAATTTCAAATATATGAAAATATTTTTGGTTTTCTATTTGATATCAATAAATTGAAATCACTTGACGATGATAGTTTGCAAAACAATTGTCTTAGTCTTGAAAGCTTTTTGAAATATGATATTGATGGTTTAGATTTATTTTCTGAACTAAAAGTTTTATAAGAAATTTTACCAGTAGTAGAAAGCACTCCTATTAATATATTAAATTATATAAAAAGACTTGATTCTTTTCTAAATGTATATATCGCTTACAGAATTTTATTGACAATACCTATTACTGTTGCTTCTGCAGAAATAAGTTTTTCAAAATTAAAATTGATAAAATCTTATTTAAGATTAATAATGTTGCAGGAAAGATTAAATGGACTAGCCATATTATCAATTGAGAAGGAGATATTAGAAGAACTTGAATATAAAAATTTAATTAGTAATTTTGCATCTCAAAAAGCAAGAAGAATAATTTTTAAATAAAAATATATTTAAACATAACTTAATTAATTTGATATAAGAAAAATGTCTCGTTTTAACTTATCGCCTTAGGCCTCAAAATCTATTGAGCCGGCCCTGCCTAAGTGCTGTTGCAGATAACTATTTCTTACTCATTATAGTTGACTAGAACTCTTTAACTCAAGAGGACTCTAAGCACTATTGTTGCTGCTGTGTCATTTCTTTAACAGCCCCACTCAAACTCATGGGAGGAGCTATAACCATGAGTTTTTCTCGAAGAAATAAGAACCTAGAAGAAAGCTCCTTTGTAAAAATATCTGCACATTGCTCATCTGTAGAGATATATTTAGTAACAATATCCTTGTGTAAAATTTTATCTCTAATAAAATGCTAATTTACTTCAATATGCTTAGTTCTTACATGAAAGATTGGATTAGAAGCTAACGCAAGTGCACCAAGATTGTCACACAAAATGCAGGGAGGTGACAAAAGATGAACCTTAAGTTCCTTGAATAACATTCTCAGCCAATACATCTCTGCTGTTACTATTGCCATAATTATGTACTCTACTTCTATGCTAGATCTAGATACAACAAGTTGCTTCTTAGCTTGTCAGGAAATTAAGTTAGGACCAAGGAATACCCTATAGCCACTTGTAGACCTACGATCAATAAGGTCATCAGCCCAATCAGAATCACAATATGCTTGAAGTTGTATAGGTCCTGCTGCGAAGTATAAGCCATAGTCTAGAGTCCCCTTCAGGTATCTAAATACTCTTGTTGTTGCTTTGAAATGAGTTGTAGTAGGAGAGGAAACAAATTGACATAATTGATTTACTAAGTAAGAAATGTCAGGTCTAGTGAGAGTACAATACTGCAGTGCTCCAACTAGGTGTCTGTAGACTGTTGGATTTGGTAAAGGATCTCCATCAAACTTGGACAATTTTCTCCTTGATACACAAGGTGCTTAGTTGTGTTGGCACCTACCATGTCAACACAATCTAGTAGATCAGCAATATACTTGGCTTGACTAAGATGAAGCCCTGTGTTATTTCTGCAAACCTGTATTCCTAAGAAATAGGAAAGTTCTCTAAGATCCTTGAGTTTAAACGCAGTTTGTAGTTTGAAAATAAGTGTATCTAGGCTAGATAAATGTGTGCCAGTTATGATAATATACATAAATCAACATAAATATGTGCACAGATGACTTTTGAAGATAAAATAGTGAAGTGTCAACCAATAAACCAGTGAATCCTAAATTATGTAAAACTTGAGTGAGCCTATGAAACCAGGCCCATGGTGCTTGTTTTAGGCCAAAGAGTGCTTTCTGAAGTTTACACACATAGGTTGGATGTTGAGAGTTAAAAAAACCCATAAGCTGCTTCATATACACCTCATCAGTTAGGTGTCCATGCAAACATGCATTGGACACATCTAACTGCTTAATAGGCCACTGAAATGTAATTGCAAGGCTGAGTAGCAGTCGTATGGTTGCTGGCTTAATAACAGGACTAAATGTTTTAGAGAAATCAATGCCATCTGTTTGCTCAAACCCCTTGACTACCAATCTAGCCTTGTACCTCTCAATAGAACCATCTGGCCTTTGTTTTAGCTTATAGACCCATTTATTTCTGATAATATTCCTGTTGGATGGCCTGGGACAAATGGACCAAGTACCATTATCTAGCAATACTTTGTACTCACATTGCATAGCAACAAGCCATTTGGGATCTAAGGTTACTTGAAAGAAGGAAGTAGGCTCTTAAGGAAGTGAGGTTACTACTAGTGTTTTGAGAAGATGCTTGGTGGACTTTGCTAAATGATATAATTGAAAGTCTGGAAATGACTTAGGCTTGAAAGTACCAGCCATTGATCTGGTGACTATATGTGGTGAGGAGGGTTGAGCTAGAGAGATAGGACTTGTCTCAGGAATGGAAGGAGCAAGTGTAGTTATACCTGTCTCAAGAGTATGAGAGACAGAGGAGATAGGACTCAAGTTTTCTGGTATAGAAGTTGTCTGTAGAGGTGTAGAAGAACCAGGATGAACATGTTGAGGTGTACTGGTGAGATTTGAAGTAGAATAGTCTATAGGATTTGAGGATTGATAGGACTGAATAGGCATGGAGTTAGAGAAATAAAATTGAGAAAGATCCAAAAAAATACATTTTTGTCATAAAGTAGAGTCTGTAAGATGGGATCCATCTTGTGCAGGAAACAATTCTTCATCAAATACAACATGCCTTGATACATAGATTCTATTACTGGACAAATCAAGACATTTATAACCCTTTTGATCTGGGTTGTACCCTACAAAGACACTGCTTACTATGGAATTGGAGTTTGTGTTTAGTGTAGGGTTTCAAGAGAAGGTAACATGCACATCCAAAGACCTTTAGGAAAGTGTAGTCAAGTTCTTTATTGTAAACTTTGGTGTAGGGAGTGTCATGCTGGAGCACAGGTGTGGGTAATCTATTGATTAGGAAAACAACAGTTTGAAAGGCATTAAGCCAGTATTTGGAAGGCAAATATGACTGAGCCAACAGTGCAAGACCTGTTTCAGTAATATGTCTGTGCTTGCGCTCAACAATCCCATTTTATTAGGATGTATGAGGGCAAATGACTCTATGATGAATTACATTGTCATCAAGATATTTGGCAAATAATTGAGAAGTATACTCTCCACCTCCATCACTTTGAAACGGTTTTATTTTGGTGGAGAGTTGATTTTCAATTATGCTCTTACATTGAACAAAAGTAGAGAAAAATTCTGATTTATGTTTGAGGGGAATGAGCCAAGAATAATAAGTGAAATCATCCACTATTATTGCATAATATTTGCTGTCATTTATTGATAAAATAGGAGAAGTCCAAATATCACTATGGACAATATCTAAGGGAGCAGTAGTTACATGATTGAGGACTTAAAGGGAAGTTGTTTATTCTTTCCTAGCTGACATGAGACATAGATGGACTGATTGGAGTCAAGTTTAGACACGAGTTGCTGATTTTTTAGTACATGCTGAAGCATAGATTGGTGAGGATGACCCAATCGATTATGTCAAACTGAGGTAGTGGTCTTGATGCCAGCCACAACCATAGGTGATATTGTCTTATTCATGTCTAATTGTTTTGGCTTCACGGGAATGAGTCCATCCTCACTAGGCCCCTATAGTAGAATCTTCCCTGTGGTTTTGTCCTTCACAACAAAATTTTTATTTGTTAGCTTAAACTAGGAATGATTATCTCTACAAAAACGATTTATAAAGAGTAAGTTGGTCGAAACATCAGGACAATGAAGTATATTTTTGAGTTTAACAGTAGAAGTTTTGGTCACAAAAGAAGATGAACCAATATGAGAGATTGAAAGTTCACTATCATTTCCCATAGCAACTACTTTTTTGCCTTGATATGGTTGTTGAATGGTCAGGTTTTCCAAGTTTGTTGTGACATGATTGTTGGCTCCACTGTCTGCAAGCAACTCCTCATTATCTTCATGCAAGGAGTTGGATTGAGAGATCATAGCTACAAGTTCCTTGGGTGGATGTCTACCTTGGAAAGTAAAATCCATGAGATTGAAGCAGTCCAAGGCGTGATGATTACTCTTTCCACATATTTGGCAAGGAACTCTATTAGTGTTACCAAAAATATTAATAGAAGAAGTCTTACCTTGCTGGGGGCTGCCAAAATAGTGTTTCTTTTTAGTTGAGTTCTTTGCACCAGATGAGAATTTGGAGGGAATGCTTGCACCATATCTTGGCTTAGAACATCCTTTGTTTGATTATAATGCAAATGATGTTGTTTCAAGTGTATTTTGGAGCTCAAGCATTTGCTCATAACTGAGAAACTCTGATTGAAACTCTTCAAGGGTCATACAATTATCTTTGGCATCAAAGGAATAAGGAATAAGAAGTATGAAGCAGTTGTACTGAGGATGTAATTCTCCTATAATGTAGGAGATTAAATCTACATCTTCCACTGGTTTTCCCACCAAGGCAAGTTGATCAGCAAGAGTTTTGGCAGCGTGATGAGATCTATGTAGATTTTGGAACCCTACTTCATATTCTACAGTTGTCTCCAGAGATTATTCACTCGAGAACGTGAGGGAGATGCATACCTATTTACTAATGCACTCCAAACTTGACGTGAGGTGTCAAGTCCATACACAATAGGTACTACATTTTCAGATAAGGTAGCAATAAACCAGCTTAGTATGCAATAGTCTTTCTTTTCCTAGAGTAGGTAGTCCGTATTCAACATATCCTGGCTAGAGGGTTTCCTATTATTGGGAAGATACTTGGGAGGAGGGGGCTCAGACCCATCAACAACGCCCATAAGCCCATTGGATCAAAGAATAGGGAAAAATTGGCATATCCAAACGAGGTAATTATTGTCATCAAGCTTTGTAGGAGCAAGATGAGCATTGTTTAGAAGTGAAAAGGGGAGTTGACATTGTAGCAGCTTTGTTGGATTCTGCCATTAAAGTATGAGTGGTATTAACCTGTCTCTAATACCATGAAAGAAAGATGTAATTTGGCGAAATGAATTTCCTTGTGTATTCATCGTATATAAATAGTCTAATAGAACATATGTTTAGCTTACAAATGATAAGCTTTGCTAACAACTAACAATTCTTGGATCAGAACATATTGTTACAGATAAGACTTATCAACTAAGATAGGAACCATGTGATAAACAAAGCTTATCCAGATAAGTCCTAAGTGCTGCAAATAACTATTTCTTATTGATTGTAGCTTACTAGAACTCTTCAACTCAAAATGACTCTAAGCATTGCTGCTCCTGCTGTATCGTTTCTTTAACATTAACTCGTATAATTCAGCTATCACAAATTATCTCCCTTAAAAATTAAAATACAAAACAAAGTTATTTTTAAACCCCTTTTCCTAAATTCCATCAAAATAAAATCATCTTCATTCACATAAAATTGATAGTAAGTATTAACTTAAAACGATTGTGTATGATATATTAATTCATGTGGTCATTCTAACTTTGTTAAAGATCTAAATTTACAAATAAAATGCTCAAAATAACTCGTTTTTATATTAAAATATTATATATTTAAAGTAAAAATAGACTAGCAAGACCATCCTTATCTAGCTAGGTTCCTTCCCTTCACCGATTGACCGCACTCATTATTATTCTTAATTATCAATGACATCATTGAAGAATAATATCCGCTCCCCTCGTTTTTTAGGGCTTTTGAAAATCAGTACTTTTGAGTACTCATAGGTTAATGCATAGACTTTTTATATTTTCCTTTCTATGTTTTTATTTTATTAATAGAAGAGAAAATGATCATTTGTTAATACTTTTAGCTAGAATAATATATAACATGCATACTATTAAATTAATTTACATGAATATTAGTTTTTAATGACGTATATATTGTTGAAAATACAACATGCCCAAATTATGAAGTTATCTTTTTTTTTTTCTTAAAGAAAATTGTCATCATTTATTTATCAGATAAACTTACATCCATGAACAGATACATGCAGGAATATCTCCATATCAACCATTACCTCATAAACCAATTAGTGCATTTGGAGCTTCAACAATATACTATTTTCTTTTGTGATTGGTCTGGTCTTCACTACTGCTGATACTCTCTACAAACAAACGTCTAAGAGACAATACTCTTCCTGAGACTCAATCTCATCTTTTATAGAAAGATATGACTCAATCTCTACAGACAAACATACGATAGACATATTTTTTTTATTATTATTTTGACTAAAAAATAAGGAGAACAATAAAAAAAAAGTAGTAAGATAGACGTAAAAAATGACAGATTACAATTTAGACCAACTCTAAGACAACATAAGTTATAAAAGGCTACCAACAAAAAAAGTATCGTCCTAAAGTTGGCAACAAAAATTCTCTCAGCCTTTTATATAGTAGCTTTGATCAACTATTACTTTATCAAAATTTAAAGATGAATTTAATTAGTGGTGTCTAATTGGTTTTAAAATTGGAAGACTAATTAACTTGAAAATGAAAATTGTAGGATTAATTAACCCAGAAAAAGGAGGGATTTGTTCTAAAAAGCTACCAACACTTGGATATATCTACGATTAAAAATGAGGGTGGGGGGTTTAAACTTTTAAATGGATAAGAGAGAGAAAGAGATATGGTCCCATCTTATCACATCCCTAAACTGGACACGTGGCAGCCAGTAAGAAACGTATCCTGAGCTCTTCTAGCCCAGCAAACGACAGCCACTAGAAATAAAGAGATTCCTTCTCACAACTGAACTCAACTCACAATGTTTGGTTTTGTTGAAGAGAAATAGGTGCATTCTTCGTTGGTGGTGGACGCGTGGCATCACATTAGACATCTGGAGATCAACGGCAGGGATGTCGTCGGATTACCTTTTTACGTCGCTTTTTGCAGGGGGGGGGGGGGGGGTCGGTGGGGAGTCGCTATTAAAAACGGTGCTGATGTGGCATGCAGAGCAGGTGTTGTTTCTGACTTGGGTGCCAGCTGTCCTTGTTTGCAAGTGGTGTGTGCCAGCTTTTTTTACTTGAAATGTCATGAACTCTGCCAAAACTAGCTGCAGAAACTGTCTAGGGATCATTCTTCTTTGC
The DNA here is from genome assembly GCA_022457165.1 of Juglans mandshurica. Lineage (NCBI taxonomy): Eukaryota > Viridiplantae > Streptophyta > Magnoliopsida > Fagales > Juglandaceae > Juglans > Juglans mandshurica. The sequence continues at coordinate 12,470,726 of CM039621.1, read as the reverse complement.
AAATTAACTGCGAATAAATATTGTACTTTTTTTGGGCTTTGAACAGAACTGTACGAACTCAAACACTTTTTACGACAAAAAATTATTTTTATAAAAAAAATAGATTCTACTAATAAAATATTTTTTTATATATTTTTGTATAACTTATTTCTTTTTATATATTACTTTTAAATAATATATATATATATATATTTCAGCATCAAATAACATGGAGTTTAGTAATTTTGCAAAAATATCTAAAGGACTTTTAAAAGAAAAAAAAAGGATTTTTGGTCAAAGTATTAAAAAATCAGCTAAAAAGCTTTATTCAACATATTCGTTTTGAAAACGCAAGTTTTTTTTTTTTTTTTTCTCTATGTTTACATTAGTTGATGTTGAAAATCACCTTATACTTTTTTAAAAAATAAAATAAAACTCTTTAGAGGCTTGTCATTGTGGGCGTACTTGTATGTACGGATAATGAAGACTAACATAGATAGAATAGGTTGGGAAGGTAAAATTGGAATTGGAAATGGGGATAAGTATTTGAGTTTGACAAAGTATCACAAAAAGTAATGACATGGAAATCATGCTTTTTAAATCATAGGTACTGATGGTTAGGAAATTACACCCATTTATTATTTTATGAAGTAAATTATATTACAAGAAAAATAAATATTTATGACGATAATGACTATTTACAATGAAAACAGACTCATTTTAACAAAAAATAATTATTTTAATATAAAATAACTCGACATAAATAAATAATTTTCTTATAATAATATAATAGAGAGCCTCGATAAGATTGGAAGGTGGCTTCTATACCCTTTTTTTTTTTTTTTTTTGGAAAGTCGGTGGCTTCTATACTTGATAGCAACTTTAATAAGGCTTAGAAAAACAGACTTCAGACGTCGAAAAGTGATAAGTTTGAATTATAGTTTAAATGTCAGCTTCATTAAAAAAAGAAAAAAAAAAGAAGAAGAGAGAATTCTCAGACCATAGATACTAATATTCTAAGATAAGTTCAAGTTAAATTTAAATTCAAATTCATGATATAATAAATGTCAGGGAATAAGTGAAATTCTATTAGCGCAGTGAATTAATACAGTAATCTAGTTATTCATATTCATTCATATATTTCCTGACGTGAACCTTGTGATCTAAAAAGGTTTTTACCGGATTTCGAGGGAATCCTTGAAAAGAAACTGGGTAAAAAGCTTGGGAATTTTATTTTATTTTGAAAAAAAATAAATAAAAAGGAGGTGAGGGGAACAGAGATGCTGACAGAAGAAAAAGGGGAAGACAGGAGAACACTATCTTTTGGAGAAATGCGAGGAATCCAACAGCACAGAAAGATCTCAGAGGCCACAAGAACTTGTGGCTCACAATGTTTTCCCTTTAATGATGTGGCATTCTCATTCCTTCCCACCTTTGTTTAGACTAACACCAGTTACCACTTACCACCACCCCCAAGTTCCCTTCTTTCCAAATTCACCAACACAACTCCTCCCTCTCCTCGATCAATTTCCCATAGCGACCAAGACGACGACCCACAACACCTCTATTATTTTCTAGAGAGAAAGAGAGAGAGAGTCTTGAGTTAGAACACAGAGATAATCTTCGTGTTATAAAGCTCACAAGAATGTTGGAGTCAAAAGACCCGGCGATTAAGCTCTTCGGGAAGACGATTCCATTGCCACTGAGACATGAAACTTGGGCTAATGGACCGTGTGGATCTGGAGATTGTTCTGACCAGAATCTCCTCTCTTCAACAACTTCTTCCTGCCTAGAGAACTCTGGCAGAGAAAGTGCAAGGCACGATGGGGATAAGGTATGCATGTGCCATGCCTTGTATCGACTTTGAATTTAACATGTATGGATTCGGCTTCTGCTATTTGAAATTTTTAAGACCAACCATTTTTTCAGAAGCTCGAAACTGTTATTGGGTCGGTCTTATTCTCACAAGATTTTCGGTGTCAATTTTTTGTTATTTTTGTTAGCAATTCTATGAAGCACCCATTTTTCAGAAATCCAAGACCTTCGAAGGGTTGATTGATTACATCTTTGATTTGATGATATCGTAGCTTAAATGACTTTTTTGTATGGAACTAAAAAATCATTTTTTTTTTTTGGTTTTGTTTGGTTTAGTTCAAGTGGGATTTTGCAAATCTGATTTTTTCTAAAAAAAAAAAAAAAATCTTTCATTTATTATTATCCATTATTTTTTTTGTTTGATTTTTTGTTGACCTTGGGATCATATTATGGGTCCAAAACCAAAGGTAAATCAGCTATAATCAAACTTCCCAGCGAATCATAATCTTGGAAAGATTAGAACCTCATTGATACACTCTGTTTCAGAGCAAACCTTCTTAACGAGTTTTGTGCAGTCTTATGATATTTCAAAAACATCTTAAGATGGTCTGTTTTATTTTCTAAAAATTACTAAACTATATTGTTTAATTCGGGCCTTGTATCGATGTTTCACCATCTGTGAAAATTCCTTGCTGCTTTGTCATGGAATTTTTTGTTATTGGCTCAGGGCTGATCCTCTCAGTTCTGCGGACTAACAGAGCAGAAGAAATGTCTAGAATACATAACAAAAGATTATGATATTCTATACATCGTGATTGCTAGTATTGGAAAAGTTTTGTCAGGTTCAACAGCTTTTTGATAAATTCCAAGATGAGCCTTTGCGTTTCTGCAGTAACCATTAAAGTTTTATCCTGCTAGCTGCTTTTTCTTATGCAGATCAGTATTTCAGTTACAGTTTGTGTTCTCTGTCTGCTTGTGTTTGATTGGTACTCATCCAACACATATCAATAAAACCCTTTTAGCTTCTAATCGTGCATCTATCTGTCTGTTCAGTGATACATGATGAGAAGTAATGCTTGAAACGAAATCTTCGACTATCTGGTGGCTCTTATCAGATTGTTCTGACTGTATTTAAAGGCCTTATAGTTTAGTTTTCTCCTAATTGAACATTGTTGCTTTGTTTTTCTAAACAGAACTTCTATGTGAAATATTAGGTATCTTTGGGAAGAGAATTCACAGAAGATAAACCGGAAGATTGTACCTCACATCAGATCACGGAAGATTCGAAAGATCCTACATCATCATCAGGTATTAGTGAGAACCCTAAAACTCCCTCGGTTGACAGAGAAACTTCATCACTGAATGCCTCCAAGAATGGAGAGCAGAGTGAGACAAGTATCTCACAAGAAAAAACTCTGAAGAAGCCTGATCAAATACTTCCATGTCCACGGTGTAATAGCACGGACACCAAGTTCTGTTACTACAACAATTACAATGTCAACCAGCCTCGCCATTTCTGTAAGAACTGTCAAAGATACTGGACTGCTGGTGGAACTATGAGGAATGTGCCTGTAGGTGCTGGCCGTCGTAAGAACAAGAACTCTTCTAGTTCACACTATCGTCACATCATAGTCTCAGAAGCTCTTCAAAGAGATCGAGTTAATGGAGTACACTATTCAAAAAATGGCACTGTCCTCACATTCGGTTCGGATTCTCCTCTCTGTGAATCAATGGCTTCTGTATTGAATCTCGCAGGGAAAACACCATACCATGTTCAAAATGGGTTTCATACACCTGGGCAAAGAACTCTTGTTTCTGGAGGAGATAATGGGGATGATCACTCAAGTGGATCCTCTATCACTGCTTCAAATTCAACTGAGAAGGAAGGGATTGCCTTGCAAGAGTCAGCAGTTAAGAATCATCCAGGGGTTCCACCCCAACTACCATGCTTTCCAGGGACCCCCTGGCCTTTACAATGGAACTCAGCTCAATGGGGCTCTGTAATGCCTCCACCTTCTTTGAGCCCATCAGGCTTTCCTGTATCTTTCTACCCTGCTCCTGCGTATTGGGGCTGTACAGTACCAGGCTCTTGGAATGTACAGTGCCTTCCCCCACCATCCTCTTTTCTTAGCCACACTGGCCAAAGCTCTGCTATGAACTCCCCAACCTTAGGCAAACATTCAAGGGATGGGAACATCCTTAATCCAGCCAATTTAGAGTCAATGAAAGATCAAAGTTCAGAAAGATGCTGGATTCCTAAAACTTCCAGGATTAATGTTTCTGATGAAGCTGTAAAGAGCTCTATATCCCCAACACTAGGGACCAAGAATGAGAAGACTAATTCTGTCAACGGTGGAGGTCTTTTTAAGGCATTCCAATCAAAGAGCAACGACAAAAGTCATGTGATCGAGACATCTCGGGTGTTGCAATCCAACCCTGCGGCCCTATCCCGGTCACTAAACTTCCATGAGAGCACATAGTCAGAGGGAAACTTGCATTGTTAGCTCTGCTTGTGGTACTGTCGATGCGACAAATGGGGTTTACATCTCTTCAACCCCACCTTACTACCAAATTTGTGTTAACAGCTTTTCCCCCAAGGTAATTGTACCAATAACCAATCTCAATGCAGGAAGTCGTTAGCAAACTATCATGGCAAACTATTCCAAATTAGGGAAGACGAATGAAGTGATGTGTCCACTTATTTTGACATTGGAGTTAGCAGATGTATCTCTTACTAGCTCATATATATAACTGCCCTTTTCTTTCTTTTTAACATGTATGTAGCTGCTGTATTATCTCATCTCTAACACTACGAGTAGGTGTTTTTTTACTGTTTTTGCCTTGACCATAGATGGTTTGTTAGTTCACGTACATGCTATATCTATGTAAGGGTGTGAGATATAGCTAGAACGTACAAAGTATAGATTCTTGGATGGAACAAAATCCATTAATGTAAATTAAACTTGTAGCAGTCTTGATAATTTGGGAATATATTGTTGCTTTTCTTTTTGTAATAAAGTCTCGAACAATTTATTTATTTTCCGGGTGCTTTTAAAAAAAAAAAATGATTCTACATACAACCATGAAGTGCGTAAACGCCACGTAATCACTTTGAAAAATAGTGAGATATACTATTAAAAAATTAATTTTTTTCATATGGGTCTATGTTTTATTCACTTTATGCATGGAACCTGGATCGCTAGCTAGCTGGTGCAATAAATCCTTTTTCTTAATAGGTAATGAACGTCATAATTAATGCACGAAATCTACGGTACTGAATATATATATATTTGGAGATAAAGCAGATGGAAAAGATGGAAAGTTTTGGTAGTCCCTACATTATTATATATTAATGCTCATGATAACTTCAACATATTCCAGGAAAGGCCAAGCATCATTCTCTATCAACCCTAAATAAACCCACCATGCATAAATGTCAATAACAAAAGGCCGTAGAGAACAATGATAAAGTCAACTTTTTCTGCTTTTTCTTGCCCTTACTTTTACTTCCACATATTGCATGTTTCCTCTCTTAATTCACTATATATACACGCGCGTGAGCGCACACGAATTTCTGTCACAGTAAGAGTATCAAAGAGTCATCTTATTCATATTTATAGTGTACATTATATCAATGCAAGGTTTTCAAAAACTTTGATATATATATATATATAGATACATATAATATACATGAAAATAATTAGTTGTTGTATATATATGATGATGTGTCTCTGATATGTTGAAGTTCATGCCCTGAGCAGTCATTGTTGACTGCTCAGCACTCATCTACCAGTGCTCAGCACCCCAATGCCTAGCAATTACCAATTGAATGTAAATAAATGCATTCATACAGGTAGGCGATAGTCTATAAATTGAAACTCAATACGAGAGCTTCAAATACACCCAAGAAGAAAAGAAAAGAGAGAGAGTCGGGAGAGCTTTGAGAGAAAAGAAGAGAGTTGAGTGGAGTGTAGGCAGTTGCCGAATCACGTTAAATTCTCGGTGTCATTGAGTACGTGGCTGTACTCTTTTATTTTCGCTTTTATTCATTCCCTGTTGATTTCCCCAACATGTTCATCTATCAACAAGGATAAACATTTATATATTAATTACATATTATATAAATCTTCATGTACGTTGTCGACAGTACTGCTGGAATTAAGGACCACATGAATTTCCGCCCACGATTATTAGTTGTAAGCTGCTGGCCGGGGACCCAAAGCAGCATGTGATTGCCATGAAGGGTTATTATCACTCTCTTTGGCCATTTATTCATTTTCTTCCGATCCCTTTTCTTTTTGTTCTTTTGCTTCAATACAAAAACAATTTGTCTTGATTCTTTATATGTATATGAAAATATCCAAGTTTTAGAATTATACATCAGTTACTAATTATGTTGTAAGAGCAGCTGCTAAACGCCATGAAAAACTATCCGTTATTCGTACGATATAATTAGCCGCCAACCTAATAATTTAATGGCAACTAATATTATTCCATGAAACCCTTATAAAATGATCTGATCTCCTCTATATTTTCATGTGGTTCTCCTTCCTTTCATGTTTACATCGACAAGATCTTCATCATTTTTCTATTAGTTGTCCTTAGAAATTTTATGCGAAACTTAAAGAAAAGTGACGAAAGCTAGGCTGAAGATGAGGAAAGTCGATCGTGCATCACAATTGATGGATCCCGAATTTAAACAAAGTAAAAGACATATATATTGCGTTTATACGAATTCTGAATTTCCTCATCGATCAAAACAAAGTGAACATATATATTGAAACAAAGAGAATTCTAGAGAATCATAAAAGTGTATATTTCTGTGTGTATCAAACTATACAAAAGGGGTCTATATATAGTGGAATATGGCCAAAGCAAATAAGGAAATACAAAGAAAATGAAAGATTCGAACCTAGCATACTTACAGGAAATTAAGGATATGATCTAGCATAATTCTAGGAAATTAAGGACATGATCTAATATTCTAGGTATATTCTAAGATACATTATTTTTTTTTTTAAAGAACTGAGAATCAACTATCCACGAGTAATCCCTTCCTAATTTTATTAATAAACCCTCACTTATGGCAGAGGAAAATCGTGGTACAGAAAACAACACCTCGGGGTTACAAGTAAACAAAAATTCCGAATCCAGGTGTCAAAAAATCTAGAATCTGCTTACCAAAAAAACAAAAACAATAAACCAAAGGAAACAAAATACGAGCACAAAAACCTCACCTGCAAAAAAGATGTTAACACAACACAAGCATAAAATAAAATTTTATCAAACCAGCATGATGACCAAAACCCACATGAGGGATGATGCTAACAACAACGCAAAGATGGGAGACCCAGTTTATCCAAGCGAATTAATTCTTGAAGAATCCTAGGCGTGTCCCTGATAATATTCTATTACTTGTTAAGACTAGCCGCCCCACTCCTAGCCAACCAATCAGCAACTTTATTTCTCTTAATGTAAACGTGCCGAACTACGCACACCATAGAGTCTATCAGGGCAAGAATATCCTCCCAAAAACCCCTCCAAATACCATACACCACATCTTTGCCTATTCCATCACGAGATCACCACTTGAGAATCTAATTCAAATTCCACAAAATTAATCCCTAGATTTTTACAGGCTTTGAGACCCTGCATTAGAGTTAACAACACAACTCTATTATTTGAACCGAGACCAATATGAGAATTAAAAACGTGAACCAAATCTCCTCGATCATCTCTAATAATACCACCCATCCTTGAAGAGCCAGGGTTGCCTAGACTACTACCATCTATATTTAACTTAAACCACCCTTGAGAGGGCTTTTGCCAAGCCACAAGCTTTAAATGCTGCCTAGAGGGAACCAAAGTGGGAATTTGCAAAGCCTGTAAAATCTGCAAATCATACGTCGAACATTTAATAACCTTATTCATGTCTTGACTTACTGAACCCATCCAATTCTTAATAGTATACCAAACTGAACTGATAGACTGAATGTGACCCTCCATACGGGCAGTACATCTTCTGCACCAAAGATACCAAGTAATAATAGAAGGAAGAAGCTCCACGAAAAGCTCCACTTGAGAGTAGGAAGACGCACGTCAAAACCAAGCCGTCACCATCTCCTTCCAAGTATGACCAAGCGGCAGACCAAAGATAGCGCCACAATATCGCCATATGTTCGCTCCAAAATCTCCTCCAAAGAGTACATGATTTTGGTCTTCGTACTTACCTTCTTCACAGCAATCACAACGAGAAACTATTGGGATCCCAATACGTCGAAGACGATCATCAACACTCAAAGCCATATTCCATGCTTTCCATATAAAAACCAAAATTTTAAGAGGCAACAACTTATGCCACATCCAGTGATGCCAGTCCATACTTGAACCTCGTATGCAAATGCAATCTCAAGCTGATTTAGTAGAAAAACTACCACTCTCATGATTAGTCCAGATCAACACATCAGACCCCCCCTTAGAATCGGCCAAAGCCTCAATAATGTCATCCACATTATCCTGCCCCACTAACGTAGTCAACAGCTCCACATCCCAAATATTAGACAGTTTGCAATCCTTCACTTTAAGCAGCGGGTTACCCCCAAGTTGGAAATCATCAATTAACGGACCCCTATCCCTCCATTTATCATACTAAAAAAAATGTTCCCATCTTTCACTTGCCACTTTGAATTATTAAGGACATTAGGAATACTTCTAACGATCATTTTTCAAAATCTCGTTCCTTTTTTCATGTCATTGAGGGACCAAGGAGAAGAGCCTACATATTTTCCTTTAAAGAAATTAGCCCATAATGACTTACCTTGAATTAAGCTCAATGCAAGCCGCATGTGCAAGGCTTTTTGCATATCCTCCGAATTGCGCAATCCCAAGCAACCTTCAACAATTGGCTTACAAATAATGTCTCATGCTACCCACTTTTTTTTACCTTTACCACTCACCTCACCCCAAAAAAACATGCTCATCATACGGTTTAACGCTTTATTAATATATTGGGGAGCCTGCAACATAGCAAGCAGATGTAGAGCCATACTAGAAAACACATCTCGAAAAAGTATTAGTCGGCCACCCGAGGAAAGGAGCTTCATTTTCCAGCTGCTGATTTTATTCCAGACTTTATTAACCATCTCCTCCAAATGCACATGCTTTAGACGCCCCAAGACAATCGGAACCCCTAAATATTTAAAGGGAAAAGAACCTTCCGAGAACCCTGTCAGCCTTGTTAGAGCTCTCTTACGGACAATAGAAATTTTTGTAGAAAAAAATATGGCAGTTTTTTCTTTATTAATCATCTGACCTGACCATGCTTCATACTTTTCAAACACCAATAAAAGTTCCCTGACAGACTTCTTACTACCATTCAAAAAAATTACAATGTCATCAGCATACATAAGGTGAGAAATTTGAGGAGTACCTCGAGCTTGGGAGAATTGCCCAATCTTATTGTCCGCCACGCTATGTTTCAACAGTCGAGAGAATACCTCCTGAAGAATAATAAAAAGATACGGCGATAGGGGATTCCCCTGACGTAACCCACGACCACCTTGAAAAAAACCTTTCATCGTTCCATTTGGCATCACAGAATACCAAATATTCGAAATGCATGCATGAATTAATTCACAAAAAGAAGGAGGGAAGCCAAAATAACGGAGGACCTCTAATAGAAAATTCCAATCCACCCGATCATATGCTTTGGCCATATCAACTTTAATCATAATATTACCACCATGGGACGCCTTATTCAGGGAATGAACCATTTCCTGAGTAAGACTAATATGCTCAAATATGCTCCGCCCAGGGATAAAAGCTCCTTATTCAAGAAATATCAATTTTGGAAGAAGACCTGTTAGACGATTCACAATAATTTTGGAGCAAATTTTATAGAAGACCGAACATAGGCTTATCGGCCTAAATTTATAAAATCCTAATGGCACATCTGTCTTCGGAATAAGTACAATGAACGAAACCGAGAAAAACCTCGGGAGATTTTTAGAGAGAAAAAATTCCGAGATAGCTTCCGAGACATCCATCTTCACCACCTCCCAACAGCTCTTAAAAAAACCCACACCAAAACCATCTAGCCCCGGAGAACTATTTATAGGAATAGAAAAGAGAGCCTCATTGACTTCATCCAAGGAAGGAGAGCAACAAAGACGGACACAATCCTCCTCTTCTTCAATAACCAGCGAGATTAAATAAGAAAAATTCGGAAGTGCTTTTGACTGGTTATCATTTTGGAGAAAACCCGCAAAATAATCGACGGCACCATAATGAATTGCTTCTGGTGAATTAAACTCAATTCCGTCCGTAGTTCTCATTCCTTGAATTCTTTTACGCCTTTTATTAGCTAACCATACATGAAAGAATTTAGAATTGCAATCGCCTTCCATCTTCCATTTAATTTTTGCCATTTGCACTAATCTAGTATCTTCCTTACGTCTCCAAGAAGACAACTCAGTGGCAGCCAACTCAAGCTCCCTTTCGGTGTCTACATTCCATTCGCTTTGCAGAGTACCTTTCAGACCCTCAACCTTCTCTTCAAAAAAAGCAATATGAACATTGGTCCTCTGATATGAACCCGCGGGAATGAAATCCCTTTAACCCACAATCAATTTGAAAACTCCCCAAGAAAGCCAAAATCAAGTCAATGGATGGAAAACTTAGACCCGATGAGAACTAGTTTCAAGAACCTAGATTATATTAAAATCTAGACCCGTTGAAAAACTCGTCTCAAGAACCCAGATTACAAAGGAGGAACGCCACAAAAGTTGTGATTTACCTTTGATAAGTTCAAAAGTTCAATTAAGAACAAGAGGAGTAAAACTCAACTCACAATGAATAAATTCATCAAATTTCATAAATTTCATAAAATGAGGCTACAAAGAGTATTTAAACCAAAACCTAATTAGAACCCTAGCTAAAATAAGGCCCCTTAAACCCAAAATGCCCCTGGATGAACAGTGTCGCGGCTACAGAAACCTCTTGAAATCCTAGTTCCTAAAAATTAACTTTCCAAATAAGCCCTTGGCCAAAATACAAGGCCTTCCCAAAATCCCTAATTCATAAGAAATAAGACATATGTGGGCCAAGCATCCTCAAACCCAATTATTCTAGACTAATTCCTATAAGTAATAAAATAAACTCCTTTAATGAAATAAACAAGTCCAATGCCTTCAATCACATAATCATAATAATAGACCCTAATTTATGTTAAGCTTTTTCATAGCTTGTATCATATGGATGATCACTGGATCTCCTTCTCTAAAACCCATCTTGAATATTCGGCTCTTGCTAGACTCGTCTCAAATGGATTGCACCAATCTTTGCATTACTTTCTTGATCTTCTTAGCTCTTGATCTTGTAATTGACACATCTGGAACTTGCAAATAATCTTTAAGAGTAGGTCCACCTTGGTTCCCATCATTCTCCCTCTCCTCAAAAGATTCGACCTTGAATCTCCACCTGGATCAAAGGGAAAAATGTCAGTAACATTGAAAATAGTATAAACATGATACTTACCTGGAAGATCAACTCTATTAGCATTTTCATTAATTTTCTCAGGAATTTGGAAAGGTCCATTCAAGCTACTCCTATCATCAACAAGCAAAAGCATCAAATCTAAATGAATAAATGGATTAAGTCTATAAACAATTTCAAAATGTGAAAATTGAGTAATAGCATGAACACTACGATTATATGAAAACTCAATGAATCTCATTAGCAAATAATACTCCTACAAATATTCATGAAACACATCTAAAGTCTTCCTTACATCAAAATTATCACTTTAATTATATGCAAACTCAATGAGACGCAAATGATACTCCCGCAAATGTTCATGCAACAAGTCAATGTATGGCAAATGATACTCCCACAAACGTTCATGAAACACACCTAAAGCTTTCCTTATACCAAAATGACCACTCCAATTATATGCAAACTCAAGGAATGGCAAGCAATACTCACACAAACGTTCATACAACACGTTAATGAATGACAAATGATACTTCCACAAATGTTCATGCAACATGTCAATGAATGACAAATGATACTCCCACAAACGTTCATGTAACACATCTAAAATCTTATTTACACCAAAATGATTCATCAAACGAAATTCATGCACAAGCAACTCACGCATAAGACTAGTAGGCTCACAAAGTTTATTCTCTTTAAACAAATATCAATCTAGTCTATAGAGCTGACCAAATGATGCATTCTCACGTACTCCATATACACTAGCCAAGCCTTCATCATTAACATACAAATTCTTATCATATTCAAGTCTCAATAACTTTGCATATAAAATAATGACAAGGACATACCTTATTGATAAAACATCAACCACAAAATTTTTCTCACCTTGTGTGTACTTAATTACATGAGGAAAGTTCTCAATGAATTGCACTCACTTGGCATGCATTCTATTCAACTTACCTTATTCCTTCAAGTGCATTAAGAACTCATGTTCTTCAACGAAAGTTCGGGTAGGAATTGTCGCACTTGGCACAAAATCAATGTAGTGCTCTATCTCTCTAATAGGTGGCAATTCACTAAACACACCGCTAGGAAACACGACCTCATATCCCTGCAACAAAGAGACAACAATACTAGGCAAAGATACGTCAAGTTCATTAGTATTAAGACTCGCCTTAGCATAAAAATTTATTTTTCTCTTTGTTTTTCTCTCACTTTCTTCACTTTCTTTTTTCTTTCCACTCTCTTTTTCTTTTTCACTCTCTTTTTCTCTTTCACACTCTTTTTTCTTTTCACTCTCTTTTTCTTCATCTTTTTTTGTACTCTCGACCTCACAATTATTTTTCAACTCATTCTCTATTTTTCTTGAGGTCTTAGTTGAACACTCTTCTTTTTTCTCTCTCATTTTTCTCTCTTTTTCCATTTCGGCCTCACGATTTCTTTTTTTTTCAATCTCACATTCACTCTTACTTTTCAGCTCAATCTCACTTACACTCTTGCTTTTTAGCTCAATTTCTTTTTCACTTTTTCTTTTTTGATCACTCTCACTTTTACGCTTTCTTTTTTTATCACTCTCATTTTCACTCTTTCTTTTTTGAGCAACCTCACTTTTCAGTTTCAGTTGGTCCCCATGGACCTATGTTGGAGTTAAAGGAACAAGTTTGATTATTTTTCCATCCATTTCAAAATTGTACATGTTCCTTAACCCATCATGGATCACCTTCCTATCGTACTGCCACGGCTTCCCCAACAAAATATGGTCAGCATGCATAGGCACAACATCACAACGCACCATATCCTGATATTTCTCAATTAAAAAAGAAATTAGCACTTGTTTATTTACTTTAACCTCCCCACAATCACTCAACCACTGCAACTTGTATGGTCTAGGGTGTTTTAATGTAGGTAAATTCAATTTCTCAACTAAAGTAGTGCTAGCCAAATTAATACAACTCCTCACATCAATGATCATACTACATACCTTGTTGTTGATGTGGCATCTAGTATGAAAAATGTTATCACTCTGCTGCTCTGTATCATTCATCATAATTTGTGTATTAAGTACATGCCTAGTAACAAGAGAATCAACATACTCTTCTTTCTCATACCCATTTTCAACACTAGACTCACGTCGCTTCCTATCTCTCCTGCCCTGTAGATTTCTAATTACCGCTTCTTGATGATCCATAATATCCCTCGCTTCACCCAACACCAAGTTCAACCGCTCAAACTGTTGTTGCATGGCTTGCAACACAAAGAATGAGTTATCTGCCATCCCCTTTGGTGATGAGTCACTCCTATGAGACATCATAATGTGCTGCACAAAAAGAATGTTAGTGGAAAACCTCACATACTTCCTTACGTGCTTACACTCGAATAATGACACTTCACTCGTGTTTCACTCTTAATTGACTTTTTCCCGATAATAGTCTCACACTCTCTTGCCTTTTAGTTCAATAGTTTTCCTGCTTAAGTTCTGTAAAAACTAATTAAACTAAATCAAGTCAATACAACCTTGCATTATTCCAACTAGTAATATAGATCCAAGAAACAAGGAAGGAATAAAATGACACGAGACTCAAGGAATTTATACGAGGGAAAGAGTAATTATAAAACAAGATACTAACTAGAAAGATGTATTCAGCCCCTTTGATGATAAAGTTCAATCAACAAATGTTTTTTCATTCTCTTTGTTGTAACTATGTAGCAACCTTTGAATATGCTACATTTTCTTTTATTCTTCTTCTTCTTCTTCTTCTTCTTCTTCTTCTTCTTCTTCTTCTCTCTAATTAAATTATAAACAGCAATACTCAATTGTGAAAACCAAGCAATTGAATTCAAGCACACAAGAATTGACAATAAAATATAAGTGAATCAATGGAACGGCACTCCAAGCAATTGAAAAACTTAGAGATGCAGGAAACCCTAGAATTTTGAAACCTTAGGTGATGCAAATTTCAGCCAAACCAAAAACCCTAAGAATTTCGGAAGCCTACTTTTTTTTTTTTTTTTGCAACCCTAGAACAATGAAGCCCTAGAATCAAAATTAAAGATACAAGAATTAAAAGATAGAATCAGTCCTGATTGGAAACCTTATTCTGAATACCAAATGATATGAACCCGCGAGAATGAAATCCCTTGAACAAATCAATTTGAAAACTCCCCAAGAAAGCCAAAATCAAGTCAATGGATGGAGAACCTAAATCCGATAAGAACTCGTTTCAAGAACCTATATTACAAAAGAGGAATACCATAAAATTTGTGATTTACCCTTGATAAGTTTAAAAGTTCAATTAAGAACAAGAGGAGTAAAACTCAACTCACAATGAATAAATTTATCAAATTTCATAAACTTCATAAAATGAGGCTACAAAGAGTATTTAAACCAAAACCTAATTAGAACCCTAACTAAAATAAAGCCTCTTTTACCCAAAATGCCCCTGGATGAACAGTGCCGCGGTTACAGTAATGCTATAGTAACCTCTTGAAACTTTAGTTCCTAAAAAGTAACTTTCCAAATAAGTCATTGGCCAAAATACAAGGTCTTCCCAAAATCCCTAATTCATAAGAAATAAGACATATGCGGGCCAAGCATCCTCAAACCCAATTATTCTAGACTAATTCCTATAATTAATAAAATAAACTCTTTTAATGAAATAAACAAGTTCAAGGCCTTCAGTTACATAATCATAATAATAGACCATAATTTATGTTAACCTTTTTCATAGCTTGTATCATATGGATGATCACTGGATCTCCTATTCTAAAGCCCATCTTGAATATTCGGCTCTTGCTAAACTTGTCCCAAGTGGATTGCACCAATCCCTGCATTACTTTTTTGATCTTCTTAGCTCTTGATCTTGTAATTGGCCCATCTGAAACTTGCAAATGATCTTTAAGAGTAGGCCCACCTTGGTTCCCATCCCAAACACCTGCTTATTCCATTCACGAAGAGCCACCTTAACCTTCTTAAGCTTACTAGCAAGTTTATCAAGTCTCATACCGATTGTTGGTTCAGACCACACACACTTAACAAAATCCATAAATTCTGGATGCTCAATCCACATTTGCTGAAACTGAAATGGAGAAGGGCCATAGGAATAAGGATCCGTAAGGAACTCTATGAACATGGGACAATGATCCGAAGTCGACCTTGACAAATACAAACAAGTCGCATTAGGAAAAGAAGACAGTAAATTAGCATCAATGAGCACTCAATCCAGTTTAGCCCAAGCTCTAGCTAATCCACGCTGGCCATTGCACCAAGAGAACTTACTTCCCTGTGAATTCATATCAATCAACCCACCTTGGTGAATCCATCGGTTAAAACCTTCCATAGTAGCTATTGACCTTGGTCTACCACCCCTCATTTCCAAATCCGAGCGAATAATATTGAAATCTCCAGCAAACAAACATGGATCCGCACCCATACTACTTGACCTCAACTCCTCCCATAAAATCTATCTTTCAATCATATTACACTTAGCATATATAAAATTACCTAGAAAATGATCATTTCCCTCCGCTATACGTAACGACATAAACTCCGAAGACATGCAAACAACCTGCACATCCATTTCATTCGTCCAAAAGACCCATATTTTCCCACCAACTTCCTCATTAGTTATTACGTTATCAAAATGAAGAGCCTGCATATACCGTTGAATTTTATCAAGAGCCTAGAAAGGTTCCATCAATACTGCCATCCTTGGTTTAAGTTTTTTGAGCAAATTCTTTAAACCTCCCATGGAAGTCCCAATCCCCCTGATATTCCAAACAAATATGGGACCTATCATAGAGAGAACTTTGTGGCTTGAGTGATCACCCGATTGGAACTCCAGACTTTCTCAAATTGCTTCTTATGATATTTCCGCTTCCCGGCTTCACCCTCTGTTTCCGTATGATACTCTTTGTCCTGTGGAAAAACCTCAGCATGTAAATCAGGTTCCGGATCCGACATTGACTCCTCTTCCAAAAAGAAAGCATCCACTTGCAATTGATCCTCATCCCTGCTTCTCTGAGTCCACCTTCGGATCTTCCGTAAGAACGTCTTCAACCTCCAACGTATCTTTAACCACCTCCGCCTCCCTCGAAATAGAAGGAGAAAGCTGTATCACTTCATTATTCTCTGATATACCCTTCTTATTCTTGCTCTACTTAGCAGAGCACTCAATAACAGGAACCTCACCATTTTCTTTTTCCACTTCTAACTCTTCAATCAACAATGGTGACGAAGACTCCCCTGTTACCATATTTGCCTCATGGACTATATTTTCTGCTACTTCTTTGTCTGCAGTAACCAAAGGAGACGTTATATCTTTCGGTTCTTCAACCACGGGCACTTTTCCTTCAACAACAGGTTCTTCTTCAACAACAGGTTCTTGTTCTTCCACCACAACTTCTTGTTGCCAAACCCAAACTTTGTTTTCAGGCCTCTTTTTATCAGCCCGACAAGTCCTCACATTATGCCCCTGAATTTTACATTTAGAACAGAACGCGGGCAGAGTTTCATATACAATTTCTTGCTTATGGCTAGTCCCCATTCCCAGAGTGCCAATCCAAAAATGAGATAGACGCTCCTTTGTAGCATCCATCTCCACAAAAATACGGGCACCATTAGTGCACGTCGCACAACGTGTGGGATTATCACGCCTAATAAATCTACCTATTGGGGCTATCAAAATTTTAAGAAAATATTCATGATAATAGTTAGGGGGCAAACCTAGCAATACGATCCAAACTGGAACAATCGAAGGCTCTTCTTTTTCCTTAAATTCTGGTGTCCAATGGAATGCACGGTATGGAATCTCATCCACATCGCAAGCTTCCCGTGACAGCACCTTCATGCAATCTTCCTCCAAAGACATTCGGATAAAAACATTCCTAGGACGCCTCATAGTGGAAACAACTGGAGTGCCATAAAGATGCCAGGGATTTCGAATAAAAGCCCGAATGGCATCCAAGAAGAACGGTTCCGCAGAAATTTCAAGACGATATAGAACCTAAAAGGTTCTGCTGAACGAAATATTTCCTCCTTTGAGAACTGAAAGAACAGTTCCCCATCCTTAATTTTTGGCACTCGATGTGACACAGACAACTCAGGAAGAGGCTAGGGCACCACCGAAACGAGATCCACAAACAATCTTCTACTTGCATTTTCAGCGGTTGCCATGCACCCTTACGTGACTCTGGGAATAGACCCTAGTAGCGGATGAAGGCTCAAGAAGAGCTTTCAAGCACATGCATCGTCAACATCATTCTTGGAGCGTCGTTCTTAAGTAGTACAATTCCTATGAATACGAAAATCCACCTACGAGGGCCATGGAGTGCTATGTTTTGCAGGTCCAAAACAGAGGATTTCGATCAATCAGTGGAGGCCGTGACAGAGGAACGTGGTGGCCGTAGTCACTGCATGTGTGGAGGTCATAATCACGTCAATTTGTTTTGTGAGATATCTTTCTAGAACAACAACTCTCGTTCTTGAAAGTTACACCAATAAACTCCTGGGGTAGAGATTTAGAGGAAAGTGCTCAAGGAGGAGGCAAGGGACGGCGTCTCCACAGTGGAGGTAGAGATTCAGAGGCAATCGGCAGGGTGTCAGTGACGGGCTAGTAGGGGCTGCGCCACTGCGGGTTCTTTTTTTTTTTCCTATTTTTCTTTTTGACTTATGTGATGGAATCGATTAAACCAACATTTCTTTTTGTAACAAGATCACCAAGCCGACCAGGTGGATGTGATTTTGTAAAAATCTAAGTAAGAATATCTTCTGAAGAAACTGAATGTAACTGGAGGACACCATGTTGCAGATGGTGGCGAATGAAGTGACAATTCATCTCAATATGTTTGGTACGCTCGTGAAACACATCATTATGCACAATCTAGATGGCACTACGATTGTCATAGTGAAGAAGACAACTTATTGATTAAGGAACACCCATATCTTTCAGAAGCCAGCGTAACCACAAATGTTCAGATGTCGTATAAGCAAGGGAACGATACTCAATCTCAATGCTAGAATGGGAAACAACGGACTGTTTCTTATTACGCCATGAAATCAAAGAAGTACCAAATAAAAAATAATAATCAGTGGTGAAGCGACGATCAGTAGGATCACCAGTCCAATCTACATCAGAATAGGCTTGGAGCTCCAGAGAGGAGTGGGATGAGAAGTGCATACCATGAAACAGAGTACCCTTGATGTAGCATAAAATTCGATCAAGGCGCGCTCATAATGTGACTAACCAGGTGAATAACATATGAAATGTCTGGCCTGGTGACAGTAAGATAAATGAGATTGCCAACTAACTGTCGACGAAGTGTTGCATCTGCAAATGGGGGACCGTCAGTGGCTAGGAGCTTAGTATTATACTCAAGTGGACTAGTGGCTATCTTGCTATCTATCAATCCAGCTTTGGAAAGTAAATCAAAGGCATACTTGGCTTGAGTGAGATAATAACCATCCTGACTCAAAGTAACTTCAAGGCCGAGGAAAAGTTTGAAGATCTCGAATGCTAGTAATATTATCACCAGTAATAATCATATCGTCTACATAGAGAAGAAGAATGATAGTACATGCCCCAGTAGTGCGAAAAAAGAGTGCAGAATCATATGGGCTAGAAAGAAAGCCTTGTTGAGAAACCACTATTCGAAATTTTTGAAACCAAGCTCGAGGAGCATGTTTGAGACCATAAAGTGCGCAACGAAGACGACAAAACTTATGTGAAGGATGCTCATAGCCAGGTGGAGGCTGCATGTAAACTTCTTTAGTGAGATCACTATTAAAGAAGGCATTTTTAACATCCATTTGAAAAAGTTTCCAACGCCAGACAACAACAATTGCAAGTAAAGATCTGACAGAGGTAAGTCTAACAACAGGAGCAAAAGTCTCCTCATAGTCAATCCCATACTCCTGAGTGAACCCCTTTGCAACAAGTCGAACCTTGTAGCGTTCAACTGATCCATCTGCCCGAGTCTTGATTTTATAAATCCACTTGCATCCCACTGCAGTTTTACCAGGAGGCAAGTCCACCAGATCCCAAGTATGTGTTTTGATAAGAGCATTCAATTCATCAGACATAGCTTGCTGCCAAAGAGGGTCAGTACGAGCCTCACGATAATTGTGAGGTTCATGGAGGGTGGCAAGGACAGAGAAACGGTGATAATCACGAAGATGAGTAGGAGAAGCACTTACCCGACTAGAACGACGAGGTTCAGGGAGTGGAGAAGACTGAGGAATGGGTGGTGTTGCACGTTGTCCATCAAACGCATCAACTGGATTGGGTGCAGCAATGGAAGAACTGTGTCAGGAGCTGGAAATCTCTGCAGAAGAGTCAAAAAATAGAGCAATAGAGGGATCAGTGAATATGAGGGATTGGGTAAAGGAGGAAGGAGAGAATGTGGATATACTGGTAAATGGTTTGTGTTCCCAAAACTCCATATGATGAGAGACTCGAAGACGTTTTGAGATAATATCATAACAATGATAACCTTTTTGAATTAAGCCATAACCAAGAAAACAACATAACCGAGGACGAGGTTCAAGTTTGGTCCGTTCATGAGGAGGAAGAGTAACAAAACAAGCACAACCAAAAACTCGAAGTAAGGAATAGTTAGGAACCATACCATAGAGAAGCTTATAAGGAGATTTGTTGTGAAGAATAGGTGAGGGTACCCGATTGATTGTGTACATAGCGGTAAGAGCATCTTCACCCCAAACTTTTCAAGTAAAGAAGCAGAAAGTAAAAGAACTCTTACAGTATCAAGGATATGACAATGTTTTCATTCTGCACGACTATTTTGTTAAGAGGTATAAGGACAAGAACGACGTGATAGTGTGCCTTATTGATTCAGGAACTCAATGAGAGTTTTGTCATTGTATTTCATAGCACGATCTAAGCGAAAAACTTTAATGGTACGAGAAAATTGAGTTTGTATCATTTTGTGAAAAAGTTTGGTAAACACGAACAAGCTCATATCGATGTTGTAACAAATATAACCATGTATAACGAGAATAATCATCAACAAAGATAACAAAATAACGAGATCCCCCCACAGTAGGAGTGGGTGCAGGACCCCAAATATCATATTGAATCAAATCAAAAGGTGCAGTCGAAAAAGATTCACTTATATTAAAAGGTAAATGAGTTTGTTTTCCAAGTTGATAGGAGACACAATAAAAAAACTCAAACCCTATAGAACCTAGGTGACCTTGGGAGGCCAAAAGGGAAACACGAGGAAGAGAGGCATGACCCAACCGAGAATGCCATAACTAGGAAGAGATAGCAGGAGCAACAACAAAGTGAGATGGATGGGATGGAAGCTGCAAAGAAGCGAGCTCGAATAGACGTCCAATCTTACGACTTGTCCCAATGAGTTGACCCGTCTGTGGATCATGCACATCAACACCAACATTAGAAAAGGTAAGCTTAAGACCTAATTCACAAAGATGACCAACCAAAAGGAGACTTAAGGACAACTTGGGAACAAGATAGGTGTTGTCAACAGATAAGGTAGGGGAGGAAATGGACCCAATGTGACTAATAGATAAATGAGAACCATCAGCAGTATATATGATAGGATTGGGTGACAAGGCAAATTTTTGAGAAAAAATGGTAGAATCATAGGTCATGTGATTACAACATGCAAAATCAAAAAACCAATGAGATGTACCTGAGGTAACAGACAAAGCAATAGAAAATCAGGATAACAATTGATGAATTAATGCATCAATGTCAATAGCAGTGAGACTGGTGGACACTAAAGAAGGCTCAACAGCAGACTCAAGAGTAGAATGAGCAGTTAGAGCCACTGCAACAACTTGCAACAAGGGGGCCCAAGACTGATTTTTGTTCTGCAATTTATGACATTCTGTAACAGAGCGACCAGGGCGCTTGCAGTATTTGCAGAAGACAGCCTTTGAAGACTGAGATGAAAAACGGCCCAAGGCTGGAGAAAACCCAAAGGTAGTCTTAGGGATGGCAGCGACAACTGAATCTTGAGTTTGCATCTTCATGGTGGAACGACGATTCTCTTCTAAGATAAGTTCAACAATTGCAATCTTAGGAGAGGGAAGAGGTGTGCGATGCAAAAGAGATGCCCGAGTAGATTCAAAATCCTCACGAACTGCCATCATAAATGCATGAATTTGTGACGATTACGGTAGGTTGCAAACAACTCAATATCTTTAGAACATTTGAGTTGAGGATCTGCAGCAGACAACTGTTCTTAAAGATTATTAACTTGAGAATAGAAATCAGCAATGGACTGACCTGATTCCTTATACATCTGATAAAGTTTAGTCTGAAGCTAGAATTGCAACGAAGCATCAAGAGTGCAGTTGTTTCGTTTAGCAAGAAAATCCCAAGCAGTTTTAGTATTACCAAACTTGGGAAGTAGGCTATGGATGGATGGAACATAAGTATTGATAAACCAAGACAAGATTTTATAATAAATACTATGCCAATCTTCAAGCCGACATGCAAAAACATCAAGATCTCATCGTCTTGTTGCTTGGATGCAAAAATATCACCAAAAACATAGTGCCACAATTTTCGTCCTCTAGGAAAAACTTCCATATTTTGGGTCCATGTACTATAATTAGAGCCATCTAAAATATTATCAATAGGATGAACAATGGTGTCAAGGTTGGGAGAAGGGTGAGAAATACTGTCAGAGTCTTTTTTTTTTTTTTGTCAACGGTCAACAATCAACGGTCGTGGTTGAGGTCAAATGTCAACTATGTTGACCCAAGTGGGCCGGGACAGTGTTTGGGCTGGGCCAAAATTCAAAAACAATGAAAAGAAAAAAATTTTGGATCTTACTTGAAACGGGCTGGGCTTGAAACGGGCTGGGCTGCAAGAGGTCTAGGCGGTAGAGTGAGGTGAGGCACCTAAGGTGAGTGAGGGCAACGTGCAGAGCGTTTGAGCGGCGCGTGGGGGCTAGTACAGTAGCGGAACAGGAAGCTTTTGACACGAAAACGTCGATAAAATTCTCAGGACTCCTTCTATGATCTTATTTGACGAAAATTCGAGTGAAAACCAAACGTAAATTCGTGATAAGCCTATTGTCAAGTGCAAGAAAGCCAATTGCTGATGTTGAAGAGAGAAACACCTGAGGACCGGCTTGCACGGACAAAAAAACTCAGAATGGGGGCTCTGATGCCATGTTGAAACAGAGAGAATTCTGGAAAGTCATAGATGTGTATATTCTGTGTGTATCAAACTATACAAAGGAAGTCTATATATAGTGGAATATGACCAAAGCAAATAAGGAAATACAAAGAAAATGAAATATTCTAACCTAGCATAATTACAAGAAATTAAGGATATCTAACATAATTCTAGAAATTAAGGATATGATCTAATATTATAGGTATATTCTAAGATACAAATATATACACTAACAATATATATTGTAATATATCTTAACTAGCATGGGATTAACAAGAGTACAAAATAATTTAATGACCCTGTTAATTATAAGATCACAATCTCATGCATTTCCCAGAAGTTCAAAACTATTGGAATTCTAGCTCTGTATTATTAATTGTCATGATTTGAGGGGTTTTTTTCTTGCTTGATATAATTTATATATAAAGGCTAGGGATAGACAAGAAATTAAGGTAAAGAACGAATGTGTCTCTGAGAAATATCCTAGATTGATCATATTATATTAATTACCTCTCGAACAGTTGGCATGATTGATCGAAGAAAGATATTATTTTATATGCAAGAACTTTGAATGTAAATCTTAATGCATGATAACTAAGCTGATGAGGCTTACGTCTTCATCGGGTTGTAATGCAATAATCATGTATCATGTGAAACCTTTTGGGAATTGACTGAAAATGTGAAAGTATTTAATTAAAATGAGAGAAAGGGCGTTGTAAGGATGGAAAATTTTTATTAAAAAGTTAGGTGGAAAATCAAAGAAACACGTACGATCGAGGTATATAAGAAGAAGAAAAAAAAAAAAAAAAGTCAAAATCCACGAACGTACATACCTCTCTTTAAGAAAAACCAAGTAAAAGATAAACTTGCACCTTTTTGACAAGCAAACGCAAAAAACTTCAGTCTTCAGACGTTATATATACATAATGTAGCTATGGATGTAATTATAAGTACGTGATCCCATGCACGACGTAGATCATAATTTTTATTAATTAGGAAAAAAAAATTACGAGAAAGAAAGCAGAGGCATGTTTCGTACAATTTTTTTTTTAAATATGGGAATCAAATCCATTATCCCAAATGAGTTTTCGCGACATTTGTTGTAAAAGTTGAATTTAAATTTTATGTCCCACACACTCATATCCTGATGGGTTTAGAATAGCTCACTACTTATCACTTAAGTAATGAGTCATAATGGGATAAGATTAACTCCAATAAAAAAATATTAACTTTATATCTAATCACAATAAGACACAAAGCCTCTAAATTTCTTGATGGCTAAAAGTTTATAAATAATACTGAGGGGTCAAGAGTTCTGATCACTTACAACATTATTGTGTCTTTAGCCATCGGGAGACACTTGTGAGGCTAAGTTGCTAGGGTGATCATTCTCTCATAGTCAGATCAGATTCTTCATAGAACTGTGATGGAGAAATGTACGTCTTTTAACTGTTATTATTTTATTATTGTGGATCATAGAAAATCGAAAATCCAATTATTAATATTCATGTTAAAATATTTGACACATGTTTCTCAAAACAAAACAAAAAAAAAAAAAAAAAAAAAAAAAAAAAAAAAAAAAAGAAAGAAAGAAAGAAGGAAAGAATTTGATCATGGATCCCATATATAATAGCGCGTGTATATATATATATCAAATCATAGATGAAGTTTCAACTGTTCATGATCATGTTATAGGATAATAATTTAATTTGTTTCAACAAATCCCTTTGAAAGGATAAAAATCGACCTCCTATATATATATATATATATATACACATGATATGTACACACAAATACATATGATCAAATATATATATATATATATATATATATATATATATATATTATATAGAGTATGTTGGAAGTGAAGTGCTCGGAAAAGCACATCAGCAGAAACAATAAATTCCCACAACCTTGACTTCCACAAGCACATGAAAAGTAGCATATATAACATATATATATATATATATATATATAAACAAAAGTAATCAACATGTTAGGTAAAGAACACATATATTAGATTATTGATAGTGCATGAAATGCATCTGCCTACCTCTACCTTTTCCATGCATGCATGCTCACCTGGCCCAATATTCCTTCCAATATTTTTTGTATTTTATAGATTTTTTTTGGGTAAGTTCCAAAAAATCTCTACCCACTCTAATTATTATTACACCTGCGAATTATGGTTCCTCATAGTTGTAGAACGGTTATAAATATAAAGAAATTATATAAAAGTAAAGTTACAAAATGACCTGGTTTTACGTGATCTGTTAGATCTACTTTACAATAAAAGCAACTTTACAATCTGACATACTGCATCAAACCACGTTAGTTTGTAGATTTATTTTTGTGTAATCTTTTTTGTAGTTAAAGTATTTCTCATTCTCTATCTACAGCCACGGAAGACCGTGGCTACTGATCCTTTGGTGGGCCATTAAATTGTTTGTTTTTAATAAATAAATAAAAAGCGAAACTTTTAGTTCATTAGTTGATCAGGGAAATTAATTATTTATGTTATGAAAAATCAATTATGGATGTTATTATACTTTATGCTCATGTTATTTATAACTTGACTTTAGCTCTGGCCAGAACGTCTCGTGAGAAATTAAATTATTGTGTCCGGACTAGTTAATTATAAAAGTAATGTTAAATATAATTTTAAGGTATGCAATTCTTGCACACTCTTTTTAAAAAGTAGTGAGGTCCAACATTAAGAAAATATTTTTTTTTTTTTTTTTATCTCATATTCACTTTTTTTATTTAAAAAGAATGTATAAAATTTACATCAATTAAAAGAAATGATAAGTTTGGGCCTGATGCAAAGTTACAGCAGGCTCTTATGTCGATTCCATCGGATCTAAATTTAAAGCCAAACCCAGTCCAGCTTATAGTATCCTGTCCCTAGCCGTCGCAACGTCAATCTTCAAAAGTTCATTATTTCATTGGTCAGATAAAACATTTCTCTAAAACTAATAATCTAGAATTGTACATGAAGTGCCTCTTTGCCATTAGAATTTAGATATCATGTGGGCACTTTGTTCTATTACTGTATACGTGGCAAATATAGGATGGATCTCCCTCCGAGCCTTGTGGAAACTAACATGGTTTTGTAAGTTGACCATAATTCATGACCCAATTAGGCAATTACCGTAGAGAACAATCCCAGCTATATATATCATAATCGATCATCCGACAGCGATATTTGAGAAACAATATTAATCAAAGTGATAAATTAAAAAATAAAAAAAAAATAATGACCCCAAAAATCAACATTAAGGTCTCATTTGGTTACACAGATAATATGAGAAATATATATTTGAATGGTAGTTAAATAGTTTGTAAAAAGTAGTTAAATGATTTGAGTTAAAATGCTTTATGAGATTTTGGGAAATGAGTGAGAAAATTTTGAATAAAAATATTATAAAGTTCAAATATTATTAAAAGATAATTTTTTTAATATTATTTTTGTTTTGAGATTGGAAAATGTTGAATTATTTTTTGTGTTTTGTTTGGAAGTTTGGAAAAGTTGTAATAATTAGGCAGTGATTATATGAAAAAGTTAAAAATTTGAAATTGAAAAATGTTTATATTTGAATGGTCTTTTGATGGTGAGAGAAGATGAGATGATATGATATGAGATTAGATGCGGCCATATGTGAAACCAAACAAGCTTAAGATGACCGAATAAAATAGGATACAAGCCATAGGAAGAGGACCTCCTTCTCCCTCTCCTTTCCCTCCATCCTCCATCCACCCACCTTGTCTATCAAGGTAATTCTTTTTACTTAGGTTTATTTTGTTTTCTTCAGGGACAAAAAAGATAAATCTATAGATTTTCAACAACTTTCGAAATACGCACATGGCACAAGCAAACTCCCAGGCTGCAAATCATTTGGAGGAAAGTGGCGGTTTTGCGAAAATCACCGCGGCACGTGGTCTTGACGCGCCACCCATTCTGGCAACTCTTCTCGCCACACACATCAGATCACCGGACTTACCACCACCAAATTTTTTAGATCTGAACTTAGTGGCTAGAAAGAGAAAAGTGTATTGCATTCACGTGCTGTCACAGATTCCTAAGTCTACCGGAGTTGGTACAAACTGAATTCCGTCATTTTTCGTATCTATCTTACTGCTTGTATTTTTTGTTTCCTTACTGTTAATCAAAATAAAAAATAGTTCATTTTGAACTTTTTTTCTGTAAAGATGAGTCATCTCCTTCTATGAAGGGTGAGGTTGAGTCTCTGTATAGATAGAGATAACAAGATTGTTATCTCATGGACGTTTGTCTGTAGAGAATATCAGCAGTAGTGAAGATCAGACTAGTCACAAAAGGAAATAGTGTACTGGTAGAGTTCCAAATGCATTATTTTGGTTTATAATATCATGTTTGATATGGAGACATTTCATAATATATCCGATTATGGATATAAATTTCTTGATAAATGAATGATGACAGTTTCCATAAAAAAAAAATAGGATGCAACAATAGTACTCACAAGTTTTTGGCAGAAAAGATAATCACATAAGATGGCAAAAGTGATAAGAACCATAACCATCTTCAATAAAAACAACTACAGAGGACTAGAGGCATAAACAAACCAAGCTTGACCCAGTAGTGGGTGGTTGAGTTTATCACCGAATTGTATTTTATGTTCCCAAACAACTAATTTATTATTGGTTCATTACCTGTTTTATTTTAGAGAATTGATATTTATAGTTATAGAGTGTACATATATCACACATTTCTCTTGAAAATAGTGAACAAATATAGAATCTATATGAAAAAAAATTAATTTTTTTTAATGTGAACCCCACTCTTTTTCAAAAGGAGTGTGCGGCGCTTGCATAGCCTATGACTGTATCTAACATTACTCATTATTTTAACGGAATAAGTTATTTATATTTTATATAAATTATTTATTTTATAACTAATTTATCTACAAATTTTGAAAAACAAACTTTGACATTTTTACTAATATATTTATAAAGTTTATGATGGATGCTACACGTCATATCACATTATCACACCACACATTTTAAATATTTTAAAATTTTTTTTTGTTCTTGTTAAACTAATTGAGTTGTTATACTTATCATTCATATACCACATACTTGTTATAGGAAAAGGGCAAAAAAAAATTAAAAGCGATGTAGTATGTGGGATGATGAGTAGAATTTTTTAAAATTTATATGTACATATATTAAAAATTATATATGAATCGAGTAATCTATTTTAGTATTAATTTTTTTTTCCCAATCTCTTTAGATATTTAAAATACTCTCATTCAAGTATAGAAATAATACTATAAAAAGTAATAAATATTAAACCCCTAGGCATCCTTTTCTTGTAAGCTAGTTTTTAAAGGTGAGTTCTACCTAGTAGGTTCATAACAAATAGAATCAGAGCCACCCCACGTCTAAGGCCATGTTGGGACGGTTGCAATCGTGCGGCACAGGGGATGATGCCAGCATTGCAGTGTTCGCCCGGAGCTAAGAAAAGACCTAGTGCACAACCAACCCGTGTGAGCGTCGGGACTGCCGTGGACGTCGGCTGCAGAGTGTGGTGGTTATTACTATCCCACGTTAATTAAGTATGGAATTGGTTGATGGTTTATAAACTCCTAAGCACCATTCCTTCGTAAACTTGTCTTCAAGGTTCTACCTAATGAGTTTACTTGCTCTTTTAGTTATTTTTTAGATATTATATATAGAATGTTTGGGAATGAGTGGGTCTACACCCACCGCTAGGCCTCTGCTGGGAGCTCCCGCTAAACCAAATTCTAAAGCTTTTTTTTTTTTTTTTTATTACATCAATTTTTTAATATTTAAAAAAAATTCATAATATTATTAAATAATATTTTCTTAATCCTTAAGTAAAAAATGGAACGGAAACTCACCGCGGAGGATCTAGCTTTTTCCTTTGGGAATTATCTTGAATATTAATTTTTTTTCATATAAATTTTATATTTTATTTTTAAAAAAAATGATTATGTTACAATTCACGATGGTAAAATATTTGTTAGCCAGAGAGAAGAAAGAAGACTTGGCGAGTAGGTGATCACTCATGATCTGGTCAGCGACGTTACGTGGGATCCAAGGACTCCAAATTTCGTGGAAAGTCTTCATCAGTTCCTTAAAAACTGCGTACTGTATAATCAGCAGTACCTTTCCGCCAATCTATTCATCAATATGTCATTGTATTCGGTCACCGACTCACCGCCTTAATTCCCTTTCGTTGGAAACTTCCTGAAAGGACCCATAAAAGAGAGAGGTTTAGAAAAAGACAAAAGGCAACATAAAAGATAAGCTTCGGCCTACTGCTCTCCTCCGTCCAGGATTTCTCATGTTCCCATGTTCCAGTATGAGCTTCTTTATGATCTGGAGCTTCTTCGTTGGAAGTAGACGAGTTCGTAACTACTTACCATCAGTAAAATCACAATAAATAGAAAGAATTTTGAATTATCTGTTTGGTTGGGAAGTTAAGATTTTCCCGAGAAGAAAAGAAAATCTACAAACAATATATTAAACGTACATAAACCTTTAATTTGAAAAGAGAGAGATGAGAATTTTTTATTTTAAATAAAGTTTAAAATATTAATTTAAAATATTATTATTGTTTTAAAATTTGAAAAAATTGAATTAGAATTTAAAAAAGTTGGAATTATTTATTATATTTTATTTAAAATTTGAAAAAAGTTCAATAGATAAAGATAGATAATCTTTCTTTTACGACATAAAAAGCAAAGAAATTTCCTCTGCATTTTCACTGTTATTTCCGCGAAAGCTTCAGCTATAATGTATAGTTAATTATAGTCATTCGGCACGATCAACAAGTTTCACGTTGACGCTTGCGTCAGAAACTGAGCCAACGCTTCTTTCACTAATATACTGCCTGCAGGAACATCATCCAAGTTGTGTCTTTCTTTCTTTGAGTTAATAAGATGGACAAGAGCGTAGCAAACATGACAACCTTATACGTTAGAATTCGAGGTTTCTTCACGAGTTTCCACGTCTATGTTCAACCCCTGCTAGGTTATGTCCACACTAGATGGAAGGGTTGGACAAAGATGATTACCCTGAGAACTGAAATACTGAATCAGCAGTTTGGCATACGTGAAAACGCAGAGGATGAAAAACTAAGCCAGAAGAACGTAAAGAGGGTGATGGAAATACTAGGACTAAATTATGATCCAGTTGGAGGGGATCAGATGCAGGAGAGAATCGGTGCAGATGAGCTTTCACAACTATTTGATCAGGAGGATCCTTGTTTGGACGAGGTGAGGGAAGCCTTTGAAGTGTTTGATGCGAACAAAGATGGATTTATAGATGCAAGAGAGTTACAGAAGGTTTTATGCAATTTGGGGCTAGAAAAAGGATCAGAGGTGGAGGAATGCAGAAAGATGATCAGGGCAGTGGATGAGAATGGAGATGAACTGATTGATTTTAGCGAGTTTGTGAAGTTTATGGAGAAGAGCTTTTAATTGCTAAAAGCCAGCTCATGATTGTCATACGTTTGCTTGGTAGGTCTGAGTTTCTGATCATTGCAATCCTTTAGTCTAAATTTCCGATAGTAGATTTGATTTTTAATTTTGCATGTATTGTTTTTAATGTCGTAACTTTTTTTTTTAAGGCTGCATGTCTGGACTGGATGTTTAAGTTTATGAATAGTAGGGAAATGCTAACAAATATTTGTAACATCTTTTTAAGATTAAGTTTTGTTATTTTATGTGAAAAATTAGTATTTGTAATGAGTTATTTGCGACGAAAATATATTTATTTTAATAAAAAGTAATCATTTTGATGAGAAATAACTACTAGTAAATAAACAAGAAGAAAAATACGAAGAGAGAAATGATGCAATAGTGGTGCTAGCCACCACCACGAGGTTTTTTTAACCTTTTTTTCACATAATGATGTGAAAAAAAAACAATAAATCTTTAAATTATTTTTACATAATTTTTTAACACTTTTAAATATTTTAAAAAATAAAAAAATTTACAATATTATTAAACAATATTTTCTTCATCACTAAGTAAAAATAAAAATATAAAAAATTAAAAAAAATGAATCGGGCAAAAAAATAGAGAGCTCAAAACGGACTCTCTATCATTACTCATATTTTAAAATCTGTCACTACTTGGAGGATTTAATTACGAATTTAAAAAAAAAAAAAAAGAACTCGTACGTTTATTATTTTTGTACTACATTTATTGCTGGTGTGAGATTTGAATGTCATAGACATATTTACGAGTGTGCTTTTGGTTTGCTAAATAAATTTGAATATTCTATGTCATGTAACGATTACATCAAACGACAATGCTAGGACGCCGAGCATGTACCATTGTGTGCCCCATAGTGTATTTCAACTTTTTTTTCCTTTTTCTTTTAAATATTTTTCTAGATATCTTAAATATTTTTTAAAAAAAGAAAACAATTTCATTAATAATCATTTCCTTAATAATTAAGTAGAAAAAAATTAAAATACCCAAATAATAACTTTAAGAAGACAAATTCATGAGACCAGATATCATTTTACTATATCAAAAGCAAAGTCTGGCCATGTCTCTTTGGCCTTTCTGTTTAAGGATGTGATTTTATTATGTTTTAGATAATACCAAACCAAAAATTTGATTTGATTTCCATATAAGTTAACAAATCTGAGAGATTTGGCCAATGTGATCTCCTTGACCCCTTTAAGTAAGGCTGTGACCCGCTATAGATAATATCAAATTATTATTATTTTGATTTGATTTTCAAGTTATCAAATCAAGAGATTTGATTTTTATAATGATAAACATATTTATCTTATTTTATTTTTATGTAATTTCCTTATAAATAAGGACTTATATTTTGTATTTAATCACAACTGAAAATTAAAAAGATGTAATTGTTCGGGATGTCTTCCACACACCGTCAACCACACGTAGGACTGCAACAAAGAATAGGGTGGCACTATGCGCCCAGTGGACCTCTAAAGCCTAAGTTAGGGAGGTGATCGCAATCTGTGTATATGAATTAATATTATACGTTACCTTTGGGTGTTATTTATTAGTACATGAATTCGGTGATAAGTAGAAGGAACAAACAAACTGCCGAGTTGATCATTTACTATATATATATCAAACAAGCCGATAAGATAACCTTCCTAAAAAGGTGAAGGTGTTATTTACTTATCACATTCTCCTTTACGCGTCTGCTGGCTGGATACTTAGCCCTGGAGCCCTGCTGGATGATCGGGCTTGTCTGTGAGGCCTCAAGCAGCTTGGACCTTCCGACGTACGAGCTTATTTTCGTTTTATCTGTATGGATGATAATCGAATCTAGTACCCGCCCGCCTATACTAGTGCAGATAATGAAAATGGTTAGTGGATAGCAAGTGTAATTTAACCATGGGAAACGATACCAGCCGGTCAAGTGTAATTCTTCCTTTTACACCAGCAAATAAGGAGGTGACATGTATAGGGTGTAGTAAAATGGAGAATACGTTCGATGCAGCTAATTGTGTGAAAAATGTAGAATCACTTTCCCTCTCATCCGCTCACCCCCATATTTAATTCCCCCCACCCCCATCAGCTCACCTCCCTCCCATCTCTCTCTAAAGTATGCTTTATCTCTCCTATGAAGAACAATCTCCTTCAAAACCCATATGACTCTCTCCCTCTCCTCCCATTGTTGCTTCCCTCAACCATAATAAGATCATCAGAGCCCTCAAAGTCATCAAGAGAGACGTTGCGGCCTCTGCTGTTGAGTTACTCAGATTTAAACTCCACAAATTTTTAACAAAAAGGTCTACCATTGCAAGAAAAGAAATAGCCTCAAAGGTTGTGTGCATGCCTTTGTGGGATATCTGAAAGCCTGTGGATGTGAACCTCACCCACAAATTATCTGAATGCTGAGAGAGATATAGAACAAGGTTATCCTCTTCTAAACATGACTAAACCTGTTGAATATCAAGAATAATAGCCATGGACATCACAATGCTTAACCTAAATTCAAAAGCATATTCATAAACATGGGCATGATTTAAAAATAAACCTACATCTTCATCTATGACATTTCTTTAAGATAAAAGCACTCCTCAAAAAGTATTCACATGCATATGAGTACAACTACAAGAATTACACATTAATACCCATAGCAAGTTTTAAGTGAAACAATAACCATAAATTAAATTAGTAACAACTCAGATTTTTTTGTGCATATTTTAGCTTAAAACGGCACAAATATCGTTTTATCAAAGGGAAAGATGGGAGAGAAGAGGAGAGAGGAGAAAGGAGATGGCGCGAGTGAGATCAGACACAAAGAGAAAGATGAGAGACAAGAAAGAATAGGGGAGAGGAGAAAGAAGAGGGTGCGAAGAGGGTAGAGACAAAGAGGAGATCTGATATAATAAACTAGCTTACACTACAAGATACATAAATCTTCTATATGGTGAGATTCTATTGGCTGGTATAAAGTGGGGAAGGGCACTCGACCGGTTCTGAGTTTTTCCCTTTAACCATTTGATTTAAAAAATAAATAAATAAATATAATTAAAAAATATAATATATAATAAAAGAGAAATAAAACTTATCATCCTCACACTATACACTAACATATGATTTATTATTTTTGTCTTTTTATTTAAACACACATATTTACTCATCAATATTTATGTGTTTAAATAGAAGTATAAAAATGATAAATTATATATTGGTGCGCAGTGTAGGGATGATAAGTATAATTTTTCATAATAAAAACTTGAATTAAAAAAAAAAATCCTTGTGAGTGGCCACCGTCGACCAAGTTGGGTCACATGGTTGCTTTTTTCAATTTTGTTTTTATTTTAATTTCTGTTTTAAGTTTGATTTATCTTTTTTTTTTTTTTTTTAAGTTTTAAAATTAACATACTCGGGTGGCCGATACATGCTCGCGTTTAACTCAATTAAACTCTATTATCTGATTTTTTTTTTTTTATTATTTTATGAAATTTAGGCTACATGATAAGTTTAATTGAATTCTATATGAATAATAGTGAATTGAGATGATAGAGTGAGTTTTGTGAGATCCACCTAAGATGAGTTTAAGGCTGCGTTTGGTTGCAAGTCTCAACTGAGCTCATTCTAATTTTAAATTAACTCTAATATCCAAACAGCCAACTCTCAAATTGTTAAACTTCTCTCAACTCAAAACCTCATTACATGTGGGACCCACAACTTTTTTCAACTTAACACATCTTTATACGTGGAACCCACAACCTTTTTCAACTTTCCATCAAAAGTATTAAATTCATCTTAATATCCAAACACACTTTAAACTCAGTTTAGATAGCCCCACATAACTCCTTTTGCTACTCAACTCACTATTATTCATAAAGAGCTGAACTCATCTCAACATCCAACCGCAACGGCTTCGTTTGATTCCTCAATCCATCTCAACTCCTCATTACAGTTTTTTCAAACTCTAACACAAAATATAATAAACAATTCAACTTTTTCAAATCCCAAAATAATAATAATATTAAAAAATAATATTCTAACAATATTTTATTATCTCAACTCAGTTCAACATTCAAACGCAGTTTGAATGTGTTTGGATGTTAAGATGAGTTTAGATATATTTATGGGAAGTTGAAAAAAGTTGTAGGTCCCATGTGTAAATAAATGTTGAATTAAAAAAAATTGTGGGTCTCATGTATAAAGAGGTTTTGAGTTGCGACGAGTTTGGTAATTTACTAATTTTAGAATTGGATCTTTAGATGTTAGACTTAATTTAAAATTAGACTAAACTGAGTTAAACTCAAATGAATTTAACAACCAAAATGGGCCTTAATGTTTGGGATTGAGATGGAGGGAAATAAGAAAATATGTGGTGTTTGGTATCCGAAATTGTGTTCATCCTACACTTAAATATTTTAAAATTTTTGTCACTACTTGCAGGATTTAACCAATTAAAAATAATATTTGTACATTTTTTTTTTAAAAAAAGATGTATGTTTATTTCGCTCTTGTGAATGTGTCCATATACATTTTTACATGTGTGCTTTTGGTTTGCTAAATAAATTTGAATATTCCAGGTCACCTACCATAGTTAGTCGAGATGAAATAAAATAAATTAAAAATTAAAAATTAAATAAAATATTATTATAATATTATTTCTTGATATTATTTTTATTTTAAAATTTAAAAAAGAGTTGTTTATAGTATTTTGTTTAAAAATTTAAAAAAATTATAATAATTAGATGAAATGAAATGAGTTGAGATACTTTCAAAATCTAAAATCAAGGCTATATCAGAAGCAAAAGCTAGCAAAGACCAGATCGTCATGATCTGGTTTGCAGGAGATAATATTAAACAACAATTTAATTTGATTATTATCATTCTATTTTTAGTTATTTAATTAAGGGATTTGATTTTTATAATAATGAGATATTTACTTTATTTTATCTCTACGTAATTTTTCTATAAATATTGACCTATACTTTATATTTAATTACAATTAAGAAATATGTAACTCGCAAAGTTTCTTCCATCAGTCCTGATTTGATATTATCTTCCATGTGCCCAGACTGAGAATTTTAGATATTCGAACACCTAAGTTGAAAGACTGACCATCCTTGTAGATGTTTGATAATCGGATCTAGTACTTGCCCTATACTCGATTAGATAACAGAAATGGTTGACGGATAGTGAGTGTTATTTTTTTTTTTTTTTGAAATGAGATGGCGAGTGTGTTATTAACAATTCTTTAAACAATATGAAAAGGAAATAAAATTAAAAAAATTTAATATATAATAAAATTTTGAATTGGAAAAAAAAATGTCCATGTAGGTCGGCACACCAACCAGTTGGGAAGACCAAGATTGACGGTGGATACCTATAAAAAAATTAATTTTTTAATAATATATCTCATTTTTTTAGGAAATTATGCGAGACTTGTACACTATAAAATTATAACGAGCATTATTATATATATATATATATATGTATTATATATCTATCTCTATTATATAAGAGTCTTATCTCGCATGAACAATAACTTTTTTATTTTTCCATGTATCGTCCGTGTGTAGTATGTTTACTTCTCTCTTTATTCTTTTGTATTCTTTTGTATCCGTTTATATTAGGATACAAATGTCTTTTAATTTATATAAGGATATAAATGTGTCAGTGTATTATTTTAATTATGGGAAAGGGATGGATTGTGTCAGTGATTTTATGTACCTGAATGCTTGTGTCAGTGTAAATTTTTTTTTATCTACTTCTTTTTCCCTGGTAAGTGCCAGTGCATCATTTAATTATAGAGAAGGAAATTGCTTCTGTTAGTGATCTCTATATGCTTGTGTAAATACATTTTTTTTTATTTACTTATTTTTCTCTTCTGCCAATTGCATCAATGCATGCGTATAGGTAATTGTGCCGATTTACATCTTTAAGTATTTAAAAAAACTGTAAAATAAAAATCGTGCTCACCACGAAAGAAGGAAAAAAATCACAAATATTTAAAAACCTAGATCTAAAAAACAAATAAAAAAAACACAAAAAATATTAAAAACATATTGTAAAAAAATCAATCAAAATCTAAAAAATAAATAAATAAATCACAAAAACCATTAAAAAAATATTATTAATCAGTGGGTATAAAAATTATTCATCATTACTGAAAAAAATAAAATCAAATCCATGCATGTCTTATGCCCGTTCATGGTCATGTTATTGGGTCAGTCTTCTATGAACATTTTATTTATTTGCTACTCTAAATTCCACTTTCCTACAAAGTAAAATAAAACACATGTCCGAGAGATTTTTAAGAAGAATACATATAAGTGGGTAAAAAAAACTGCACCCATTACTGCAGGAAAGAGACAAAAGAAATCATACATGTTAATAAAAAACTGTGCCCGTTACTGAACCAAAAAAAAAAAAAACATATGCATGCATGATTTTGCCAATTTTTTTCCATATCTGGTTTGGAAGTTTTTCTTTTTCCATGTCTGATTTGATTGATTTTGCAGTGGTTTAATTGATTTTGCAGTGGTTTGATGTGTGATAGGACGCCTAGGAGGAAAGGGGACATTGCATGTTAAAAGATAATATGTTATGTTCATCTTTAGGAGGGTTCCAAAATATTTAGTATTTTCATGTTGTGTTCTTTATTTACTTCTATATATTGTTCCTCATTACAAGTAGTTTTTTGAAAAACTTTTTTTGTGTTTTTTACTTCTCATCTCTTCTCTTCTCTTCCATTTTTTTCTTTTACTTTTACTGCTAGTTTTTACTAGTGATTTCTTTTCAACTTCTTTCCTAGTTCTTTTAAGGTGTTCTTAGCTGAGGATTTCCAAAACTAGAACTTTCTGGTTTTGATAATCGTGAGTGCATGGTTGTTTAGTATAGTATTTTCTGACTTCCCTTTTTTTTTGTTCGTTGGTTTTACTTCTCATCTCTTTTATTATCTTCCATTTTTTTTCTTTTACTGGTTTTTAATATTTACTGCTGGTTTTTACTAGTGATTTCTTTTTAGCTTCTTTCTCATTTCTTCTAAGGTGTTCTTAGCTAGAGATTTCCAAAGTTAGAACTTTTTGGTGATTGATTTTGCAGTGTTTTGATTGGTTTTACAGTGGTTTGATGGGTGATAGGACGCCTAAGAGGAAATGGGACATTGCATGTCAAAAGATAATATGTTATGTTCATCTTTAGGAGGGTTCCAAAATCTTAGTATTTTCATGTTGTGTTCTTTATTTACTTTTATATATTGTTCCTCATTACAAGTAGTTTTCTGAAAAAAAAAAAAAATTTGTGTTTTTTACTTCTCATCTCTTCTCTTCTCTTCCATTTTTTTCTTTTACTTTTACTGCTAGTTTTTAGTTGTGATTTCTTTTCAACTTCTTTCCTAGTTCTTTTAAGGTGTTCTTAGCTGGGAATTTCCAAAACTAGAACTTTCTGGTTTTGATCATCGTGAGTGCATGGTTGTTTAGTATAGTATTTTCTGACTTCCC
This sequence comes from Juglans mandshurica, assembly GCA_022457165.1. Taxonomy (NCBI): domain Eukaryota; kingdom Viridiplantae; phylum Streptophyta; class Magnoliopsida; order Fagales; family Juglandaceae; genus Juglans; species Juglans mandshurica. Next base: position 12,433,292 of record CM039621.1, on the reverse strand, counting down.
TATTTTTTTTGTTCGTTGGTTTTACTTCTCATCTCTTCTATTCTCTTCCATTTTTTTTCTTTTATTGGTTTTTAATATTTACTGCTGGTTTTTACTAGTGATTTCTTTTTAGCTTCTTTCTCATTTCTTCTAAGGTGTTCTTAGCTAGAGATTTCCAAAGTTAGAACTTTCTGGTGTTTGATCATCGGTGCATGGTTGTTCAGTATAGTATTTTCTTATGGTTATTTAGTGTAGTATATTCTGACTTCTTTTTTTTTTTTTTTTTTTTTGTTCGTTGGTTACTGCAGTGCTTAGTATTTTCTGTAGGTTATTTTTTGTGGTTTTTTTCAAGTCTTGTTGGTTGGTTGAGGGCTTTTAGAGCTGGACGTTTCTGGTTCTTATCCTTGTAAATTTATGATGTTATTTATTTTGTCACGTTATTTATTATATAATTTATTTTTTCAATTTTTTTTATTTATTGTTATTCTATTTTATACTATGTTTTTGGCTTTGTTGATATTGTGTTTAAAAACACTACTGTATTCAAATAGAATATACAATATATGCGAAGATCTAAATGGAAATCATGTTTTGTAAGTATTTAAAAGAAGTTTGTGTTGATGTGAGTTGTAATATATGGGAAGATGAGAGAAATTATAGAGAGAGGAATGGAAAGAATTCTTTCCTTCACACGATATCATGATTAAAGAAATACTAAAATAGAAGTTTTATTCTTGTCTTATATACTTGCAACAATCGATTGTAAAAAGATTGATGATAAATGAAAACAGAGCGAATATTTTTGACATGGTATCACAGCCTAATCTTAGGCCTTCTTGTTTCAGCCGACCCTAAGCCTTACCTTACCTTACCAATGATGTCTTCGGACTCTGATACAGAGCACCAAACTGGTGCTGTATCTTTACCGAATTCACCACAAAAATAAATGAAGCTCTTACCAAAGTTCAAACACCGACCCTGTCCACCGAACTCTCTGCTGCTCCGATCGGCATCAAGTTGGACGGCACCAACTATGCTCACTGGTCTCAAGTTGTCGAGATGTATATCTCGGGCAAAGACAAGTTGGGATATATCAATGGCAATATTCAACAACCACCTTCAACAGATCCATCATTTCGCAAATGACGCACATATAACGCCATTGTCAAAGGCTGGCTAATTAACTCCATGGATTCCTCCTTGATAGGAAATTTTATTCGGTTTCCTACTGCAAAAATTGTGTGGGACGCCATTGCTACCACTTATTTTGATGGCAGTGACACGTCTCAGGTCTATGACCTCAGACGTCGTGTGACAGCTTAAACAAGCTGGAGGCTCCCTGGAGCAATACTACAACGATCTTCAAGGGTTATGGCGTAAGATTGACTTCCGGCGTCCTAATCCAATGGAGTGTGCAGTTGATATTCACCAGTATAATTTCATCCTTCAAGAAGACCGCGTGTATGTTTTCTTGGATGGTCTTGATAACCGACTGGACAAGATTCAGCGTGACATGCTGCAACTTCGCCCATTCCCTACCGTGGAGCAAGCCTATGTTCACGTCCGCCGCAAAGCAAGTCGTCAGCCTGCTATGATCACTGGCATCATAGATGCTATTCTTGGCACTGTTCTCGCCACCAAAGGACTTCAACTTGGGCCTGCTACACACACGTCTACCATGCACAATGGGAAGCAAAAACCTCGCGTGTCATCTGAGGGCATGAAATGCACCCATTGTGGCAATCAGAAACATACTCGTGAAACTTGCTTTAAGTTGCATGGGTATCCTGATTGGTGGAATGATCTCCAGGCTAAGAAACATTGTGGCATGGCCAGCAAAGGCGAGGGTCTCGGTACTATAGTTGTGGCTACTGCAGAGCCTCACTTATTTTTCACACCACAGATTACCAACGGTTCGAACATTTCCTCCTCTTCTGACTCAAGTAACCTTGGTTGTGTTTGTTATGGTTCGTCTGGTGATGATGATTGTGGTGGATGGCTGTTGGACTCCGGCGCTACTGACCACATGACATTTGCCGCTAAGGATTTCACACAAACTTCCTTACCGAGACAAACCAATATCACCAATGCTAATGGCGTTATTTCCCCTGTCACTGGCGCGGGCACCGTGGCCTTAACCCTTACTCTGCAATTGCACAATACATTACTTGTTCCATCACTATCTCATAAGCTCCTCTCCGTAAGCCAAGTGACATCTGACCTTAATTGTATTATGCTTATGTATCCAACTTTTTGTCTTATCTAGGACATTCTCACCAAGGAGATCATTGGGCGTGGGACTAAGAGGGGGGGCTCTATTATATGGAAGACTTTAGTGTGGGCTGAGCACATCATATGCAGCATTTTGTTGGTGTCAAAGAGAAGGAAATCTAGCTTTGGCATCATCGCTTAGGACACCCGTCCTTCACTTACATGAAACACTTGTTTCCAGATTTGTTTTCTCAGTTGAAACATTTTAATTTTCAATGTGAAACTTGCATATTAGCAAAGAGGCAAAGAGTGTCTTATCCGTTGAGTCCGAATAAAAAAGATACTCATTTCGCTTTGATCCATTCTGATGTGTGGGATCCTTCCCTGATTACTATTGTATCTGGGTTTAGATGGTTTGTGCTATTTGTTGATGATTGTACTCGCATGACTTGGCTTATTTGCTAAAACATAAAGATGAAGTTTTTGGTGTGTTTAAGTCATTTCATGTTATGGTGAAAACACAATTTTCTGCTAAGGTTCAAGTGTTTTGGTCGGACAATGATGGTGAATTTGTTAATCACCAATTTCGTGACTATCTCGAACACCAAGGCATTGTTCATGAGACTTCATGCCCCCAGACCCCTCAGCAAAATGGTATTGCCGAGCAAAAAAACCGACATGTTCTTGAGGGGAATGATAGGGAGAGGAATGGAAAGAAATTCTTTCCTTCACACAATAGCATGATTATAGGAATTTGATTTGTATAACCTAAAATAGAAGTTTTATTCTTGTCTTATATACTTGTAACAAACGATTATAAAAAGATTGATGATGAATGAAAACAGAGTGAATATTTTTTACAGTTTGCCAGATAGGTATAAACAAAGAAAATGCATCTAAAAACCATATGTATTTATTTTTTCTGTTTTTCATTTATTATTTTTCTGTTTCTAGCTTGGTTGATATTGTGTTTAAGGACACTAATGTGTTCAAACAGAATATACAATATATGCCAAGATCGACATGAAAATCGTGTTCTGTAAGTATTTAAAAGAAGTTTGCCATATAAGTAGAGACAAAGAAAATGCATCTAAAAATCATATGGTGTATTTATTTTTTCTGTTTTGCATTTATTATTTTTATGTTTGATACTGTGTTTCTGGCTTCATTGGTCTTGTGTTTAAGGACACTACTGTGTTCAAACAACTAAACACAATATATAGTATACATAACCTAACAGAAATTGTGAATGTATTTAAAAAAAGAATAAAATAAAATAAAATTGGTAGATAAATAGATATAAGGAAAATACATCTGAGAGTCCTATCTACAAAAAATATATGTAATAACCTTATTTACAACATATAATATATTGGAGAGAAATCAAACAAAAATTACTACAGAAATTCAAAAAAATAAACATTGGAGCACACTTAATAGATAATTGGTTTAGTTCAAACCTAACACAATATACAGTATATAGAAAGATCTAACAGAAATTGTGAAAATAGAATTTTTTAAAATTCCTGTTTTACTAACTAAAAGTTAGTAAAACAAAAATCTCGTTTTATCTAGAAAACCTATTTATTTTGTCACGTCGTTTGTTATATAATTTATTTTTTCAAATCTTTTTATTTATTGTTATTCTATTTTATACTATTTTTTTGGCTTGGTTCATACTGTGTTTAAGAACACTACTGTGTTCAAATAGAATATACAGTATATGCGAAGATCTAAATGGAAATCGTGTTCTGTAAGTATTTAAAAGAAGTTTGTCAGATAGATAGCGACAAAGAAAAGACATCTAAAAACCATATGTTGTATTTATTTTTTCTATTTTTCATTTATTTTCTTCTGCTTCTGGCTTGGTTGATATTGTGTTTAAGAACACTACTGTGTTCAAACAAAATATACAATATATGCGAAGATCTAAATGAAAATCGTGTTCTATAAGTATTTAAAAGAAGTTTGCCAGATATGTAGAGACAAAGAAAATGCATCTAAAAATCATATGTTGTATTTATTTTTTCTGTTTTTTTATTTATTATTTTTCTATTTGATACTATGTTTTTGGCTTCGCTGGTCTTGTGTTTAAGGACACTACTATGTTCAAAGAGTAATGCTACATACAGTCGTGGAATGCGCAAACGTCGTGCAGTCGCTTTGAAAAAGAGTGGGGTCCACTGTTAAAAAATTAATTTCTTTTCATGTGGGTCCCATATTTATTCACTTTTTTCAAAGCGACTGCACGACAATTGCACATTTACGACTACAAGTATCATTTCTCATGTTCAAATAACCAAACAAAATATACAGTATACATAACCTAACAGAAATTGTGAATGTATTTAACAAAAAAAAAAAATTGGCAGATAAGTAGAGATAAGGAAAATGCATCTGAAAGCACTAACTACAAAAGAGGATATGTAATAACCTTATATACAACATATAATATTTTGGTGAGAAATCAAACAGAAATTACTACATAAATTCAAAAAATGAAATATTGGAGCACACTTAACAGATAACTGGTTTAGTTCAAACCCAACACAATAGACAGTATATAGAAAGATCTAACATAAATTATTAAAACATAATTTTCTAAAATTGATTTTTTTATTAAATAAAACAAAAATCTTATTTTATCTAGAAAAGCTAAAAATAAAACAGAATGTAAGAAACTCATTGTAAAAAAAGGGCACAGATTGAATCATAGATAATGGATTTAGGAAAATTGAACCTAATGTACAATGATACAAAGATCTAAAGGAAATCATTTTTGCACATAAAAGAAATTTCCATATAGGCAACCCAAACGCACCTAAAAAAACATTTAGAAACCGAATCATATAAATTAGATGTAAGAAAGGAAAATAGACCAAACAGTCAACGAGATATCTAGGAGAAGCAAATAAGAGATTTAAACCAAACCAAAATTAAATATATCAAATGAAAAACACAAAAATTAGATAGAAATTTCCATATAGGCAACCCAGATGCACCTAAAAAAACACTCAGAAATCAAATCATATTAGTTAGATGTAAGAAAGAAAAACGAACCAAACAGTCAATGGGATATCCAAAAGAAGCAAAGAAGGGATTTAAACCAAACCAAAATTAAATAAATAAAAGGAAAACACAAAAATTAGATATATAAGAAGGAAACACGTATAGGAAATTTAGAAAATCAAACCAAATAGTGTATATTTATGCACAGGCATTTCTCAGATTTGTTCTAAAAAATCCGAGGGAATACACGAAATACAGAAGGCATTTACAAAATCAAACCAACTGTGCAATATATATAAAGATTTAGACGAAATCATGTTTATAAATCAAAATAAAACTCAATATATGAAACCCACTTCTAAAAATATTCCTCAGAAACCGAACGAAAAAATAGGTTTCTTTAAAATAAAAAAAAATGGTAGATATGTGCTATTTCGGCACCAACATTTTTCAGATATGTTATGGAAATATCATGGGGAATGCATGAAATATAGAAGGCATTTGTAAAATCAAACCAACTATACAGTATATACAAAGATCTAGATGAAAGCATGTTTATAAATCAAAATAAAATTCAATATATGCAACCCACTTCTAAAAAAATCCCTCAGAAACTGAACGAAAGAATAGATTTCCTTAAAATAAAAAAATGGTCAATATGTGCTCAGTAATAGCAGATCTGAAATATTTTGGAGTGGATGATCAACAAACTCAGCAGAAATTTCTATAAATCTAGAACAAAAGATGTTTTATAGTAACATTTTTTAACAAAAATGTGTTCAGTACAAAGTTTTGCAAAGAATAAAAAATAATGTTTTTTCCTTCATAGGTAAGGCGTAAAAATCATAGATCTAAAGAATATATACACAAAATAGGGAAAATCTGAAGCGAGTTGAACCAAAGAAAATACTGAGAAAGGAACTTATCAGCACAAAGCAGCCGCCTGGTGGTGGCCCTGGAAATCGCCTAGGTTGTGACCGAGATGAGAGAAACAGAGGGAGAGAGAGGTGTTGTGGCTAGGTCTCATGGCTTCGATGGTTTGGGAGGTTGCGTCTGGCGATGCTGCTGTTGTGGGCGGCTAAGTTGGTGGCTAGAGGCGACGCACGACGTCACTAGCGGCTTGTGAAGGAGAGGGAAGGGAGCAAGGGTGGATCCAAGTGAGTTGAAGAATTGAGTGAAATGGGAAAGGCGTGTGCGGCGCTAGGGGGGAGGAGAAAAAGAAATTTTCGAGCAAATGAAGACTTAATCAATCAGCCCGATGGATTGCTCCGCCTAAAGTTACGTGGAGAATATACGGCTTCATTGTTAATGAAATGTACCCAGCAATGTATAGATTACATTTACAACTTAAGGATCAACACTAAGTAACTTTTCGAGCAAATGAAGACTTAATCAATGTTCTCAACTCTGATTGGTCTGCAAAATCGATATTAACAAAATTCTTTGCATCAAACTGAGTGGATGAGAATGTCAGGACATTGTTGTACGAAGAATTTCCAGAATTTTATGTTTGGAGCTAACAATACAAAGAGTGGACTTGTCGGAAAAAAAAAAAAAAAAAAAAAACTGTTATAGGTCGATTTGTTACAACAAGCCTATTTGAAGGTGAGAGGTATTATCTGCGAATATTGTTAAATCATGTAGGAGGACCTTTGTCATTTGAAGATCTTAGGACAGTTGATGGTGTTGTGGCGCCAACATTTCGTGAGGCAACAACTATGCATGGTTTGCTACAGAGAGACAGTAGCTTAAAAGATTGTTTACATGAAACATCTCTATATCAAATGACGTACAGTTTGAGACGGCTATTTGCAACTATATTGGTTTATTGTAATCCAACCAATCCGAGAGAGTTTTGGGAACGTTTTGAGCAAGATCTGTCAGTTGATTTTAGGTCAACTGAAAATTCTATATTGAATGTAAGAATGCAAGTTTTGCGCTCAATCTCTTTTACACTTGAATAAATGGGGAAAAACATTAATTCGTTCCATCTTGATGACAACATTTGTTTTGATGAAGACCAATTCGAATCTATAGAAATCGATGATGAATTGGTTGTTGAAACTCCAGAAAAAGATATTGTTGCATCAAAAGCCCTTAATGGTGAACAACGACATGTCTATAATTCAGTTTTGAGAAAATGTTTTTTCAAACAGAACTGCTACATTCTTTGTTGATGGCCATGGTGGGATAGGAAATACATTCCTGTATAAGGCACTTCTTGATGCAGTAAGATCAAGAAAATTAGTGGCACTTACAATTGGTTCATCTGGTGTTGCTGCATCTATCCTTCCCAGAGGTCGAACAGCACACTCACGCTTTAAGATTTCATTGAACACTGATGAACATAGTATGTGTTGTGTCAGTAAACAAAGTGTCCTTGCAAAGCTACTACGTGTAGCAAGATTAATTATATGGGATGAGGCCCCTATGTCAAGAAAATGACACATCGAAGCATTAGATAAAATATTACGAGACATTAATGATTTAGAGTTAACATTCGGTGGAAAAGTTCTCCTTTTTGTGGGGATTTTCGCCAGGTTTTACTTGTGGTTCGTAAAGGAATAAGACAAGAACATATTGACGCCAGTTTGGTTTCTTTCTACTTGTGACCTACATTGTTCAAGCTTCATTTGACTGAAAATATGCGAGCAACATTGGATCTAGTTTTTTAAGAATATGTGTTAGAATTAGGCAACAGAATACCACAAATCACAGTTGATGAAACTATAAAAATACCTAATGGCATGCTTGTTCCCTACGAAGATGACTGTACTTCTTTGGATCATTTAATAGATGTTGTTTTCCATAATATTCATGAATATTCAATAAATATTTCAGCTATGATGAATCAGGTCATATTAATACCAAAGAACAATTATGTTGATGAAATAAATGTATTACTAATTCATAGGTTTCCTAGTGAGCTTAGACGATATTATAGCTTTGATGAAATAATAGATGCATCTGAACAATCAGTTATGGAGGATTTTTTTAAATATTCTAACCCCAAATGGACATCCTCGTCATAAATTGTTACTGAAGATAAAAGATATCACTCCAAGTATAAGAAATTAAAAAATCAAAATGATCGTGGCAGACAAGTCACCCAAACGAACAGGCCAAAGTTCACCAGTGAAGTACCAAAGCCTAACATTGATTGATCCAGAAGTATAGTATTTATTTCTCTTTATTGCTTTTTTTTTTCTTTTTTTCTTTTTTGTGTGTACTAAAAATTGTAAAACATTTTGTTATTTTTGCATCCTATTTATTAAGATTTGTTTTTTTATTTTTTTACTACTGATTCGTTGGGTCTTTTAATGTTTAATTTTTTAAATTTTTTCATATTATATAAATGTTGATGATGTTACGTTCATTTAATTCTCTTCTTGTAACATATTTTTTAAAAATATTATTTTTTTAAGACCCAAAAACAATTTAAAATCAAACAAAATTATTATACTCAATTATTCATTTCAATTTTTTTTTTTTTGTAAATTATTCGTTTCAATTTCTTATACTATATAGGGAAATCGAGTGCAAGCGACAATGTTTGATAAAGATATTGACTCACGAGATGATACTTTACATATTTTCTGGTCATATTACATCAGTAATGCATATTTGAGGTCACTCAATCCAAAGTATAGAATAGAACACATGAATATCAATGGATCTTAAATTTTAAAACGATAATTGAGGAAGTTCCAAATGATGAAGAACAATTGGAGCCACCGAAGTACCAACTAATTCCATTCAATAAATTAGATGCTTACAAAGACTCAATTGTAGAAATAGGTAATTCACTCTTTATTTTAGAATCTTTAATTATCAATATATTAAAAATTTAAATCTTATTTGTCAAATGTTTTAGCTGTTGCAATCTATATCAAGCCATGTAGAGAGATAACTTCAACGCATGGACCAACAACTGTTCAGGAAATATATGTCATTGGTCAAAGGTAAAAATATTTTTTGGGTAGTTCACTCTTTTAGAATTATGTTTCAATCTTTATTTCTTGCATATTCTATTAATTCTTTTTTATTCTAATTATATAGCTTAAACCCCATATGTTTAACTATTTGGGGTCAATTTGTGCAAGATGAATGAAAACAAATCTAAAAAATAATTGGGACAAAGCTAGTTATACTTGGAACAAGGATAATAGTTGGTTCTTATAATGGTATTTTTAATAATTAACAATCTTATATTTTCTTTTATATTGTATATGCTTGCATTAATCATGATCTCTATTTCTAATGAATGATTGTCTCTTTCATCACGTCCGAAAAGTATTTTTATGATCAATCTTATTCTTGCTGAGGCAACTTCATTGCAAGAGTGGTAATCATCACAAATAAGTCATTATTTATTTCATGCCACTTGAATATTGAAATCTCCATATTTTTATTTCTTATGTTCCATTTGTTTTTATAAATTTAAAAGTCAGTGATTAATTATTTATTACTTGAGAGTATTATTACAAAATACTTGACATACCCGCTACATTTATGTCTTCTGTTGGTATTCGGGAAATAATCAAGAATTGTGATTTTTTGAATTGATCAAAAGTTTGCAATCCATAGCGGTAAAATCATATTCTTCATAACAAACTCAAATATTTATACAATCAATTCATATAAAAAATTGTTTCTAATGTAATGTAGAAAGTAAAATTTTGGATAAAGGCGAAGATAATTGTGGTTGACTTGCGCCAGATATTTTTTTACATGTCATGTATTGGCTGTAATAAAGGAACTGGGTATGATTACAATGATAGCTTCCTTTGTTATCATTCCAAACACCAAAGCATTTCTCAACCACGATATGAATCTTTGAAAAAAAAAAATTTTTGTTTGATAATTTATGTAATAGATTTAATGTATAGCTTTTATTGATTCTAACTTAAAATGATATTTTCATCAAATTTATAGTTGTCGAGCATATGTTGAACTCGGCGATGGTACATGAAGACTATCTACTATTATGTTTGTTGAAATTGTAGAGGAAGCATTCGGTTGTTCGGCAGTAGAGCTTATGAATCATACTGGCGATGTATGTTTCTTATTTTTCATTGCCTTTATTGTTGTGAGTAAAAAAGTTCATCTTAAAATTTTTGACATATTTACTACATTATCTATAAGTACATTGAGGTTTATATTAAAAAACACTATTAAAAGCAAATTATAACAAAAAATAATTTAAATTGATTTTTATATACTTGTCTGTTATGCCAGTTTTATTTTTATTTATAACATGCTTAGTAATTTAGTTAAAAACATTGTATTCAAAGACTTGTGCTAATTTACATGACATCAATTTCCAGCATATATGTTGTTTAAATTTTTATCAATCATGCAAGGCTATTAAAACTTTCTTTTGCAGGAACATTTGTCATATATAGAAAATCTTATAGCACAAGTTTCAAAGAAAGAGTAGATAATTGAACTTTTAGTAGATCCCAATCGACTCAACCAACAGCAGCACAAGAATTTCAATGTCGTCTCTATTGATGCAGTACAAGATGACACAAAATAATAGACCAACGTAAAAAATCAAAGGACTCATATTTTGAACTGATATTTTTGTTGGGTTTGTTACTAAAACTATCGATGTTATAAATATGTGTTGGACTATGTTATATTTTGAACTAATGTTTTTGTTGGGCTTGTATTAAACTTATCGCAAGCAACTTTGCTAAAACTATCGATGTTATAAATATGTGTTGAACTATATTATATTTTGAACTAATGTTTTTATCTTCTAATCTATGCAAGCATGTAATTATTATACTCTACTTAACTATCATTACTCCTAAATATTTGCTTGATTTCACATTTTTTCTCATATGCCTTAAATTATTGATTGAAATCAACTTTTTTATGAAATATATACTATTTTTTTAAAACAATTATTTCACCGAACTAGACAAACTTGCTTTGCACATTGTTCTGACCTAGTATATATAATATATTTACCAACATACATGCATGCACAATATATGTGTGAGTAATGCTAGATACAGTTATAGAGTATGCAAGTACCGCGTACTCCACTTGAAAAAGAGTGGGGATCCAATATTAAAAAAAATTAATGTGGGTTCTAAATTTATCCATTTTTTAAGGAAGTGTACGGCACTTGCACGTTTATGACTGTATCTAACATTTTTCTTGAGAGAAAAGCGATAGGAATCTTTGGAATTTACATTTAAGAGAAATGATATTGTAGTCATAGAGTGCACGCAACTCTTTTTAAAAAAGTAATTAAATATAGAATTCACATGAAAAAATTAATTTTTTTAATAGTAGATCTAACTCTTTTTCAAAATTAGTACACGATATTTATACAACGTATGATTGTATCTAACATTATTCAACATTTAATTGTAACGGGGTTCTTCCTTTCTTTAATCCGTTATTGGATTATTACTCTCTTCTTGGTCCCAGTAGTTTGTTTTCGAAGATGAGATGAGATGAGTTGAGATTAAAGTTAAAAAATTGAATAAAGTATTGTTAGAATATATTTTTTTAATATTATTTTTGTTTTGAGATTTGAAAAAGTTGAATTGTTTATTTTATTTTGTATTGGAAGTTGGGAAAATTGTAATGATTAGATGGGATGAGATGAGATGAGATATTTTTCCAAAACAAACGAGGTAAATTTAATGCCAAAGTATCATCATTCTTTTTTTAAATAGCAAAATACTTCATCTATAAACATATTCACAAAAATAAATTCATAAAATGATTAATTTAATACAATATGTTAAATTGTAAAATTACATTTATCACAAAATAGATTTGACATATTATATTTACATTAGTTTGTCAGTTTGATTTTATAATATCTCTTTGTAGATTAACACTTTTCTTTCAATTATATACCATCTCAAATGGCAAGTATGCACTTTGCATGACATTTCAAATAATAAAATTGACACTAGGAGTCTGGTGAGAACAAAAAAGAAAAAAAAGGAAAAATGATCGGAGACGGGCAGTTTTACAAGAATTTACACGAAACAGAGAAATAAAAGATATTTTTTCATCCACTGTTGACTTAAAAAAAGGAAAATGCCACTTTAGGTTGATAAAATTGACCGAATGTGATTTTTATTTTTTTATATTTTTTATTTAATAGTTAAGGAAGTGATTATTACTGAATTTATTTTTTTTAAATGTTTAAAAATATTTAAAAAATAGTTGAAAGAAAAATAAAGTAAAAAATAAAAAAATGTATTTACACTTAGAACTTTGCTATTCATCAGCCCACACACCACACTATTTAAAAAAAAATAATAATTGGTTTTATTCTTCTTAAAAATATTGAATTCTTTTACTCATTATTCATATACTACATATTTGATAAGAGAAAAAAATAAAAATAAAAAATAAAAAGTAACGTGTGATAAACTCCTAAATTGTTTCTTCCATAAGAGCCAAGTGGTGAATAGAAATTCACGAAATAATTAAGGCTATTTTTTTCTCTCTTTTTTTTTTTCCAGTTCTTTCTGGTCATCACCCACTAAATGATAACCGTTAAAATTTTAAGATATAAAAATAATTTTTTCATATATATCATAAATTTATTCATTTTTTTTCAAAAGTAATATGCTAAACTTCCACACCTGCCTAAATGATACAAATATCATTTCTCAATACATATCCATCGACCTTGAAGAGATTGTATTGTTGCATGCATGTTTTGGGCTTTGTAGGAAAAGTGTGATCTGCATGTAAAACTGCAATACAGTGAAACATTTTCTTTAAGAAAAACACAATAGAACAGAGTAATCGTATAATTTGAGAAAAAACCATATACAACTGGTCAATTTTTCAAAATTAAATATTGAGTCCGTAACAATTACCATTAATAATGGCAATGATCAGTGGATAATGTCAACAGATAGTCATGCTTATTGTATCAGCAAATAATCAATATCCTAGGGGATTTTTGGATCAACCTTACCATGTAAGACAGTTTGAAACAAGCTGCCCCCCCCTCCCCCCCCCCCCCCCCCCCCCCCCCCCCCCCCCCCCATGTGGGTGGGCATGAAGTCTCAGGAGATTCTGCTGATGAGGAGGGAAGGGTGTTGAACAGTGTCTATCATGAACGTACAGGAAGAGGTGGTATTCAGTTGCAGAATTTGTGCCTGAGCTTTTGCAGGCCCATGAGAAAAGGATGTCCTGAATAGTTCCAATCCCTTGTTTTTTGTCTTTGTTAGCCTCATCATCCCTGGCAATTATACCTTCACCCATGCACTCATTTTCTCAACCTTGTCTTGCACTTTGTAGTTTGTCGAGACAAGCCAAACAACATTGTTTCTTTAAAACACTTGAGTTAATGAAGTTTTCAGCGGCTGCTAATATAAACTTTAATTCATGTCAAGCCAAAAACTTGGTCAAAAACAAATAAGAAATTTAAAACTGAAATGAAAATTATGAACAGTTCCAGGCGTCCGTTTGTTTGATCTTAGTGTCCTTTCCTCGATCATTTCCTTTTTAGAAGGAATGACAGCTGTGTTCTTAGCTTAATGGGGCCTTTCTGTCAACAATATTTTCTTTATAATTAATTTTTCGAGAGGAAATGTTCAACAGGGAGATTTCTGTCCAAATGGTGTCTATTTTCGTTAATCGTCTTCTGTTCTTGGGCATGGCTCTTTCATTATCAGAAGTGATCGATGGCAGAAATTTAAGAAAAAATAGATGAGAGAAAGGTGACATGGACTTTATGACAAACAAACATTTAACTTGCTCCTTCACCTTGGAAAGAAGAGTCTCATAAGGCAAGGGGGGTTACAAGAAAAAGATATATGGTGGGACAAGACTTCAACAAACTGATGCAGATTTGTACTGTCACCCAACTGGAACAACAATCCTGTCTGTTTACCTCTAATGGCTTCTTCATTTATCTTGGATCACATCCACATTGAGGCACTCTTTCGATAATTCTGTGAAAACTTTTTCAACTTTTTTTTTTTTTTTTATCATTTCTACTTTCATGTGGCTCCTACTCCAAGAAAGTCAATAAATGGTGGTGGAATGGTCTCAAAATGGTTAGCAACTCCGCTTTCTGTAGCTGATGATGAAGAAGGATCACTGGCTGAAACTTGAGGTGCTGGTGCTGACGGGTCTAAGAAACTGTAAGGGTTGTGGTTGTTTGACTGTTGCATTGCCATAAAAAACGGAGGGTGGTGGGGATAGAATCCAGACACGTGAGCTCCATCACTTGGTCTATCCCAAGACCTGCCCTGGCTTAAGCTGCCTCTAGTGTCATTGTTCTTGGGACCTGAAGAACACAATTAGTCACAACAACAAAGAGAACTACTAATTAGCTAAAAAAGTCGGAGAGAGAGAGAGGGAAGGAAGGAAGGTGTTTCCCCGGGAGGGGGGGGGGGGTATTTTAATAGAGGCAACAAGGGTAACAAGAAGAGTTGCATCAGTAAATGCATAAACGCAGAATATAAATAAACGAACTCTTAAGATAAGCGACTTTGTTCAGCTGCAAAGTGTGCAAGGAGAAGATCAAATAACAGAACAAGAAAAATAGGTAAAATATTAAAAACAAATGACACCAATGAGTGCAGCACAAACTGCGGAAGAGGTTTAGAGGAAAGGGACACACCAGGGAAGAAATCAAAAGACGTCTGTTGTGCACAGAAACCACTATAGGGAAGCATGCTGCTTGAAACTGCTTCTCCACTGGTCATGGAGGGGGAACCATTTAAGCCGAGATCAACCCCATTACTGGCACCATCAAATGTCCCAAATGGGAAAGGAGTAACATTACTGAGTCCTCCACCGGGGAAATTGAGACAGTATGGTAGTGCTTCTGTTCTTGTGGCTGCATCTCTGCAGACAAAGCTAGGATTTTCCTCCACCCTTCTGTAAACAGATTGACCCAGCTTCCTCCTCCGGTAAGCACTGGATTGTTCTCTGTACTTCCTAGCCATTATAACATGCCAATGGTTCTTCACTGCATTATCAGTTCTTCCAGGGAAAAGTCTAGCTATCATGGCCCATTTATTTCCATAAATTCTATGCGCTTGCATAAGCCTTTCTTCTTCTTCTTCACTGAAAGCTCTTCTGTTGATCCTCGGGTCCAACTGGTTAAACCATCGCAGTCTGCAACTCTTACCTTTTAACCCAGAAAAGCCACGAAAATCAGGAATGAGGAACAGTACTTGTATCTAAAGAAAAGAATGATAATAAGGTATTTTAATAGTTTACCCAAAGAACGATATTACATTGAAGAGGAAATGAGTGAAAATGAAAACAAGTTATCTTTCCCTCACTTCCTTACCCGATCTTCCTTCTAACTTCTCAGCTATGAGGTTCCAGTTCTGAGGGCCATAAAGAGCCACAAGTTCCTTGAGCTTGGTATCCTCTGCAGGCCTCCAATGCCCCCTAGCACAAAGTTTCGACTGCCCTGTATCTGTTTCCTTCCCACTCATCACATTCTCATTCGAGTTCTTATCATTTAGGTCGACATTCTGATCCATGATTTCATTATTTTTCCCAAAACCATCTCTGCTGTCAGAGTCCTTACTCTCTCCAGCATTGCTGTTGTGGTGCTCTTCAAAGCTTCTTGGAATGGAGTTCCCCCTGAATGGAAAACCCCAACAAGCTCTCCTATTTTCCAACTCAGAATTCTTGGAGAGATTGCTTTCTTGCGAAGAAGAAACTGCTGACGCTACTCCATAGTTGCGAGTGAGGGAGAGAGAACCCATTTCTGCAACCATCCCTAACGAAGAAGACATAGAGGAAGGAGAACTTAATGAATAGCAGCTGAGGTTACTTTGGTTTACAGGTGCATACATAGCATACTCGTTAGTCATGCCCTCATATCCTATCTCACAAACGTTGATGACAAAGAACTGTTAGCAACTAATCTTATGGCCACAGAAGAATATGAAAAAATGGCATGTTGGACCAACAGTGAGAAGTAAAGTTTGACAGAGAAAAGGAAAAGGGGAAGGAGAAAGGACTTCCGCAGTGTGAGAAGAGAGAACTTGAAACTACAGAAGAGCCACAGCGAATTGTTAAGTATAGAGACCCACTTGGCTTCCTTCCTCTCTCACAGGCTCGGACTATTAGATAGAGAAGAAAGAGAATGTGTATGCAGCTTGAAAGTAGTTAAGCATCCGGTCCCACCACCGTCTTATTTTTAACTCGACCAATAGGATTTTCCTATTATTATATGAAAAATTCTAATATCATAATCACGTCATTCACTATACTTTAATTTTTTGATCTGTTATTAAATATATAATGTATAGATAAAAAATAAAATAACTCAATTAATTTAAAAAGAATTACACTAAAAAGACTTAAAATAAATAAAAATAAGTAATGTATTATATTATATGAGAATGATGAGTAAGGTGTCGTTTAGACAGTGAATTGAAATGAAATAAAATAATTTTAGATGAGTTAAATAAAATATTATTAGAATATTATTATTATTTTAAAATTTTAAAAAATTAAATTATTTATTATATTTTATATAAAAATTTAAAAAAATTATAATAATAAAAGAAGTTGAAATACTTCTCAATCCAAACGAAGTTAACTATTATAATAAATATAGATAGAAATTACTATTGGGAGTATCCATTTTGCACACATGATGTGGCATCATCTAGTCCACACATCTCCCCAAATGAATATTGAGAACAATCAACTAGAAGTAATGGGTACAAAGTGTGCATTGTTATAATGGCTTCTCTCTAGCATTACACTATTACAATCTCACTCTTTTCTCAACCTAACCCACATCACTCACACGTGTGAAAGTGAGAGACAACCCTAACACACACACTCTCTATCTCTATTTATGGTTGAAGGTTCTTAGGGTGTTCCCTTGTAAATTGACAAGAAAGACTCATAATGTGATGTGTGCCAGCTTGGGCTCGTGCAGGGCTAGACACCTTTCTTTTCAAAAGCAGAAGGAAATGAGACTTTGACAAAACACAACCCATGTCAACACTAGTAAATAAGCTACAGTCGCCATCTACATCAGTCCCTTTTTTTTTTAACTATATGAGACTCGGTTTAACTTGGTCAGTTAACTACCTGAAGTTGACCCCCAGGCCGAAACCAAACATTTCGGCAAAATAATTTACTTGATTCGTCTCCCTTTCACAGAACTAGCTTTGAAGTTTCTTTCTAGGCCTTCACAACTACTAGTTTTCTTTTTCCTCTTTCGTGTGTATTTCGTCGCTTAAGACAATATATAACACCAAGTAAACAAAAATTTTCTTCCTCTCCGGATCGGATCTTATGTACTTTATTAATTTGGATTAATCTTCAGTATATATAGTTTGTATTTATGATACAGCTGGAAAAGTAAATTCTGGAATTTGATTTTGTTATTCTTTTATTCATGAATTGGCTCGAGTTTTAAACCTTCCTGCATGAGGCCAGTCTCCCCCTCTTACCGCTCTAAAATAATGATGTCTTGATGATTTAAAACACTAGAATGTAAGTTCTCAGTGTCTGCAGATTCTAAAGAGAACCTCAATAAAACCAGTTAAAAGGAATGGCTATGTTTTCCATGTAAGGTGCGTTCTAGGGACTGCATTTCATTGCCTCTTACCTAAATATAGAAAAATAAAAAATAAAAACTAAAAAGGGTACTATTGAATATAAAAATAAAAAGTTGTCCTTTTTTTGAAAAAAAAAAAAAAAAACTTTCTTTAGTTTTCACTCCCTGGAAAACCCAATGGCAGACGTTTCATTTAAATTTTGTCACAGTGCAACAGGAATGTACTATCTGTGTGCTGTGAAGAACTGAAAGGCTGTGGGTCAAAAACTTTGAAAGCCCTGACTTTTTATCGGAAACAGCCCAACTAAACTGACCCCCCCAACAACTGTAATTAGTAACTGCAATCAAATGGTAAGCAATCAAAAGAAAATAAACCCCAGAAACGGACTATCTTCCAACGTCTACAACTCTGATGATCTCTGAACATAGGGTCCCAAACAAATCAAGGCGTGTTTGTATGTCTCTAAATATTGTTCGTTTTCCATGAGAGTGGAGTCTTTAGCTGTACTAGCTCGGGTCAATAGCATTTAAGATGGCATGTGAACATGCTTATAAGATCATTGAACTCACTTGATGTCATCATGACCAGGCTAGTACCAGACTTCTGTCTAAGTAACTGCATGAATTTGCAAAAGAAATATATGAGTTCTAATGTCATATAACTTGACCACTAAACAATATTCGCACAGCTAGCTAGCTGAGTAAAGAGGTTTTTCTCGTAACATCCACATAAGGCACTGATGACTGCACTTAAAAGTTCATATATCAGTTGGGAAAATAAGCCCATTAATCTATGAGCACCAACTCCGGTTATATCATTAGAAAAGAACGCAATGTGCCAATGACCCATCAAATGACCACATGAGAAATTTTTACCATATTCATTTACACAGAAGAGTACATCTATAAAAGTTTCAGAGAAAGATCCATAATTGGATGGTCTTGGGTCATGTCATGCTGGTTCCTGCTGTGAGATTTCTTATTATATATCAGAGCGGTGATCAAAATTAAAATGTTTCCAAAAAATTATTAAGAAGAAGAAGTAATAAAAGAGGACGAAGGATACTCAAAGAACATGAGTGACAATAGCTACAGAAGTATTAACTACTCTCAATATTTTAAACATCCTATATATATAGAAGATCAACCCAACAAGTGCCTCGGGCTATAATTTTACAGATAAAATGAGATGAGTTAAAATAAAAATTAAAAATTAAATAAAATATTATTAAAATATATATTTTTAATATTATTTTTATTTTGAGATTTAAAAAAATTAAATTATTTATTTTATTTTATATAATAATTTAATACAGCTGTAATGATTAAAAAAAATAAATTAAGAAGTTTTGTGAAATCAAATAAGTCGCTTTACATATATATATATATATATATATATATCCACCTTTTCAGATTATTTTTATATATATATATATATATAACACGTTAAAGAAGGAGAAAGAATTTTCAAAGATGATGAAACAGTTAGTTACAAGCTGAGCAAGCCAAAGAGAAACCATCCAAATTCCAATGGATCATATGTCATATTCTCAAGACAAAGGACGATGGATCACTTGGTCTCCAACTTTTCAGACCAAAATGCAAAGAGAGTGAATCCTTTCCTGAGGATACGGCTTCTTGCGTCTTGTCCACGCGCAGGAGCAGAACGTAAAGCCGAAACCCTTTTTATTTTTTATTTTTTTTTTGTATCCCGTGATGGAGATCAAGATAACAGACGGGTTAAAAATTAAAATATTGTGTGCTAGTTGGGTGGGGGTGGAGAATCTACCGCTCTCGTCATGCATATCCTCTTGATCTTCGTTTTTCTTTCTCTGCCATTCCAGTACTCCCACGTGTACCCTTCCTTGTTTGCACGAGTGGATCGATCCATGATTTTCAAAGACTAGCCAATGGATGAAATGGCTTTGCACGGAGGGGCCCTCAAAAGAAAGAATCATTTTACTGACTGCCCCTGAATCAATCAAACTTAGGATGCCTCTATAACCCAGTCAGCTTAAGAACGTACTTTGTCCTTGTATCCATCCATTGCCCCACGTCATGGTGGGAAACGCGTGCATTCATTCGCCACAAAACATTCAACTTGCCCCTTTCAGGACCCACATCATCTGCCTGGATGGACTCCACATATGAAGCTCGCTACCAAAAAAAAAAAAAAATGTTCATATATATATATATATAATAGATAGGTGTAATGATATGCACACCATACATTTCATAATATATTTTATAATATATATTATAAAATAAGAATATTTTGATAAAATGGTATTATTTGTACAAGTTAATTTACAAAATTTAATCTTTTTTTTTAAATATTATGAAAAGTGATATGTATTTATCATTTTTGATAAGATATTCCAATGAAAATCCATTACGTCAGAAAGAGACAAGGGTTGTTAATTCGCTTGCAGTCTATATACGGCATATCTTATGCTTAATCAAATATGTCATTTATGCTAAAAATGTAAGTTTAATTATTTGTATTCTTGACAATTGGACAAGTGTTTTCTTCCACTGCATATTTAGTTTTAACTCCACGTGGCAAAGTGTTTTTGTATAGGTTTTATAAAAGCTTAGTTCTTGGAATTTTTTTGTAATCCCAAAACGTGATGGTATAAGAAATATTCTGCATATAGTTGAACAGACCAAATTCAAATGCCAAAGGAAAAAGAAAAAGAAAAAGACTATATGTAACACCCGGGTCTAGTACGAAGATTACATTGAATTTTTTTTTTCTTTCTCCCAACCGATTCTCTTCTCACTCATCCACCATTCCTGCTCACATACAATAAGTTACCCGCATCAAGCACGGCAACTGCATGGTAACCGTTGCCCCCATGCACGTAAATACTCTTTCTCGTGCGCTCCTTCGATGCTAGGAATACACTTCACCTTGTAGATCAATGCTCTCTACATTTTTTTTTTTATCTTCTCCACACCAAGTCGCAAGGCACTTGGAAACTCACCACGAACCAGTTGCTGCCGATGTGAACCCGAGATAACCACCCCATGATCTAGTCACTGCTGAAGCCTTTCTCGGTTGATCTCATTGCCATAAAACACACAAGTGTTTTTCGTCCCATGCAAACCACCATCACTGTTAACCTCTTCTGCTTCACTCCACCAACCTGCACCACCGTCACACAGTCCCACTACTACTACAGCCCAGCCGAGGCCATGCTAAGGAGAGCCACGGTTTCACAACTAGTGCCTCCAGGTCCTGATCCCCAACGAGTGCAGGTGCAGCACCGGTGCGCCGCTTTCCCCAGCCATAAAGCCACCGTGAAACGTTTAGAACCGCCACCACGCTGCCCTACACCTCCATGACCAACCACCGATAAAGTTGGACGTGAAGCACTCTGTTTTATACCACCGAACAGGAGAATTGTTTCCCACCGTGAGTCACGTGTCTAGCCCACCCCGTCGTCGCCACACGGCACAGAAAGTGCCACCTGGCACCTCGCGCCACCCCAAGCCACCGCTCTCGCTCAGTAAGGTCACGCCATGCCCATGATCTCCTCCCCAATCTCTCTCACCACTTTCGGACTCTCTTCCTCTCATCACATGATTTCTCTCTCATCACCCTCTCTCTCTCAGTGCTCCGCCTCCAAGCTCACCGGCGATTTCATCTCAACTTTTCATCTCCGTCGACGTCCAGCTCCGAGTCCCTGTCACAGTTGATCCATCTCTCTCTCGGTGAGCTTAGTTGTTACGTATGTTATGGCCGATTGTTTCCTGTTTTAGAAACTTTGTCTATGATTTTTCTTAACTTCCCATTTTATTTCCTAAAACATCCCTTTATTTGAGTTTTATATTTATAAGTCTAGTTCTCATTTTATGAGAGTATAATATATATATATTTTTTAAAATATGAATTTTTTTAAAGTGAACAGTAAGTACAAAATATTTTTTTGATTTAACCAAATTATGATTTTTCTACTTATAATGATTTTGATATAATTATGTTATTTAGTTTCTATTTTATAGCTAGACCTCATTAGTAATTGAGTTAGAATTTAATACTTTAGTAAGAGATTAAGTTGCATATTGAGGAATTTGGGAAGTGATGATATTTGTAGGGATTGAGAATTTAGGTTTTTGAGAAATAAAAATAGGTTATTTTTGCATCTTAGGCTTAAATATTGAAATACATGTTCGATTTCAAATTTACGGAAATTACGTGATTTGTTTTTTAGGTGACGGTTAATATTTGTTCAACATTATTGAGGAAATTTTTTGAAAAGCTAAACAGTCCAGGTAAGCGAGGTTCATATACTAGTTTTGCATAAAAGAAATAAAATGAGATTAACTTTGAAAATATACATATTTATTTTTGAAAAGAAATCTGAAAACGACCTCAGATGTTTGTTTTGCATATGCATAAATTCTATATAAGAGAAAGTGTTTTCTGTCATGACTGATGTAAACATGAGCTAATTTTGTACATTTTGTTTCTGAACTATGCAAAAAGAGCAAATATGAAAATCTAAAAGTTTTGCTATGAATAAATGAAGATGTTTTGGATTCTGTTTATTTCGAACATAAGAAATGATCTGAAGCTATTCAATATTTTGTTTTGATATGATGTGTCATCTGAAAACCTTGGCATGAAGTTCTGATTCTGTATATGAATGTGATATGATCCCGATGATGTTTCGTTCTGTTTTTGTTAAGGCTCAGCCACGGGTATAATGGTGGTTTATAACCCTACCACGGGGTGAAACATGGTATACGGCCCAACCACGGGTATAATGATGGTTTATAACCCTACTACGAAGGTGAAACATGGTATACGGCCCAGCCACGGGTATAATGGTGGTTTATAACCCTACCACAGGGGGTTAAACATGATATTTATCCCGATGTGATGCTATGAGATGATATGAATATAATGTTTCAATTTGGATATGCCAAATGATTCTCTTTTTGTGAACAAATTTGTTTTTCTGAAAATTTCGCTTTGACATTTTGTACCAAGTTTTGTCTATGCGTTCTGAAAATAAATATGTTGTTTTTGCATTCTGAAAGTAAATGTTTTGTTTTGCATACCGAACTTTATAGATGTTCATATTTACATGCTAGTATATGATCTCTGTTTACTGAGTTGTTGATAATTCACCCCTTATCTCCACAATAGTTTTCAGATATTTTGATGGTTCAGTTGAGGATCAAGATTATGAGGCATTGGGTGAGATAATTTTAGTATAGTGGATTAAGCATCGAAAGTTTTTATGAGTATTGGTCATTTTTATTAAGAAATTTTATTGTGTTATGATGACTTGGCATTTTGAAAAATTGGTTATATTAAGAAAATTAGTTTGAGTTGAAATTTCTATATGATATTGGGAACTTGGAGTCTATATTTATATTGTTAAAATGTGAATTTAAGTGATAGGAAGTAACTCTCCGATCCGTGCGGGACCGGGCATTACACTATATACACATCAATTACATGTCTGTAACATGAAGTGGAACCTAAAATATAATAGTACTGCTGTTAAGTTGCCAAACCAAGAGACATAAATGTTGGGAGGGGAGTGGTTGGGAGCATTGTACGTACAACGTACGTGTCTCTGGTTTTCCATCGGAGAGGTGCATGGGTAGGGGGGGAAGGGCTCAGGTCACCCCAAGTGCATGTGCTTGGGCTGGTTTGTTAGTTAAAAACAAATCGAAGAACATGCTTTTAGAATGACCCACATATGCATGTATAACGTTACAAGAAAAAGTGTGTGGGCATGGCACGGCTAGGTAAAATCAAACAGTAGTACTGCGTACGTGATGCAAGCCAGAAATGAATGAAAAGAAATATAAGTAACAAATTAAGGGTCATAGCTATGGCCCGCCATAGAAATAAAATCACTGATCCATACGATTCTGTTGGGGCTGTTCCCTTGGAACTACATGAAAACATGCAAATGCAAGGCAATTAGACAGTCATGATCTGTTGCTTTAGGGTACCCCACACCCCGCAAACCCACGCTCCCCACCCCCCCACCCCTTTTTCCCCGCCGAGGTCCACCAACAAACCAATCCATGCATTTAAGATTGGACAATATCTCATTCAATTGCCTATATCTATATATATATATATATATATATATATATATATATATATATATATATATATTAGCGGTGGTAAACGTGTAAATTACGTTTGCCACATCTGTCAAATTGAGGAAAAAAATAAAATGTAACTTTGAATATTAAAATAATCTAATGTATAAAAATAAAATTATTATTTATTTATGTTCATAATTTATTATGAAATTTAAATTATATTAAAAATTCAAATTAATTAAATAATTTTTTTTCTTAAAAATATACAGTAAAATTTTATTATTTATTTAATGATAAAAAATTAGTATTTTAATTATCTATTTTATGTTAGTTTAAATCAATATTTAAACTTCTATCGTTAGATTAAATCTGAAAATTAAAGATAAAGAGTTGTAATTTAAAACCTATAAACCAATATTTTTTCCCAAATTTCATTTCTCTCTCTCTCATTCCCCACGCACGATTGTGGTATTACGTCGCACATTGACATTCACACAGACGAACCCAAAAAGAAACAGAAAAACAAAACAAACATGAAAAAAAAAAACTCTTTACTGTTCATTACTGTTGATGAACAGTATAGGGATATGCGAAAAAAAAACCACACAACCTCTTTACTGTTCATTACTGTTGATGAACAGTAATATGATAGCCTCTTTTAAGATATAGGCAGATATATATATATATATAAATTGAAGTTAATTTTAAGTGTATGATAGAATATTTATATTTTAATTATCTATTTTATGTTAGTTTAAATCAATATTTAAACTTCTACCGTTAGATTAAATCTGAAGATTAAAGATGATATATCACTTTAAGTCTAAATAACTTAAATAAAAATCTAAAAAAATACTTATCACACAAATTTGATCAAATCAATTCAATTATATATACTTGCTTTTACAAATTCTAATACAATCACTAAAAATTCAAGAATTATAAATAAGAATTTCATAACAATCCGACTATAAAGTAAGCATTTGACAGAAGTAATAATTTATTTTACTCTTTAGATGAATACAAAAAAAAAAGTCTATTTAAAGAGAAAGAGGTAATATAAACACTTGCGGAAAAAAACACGTGAAAAAAAAAATCTCTACACTGTTCATTAATGTTGATAGACAGTAACATCAATAATAATAAACAGTACATGTATAGCGGCTTTTAAGTATAGGCAGATATATGTAAGGTGATCGATATTGTTTGAAATTTGAACGTAAAAGGTTGAGAAGTTCTTATGAATAATTTAAAAATGAGTTTAGATCATGAAGATTTTAAAGTATTGTAGGTTTGGCAAATGGATGAGACACAAAATTCTCATCTCATCTCATCTCATCTTATCATTATAATTTTTTTAAATTTTCACTCAAAATATAATAAACAATTCAACTTTTTCAAATCTCAAAATAATAATAATATTAAAAAATAATATTTTTAACTTTTATCTAAAATAAAAAAATTCTCATCTCACTATTCAAAATAATTATAAAAAAAGATAAAAAAAAAAAAACCATAGTCGGAATTGTCACATGGGGTTGTAGTTGTTAAGATATAAATTAAATAATAAAATCTACCTCTTCCCATCAGCTTAAACTTTTGGGACAAGTAGTGATTTCACATAGTATCAGAGCAGAGGTACTGAGTTCGAATCTTGACTCTACACTCTATCCTATTTAATTAAATATTTCACGTATTGGGTCACTCATTGAGGGAGAGTATTAAGATATAAAATAAATAATAAAATTTATCTCTTCACATCAGTTTAAACTTTTAAGACAAGTAGTAATTTCACAACGGCCACCCACATGGACAGCTGATCTAATCCATCCGTCCAAGGGACAATCGGCCATCATCGACACCCGACCTGGACGAACCAACCGGTGGCAGATGGTGGTCACCCATGGGATCAAGTCCCCCCCAAGTCGTAACAGGCCACGCCAATCCATTGGTTTTTTTTTCAAGTTTGTATATTTTCTATTTTTAAAATATTTTTATTGAAGAATTGAACATATATTGAGATAAAAAGAGTTTTTTTTTTATTTATTTAAAAAGAAGTAGGGAAATTGTTTTTGCTAAAATGTAAAAATCACTCTTACGTACTATGCATTAAAAAAGATATTTTCTGCCAAACATGCACGTAGCACAAACCTAATCTGTCACTCCATAATCTATAATCCTTTTACAACTATTTTCTAATTAATAAATAAAATATCTATATAATATAAGAAAATGATATGTAAACAAATAGATGCAGAATGTGCACGAAGTAAGGTAAATGAAGTTACCGTTTCTTTGATTTGATTATCTTGATATTAGTAATATTTCTAACACTGTAGCATGACTATCTTGATAATAAATGCTTGGTTTAAACTAAAATTTCTTAAAAAAAATAATTATATTTACTGATTTGATGTGATACATCAAAATGTAATATTTATGTACATGACACCATATAATGACTTCAGATTTTAAGTTTTCTTTTATAATATGTTTTCGCAAGAGTTTTATTATTCATTATTTTCACACAATATTTATTTTTTATATTTTTTATTTTATTTTTTCTAAACCAATTAAATTCTTCTATTCATTATCTATGCACCACACATATGATAATTAACATAATAAAATCAGAAATTAAAAAATTATGTGTGGTGTGAGAGTAATGAATAGAATTTCTCGTCTTCTTAAATCTAACATGTATAGATAGAAAAATTTTACTCATCATTCTCATATCACAAACCACACATGATTTTCTAATTTTTTAAGTTTTTTTTCCTTATCAAATTTGTGGTTTATGGATGATGAGCAGAAAAATCAATTAGTTTAAAATGAATAAAATAGATAAATAATAGATAAAAATAAGTATCATGTATGATGTGTTGAATAATTAGTAACAAAATTCATCTATATATACACGTAGAGGATAGAGAGTTCATTGCACGCTTACTTGTAATAATCACGCGACTACCAAAAAGCTCTAAGGAAATGCCATTCCCTTTTATAAATTTTCATAGTTGGTGTGGTCTAAGTTTTAAATACACAAATTTTATGTTCAACTTTAATAAAACTGAGTTTTCTTAAGAAAAAATGAATTTTTTATATTTTTTTTATACTACAAAATAATTTTTTTTATTATAAAAAGCAAATTTTCTCTTTAAAACTCGTATATATCATTATTTATAATTATATATATAGACTTCGTTTAATTATTAAAAAAATAATTATATATAAAGACTTATATTAATTAAGATTGTGTTTGGATATTAAACCAAACTCAATCCATCTCAAACTAATTATTGATGAGATCCAATACTTTTTCAACTTTTTATAAAAAAGTTAAATTCATCTTAACTTACTTCATACATTTTAACATAAAAAGTGAAATTTACCTCAACATAAAAAAGTTAAGACTGTATTTAGATGTTGAAATGAGTTGAGTTGAATTGTAAATAGCTAGTAATATTTTGTGAATGTCATTGGGATGAATTTAACTTTTTAAGATTGAGATATATGAAATAAATTGAGATGTATTTAACTTTTTATAAAAAAAAATTGAAAAAATAGTAAATCTTATCAATAATTGATTTAAAATGAGTTGAGATAAGTTAAACTTACTCGACCACTAAACACAACCTAAACTTATCTCAATATAACTCATTAAATATTATTATTTACAACTAAACTCAATTTAACACAACATCTAAGGGCTGGTTTGAATTCAGAAATGAGATTGTTTTAGATGAAAGTTGAAAACAATATTGTTATAATATTATATTTTAATATTATTATTATTTTGAGATTTGAAAAAGTTGAATTGTTTATTATATTTTATGTCAGAATTTGAGAAAATTGTAATGATAAAATGATATGAGATGAAATTCAAACAGGGCCTGAGTCATATTTATCAAGTGCGAAGAGAAGTAAGAGCACTTTCAATGGCTTTTGTATTATACAAAAAATGTAAATTATTTAAAGAATTACTATAAAAAAGAGTTTCATCCGATTATGTAAAAGGAATTGTAAAATACAATTAGTTACAGTAACCCGCTACGTGTAGCGGGTACTGTTCATCCTGTATTTTTTATTATTATTATTGATATTTCATTTACTCCTTTATTTTTATTTTTATCATGTAAGCAAATTTTTTTTATTGTTCATCATTTAAAACACATATATTTCATTTTTTTTCTAAAAAATATCTTAAAAATATTTTAAAACCAATTTTTTAATATGTTGATTTTATTTGTAATTTTTATTTGACTTATATATTTTTGTTTTATGTGTATAGGACTGAATTATTTTACATAGTATACAAAAACAAATTTCAAATATAAAAATATATATAAATATTATAAATTTATTGTTAGAAATTAAATATTTAAAAAGAATAAAAAAATATAAATAATATAAAAAAATAGATAAACAGATAGATGATATATTATAAAAATTAATATATAAAATTTTTTTTAATCATATATTTTAAAAGATATGATAAAAAATCTGAACGTTCTAAGTTGATATATTAATAAGAGTGGTATTACAAAAAACTTCCCGAAGAAATGTGTCGAAACTGCATTTCATTATTTTTATTTTTATTTTTATTTTTATTTTATTTTTATATATATTTTTAATTATTATAAATATTTACAAAAAATAAAAAAATCATAACATTATTAAAAAATATTTTTTTAATTAAAAACAGTTTCGGGTGAACAAAATCAAATGCTCGGACCCATTTTCGGGATCCAACCATTTCTGTATTAATAACCCGGAAAAAAGGAGTTAAATCGTGTGATGTGACAGAGTTAGGGAGGATAGGCCATAGGGGTCAAACTAACAAACAATATATCTGAGGTACAGCAAGGGCTGGTTTGGTCTAGTCCATAGAAAACGTAACAGCTGAAGAAGACCCACGTCACTATGTCTCGGGACGTGTACCTGCAAGCATAAATGCTCTCTCTCAGCCCCCACAGCCCACAGCGGCAGCGGCCGTATGAAAATGCACTGTGCCACAGCCAGACCATAATGATCACTTTCCCCCGTATAAATATAGGAAAAATCTCATTGCAATTGTAACTAAGTTTGTGCATCAATTTACACTAATATTGATATATAATATATATGTTTAATGAAATGATATGAATTAAAGATGAAAATAATTTTTATGATATATGAGATTTTTTTCTTCTCTTAAATTTTTTTTTTATTTTTTTAAATAAAAAAAATCATCAGTACGCGAGATGGTGCACGAACTCGCTTGTATCTAGCAAAACCCATAAATATATAAAGAAAAATTTTTACTTATTATTTTTCAATACATTAATATATTATTGTTTATTTTAATTTTTTATTTAAATATATACATATTAATATATAAATATCCATATTTAAATAGAATGATAAAAATAATAAATTTAATTTTGATGCATGACATAGAAAATTATAAGTAACATTTCTTTTATATATATATATATTATATCAGAAATAATATTTGAAGTTATAAAATTCGTGAACATTAGGTATTTTTTTAATAAAAGTGAATAAATTTAAGAATCACATAAATAAATTAATTTTCTAATAATGCATCTATTTTTTTAAAAAATAGTGCACGACACTTGTATAATCTATAATTATATCTAACATTACACTATAAATATATATGTATAAATAATAAGTACTACAGTATAGGGGATGCAAATATTTTGAAAAAAATAAATTTATAAATTTAAGTAATTTCATATAATTTGTTAAATTTATTTTATAATAAAAACAATTAATTTTATAATCTGACTTTATAAATTTATTTTTATAAAAAAAGATTTAACTAAAACATTTCTTATATATTAGATACATATTTGAGAGAAAATACTATAAGTTGGATTTATAAACCATTCAGTTTTATCCACGTGAATCATGTTGTCTTTTCTTTGAAAGCATAAAAGTGATCATCGCATAAATAAAATATAGTCACAAATCCAAACAATTTTTTTTTTTAATCCAATGCGTTCGATAATTTGAAATACATATGAAGTTTACAGACATAATCTCTGATCTCTCTCAATGTACAAGGTATTTAAGACAAAATAAACAATGTTTTTTTCTTGTATGCTGGTTCAAAACCCCATGGCTCATTTGGGGAGAGAAAATAAATATTAGTCTACTAATATTCAACTCGTTTTAAACTCGACTCGATTATATAGAATCAAACAATAAAGCAATCCATGGCTAAGATTGATCTCTTACATTCGACGGATTGATCCCAATTGGTATCATTGTATTTTGGTGAAAATGGGAAAAGCCATGCATGGTTTGTCTTAGAAGAGCAGTATTCTTATTCATTTGAATAGTGTTACAGAGCAGTTATTGTAGCTGTACACATACTACGTGACTGCTTCTCATCTTTTTTTTTTTTAGGTGCAAAATGCACCAGACGTCTAACCCTCTCTCTCTCATCATCTCTCTCATCACCGGCTCTCTCTCTCCCCTCAATTATTTCTCTCCTCGACTCTCTCTCCTCGACTATTTTCCTCATCCCTCATCGTCTCTCTCTCTCTCGTCGTATCTCTCTCATCTCGATCTCTCTCTCACATCTCGGTCTCTCTCATCTCTGCTCTCTCTAATCAGCTCTCTCATCGTCTTTCTAATTTCGAATTTAAGAGACATGTGGTTTAGATGATGTCATATAATATGTATAAAAATAGCTGCTCCTAATAGTAGCTACTGCCAATATTTTTCCTATTCAATTACAGCTTATTATGAGGGTTTTTCTCTGTAAATAAGAACAATTAATAAGTATATATTAAACCTGGCCTAAACGATTACTCGGCATGCTTTTTTATGCTATCTTTGTGCATGAAATTAATTTTGTTTTATTTAATTTAACTTTAGCATCAGTGCTAATTAATATTACCATTTATCGCAACTTCACTCAAATTAAATAATTTTTTTTTCTTTGATTTGGGAAGGGGTTTCAAACTCCAAATCTTTATTTTAAAAGTTAGAAATTATGCCAACCAACTCACGTACCTTGACAATTAAATAATTTATTTTACTTAATAAATCTGAACAATGTCGCGTTCTCATTCATAAACCACAGTCCAGCCCGTGACCAAATGATGAACTTTATGATAAGGGCCATCCCATTAGCCATCGAAAAAAAAAAATGCCTGTAGCTAGCGCACTTGCATCAAGTTGAGTATCTCTTTAGCTAAAGTTTGTCACTTTTTACTTTTTTTCATGTCCCACGTTAGATTATCAATCTAAAGTACTGTATATATATAATAGCATAATTTTATTATTTTTTAAATTTTATTTTTAGCATATTTTGTAGATTTATAGGTCATATTTTATTCAGAAGCGCTTCACAACGGTTGGACTGCAAATCCCACAAAAACAACCCTCTATTTATCTCAAGTCACGTAGGAAAAAACACTCTAAGAGAAATACACTCCACCATAAAGAATCAATTTGTATGTGCTAGCCCATTTCTCATTTGCACTGTCCACTGTCCTTCTCTTTGTCGCTGCTCTCTGTGCATTGCCCTCAGTCCGACGCTAACGTCGACGCCGACGCAAGCATCTCAGTCCAATGCCAACGCCGAGTCAACTATCTCAGTCCGACGCCGACATAGCTCAGAAAGTGCCCCTCAAATCGCACCCTCCAACAATACAGTGGTGTTTTTTCTTCTTAGAACTTTTATCAAATACGTAAAATACACAAATGTCTGGTTTCTTGCATACCAGATGAGGAGAGGTTTGCCAATCAATTTCAATTTCACTTTCTAGTTTTATACAGTCACAATCAATTTCATTTCTTACAGCCACAATCAATTTCGTACAGTCACAATGAATTTCGTACAGCCACAATCAATTTTATATAGAAATGACATAATAGAAATACTGGTCAAAGGGCATATATACCAGAAATCAAAAGGCGACGGAAAGGGCTTTGGGTTGAGCTTCAAGGGGGTGCGAAGGGGCTAAGAGGCGACTTAAATAGCTTTAGGTTGAGCTTCAAAAGGGTGCGAGGGGGTTGAGAGGCGACATAAATCGCTTCGGGTTGAGCTTCGAGGGGGTGCGAGGGGGCTAAGACGTGATGAAAAAGGCTTTGGGTGCGACGCCGACATTGTTCGGGTGCGATTCGTGGGGCTCAAATCAGCTTGGAGAAATCGCGAAGAAGAGATTGCAGGGGTTTTGACTTTCGAGGGGTTCTGATTTATGTAGCTTGGAGAAATCGCAAAGAGAAATGCACGTTTCTAATGTAGTGTTGGTCCAAGATAAGTGTGGTGGAAATGTTAGGTGTTGGTATATGATTGGTAGGCTATTATTTGACTAAAACCAGACCGACCAGTCCTAAGAAATTCTCTATTTTATTTTAAGTGAAAAATGAGAAGGCAAAGATGAGTATGAGGTCGTTGAGAAGATTTTGGAAGAGATCATAGTTGATGATCGGACGGAAAATGTGATGGTTTCACTAATTTTGCTATCAACAAAAATGGGAAGAAGTGTGAGGAACACTGTGGCCTGATTTGGTTACTAAAATGAGTTAGAAGAATCGTTCCTTTCATATAATCATTATAATTTTTTTAAATTCATACACAAAATATAATAAATAATTTAATTTTTTCAAATTTTAAAAAAAAATTAAAAAATTAAATTTTAATAATATTTTATTTAATGTTTAATTTTTATAACTAAACGAAATCTTACTTACGTGAAGAAAATGAAAAAGGCGTGGAAAGATAAAGCAACCAATGGAAAAAAGAGTGTCTTTCAGCTTAGGGTGACTTTGCTATAGAGTACACGCTAAATCTGTAAAAAGTTATATGAATTTACGTAATATGTCATTTCTATTTTATAATAATATGAGTCACACGAATTTATTTTTTAAATTGTAAAAGTACTACATATGCATCTGGCTCAACTATGCATGCAGTGTGGTGATGATGGCATGTTGCATGTTGATCATATTCACTCATGTGATCACTGTGATAACAGAACTCCATCATTGAAGTCCACGAATACACCAGTTATTCGAGTCCTTCGAGATTGAAGTAACAATATATGGGGGTACAGTACAGCCAGCTCTTTGACACTGCCCATAATAAATCTGCTGAAGTCAGCATCTGTAGATTATTCTAATATTAGAGAGAGAGAGAGAGAGAGAGAGAGAGGTGACTGCATGTACATAGATAGCCGTTTTCCCTTGCTAACTTCCGTTAATCATCCAGACTAGGAGAGTGATCTAAAGGGCTTGTGATGCCACATATAGGTAATAAAGATCGAGGGGGGAGGAGTTAGACTGATAATCTCTAGCAGTCAGTAACCCTACTGATAAAGAAATAAAGGATCAGAACCCTGAAAAAGGCTTAAAAAGATATGACCTCATTGCAAACTTAATACTCCATATGGAAAGTGGAGGTTGGTTACCCACACTTCCCCATGGTTCCTAAGATGTTAACAAGTCATCACAAATGGACGGCTTAGGGTTGCAGGGTGTGAGAGAGTCTCTCTCTCTCTCTGAATCCGTGGCGAATGGTACGTAGTACTCGGTACCGAGTGAAATTACTGAAATATCAGAGTCATAGCAGTGACTGTGAGAGAGGTAAAGCCAATGACTGAAGGGTATGGTGGGAACTTTGGGGGTGTTGTTTGTAACTTTGTACAGTATTTATTGGGGGGTTGGAAGTAAGAAGTCAAGTAACTGTGCAAATGGTGTGACAGAGGAGATGGAGGTGAGGTGAAGAGAAAGGACAGTGCGTTGATTTCGTTTGAGATCTTCTTTCATTGTTTGGGGGAAAGGACACGGCTTTACTAACGTAGATGAATTGTCTGCTACCTGATTTTTTCCAATAGTTTTACATTTCTCTCTTTCCCCCCACACAGTCTCCAAACTCTCGCTGTTTTTTTCCCCCTCTTTCTTTCACTCTGTCTCAGCAAGTAGAACAGGTGATTGTACCAGTCCACGTGCGTAGACCCCTATGTGCTGTTCCAAAGAAACAGAGCAGGCCCAACGGTTCATAGTCTTCCTTGGACACCGAACCAAAAAGCCACTCACTATTATACTTTGGAAAGTGATCACTCAGATTGACAAGATTCCAGTGTTACCAATCAACTTTTGTGTTTCGAGTCTGGAGCCTCATATATATGATAATTAGTTTGAGTTCTAAGCATGCAGGACACACCCAGATCACTGTTTTCCCGAGAAACTATCAAGTATGCAACCTCTTATCTTCAAACTCTTTTTCTTTTTGCAAAAAGGGGAAATGTTACTTAATCCTCTTAATATTACTGTTTAAAATTATCCTTCGAATATTTCAATTTCTTTTTACTTTACTTGGTGATTATTAATAAAGTTATATATTTTTTTAATATTAAAAAAACGTATTTAAAAATAATAATAAAAAAAACAAACCACACATATATGCTTGGCAGTAAGTGCTGGGCTTCACCACCCTTTCTTTTTAATTTCCTGGAAAATTTTGGGTACATAATTAGTTTGTTGTCTCTCTCACTCGGCAGGATATGTGCGTGGGGTTACTCGGTGCTTTTAACTTTTGTTATACGCATAATGAGCAACCGTACATGATTGATGTGACAAATGTCGATAGTTAGTTGAGTAGGGACGGTTGGTTCTCCTGCTGAAAAGAACTGATATCCCTTTTCTTTATTTTCTTTTCTTTTCTTTTTTTTATCTGTGGTTGATGGGCAAATTAATCAAACCTCTGAACAATCCTGAGCCAAAATAGACCCCACTGCATCTTCTGTGTACGTACCCAGTTCACGGCACCAGTCCAGCATGAATCCCTCACTGTTTGCTGACTTTAGGCGCTCCATTTCATTGGACTTCACACATTCTACACTTGACATTGCACTTAACCATTCACTATGCACTGCAACATTCACCATAAAAACTGCCTTGCATGAGGTGAATGAAAGTAGTGTTCATGACGTGAATATATAATATAGGGTTTAAACCAAAGGAAAACAAAAAATAATTTGCATTTTATTGTCACTGTATGCATGGATGCTGCAAGATGCTGTTCCTGTTGTTGCCGTATACCATATGCACAAATGATATACTTTTTTTTTTTGCATAACCGACTGATCGGGGTCTTCTTTAACGCTCTCAAAGTTGCTTAAAAGCTAATCCCGATTGGTCATTTTCAAGAATAAAAAAGGCAAAAGAACTCGCAATCGATCTGCTGTCAGTGACGTAGTAAATAAGTTAGCAAAGCGTCAGTGTTTCAGATGTCAGGTACTTAGCTAACTGATTAATCCAACGTAACCCCAAAGAGGTTACTCATTCAGTTTCTTTTAATGGACAAACTTATTACGCTCAAAAGAGGAGACAAACAATAATAGACCATCTTGTTTCACGCAAGTAAAGTCCACTCTAGACTACTCCTCCCTCCTATGGCCCTCTTTTCAAGCCCAGATATATACAGTGTCTGTATACTCTAGTTGGGGAAAGTTTGTGTAAACTTAACACTTGGAATTTAGTGTAAATTTGAGACGTAAATCATGGTGTAATCTTTTGTCAAGAAACCCAGCAAGATGAAAGATATATGCATGTTTGATGTCAAACTAAAACTTCACTAACTTGTAGTCACTTAGCAAAATGAGTGATAATTTAAGATGGTAAAACATCACCATCCATTAGGAAAATAATGACCCTATATATCTGCAATCTTGGTTTGAAAGGTACATCTACCAACACAACATTTTATCAAGGCTACGAAATAAAATGATGTTTAAGATTAGAGAAATTTATGGGTCTAACTCATCTTATAAAACCGGTTCTACAAGAAATGATTGTTTATTCCTTATAAACATGCCTAAAACCTTGTCCATAGACAATATGAGATTATTCTTCAACACCCTCACTCACGTGCAGACTAGTGTTTTTCCTGGTTCTTGTTACTGGGTAAGTAGTGTGATCATTCGTCTTGTGGCAGGCCCTGATACCATGAATAAATTCATGGACTTAACTTATATCATAAAATCGGTTCTACAAGAGAAGATTGTTCATTCCTTATAAACATGCTCAAGATCTTGTCCACGGATAATATGAAATTATTAGTCAACAAAGATAGTGATTGTTCAATTATATCCTTCTACGTACCTTATGAGGTAACTGAGATTCTATGTAATTTTCCTCCAATCCCATACTGGATAAAATCCGGTTCGAAGAAAGAGACGCTGCATCGAGTGCTTTTATAGGGACCAGACTACTTGAAAGCCCTTTAAATATGGATTAAATGATGTAAAGTACACATGCTATATATGTTTATTTCTTTAAAGCACATTTGAACACCTTTTAAGTATGAGGGGCACATCCACTCCCAACGCAGCAGACAGTAATTCTCAATGCATTTGTCGTATCATTAGTTTTTTCAGATTGGTTTAGGGGCATCATGTCTCTATTGTAGAAACACAATGTCATTATTAGAAAGAGCAAAACAAGTTTAATTCATTAAATGATTTCTTTAATAATTAAAAGAAAAAAAAAAAAACTAGATGATCAGGCATTGGCCCATTGTGCCAGTCTGAGTCCCATACAACTAACTTGGGGAGGTTGGAAGACCACCATGTGAGAGTGCAGGAATTTTCAGCCCTGGTAGCTGCAACACAAATGACTTGAAAGTTAGGATTTGACAGAATAAGATTCTCTTGAGAGAGAGAGCAGAACAAGTATGCTTAGCACAGAGCTCTCATGTTTTGTTCATTGTCTGTGCTGCATAGAAGCCAACCAAAGCCACATCAAATACACGCTGAGCAACTCATGTCTGTGATAGAAATTGAGTGACTAGCTAGCAATCTCAAGCCACACCGAGGCCCCGGAGTGTCTGCTTGTCATGTTAGTAGCAAACATTCATGTTAAATCGACATGTCAAAGTAGTTTTTGAATAACATTTAAAATTGTGGCCTAGGGTAATTCGCCCATCAAATAGCCAAAACATTCATGGTAATCGGAAAACAATGTTTTAAATTGCATTAGCCAACTTTCTATCCACAAACTAAACTGATATCAGCCTCAAACTCCTCTCCCATTCCCTTTCATGTTATATAGACACTGATGGAGGAAAAAAATGTGACAGTGGCCCACTAAGCCACATTAACAGACAACCCATCTGAGCCTATAGCATCGCCATCATGGATGTTCTACAACTTACATGAGTATGGAAAACTCTATGGAATGCCAAAAAATGTTCAAAGTAGGGCAGCGTATCCAAAAAAATACTAACAAACTGCTTAAACAAACAATGTTCCCAGTTAAACATGAGGGTACCATCCCTCTTCTCTTTTAAAAAACATATATTCCCATAAATCAGGCACACTCATTGCAATCAGATGGTACGATAGAGGTCAATTCACATTCATAATCAACTTTACGGAATTTGAATGATGTTCTTACACCCCCCCCCCCCCCCCCCCCCCCAACAAAGATAAAGCAAGAAAAATAAGGAGAAAGGCCAATGACAGTTTTTTGTATACGCTGCAACTTCTTGATCTTTAAATGCCGAATTCATAGTTTTTCTTGACAACCTAAATGGATAAACTATATCATATGTAGGATATCCAGCGAATGAAATTGATCGTGTTTGTGGCGGTATGGTTTGGTGAACCAACCCAAA
Source organism: Juglans mandshurica (assembly GCA_022457165.1). NCBI lineage: Eukaryota > Viridiplantae > Streptophyta > Magnoliopsida > Fagales > Juglandaceae > Juglans > Juglans mandshurica. The sequence goes on along the minus strand of CM039621.1, from coordinate 12,395,832 downwards.
AAGGATCCGTTGCAGTTTTTTAGCAAGAAAAGTCATGACCCATTTTGTCTATTGATCCGACCCGACCCAGAGACTAGGATTTACTATATATATATATATATATATATATATATATATATATATATTTGAAAAAAAGGAGGAATATCCTCCAGTCTTATTAGAAAGACCCTCACTTTTAGTAGAGGAATACCTTATACATAACCCGTGCACATTACAAACTTATTCCAAAAAAATGAAATAAATACCAAAATAAAGAAATAGTAGGAAACCGAAGCCATAATCAACACTTAGACAATTCTCAAATATGGCAACCCACTATGATCAGTGCGCACTATGCCCCTAAGCGGATTAGGAATATTTCCTTGTGAAAACTCCTTGTTGCAACCCCTACTTCCCAATCTCGCACGCCAATTTGCTACAAAATTTCCCTCTCCAAAAACATGTTGATACCGAACATTCAACACCAAGATAAGGCTTCTTATTTCCTCCCAAAAGTCATCCAAGTACCAAACATTACATTTGCTTTCCTTCAACCAGTTAATGATCAAAAGCGAGTCTAGTTCCAGAAAACCATAATTGAATCCAAAATTCTTGCAATGATGCAAACCAAGTAGAAGAGCCATCATCGGATTATTAGAACTGAAGCCAGTAGAAGTTGCAAACGCAAACTACAGACTTCCATCATGATTTCTTAGCACTCCTCTGGCACCCGGTTCCCTTGAGTTATTTAGACTGCTTCCATCCACATTTAACTTAAACTATCCTGGACTTGGCTTATGCCAAGAGACCGCATAAACCTGTTTTGAATGAGTATGAGCAATCGGCAACTTCAACTCCTAAAGAATTGTAATGTCCCTTTGATTCAATCAATCTGCAACACGCAGCCTACTACCTACCCAGCCGATCCAATATTTAACAGACCTCCATAAGGAACCAAAGGGTTCCCTTTGACCTTCCATTCGAGCATAACAGTGCCAAGACCACAAACTCCAAGTCAAAATAACCGGAATCAAACCAACCAGATTCCCTACCTGTGAAGCATTCTATGTTCTTCTAAAGCAGGCTTCTACCGACTCAGATCAAGATCGGTTTACCACATAAGGAATACCCAATAGATTAGAGCAAGTCTTCCATAATTTAGAAGCAATTCTACCCCCCCACAAAACATGGTTTAACTCTTCAGATGCTCCTTCTTCACAATATTCACACTTGGACACCATATGTATACCTATGCACCTTATACATTCATCCACACTCAAACTTTGTGAAAACGCTGTCCACATGGCAATCAAAAATTTCCTTGGCAAAGCAGCATGCCATATCCATTTCGACCACTGCCGTTTTGGGACAACTACCCAAATCAAGTCTCAAGCATTCTGACCACTGGTGGTAAACCTACCATCTGAATTTTCCAACCAAATCAAAATATCCGAACCATTTTTTGTGCCCCCTATATTAGACAAAATCTTGTCCGATAATTCCAAACCCACAAGTTGCACTAAGAAGTCCACATCCCAATTATTCTGCACCATACATTGCTTAATTTTCAACTTCGGGAATTCAACAATTATGATCTCTCCACATATAGGTTTCAACTCCAACCACTTATCTCTCCAAAAGAAAATATTTCCTTCCTCTACATGCCATTTCGAATGATTAAGTACAAATGGAATTGAATCCATAACCATCTTCCAAAATCGGGACCCCTTCAAAGGATTGTCTAACGAAATATGCTGATCCTTCACATATTTGGCCTTAAAAAAATTTGCCCACAAAGAATTTTTCAGTCAGCAATTTCCAAGCAAATTTAAAATGCAAGGACTTTTGAATGTTGATCAGATTCCTCAAACCAACTCCTTCCTCATCAACTAGTTTACACATCAAGTCCCATTTAACTCTTTTTTTCTTTTTGGCTTCCCCTCAACCGAACCCCAAAAGAAAGTGCTAAACAACCTATTAATCGACATGAAAACCGACTTTGGAGCTTGTAGAACAACCAACAAATGAATCGGCAAGCTTGATAAAACATGCTTTAAAAGAATTAATCGTGCTCTTGATGATAGAAATCTCATCTTCCATCCTTTTATTTTCTTACGAATTCTTAGAAACAAATCCTCCAAATACATAGCCTTCATCCGACCAACAAAATTGAATCCATAACCATCTTCCAAAATTGAGACCCCTTCAAAAGATTGACTAACGAAATATGCTGATCCTTCACATATTTGACCTTAAAAAAATTTGCCCACAAAGAATTTTTAGTCAGCAATTTCCAAGCAAATTTAAAATGCAAGGACTTTTGAATGTTGATCAGATTTCTCAAACCAACTCCTCCCTCATTAACTAGTTTACACATCAAGTCCCATTGAACCCTTTTATTTTTTTGGCTTCCCCTCAACCAAACCCCAAAAGAAAGTGCTAAACAACCTATTAATTGACGTGTAAACCGACTTCAGAGCTTGTAGCACAGCCAACAAATGAACGAACAAGCTTGATAAAACATGCTTTAAAAGAATTAACCGTGCCCCTGATGATAGAAATCTCATCTTCCATCCTTGTATTTTCTTACGAATTCTTAGCAACAAATCCTCCAAATACATAGCCTTGATCTGACCAGAAATGTTAAGGACACCAAGGTACATGGTAGGAAAACTCATTGCTGTAAAACCTGTTAAGCTCAATATTTCACGGCATCTATTAGAAGAAATTTTAGACGAGAAAAAATAGAAGACTTCGCTTCATTGACCACCTGCCCTGACCAGCTAGCATACAGATTGAGAGTTTCTTTTATCATCTTAACGGATCTTTTACCACTATTAGCAAAAATATCATATCATCCGCATAAAGTAAATGTGAAATTAATGGACCATTTCACGGCTGAGAAAATAAACCAATCTGACCAACCTGGAATTTGCTACTCAAAAGACGAGAGAAGACCTCCTCCATAATAATAAATAAATAAGGCGATATAGGATCCCCTTGACGAAGACCTCGACCACCCTTAAATAAACCTTTTACTATACCATTCATAACAACTGAATACCAAGGAGTAATGACACACTGTTGAACAAGATTGCAAACATCAGCTGAAAAACCAAATGCACTCAAGACATGGAAAAGAAAGTCCCAATCAACAGTATCATATGCCTTGACCATGTCTATCTTTATCATAATATTTCCACCTCTAACCGACTTGTTAATATCATTCACCAACTCTTGAGTAATGTTTATGTTTTCAAAAATACTTCTTCCAGGCAAGAATGCACCTTGCTCCATAGAAATAAATCTATTCAAAACTGACGACAATCTTCCAACCAGCAGCTTAGAACAAATCTTATAAACCACTGAGCATATGCTTGTTGATCTAAATTTTTCAAAGGAAGAAGGGTTCGGAACCTTAGGAATTAACACAATAAATGAAGATGTATAATACCTAGGAAGAGAAAAACCTAAGAAAAATTCTCGCATAGCCTCCAGCAAATCATTCTTCACCAAGTTCCAGCAATTACAAAAAAAATCGGATCCAAAACCATCTGGACCTGGGCTACTATCCACCGAGATTGAAAACAAAGCCTCCTTAATGTCATGCTCCGATGGACACTTGCAAATATTCTGGTTATCCTCTTCCGAAACCTCAACTTGAATTAGAGTCGAAATATTCGAAACTTGGCCTCTTGGACTAGCTTGAAGAAAGACCTCAAAATAATTCACTACTGCGTCGTTCCGGAGACGATAATACACACCCATCACTAAGATGCATATCAAGAATTGCAGGATGCTTCCTAGCCTTTAACGCCGCAAAAAAAGACGAGTTTACCTTACCATGATCAATCCACGTTTTCTTGATTTTTTGGACAATACGAATTTCCTATCTTTTTAGCCAAGACGTTAATTCAATCTTAGACGCCAAGATATCACTCTCAACATCTTCTGAAAATTGCTCTCGAAACCTTGCCTCTCCTACGTCCACTCTCTCCTCAAACCTTTTAATATGACCACAAGTCCAGCCATAGACCTCCTTATTCCAATTCCGAAGAGCTACTTTAAGCCTTTTAAGCTTAAAAGCAAGCTTCGACAGTCCTGAACCACTTATATCTTCCTGCCAAACAAGTGATACAAACTACCAAAAATCCTCATGCGTTGTCCATATCTGTTGGAATTTGAAAGAACTTGGACCATACCTCAGTGATAAATCAGACAAACCAAAGAGCATAGGAGCATGATCTGATGCTCTACGAGCCAGATATTCAAGAGAACCCAAGGGAAACAAATCCAAGCAACTTGAACTACAAAGGGCTCTATCCAAACAAGCCCAACTGCTTGCTAACCCACCTTGCCCATTATAGCAAGAAAGTTTATTCCCAGTGAATGGAACATCAATCAACCCCCAGCATCAATAAAATTAGAAAAATCCCCCATTACATAAGGCAATCTTGGATTTCTATCCCGTCGCTCACCATCATGCTGAATGATAATAAAGTCACCAATAATCACCCACGACAAAGCCAATGAACCAAAATAGACGAGATCAGACTAAAGAGACCTGCATTCTAAGTACATACATTTTGCATACAAAGCAGAAACGGGCATTGTAGAATTGATCAACAATGTAACTTGTTGATTAGATGCTCCAAGAGTACTCATCTGTACATCATCATCCCAGAATATCCACAGTTTCCCATCTTGAACGCCATTTGAGAAAGAACCAGTATAACGTAAAATATTTGCCAACGTAAAAGCTTGCTATCACTTCTAAAATGCTCCGCCACAATAAGGATTCTTGGTTTATGTTTTTTTAACAAGGACCGAAGTCTTTGTTTCGAGGTTCTGAGACCTCGAACATTCCATAACAATATTTTACCAATCATAAATCTAGTCGAGAGGGCCTACTTGGAGCCCTAGTAGAATTGTGCAAAAGACGACCCTTATTCACCTCCTTCTTCTCAATTTTTGAATCTGAAACCCCATCTTTCTCTTTCTCCAGATGAGGAAGCTCTCTTTCCCCATCAGATTCTGAGAAATTGATGGAAATATCCCCAGCTAGAGCTAAATCTTGTGCACCCTTCAAACCTGTCAAGTTACTAGACACATTCTCAATAAAAGGAGCCTGTACCAGCAACTCGTCACCACCCATGCCCAAAACCTCAAGGACAGACTCTTCTCCACATGGGTCCCCTATGTCATGGGCCCCACTAGATTCCCCCTCAACCAAAACACCCTTCTCGCACTTAGACACATGCAATGAATCCTAATCACCATGCAGGTTTTGAACGATCCTAGCATGAATATTTAAATTTTGTTCTAGAATCCGAGTCCCATCCTCAATGACAGGTAAACTCATATCACCCCCATTAGATAGATTTTTCTCGCTATCGGAAACCATCTCATTCGTGCCTTCAACTTGCTCTCCTTGAACTTCCCCTTTAGCATTTGAATCTGATTTTTTTTTTTGGATCCAAACACGCCCCGATTTCCCCAACTCTTTCTTTTTTCCATCTTTTTTCCATTTGCGAAGACGCTTTGCAAGTTAGATGATTATGCCCTTGGACCTTGCATCTCGCACAACAAGCAGGAAGAGTTTCATAAATGACTTCCTGAAAAATACTTGTTGGATTTTTTGGTGTCCCAATCTAGAAAGATTGAATCGGCTTCTGAGAGACATTCATCAGCACACAAACTCTTGCCCCATCAGTGCGCGTAGCACAACGCGTCGCATTATCCCTCCACAAATATGTTCCAATCGGTGTCATAATACTCTTAAAAAAAGCCTCATGATAAAAATTTGGTGGCAAGCCAGGAAGCATGATCCAAACAGGAATCATAACTGGTTCTGAATGCTCATTAAAATTGGTAGGTCATTGAAAAATACTATAGATAACACCATCAACATCACAAGTCTCTCTTGTCAACGCCTTAAGAAAATCATCCTCATTTGGAAACCTAACAAAAACATTCTGAGGCCTTCTCATCGCAGAGACCACTGGTTGGCTCATCAGACCCCATCGCCCATGAATAAAACTTTTGATCCGATCCAAGGATGGTCTCTATCTCAAAAACTTCATGACTACAACAAATCTGAACGATTCAACAGACTTCTCTAATTCTTTGTTACAAAATTACACGAATACTTCTCCATCCAAAAATTTTGGTTGTCGAAAGGGGACAATCACCTCAGGGATGGCCTGAGGAGTTTGCAATACAAGATTAGCAAACGAACATTGGCCCCTTGCCGAAGTCAAGGGGCCAAAAGGACCCCCGACGACAACCATCAGTACTTCGCACACAACAAACCCTAGCAGAGCAAAATTTAACCTTGAACTAGGATTTACTATATATATATATATATCGTATTTCTCTTGTACGGCCACCGTACTATATTTACTTATCTTTTGAAATAAGACCCTCTATAGCTCTATAGATGTAGGCACGTTGTCGAACTGCGAAAATATTTTTTCGTGTGCGGTTGATTTTACTTTGAGGAAATCTTATAGCCAGTCGGTCTACTGTTCCTCAAATACAACCTTCCAATAGAATTTTACCATGTAGCTCCTCCATTTGAAATCTCATATACCTGTTTGTCCACACCTGATAACTATGAAATAATGTCCTTCGTGAAGCATGGCCTCCCTCTCCCAGAAAGGAAGCCTCACAAGTCCACTATTGCCGATCTGCTCACCGGTGACGAAGCCTCACACGTCCATCGCCGATCTGCTCACTTGGTTCGAGGTCTCTCCGGCCACTTTCCAGCTTATAATTGTGTACTATGCGTGCCTGTGGCTTGTTAGCTTGCTCAATTTGATTTGGTGCTCTTTCAGGTTTCAAGTTTTGGAATTATTTATAGATGAATGAATTTTGCCTGTCGTTTCATTTTGGGCTCTTCAATTTATTGCCTTTTTTGTTGGGTAGCCAAGTTTAAAAGCTTATTCTCTTGGTTTCTATTTGGGGTTTCTTCGTATTTTTAGATTTAGTTACTAGCAACTGAACTTGTGGTCATTTCTGCTTGGTTATTGAACTTGCTATGTTCCGGGTTTGAAAAGCTTACTTGTGCTGGCATTTGAATGAATTTTCTTGGCTTTGATCTGATTCCTGGTCCGTGTAAGATGAGTGATTTCTGTCTTTTTTTTTTTTTTTTTGGGAATCTTTTGTTTCTTAAATAAGAAGGAAATGCTTGCAGAGTGTTTCTTAAATAAGGACCCCCTGCTGTTAAGTACACTAATCTCTTCCCATCAAACTGATAAAATTTTCTTTCTTCGATTGTTCCGCAATTCCGTTAGATCATGCAATGCCTGCTTGAAGATTTGTACACAAGGGTGCTACTTTTTTAAAACAGGAACAACAAATTGAGTTGTGTTCCGGCAGAAGATGTAGCCCCTAATTAAATTAGGATATAAACTATGTCTAAATCAGAGTCCACTTACACTCTAAATTAATACTCATCAAGTAAATATCAATTCAAATTGTTGAATTGGCCTTGGTTTACATAATTTCAGAGTAGTGAATCCTCAGCCTCCATGCCCACTGCTGTTCTCTTACCTTCACTTCTCTCCACCAAAGCCATGATCTCTTTCTTGATCACTATTTGAACTATTGTCCCCGACTCCCCGGCCCCTATATATATATATATACACATAGGACGGTAGGACATTATCACTTTGGCTTGAAAATGAAGTTTAAAGAAGCTGAGTTTTTATGAAAAGATATACACCATACAAAGGAATTAATTGGAACTTTATAAAGATCTAATTATAGTACTAATGCTAGCTCCTTCCAGACGATCGAATACAAAGTTAATGCTGATTCAAGTGGGAAAGAACGAAAGAAAATAGCAACGAATTAATTGGTATCACCCTAATTCAAACGTTAAAGAAAAGAGGGCTGCTAAAGCCACAAAGGGATCCCACAAACTGGATGTCAGTTTGAGTTTAAGTTTTTTTTTTTTGTTATAAAAAAAATTATAAAAAAAAAGTTTAAGTCTTAAGATTTTTTTTTTTTGTTTTCCTGAGCCCCAATCCCCCTTGCCCCGTCACATCTCCGTCCCCAACAAATAGCCGCGTTGTTTGTCGGAGCCAACCTAGTGAACAACCACTGTAACGCCCCGTCCCCGAGGGTCCGGAGAGTTAACTCATATTACCTGATAATCAATTCCAACATTGCTAATACTTTTCCAAAAGCATCAAATCAAACGTAAACATTTCAAATTTAATTAACCACACATATTCGTATATAAAATCCTCAATACAATAACCCCAAAAAGCACCAACTTCTCTACATGTCACTTAAACTCGCATTTCAACAATATAATTATCAAAAATCACCAATACTCATCGAAAACTTTATATTCTTAATTCTCTATTCTTAAGTCATTTCACCCAATTCTTCATAGTCCTGATCCTCAGCTGAAATATCCAAAAATCATCTGAAAATATTGGAGATAAGAGGGGGGTGAGTTATTTACAACTTAGTAAGAAGAGAAAATATACTAGTATGCAAACATGAACATTTACACATTTCAGAATGCATAACAAAACACTTTTTATTTTAAAATGCAGAGTCGGAACATGTTATCAAAAATATTAGAGCAAAAGTTCAAAAACATTCTTATTCAAATTCTTTTGGCATAGCATAACTGACCACTATCATACCAGAACATCATATCACATCAGAGGCAATGTTTAACCCCCGTGGTAGGGTTGTGCAAACCCTGGTGGCTAACTGAACAGAAACAAAATGTGAATTTTTCCCTTATTTATTCTTGGAGCCCCGAGTATGCACACAAGAAAGACTACCAGAAAAACCACTTTGTTTCCAAAGTGGGTGCACAAGAAACAGAACAGTTGGTACCAACCCAAACAGAAGCCACTATTAGCACTCGTGGTAGCTCAAATAGATCACCGTCCACAAACCACATCCTGATTCAGAATGTCATGCCAAAAGTATTCAGAAATCACATCATATCAGAGTACAGAACATCTTCAGAACAGAACATAGTTTTCAAAAATCACATCGTATCAGAGTACAGAACATGTTCAGAACAAAACAGAGTTTTCAGAAATTACAAAACATAATTTTATGCACAAACTTTCATATTCGCTCTCTTTTACACAGTTCATAAGCAGTATGTAAAATAGCTCATGTCTATACCAATTATGCTAGAAAATACTTTATTCTTAAACAGAATCTCATGAGTAATGTAGAACAAATAACTGAGGTAGTTCAAATCTTTTTTCATAACAAAATATGCCTATCTTAAAAAATCAACCTCAGCCCATTTTATTTTTATGCAAATCTAGCATAGGAACCCCACTTACCTGGACAACTTAGTTTTTCAGAATTTTTCTAAAAAATGTCGAGTCGACTAAAAATCGTCACCTATAAAATAATTACGTAATTTCCGTAAGTTTTCAATCATTCACGGATTTCGATATTTAAGCCTAGGCTTCTAAGATAACCTATTTTAATTTCTCAAAACTTAAAACTCTCATAATCTCAAAATATATTATCACTTCCTAAAATCATCAATATCCACCATAACCAGTGTCAAACTCAAAACACCATTATTTAAACCCGAAACAACCAACAAATCTCATAGCATAAACCAATCACACAAACAACTTCATCATCCAATCCAACTGACCCCCTTACTCCTCGGACTCAGTCTGGCACAACCAACCAATTCACAGTAAATATGAGTTAGCGCAAAAATACATTTAAATCTCAAATTTTCTTTGGAAAAAATACTTACAATGCTATAATATAATTTTTGAAAGATCACGAAGGTGCTAGAAGTGGCGGCACAACAACAGAATAGTGCAAAATGCACTGTGGCCGTGCGTCTCAAAAATCCACTTTTGAACGGGGACAAACCAAGACCCGAGATTGATAGGGAAGGGCTTAGGGATGTTGGTGAAGCTAGTGGTGGTGGTGGTTGGCCGTGGGTGGCGGTGTAGAGGGCGGTTTAAGGCCAAAATGTTCAAAATGGAAATGTTAATGGTGGGGCTTTACCGGTGGCAGATCGAAGCTGGAGTTGAGTGCATTAGGTTGCTAGGAGGTCGAGGATGAAGTGGTGAAGATATGGTGGCCGGTGGTGGCGCGACGGCGGCGCACGAGCACAAAGAATGCCGTGGCTTAATGTTGCGCGTGGGAGCAAATGGCGGTGCGGGAGGAGCTGAGATTGGAGGGAGGTGGTCGCCGAAGGGTGTGGAAGGCCGTGGGCTGGGTGGTGTTGCTGGACGGAGGCGCACGACGGTGGGCTGGGAGAGGAAGGAAAACGCACGGGGAGAGAGGGGGAACAGCCCAGTGCGCGGGAGAGGAGAGATAGAGAGAGGAGAAAAGAAATGGAGGGAAAAAGAAAAAGAGGAAGAAAAGAAAAAGGGGAAAAGAAAAAATGAAGGGAAAGAAATGAGGTCCAATCCTCACATCTTGGGTCACAAAAATGATCCAACGAAAAAATTTTCAAAACAGCAAGTTAAATAAAATAATTCAAACGTAGTGATTAAATGAAAATAATATAATTAAATCCAACAATAAGTTAACTAAATATGAAAAGAAATTTAAATGCATATCAATAATTAATATAAAAAAAACACTTCAAAATAATTTTCATAAAATTAAAAATCATAAAAATAACCCAACAAAAAATCCAACAACTTTAAAACAAGAGAATAAATTTTTGAAATAATAAAAATAATCCTTCACTAAAAATACACTAAAATACGAGGTGTTACATCTTCTCCCTTTAAATAAAATTTCGTCCTCGAAATTTGTAAGGTCAAACATTAACGCCAAGGCAAGATACAAGATACAACTCAGAACATGCTTGAGAAAAACATACCATCAACAACTTCCAAACAAGCATGAGTAATGCTCGGTCAAGTCTACTCCTATAGGCGATTCCATCATACTCGTATTAGTCCCCCTGTGGCACATCACGTCCAGTATTCCTAGCGTGGCTATGATATCCAAAATCTCATTTCCACAAGAGGCTTAATACAACACCCAAGGAATCCAAATGATTAATAACTTTGTTCGATAATCTATACTAACCTCAATCGACTCCTACGGTATAACTTCCAAACCTTCATTATATTCTACCTTTGGTATCCTAATGGTCACTTCCAAAGTTAACCATCAATAACATAATTGGTACAACGGAGTGATTAATCTCCAACTACAAATATCGTCTCAAAAATTCAAGTCGCCACTAATTCATCAAAATCAGCACAAAATTTGAACTCCTAATTACAATCAAAATATCACGCTCCTGCTACGCACTCTGATAATTCGCCACATGCATAAAATTTATGTCTTAAAAAAAAAACAACACCATCGAGTACAAGGTGGCTCCATACCTACTAACCAGAAAACTCTTATCACATTTTGGTAGAAAAAAAAACTTGATCTCCCAAAACTATGAATTATTACATTTTTTCCTCAAAATCACCAATAATGTCTTCCTGAATCTACACCAGCTATCATTCTTAAATTTGATATGGATCAAATCCCAAAATCTGCCATTATAACCCCAAACTAATAACAATCATTATCCAAACTAGATCAATACCTTCAATCCCCAAAGAAATAATCTCCTTGAAAATTCCTATATCAATAACTCAACTCTGATCAACCCCATTTTAATGGTCACAGACTAATCAGTCTCCAAAATAAATCAAGCTAGCACACCAAGCCTACAAAATTAAAAACTTAAATCTTATTACAAATCAGTAATTCAAATCTGTAATTCTAAAACCTTAAATTATATAAGAATCGTTTTCCGAATTCTGTAAGATCAATGAACTTATATCCAATTATAAAACAATCGACTCCTGAAACTTTCAAAATCTAAAATATTAAATGCTAACAAATCATTTCCTAAAGTCTGTAAAACCTTAAACATTTGGTAAAATTCCCGTAAATCTATCCTTAAAGTTTGTTGAACTTACAACCTCCTATTCTAAAGTTTGTTCCTTTCAAACCTCGATATTATAAAAGCAAACCAAGTCGATAAAAGTTCAAGCCTACTACACTAAATACTTATAACTAAAAATAGCATTATCAGTCGTACCATCTTCCTGCCATAACTTATTCCTTAACCCACTTTTCAACTTCAAACTAAATGAACAAAATAAAATAAAACAAAATAATATAAAATAAAATAAACTTAATAAATAAAATAACATAATTTCAATTCAAATAAAATAAATTCAAATAAAATGAAATAAGTTCAATTTAAATAAAAATAATAATTTCAAATTAAACTTTTAAACTTTTCTGGTACTATACATATGGCTTTACCCATTTTTAACCATATCTTTAACCAACTCATATAGTTCTTCCTACCATCTAATATTGTAAACCCGACATCGCTCTAAACTCCCGTACATCTTTAGAATCTAAACCACAAAAATCTAAACCTTAAATCTTACAAAGATTATCTCTTATAGTCCACAAAGTAAGCTTGTCGGATCTAAAATCTGTAAACCTCAAAATCTCAAAACTCAATAATAAAGTCTGCAAAATTTAAAACCCTAAATATCAACAAAATCAACTCTTATTCTTAACAAATCTACACATCAAATATGAAGTTTCTTCCTAAACCCACAAATATCCAAAACTTAAATTTTTTTTAGTCTGCAGAACCTTAAACCTAACTCTGATACCAACTGTAACGCCCAGTCCCCGAGGGTCCAGAGAGTTCACTCATATTACCTGATAATCAATTCTAACATTGCTAATACTCTTCCAAAAGCTTTAAATCAAACGTAAACACTTCAAATTTAATTAACCACACATACTCGTATATAAAATCATCAATACAGTAACCCCAAAAATCACCAACTTCTCTACATGTCACTTAAACTCGCATTTCAACAATATAATTATAAAAAATCACCAATACTCATCGAAAACTTTCTATTCTTAATTCACTATTGTTAAGTCATCTCACCCAATTCTTCATATTCCTAATCCTCAACTGAAATATCAAAAAATCATCTGAAAATATTGGAGATAAGAGGGGGTGAGTTATCAACAACTCAGTAAGAAGAGAAAATATACTAGTATGCAAACATGAGCATTTACACATTTCAGAATGCAGAACAAAACACTTTTTATTTCAAAATGCAGAGTCAGAACATGTTATCAAAAATATTAGAGCAAAAGTTCAAAAACATTCTTATTCAAATTCTTTTGGAATAGCATAACTGACCAGCATCATACCAGAACATCATATCACATCAGAGGCAATGTTTAACCCCCGTGGTAGGGTTGTGCAAACCCTGGTGGCTAACTGAATAGAAACAGAATGTGAATTTTTTCCTTATTTATTTTCGGAGCCCCAAGTGTGCACACAGGAAAGACCACCAAAAAAACCACTTTGTTTCCAAAGTGGGTGCACCAGAAACAGAATAGTTGGTACCAACCCAAACAGAAGCCACTATTAGCACCCGTGGTAGGTCAAATAGATCACCATCCACAAACCACATCCCGATTCAGAATGTCATGCCAAAAGTTTTTAAAAATCACATCATATCAGGGTATAGAACATCTTCAGAACAGTTCAGAGTTTTCAGAAATCACATCGTATCAGAGTACTGAACATCTTCAGAACAGAACAGAGTTTTCAAAAATAATAAAACATAATTTTATGTACAAACTTTCATATTCGCTCTCTTTTGTACAGTCCAGAAGCTGCATGCAAAATAGCTCATGTCTACACTAGTCATACCAGAAAATATTTTATTCTTAAACAGAATCTCATGAGTAATAAAGAACAAATAACTAAGATAGTTTAAATCTCTTTTCATAACAAAACAAGCATATTTTCAAAAATCAACCTCAGCCTATTTTATTTTTATGCAAATCTAGTATAGAAATCCCGCTTACCTGGACAACTTAGCTTTTCAGAATTTTCCTACAAAATATCGAGTCGACTATAAATCGTCACGTATAAAATAATCACGTAATTTCCGTAAGTTTTCAATCATTCACGGATTTCGATATTTAGGCCTAAGCTTCTAAGATAACCTATTTTAATTCCTCAAAACTTAAAACCCTCATAATCCCAAAATATATCATCACTTCCTAAAATCATCAATATCCACCATAACCAACGTCAAACTCAAAACACCAATATTTAAACATGAAACAACCAACAAATCTCATAGCATAAACCAATCACACAAACAACTCTATCATCCAATCCAATCGACCCCTTACTCCTCGGACTCAGTCCGGCACAACCAACCAATTCAAAGTAAATATGAGTTAGCGCAAAAATACATTTAAATCTCAAAATTGCTTTGGAAAAAATACTTACAATGCTATAACATAATTTTTGAAAGAACACGGAGGTGCTAGAAGTGGCGGCACAACAACGAAATAGTGCAAAATGCATTGTGGCCGTGGGTCTCAAAAACCCACTTTTGAACGGGGACAAACCAAGACCCGAGATTGATAGGAAAGGGCTTAGGGATGTTGGTGAAGCTAGTGGTGGTGGTGGTTGGCCGTGGGTGGCGGCGTAGAGGTCGGTTTAAGGTCAAAATGTTCAAAATGGAAATGTTGATGGTGGGGCTTCACCGGTGGCAGATCGGAGCTGGGGTTGAGTGCATTGGGTTGCTAGGAGGTCGATGATGAAGTAATGAATAAATGGTGGACGGTGGTGGCGCGACGGCGACGCACGAGCATAAGGAATGCCACGGCTTAGTGTTGTGTGTGGGAGCAAACGACGGTGCGGGAGGAGCTGAGATTGGAGGGAGGTGGTCGCTGGAGGGTGGGGAAGGCCGTGGGCTGGGCGGTGTTGCCGGATGGAGGCGCACAGTGGCGGGCTGGGAGAGGAAGGAAAACGCACGGGGTGAGAGGGGGAACGACCCAGCGCGCGGGAGAGGAGAGAGAGAGAGAGAGGAGAAAAGAAATGGAGGGAAAAAGAAAAAGTGGTAGTAAAGAAAAAGGGGAAAAGAAAAGATGAAGGGAAAGAAATGAGGTCCAATCCTCACATCTTGGGTCACAAAAATGATCCAACGAAAAAAATTTCAAAACAGCAAGTTAAATAACATAATTCAAACGTAGTGATTAAATGAAAATAATATAATTAAATCCAACAATAAGTTAACTAAATATGAAAAGTAATTTAAATGCATAACAATAATTAATTTAAAAAATACTTCAAAATAATTTTCACAAAATTAAAAATTATAAAAATAACCCAACAAAAAATCCAACAACTTTAAAACAAGAGAATAAATTTTTAAAATAATAAAATAATCATTCAATAAAAATACACTAAAATACGGGGTGTTACAGCCACCATGTACACACTGTTGTTTCCCACAATTTCTCCCTCCCCCTCTCTTTCTTTGTGATTTCTTTCATTTTCTCACCAACCAAACAAGAACATGTTGCAATTTTATTTTCTCAACAACCAAACAGAGAACAAGTTGCAATTTTATTTTCTCGACATCCAAACAGAAAACAACCATGATTTTCCTTTCATTTTCTCAACAACCAAACACAGAGAGAGATATGGCAATTTCCTTTCACTTTCTCATCAACCAAATAAAGATAGAGAGACCTGACAGTGGTGGTTTCAACAATAAAAAAATTTCCCCAACTGGCTAAAAAAACAACAAGAAGAAGAGGAACTGGCTTTGATGATGCCATGACCATGCTCGATTTTTGAGGAAGAGTTACCTAGGAAAGCAAATGAGAAACTTAAATTTAGCTGACGTGGCACAGTGCCTCGTTAGTTTGTGGGATCTCTTCGTATTTTTAATGTTTTCCTAAAGAAAAAGGAGAAAAGGGGGTGGCCATTGTCCAGCTGTGGCGGCGACAGACCGGGTTTGGTGCGTCGGTGGTCTGCTTTCATGCGGTGACAATATGGTTATCTCTTGGTTGAAGTTCGAATGTGCCTTTTCAGTTCCGCCTGTTCTTCTCATAATTTACTTTCATAGGTTTAATTTGATGAGATCAAATATATTGTAGCTATTATAAAACTTCCTACATGTCTTGTTTCGATTGGGGGCTGTTAAACGCCCAATATCAGCCCAACAGGTCAGAAGCAGAACTGTTTTACTTTTTATTTTACTGTTTTGTCTTATATATCATTCCTAACATGAACCTATTATACAGTGAAGCCATGGTTTTCTCATTTTTCTTTATGTGACACATGAAGCAGCAGCATGCACATAAAAATGAAGTGAAAATTTCATTTTGCAATCCCTAACTACCACTGTTTTTCAATTTGCATTTTAAGCCACAAACTAATAGTGTAGATTGTCAAAATTTGGTAGTTTTCCAATTATTAGTTCTGGTAGTTTTCCAACTTAAGGATTAAAAATATAGAATGAAATAAGAGATTGAGCCGAGTAGTGAAAAGTTATGGGAGGTGATTTAAGAGTGCAATTTTTTAGTAATATCGGCCTCCATTACAAAAGTTATTAGACTTTTTCAACACAATCATAAAGATAACAAACATCCTATGCAGAACATTGCAAAAATAAGCCTAAGCAGCAGATTAAGAGTATACTAAAAAGCAACATTTTATGCACTCCTTTTGTAAACAAATTCAACTAATACCACCTGGATTGATATAATTTCCTTGTTTAAAGTAGCCTTCCCGAAAACATATATACTTTGCCATGCAAATACATGTCAAGTACCAGAAAGAAACGCCTGTATATGCAAGTCCCTGCACTGCAGGTGCATATTTCTTTGTACGCCAGGAGATCGGACTGGTGCCTAACTGAATGAAGTATCCTGTAGTGGAACGACGGGTGGTGGGGCAACTGGCCCAATCAGAATCTGTATATGCTGTGACGTGTAGACTGGTAGAGGAAAAAAAGAATATGCCTTGGCTGGGGCTGCCTTTGATGTAACGGAGAACTCTAGTAGCCACAATCATGTGAGGAACCCAAGGACCATGCATGAACTGACTGAGGATATTGACTGCACAAACAATGTCTGGTCTGGTGATGGTTAGATAAATGAGGCGGCCAACAAGACGACGGTAAAGGCAAGGATCAGGAAGGAGGTCACCGTCTTGATTATTGAGCATCAAGTGTTGCTCCATGGGAAAAGGAGCAGTCCGGGCACCAAGTTGTCCACTGTTGGAGATGATGTCGAGAGCATATTTGCGCTGATTAAGAAAAATGTCATTGGAAGACCGAGCAACTTCGAGTCCAAGAAAGTACTTCAGAGAGCCAAGATCCTTTGTTTTGAAGTGAGTGGAGAGAACTCTTTTGAAGACTTCGATCTGAGAGATGTCATTATCAGCAACCAAGATATCATCAACATAAACAAGAACAATAATGATGTTGGTGCCGGTGACAAGAGTGAATAAAGAATGATCTGCCTGAGACTGATGAAAACATGCATCAAGAAGCATAGTGGTTAGTTTAAAAAACCAGTTTCTGGAGGCTTGTTTGAGGCCATAAAGGGATTTTCTAAGGTGACAGACACGAGTCTCCCCCTTAGTGCAATATCAGGGTGGTGGGGTCATGTAAACTTCTTCATCAAGATTGCCATGTAAGAAAACATTATTGACGTCGAGTTGATGAATAAGCCAATGTTTGGTGACGACAACTGCTAACAAGCACCGTACAGTGGTCATTTTTGCGACCGGAGCAAATGTCTCGTGGTAGTAAAGGCCTTCAACCTGTGTGTAGCCCTTGGCAACTAGTCGAGTTTTGTTCCTCTCAATGGAACCATTGGTCTTGAGCTTGGTTTTGAAAACCCATTTGCAACCAAATGGGTTTCTTACCAGGAGGGAGAGGATCAAGGGTCCAAGTCGAATTGTCCTATAAGGCATGAATTTCAAAGGTCATGGCCTCCCGCCAATGAGAGTGACAGATAGCTTCAAAATAACAGGAGGGATCAATACAAGTGGTGAGAGCAGTTAAATAAGAGATATGAGAGGAAGAAAAATGGGAATATGAAAGAAAAACAGATAAAGGGTGAGCAGTACCTGAGGCTGGTGGGGCAGGTGAGGATGTCGTGGACTCTGTATGTATAGTCGGACAGACATAGTCGTAAAGATAGGCAGGTCAACTAATTGTGTGATGAGGACGAGAAACAAGGGGGGTGAGGGGGAAGCAGGTGGTGAAGGTGAAGAAGAGGGTGGTGATGAGATGACAGGAGAGTCAGAGGGTGAAGGAGACGACAATATGGGTTCTGGAATAGGGAGAGGGATGAGCGAGGTGGAAGGAGAGGAAGAATCAGGAATATCTTGAAAAGGAAATTGCTGCTCATGAAATGTGATATCACGGGAAAAAAAGGTGGACTGAGTATCAATATTGTAGATCTTGTATGCTTTATGAGTATTGGGGTAGCCTAGAAACCCACATTTGGTAGCACTAGGAGAAAAGTTGTCACGGTGAGCACAAAGAGTTTGAGCATAATAAAGGCATCCAAACACACGAAGGTGATCATAGTTGAGTGTTTTATCAAAAAGTGTTTCAAAATGAGTTTTATTGTTGAGAAGACGACTGAGAGTGCGATTGATAAGATATGCAGCAGTGAGGACACAATCACCCCAAAATTTAAAAGGTAGGTATGCTTGAATCTGAGACTGTGAGCAACATTCAGAAGGTGCCATTGTTTACGCTCTGCAACACTATTTTGTTGAGGAGTTTTAACACAGGTACGTTCATGAATGATGCCGTGGTCCCAAAGATAAGTTTGAAATTGATGAGAGAGAAATTCTTATCCATTGTCAGTTCGAATGATTTTAACGATAGTGTTAAATTGATTTTGGACAAGAGTAAAAAAATGCGTTAAATGAGTATTTCAGATTTAAAACGCATGAGATATATCTAAGTAGTGCGGGAAAAATCATCAACAATTGTGAGAAAATAATGAGCCACGCATAGGGAAGAAGTATGGTAACTACCCCAAATATCACAAAAAATACGATTAAAAGGAGAAACACTTTATTAGTAGAAAGAGAAAAAGACAATTTTGTGTGCTTATAATGAGTACAAATGTCGCAATCAGAAATAATACAAGGAGAATTAAAAAGACTTGGAATAGTAAAACTTGAAGAATGGCCTAGACGTTGATGCCATAATGTCTTATTAACGGTGGGTTGTGCAGCGAATGCAAGTGGAGGATCAGGTCGATACACATAGAATCCATTGCAAAGATCACCTGCTCCAATTGGCCTCATCTATTGTGAGTCCTGAAAAAGACAAGTGTTAGATGACACAAGAAGTTTGGAATGTGAGTTGGGAAATAGAAAAAAGATTAAAAGAGAAAGTGAGGACATAATAGACATTGGACAGTATAAGAAAAGGGGAGAGAATACAAGTCCCAATACCTTCGACAGGGACATCGTCTCCAGTGGGGAGCCGAACACAGTGACTAGAATCAAGATGTCTCAGATTGGTGAGACAAGCTTTCACGTGACAAATATGATGGCTTGCACCGCTATCCACCACCCAATGATGATCCTGATTGAAGAAAGAAGCAAATGAGGAAGGGGAGAAAATATTACCAACGAAATTAGTAGATGAAATCGAAGGAGAGGGAGGCGCCGGTGCTAGCAAGGAAATTAATTTTTGATAGAGCTGTGGGGAGAGACCAGGAACTGGACTTGACGCCAAGATGGTGGTGGTGGCTTGGTTTGCAGTGGGTGGGGGTTGGCCAAGGATCGAAGGTCATGGCTTGGAGCGTGGTTCGCAGCCAGGTGGGTAACCCACGACGGTCCAGTAGCGGTCATGAGTGTGGCCCTCTTTTCCGCAGGTCATGCACGTGAAGATGGATTTTGGGCATCTAGGGGTGTGAACGGCCATGGCTAGGCTTTCGGACGGGGTGGTGCGAAGGTGGAGCAACCGTTGTTGTTTTTCTTGGAAGAGAATCGAGAAAACCTTGCTGATGGAGGGAAGAGGAGGATCCATTGCCAATATCTGTGTGCAGAGAGGTGTAAAAGAGTCGTTGAGGCCAAGAAGAAATTGGAAGACTCTCTCATCTTCAGCTTGCTGTTGCAGATCCTTGAGGTCGGTGTTGCTTTGAAGATGACTAAGTTCATCCCAAATTTGTTTAATTTGATTATAGTAATCATGGACAGAGTTGGTGGTTTGTTGTAGGGAAGAGAGGTTTAATTTGGATGATAAATTTTGGCGTTGTTGCCATGACAGAAGCAAGAAGATAAATTGACCCATACGGCACAAGGATCAGTATGGTACTCAAGGGAATTTGCGATTGATGGACTGATGGAGTTAAGGATCCAGGTAAGGACCATGTCGTTGGTTTGATTCCATTAGGGTAGTCGGGTGAAGACTCAGGGGTGATAAACTTTCGGTCCGACTGGACTAGACCGAGACTGAGACCTGTTGGTCTCGGTCCACATTTTAGAGGACCGAAAAGTCTCGGTCCGGTTCATGGTCCAGGGTTTTTTCGAACCGGACCGAATGAAAAATAAAAATAAAAAATATTTTATAAATTATTTATATAATAATTGTACAATTAACAATATAAAATTTTAAATTAAAATTACTGTAGATATGTTGAGTTTGATGTGGATGCATTTTAAGCAAACTAGTTAAATCTTGGCTAAATTTTGACGGTCCAGCATCGATCATGAGTGTGGCCCTCCTTCTCGCAAATCGTGCACGTGAAGATGGATTTTGGGCGTCCAGGGGTGTGAACGGCCATGGCTAGGCTTTCAGACAGGGTGGTGCGAAGGTGGAGCAACCATTGTTGTTTTTCTTGGAAGAGTATGGAGAAAACCTTGCTAATGGAGGGAAGAGGATCCATTGCCAATATCTGTGTGCAGAGAGGTGTAAAAGAGTCGTTAAGGCCAAGAAGAAATTGGAAGACTCTCGTCTTCAGCTTGCTGTTACAGATCCTTGAGGTCGGTGTTGCTTTGAAGATGATCAAGTTCATCCCAAATTTGTTTAATTTGATTATAGTAATCATGGACAGAGTTGGTGGTTTGTTGTAGGGAAGAGAGGTTTCATTTGAGATGATAAATTCTGGCGTTGTTGCCATGACAGAAGCAAGAAGATAAATCGACCCATACGGCGCGAGGATCAGTATGGTACTCAAGGGAATTTGTGATTGATGGACTGATGGAGTTAAGGATTCAGGTAAGGACCATATCTTTGGTTTGATTCCATTTAGGGTAGTCGGGTGAAGACTTAGGGGTGATAAACGGTCATGTTGGACCGTTCGGTTCGATTGGTCCAGACCGAGACTAAGACCGGTCGGTTTCGGTCCACATTTTAGATGACCGAAAAGTCTCGGTCCGGTTCACGGTCCAAGGTTTTTTCGGACCGGATCGGACCGAATGAAAAATAAAAATAAAAAAAATATTTTATAAATTATTTATATAATAATTATACAATTAACAATATAAATTTTAAATTAAAATTACTGTTGATATGTTGAGTTTAATGTGGATGCATTTTAAGCAAACTAGTTAAATCTTAGCTAAATTTTGATTATATCTAGCTCACTTCTAATGCTCTTAGATAGAAATGCTTTAAGATTTTAAGAAGGAAACCCCACAAATTAATTGTGAAATTATCTTATAAATGTACTTTTATAAGTTATATGAATTTAGATTATAAAGATTTTTTTATTATAAAATAAAGATTTTTTTTTACATTTATTATAAAATAAAGTTAACGTATTATATAAAATCAAATCAATTTATAATTTTTTTTTTTATAATTGTAGCACTTATCTACTTTGTAATAAGTTTATAGATGGTCACTTTTGAAGAAAAGTTGTCCAAGTAGGTTTTTATTCATAACTAAAATCTATGCGTTAATTGTTTTATTTCATTGCTAGATTTTGATTTTGATAATAATTTAATATTATAGTATGATGATATTTATTTTTAAAATACTAATTACATTTTCTGGAACGACAATCACAACCTTGGTTTTATTCATTTAATAATCCTAGTAAACGGGCAGGCACCACCCAAACAAACCGAAATTCAGTTACATGTCCGAAGTGTTTTTCACCCATAAAATGGGGCTTCAGGGCGCGAAGGGCACAAATTAATTGAGTTTGTTGGTCGGTTTGGGTTTGGGTTTGGGGATTTCTGACGCTTCCGATTCTCCCGCTTCCCTCCACGACCGATTTTGCCGGTCACCCGGTCGTGTAAGATAACCGTACGTATGCTCGCGCCTCTCTCTCTCTCTGTGTGTGTAATTGAATCTCCTCTTGTGTGAGTAATCTGGCTCACCCACCACATTTCAGACGTTTGGATATCACCATTGCTTGAGTTTCCTCGTCTGGGTAAATTTTTTGATCTCGTACTCTGTTGTCTTTTACCGACCATGTTACATTGTTTACCTTCAAAGTTTCTATGTTGTATGAATGTTAATGTTAAAGTTGGTATTTTTTTTTTCAAATTTGTTTCGTTGTGATTCTAGCTATTACGCTTAAAAGGGTTTGGTCAATTCTGGTTGTTTCATCTTGGGTTGTTCAAATTTCAATTATTTCAATTCCCTAGAGCGCGTAAGAGTGAGTTTGGTTCATTGGTATTTGAATTTTTGGATTTTCAAGCTCTTCAGTCTTGTCTTTTTTGCAAACTTGCGGTAACACGTAGTTGCTTCATATCGGAATTGTTGTGTCATTTTGAATTGCATGATTGAATTATGTCAGTATAAAGTATAATTATGCTTCATGAAATAGGAGCTTGAGAATGTACCAGGGGCTACATGATAATTTTATGTAGTCTATAATTTTAGGTATTCTGGACTAAGTTTGGTGGTTAAATTGTACAGGATGGGAAGGGTAAAGCTAAAGATAAAGAGATTGGAGAACACAAATGGTCGCCAAGCAACCTATGCCAAAAGGAAGAATGGCATCATGAAGAAGGCGAATGAGTTATCCATACTGTGTGACATAGACATCGTTCTTCTCATGTTCTCACCTACAGGCAAACCCTCATTATGTAGGGGAGTGCGCAGGTATTCACTTTTGTAGTCCTAATTATTTACCTACTACGACTGCAATGGTTTATTATTTTAAGGACATTGATGACCTATACTCAGGAAGGGAGATAATGCATCAAATTTGGTTTCTCAGTTGCTTCATTTTACAATCAAATTTGTTCTTGCTGTAATTTTTTCCCATTCAATCAATGCGAACTATTTAAATCCATTAATGTAAGTCAGCGTTTTTTAAAGCACTTGCAATTAATTATGGAGGATTGCTTAAGAAATTAAAAAATACGAGGCATCATTGACACATTCCTCTAGTTGAGCAAAATTTGTACTAGATAAAGAAAGGGAAGTATTTAAGAAAAGTAGTGCCTGACCATCTGAGATATATGTGAAAGAGGTTTAAACATAAGTTTATTATGAAATCTTTATAATAGTGCTCTACAAGCTTGAAATTTTGAAGAAACTAGATCTTACACATTCAGTAAACTATGGTCCGGAAAATGAGACATGAGGAAAAAGGCACACATTTGGGATCAACATAGGTATGTGGGCAGGGCAATTATTAAAAGAACACAAAATATAAAAGTGACCAGTGATCCCTTTTCACTTTGCCATGTAGCTTTGCAAGCTGGGAACATTATTGAGGAAAGGCTAAGACAGAAGTAGGATCATCATCGAGGCCCTTTCATGCTTTTTGTGTCGATTGTGTGTTTTTATTTTTCACAAAGACTTACCGTGGGTGTTGTTTTTGGGTACCCAATACCTTCTTTCGTTTGCTGCTGATCTCAAATGAGATCAGCTCCTATGAGATTCAATATCATCAGATGAGAGATTGTCCTTCAACTCTGAGAAATAAGTCAAGCTTTTTATACCAACTTCGTCTTCTACTGTTTTGAATTTTGTGGAGATCTTAAGATTTGTGAGATAACTGGTTCATTGGATTTCTCATTATAATCCCCGTGTACTTTAAGTCTGCCTTTTTCGTTTTTGTCAATTGTTCTGAGCTTGCATGTGTGTGTTTTATTTTTCAAAGGCTTATCTGTGAGGTTTTGTTTTGGGGCATCCAATACCTCTTCTGTTTTTAGTCGCTGATGAGATTAGCCTCTTTTTGATTTAGAGCAATCAGATGAGAGATCCATCCTTTGACTCTCAGAATCAGCCAGTTTTATACCAACTTCGCCTTTTTCTTTTTTGGATTTTATGGAGACCTTAACGATTATGAGATAATTTATATGTTGAATTCGTCTTTTATTATCCCCATGGACCACAACTCTGTTTTTTTTTTTTTTTTTTTTAAGAAATTCAGTACTTTTTTTTTTTTTTTTTTTTTTTTTTATAAGTAAGAAATTCAATACTATTGAAGGATTGTTGCTTTCTTTTCTTTTATTTTTTTGGCTACTGCTTTTCACGCAAGGAGCAACTCCTTGTTTGGGATTTTCAGATGATACCTTTCTTGCATATTTTTCTTACATAAGGTGTGAAAGTTTAGGTGTTATTTCCCTTGGAGCAGTCCAATATTACTCATAAAGTATATTTGATTGACTACTACATGATTGATCAATCAAATAGAGGCCAGTGCACCAATCAAGCGGACATAAAGCACCAAAAAGATTAGGCATCATTATGAACGTGTCAAACATTTATTTCTTTTTATAAATCATTTAGAAAATATTATTGATAATATAATTAGTTTTTAATTTCCAACTTTTTTAATGAAGGGAATTTAATGAAAGAGGATCATAGTTATACATCATAGCGATAAAAAAAGAAACTGCTATGAGCATTAATGTTATAATTACTAGCATCAAATTAAGTTATTATTACCGTCACTACATCATTATTTATTATTTTTGGTGAATTTAGTAGCATTGAAGAGGTTATTGCAAAATTCGCACAACTAACTCCACAGGAAAGGACAAAGAGGTACTTCTAGTTTTCCCACTAGAAAGATCACACTACTTTACGTCATTTACGTAAGTTA
Source organism: Juglans mandshurica (assembly GCA_022457165.1). Lineage (NCBI taxonomy): Eukaryota > Viridiplantae > Streptophyta > Magnoliopsida > Fagales > Juglandaceae > Juglans > Juglans mandshurica. Next base: position 12,370,959 of record CM039621.1, on the reverse strand, counting down.
AATAAACATGACAATGTGATTGAATTGTTTTCACATTTGAACTGGAACAGGAAATTGGAAAGCCTTGAAGTAAGTGCTGTCTTAGGACCTGTGCTCCACCTTCTTTCTTTATTAATTTTGTGTACACACTGTCATCACCCTTGTCCGTTACATAATTTTTTGTTCTCTTTGAGAGTTTAGGCACTCAAGAAAACTTTTAAGAAGCTGGACCATGACGTAAATGTACAAGAATTTATCGGTACAAGGTATGTACAGTTGACATAAATTTGTTCCTAGTAGAACCTATTAGATCTACTATGTTTTGTGAAGTATGGTATTGAACTAATTGTGTTTTCCTTTTCTTCTTGTTTCAGTACTCAAACAGTTGAGGTATGCATGCAAACCAATTATCTCTATATTATCTATTATCATTTACGATTCTTGCTGCTTACATATCTTATATGTTTTGGGCAGGATCTGACTAACCAAGCAAGCACATTGGAGGCCCGAATTTCAGAAATACATAAAAGACTCAGGTGAATGCCTGGAAATACTTGGTTGTGGAGTTTAGTTGTTTTTTTTCTTTGATTTCCGCTGCAATTATGTTATCCAATGATTGGTCACCATTCTAACTAGTTTTACGTATTTTGAGTTATGCAGCTATTGGACTAACCCTGATAAGATCGACAGCGTAGAACATTTGGGGCAAATGGAAAATTCACTTAGGGAATCACTCAACCAAATACAAACACATAAGGTATGTTTTTTGTTTCTGTTGTTGGCGTCGTTGAGGAAGTTCATATTTAATTTGTCCAATGCTTTATGCTCCTCAAGTCCCATGGTTGGTCAGTGGTATAACTTTGCTCCAAAATGTTGAAGTTGACCATAACTTTTAGTCAGAACCAGTCAGTGGCAGAACTAGCAATTTTTCTGAGGGGGCCAACTTTTCTACCGTTTGACACGTTTATGTAAAATAAAAAGAGATTAAAAAATCATAAAACATAACTATATATAAAATTAGATCTCGATAATTTGCTAACACATAAAAATAAAATTATAAAAACACAACTTAATATATGTTTAAAACAATTATCAAAATATATCTGCATCTATGATGTTTTCTAGCATGGTTGTCCATGAAAAGAATTCTGTCCACAAAAGGATCACCCAAAGATGATCATCTCATGGCTATTGAGTATGAATCGATTGAGATGGTTCTGTCTTGTTTGTTTCTTATATAATTGGAATGTAATAAATGTTCAAAAGGAGGTATATATGAATGGACTGGTACCAGAATTGAGATTTTATTATTTTCAAAAGTGCTGTTAAAAGGATAAGAGAAATGATACGATGCCAACACCTAGAATGCCTACAGGTTTTGCATGGCCTCATTTTAAGGAGCCAAACGAGAAAGCAAAGTCAATTAGAGAGGAAATTGCATCTGATCTTGATATCCTTTTCTTCTTACTCTCCAAAATTGAGCACCTCATAACATCTCCTCTTTATTATCAACAGTTCTATACACATTAATGCCTTCTACATTTTTTTAGCAGGAAAATCTACAAAAGCAGCAACTTATGTCATTAGAATGCAGTAGTCAGGTAAACAATGACTTTTAACTGGTGTCAGAATATTTTCCCATGTGTTTCCTTGGTATTGACATAATCTTTAATCTAAATAGCCTTATATTGCAGTTCCAACATGAGATGCATATGCCATTCTCCATGGGTTCTGACCAACAGCTCCAACCTTTACCATGGATTCCTAATGATGACAACCATCATTTATTTTTACCTGAGGACCCAAACTTGCTTCCCCATAGGTGAGGAGTTCTTTTACAAAGCATTCTTCATGTTACTCTGTCCAGAATCCATATCAGTGTATGGCATCGTTACACTTTTTTTGTAAGCATTATGATTGCAACAAAAAAGAACAGGAAAGAAAAGAAAAACCATGAGGAAGCCATGTCTTATTATGGGATGAAAAGTTCTCTATGAGAAGCAATTATATATACAAGAGATAAATGTGGCTTATCATATGATAGGTAAAAATTCAAACAGTGTATGATGATATTGCATCGAAGAATTACTTATCCCAAAAAAAATATTACATCAAAGAATTTATTATTGATGCCTTGATCTAACATGTGCAGTCAAATCATTGGATTACTGTCTTTTCTTTTAGGGATGCGGAGTGCTCTACGGCTTCCTCCCTTGGGAGTTACTCTGGTTACTTTTGCACCAGTAAAAATTCAGAGATTCATAATTCTGGGCAAGAAAATGGCATGCTGAATGAGTTTTCCAGAATTGCCCCTATGACGCTCCAACTGGGTGTGCAATATCCGTACTTGCCATACAATTTAAATCTGATGAATGATACTAAATTCCAACCAGCGACACAGATGAACCCTCAAGAACTTCCTGTAGATTATAATGTTAATGGAAGCTTTGAAACTCCTAGACCAGGTTATGAGACTACTCAACATAGTTGGGCTTCCACATCTGGGCCTGGTCCTATTAGTATGTTTGATGAGCATTTATATAATCAGGTAAGCATCAAATTAACATTTTTGTAAATGCTTCTTAATAATGGTACAGCCCCCCTCCCCAATTTTTTTTTTCTTTTTTGAACGGTCTAAATTTAACTCTAGGCTTCTTAGTGTTTTTCCCATCAGTAAAATTAATATAATATGATTTCCTTTCCTTGTTACCTTTCAGAATAATTCACAGTCAAATTTAACATGACTAACCAGTCAAAGATGATTATTTTCTAGGTTTCTGCTCCCATAGGTTGATTGCATATCTGTCTCTCTTTACTTGATAAACCAAAATGGCCTCTCTTGGTCACTTAGTATTTGAAATGATGACCATTCATCAGTTTTAGTGCTACCTTCGAATTTTCTCATTTGTTTGTAATCTGATTTATTATTTACCATTACGGCCGAACTTTATATTCTGACGGGAATACCAAAAATCTGTAGTTTGAAGAACAAGGTTTGGAGATATAAGGTATTGTTTGGGTTATTTAGGTAGGACTTGTGCTAACAGAATCCTTGTAAATTTGGAACTTTTGGGGGGCAGTTGCTACAGTTCCCCATTTTTTCCCCATGTTGGGCAGTTTCTAAAGCAGTAAATCTGATTTATTGGGAAATGAATACAGTGTAAACTCTCTAAAAAAAAGAAACCCAACATTAACTATGTTGGCGCTTTTTTGTAATGACTTAATGGTTTATGTAGATATCGTATACTTCTGTAATGTAATGAAGAAAAAGAACCTGCACTTGTGACTAGAGAATAGAAATGACCTTTGTCCCTTTTCTTTTCGCGGTCTTCTTCTTCTTCTTCTGTTATTATGATTATGTTAACAAAGGAAATTGGCGGTTACTTGTGCCTCAGGTATTGAGCTATTGGAAGTAGTTCTGGATTCTTATAAATATGGTTTTGTTGCAGCAACCGAACTGAGATACATGAGCTATCTGACCACTTATACACCAGATAAGAGTTATTGAACTTGGATCATATGCTGTGGTAAAAGCCACTCATCCATTGAGATTTTTGCCAATGGTTAGGCTTGGCCATGCAAATATAGGAGGCAACAAGCAAGTGATTTATAGCACTAGTACTGGAAAAGACTGCCCCAAGATTAGTCACCGGCCAGGAGCAATGATACTGACTCCCTCAGACTGATGCAACGCATTTGTGATATTATGTATTCTGTATACGAATCATATAGGATTAGGTTAGCTGAGTTGTTTTTTTCTTTTCGCTGGCATCTTTTCGGTGTCATGACAGCCAGAATTTGCCATTCTATGCTTCCTCCTAGGAACATGACCTGTAGATAAAGTTCATGTATAGCAACGACTAACCCAAAATCACATGAATGTACTGAAAATCAAGTCTTCAATTTCATAATGGATTACCCTTTCATATATTTGTTTTCCATTCCTTCCTGCCCAGAAAAGATTCAAGAAACACCTTGCCTGTCGTCATTCCTGTCTCCAATTTCCGATTCTGGAGATTGATAATGATAATGATTGGACAAAATTGTAATAATAATTTTACTCTTACAAGAGGAATAACGTCTTTGTTGAGCTTTTTTGAGTCTAGCTCTTGTGTGCCACTCGATTTAATAACACTTGACCTGATAAAAATCTGTTGGCATGTTTTTTTAACGAGCCATCATGGACAAGCCTCGTGGGATCTTACGTGATCTCCTTTACGTATTAATGTAGCGCACTATTATGTCAATTTTTTTCTTACCTTAAAGACCCAGATACACGAAAAATCCCCCTTTTTTTTACTTAGAACTTTGTCGTCGTCTTTTCATTCCATCCAAACTACAATTTTACGGTTTGAAATCCAATGATTAGATGCTCTCTCCATTGGGTAAGGTAGGCTCCATCCCTTTAAAAAGATAGTGTATGGCTTAATTTCATGGCAGCATGAAGTTTCCTTCTTTCATTTTGTCACAATCCTGTACCTCTATAGGAGTGGAATAGAGTCACTGTGGACTTTGTTTTGGGATAATAAAGGGCTAGAGGTTTGGGCTCTGTTGGTTATTTGTAGGCCCATGGTCCATTTACTTACTTTCTGTTTAGCCTTTTTGCCTTTTGTTTGTGGAATTGGCCGTGTGTTTGGCCTTTTGTTATAATTGATGTTTTAGTGCGCTGGACTTTGGCCCGTTAGTTAGTAAAGGTTTGACTAGTATATGTATTGAGTGTCCCTCTTTGTAATGGCATGAAAAATCCTTAATCAGGAATATATTTTCCTTTTTTATCTCTCATCTTCATTTTCTCTGGAGGTTGCTCCCCTCGAAGGAGTTTGTTACTTGAAGAATTACAACAAGTATTTGAGGTGTGCTACAAAGTGGTACCAGAGAGACCAGTCTTTGTGCTATCATGGAAGAAAATTGTTATAGCCCTCAACAAAATCAAAGAGTCAATGGAACGAATTCAAGAAAGTCTTGAAATTCTTCATCATGTAATCGATGATAGAAATGATTTTGAAGAAAAACTTATCCATCTCGAGCAACAACTTTGTGCGATGCAGGAAGAGGAAGAACGAGCCAAGGGTCATCCCGTCAAAATTCCTTTTCCCAAAAGGTTCTTTATAAATCCGAAATTAATTTTCCAACACTCAGATTTCCCTCTCCAACTTTCGTTTCCATCACTTCCCATAAATTATTTTCTCTTTCATTCCCTTCAGTCAGTCATTCCAAGCAAGACACATACAATGATCAAAAAATGAGAACCCATTGGGATAGTTCTCGATACCAGATGAAAATTTGATCCTGGTGGAGTCGTTATTGGGTACCGAATAGAGGAAGAGCTCATAAACAAGAAGTATAAGATAAGGAGGAAGTCCTTCCTCTGTGGTATGGACCAAAAACTTCTCCACAACTCTATGCACTCACCACAAACACCCAGCCAACTCAAACACACAAGAAGCCCCGAGGCATCACACCTTTGGTGGTTCATTCATTTATCCTCCTTCCCCAACAACTATAACCACCCATATTTCGGCAATCAAACCCTGAACCAAGCCCATCTTTGCGAAATATCAGATGAAATGGTGGGCGAAAGGACCCATTTCTTGGTCCCATGGCTCCAGAAGCCATTCATCCCGAACCAAGCCCCACACCTTCTCGCCTGTCTCCGGCACCAAGGACCTCCAAATGGTCAACCTGAACCTTCGAGTCCTCTCCTGCCTTGAGGTCACGAAGTGACTCGAGATCCTCCAAACCTTGGGCTTGATCATGATGAGAAGGTCTCTCTGTCAATCGACCATGGGGTCCTCAAGGCCATAGTGGCGTAGTTCAACACCGACAAGCTCCTCAACGGACAACCACAAGCTGTATCTAAAGGTGGTTGTAGTGGATTCAAAGGTAGTAGTAGAAGTGGTGGAGGTGGTGGGAGTGGCTGCTTTCGTGGAAGGGGTGGTCCGATGAGTGACAGAGGTGGCCCCTTAGAGGTGGTGCACATCTTAGTTTCTGTCAAGATTTGAGTGCTCAGTATACAATCAAAGGTATGTTTGAGGTATATGAAGTCCTTTATACTTTGCTTGTAATCTATGGTGGAGGGCGAATACTCAGGGGTTTGCAAGTTTTAGGAGATAAGAACTTTGCCCCTCAACTGCTTGATGGTTTGCTAATTAAAGGTGTTTTTAAGCCCTTTGATAGAGGAAGAAAGCATATCTCTGTTTTTACCCTTTTCAATGGCAGGTGCTATGTTGTATCTCCTCATCGGTATATGTCACTAAATTTGGCTGTCAGATATATTGATATTATCAATACCTACCCCCCTTGCTAAGAATTTCAGGGTTGAAAAGTTGCCTTGGGTCAACATGATCATAAAAAAAACCCCAATGGGTAGGCGTGTAAGCTTCATCACTAAGGCCATATTGAGAAATATTATTGGTCAAGTTACAATGACCAATCAGGCTGTTATGGCACTAAAAATGTCGAGGGAGAACAGAAACAAATTCAACTTGGTTATCAGTGATATGAATATGCCAGACATGGATGGTTTTAAGTTCCTGGAACTTGTGGGGCTTGAAATGAAACTTCCTCTCACTAGGTTGTCAGCCTCTAGTGATATTAAGCTTTTGATAAAAAGGGCTACCTATGATGCATGTGACTATTTGTTGAAACTTGTGGTCAAAAGAAACATACGACAACATGTGATCAGAAGAAGGAAATTTGACGCCAAGGTGCAAAACAAGTCCCTGGATGAAGACAAAGCTTGCCATGGTTATCTGAATGGCATCAGACCATTAGGCATGTTAGCTCCTCTAGTGTTGACATGGTCTTGGTGCATTAGTGGCATTGGTATATATCTCATATTCCATAGGGTCTATCAGGCATTGTTTTTCCATATTACATGTGTCAATTTTTAAGGAAAACTCAAGGCACGGGTCGGATATTCTAGGGTGGAGTTCCTTTGTGCATAATAGGTTCGGAAATCATATTTTCTGATATTGGACACTTTCCACAATTATCAGTCAAGATTTCTTTCACTATTATGGTTTACATAGCTAAGATTCTTACATATAGGGAGCATGTTGCATATATATCCGAGAATCATTTACTTGAGATTGTTGGGCTTGATCTGGTAATAGCCATACTTGTTGTAATGGTAGGAGACCAAGCCCGCATCACTAGAACATGGGGCTCCAAATTTGTCATTGTTCCCAGTTTTTCAATTGTTGTAGAATGGCTTATTGCTTGGGAAAATATGAATATAAATAGGTATATTTTGAAGAATAGCACAACTGATGAGATTTTACACTTGGGCAGGAAACAAAAGGCAGATCAAGGCAACGCTCGAGATTTTATCAGCTCGGCTGAACTGGAGGTTCGGGAGAAGTTATCTTGGCTCAAGTGGTTTGCAAATGAATATGGGAAGTTTGGTTGCATACTTGGGTTTGTGACCAACAAATCTCAAGAAAGTTCTCAGTTCAGCATGCCACAGACAGCACTAGAGATGACAATTTTGAAAGATTATGTGACCAAGATGAAGGCAAGCCAGAGCGACAGTTATTACCTTACGGGAAAAAGTAAGAAGACCGCGGAGGAAATGAAGAAGGGGTATGAGTTTCTCCATATGGTAGAGGCCAACGAAGAATATACTGTTGAACAATTCAAAGAATTTGAAGGCAAGAAGCTTACCTCAGCTTCAAATGAAAGGTTGAAGCATAACCGCACCTTGTGGGCAAGGTGCTTTGAAGGGGTAGGATTTGTCACAATTCTGTACCTATACAGGAGTGGAATGGAGTCACTGTGGACTTTGTTTTGGGATAATAAAGGGTTAGAGGTTTGGGCTCAGCCTCGTTGGTTATTTGTAAGCCCATGGTCCATTTACTTGCTTTCTATTTGGCATTTTTGCATGAGAAATGATTTGTACAAGCTCCAAATAGACAAGCCCCATACAAGTCCTTATAAAAAAGTGGATCATACCTTAAAAAAGTATAAAAAAAACTATTATTTATTAGTGGGACCCATTGTTTTACAAAAGGCTTGTATGAGATTTGTCTATTTGGAGCTTGTATCATTACTCTTTTTGCATTTTGTTTGTGGAATTGGCTGTGTGTTTGGCCTTTTGTTATAATTGATGTTTCAGTGTGTTGGGCTTTGGCCCGTTAGTAAATGTTTGACTAGTATATATAGTGGGTGTCCCTCTTTGTAATGGCATGCAAATTCCTTAATCAGAAAGATACTTTCTTTTTTTGGAAGTTGCTTCTCTCGAATGAGTTGTTCCGTCAACAGAATCATACTGCAATTAGAATTGATTTTTAGATTGTTTATTTAAGGGATCATTGGTTAGGATCTGTAGAAATTCAGATCTACATATTTTTTAGAGCACTTTTTAGTGCATATTTTAGTGAGAAAATTCCTTAAAGAATTTTCATATTGTTCCTCTCAAAGAGTGTGATTGTGCTCCATGTTGGAGAATTGATTGGTTGAGTTTCAGCCACTGGAGTTCCAGGTAAAAAGTCAATATTTGAAGATCGTCAGAGATTATGGCTGCTATTACGGTAGAAGAAAAATGAGTCATTTGTCTGGTCAAGTAAGAGTGTCAATTGACAAAGGTTTTGTAACTGAGTTTTACTTGTAATTGATTTTCAAATAATAAAATTGATTTTTCTAAGTTTGGCTGCCCCGTAGGGTTTTACCTTTAAAGAGTTTTTTAAAGGGTTTCCCTTCAATACTAATCTTGGTGTTATGTAATTTATTTTATATTATTGCTTAATTATTAAAAATTGCATGATTAACGACTATAACCAATTTGTTGAGTGAATTAGTAGATATTTTCGTTGCGTTACAATATAGGGATACTTGGGTAATTTCAATTGGCATCAGAGCATGGTTCACTCAATCTGAGCGAGATCCGTTCCCCTAGAAGATCATGGTGTCACTATCATCACGACCAAATTTCGATGGTGATAACTATGCCTATTGGCAGGTAAGAATGAGCGTATTTCTAAAATCGCTTGATGAGAAAGTCTAGCTAACCGTAGAGTCAGGATGGTCAAGACCCACAATACCTGTAGAAGAATGGACCAAAGAACAATCAAGTAGTTGTAATTGGAAAAATAAAAGTCTAAATGTCATTTTCATAGTAGTATCACCTGATGAATTCAAGAGAATTTTCATGTGTGAAACATCTAAGGATGCTTGGGATAATTTGGAAACCACAAATGAAGGGACCAAAACGGTGAAAAATTCCAAATTACAAATATTGACCTCAAAGCTTAAGGAAATAAATATGTTGGAAGATGAGACTTTCAATGAATTTTATGTTAAACTAAATGACATTGTTAATTCCAGGTACAATATCAGAGAGGGTAGAGGATGCACGAGTTGTAAGGAAAATTCTGAGATCCTTACCTGAAAGGTTTTGACCAAAGGTGACAACCATAGAAGAAATTAAGGATTTAGACACAATTTGGATAGAGGAATTGGTAGATTCTTTGTAAACTTATGAATCTATTCTTCCACAACAGAAGAAAGGTAAGTCCATTGCACTCAAAACTAGTAAGGAATGAAGACCTGTGTAATGATGACCTAGCGCTTGTAGCCAGAAAATTAAAAAAAATTATGTTCAATAAAAAGAATTCTGGTAAATGGAAAAATGGTAAGACTTGTACTAAAAAGAACTGAAATTACCCAAATACCCATGTAACGTAACAGAAATATCTACCAATTCACTCAACAAATTTGTTAGTATTCAAGCATGCAATTAATAAACAATCAAATACATAAAATAAACAAAATGCGTAACACCAAGATTGGTATCCAAGGGAAATTCTTAAAAGAAGTCTTTAAAGGTAAAACCCTACGGGGCAACCAAACCCAAAAAAGTCAATTTTATTATTTGAAAATCAATTACAAGTAAAGTTCAATTACAAAACTTTTGTCAATTGACACTCTTACTTGACCAGACAAATGACCCATTTGTCTTCTACCGCAGTAGCAGTTAGAACCTCTGACGATCTTCAAGCATTGGATTTTCTCCTGGAACTCTAGTAGTTGAACTCGATCATCTCAACTCCGACACGGAGTATGCACGCACTCAAAAAGAGAGATAAAACACTAAACACAAGAGAATTTTCTCACGCTCAAGTACCACTCTCTGAGAGAAACATTATGAAAATTCTCCAAGGAATTTTCTCACCAAAACATGCACTGGAAAGTGCTTTAAAAAATATGCAAATATGAATCTCTACTGATCCTAACCAATAGGATCCCTTAAATAAACAATTTGAAAATCAATTCCAATTGCAGTAGGATTTTGTTGACGAAACAAATCTGATAGGAGTTTGATCTGCAGTAGGACTCTGCTGACGGTCGCAAAGTCGTCTCCTGACGGAATGCTGACATTTCGCGATAACTCTTCACTGCAAAAATAGATTTCAGATCAACCTCTTCTCTGGATAAGTACAGATTCATTGGAACTCGATTTTCCCACTTATGACTTATCTAAACAATCTCTAATACCTCTTAGATAAACTTAATATTGTTATAAATAAAGTCATTAAATAATTTACATTCATCTAAAATTACCAACTTAATGATAGGATAAACTCTATCATTTTTGTTATATAATCCTATCAAAACTTATCAACTTAGTCACCTAGTTCTAACCAAACTTTTATATCTACAAGAACGAATCTGAAAAATGGAATAAAGACAAAACTGAGTTTAAAGATAGAGTCCAATGTCATGAATGCTCTGGTCACATAAAAATTGAGTGTCCAAATTTTAAAAGAAAAGCAAAATCTTTGAATACTACTCCAAGTGATGATTCTGACTCTAAAAGTTCAGATACATCATCTAATAATGAAATTGCCTTTATTGCTTTTTCTGCTTCTGATACTGATTATGATGACACGAGCAAACTATATGCTGACGACAATGTGGTTGATTGTGATACTGACTTTGATGTTGCCACAGAAATTCCTAATCATGATTTAAGTGTGCATGAAGCATATGAGGATTTATGTGAAGAATTTGTGAAAACCCAAAAGGTAAATAAGAAGCTGTACAAAAACCTAACCACCATAGAGAGTGAGAAAAACAATTTGGTAGAAGCACTGAAAGTGATGGAACTAGAAGTGACAAAGCCACGCGCATAAAAAGAGGTGCTTGAAAATAAGTTAGCAACTTGTCAGGAAGTCAAAGAAAAGACTCCAACTAAAAAACTCAATGAATTACTAAAAGTTCAAAGAGATAGTTACGATCGCACTGGATTGGGATACAATACTTCCAAAGATTCACATCATAAAGCATCTGCTGCCTCTACATCCAAAGGTGTCACCTTTGTAAAAGGAAGTAATATAGAAAATATCTCAAAGAAACCTGTGAATAAAGGCAAGGCAATAATGACTTCTTCAGGTAAGTCCAAAAGTAAGTTTATTCCTACTTGTCATCATTGTAGTATTCTTGGTCATATAAGACTATATTGATTTAACTTGAATAAAAATGGAGGTGAAAGAAAGTTAAAAATGAAAGGAAAGACTCTAGAAAATCAAGTTAATAAGATGAGTCAACAATCAAGTCTAAAGCTTGGTAAACTAACAGAATCTTATCTTCACAACAAAGAAAAAATCATACAAAGTGATGTTGATGAAAAGAATAGGCCAAAATTAAAGTGGTTGGTCAAAGAAGATGTCGTGTCATATTAATTGATAGGACCACTTGCATGTTCTTGCATTCGTTGCATTTTATTTTATTAGTCTAGGATATGCATTTTATTTTTCTGTTTTTAATTGTTTCTGTTTTTAGTTTTTTGAATAAGAAAAATAATATAAAAAAATTTCTGGTTTGTTTCTAATTTTTTTTTTGGAAGTGCATGCTTGATATGTCAAAGTTTTGGGCATGTGTTCTCACAAAATAAAATCTTAACCTTATGCATCACTCTATTTGAGCAGTTCACTTTGTGCAGTTTACTTTGCGCATACTAATCCTATGGGTCATCTTGATAAAGTTCATTTACAAAGCACTGTGAGGAACTTATATGTATGCTCCTTATAATTAAGTTCCATATTTATTATTGAAATGTTCACCATAGAGGGAATCCATGTCTTGAATTGGCTAATAGTAGTTGAACCTAGTACAATAATAAAGAGATATTCCATTGCCAAATACAAATAGTTGATCCTTATAGAAAAAGTTGATGTTATATCATTGTGGAAAAAAGATAAACACAATACTCAGATCTATCCCTTAAGTCCTTATAGAAAGAATCGTGGCTCAAATCATTGTGGAAAAAGATGAGCAACAAAAATGGACATGAAAGGGGTTGTGCAAACTAGTGTTTGGAGTAGATAATTATGTATCTAGGCCCTAGCATAAAGTTTGATTTTTGAGATAAGTGACAAACTCTTGGGAATATCTATAAGAAAAAAATACTCATGAATAATATTATCAAAAATATATTGAAAAGGAAAATAAATAAAGACTTATTTTTCTATATAAGTTTGTTCACTCACACACTCACATAAATTTTGACATTGATGATCTTACGAGGTGTAAACATCCATGGTGATTGTTGCAAATAAGAGGGTGTACTCTATTGAATTTTTTTTGTGAGTGACATTATGTTTGAACTAAGATACATCTAGGCATGTTACATGCCCCATTGCTTATATATATAAAAATAAAAATTTTGTTTATTATTTATTAATTTTGGTTTATATAAAATAAATTTGAAAATATAAAATATATTGAGGTATGAATCAATGTTGTGAGCTCTTTTTACATTTGCTACATAAGTCCCAATGGTGGATTTCTGTTTTGCTTCTAAGTCCCAGGGGGACTCTGTTGAGTAACTCATGCACAGCAATAACACTTAAGTGACTTAAGTGTTTTAGCCCCACACGAGTACATGCCCAGGAATTACTCCCGATATTATTTCCTTTTCACTTGCAGGAACTCACCCAGATACACAGCACTCTCCATTCTCAAGGCCTAGCCATATCTCACTTCACACTTATCGGTTTTGTGCTTCTCGTGATTAAGACACACTAATGCCTACCAAGTGTTTGTTTTTATGTCTCAACCAAGCTACTTCATTCATTTTGTCATGATTTTACTTGCATTCATGCTCATACATCAAGTGATTTTTATCCATAAAAATTTGAGACACATGAGAGTTGTTCATCATGTCTTTCTTAATATATTTATCTCGGTTCACATAAGTGGTATTTATTATCTTATGAGTCTGGTCAGATTAGTAACAAAAATGGAGAGATTTAAATATGTTGTTGAGGGGGAGTTGAACGAGCTGAGGGGGAGTTGAATGAGTAAGTGTAGTAAGTGTATTGCTGAAAAAAAAAGGGAGAGATTGAGAGGGGAGCGGCAGAATATTGAGGGGGAGAACTATATATTGAAAATGGTTATTGATGATGATTAGAACACTATTTTAGTAGGTTTAGATTACGTCTAACCTTTGATTTTGTTGAGACTAATTTCAAAGAGTGTTTTATGTCATTTATTCTCATTATTGTATTAAGATTTTCTTCATGAGATCTTGGTCTGCTGGTTTTGTTTGTCTCAGGTACACTTTACATTTATCAAGTTGGTTTTGTCACCAATTTGCTAAAAGGGGAGATTGTAGATGCAAGACATTCCTCAAGTTGACTTTGTCACCAATCCGCCAAAAGGAGAGATTGTAGATGTAAAAGTTTGGCTATGACTAGGGGACTAAGTTGATAAGTTTATATAGGATTAGGTGACTAAAATGATAGAGTTTATCCTATCATTAACTTGATAATTTTGGATGAATGTAAATTATTTATTGACTTAATCTATAACAATATTAAGTTTATCTAAGAGGTATTAGAAATTGTTTAAATAAGTCATAAGTGAGAAAATTGAGTCCCAAGAAATCTGCACTTATCCAGAGAATAGGCTGATATGAAATCTGTTACTGCAGTGAAGAGTTATCGTGGGTATCAGCATTCCGTCAAGAGACGTCTTCACGACAAATTGGTTTTAAGAATTATACACCAAATTATAAGTAGGAAAATCGAGTTTCAATGAGTCTGAAATTATCTAATTGAATGAAATATATATCTAATAAGAAAACTCAACGCCAGGTGTCAGCATAATCGTTTCCCAGTAGAGTTCTCCTGTCAGTAGATTCCTACTACACCTAAAAGTCCTAACAGACTGAACCCGTCAGCAGAATTCTACTACAGATCAAACTCCTATTAGATTTGTTCCGTCAGCAAAATCCTACTGCAATTGGAATTGATTTTCAGATTTTTTATTTAAGGGATCCTATTGGTTAGGATCTGTAGAGATTTAGATCTACATATTTTCTAAAGCACTTTTTAGTGCATATTTTAGTGAGAAAATTCCTTAGAGAATTTTCATATTGTTTCTCTCAAAGAGTGTGATTGTGCTCTTTGTTAGATAATTGATTGGTCGAGTTTTAGCCACTGGAATTCTAGGAGAAAAGCAAATGTTTAAAGATCGTCAGAAGTTCTGGCTGCTACATCGGTAGAAGACAAATGAGTCATTTGTCTGATCAAGTAAGAGTGTCAATTGACAAATGTTTTGTAATTGATTTTTACTTGTAATTGATTTTCAAATAATAAAATTGATTTTTCTGGGTTTAGCTGCCCCGTAGGATTTTACCTTTAAAGAGTTCTTTAAAGGATTTTCCTTCGATACCAATTTTGATGTTATGCAATTTATTTTATGTGATTACTTGATTATTAAATAATTGCATGATTAAAGACTACCTAATTTGTTGAGTGTATTAGCAGATATTTCGGCTGTGTTATAATACAGGGACACTTGGATAATTTCATACTAGAAGAATTACAACAAGAATATGGGGTGTGTTACAAATTTTATGGGGCTTTTTGTACGTTTACTGGCATGCTCAAAGTATCGACCAATCTCATAAATTCATAATTCATGCTTCTCCATCTTATGAAACGTCCTCTCTATAGCTGCCTTAATCCATCTTCTGGAACACTTCAATGGGTGAGATTTGGGTTTGGCGCTTTAGATGGACATGGATTTGGATGGGATGGAAATAGTGCCGTCTATCGGATGAAAGGAAAGCCGAAATAAATCCAGAAAATAAAGAAAAGGCGAATATGGTGGATGAAAAAATGTGGGCATCTTGTCCTACACGGAGCACACTCCGTGTAAAAAAAAAAAAATGATGTACAGTGTGTGCTGGTGTGGGGCAGATGCTTAGAATTACTCTATGGTGGATATCGAGTTTGGATTTTTCAAATGAAGAAGCAGTCTCCGATTTTTGGGTCAGCATCATTTACAAATGCTTGAAGAACAGGGCTTGAATAGCCTGACAAAGAGTAGCATGAAAATTTAAGGCTGCCATGGGATGGATATAGGTGAACTGAGGATTTAAGTTACACGTAAATGAGTTGTTTAGATTTAAATATGTATTTAAACATATAAAATAGTTTGAAATGAATTTAATCTGAAAGTTGAAATGAGTTAATTTTAACAACCAAGCACGCCTTAAATGACGCCAAGTTTTGGATATAGCAGGGATAATTATTTTTTATTATAAATATATATATTATATTATATTATTCTCTTGTACGGACTTAAATATTTATCTCTAAGAAATGTTATATCACACTCTACTGTATATTACACTCTCCACACACCTTACATAGTTTTATTTTTTATTTTTTTTATTTTTTTTTTTTCACCCAACACGTTAGGTGTGCGGGGGCTTATTCATACAATAAAGTATGAAGAAGATTTTTTCTTTTTTCTTTTTCTTGTTTGGAATGGGCTTGGATATGCACCGCTTGTTGGGGTTAAGGGTTTGTAAGGTAAGATGGAGCAATGCTACGTAGTTTCTATTCGGAAATTATAATGCAAGTCTAAGTAATAAATTTTAGGTTTAAAATTTTTTAAAATTATAAAATTATTTTCATTTAGAGACTGTAAATAGAATTTTTCTTTAACTTTATATTTTAAAAATTCTTTAAATTTTCAACCAAAATTACTTCATTTAAAAGGGGAGTAAATTAAAACTGATGTGTTTATCCCAATAATTATATAATTTTCATATAGGCAGCTGGGTTAAAAAAAAAGGTCCGGACTTTATGTTGTATGAATTTTTGAACTCAAAATTTATTTATTTATTTTTATTATAAGTATGTGTAGTGTATAGATAATAAATATAACAAACTCAATTAATTTAATAGGAATAAAATAAAAAAATGTATGATATATCGTGTAGAATGATGAGCAGCATAATCCTTAATAATTTATGCATAAAAGAAATAAAGAACTGAGAAGTAGACTTTTTATAAATGAGCACCGTTTCTCATTACTACTGGAAACATGGAAATATACACTAAAATAATCTCTCAATACGGCTCAAAACACACTAACCAAGGACACAGTCAGCTCAAGCCGATTACAATGACCTTAACAAAAAGGGCAAAAAATAATCCCTAAAATATTTCAAAAAAGTATTCAAATACTAGTGGCGGGTGGTAAGAGTCCACCTCTGCCAACTTCTGCTTTCACAACAGAAGTTCAAAAAAGAAAAAAAAAAAGACTCAGAAGAACAGAGAGGGTCCCAAATAATATAGGGTACCCTACAACCATACAATATAACCCACCAATATAATGATGAAGAGCCATTTTAAAATAAGCCCTTCTCACACCCCAAGAAGTCAAAAGACTGACCCCTTCCCCAATACACAAAGTATACTAAATCTAATACCCCCTTGTTTTATATATATATCTATATATGATATTATATATATTCGGTGCTTTCGATATATATATAATATATATATATATATATTAAAGTATAAAGATATCACAATCCTAGCAAAAGTATGGATAAAATGGAGAGGAAAGCCAGGTCAGAGGCACATGGGATGCATATGACCTAACGGAATTGAGCACCGCTGTAGGTCTGACCGAACGACCAACCAGCAGGAGCCACGTTGTAGGAGACAACGGTGCGGCCGTCACTGGTGGTGACCTTGAAGGAGAGGCTTTGGCCATTGAGATAAGAGTTGCTCTGCCAGTTCTGTCCCCAGTTCCTTGACATTGCCTGCCACCCAGTTCTCGACCCTTTTATGGCTACCGAATGGACGTCTCCGGCACCACCGACGTTTGTGATCAGGACTAGGTTGAAGTAGGAGTGGCCATTGATGGTGAACCTTATGCCTCCACTCCTCCTACAGGGCACCCTGCAAAAACCACACATCAAAGCAAATGTTGTTTTAAGCATTTTAGCAATCCCTCTCATACGAATTAAAACACTTTAATAGAGAGTTTCCAAAACCAATGAAGGAAATATTAGGCATCAAAAATTGCAAGATGGACTTATACTTCTAACTAGGAGAAAAAAAAAAAAAGAAAAAAAAAAGAAGCTTTTACGGTTTTATGAAGTATGGGGTATAAAGCCTGTCGATAATAAAGTTGAAATGTCAATTAAATGATGTTTTGATGTCTAAAATGTTGTGAAAGATTGCTCCTTTAACGTCTGAAACACTCTTTATCTGAGATCACATTATGAAGGGTCTAATCCTCCAAATCAAGGAAAGACAGAACCTTGACCGTGAAAAAAGGAATTTGATTGTTGAAAGTAGAAGTCCTAGGTAGTGGTTAGAAGAACTGTCTTCTTTAAATGTGGAAAATCAAATAACCAAAAGAAACCTATCACCTTCTTGCAAAACTAAGGTTTCAACTAAAAAGTTTCACTACGCGTACCTTCTGAAAGACACGGGCACAATTCCGGCTCTGTATTGGGCAATGTGCTGGAAGACTGGCTGAGAAAGATCGAAGTGCTGCTGGGGAGGGTTACACCAACCTCCTGCATTATTGGGAAGGGCATTGTTTGGTGGGCAGAAGTTGGTGGCTGTAACCAAAATGGAGCCAGGCAGGCACCATTTGGGATCATTCACACACTTGATCTCATAGCAAGACCCACAGCTCAAGCCATTGTTGAACAGAGCTGTGCTCAGAGCTGCAGTGTTTGTGCCATAACCTTGGCTATACAGGTTTCCATACCCACAAGCTCCACCTGCGCAACATAAAAACATCACTTAAATGGTCCATCTTTAAGTAGGAGACTCACAAAGAAAGTGAAAAAAAAAAAAATGCCCTCCATTTGGCACATGGTGCATACCCATTGTCCCAGAAGCATCACCCCCTCCATAGAAGGTGGCATGAGCATCGGTCCACCCTCCATCATACCCATGAACAGACGAGACCAATGCAAGAAAACCCACCAGGAAAAACCCAGTGAGAGACATTATCCTGCAAGCAAATAAAAAAAATGAAAACATTAGCACTTACTGGACCACCCATCTTCAACAACTTACTACAATTGCAACATTTCATGTGTTGTGTGTTTAGCAGATGTGGAAACTAGAAGCGAAATGTGAGAGGAGGAGGAAGGCAAGATGATTTACGTGGGGAGTGAATCTTCAAAAAAGGAAGAGCTGTGAGGGGAAATGAAATCCGAGGCAGTTGAGTGAAGAAAATGTAGAAGGGGGAGGGGCCTATATATAGCAATTTTGGGGAGGGGTTGGGACTTGGGAGTACCAAAGTTCGCGACTACCATACAACCATAGAGTAACTAACATTTTGAGACTTGTTGGGACCACAAACCGCTGGGATTAAGGCGGTTTTTGCAACATTGAAATTTACTGCTACAATCGAAACCGCGTACTTTTGTAGTTTTGTCCAGTGGGAAGGAAATTCCCTGTTGGCTGTTGCTACAATCCCAATGGGTGGGGTATGGTGGCTTTTAATTGCCTTTTTTCCTCTGTTTCTGGTGGCTAATAAACTTCCACCCCACACCTATTTGCCGCAATTGCCCTTTTCCCTTTTTTGTTCTTTTTCAAGTTGCTTGTGTATTTATTAGACTCAGCTAATATCTAGTGATTCTTTTCAAATTTAAATAGCTACTAGTTAGCTATATGTAATTTTTGTCGTGAAATTATAATATTATTATTATTTTAAAATTTAAAAAAATTAAATTATTTATTAAATTTTATATAAAAATTTAAAAAAATTATAATAATATAATGAGATGTGATGAGATGACATTAAATAAAACACTTCTTGTATCCAAATAGAACCTAAGTCATTTCATATCAATTTAGAAAAGTGCAAAATCTAATCATAGAAGAAGTTTGTTAGACGCTAGCTTGAACAAAAATTAGCTACACAATTAGCTCGAGCAAACAAAAAGTGAGACATCACGCAAGGAATTGACTCAAAATTAGATTGATTTACAAGATAAAAGGTAGACTTTGGCTTGCAAAATCTCAAATGTTAATACAAAATTTAATTTGATTGATGTCTTGCCTATATAAAAACCATGGACGTGATTTTTCGAAAGAGAGAGAGAGACCATAATTTTTTTTTTGTTTTTTAATTTCTTAATCTTATGGAAAGAGGAAAATCCGGAGCTTTCTCGTGCCTTTAATCAATTATGATTTCTAAATCTATATAATTAAGAATGTAAATATTATTTTTCTTTAAACTTTATTATATAATTGATTTTTAAGTACTTGTCGTTGAGCACTTAAAAAATAATTTCTCTTTTGAATTCAATTCACCAACTGAAAAGCTAGCTGTGCGTATTATTTTAATTTATTGATTTAAATATGCAAATTTATTGACAATGGTTGCTTGATTAAATCTGCAACTATAAGACTTTTAAATTACCTGTAATTATCTTAGAGGTCTATACAATTCCTCTATGCGTCTAAATAGTCTCTTCTAACTTCTCGAGAGCCGTTTGGATATTGAGGTTATCTCATCTCATCTCATCATTTTATTATTATTCATAAATCATTTCTTCCTTCTTTTCTCACTCACCTTCCCGTTCGGATGACAGGAAAGGGGAGAGGGATAGAATTAAGAACGTTTTTCTCTTGTTTGGTTGGGCTTTGAGGGAGAAGATGACCTTAGCCTAATGTCCTTATGCCTGCATGTACGGCTCCAAAGCCAGCCTCACCTCACCCCTACTCCTCTCTGCTCTGCACATACGGGCCCCGCTTCTATCAATATCACGGACGGTCCATACGTAACTAAACAAGTTCATTCACTGCATATGACTCTTTCTTTCGAATTTCCTTCCCATTTTTTTTTCTCCTCTCTCTCTCTTGAAAACGAGTTTCATAGAAAAGAAAGCAGAGGTTGCAGTCATGCAGAACGTGGGTGACGACATTCTCAGCTACCTTGTTAAGCTGACTACGACTTTAAAACCCTTTATTTTTTGTACAAAAAATATTATAAAAAACAAAAACCATTGAAAATAAAGAATCATACGTCAATTAATATTAAATGATAATAATTAATAAAAAAATAGTGTTATATTTATAAAAGAATTATATAAAAATAATTCTACAAATTGATGTGATATTATCTAATCCGTTAGATTTACTTTATAATTAAAATAATTTTATAATCTGACGAATCACATCAAACTATATCGACTTATAAGATTACTTTTGTATAATATCTCTATAACTAGAATTTCCCTTAATAAAAAAGCCAAAAGGCCATGTGAGAATCTGAGATCATACTGACACCTGTACGTACGATCATAACCCTAATTAGCTGTATTTTGGTGTTTTGCATGATCTTAATCATCATCATGCATGTTTTTTTCCTTGGAAGCTAATTTTTATGCTAAATTAATCATAATTATTAATGAAGAAGATAAGATCTTCATGGAAAACGATAACCTGGATTCTCAAATTGATTGAGAGAGAATTTGATACGGCCGCGATTCTCGCCATTTGTGTTTCCAATCCTCCTTATTAATCAACGGTCAGATGCTCAGAACAAACAAAATCATGACTCTAAAGCCACTAAGTTGGAATTTGCTTGCAACTTCGTATAAGCATGCATGCATGCATGTGTTTTTAATTGACTTGCACTTGGACTATCTATCTATCTACCACTGCTTTAACATAATTTATACATGCATGCACCCTGCTGTTATTTTTATTTCCAATGCCCTTTCTCACTGAACAGAATTAGTTGATTCTGCGCGCAGAATTTAAATACACGATGCATGCAGCACCTCAAGGATGCGCTTGAAATCGAGATTTTTTAAGTTCATCTCATGTCATCGATCATATTCCATCCTTTTGTCCAGATTATGTGAACTGAACTACTGAGTTCATCAAAACTAATTTGAACCGAGCAAAGTTGGGCAAGTAGAGTTATGCTATATACAATCATTTTTACGTATTTTTTGCACACTCTACTTATTTGATTGGCCAAAATAATTATTTTATATTAAAAAAAGTAATGCAGTCAATCTCATTAGTATAATGCATAAAAAATACGTAAAAATGACTATATATATATATATATATATATATATATATATATATATAGTTTTTGGGACAAGAATCGTAGATGCAGGATATTTATATATATATATATATATATATATATATGTACACACATATATAAAAATTAAACAAGACAAGTAAGATGATGATATTCCACGCTTACACCAGTCTGGCAAGTTCATGTAAATGAACAAATTAATAAGAAAGAATCAAAGGCAAGCTGAAGATTTCTTTTTTCTTTTTCTTTGACTAATCTATAAATGAATTATCAACCTCCTAGTTAGTACTAGTGCACGTACATTAATTTGTTTATAGCTTGACCAGCGGTGCAGGGCGGTTTTGAGACTGGCGGTGCAGAATATTAGAGAGAAAATTTAAGGCCATGTTTGTCTTACTCTGACAAAGATATTTATTAGTTTTCAAAAAATAGATTAATTTTTGAACAAATTAAAGAGAAATGTTACAAGGAAAAAAAAAGGATAGGGTTTCTGGATGTACGTGTCAAGGGAAAGCGATCTGCAGTCCCTGAACAGCGCAAGAGTAGCAGCTGCACATGCACTCGGTTTGGCTTTTCCTTATTCAATATTCAAAACCCATTTGGCTTCTCATAAAAAGAGTTTATTGTTTTTTGAATTTATCATCTGGGACAGATTCTTCCATGCAGCCTCAGTTAAACCCAGAAGAAAGAAAGAAAGAAAGAAACAGAGCACAAGTAGACGAGGAAACTCAAAAGCAAATCATACACCCAAAAAGACGAGGAAATTAGATTCTGAAAGACCCTTCATCACATCGATTCGATGTGGGGTTGGTTTCCTAATAGGTCATTTTGTTTCTTCCTTAACAAGTGTGCCCCTTAAAAAAGGCCACGAAACAAAGATATGCAAAGAGAGAGAGAGAGAGATCAATGGTCATTATCTGGGTTCAGTAAAGAGATCATGTATTCTCTTCAGAAATTAGCTTTAACGGCCAATAACCAACTTCTCGTTAATAGAGCCAAACATATTTCCATCTCCCCTTTAAGTTGTGATCTTCACCGTCAATGTGCACATCGTTCTTTTATTTATCTAACTGACCACTTACAGATGCTGGGACCGTATCTGATCTTTCTTGCTTTTTCTCATACCTTTCACTGTTCCTGAGGATTCACTGCCCTGGCCATATTTATGGATTTTGATTCTCTGCAACTAAAAGTCAAATGGAAAAATCACATCCATTGTTGACAAACAGATCAACAATGCTAATTCCTACACACTTTTGCCTGCAGGTGGTAAATTCTAATTGGCAACTCTGACCCGTTTTAATAAGTTTGATAGAGACTTATAGACTTATAGTACTTGTGTTGATCAGAATGAAAATGTCTAATTACGTGCAGTAATCACATTGATGATGATTAAACTCGTGTGGCACTTTTACTTCCACGTCTAAATTTTCATAGGAAAATCTTTATGTAGTTATTTTTCTTTTCAACGACAACATTTACTTTTAAGGCTGCATGTTTAGTTAGCTGGTGTGTAAAGTAAAGTTTATACCTTGATCGAGGAGTCTTCTAGATTAATGCATGTTAGCTTTTTGGCATGGAAGGAAAAGTCCCCAGATATCATGATCACATTAAAGCGAAAATGAAAGGTGTGTCTCTAGGGTAAGGTTTTGAATTCTGAAAGATATCAGTAATAATATTAATGCACAGACCCAACAAAAATGATATTATTAGCCAAGATGGCTCCAAAATTAAAGAGTTTTAAATTTTTTTAAAACAGTAGTAATTATAATATATTTGAAATGACAGTCTTGAAAAGGAAGGACGTGATAAATGACAAAAATTGCCGTGTCGGTCTCCACCATTGCAATGTAATCCTGGCCGGGATTAAGAATATTTTACTCCAACATAGTTAATTTATGGAAGATGCTAACTTTGTCTATGGTCTAGACTAGTCTAAACTCCAAACCCAACCCTCTGCTAGCACTAGCAGTAGCAGTGAAACCACTGTAACCCTCCTCACCAGCCAGTTGGAGTACTACGGCAATGGACCACAGCTAAATATACTCAAATCTCTCTCTCTCTCTCTCTCTACCCCCATGTGAAATGGTATGGTGTTTAAAGTGGCCGGGCATCATATGCCTGATGATATCTTGTTATGACTTTAAGCAAACATCAAAATCTTCCTAATTGGATTGCACTAAGTTGACCACACAATGTGCAAACAGCTTTCGAGATAAAGCAATAACCAATAACATCTAATTAAATCTAATTGGTTAATCTGACTTTGAACGCTGTCCCTTCACAGTCTGAATTTCCAGAGCCACAAAATTCTTTAGCAGACAGAAATCAAGCAAGCAAGCCTGTAATTATCCTCAGGAACCCACGTACTACTCAGCATCTTCTCTCATCCCACGCCATCCTTTTACCCTGCATGCGTATAACTCAATCTCTGGCCTGCATTCACAAATAGTAGTTGCAGCATAATTTTAAGTGAAGTACTTTAGTTTTTTTTTAAAGTGTTTCAAATCAATTAGACGTGATCAAGTGAAGGAATTTAATTTCTTCGAGCCCGTGATCAAAGGAGGACTGTCTACTAAAGGGTGTGAATCTGTATCTATCTTTCGAGTAGATTTGTTGCGTCTTTTACAGTACTCTTAGGTGGCTAACCTAACAAGTAACTACCTCTTCTATACTTTTTATTGCAGACTGAATAGAATAATAATGAAAGTACGTAGTGTCTCTGAGAGCACTCCCAACCACCTATTGGATTTGGTAAAGAGCTTTTAAATGACTTTTAAGGGTTTCGGTATGATCTGGTAAGAGTCATTAACTCATCGATCGAGTGGGTCAATAAAAGCGTGGGTTGAGATCAATTATCAATGATTGTTAAATGAGAACCCTTGATTAATTTGATAATTAATTTGGGTCATTATAATTATTAGTTTATTCATAATCTCGACGATTTGGGGAATGTGGAGGTAACTAATTAATTAAGTAATGTTGCCGACACTAGCTAGTTTTCCTTAATAATGATTTTCATCTTGGCCCATTGTCTCTTATAATCATGGATGGCTTGATTTCAAATTGTAATGTCATTGTGTAAAGCTATTTAAGAGTTTGCTTTGGATTCCTCTTAGAGTTTAATTAACTTGATTCAATAAGTTTGTAAAAATTCGACTCTTTTAGTTAACGTGAGATCACATTTACTACGCCACCTTTATTAAATATAAGGGATTATACAAGCAATGGTCCCGGGTTTTGCTTGGACCATGGTTTAATTTGTTTTTTTTTTTTTTAAGGAATAGGATGATTAACCTAATTTTATTGATGATCCTCACTTGTGACAAATGAATACCTTATACAAAAAAGATCTGCAAGGGAGTTATAGAAAATCTCAAAATCAGACTCCTACAAAAATATATATACCTAACGACAACTAGTACAATCAGTTTGTAAAAATTGATTGTAAAAACTCAACCCTTTTAGATAACGTGAGATCACATTCACTACGCCACCTCATATTAAATATAGAGAAATGATAATTGCAGTTGTGAGTTTGTAAGCGTCGTGCAATTACTTTGAAAAAAATGAATAAATACTGGACCCACATGAAAAATAATATATTTTTTAACAGTGGACCCCACTCTTTTTCAAAACGACTGCATGGAGCTTGCGTACTCCATGACTGCATGTAGCATTACTCTTAAATATAAGGTATTATACAAACGATGGTCCTGGATTTGGCTTGGACCATGCATGGTTTAATTTAATGTACTTTTCTAAAGAATAGAAGGGTACTCCAATATTATTGATAATTCTCACTTGTAACGGAAGAATACCTTATACAAATAGAAGCAAGTAAGGGTGCTACCTGCATGGTGCAATGCGGGGCGGGATGGACCCACCCTTGCACCCCGCCCCGGTACCGTGGGTGGGGTTAAAACTGCTTGGGGGGCCCGGTGGGATCAGCCCGCCCCCCGCCCCTGCCCCTGCTAGGGGTCTTACCCTAGGGAGCAAGGGGGTTACAAAAAATTTCAAAATTAAACTCTTATAAAAATATATATCTACAGTAAAACTATTGCAATCAGACTAGACTAAAAGTTTAATATAGAAAGGAAGGGATACCTGCATGATCGATAAAAAAAAGACCAATCATGTGTTTAGGTAATTCAAAAATAGAGAAGAAACCAACCGTGTTACCCATAGAACCAAAAGAAGTAAGGTTGTCGGCCAAAGCGTTCCCTTCTCTATAAATATGATGAATACTAAAGGGAAAAAATATTTTGAATTGAAGAATGTCATTGCAAATGTCAGAATAATACCATGGGGTTAAGAAGTATTATTAAGTACTCAATTAATAGTAAGAAGAGTCATTCCACAATAAGCCCGGCCATGGTAACATATTACAAGAAAAATAAATATTTATGACGAATTATTTACGATAAAAATAAACTCATTTTGGTATGAAATAATCATATTAACAGAAAATAACGGGGGCCACAAATAAATAGTTTTTTTTTATAGACGTACGTACATACATAATATAAGACCCATCATTCGGAGTAAATAATTCAACAAAAGTATCAATACCCAAACCTAAAAAGTAAGAGAACGAAAGCATAAACAAAAGAACTATCAACCATGGTTTAATTATTTTTAATTCTCCGGTAGGATTAAAGTTGTCTATATTTTGTACTTGTTTATACTTTTTGAAGCTCTTAAAATCCCAGCCAATCATCCAAATTTTATCACCTCAATGTTTATGATTTTAAAAATATTGTTAATTTTTTTTTAAAAAAAGAAAAAAGTTTAATATTCCTGCCATTAGCCATACATGTATGGAGATAAAAGAAACCCATTTAATTAGATAGCATCGATCCTAACAATAGAAAATCCATCTTGATTAGCTTCTGATCATGTGGAGGCCAGATAAATAAATATATACTAACTTATCACAAACAGATCATCAGTTAATCATGTACGTACGTACGTTTGATTGATTTGTTGAGGTGTCTTCCCCAAGGGGGCTCGGTAATCTTGTCACTTGTCAAACGCATACAACACCGAGAGTAGCTAGCTAGGATCGATGAAAATTAACAATGCAAATATTTTCTTCTAAATATTTTACTCTTTATATATATATATATATATATATATATATATATATATATTATATTCTTAAAAAATGGAGAAGATAATAAAGAGTTGTGAACCATGCATGCATGATATTGTAGCTAGCATGCATTTAAAACCCATCATTTTCATGAAAATATTGATACGAAAGGACGTTGATTCATATTTCAGAAACTGGACCAAATGAATGATGTGATCGTTAACAACACTAGTCACGTTAATTTCAGAACCAGAATTTCCGCAATAAGGAAAATGGATTCTGGAAATTAATTAAGCATGCAAATTGCAAGCTGTCGGTCCAAAATGATAATTAATGATCAAAGAATTAATAATTAGGTCAAATTAAGATATATTTTTTATGACATAAACATGTTATGAACTGCATGCATTAATTATTACTTTGTTCTATTTTTTTAGAGCAATTAAGATCGATGATCATTATAAAAACAATCAACGAATACGCCTTATAAGTAACATCTAGATCAGGAATTAGCTAGGCTAAGATCATGAGTAGTACGTTCTGCTGTGTTTGCAGCTTCCAAAGAAAAAAGCTATCACTCTCAGTACTATCAGCTAGCTAAAGGGTATGAAACGTATGTTTCACTCAGAAGTTTCATGCATTGCAAGCAACAAAACGAAAGTGGCATTTCAGTCAAAAAGTACTTTCGAGTATCATCAGGTTTAGCAGCAGTGTGAATGAAGAAATATATATGTACTGTGAAAGTTGCATGTGTTGGGTTTCCTTGATCAGTCATTGAATATATATGATGCATGCGCGCATGTGCTAATTTCAGCTAAGCGATCAGGCTTAGCTTGATCTTAAAGATGGCTTTAATCTTTGCATTTGCATGAGCACTAAGACATGCACCCAGATGACCTGGCCCATCACAATGCATGTTTAGAAGCTAGCTTGTCTGGTGCATTGAAATTGACTTCGATCAAGTGGTTTTGGAATATGGATGTTATAAACTTTTTAGGGCATTATCGGTAATGTTATATACAATTTTAGAGTATACAGTCTTCGTTTATTCCTTTTAAAAAAAATATAAGTCACTATTAAAAAAATAACTTTTTTAAATTTATTCAATTTTTTTTAAAAAAAAATGTATAAGACTGATTACTCTAAAATTATATATATATCAATTTTCTTCCAATTTTTACAGGGCGCGACAGAATATTCCTAGTATATAATAGTCTAAAGTTATGTTTAGATGATAAAATATTGTTAAAATATTATTATTATTTTAAAATTTAAAAAAATAAATTATTTATTATATTTTATGTTAAAATTTAAAAAAATTATAATAATAAATTAAGATGAATTTATTATTATTTGAGAGTGACTAGCTAGGTAGAGCAGTCTACAGAGAAGCTTTTATTACGTGCAAGGAAACCGTTGCACATGTCGGAGCCAACATGTTTGAAGGTTCTTTTAGCTTTTGATTTGGACTTTCCCTTTATAAAGATAAAAAAGCAAATGATGGACCCTCCTATCACATGCATGTCACATTTGTTGATCTTACTTTAGTCTCTCGAAACTACCATCGCGTTGGTGCGTAATAAAGTAGGCTTTAGTGCGTTTGCGGTGTTACTTCAAATTTCAATTTAAAGCATTTACGATGCTCTTACCTATCCACGTTAAATCTTTTTTTTTTTAAATAAATTTATAATTTTATAATTTAACGGATCCCATCAAATTACATCATTTTATAAATTTACTTTTATAAAATCTCTTTGTATCAAAACATCTTAATATATTAGCCTTTCCTATTATTTATTGTACTATTTAATTTTCAAACTACTAGACTTTACTCCTATTCAATTATTTACTATTCCATTAATGTTATTGAATGAAAATTAAATAATATATAATTGAATTAAAGGTATTAAATGAAAAATAATATATCTAGTTAAATTATTAATTTTAATTGAAATTGGTAAAAAAATTAATTTTTCTAACATATGTTTTTTCATTTTTTCGTTTAGTAACCAAGAGACTAAAAAAAGACTAAAAATAAAAAACACCATATATGTTACAACTATATATTTATAATTTTTATTTAATAAATTAAATTATTTATTAGCATATTTTAAATACGTGGATTATCCAATCAAATAAAGAACATCCAAATTTATTGATCTAAATTTTCACTCCAATCAATTGGGTACCAAAAGTAACAACTATAAATCAAATTAAAAAGCCATCCAAATGTAAAATAAATATAGAAAACCCACTTAAAATCACAAAAAAGTTTATTTCATTATTAAAATAATGAACGACCACGACCACCACAACAACAAAAACAAGATAATTTACTCGAAAACAACATTCACAATTTAAGAAATTGTATGTATATGGCACAAGAAAGTAGTTATTTACAATAACACCTATGAGTTGAGAGATTGGAAAGAAAGTTTTTAGCAGAGGGAGAGTTCAATTTGTAAAAAGAAACAAGCTTACTCTGATCGGCATTGTTTATTTACCATGCCGAAAGGATGTAAGCCAAAGGGCTGCAGCGGGTTTACAGTAGGGAAGGACAATCCCTTCAAACTTCAATCACTATTGGAGCACGAGGGCTGCAGACGGTGGAGGAGTTGACGGTGGAACCTTTTCCATTGAAACAGAACATATCCTTCTCCAACCCGTCGACTATGGGAGATGATTGTGGAGTTCGATAGATTTCTAAATTTGAAGCTCAAGGCTGCATTTGGGAAATATTCACAATAATTTTTGGTACATTGCAGTCGCTGCCGAGAGGGATATTGACACGGAAAGTTCATGACTTTTCTTCTGCGCTGGGTTGGGGAAGAAGGAGGACGGGGAAAGAGAGAGAGAGAGAGAGTGAGAGAGAGTAAAGAAAATTAAAGGTTGAAAGCAGAGTTCAGTTAGGAATCTCTGGACGTGTTACGTCTATCTACAGTCTAAACTAGGTTGAATGACAAAACTCAGTTTGAAAGTGTGTTTAGATGGCAAATTCAATTCAAATTTGAGCTGAGCTGCTTTTGACTTTCAAATGCACCCTAAGATTTTGAGGATTTTAATTCCTATTATTGATGAGAAAGCTGAGAGAGAGAATAAATGTCAACATTGAGTTATCTTATTTTTTAGTCATACTTGGACACCATTATTCCATTCCATATTTCAGCTATAAATCGATCGGTCTAATTCAGATCTCATCTTTATAAATATCGGGTTCTTCAATGCAGTTTTCGATACTGACATTCATCAGCTTTAAATTTGTAATAACTTTAGCATTTTGTTTTATTTATATATATATAAAGAAAAATAAAAAGTTTTAAGTATTTTATTTCAAAATTTTAAAAGACATGCAGCAAATGGCATCCCTTGTTCCAAGAAGCCTGAGCTCTTTAACAGAAGGTCATTTTCATGAAATTATCAGAAGCAGAAGCAGGAGGAAGCAGCAGGGCTTTAACTCAATGTTACAAATTGATGGAAAAAGACGAGGGCTAGAACATGGCTAGTTGGGGTGGGCGAACCCATGTCTCCATCCCAACGGGGCCCAATTGCAGAGACAAAATCTTCCTCCTCATCCTGGTTTCAAACGAATGACCAAAAACATCAGGCGCACACACACAACACATCATCAAGCAATTGTCTTGTTGCAAAGTACAATATGGTATTGTCCCGTGTACAGCGAACAGAGCACATGAATGTGGGGAACAGAGGCTTGCTACTGGTCCCTGTATGTATAAGAGATAGAGCCCTACTCGTAGTAAAATTTTGAATGGCTAGGAAATTTGGCCACAACTGCAAGAGGTTTGGTTTTCTAGTTGTAAACATGTGGTGTAAGTGAAGCTCATCCAAAGTTGGCGTAGTAGTACTGTGTGATAGCTCCTTCTACACGAGTGACGTGAACATGTCACATTATACGTGTATTCTCTCGTTTTATGAAAGATTTGCTATGGACCTTTCTTGATCTTGGACGTATATATTAGTTAAATGCATTGCAGGGCCTCCATATTTTCCAACTTTTTTTTTTTCACCTTTCTCTTGTCTCTCAAGGAGAAACAACCAAGCAAGGAAAAACTTCAGAAAAATACGGACAAGCCGGACCCATGCAGTGCAACTCCCATGGGATGTGTGACCGAGCTTGTGTTGCATCTTGTGGTAGAGAAGACTAGTCCAGTTAAAATCCCAACAGTAAAAGGATGATAATAAGGCAATTAACCAAATCCAATCAGCAATTGGACATGTAGAAACACGAGTTTTCCAGCATTTCAAACCAACCTCCACCGGTGAACATTCAAGCCAGATAAAAGAAAAGAAAATAGCATAAACGCACTATTGTCTTCTTGCAACTTTGATTTTCAACCCGCAGTTTGCACAAAATCAAATCTATACAACACCCTAACCGGTTTATCCAGTCTCGTTGATAGAATATCTACTCGGCTAAAGTGAAACTAAGAATTACACATATCAATCAAAAAAGAAAAGAGCCCTCACAAGGATGAATTATACATGTTACCATTATCTACAAATCTTTCTTCATATCTTCATACTGGGGCCTGATGTTGTACTAGAGCACCCAACTGCTCCCTGATCGACTGCTTTCCCAATCAACTGTTGTGGAGAGCCACCTTTTCTCAACCTCCCTGGAAACTCTTTGCTTGAGTTACCCTTCAAAGACAGGTTCTTTTTAATGCGGTTTCGGTTAAGTAAGAACATAGTATTGCATGGGGGTGCTTGCAAAGCCCCTTCAACACAATCTCCCACCTGTACGCAACCCCAAGGCCTGGACGGACCATCCTCACCAAATGGTCTGAGTCTTGGGAAGCCACTCTTCAGTCTTGAAAAACCCCGTTGCTCGAGGGAGTTATCCTCCTCCAATTTAACGCAGAGAGGGCAAGGAGGATCGTTTTTTCGTGTCTTTGGTGTTGTCTGCTCCAAACATTCAGCATGAAAAACGTGCCGGCATGAAAGGACCCCAGCTACAGGCATATCTCCACTTTTCACAATCCTACGAGAACCCCACGGTGATCTTTGTGAAAGATATTTTTCACATAAGCCACACCTAAAACCATCAGAAGGATTGCATGGCCGACTGACAATTTCAGACTCAAACGACTCAGAAACATCAGCAAAATCAATGCTGCTGCTAGCACTGCTCCATCGGTGGGCATCTCTTTGCGGAGTGGAAGTCTCAAACTCTGAATAGCCAGCAACTATTGGTTCAGGAGCCTCCCTAGAATATGTTCGGGAAGAAAAAGACAAGGGATGTATAGGTTTGGACATGAAAGAACAGCGATTTGAGAAGTTGCGGTGAGAGGATAAGCGATTCTTGATTGTTGGCTCTGACTCACTACTCTCTGAATGGGATGATGATGTAGAGCCACCACTATCTGGATTTTCAGAGGTTCCCTGCAAATATTTAATCCATTAAGAGAAATGGATATAAGGAGGAGATATCACAAAATTCATGATGATTCTGCACCCCCCCCCCCCCCCCCCCCCAAAAAAAAAAAAAAAAAAGAAACTCAGAGAGCTTAATTTTAGTTCTATACCTCCATGGTAGATCTAAAAGATAATGGTGCCATAGCTGGATCTAGCAAGTTAAGAAGGCAGACAAAAGAAATCAGTAGGTGCAACGAGTATCAATATCAATATTAGCAACAAGAACAACAATGAAGAGATTTTGTTTTGCTAAATTATAACCTCCTTTGAATTTTGAATCATCATGGTTAATCTTGCCCTAAATAACATATGAACTTATAAATGCAAGAATAGAATGTAACAGCTTACACATTATTTATAAGAAAAAACTTGCATAAAGATACATTAGAAAATGAAAAAAAAATATGCATCTGTAAACAAGCAAAGACAATCTATGATTATGAAATGTAACCCTAGCTAGTAATACCCTAATAAGAAAGGAATAATTTAAGCACCTAGATAAACAAGCAGCGGACTGTATGGTGTTCATTCTAGAAACTTGGCATCAAGTCGGCATTAACTGGAATAGAGGTTTTAAGGGGTGGTGGGCTAGGCATTCTTCTTCTTTTTAAACATTGCATGGGGTGTACTCCAACAAAACATCTAGGAATACCTACTAAAAGTGGAAGGACGTAACTACCTAGATAAACTAGCTGTGAACTGTATGGTGTTCAATATAGTAGAAACTTGGCATCAAATCTAGCCTACACAGGATATAGAGGTTTTAAGGGGGGTGGAGGGCTAGACCCATTGAATAGCCCATGTGTTCAAGCAGCTCAACATGGCATTTCTAATGGACCAGAAAAGCAAAAAATAAACACTGCATATTCTAGGATAATAACATCAAATTTTATGGGTTCTATCTTATCCCCCATCTTCAAACTTACATTGAATGGCTTTCTCGTTTGCCGACAAGTGAGGAGCATTCATAAAGAAAATTTTAGTTTTATATGTACAACTATGAAAGTGTCAACCCGTAAAGCAATAAATATCACAAGGAACTTGAAGTTCATCTCTTTGAAGATGTCGCTGTTAGCTCCCTACTGTCCTGTGTGATCATATATGCGCATAGAGTATGCATGAAACACTTCTTTTTAATAAATGTATGCAGGTATTTATATATGCATATATCAACCAGACAAAAGTAAACTGATCCAGATTGAATACCGGATAAAAACCAAGAGCAAACACAAACAATGAATAAAAAGTATAAATGTATTTTGGACAAATCAATTTAACAGTAAATGCAACTGGGTGGTAACCAACAGAAACTGAAGTTAAAGGAACTATTATATTTGAGACATTATTATACACTCTTCTCAAATATAAAACAAACGTTCATCATTATAGGTAAACATTGAATGAGATGCATTAACAATCAGATTACCTCTTTTTGTCGCTGTCTCATAATCATCAACATTGATTTCCTGTATCGCTGGGGGTGTCCACTGAGGACCCTGAGAACGGTCAGATGGACTACTCAGAAACAGCCCAGTACCATCAGATGCAGAGTGTTGATGGTTATAAAGATAGTTGGCTCTCACCCAGCTCCGACTTCCTTTACTGTTTGATGATGTCGAAGATCCAAATAATTGAGCGCCTTCGAATGAACCATACGGTAGCCCTTCAGATTGCAGTCGAACATCCCATCTGGATGGGGGAGGTGAAAAGCTTGTATTTGTTCGCCAGTAAGGCTCGTGTGGACCCACTGACCAGTCCCTACTGGCTGTATTTGATCCATGTGGCCTTGCAGCCACACAACAAAGCGACCCCGTTTTAGCTATTTTCTATAAAAATCACGAAAACTAGAGTGTTGCTTACAACCTTTATGAGTCTAGCCAACAAATAGCAGAATAAGTAACATTACTTGCTGAAGATAAACATTTTCAACATATGTTCATGAGCTTATGCCCCGTGTCAGTATCATAAAACACCTAGAGAACTTCTGGCCACTTTCCTTCATCCAAGAGTGATAAAATTTAAGCATGCTATAGAATCCATCAACACCCCTAACATCTTCCAGAATCAGATTCCCTTTGAAATTCCATTTGCACTACAGCTAAAATCCTACAATGACAATATGGAAAATCAATTAAAATTTTGTACTCGACATAGTTTTCGATCAGTTTTACTACACACAGAAAACTAATCGACATAGTAAAACGAAATGCAACTATCTTGACAAACACCAACAAAATTTAAAGCATACGGTTTATTTTTAAAAAATCCCCAAATTTTAAGCTCACCCGATGAAAACTTCCCACCAAAATTTCAAACTTGCCCCTTGAGAATTTCACATCTCAAACTGGTCCTCTATTTTCCAGAAAGCTTTTCCTTTTTTTTTTTTTTTTTTTTGATAACCGAGGGTGTCCGGCCAGCTTGCGCACACCTCGACTAATCCCATGGGGCCCTAAAGTTAACGACTAGGTAAACCTCCAGTGGCCCTAAGGGGGACTCAAACTAGTGACCATTGGGGAGCAAACCCAAGGCCGGACCAGCAGAGCTACCCCTCAGGGTTATTTTCCAGAAAGCTTCATCTTGGTCATTTACCCTTATGAAATAAAAACTCAATATAATTTAACCCATTTTGGTTATGATTGATATAATGGAACAACTGCACTTAATCACAGCTCCATTGCTAAACAGCCACAGATACAAAAACAATAAACTCATAAGATAACATCAGCAAACAAAAGCTATCTTAAAGCCATATGTACGAAAAAATTGTTCAAAATGCCTGAAAACAAGCAAATTTCATGACTGAAATCAAAAGGGTATTTTTTTCACAAAATGGAGGGACTCCAATAACTTTTAACTACTACAAGCTTCCATCATCAACAGCCTCAGAGCACCGCATTTTTCATTTCCCGACCAAAAAGAATGAATTTTTGGCCAAAAAGTAAAGACCAAAAAGATAGAAATAGTAGTTGAATTGAAAGTTTGAGACGAAAATGCAGGAGCCCCTCCAAATAATTACCTACTTAAGTTCTTCGCCAAACATAATTCGCTAAAAAATTCCAAGAACATGATACTTAGAAAAAACGTAATAAACCCCACAAAATAGAACGCACAAAATAGAAACTGATTAAAATCAGAGCATAACAAAGAACCAATGCCGAGCAAAACTAAGTCCAGTAGATTACAGATAAGATCATAAGAGCGCCAGAAATCCCTTATATAAACCACCAAAAAAAAAAAAAAAAAAGAGAGAGAGAGAGAGCGTACTAGTAGGTGTAGACGAGGGGCGAGGAGGAAATGTCCCGGCTTGGCGACTGCTTTTCGTCAAAGAATGAAACGAAAAGTTAAAAATCAAAAACCCTAATGTATCGGAGAGAGGGAGATTACTTTAACTTGGAGTGGTTCACCACCTTTTTGCTCCAAGGTCCTCCGTTTTCCTGTGTATTCCTCTTTAGCCCCTCCTGAACCCCTAAACTGCATGTTGCTTTTTGAAATCAGGTTGCGGTTAAGTTAGGAAGTTGCCCTTTCCATTCATCTCTAGGATGCCCACCTATAAATTTAATCATTAATCTTAGACCAATATTTTAATTTATTAAAATATATTTATTTTTTATATTTCATTTGTAAGGAGAACTGATTAAATTGACATTGATTAACCCAAATAATTAATCCTACTTTGAAAAATGAAAAATTTGTAAACTTTGTGTTTATTCTTTGTGAGTAATGCTATTTTTTCTCTTAAATTTTATTATTTCTAGTTCTACTTGTTAATGTAATGCATTTTAATGGTCTGTTTATTTAGTTGGTTGACATATGTATTGAATATTATCTTGATTTGATTTTCATAATTATCAGATCATTTTTATAACGATCGAGATATTTACCTTATCTAATATCAATGTAATTTTTCAATAAATATGAATCTTTGCATTATATTCAATTACAATTCTCCATCTCTTTTCCTAATATATTTAATTTTTTACATTTGTGATTTTACATTCTATATCCAAATGACAAAGTTGAAATCATTAGTATGTTAAACAAAAGTGACAAAGTTGTAATCATGAGAATGTTAAAACACCATGCTAGAGAACAAAAAATTATTATTCCTTATGGTTTTGGTATGATGATTATTGTGTTGAGATTTTTTGTTGTTATAATAAAAGAAGATTGCAGAAACAGAAAAAGGTTTTTTTTTTTTTTTTTTAAATTACTATTGTTTTATCACATGTAACCATATTAAAATGTATGATTATAAACCCACCGACTATAATGGACCATTGTTTTAATCATTGTCCTTGTTATTATCGTTAGATGTTAAATGAGCATTATTAATGAACATGACAACTAAAATGTGGACCTCCCAACCTGATTAGTTAATCAGATCATACAAACCAAACAGAAGTTTGACAAAAAGGTGACATGGCTGTCCCCCACAAACATTCATCAAACTTTCTTGTTTAGACTACAGTCAGTCAAACATGTATCAGGTTCGATCTGGCAATGAGTTCTTGGATACCTTTAAGAAAATTGTCCAGCAAATGCTTTTAAATCCAGAAATTGCACCCCACCCCACCCCACATGATGGCTTTACAACCTTATCTTCCTCTAAAAAGGGCCAAAACATGTTAACAGATGAGCATAGTAAAAAGACCAAACCCTTTTCAATGTAGAGAATGAGACATTCCTTTGAATTCTACACAAAAGCTGTCAAAAGGATTTTAGTCCTGCTCAAGAAATAAGAATACAGTAAGTTCTAGTCTACCCAAACTAGTCTGCAATTTAATAATGAATATTGAAATTAAATCGCATGTGTCATTGGCCCCCTGGTACCCCCACACAGATCAAAAGTTACAATCCATATCAGAGGTAGCTGAACAGCAGAATAGGATGATCTTATCAAGCAACAAAACATTTCACAAAGTTGCAGCCGATGATGAGTACAATAGGATGATTTAAATAGTACCATACTGATTGATCTTCAGTAACTAACCTCCGCTTCGTAAGACTTTATGCTTGTCTTCATAACTGATGCATCGAACTCCTTGTACCAATCCGGTCTCAGAGGGTGAACCTTGTTCAATACAGCCTATATATATATATGAATATACTAATCTTGTGGAATGCTGCAGGTTGTGGTTTGCTGTGGACTATTGTTAAGAAGATGATGCGTAATTCCTTCTTGTTGGGGTGCCGCTCAGAAGACGACTGCCCCATGTTTCTGCATAGTCTGTCATCCAAACAATTATCATTCTTGAAACTTGTGTGGAGTATTGCTGTGAACTTAACTTCAAAACTCCTAATTGTCTCTCTCTTTCGATCCCTTCTTGATTGGCTTTATGTTTCATGCAGAACAACTTCTTAGCAATTTTTGAATAACAGCACTCCAACAAGAAGAAATCAGCATGACTGCCCAGAGTTTTGAATAACAAACTTGTGGGTGCTGCCGTAACATGACTGCCCTCTGCCCAGTTTGCTGTGGCTACATGATGCTTGTCTTCATAACCGATGCATAGAACTTCTTGTTGAAGAGGAAAACAATCCTCGTACCAACTTTTAGATGGAATATTTTTATTGAAGGTTGTAAAACAATAAAAATAATAGATTGATAAAAAAAAGTTGCTTGGATAAAATTTTTGTAAGAGATGTTTTGGGTTTTATGAAAGTTGTTTTGGTTTTATTTTCTTTTTCTTTCACGAAAATCTAGTTAAACGATTAAATATAAAGACTTTTTGATGAATAAAGATATTTTGCAAATGAGAAACAAGGAAAAACCAATGACCTTTCGACAAAAATAATTTTTTTTGTACATAAAATATATGTTTTTTTCTTGGACGATGAAGAAAGACAAATGAATGGGTGAAAATAATTTTTGTCGGACGATATGAATTCCGTTGCACCACCATTCTCCCACCACCACCACCTCCACCACCATACTATCATCATTTACAGAAGGGTTCCCGTATCAAGTAATAAACATTATCTTCGTCCAATCTTCACTCCCAAAGCATCCCTCTCATTCTCCACCCATACCCATAAACGACACACTGATTCTCCAGCCAGCAACTCTGCTCCACGCCTCTCTTTACTCCAAGAAATAAACAGGCTCTGCCAGTGCGGGAACCTCACCGAAGCCCTTAATTTTCTCCATAGAGACTTTATAAATGTTAACTCCGATTCAGCGGAGAGAGCAGAAGCTATGGGCGTCTTGTTACAGGCCTGCGGGCAGCAAAAGGATATGGAGACCGGGCGTAAAGTCCACGAGATGGTTTCGGCATCGACCCAGTTGAGCAACAACTTCGTTATCAATACTCGTCTCATCACAATGTACTCCATGTGTGGCTCTCCGCTAAATTCACGTTTAGTTTTCGATGGGTTACAGCGGAGGAATCTTTTTTTGTGGAATGCAATTGTTAGTGGGTATGCTAGAAATGAGCTTTATGATGGTGCAATTAGCTTGTTCACTGAGTTAATTTCGGTTACGGAGTTTAAGCCTGATAATTTTACATTGCCTTGTGTGATTAAGGCTTGTGCTGGGCTTTTGGATGTGAGCTTGGGGCAGGTGATTCATGGAATGGCAATGAAGACGGGTTTGATGTCTGATGTGTTTGTGGGTAATGCAATGATTGCAATGTATGGGAAATGTGGGTTTGTTCGGGAAGCAGTGAAAGTGCTTGAATGTATGCCTGAGAGGAATCTGGTTTCTTGGAATTCGATGATTTGTGGGTTTGCTGAGAATGGATTTTCTCAAGAGAGTTATGATATGTTTAGAAAGATTTTAGAAAGTGAGGAGGAATTGATCCCGGATGTTGCTACCATTGTGACTGTATTACCAGTGTGTGCAGGGGAAGGAGAAATGAATGCGGGAATGGTAATTCATGGTTTGGCGGTTAGGTTGGGGTTGAGTCAGGAACTGATGGTGAACAATGCCTTGATAGACATGTATTCGAAATGTGGGTACTTGAACGAAGCCCATATTCTTTTTATAAGGAGTAACAACAAGAATGTAGTTTCTTGGAATTCCATGATCGGTGGTATTTCTAGAGAAGGAAATGCATGCAGAACATTTGATCTATTACGAAAAATGCAGATGGAACAGGACAAAACGAAGGTGAATGAGGTCACCATATTGAATGTTTTGCCAGCTTGTTTGGAGGAATCAGAACTGCCTTGCTTGAAGGAACTTCATGGTTATTCAATCAGACATGGGTTTCAATATGATGAATTGGTCGCCAATGCTTTTGTTGCAGCATATGCGAAGTGCGGGTTACTGAGCTCTGCTGAGCACGTCTTCTATGGAATTGAAACTAAGACTGTGAACACTTGGAATGCACTTATTGGTGGCCATGCAAAAAATGGTGATCCGAAAAAGGCTTTTGAGTTGTACTTTCAAATGACATCTTCAGGCTTCGATCCTGACTCTTTTAGCATAGGAAGTCTCCTTTTAGCTTGTTCCTACTTGAAATGCTTGAGTCCTGGCAAAGAGCTTCATGGATTTGTGTTACGGAAAGGCCTAGAAACAGATTCCTTTATTGGTATCTCTTTGCTATCCCTTTACATTCATTGCAGGGAAGTGTTATCTGCAAGGATGTTGTTTGATAGGATGGAAGATAAAATTTTGGTATCCTGGAACGCAATGATTGCCGGTTACTCTCAGAATGGACTTCCTGATGAAGCCCTTGATCTCTTCCGTAAAATGATTTCTGATGGAGTTCAACCATACGAGATTGCCATAACGAGTGTGTTTGGGGCTTGTTCTCAGCTCTCTGCTCTGCGTCTGGGAAAAGAAATGCATTGCTTTGCTTTAAAAGCGCACCTAACAGAAGACAATTTCGTTGGATGTTCACTCATAGATATGTATGCAAAAAGTGGCTGCATAGAACAATCTCATAGGGTTTTTGACAGCTTAAAGAAGAAAGATGAGGCATCATGGAATGTTATAATTGCAGGATATGGAATTCATGGACATGGAAACAAGGCCATAGAGCTATTTGAAAAAATGCAGAGATCAGGCCAGAAGCCTGATGAGTTTACACTTATAGGAATTCTAATGGCATGTAGCCATGCTGAGTTGGTTACAGAGGGGTTGAAGTATTTCGGCCAGATGAAAGTTTTATATGGAATAGAGCCAAAATTAGAGCATTATGCATGTGTTGTGGACATGCTGGGTCGAGCAGGCCAATTGGACGAAGCTCTAAAGCTCATACATGAGATGCCTGAAGAACCAGATGCTAGAATCTGGAGCTCACTGCTCAGTTCATGTAGAATTTATGGTGATTTGCAAATGGGGGTGCAAATCGCCGAAGAATTACTTGAGCTGGAACCGGAGAAAGCAGAGAATTATGTGCTACTCTCAAATTTATATGCTGGGTCCGGGAAATGGGATGATGTGAGAAGGGTGAGGAAGAGGATGAAGGAGAATGGCCTTCAGAAGGATGCTGGTCGTAGTTGGATTGAAATTGGAGGTAAAGTTTATAGCTTTGTTGTTGGTGATGAGCTGCTGTCAGAGTCAAAAGAGATCCGAAACATGTGGAAGAGGTTGGAGGAAAAGATAAGCGAAATTGGATATAAACCAAATACAGATTCTGTGCTGCATGAACTGAGTGAAGAGGAGAAGATTGAGGCATTGCGAGGGCATAGTGAGAAGCTGGCACTTTCTTTTGGGTTGTTGAAGACGACCAAAGGTGCAACCCTGAGAATCTGCAAAAATCTGCGCATCTGTGTGGATTGTCATAATGCGGCTAAGTTGATATCAAAGGTGGTTGCAAGGGAGATAGTTGTGAGAGACAACAAGCGATTTCACCATTTCAAAGATGGATTTTGTTCTTGTGGGGACTATTGGTAGGTGAAGAGGTCGGAAGTGTTCATAATAATCTTTTATTTTATTTCGAGTGAAAATCTCTCAACTGCATCTAGCCACAACTGGGTTTTGCTTGCGCCGTCGACCATGTCGTGGGAATTCTTTTCTTGTTTGGTCAGTTAATTGTATTGAGAGAAAATAAAAAAAAAACGTATGAACAGTCACCATTGACCCAGTAATCCTTAACCTGAAATACCACTTGTTCTTTACAATGATCCTTGGGGATTCCAATTATAATATTGAACAATGTGTATTTTAGAAATTTTGTGTTGATAAGATAAACTAAATTGATATATACTTCCACCAAACGAATGCATGGAAAGAATCCTTTCCGGGATGATAAAGTATCCAAAGAAAGGTTCTTGTCAGACACTTTTGATGTATAAAATTGTTGAGACAGATACAAAGAGATTATATAAAATAAACTCACAAACTAATGTGACTTCATGAAATTCGTTAAATCTATTTTATAATAAAAATAATTTTACAATCTAATATACCTCATCAAGTCATATCAGTTTGTGAATTTATTTTTGTGTAATCCTTTTGTGGCTAAAATATTTTTCAAAATATTATTTGAGGGCAGATCTCTCTGTCTTTCTCTGAGACTTTATATAAGAGTTGAAATTTGTCTACCTTACAGTATTTTAGGATCTGTAGTCTCATACCAGAAATAAAGGCAGTTGTATTTTTATTTAACTTCAAAAGCCTAATTTAACTCTTAAAATTAATCTTTGTAGTATGAATGATCTTGCCTTTTCTCCTCGTGTTATCTACAAAGTTGTTTGGGAGGGAAAAAAAAAAAATTGTTATTGGAGATGGCTTGTAGGTACTCCGATAATACATGACTCGTTATAGCTAATGCAAAATTTGGTATGTTTTACTTATTTTCTTAAGCACAAAAAGGTCTGATATCAGCTTCTAACTTCATATTCAAGTGCAGCTTGGTCAGATATAAATTACAGCACATAACAGCTACTCGGGGCAGATCTGATCCTTTGAATCAGTACTTTTATTGTTGCCACCATCATAATTGTAATTGTAATTGTTATTGTCGCCACCATCAAATGTGCTACCGTGGTCCTCTGAAGAAATGGTATTATTGTTGCCGTCATCGACTGTTTAAAAAGAATAAAAGAAAAGGGGAGCTGAAACATGCAAATACTGGGTCAATTTCATTGATCTAGGACATGGATCCTGTATTACAACATACCTTCACCACCATCATCAGCAGGAGCATAAGCTGAGCGCCTTGAACGAACTTGCTGGTGTGGTGTGGGCTGATGATCATAATCAAGACAAGGGAGAGAGAGAGAGAGAGAGAGAGAGAGAGAGAGAGAGAACATTGTTAGAAACGGCCACAGATACAAAAATAAAATAACAAACAAATATCCTTAGATGTATAGACTATAATTAACCTTATGCTGCTGTGAATTGACTGATTATATTTTTAACTTTATGTTTCCAATGATATAGTTGGTCATTTTTTATTTCTTCTTTCTGCAGAAGCTGCAATAATTATCACAGCACGTGTTGGTCACTGTTTTCGTAAATGAGATGAGATGAGTTGAGATTAAAGTTAAAAAGTTAAATAAAATATTGTTAGAATATGTTTTTTTAATATTATTTTTGTTTTGAGATTTGAAAAAGTTGAATTGTTTATTTTATTTTATGTGGGAATTTGGAAAAGTTGTAATGATTAGATAAGATGAGTTGAGATGAACTGTGAAAACAAATGAGGTTACTTGGTGCATTAATGGGCAGGCACCAATGCAGCCACACAGAGTAATCTAATCTAACACATAAAAGCTAATGATAATAAAAGCCATACAAACAAAAGTCTTCAACCTCTAATTAGAGTACATGGGGAGATCCTTTTAGCTGGCCACGAGTTGTTTGAAGCCAGAGGTGGCAACTAATTTGTCCATCCATCTGAACAACCCATGCATGGATGGTTTTTTCTTTTTTGCTTTTTCTTTTTTTAATATTTTGAGTAGGCAGTGGTTTACAGGTAGGATTTCATGACACTGACCCCAGGCAGCTCTATATATGCAATTCAAAACCATAATGAACAACAAAAGCATTGGTTTCTCT
This sequence comes from Juglans mandshurica, assembly GCA_022457165.1. Classification (NCBI taxonomy): domain Eukaryota; kingdom Viridiplantae; phylum Streptophyta; class Magnoliopsida; order Fagales; family Juglandaceae; genus Juglans; species Juglans mandshurica. The sequence goes on along the minus strand of CM039621.1, from coordinate 12,328,162 downwards.
CATAGCATGTAATGACCGATAAAACTAATAAAGGATAGTTTGTATCAATAATTTGTTGAAGAAAAACAAGGGTATCTTGACAGGAAATACCTGCAACTTTGGGCGGAGTGCTTCAAGGGGTCCTTTGGGCTTTTGGGCTTCCTGCTCAACACGTCAAAGGCCAAGACATTAAGATTTAAAATAGAAACATTACGCAGTCAAGATCAAAGTTCAGAGTTATGGCGACTACAGTTATTTCAGTGTTCTAAAGCAATCAAAATGAGTACCTTTCCCAATGCCCAATCCGCAGAATCAAAAAAAGCACGTTCATGATCCTAACAAAAAATCAAATTGCGTTGTGATGATTTTCACTAGGTAAAAAGCTGATCTAAACTAATGTCTTCTAAGAGAAGATAAAGAAGAAAAAACATTCACCTTGGATATCAGTGGAGGCTTCTTGGGTAATAGTCCCCCATACTTTTTCTTGATTATTTCCTCCTACAGAAGACAGAATAGAAGACGATGATTATACCTGATAAATCCCTATGAGACACCTGATGAGTATGGTATAATGAGAGTAAATTCTTAAAAACAAAAACCATTCTATCCAAAAAAACTGACCAGCCAAACCACCTTAGATTTCACACTTCAGGCGCTATTAAAAGGGACAATAAACCACTCTGATTCTAAAATCTTACATTCCATTATTTTTGGAGTATGTGGCTTGTATTGAAGTATGTAATAAAAGAAAAATGGAGCAAGATACCAGAAATCTCTGAAGGTATAAATTTTCACCGTCCATATCCCGATTACAAAATGAGCCCCAGTACTTTCGTGTAAAATGAAGAAACAGCACCATACCTCCTGCTGTGGTGAAGGCATGAGATTCTCATCACTTTTATCCAAAGCTTTAAGCTCGTCCATGGAACTGTCGCCGCCATCTTGATTATTAAGCGTATTATCTGTAAGCTCCTGCTCCTTTACATCCTCAATATTATTGCCTGACATATTTGCTTTCTGCACAATCGACAACCACAACTATGAACAAATGATTTTATATCTATCACAAATGAAAAACCAGACTTTTGAATGTGTCAAGTGGTGGAGGCATTTTGGTTCAGTGTCCAAATAGCATAGAGAAATCGCACAGAAATTACACTGCAGACTAAATGAGTCCATTCATGTTGCCAGTCAACATAATAAAGTCACAAACATATGTGACATGTCTGTAAAATACGAAGAGAGAGTCCAGGAGAGTGATATGACCATTTTGGTTCATTGTCCAAACGGTATAGAGAAATTGCACAGGAATTACGCTGGAGATTAAATGAGTCTAGTCATGTTGCCAGCCAACATAATAAAGTCACAAACATTTGTGACATGTCTGCAAAATACGCAGAAAAAGCCCAGGAGTGTGATATGACTATTTTGGTTCATTGTCCAAACAGTATAGAGAATTGCACAGGAATTACGCTGGAGATTAAATGAGTCTAGTCATATTGCCAGTCAACATAATACAGTCACAAACATTTGTGACCTGTCTGCAAAAATACGTAGAAAAAGCCCAGGAGTGTGATATGACTATGAATTCATTCAATAGTGTCTGCACCAAAAAATATAGTGGTGACCATTACCCTTATACAACTGGTGCTAATGAACTCACTTCCATTCTTGTCATTTTCCCTCGTTCAGTACAGGTAATTGAGCATACTCATGATTATCTCTATTATCATCTCAAGAGGTATTTTGTACAAAAATTCTATTTATCATCCATTTTACCATTATCCTCTCAAAATCCTATGATTTGAAATCAAATGATTGGCCCACAAGTTGGACATAATAAATAGTCTCCAATCATTTGATACTATATAATGAGATGGTGGGAGGATGATGATAAAAGGGCTGGTGGGTAGCATTACCCAGTCTCTTCACTATTTACTTCTTTCTAGTTCACTGCGAATGAATGGATGATTGCTTAAGTATAGGTTCTGCCACCAATCACAACTGTTCCTCAAAGCCGCCTGGACAAAATAAGACTCACCATATTATGTCATATTTATGAGCTTTATTCTATTAGTTGTTCGGAAACCAATAACAGATTAAATACCAAATTATGTAAGAGGGCATAAAGATTTAAATTTGATCTGCGGAAGTGGTCAGAGCTAGAGTTAATACAATTGAGAGTCAAATCCAAATTCCCATACTCATCCAAACTTTAAAATAAAAATTGTTATACAAGTCAATAAAGAACATCCCACTACCTAATTAAGAAAACGACTAGGCCAGTAAACAAAGAATTTATCCCAAGAATCATCAGTAATAAATCTAATGCCATAGAAAGAATGCTTCAAAAGTTTTTGAGCATTCAAACTATTGCCCATTTCACGCAAGTCAGAAAATGGTAACCGACCCCGGAGATAAAAGCTGATAACATCAAATGGTCTGCATATTTCTTTGAAGAATAATGCAATTTTGATATTAATACTGATATTGACGAATACCAAGCTCATTAAGGCAAGGAAATAGGAGAATTTCAGAATAGGGAAACCTGATCGTAGCTCCGACTGAAAATATGAGGGAGGAATGAAGAGATCCGATTGCAGAGCAGAGGCGAGCCGCTAGAGAAGCTGCCCCGCCAGAATTCACCGTTTTGTCAGAGCGAATCTGCCCAAGGATTGAAGAGTACGCAACACGCAGAAATTCTGTGAGCCTGGGGTAGCGGCTGTCATGGGCTTGGAGAGTGAGTGGGCTGGCTTCATGATAGATCATGGGCTTTAGTTCCCGCAACATAAAACAATTATTTTAAAAAACAATTAAATATAAATATAAACGTAAATATCATTCATGCATGCTAATAAGAGAATAACTTCACATGGGACAATCTTTTTTTTTTTTTCCATATAATAGAGTCCAATCAAAAGCTACCATGTATGCCATACACAGGTTGGCCTGAGTGAAGCATTTTAGTGAATTTTTTTTCCCTCTTAGTCTGCGAGTGTCTTCTCTCTCTGCCTCATTTTCTTCTTCCCCATCCCCTGAAGTACTCCTCCTGCGTCCCCCCTCTCTCTCGCTGAAACAAACCTTCTCTCTCTATGTCTCATTTTCATCTTCCAGGTCTCAAGAAAAACCAACACCAACACACTTGTTCATGTCCCCTTTTTTGGAAAATGGAAAAGAAAATAGAATTTGTGTATACTTTGCTTTGTTGCAGTTGAATGGAAAATACAATTTTAAAAAAATATTAAATTAACTTTTTTGTTGAGAAACTCATGTAAATAATGTTATATATTTTAGGATGAAACTTTGAAAGATTAATGAATTTCTGTATTCATTGCATGTGCAATATTGTTTACAAGGACTCCTTTATATAGGAGAATTATAGGATAGTTTGGACATTTAATCAAGCACATGGTGTGCGTGTTGCCTAGAGCTAGTTATAGGCCTATTGTTGTAACCGTAAGATGTCATTTACAAAGGTAAAATAGAAACCAATCAAAGAATTTCAGCAAAGGTATTCTAGGAATTTCTGGAAGAGTCTTCATGCTGAGATGGCTTGACTGATGTGTGTACTGCTGAGGTGGATTTTGTGAGATTTTGCTGAGGTGAGTTGGAGTCGGATCTTGGTTTGGCTGAGCTGATAATACCCTCCCGCGAGTCCATGATGGGAACCATTGTGAGACTCGTTCTTAATTGAAGAAACCAAGATGATTGTAGGGGATTGGTGAATATATCAGCAACTTGGTCTCGAGAGGCAATGAAAGCAACTTGTAGAGACTTGGAAGTGACACAGTCACACACAAAGTGAAAATAAATCTCCATGTGCTTTGTGCGTGAGTGACGAACAGGATTAGCTGAGAGATATGTAGCTCCCAAATTGTCACACCAGAGGGTAGGGGCTGAGAGAGAAAAATACCAAGTTCTTTGAGCAGGGATTGAAGCTAAAGTAATTCAGCAGTGGTGTTTGCCAATGCTTTGTATTCAGCTTCTGTACTGGATCTTGCAACTGTGGGCTGCTTCTTGAAACTCCAGGAAATTAAATTTGAACCAAGAAAAACACAAAAACCGCCAGTGGAGTGACGGTCATCAGGGCATCCTGCTTAGTCTGCATCAGAGAATGCATGTAATTTATAAGTAGAGGAGGGGCGAATGAGGAGACCGTAATGATCAGTGTACTTGAGGTATCTGAGGATCCTCTTAGCCGCTTGCCAGTGAGGTAGTTTTGGACAATGCATAAACTGACAAATTTTATTGACAGCAAATGCAATGTTGGGTTTGGTAAGAGACAGATATTGGAGACTACCTATTGTACTACGGTAGAGGGTTGGGTCAGAAAAGTCAGGACCATCTGTGAGTGAAAGTCGAGCAGAGGAGGCCATTGGGGTCTGGACAGGTTTGGCAAGATCCATTTTGGTCCGTTTGAGCAGATCACAAACATACTTTGTTTGTGATAGGTGTAGACCCTATGAGAGATGTTGGATCTCGGGACCCAGAAAAAATCTAAGGGGTCCAAGGTCTTTAACTGGGAAGAAGGAGTTGAGGGAGTGTAACACAGAGGAGATAGCAGCCATACTGGAACCAGTAAGGATGATATCGTCTATGTACACTAAGAAAAAGAGAGTGACAGATGAATGTTTATACAAAAATAAAGATGGATCGGACAGAGATTGTGTGAAGCTAAACTCAAGAAGCTTGGTACTCAACTTGGAGAACCAAGCGCGTGGCGCTTGTTTAAGACCATAAATGGCCTTATTCAAGCGGCAGACATGGGTGGGGTGATCGGGATGGATGAAATCGATGGGTTGGGTCATGAAAACTTGTTCTTGGAGGTCCCCATGCAAAAAGACATTGTTGATGTCTAACTGTCGTAGGGACCATCCTTCGGTGACAACAATGGAAAGTATAGTGCGAGTTGTGGTTGGCTTCACAACTGGACTAAAGGTTTCAGAGAAATCAATACCTGCCTGTTGATGAAACCCTTTGGCGACGAGACGAGCCTTGTGTCTGTCGATGGTGCCATCTGATTGTCTCTTGGTGCGAAAAACCCATTTGCACCCTACCAGGTTGTTGATTCTTGAAGAAGGCACTATAGTCCATGTGTTAGTGTTCATCAGCGCTTAAAACTCTCCTGCCATGGCTGACCTCCATACTTGGTGTTTTGAAGTTTCGGTAAAAGACGTAGGATCGTCAGGAATTGGGGAAGAAATTGTGAGAAAGCTTCGGGGAGATGGCCAGAGAATAGTGCCATCAAGGAATTTTTTGGGACAGAGAGAATTTGTTTTTGATCTAGTGATGATCTGATTTTTTTTTTTTTGGGGGGGGGGGGGGAGGCGCAGCAGATGGTAGAGTTTGGTGAAAAGGTTCGAGAGTGCTTGAGGAAGGAGATGAATTCTGAGGAGTATCGGGTTGATTAGGAGATGATGATGGGCTTTGGGGCATGATGGGCTTATTTGTTGGGATAGTTGGACTTGTAGGAGGCCAAGATGAGTGGTGGGGTTGTGTCAAGTTTTCTGTGGGTGTGAGTGAGCTAGGTAAGGGAGATGTGGGCTGAGTTGTTTGGTTGGGCCGTGCTTGGTTGTTTTTAGATTGTGGACTTTCGGTTGTTGTGGGTATAGGCTGAGTGGGACCAGGACCAAGAATAGAGGGGAGAGGCGTTGGGGATGGGCTTGAATCCGAGATGTTCGTGTGATTAAAGGGGAATAGTTGCTCATCAAACACAACGTCTCTTGAGATGTAGAGACGTCCTGTAGGAAGATGCAGACAACGATAGCCATGGTGAGAGTCACTATACCCAATAAAGAGACATTGTGAGGAACGAAGATCCAGTTTATGAAGATTATATGGTCGTAAGTGAGGCCAACAAGCAGTTCCAAAAAATTTGAGGAATGTGTAATTAGGAGGTTTGGAGAAATTTTTTTTAAACGGACTAAGTTGTTGAAGTAAGAGAGTAGGAAGACGATTTATTAAATACACAACAGTGTGGAAGGAATCTGCCAAAAAATGTTGAGGCAATGAGGCATGTGCCATGAGTGCTAAGCCGATTTCGATAATGCGTCGATGTTTGCGCTCGACTGCACCATTTTGTTGGTGAGTATGAGGGCAAGAAATTCTATGTGAAATTCCTTTAGATTTAAGAAGATGACTAAGAGGGAAAAATTCGACTCCCCAATCATTTTGGATGAATTTTATTTTTCAATTAAAGAGTAATTCAATTGTGTGTTGGAAATTAATGAAAACCGAGACAACATCAGATTTTTGTATTGATGGAAACCACCAAGTAAAACGAGTATAGTCATCTAGAAATGCAACATAATAACGATATCCTTCACGAGAAAGGACGGGGGCAGGACCTCATACATCTGTGTAAAGAAGTTCTAAGGGCTGGGTAGCCCATTGATGATAAGAAACAAAAGGTAATTGGTGTCTCTTTGCTTGACAGCAAGCTGGACATGGAGAATTGAAGTCTTGAGTTGAAATTGGAAGGGAATGGTGAGACAGGACACGCTGCACAACTTAAAAAGATGGATGCCCAAGTCTGGAGTGCCACCAAGAGGATGTGGTGCGCTCGCCAACAAGAGCTTGAAGGGATGATGAAGTTGCTGGAAAATTGTATAAACCATCATGCATGGGGCCACGAAGGAGATGGGTCCCCATTTTGGAATCCTTCACAATTTTGGAATCCTTCACAATAAAATGAGAGGCATGAAACTCAAAATAAAATTGATTATCAAGACAAAATTGCCTCACAGAAACCAAGTTTTTGGTTATGTGAGGAACATGTAAAATATGCTTGAGATGAAAAGAGCGAGAAGCAGAGTTTAAGAGAGAATCACCAATGTTGGAGATAGGTAAGATGGTACCATCACCTACTCGAATTTGATCGGATCCATTGTAAGGGGCAGAGTTAAGGTTCAAGTGGGAGAGGTCTAAGGTGAGGTGGTTGGTTGTGGTGTCTGGGTACTAGTTGTTGTCTGAGTTGGAGTTGGATGAGGTGTAGTTGGTTGTAATGCACCTGGGTGGGCCATTTTCATTGGCATGGTCATAGTGATAGTAGCATCGCAGTGCAAGGTGACCAACCTTGCCACAGACTTGGCAAGTTGGCTTGGAGTGCAGTAAGGAAGACTGATTTTGAGTTGCTAAGGTGGGGGGAAAATTTGGAGGTGAGGGATTGGAAGTTCGACCCCTTCTACGACCGCGATAACTACCCTGGTAGGATCCCCGAGTGTTACCACGACCACGAGAGGAGTTTGCTGAGGTGAAATTGGCAGATAGTTCAGTGGAGGAGGGAAGATGAGTGGAGTGAGCAAGATGGCTTTGGTGGGTGAGAAGGAGGCTGAAGAGTTCTTCAGAAGTCATGGATTTGATGCGAGCAGTAATTGAAGTAACCAAGGCATCAAAATCAATGTTTAATCCAGCAAGAAGATAAGAAATAAATTTGGCGGATGACAGTAGAGTGCCAGCGGCAGCCATGGTGTTGGAAAGGTGCTTGACCTTCCGGAAATAATCAAAAACAAAGGAGGAACCTTTTGACACATTAGCAAGTTGATATCGAAGCTGAATAATTCAAGCATGAGATTGTGATGTAAAAAGTTTTTCCAAAGCAGTCCACACTTGATGAGCAGTGGTGTAACCGACGACTTGGGCAATGAGATTTTCAGAGAGGGAAGAGATGATGGCACTGAGGATAAGCTAGTCAGTGTGTGACCATTCAAGATATTCTGGGTTGAGAGTTTCAGAGTTAGGCAGAAAATGTGGAGGAGGAGGATTTGTGCCATCGACGAAGTGAAAAAGACTCTAGCCTCTCAGATATGGAACCATCTGAGCTCGTTAGAGAAGAAAATTTTCATTGTTCAATTGACTGAGACAAGATGGGAAAGGTGGGGAAGAGACGAAGAGGGAGGAGAAGGTATCGGGTTGGGAGATTTTTCAGTGTTAGCTTCAGCCATGGAGGCGTTTGTCTATTTTGGCTCTGATGCCATGAAAGATTAATGAATTTCTGTATTCATTGCATGTGCAATATTGTTTATAAGGACTCCTTTATATAGGAGAATTACAGGATAGTTTGGACATTTAATCAAGCACATGGTGTGTGTGTGTTGCCTAGAGCTATTTACAAGCCTATTGTTGTAACCGTAAAATGTCATTTACAAAGGTAAAATAGAAACCAATCAAAGAATTTCAGCAAAGGTATTCTAGGAATTTCTGGAAGAGTTTTCATGCTGAGATGGCTTGACTGATGCGTGTACTGCTGAGGTGGATTTTGTGAGATTTTGCTGAGGTGAGTTGGAGTTGGATCTTGGTTTGGCTGAGCAGATAATAAACTTGAATGTGCCTATATCATGTACGACAGAAGATCGGAAGGGGTGCGACATAAGGGGTCCAACCCCCAACTACGAGATTGAAAGAGAAGTTTAGAGAGAGAGAGAGAGATCACAGATGAAGATAGACTGCAAATAGAGTGAGGAAGAAGATGCTCAAAGAAAAAATTGCAATTGTTGTCACATCTCCATCTCCCTTTGCTTTGCTATTCATTTATACAAAAGTTCCACCATTTTCATATCTTCAAACCACCCCTTAAGGATTTCAATCAACCTGTACATTTTCACTTTTTTTTTTTAAAAAAAAAAAAAATTCAACTCTGGTCTGGAACTTCTTCAATAGTGCTGAAGTGGGTTGAATGAATTTTCTGGTCAAAACCCAAGGTTGCGGTGAAGTGGGTTGCGGGAAGGAATTTTTTGGTTGTAGCAACAAGGTCTGTCGCAAAGGTTTTTATTTTTTTATTTGTAGGTGGGTGTTTCGATTACATAAATCTACCCAAAATGCCCTTACTATGGTGTGAGCAGGTGTAGACTTTATTTTTGTGAAATGTGAAGTGGCAATTTTCTATTGGTGTCCATTAAACTCCATCTGTAGGATGGACCTACCCAAAGAGGAACTGAAAGAGATTACTTATCTAAGTTTTATAAAACTAATAAATTTCTAAATATAACTATTTTTATATTTTCACCAATAATCGACACAAATCAATAGGATAAGTGACGTGTTTGTATTTGAGAATTAGATACAACCGCAACACATTTACAATCAATTCATGGCTTTGTAGTAAAATAATATATTTATAATTTTAAACACATCAAATTAGTTTCAAAATTAATTTCAAAAAATTATTATTTTATTATGAAATTGATTAAAAAGATGTGAATGAGTGTTTTCTTTTTAAAACGTTTTAACCTCTACGGCCCTGTTTCGATACAGAGATGATTTTATCTCATTTCAACTCATTATTACAACTTTTGTAAATTTACACACAAAATATAATAATTAATTCAATTTTTTTAAATCTCAAAACAATAATAATATTAAAAAATAATATTCTAATAATATTTTATTCAACTCATCTAAAACCATCTTATCTCATCCCATTTCATTTCATCTCATTATCCAAACAAGGCTAAATTTCTAATAAAGAGCATGTTAAGAGAAGATAAAAAGCTACTCAGACTCCTCTATTATTTACACCGCACACTTTGTGCTTACATATTTTTTCTTTTCTTTCTTCTTCTTCATCTTTTTTTTATTATTATTTTTTTATTTTTGGCTTAGCCTAAACTAAACAATTTTTTTTTCTATTTCTATTCAAATTTTCTCCTCCCCCAATTCTCCTGTACTCCCTCCCCCTGCATTCTCCCTGCCCACCTCCCATCCGACATGCTCCCATCTTCGATCCTTTCTAACTGAAGACCGCGTTCTCACTTCCAACCACTATCTTCATTCTCGCACGGAAAATTATTCTCTCTATTTTGGTCTAACAAGAGTACATCTCAGTGTCGGAATCAGATCCTTCTGACGGTCCCTTTGAGCCCAGAGCCTTCTAGACAAAGAGAGGGGAATAGGGTTCGGGTTTCTTGCTTTCTTTTGGGGATTTCTTTCACTTTGATACCCTGTGAGGTAGAGGTTTTTTTAGATGGTTTTGATGGAGGAGACTTTTCTTGACAATATCATACATCAGCCGTAGGTTGGTTGGACGACGAAGCAGGTGCAGCTGACTGAGTTGGAAATCCGGTAGCTCTGCCTTTCGTCTAAGGAGATCTTTCTCAGCTAGCCTAATCTTCTCGAGCTCGAAGCTCCAGTAAAGATTTACGGTACAAATCACAAATTAGTATTGCATACGATTTTTGTTGTTCTTTTTCCTTTACTTTTCAGTGCTTGATTTCTCTGCAATTCGAGTTAGTGAATGGTTGTGTTGGAATATACAAAACCAAATTGAGGCATTGGAGTTAAAGTCTTGAGAAGCCAAACAAAGAAGTTTCAAAGATGAAAAGGATCAGCATGACAGTTAAGTTAGTTTGAAGTCTTAAGAAGATGAGATAAGTTAATTATGCCAGATGTTAAATTCTATATGGTGTAGTCAGTTGCCTTAATCTACCAATACGTGTATATAAATTGAAGTCATGTACAACTTTTGTATTCATTCAGTCGCTTAATGAGAAATGCCATTACATTTTCTCTCAAAGCTTTCATTCTAGTTGTCTGTTTTTGATTCACAAATTGTAGAATTTTACATGGTATCAGAGAGTATAAAATTTTCGCTGCTTTCTTGTTGATTTCTTGAAATTTTTTTCTTGCTTCTATGGCAAATCCTTCTCCTTCTATGACAAATCATTCTGATGATTCTTCAAGTCCTTACTATCTTCATCCCAGCAACAACCCTGGTTCTTGTTTCTGAAATTTTTAGTGGTGAGAATTATGTTGCCTGGAGTCGATCAATCTCCATTGCTCTCACTTTGATAGTTTGTGAAGAACAAGATTGTCTTTATTGATGGAAGTCTACCTCAGCCCAGTCCTAATGACACTCGTATTCAAGTTGTTTGGCTGTGAGCAAACAATCTTGTTTCGTCTTGGATAATTAATTCCATCGCAAAAGAAATTCGCGGAAGTCTTCTATACTTCAATAATGCATCTGATTTTTGGGATGAATTAAAGGTTAGATACCTTCGCAGTGATGGTCCACGAGTATTTACCTTGGAGAAATCTTTAAGCTTGATTTCTCAAGGCTCAAATTCAATCACTGAATATTTTAGTAATTTCAAAACCCTTTGGGATGAATACATTTGTTATCGTCCCCTTCCCACTTGTAGTTGCGGAATTATGGAATCTTGCACTTATGCCATTTTAAAGAATCTTGTTGATCACCAACAAGCAAACTATGTGATGAAGTTCTTGATTAGTTTACATGATTCTTATTCAGCTATTTGAAGCCAATTGCTACTTCTTTCTCCCTTACCAACCATGGGTAAGGTTTTTTCTCTGCTACTGCAAGAAGAAAGCCAACGTTCTTTGACAAATGCAGTAGGTCTCTCTCTTGATTCTCATGCTATGGCTGCTGCACAACCATCCAGACATATGTTTCAAATGGCTCAAAATTCAGCAAAGTAAAAGGTAAACCTGATGTCATTTGTTCTCATTGTGGATATTCTGGCCACCTTGTAGACAAATGTTTACCGTTATAGGTTATCCATCATGATGAAAAGGTCCTTGAGGAAAAAGATTGCTTTCTACACGATTGCCCGATGCAAATGTTGCATCTTCTCTATAGCAGACTTCATAAATCCCAAACATGCCCTTTTCTCAAGAGCAAATCCAAAATCTGATAACACTTGCTAATAGCCTATCCAGTTCAACTATCAACTCTAATTCTACAGTCAATACTGCTTCTACATCAGGTTACCACTTAACATCCTTTTCTCTTGCTGCCTCTTCATTAACCATTAATTCCCCTTGGATACTTGATACTGGAGCAATAGATCTTATGATCTGTTCTCCACACTTTTTCACTTTCATAAAACTACCTACAAAACCTTCTTCAGTCCATTTACCAAATGTTCAATCTATTCCTATAAGTTTTACTAGAACTGTCAAGCTTTCTTCTAATTTAATATTAGATAATGCTCTTTATATTCCTTCTTTTAATATCAATCTCATTTATGCTTCAAGATTGACTAAAGACAATTTTGTTGCTTTGTTCTTCTTTCAATCTAAATGTATATTGAAGGACCTCAGCACATGGAAGATGATTAGGCTTGCTGAAGTCAGAGTTGGTCTATATCACCTCATAAATCTTCCTGTTGTCACAAAGAAGCACTTACCTAACTCAAACAGCTTCTCTTCCATTGTTTTGGCTAATACCTCTACCATAAATCCTGACATTTGGCATTTTTGGTTGGGACACCTTTCTCCTACCAGATTACAAGTCATTAGTTTGTTTGATCCTTCTGTCAAGTCATCTCACAATCATGTCTGTGAAATTTATCCTTTAGCTAGACAAAAGAAATTGTCATTTCCTGTATCAAAAAATAATTCAAATAAAGCCTTCCAATTAGTTCATTATGACATATGGGGTCCATTTTCCACTATTTCTCATTCTGGTTATAAGTAGATCCTTATAATGGTTGATGATCATACAAGGTTTACTTGGCTTTATCTTATGAAAACAAAATCAGACACTCGATCCTTACTCATCAATTTCATAGCTTATGTTCAAACTCAGTTTAATACCCAAATACAAACACTTAGAACATATAATGGCCAAGAATTCATGTCTACTCTTTATCAAGAATATGGCATAATTCATCAATTAGCTTATGTGGAAACTCCTGAGCGAAATGTTAGAGTTGAAAGAAAACACCAACATTTGTTAAATGTAGCTAGAGCCCTTCTTTTTCAATCCAAATTACCTTTACCTTAATGGAGTGAGTGTGTATTAATTGCCACACATCTCATCAATCGAACCCCTTCATTTGTACTCAACAATAATACACCATATGCTCTACTTTTTCAAAAGCAACCTGCATATAACTACCTTAAAGTCTTTGGTTGTTTATGCTTTGCTAGTACTATAAAAAATAGTTGAGGCAAATTTCAACCTAGAGCTTCAAAATGCTCATTCCTTGGTTATCCACCTAATATCAAAGGATATAAAGTACTTGACCTTCTTACTCTCAAAATTTTTATCTCTAGAAATGTGATTTTTCATGAGTCTGTTTTCCCTTCCATACCAAATACTACTCATATACCTTTTGTTTTTCCTGATTTTCCTCAAGTATATGACTCCACAGTACCTATCACCTATTCTTCTTCATCACTGCTCATTTTCCATGCACCTCTTTTTTTCCAAGCCAATCCTAAAATTACAAACCTTAGAAGATCTAAAAGAGTCAGTAATCATCCATCATATATGCAGGAATTTTATTGTGGTAATATGACTCAGGCTCCTTCAATAACTCAGGCATCTTCCAACTGTTGTATTCCTTCTTCTGGTAAGCCTCATTCCATTACTCCTTACCACTCTGCTACTAAACTGTCTCCTAAGTAAAGATCATTTACTTCTGCTATATCAATCACTTTTGAGCCTAAGACTTTTAAACAAGCTAGGTCACACCCTCAATGGCAAGCTGCCATGTCAGATGTCAGATGAAATTAAAGCTCTTGAATTAGAAAATACTTGGGATCTTGCTATTCTTCCTCCAAATAAGACTGCAATAGGATATAAATGGGTTTATCTTGTCAAGTTTAAAGCTGATGGAACAATTGAAAGATACAAGGTTAGATTAGTGGCAAAGGCTACACTGAACAAGAATGCCTTGACTTTTTTGACACATTCTCTCCGGTTGCAAAAATGACAACTGTCCGAACTTTACTACCAATTGCTGCAATTAAGCATTGGCATTTACATCAACTTGATGTAAATAATTATTTTCTCCATGGAGATTTGAATGAATAAGTATACATGCAACTACCACCAGGATATTCCTCATCTACTGATCCTAGAGTTCCTAGAGTTTGCAAACTCAAAAAGAGCTTATATGGTCTGAAACAGGCCTCAAGATAGTGGTTTTCAAAGCTGACCTCATTACTTCAGTTTTGTTTTCTTCAAGGAAAATCTGATTCTTCTTTATTCATCAAACATACTTCAACAAGTTTTGTGACACTTTTGATTTATGTTGATGATGTTATCATTGCTTCTAACAATCTCGATGATATAGCTGTTGTTAAGAAGTTTATGCATGATTCCTTTACAATCAAAGACTTAGGAGAGTTGAAGTATTTTTTGGAGATTGAAGTGGCTAGGTCAGCCAAAGGCATTACTTTATGCCAACGCAAGTATGCTTTAGACATCTTGCAAGATAGTGGTTTTTCTGGTTGCAAGCCTGTAGCTTTTCCTATGGAATCTACACTAAAGTTGAGTGCGGCTGATTCATCTCCTCCTCTGCCAAATCCTGAATCATATAGAAGACTTGTTGGTTGTCTCATGTATGTTACCATAATCAAACCTGATCTCTCTTACTCAGTACAAGCACTAAGCCAATTCATGGCTAATCCTAGTACTAAACATCTTCAAGCTGCTGAAAGGGTTCTCAGATATATCTAGGCAACACCAGGTCAAGGCATATTTTTGTCTGCAACTTCCTCTTTACACTTGAAAGCTTATTCAGACAGTGACTAAGCAGGATGCATTGATACTAGAAATAGTGTCACTAATTTCACAATGTTTATTGGAGATTCCCTCATCTCATGGAAGTCGAAAAAGCAACCAACTGTTAGTCGTTCATCAGCTGAGTCTGAATGTAGAGCTCTAGCTTCCACAACATTTGAGATTCAATGGCTAATTTATCTACTGGCTGACTTACAAATTCCTCATCCCCAAGCTGCCTTGCTTTATACTGATAGCAAACCAACTTCTGATATTGCTTCAAATCTTGTTCAACAAAGCATATTCAGCTAGACTGTCATCTTGTTCAAGAGAAATTGCAAGAAGGCCTTATCAAAATCATTCACATTCCCTCTAAATATCAGTTACCAGATATACTGACCAAACCACTTGGTTTGTTTTCAGAGATGAGATGAGATGAGATGAAATGAGTTGAGATTAAAGTTAAAAAGTTGAATAAAATATTGTTAGAATATATTTTTTAATATTATTGTTGTTTTGAGATTTGAAAAAGTTGAATTGTTTATTTTATTTTGTGTGGGGATTTGAGAAAGTTGTAATGATGAGGTGAGGTGAGATGTTTTTGGAAAACAAACAAATTTTCACCATCTAATCCGCAAGATGGGAATGATCCATTTCCCTCTTGAGGGGCGGGTGTTGGAAAATACGAAACCAGATTGAGGCATTGGAGTTAAAGTCTCGAGAAGCCAAACAAAGAAGTTCCAAACATGAAAAGGATCAGCATGACAGTAAGTTAGTTTGAAGTCTTAAGAAGATGAGATAAGTTAGTTATGCCAGATGTTAAATTTTGTATGGTGTAGTCAGTTGCCTTAATCTATCAATACGTGTATATAAATTGAAGTCATGTACAACTTTTGTATTCATTCAGTTGCTTAATGAAAAATGCCATTACGTTTTCTCTAAAAGCTTTCCTTCTAGTTCTCTGTTTTCGATTCACAAATTGTAGAATTTTACAGGTTGCTTATAGGTTATTTCCTGAATTTGAGCATGTTTGAGAGCAAATTTTTGTTTTTTTTTTCCTGTCAATAGTTATCCCTCATATTTGGGGGGCATTAAGATTTGAAAACCTTGGTTTCTGGAAGTAATTGGTGGTTTCGTTTGTGAGGCACATTAGGGAGCGAGCTATGTCTCCAAAGAAGTGGGGGCACACACTAATTATATTTGATTGGTTGAGTAGGTAACTAAATAAAAACATTCAGTAGGGAGTTTTTGAGTCATAAGACTCGTCATTGGAGGTTTCTAAAATTTGCAGGTGAATAAACAGTTTTTCATTTGCAAAATGTGTCAAGTTGTGTATATTGAAAAAGTACTGATGCAAGTAAAAAAAGTAGATGTCTATATAATGTGCAAGCTTGATGTCAAGATTCATACCATTTTCAAGTGTTATGGTTTTGTTCTTCTTAGAATTGGCGATAAGAGCACTGGCATCCAGCTCCCTATACACACTTATTCCCCAAATTTTGGCAATTTATTTGGGAGAAACTCTCATTTCCTCCACCCAGCTGATTTTCTATTTTAGGGTTTAACTTTATGCTATGTACAGTGCTTCCCCATCTATGGAGAATGACTGTACATCCCCTTTTTCATTTTTAATTATTTCAAGTGCCCCTCTCTCTCTCTTCCCCTCTCAGGGCTTCGATGTCCCTCGCGTGAAAGAACAGTGATCATCTCTCGCACTCTATCCTTCGACGGCAAACCCTTTGTCATTCTTCACAAAATAGGTAAAATTTTCTCTCATGGAGGTTGAAAAAACTCACGATTTTGGTTTCATCTCTCACCGTTGGTAGTCACCCCTATTGTCCTATCCAAGAAAGACGTAATTATTTTGTTCAAAAAGTATAATACGATTTTAAAAAATGGAAAAAACTTGGACGTATAGCAAGATGAAATAAGAGGTATGGCATACGGGAATGGTATATGAAATGAAAGGTTGGAAATAAAGCTGGAGATGAGCGCTAAACTCACACACGCAGTCCCAGTCTCTTCTTCATGCCGTCAACTCAATGAGAAATTTTGTGCTTTCAGTTCATTTCTGCTCTACCATTTTGGGTCTCTGTAATTGTTGAATGTTGAGATTGATCTCGAAAACTCTAGCCCACTATTACAAATTGGTTTTTGTGTATGCATTTCTAGGTTTTCTATAATGGCATTCTTCTCATAGGTTTTTTAAATTTTTTTGTATAGTCAGTGACCAAATTTTGGCTGTTTGATTTGTGTTTTGTAAAATTGTTATGTTCTGCTATTGAAAAAATCTTGTCATTTCAGTGTGCTACAAATTTACATGCCCCTTTGTTTCACTGTCAGTGATGAATCCATTCAGATTTTGGTTCTTTCTTGTCCATTTTGTTTCTGCTCTACCATTCTGGGTCTCTGTAACTCCATTGTTCAATGTTGAGGTTGATCTCCATAATCCTAGCCCACTATTACAGATTGATTTCTATGTATGCTTCTCTAGGGTTTCTAATGGCAATTTATGAGCAAGTTTTGGGAAAAAAAAATTGTATAATCAGTGACCAAATCTTGGTTGCTTGATTCGTGTTTTATGAAATTGATGTCTTCTGCTATTCAATCTAGCTTTGCCCTTTTAGTGTGCTACGAATTTGACATGTCATTTGTTTCACTGTCAGTGATAAATCCATACAGATTTTGGTTCTTTTTTTAATTTTTGTTTTGAGAAATCGATGTGTTCTGCTATTCAATCTACCTTTGCCATTTAAGTGTGCTATGAAATTGACATTTTGCTTTGTTTCACTTGGGCTGAGCATTTGTGCTTGTTTGATTTGTGTTTTCTGACATTGATTTAGAGAGGCATAAGAGAAATGGAGAAAACCAGTTTGATTATTCTGATTTCGATGTCGTGGTTATTTGTTTTGGAAATTTATTTTAGAGATTCTAAGCAATCTTATGCCGAGATGTACTAAATTTTTGGGCCCGGTGTATGAGCATTTTCGGTAGTTAGTTTTATTGTTCGCACTCTGTGTTTGTGTTTTGGGGCTACTGTGAATGGGCAATAGTAGTAATTGTACATAGAATTGATAAATATTATGTATGTATTTTACCTCTTTTCAATTTTGTTTTTCAGTTATTGAGAATGAACTCGCAATTTATCAAGTGTGCAATTTTTCTTAATGTGTGAAAAAAGCATATTTATCTTCCTTCGGGTGTGCCTAAAATTTAGATCATTTCGATCACCGTTAGATCAAAAGGAAAATGATAATCTTGTTTTTTATTTATCCATTACAAATAAAATACTATTGGAAAATGCGAATATTTATTATTTGTAAAATCATAATAATTTCAAAACTATTTTCGTATCAAGATAAAAAATCTGCTTTGTGTTTAAAATTTATGTAGAAGCTGATATTGCTCAACATAGGAAAAAGACAAAAGAGTGAGTAGTTAAGATTGTAAATAGAAATGAAAGAAAAAAATAATGAAAAATAGATAAATATTATTTTAATAGGATAGAGAAAGTATAGAAAATTGGACATATGAGGTTTTTGAAAGATTGGTAAAATTTAAGATAAAATTTTAGGAATTGTGTATTTTAGCTAAAGTTTAAGAAATTTTATAGAAAATGGGATGTGAGTGTTCTAAAAGAACCAAAGTTGGCTATTTTATGTGTCATTTATGGGTAGGTGCAGTAGTTTAATATACATAGTCAAAGATTTTGATCAAACTTTTATTTAATATGTCTATTTGAAAAATCAATTTGGGAAAGGAGAAGAGATTAAAGAGAAGTGAATGCGCGGAATGATTTTTCTTGAAAGGAAGCATTTGTCAATATTTTTTTATTATTATTTAAACATTTTATTAAAAATAATTTAAAAAATAGTTTTTTAGCTCTCAACCTAAAAAATATATGAATGAACTTTAGAGACCAACACAAAGTACATATGCCACACGTGACAAAAATTGGATACTTGAAGTCGCACACGCTCTCCCACGCGCCTCCTATGCATGTAAACTTTGTTTTGGCTCTAGACGCTGTCTTGTCTTTGCTTACGATGAAGAGTGTATATCACCTCCGTTGTTCTCGGTGTTTTTCAACATCCAAACACAAATTCATCTTAATGTATATGTGTATTGATAAAGTGAGCAAAAACACATCTCAAGTGCAAGGGTGGATCACACTCTCCTTGGTTGAGAGTGGGACTTGTAAAAAGAATATTGTTAATGTTTTCTTTCTCAACCCAAATTTATTGTTTTTCTTAATTTCGACTATTTATTTTCAATTAATCATAACTTATTGATAATAAGTCTGAATTAAGCGTATAATATGTCAAATTAAAGCTTATGAACCCATATTTCTAATCATATAAGATTTATTTCTAGAAAATAAGATTTGGTTGGTTAAAGTTTGGCTCAAAATCACGGTCCAAACATGAACTTTAAAACTAGGGTTTCAGATTTCTTCTTATATATGCAACGAAATTTCACCAAATTTAAGAGACATGTTTCTGACATTATAAGGAATATTTTCTTGTATAGAATTCAACGTTAAACATGTCATACCATAGCCTCTAATGAAAAATCTGAAACACAAATAATCATGGCATATCATCAATTATATGCTTTTAAACTTATTTCAAAGCATCAAATAACATGTAATCAAATTCATATAGGTGAAAACAAGCAGCAAAGTCTCTAATACCAATGATAAATAAGGTTAATTCAAATTACCTCAAGGAGCGAAATTCCCACAAGTCTGAATCTTTGCTCGTTTTACAGCCCACGTCAATTTCTTGTTTGTACCTCTACGTCGCTTAGGAGACTACTAGAGTTTCTTAGAAAATTTCACACTTCAAAATCAAGAGATCTAGATGGTTTCTCTAAGAAATTGTAGAGAGAGATAAGAGTTTTTCTTTTGTATGTTCACTTTTTCACTCTTGTTAATTTAATGTATATATAATTCTTATTTAAAGAGTTTTCTCATAAGAGCATCCCCATCCGGATGCCTAAAGCACTATTATCTCTAAAATTTAGAGATGAAATATAGAGAAACTTCATTTGGCGCCTCCCATCCCATTCCCTAAATTAGGGATTTGTTTTAGGAGATCTACAGTCGTTCCCCATATTTGGGGAACCACTGTACATCCTCAAATCGCCCGAACCCCAAATATGTTGCCCTTGGTCCCGCGTGTTCCTCTCTTCCTCTCGATTGCCCTCGTTCGTGAAGGAGGCCCTCTCTCGCCCCGTCTGCCACCATTTACGGTGTCTTCTCTTCATCGACTCCACAGGAATGTAAGTTTTCTCTTCTCTGTGAAACTCGCGCCCTCTTCTTCTCTCCATGGATGGACTCTGTCCTCTCTCGCAAAAATCATACAAACTGAGCCTCTTTCCAAGGTGAATCTGATATATTTTCGAGTTTTATTGACAAAAACTGTTGTATTTGTCAGTTTTGCCACTTGAAATCCGAGAACCCTAGATTTCAATTACTACTCTAGGGTATGAATATTCATGGATCTGTGACCCATATTCACTGGATTTAGAATGCATCTATCTGCCATGGTTTTCATAGTTCCTGGATTTGTCGACTTCTTAGTGCTATTTCATCAATCGACTTGCTGCTATATACAAACACTGCATTTTAATTGGGTGCTCTGTGGTTTGAATGAACAATTTTTGCTATGTATCATTCACGGCACAGTCAATGCATTTGTCTGCCATGGATAAATCTTAGACATTGCTCTTAAATTAGTGCTTTGTGGAGCTTGTGTGGAGTGTTGTGCATCATTTGGCCATTAATTCCTGAAGCTGAGTGCGTATGAAAACACTGAATTTTTTGTATGGCCCGACTCTTTTTCCCTTTGAATCATTTACCATAATCCAGTTGGTTGTCATCAAAGCTAGTCATGTTGTCCAATGAGACCTGATCAAATGGTGTTATTTTTTTTATTACTATTACTGTCATTCTGTCATTACCAGCTTTGAGCTCCCTTGTTGGTTTGTAGTATTTTTGTTAAATGATTTTTTATGAAAAATATTACTTGTATGTGTTTAGGAATTTATAATTCAACATGATACATTATTAGTTTAGGTCAAACTACCTGACTATAATGAATATTTCTTGTTATATAATTTGTATTTTGTCAATGACCATATATGTTTGGGTACATATGGCTATATATGTTTGGTTTGTGCTGTTTTTGCCCCCCATAATCCATATAATGGAGACAAACATTGTGTATTATTAAACTTTAATGGTTTAATAACACATACGAAGGTTTTATGTCCATACAAAGCTGCCCGAATGATATCTATCCTCCTATGATCACCACACATACAAAGCCATTTTTAATGACATTAACTGATTATTGATTGTGCTTTGTGCATCATATATATGCTAGGCCATATATGTGATCTGTCAAGAATGTGATCAGATGCTTTATTTTGTAGAATGTGATCTTTCAACTAGCATTACAAACTTTTCCTTTTTCTGTTAGCTTATACTCTCTTCAATATTTAATCCTACCTCATACCAGTTATTTAATCTTTGTTTGTGGCATGTGTTTGCTGGTTGGAGCTACTGTTATCTCTTTAATTATTGTTCCCATGGACTAAGCTCTGTTGGTTTGACAAAGATAAAATCTGTTTTTATGTTCTTATGCACGTTGCATGCTGTTTAGTATTGGATTTTCCTTCTCTAACCCCTGGCTGTGAATTTGTCTGTGCTATTGGGACTTTTGCAATGTTTAGTACTGATGAATAATTATTACTTATGGGGGAGGGAGGGGGCTGCATGTCTACTGTTAGGCTATGATGATGGGGTTTAGTGAGATAATTCATAAGTGTTAATAGGCCCCATTGAGATGGCGGGGTAATCCTCACCCAAATGATCATACTGCAGTTTGTAATAGTTTTCACAAAAGGCACGTGGGGTTTGGTTTTGCAGCCATTTGATGTTGGGCTCCTCTCTCACACATGATGTAAATTTTTTAACCCATTCTGAGCCACATTTAAAACACACAAGTGTTTAGGGAAGTGGATGGGAATGCTCTTATTTTCACGTTTTCAAACTAAATTTTTTATTGTATTTGAGTTGTCTTAACCCCTCGGCTGTGATGATGAGACAATCCGAACATGGTGATGGAACACTTTGGCACACACCTCCATGGCATGGTAACTCGGATGGCCGATAAATAGTGGCAACCGGTTGTTGCAGCCATGCAAGGGAGGGTGCCAAGTGTGTCGTCATACGTTGCCATAGGATTCCTGAGCCGGCTACAAAAATCACTTGCAAATTTAGAGAATAAGTTTCTAACATGTGTATCACATGTTTTATGTTTACAAATTTTTAGAGATGGACTCAGGAGAGCATGGAAATATGTTCTTCACCAGCCTCCTGACTCAGGAGCCTAAACTTGACCACATTTATGTTGGTCAAGGTGAACAACATCCCGTGACTTTGGATGACTCTCCACCCCCGCCCCAAGTAGATCCTCCCCCCTCTCAAAGAAAATCAGCCAGGGGTGCAAACTTCACCCCCGAAGAAGACAAGTTACTTGTCTCCGCATGGCTGAATAGTAGCATTGATGCCGTCCAAGGAACGGACCAAAAACACGCCCAACTTTGGAAAAAAGTTAGTCAATACTTCAATGATTATAAAGAAAGTACAAATGAGCGAAGTGTTGGGTCCTTAATACATCGGTGGTCTGCCATTCAAAAGGCGACGAACAAATTTTGTGCTAAACTCGCCCAAGTTGAATGGCTGAATCAAAGTGGCATGACTGAGCAAGACAAGGTATAAGCATCCACTTTATTATTATTTATATGCGTTATGTTCCCTTTATCTTTAATGGGTTGGTTAATTATTTGATTTTCATTTCGAATTGGAAGTTTGACAAAGCGAAGGTCATGTACCAATCGCTTGAGAAAACGGCCTTTCAGTTCGAGCATTGTTGGCAGCTATTGAAAGACCAGCCGAAATGGAATCAGCGTTGCACAAAGGACGGGACAAAGCGAAGGTCGAAGATGTCCCCTACATATTCGCGTACATCAGCAGTGGCAACTAATTCACCCATTGATTCAGTGGGTGGTACAGAGGGCGATAATCTGGAAACTAATGATGTCATCGAATTGGATCGGCCAATAGGAAGAAAAGCTAAGAAAGGAAAACGTAAGGCCCAAGGCAGAGCCTCAGAAGAGCTTGTGGAGCTCAGCAAGAAAAGGTATACTCTCCTAGAGGAGTCATGTGTTCAGGAGAAAGAATTTTTCCGACTCAAGGCGGAGAAGATGGCATATGAACGAGAAATGGAGGAGAATAAAAGTAGACAAGAGGATGAGAGACTAAGGTTGGAGGCGGAGAAACTGGAAATCGCCCGGTTGGAGAGAGAGGAGCGCATAATGTTGCTCGATGTGAGTACGTTAAATGAAGTTCAGCAAGTATATTTCCAGCAACTTCAAAGAGAGATATTGGCGCGACGCAATGCATCCTCAGATTAAGGCTTTTTTTTTTTTGTAACTAAACATTTATTCAGCACATAAAGGTGATGTATATTATGAACCACTCGTTTGTGGCACTTTTCTGCGTTTATTGTATTATATAATTTGTACGTTTGCAAAGTTTTATTAAGAAGAAGGAAAACGTGATCGTCAAATTTAACTCATCCATGGATAGATGTTTCTTTATTACAACTCGACATTACAAATTCTTAAACTATTACAGATAATGAAAATATTACAATAACTTAAACTGCATTTTCTTGAACCAAACATCTTTTTTGGAATGAAAATTCTAGAAACTTGAAATACACCGTCGCTACTAATGATAAAATAGAGACTCCAACACAACCTTCTTTTCTATTGTTGGGAATGGAATTGCCAGTGATGTTCAATTAAATCTGCTTGTAGTTGATGATGTGCCGAGCTATCCCTAATTTCATGATGGCGCTGAATGAAGTTCATAAACTCATTTGTTGGATTGCGCGACAATTCTGGAATATCATCATCAAGTTGATCGTACTCCATGTTCAGACCCTGACTATCATCACGCTCGTCCTCAATGATCATGTTATGTAGAATAACACAGGTTTTCATTATATTACTTAAGTCATTGACTTTGAATAATCGGGAAGGTCCACGAACGATTGCAAATCGTTGTTGAAGTACCCCAAAGGCACGCTCGACATCTTTTCTTGCAGATTCTTGTGCTGTGGCAAAGTTTTTCTTCTTATTCCCTTGGGGTGATGGAATCGTCTTCACAAACGTTGGCCACTTGGGATAAATACCATCGGCAAGGTAGTACCCCATAGTGTAGTCGTTGTCATTGATTGTGTAATTGACTGGTGGAGCACGCCCTTGAGCAAGTTCCGTGAAAATAAAAGATCTCTCTAGCACATTAATATCGTTATGTGAACCGGGCATACCAAAAAATGCATGCCATATCCAGAGATCATATGAAGCAACTGCTTCTAAAATAATAGTTGGTTCACGGATGTGGCCAGAGTACATACCTTTCCAGGCAGCGGGACAATTTTTCCACTTCCAATGCATGCAATCAATGCTTCCTAGCATTCCTGGGAATCCCCGTTGTTCACCAACAACAAGCAATCAAGCAATATCATTGGCATTTGGAGACTGCAAATATTCATATGAAAAAACAGTTACGATTGTCTTGGAAAATTTTTTGAGACTCTCCATTGCGGTGCTTTCTCCAATACGTATGTATTCATCCATAAAATCTCCAGTAACCCCATAGGCTAGCATTCTAAGTGCTGCGGTTATCTTTTGCATAGAAGATAAACCAAGTCTTCCGGCATTATCTCTTCTCTGGACGAAATAGGGCTCATAAGCCTCTACCTCATTTAGGATACGGAGAAATAAGGGACGACTCATCCGAAATCTCCTTCGAAATAGATTGGAGGGATATACTAGATTTTCTGAGAAATAGTCACGAAAAAGGCACTCATGCCCTTAAATATGATCACGCCGAATAAACTTACGACGTTGGCGATTGCCATGATGTCTCGATGACTCTTCATCAGCCTCGGCATTAATAACAGCATCCAGCTCATCATCAGATGACAAGTATGTAAGTAATTTGCGAAAGAAAGAACGAGTCATTTAATGAAGGGAGTTAGAGATGAGACTTGGATTTTTGAGAATGTGAATGCAAGCAAAATGCGTATTTATAGAGAAAAAAATTACCGTTACATATAAGACACAAAATGTTAACGTTGAAGAAAAGACAAAAAAAGTTACCATTAGAGAAAAAACAAAAAAAGTTACCGTTAGAGAAAATACAAAAAAAGCTATTGTTCGAGAAAAGACAAAAAAAGTTACCGTTGGAGAAGAGACAAAGCGTGTGTACTAATCATAGCGAATTAAAAATGTTACCATTATACTATTCTGCAAAATATTTACCATCAATAAGCGAAAAATGCACATATTTAAAAAAATTATTATTTTTAATATCGATATTGAATTGAAAAATAATACTGTATCTGGAAAAAAATCATATAAGTATTTATAAAATGTGATATTTGAAAATAAGAGAATAAGACAAAATAGTTAGTAGTTAAAAATGGAAATGGAAGTGAGAGAAAAAAGTAATAAAGAAAGAATAAAAGAATATTATTTTAATAGAATAGATAAAGGATAGGGAATGTGATGTAGAAGGTTTTATGAAAATGAGTAAAATTTAGGATAAAATTATAGGGAGTGTCCTTTTTAGCTAAAATTTAGAGAAAATTTTAAGGAACCGGATGGGGATGCTCTAAGAGGTTAATTAACTTCGCTAAAGCTAAGTAGTAGTGGTGAAGAGTTAATTAATAATGTCCCCACCCATATGAATACAACATAAATCATGGGGTTACTCACTACCAATATAATGTATATCTATGAATAATGTATATCTATGACTATATATATATATATATATATATATATATATATTATTACTCAAATATTATATAACCTTATAATATTATATCCATTTGCGAGTAAATTATGCATATTATATATTATTGTTGGTGGTTTTCATGAGGGTAGAAAAGTTCTGCTCAAATTTACAGTCAAAATGTTGCGGATCGAATTGTTTGTTTCCACTTTCCACACCTAGAAAGCAGAAGATCAAATCCACAGACTCTCACATTCTAAACAATGAACGAAGGTCGAATGATATTATATGTAGCTTCATAGAATATTATGTCAAACACTATGAACAACTAGCTTGCAAGTTTGAGGTAGAAGAAGAAAATAGAAAGGCATTCATTTCTTCGGTTATTTGTTTAATTTAGACAAATCACTATAAGAAAAATAAGTATTTATAACAAGTTATTTACAATAAAAATAATTATTTATGATGAGAATATAATCATTTTGATAAGAAATAATCTTTTTCATGATATATAGCTAACAGCAAATAAACAGTTTTTTTATAGTGAATATTATATTCATAAAAGGATTTTATAAAAATAAAATTTATAAATTGACGTAATAATTAGATTATATAATACAGTAAATTTATTTTAAATAAAAAATAAGTTTTATAATCACACATACCAAAAAAAAATTACATCAACTTATTAACTTGTCATGAATCAAACAATTCCCTTAGTTAAAAGTAAAGGAAAATTATATACATCATATTATTATTTTACTTTCATCCTATTAAATATGATATAATATATTTATCGCTATTAAATAATTATTTATTACATGTTTTTTCATTATTTAATAAAAATAAATGTGTCACATATTATGAATAATTTTACATACAATTGTAAAATGTGTACTCACTTTTAAAACGATTACGCGACGATTACAAAATTCACAATTATAAATATATTTTCTTTAACGCAATATGCCAAGTGTCAACTCAGAGGTCGGAAAATAGGAACTGCTGAGATAAGAGAATCAGAGTTAATTCAATAATTCTAAGAAGAATACATGCACTGCTTGATGGCAGCCCATCATATCATGTCTCCCCCGTATCCATACCCATATCCATGATGTGTACATCCCATTAATTACGTCACAAATTAATTAATGCCCATCTCCTCTCCCATAACTTCTTTTATCACTCTGAATCTCTTATCTCTGAACGATATTCTGCATTTTTCTTGACCCACCCCCAAACGGTCACAACCCAAAGTTGAATTTCTTTCTTATAAGGATAAATACTAATCTTTCCGTTGGGAGCTATATTTCGAATTCTCGTTGGGATTTTTTTCTGTTTTTTTTATTTATTTTTTATCTCTTGATTAAAAAATATTTTTTTAATAGTGATGGGATTTTTTTTAATTTTTTTTAAATATTTAAAAATATTAAAAATATATATATTTAAAAAAAAAAAAACACACATCAAATAAATTAGCAGAACTCTCAGAAAGCCTGCTGTGACTCTATAATGATCCTTCTCATTATTTCCTGTCAGTGCTGTCACCCTTGTTTTTAATTAATTTCCTGACAGACATACGCATTCATGCATGCTAGCTAGCTGGTGAGTAACGGTTTTTTTTTTTTCTTTTTTTTTTTTCTTCTTCACAAATTTAGTATTTTATAGATAAATTAAAAGATTATGTAATACAAATTTTAATAATCATTCCAAAATCAATAGATACTTCACATTAAAAAAAAAAATAAAAAAAAAGAGAGATTTTGAGCCAATTAATTGGCTCTCACCCATGTTCCACTAGGGGATGCCGTTTAAAATGATTTTTGTGTAATATGATAAAACAGACTATATTACAATGACTAAAAGCTGTAATAAAAGGATGTGTGCTGCATCTTATTAGTTTGATCTGACTGGAAGAGACTGTCATATCTATTTCTACTTGATTTTCGATTCGAAAAAACGAGAACATAAGATAGCAGCTCGAAACAAAGTCGAATCTCCGGCGGAAGACAAACATAATTCTCGACAAACAAAGTCCAGAACTGGTGAGTAACGTTTTTATTTGCGAAATGCTATGTATTTGTGTCCCGACTCCCATCACCCATGATCCGGCTATTAGTTGGTATATAATACCATTGGTTGTTTTATTTTTTTTTTAAATAAAATAACTATTTTAACCCATGCATAACTGTTTCTTTAGCCGTACGTGTGCTGTTAAAAAAAAAATCATCCCTTATCCTTAACTTCGAAATGAGCAACTTTAAAATATCGGATGATGCGCGCCGTGTGTGGAAAGTGCAGAATGTTGCGGTAAACCGGCACGATTTGCTGCCGTAGAGTACAAGTTAGAAAGAAAAAATGCGGCATCTGCCCCACACGGCCACACTCCCGTGTAAAAAAAAAAAAAAAAAAGTGATGTGCAGTATGTGATGGTGTGGGGCTGATGCCCAGAATTGCTCAGTTAGAAAACATATATATTAATTTTATTTCTATTCCAAATGCACAATATTTTTAGAGAAATTTTAATATCTGTGATTAAATAAAAAGATAAAATTAACAAATCACATATTAATTAAATAGAGATACACAATACACGGTATAAGGTTTTCTTATTGTATTTCTTTATGAGTTATTCTATTTTTGAGTTAGTGTGTAGAAATATATCATCTGCATTACTTTAATAGTAAGATTTGATTTGTAATATTTAAATTTTAAAATTTTTATTCTAAATCAAATTACGTCATGTAAATATTTATTAGGTGTGTTATCCATTTTGACTTATAAATAGAACTTATTTAATAATGTGTAAATATATGTGTTTAAATAAAAAAATAAACATGACAAATCACATAGTGTGTAGAATAAGAGATGATAAATATAATTTTTCGTTATCAATATCTCTCACGAATCCAAGTGGTTCAATCCCACTCCAACACAAATAGGCCGGTGAGCGTGAGCATGCAAACAAATACCATCGATCAAGAAGTCCTTGGACCTCGTTCTTTCTGTTTTACCAAAGAGATAGAGCATCAGTCTTTGCCTTCGAACCTCATTTCCTCCTTACTGCAGAACAACCTAAGCTACCTCACAGACCAAAATATATAGCGATTCTTCTTCTTCTTCTTCTTCTTCTTCTTCTTCTTTTTCTTCTTCTTCTTCTTCTTCAGCCCTTTACAAAAACTCCCTACCTGAAAAATGCTTCCATCAGTTGCAGATCATCGAGATCAAGTTGTCTGTTAACATGACTGCGTGGCACCATATATTATATGATCGTCGATCATGGTATTATATATTTATCCAAGGTCTTACATGTGGATGATGGGAGGTAATGTGCTGCAGCCAAGGATGACTTGCCGGCATGCTTTCTTTCTAATTTATATATAGCTATATATATATATATATATATTCAGATTCAAGGGTATATAAAATATGACGTGAGTTAATGCTAGCTATTAATCGGCAAGTAATCTTTGGCTGCATCTTTATCTTCTATTCACATGTTAGATCTATGATGATAATGACATCAATTAATGGCGGCAAAGACGGTCATCGCAATCACTTCATGCCAGATGCTACAGAGATCATGAAGTAAGTTCTCTCTTCACAATGTTTATCCATTCAAGTACTCTCCGATTCCTTCCACGTACGCGTACCCTATAATTGTTTGAGATTACAGTGATATTAATTTCATGTGCCTTGATAATTTTTATGCGCCGGAAATTTATTTAAATTCGCTGCAAAAGGTAAAATTAAAAACACGCCCCTTCGAAACAGCATCGACCCGAAAATTACCGTGAATAATTACTTATTGCAGCAATATTATTTTCAGCAGATAAAAAATCACCACAATAAACCTTTTTTCTTGTAGTATTTACAGGTGGAAACTCGTGTACGTAGTTTAGATTTCTGTCCCAATTCTCTCTGTATATCTTCCCCTTTCCCACTTACCACTCTCCCAACAAAATCAAATTAGTTCCCGTAGAAAAATGAAAGATTTCCTCCTCTTTCTCTCCATTTTTTTTTCTTTTTTTTTTTTGTTTTTTATTTTAGAATAAAGTTTGAGACATAGATAGATTGAGATCATGTTAGAAATATTGTAATTAGTGGATGTAAGAAAGGGCACCCATAGTGGGCACCCATTCACCTTCTCTTGGTGGTTATGAAGTGGTTCTTAAACCACTTCATGAGACTTGATGACTGGCCATTAAGGACCAGCCGGGGGTTACGCTTAGAGGGGCTATGTAGATAGCCCCTCTCCTCTTTGGAGAACATAAGCATCACAAACAAGAAATCTCTCTCTCAAATGGTTCTCTCTAGTCCCGGCATTTAGACTGTGGAATATGTCGGTGCTGTTCTGGTATTGCTACGTAGCACACTCCACCATCGATACGGGAGATTCCGAATGAACGACAATGACAACGAAGAATCTGTGGAACAATCGCACTAGATCCTAGATATTTACGATGAGGTAATATCACTTCCGCTGTGTATTTTGATCTAGTATTTCTAACATTGGTATCAGAGCAATGAATTGGTTGTTCTCGATTTATATTTGTCGTGCTCGTAGTGATTTCTTTTATGGAATATTTTTTCTATGATGTGATTTTTTATTCCAATGTTTTGTAATCACGAGCTGCCGAGGTTGTTCATTGTGGTGGTAGCGCTGTTGCACATGCAATGGCTGTTGAAAGCAACGGCACCATGTGAGAGCCACAGAATAGGCCGCAGCTAGGTCTGTATTGTCCACAACGGCGTGCAGCGTAGTATCCGGCACCCAAGCACAGAGCCTTGCGCGCCCAAAGTGGTGCTGCGCGACAAGCATCGCCGCAGCAGGTGCTGCGTCACAAGCAACGTCGTGGGTACACTGTTGGTGCAGTGCTCACCCATGCTAAACGTTGCACCGTGTTTAGCGCAGGGTCGTGCGCACCATGGAGGCGCATGCTTCTCCACAGAGGTGTTGTCCTCTGCTGCGCGCACGGTAGCACGCACCATGGTGGTGCTACGAACTCTGCTGCGCGTAGAGGAGCAGGGTTCTTCAAAACACGGTAGTAAAGCTGCTTGCTATGGATTCGGCAGCATACGTTGGTTGAGAGGGTGGCAACAGTTGAGTGTATTGCCTGGTGCATCGCGCTGCAACTGTTACTTTTGAAGCGTAGCCTACGCAGCACCGTGGTGGTGCTGCCCACCTGCACTGTGTGCAGTGCGCACCAGGTACAGCGAGGTGCTGCGCACACCAGTGAGCGGCGGAAAAAGCCTGCACAGCACATCGCACGCAGCTGTGTGACGCTGCCATGGTGCAGCACTGTACACAGTGCAACCCACTGTATGGGGGCGGCGCTGCCATGGCTTGGCGCCTCTGCCAAGACCTTCGGAGTCTTGGTTAATGGACACCCACTGCAACAGGCGACGGTTACAAGCTGCTGTTTTAATTTTTTTTTTTTTTTACGTTACATGTACTGTAACCGTTGGCTGAGTAAGGAAGATAATGAACAGTGCTCTTAAACAAGGGAAGATGAAGTTTTCTTTGTTTTGTGATGGACGGGCTTGGGCTATGGGCTTGTTGCAAATTTTTTTTTTGGTTGATATATACATCTGGGTTGCAAAATGGATTTGGGCCATTTTTTTTTTAATCAAGCTTTGGGCTTGGCCCTGTAAATTTGTTTTCTATTAAACCCATCTATTTTTTTAAAAAAAATAAAAAATAAAAAAAAATATGCAGGCCACTCGGCGATTTGGGCTTTGAGCCCAATAGGCACAAGCTTGCACAGCAACTGGGCGCCCATGTGGGTGCGGCCCATTGGCTGTCCAAAATTCAGTGGCACAAGTTTTTTTTGTGCAAAATGCTTGGGTGGTGATTTGAACCCAAGACCTCACACACAAAGACTATAAACTCAACCATTTGGGCTAGAGCCTATTATTGGTAAGTTTGCTGATTTTAGTTATTTATTCAGCATGTTATTGTGGCATAAAATTTTTTTTGAAATATTTTTTTGCATGTCATTATGGTTATTAAATACAAGCTTGCCATGATATTATTTTTGTCACATTTGTTTGGCATTTTATTTTACGTTATAAATTACCTAGATTATTATTTTTTGGTGAATAATAATTATTTGGATCAAATGTGATGTGATCATTTTTGTACATGTATTGTGATTACATGTAATTGTATGAGCTAATTTTATCACTTGTATTGTTAGACTATTTTTTTAAGAATTAGTCTTCAGTTTTTTTTAAAAATGTGATAATCTAGAGGATTAAGTAGCCCGAGTTTAATTAGTCCATACTTATGATTGGTTTAAATTGATTTCTTCAATCTAAGAAGAAATTATTTTTACATGAGACTAACTCGGTAGATTACTTATCCTAGTGGGAGTATGGTTGAGATTGATTTGGAATTAATCTCCTATACAATATGAATTTGCGCAAAAAATTAAGTTAGAAATTAATAATTAGACATTGAGGCGCAAGAGATGATTAGGAAGCTTAGCGATTTTTCGATCTTGCGACGTGTGTTAATTTTTTGCTTCTAACTTAGATTAACGCGGCAAATTTCATAGATGTGTGTGTAATGAGATGCGCATAGTTTAGTAACTCTGAGATAACCAAGAATAAAGCCTAGAGATTATTTATACGACTTAATCGTCGCATTAATCTCCTCCATGAGCAATAGTTGGAAACAAATAAAGATTATTTTGAGAGTCAGATAGTCTTAGACCATCATTATTGTAAAACCTCTAAAATGTCTAGAATAAAATTGGAAGTGCGCGTGGGACGCATGCATTACAATTTTTATAGAAGTTGATGGGATCAACTATCATATAGAGCTAAATCACTATTTTGCCTTTAAATCTTGTGGGTAATAGAAGAAATTGCGCGTTGTTTTTGTAAACGCAAAGATTAATTGCTCCTATATTTTGAGGTTGAGCATTATAATCTTAAAGCAATTTAGATTACTCACAGATAAGAACATACTCTCTAAAACTTGCTAGTATGTTTGGCGAGTAAGGATATTAAAATCTGAGTGTGCAAGCGTGTTGAGGACATTCTTGACTGGCACATTCATTTTTTTAAAGATTTTATCAGTGCACCTTTATGTGGTATTAGCATTGGTAATCTTGCTCAAGTTTTATTTCTCTTTAGCGAGAACATATAGGTTTTTGCAGATATATAAACTTTGGAGCACCCCTTGAGAGTAATACCAAGCACCTTGGAGGTTTGCATGGCAACTGTGGCAAAAGTCTGAATAATTAAGTATGACTTATCTAAACCTAAACTAAAAATTTTGCTCGTGGTGGCACTGATGCAAGATAGGTTTTAGGTTAAGATAATTTCTCGCAAAGTTTTTTCTTTTTCTCTCCTATAGTGGATTGAAGAAAATGAAAAATATTAAGTATGCAAGAAATAAAGATATATCGCTAGTTAGTAGCTAAAACGTCACATACTGCATTTGTTGCACAAAACGATATTTTTTATTAGTGCTTTTAATGCGATATTTGTGAAGTCTATACCTAATTTGATTTAAGACTTATTAAAAGTAGTGGTGTTAGTGAGAATTCCTAGAGGTTTGAAAGTTGGATGGTCACTTATTGACTCAGTGGTATTATTTCTCGGGTGGGGAAATGATATACTAGAATATGCCATAGAGGCATAGGATGATGGGTGTGAAGCTTGAGAAATTAAAAATTTTCTCGCTAATGAGATCCCTCTCATTGGTTTAGTAGAGTCAAAGAGAAAGGCAATATGAACATTTTTTTTATGTGAAAGTTCCTAAACATGCAAACTAAGGACTTTGATAATAAATATGTTGTTTCATCATATAAATGCGATCCAAATTTCTTTTATGAAAATATTTTTTTGAATTAAAATTTTTTCGAAATCGCAATCGTATGAGTTATATGATGAAAACAATTATCTCGCAATTTATTAACTTGCTGAGAATGGTGTTATAAATGAATTATGGCGCAAAGCAGTTGTTACATCACACTTGAGTTGATGTAATATGGGTTGCAGCCTTAATTTTGATTTGTCGTCCTTAGATCGAGTTTATTCGCTTTTGAGAAAGGCTGAGTGACTATTTTGTGCAAACATGAATTCTATTAAAAGTTGAAAGGATCTAAGCTTGATCATTTTTTTTTGTTGAGTCAAGAAAATTACTCGTATTTTTGGCGAGGGTGGGGAATTGTGGTTTTTTGTAACACTTATTTTTGGAAAGAACGTTTTCATCACATTTCATTCCACATTACCTTAACCATAATTTTTTTCAAAATTCTTTTTATAAGATCGCCGAAAATAGTAGGAGTAATTCAACAACTAGTAGGAGTATACCTTTGAGTTAAGGTATACCATTAGTGATAGTGACTCCCAAAATTTATAGAATATAAGGATCCTCATAAATAGCGTGGTAGTTTTATATCAATATTCTTTCGTTGTTTAGAGACTGGAAGAGAATATTTGTAATATGGCTCCGCTAAAGGTATTGAATTCACATAATAGGAATCTCAATATAGAATCTTAGATTTGCTTCACTTATATGATCCAACCTGGGGTTGTTGATCTAATTGATAAAGGAAAAGTGGAGTTGATAAAGGTATAGATCCATCTCTTGGCACTAATTGAGTTGCATTTAGATAGCTATTGATCGCATATTTATTGAAACTTTTCTTGAAGGTGTTAAATAGCTGATTCTCATAGGAGAATTAGATGGTTGGCTTTTGTGTTGTTTAGGCATGAAGTACCTTGAGCACATGATTGTTGCTAGTACTATTTTGGTACAGAAAGCGAATGAATGATGCTGGTGTTGTTTACATGCGGCCTCAACAAACCATCTATTCAAAGATATCCAATGTACCTAGTCGTTTTTTTTTTTTTTTTTGTTATTAAACGACCTATTGAATAAAATGGAATTCTTTGAACGCTGTTGACAATATTATAAAAGTGTCATTATAAGAGATATTGCGAACTGATTATCTTAGATAATTAATTGTCGCCTAATAAGAGGTTTTCCATACTATTAGGTGATGGACATGGGTTTGTGAAAAGAAGCTCAGATTTCATGTCTTGTGAGACTGTTTTTTAGGAAAACAGTTTTTAGGAGCTCTTGTTCAAAATCTATAGACAATTAATGAGATGAAAAATACTAAAGAATCTAGTTTTGCCTATATTGTTTGATGTTTCCATTATGGTTTGCTCATGGGAGTTAAAGGTTAAGTTTTTATTAGAGGGTAAATATGACTTACTTGGTTAAGTGAGTTTGTGATGCGATTGTCGTTAATAGTAACGACTAGACTATTATGATTGTCTTTGAGGGCAAAGGCCCTAATCGCTTTACCCTTAATGAAAAATAAATAATGGTTATCTCACATGTTTTTGTTGAGTACAAGAGATTTAAATGAAACATTGAAGTCGCAAATTAAGTTTGCTGAATAACATTTGTGGTCAATTTGTAGATTCTTAAAAATCGCAGTTAGACTTACTGACTAGAATCTACGTCTTATATTGTGAGTTTGACCTAAATGAGATTTGCGATGAATCATCGCTGACTTCATGATTGTGCAAATGACTTTTATATGTAAAAGTTGAGTCTCTTGGTAGGAGCATGTTTTGGAAAATTACTATACATCAGAATGCGCATGGAGAGAAATGGTCATTAAACACCACTTGAGAGTTGTGGTTTAATAATTTGTTGTTGGCCATGTGATTTCTCTGTACCTCACGGTATTGCTCATCATGCACATGATACTTATGTGTTTTATGATCATGTGGCGTGATTGGAAGCATTCTTTGATATGCACACACATTCACCATAAATTTAGGAGTTATGGTGAAAAAAAAGTATATTGACAGGCTTAGATCGGCTCACTCACATGAGCGATCGCCTTTGGCGCTATAAAGAGGTAGTGAGCAAAGATGAGACAATGTGTTACTTGGTACTTGTCCGAAAAGGGATAAGTTGGAAGGCACAAAAGATATGTCGCCTTAGTGGGAGCTAAGATGAGGTCTAAGGACCGTGCATGGTTACCCACATACCATGTAGCATGTGGTTTAGCCAGATGCGAGATCCTCTTTGGCGCTTTGGATAGCGAGCAAATGGAGGGACTCGGGTTAGGCGCTGAGATAGCGACTAGACTAAGATCTGTACGGTGAATTGAGAATAGATATACGCTCTTTCTTTGGAAAGAGAACTCCACCGTAGCATGTATTTCATACTACATGTGCTTTTACGACCAACAGTAGAGGTGAGTGAATGGTTCCCTGCTTCCTCACCGTGTGAGTCTCGTAGGTCATAATTGATGACCTTAATTTATTTATACCCTTAAGAGACATTTGACTATGTCACGAGGTTGATGTTTTAGTCTTATTTGTGTTTCATCTCTTGTTAGCTTGGTTCCTATCTTCACATGACTCTCTGGATGACCTTGCTCAAGAGTAACCAACTCTAGGGGTTCATCTACTTCTCCTTGCTTCAAAGCATCTTCGTCTCTAGTCTCCAGTTTAGTCATCATTACTTGGGGTGATGGTGGAAGGATCACACTTGCCTCCTCTCCGTCTTCTACAATACTCATCTCTCCTTGTCCTTGCCTGAGTTCTTGCACATAACACTCTCTGGCTAGGACTTGTTCGCCGCGTATTTCACCTACTCCAGCCCTTGTCTAGAGTTTCATTTTTAGATGATATGTCGAGGTGATAGCCTTTAATGCATTCAATGTAGGTCGCCCAATAATTGCATTATAAGCTGACCGATTTTTTATTACTAAGAACTCAATCATAGTAGTGGCGACATGGGGGTCTGTGCCTACATGATTGTAGTGCTCCAAACCATCCTCTTGTCGATCCCTTTAAAGTCAAAGGGAAAGCCCTACACGCAATTTCTCCCAGGAATCCATGAAGCGTCATATGGGTTTTGAAAGTTTCAAGATACTCCACAGGATCTTTGGAGACGCCATACAGATCTATCGATGGGACCTTGAGTTTTGGAGGCAGAGGCATTGCGCCATAATTTCTGCAGAGAATGGCAGATTTGTACTGTGCAACAACTGGTCGACCGAAAAGGACATTCCTACCTTTTTGGCCATCTCCTTATATTTATCCAAAGTTGTGCAAGTCGTGGTGCAGCTTCTTCGTTTCCTCATCCTCCTGGTGGGCTCTACCGACGCTCGCACTATTTGCCTCTATCTCCACCCTGTCAACCTGACTGGGTGTCGCATCCTCTCCCAATGGTCTGTTTCGTGCCTTGAGGACCTTGACTGGGATCACTCTTTAATACCAATAAATCATATAATCGTTACATACTGGATTCTTCTCTTATATAGAGCATTTGAACCGCTCTTTTGTTAAATGATAATGGATATATCTGTGATTCAAATTTAAACCAAGAGATGAGGGTTCATATCTGTAGTAAATTTGAATACCGTTTGGATTCGTGCCACCGTTGGATAGTTATCCAGTCAATAGTGGCTGTGGGCTGGATCTTCTTGATACCGAGCTGGGCTCTAGGTAGTGAAGCAGGCTTAGGGCTCGAGTAAAGGCCCAGGCCATATGAAATTTAATCGGTCGAAATGTCCTCTCCACTCCCATTAACATAGGAATAGTTGGAGTGCTTGATTGAGGGAATTTATGTGATAGATGATGACTATAGTAGTTGGATATTTAATAGGGTGTACATGAAAGCTAAGTACCCGACCCAAGAATTCGAAACGTTCCGAAGTTGTTCCAAAAATTGACGGGTCGATCGGGTCAGCACATTACTCAATTTTTTAGCAGGTAGGATTAACATATAAGAGTAGTGATAGACTAATTACAACTTATTTATAATTAATATACAGTTTTAAATATAATCATATTTTTTATTATATTTAAACCCATCAAATCAAAAATCAAAATCAAAATGAAATTTAAAATAATATTATTTTATTACATAATTATAAACAAGTTGTTATAGAATAGTAATTCTATCATTTTTCATAAAATAAAGTTACATCCTAAAACTAGCCCACTTGAACTAGGCTAAGTACCTCTCTCTCTCTCTCCACTTTGAATATTGTTTGTAAGTAGAGGTTTGTTCTTTTATAAAACGCAATAATATTCTTGCTTTCGCGCTATGATTTGTATCAATCCATGTCTTCCGATTCCTTAATTAATTACCTCTGTCGAGTAGTTTCAGCTGATGATCATATATATGTGTGTGTGTGTGTAGCATCATCTAAAGGCCTAGGTCACTAAGTTTTAACCCTACCTAAGAACTAAAATGTAGGCCGCAGAACCAGACGTTCTACTTGAGGCTGGTCAAACTTATATACAAGCTGGAAGGGGCTTTTCTCCTATCTTAGCAAGTCTAAGAAGGCAAATCAAGGGAATAAGAAGTGAAGGCCCAGTCCAGAACAAGTAGATCCTTCAGCTCGGCCCACAGGTAGACCCCCCTGAACGAGAACCTCCATGAGGGAGCTTACTGCAAGGGGATGGGACTCGCCAACCTGGAGACCCCTCGAACAATGTCCAGCCCTTGAGTACATGTCCACGTAAATGGGCGAGAAGAAATGGTGACCTTCGGTTCTCTGACACGAAGATGTCGACAGACCACCAAGGACACCAGCAGGATAAGGCAAATCGGGAAGCCATGCCGTATTAATGGCACCACTACCCAAGTTACACGTCATATCAATTACTAAATGATGTCGTCGCAGAGGCACGCTGCATTAAAGGACTCTGACAAAAGGAACAGTAAAGGACACGAACTCCATGGCGCAAACACGATCTGTCCCCCCCAGACTCCTGGTATAAATAACAAGTCTCAGGTACAAGAAATCTCTCTCTAATCACTAGACTCTCTAACTTATTTACAAACTTCCAAGAGATTTTACTGACTTTGGCATTAGAGACTCCCCGAGCCCAATGCCGCCCTCTCCCAACTGCCTTTTTCTCTATTTTCGCAGGCCCAGTTCTGAAGTCCTGGGTTGCTAGAACCTGGCCCAAAGGCGTACGAAACACGATATTAACAGTAGAGTCCAAGGATCTCCACACGGCCATCCCGAACCTATGTCGACTACAACATCTAGAAGAAGACCGCCTTCCACTTGGTGCTCCTCCTCTGCGACACGGTTACTAGAAGTAACGGCCGCCTCTCTCTTAATGGTGGAGTCCAAGCCTCCAAGCGACTCGAGCTCCTCCCCACCTGACGCAGAGCCTAACCCCCCGAGCAAATCTCGACCTCGACTTTAAAGAAACAACTGTCAGCAGTAGAATGAGCAGAAGAAGGGGAAGAGACCCTCGGAGAACGCCTCCCCACGACGGCCCGCCGGGGAATCCTGACTGCCAACTGCCAAGACTCCCCAGAGTAGGGCGTTAAGGTCGGCAATTTCTGGGAAAGCGTCACAAGCATCAGTCGGTGGGGGCGACACCACAGGAACCTCAGCCAAGGAGCCTCTCGCTGATGGGTCCAAGGGCTCCAAGGGAAAAGATCCCACTGGCACCTCCGCGCCAACAGGACAATGGGATGCTTCCTCCGACGTTACCAGGACGACAGGACATGGACCTCAAGCATAGCCAACTCCTGTCCTTCAGGAATCGAGCCCGTTGTCGACCTCAGCCCCCTCCAAGCGAGGTTTCTTCCCCTTGCCCAGTGGAGAAGGATCCCACGGTCGCTTTCATTCAAGAGTGACTCGAGGCCGGGCAAAGGTCACCCCATCGTAAAAAGGAACATGACTGAGGGGAGGTAAAGAAACCCTTAGGCTCTCCTCAGAAAGAAGGGCTTCCGAGAAGACGCTGTTGGAGTTCTTCTTCACCCACTCCCGAACGATAGTGATACACCGCAACTCGGCAGGGGTAGCCGTCGGACACACCGCCTTATCTTCTAAAACTATTCCCCAATCTGCTCAAATCAGGAACTCACGACAATTCACCTGATCCACTGGGAACTCCCATCCACGGTCGGATACGAAAAAGAACTTGGGGAACCAGTCCTTCACCTTGCGGTATCGCGACTCCAGGTTGACAAGGGCATGCATCACCCTGAAGCTACAAACGTTCCCCTTTTACTACATCACCTTATGAGTGAGGAGGAACTCACGGCCAGTGAGGTCAGTTTGCTCTGGGTCCGACTCCAGCAAAGCACATCGCCAGATAATACTGCAACAAATCAGAAGCCTCCAAGCATTCGGGTGAAGCTGAGACGGAGCTAGACCAAGGCAATCCAGTAAATCACAGACGGGGTGATTGAAAGGATGCCTTAAGCCACACGAAAACATAGAAGGAAAGGAAGCCTCAGCGTCGACGACGCCCTCGTGTGGACCAGGGACCTTGAAGATCACCGATTCCGACACTTGGTAAGTAAAGTCCAAAGAAGCCAGCATCGCCGCTTGGACATTTGAACGCCAAGTGTTGCCCCAAAAAGATGGCCCAGCATTGCCAACCTCTAAAACTTCTCCCCCACCAGAAGTTGTGGGTTGGGTGGATTTCTCAGGAGCCATTGACGAAAAAGTAGAATGTAGCAAAGAAAGAAGAAATGAGTCTAAGTTAAAATGAGGGAAAGTTAGGAGAATGAGGATTACAGTGCGGTGAAAGGAGATAAGACCATAATACATTCGCATTTATATAGGAAGAAAGCGGCGGTTAATCTCCCACGCCTCATGGCAGAAGGAAGAGGTACAAAACCTTTGAATCCCAAAAAATACACACCATGAAGCGACATGAAGGCAAAGAGCAGCCTGATATTGATGCAACTGAAAAGACACCATCAAATTTATCGGGAAATAGGACAATAAAAGTGGGAAGGGAAACAGTATCAGGATAGCCAAGCGATAAGGAACCACCTCAAACTTTGGAGCCGTGCACACGTCAACAGAGGGACCCCAACCTTGACGTCAAGGCGGGTTAAAGGTTAAGAATAGTTCCCACCGTACGAGTCCAGTGAGAATTAGCGGGATAACTGTAAGGATTTTTCTCCTGTCTTAGCGAACCTGAGAATGGAAACTAAGGGAACAAGAAGCGAAGGCCCAGCCTAGAACAAGTAGATTCTTGGGCTCAGCCCATGAGCAGACCCCCTTGGACGTAACCTCCATGAGGAAGCTTATTGTAGGGGAATGAGACTCGCCGACCTGGAGACCCCTTGAACAGTGTCCAGCCCCTGAGTACCTGTCCATGTAAAAGGGCAGGAAGTAAAGTGGACCTTCGATTCTCTGACATGGAGATATCGACGGACCACCAAGGACACCAGCAGGGTAAGCAAATCGGGGAACCATGCCGCATTAATGATACCACTACTCGAGTTACATGCCACATCAATGACGTTGTCGCACAGGCATACCGCATTAAAGGATTCTGACAGAAAGAACAGTAAAGGACACGGACTTCATAAGGGCAGACACGATCTATCCCCCCTCCATTAGACTCCTGGTATAAATAGCAAGTCCCAAGTACGAGAAACATCTCTCTGATTACTAGACTCTCTCACTTATTTACAAACTTCCAAGAGACTTTATTGACTTTGGCATCGGAGACTCCTTGGCCCCAAGGCCACCCTCTCCCAATTGCTTTCTTCTCTATTTTCATAGGCCCAGTTCTTAAGACTTAAGTTGCTGGAAGCTTATCCAAAGACATACGTAAAACGACGTTAACACAAGCATTCAACCCCATGACCGCAAAAGGGTGAATAGAGCACTCTCTATATTAATGAACTTCATTCTTTATCAGCTTGATAAAAGCTAACTTGCTTTAAACGGGTTTTCTTTTGTTTTATCGCAATTTCGATTGTCTCATGTACATGCCTTCTTTCTCTTGTCCATGTATATCTTGCCCGTCATAAGCATTGCTGTTGGATTTGGAGAAATCAAATATGTCAAAATATCATATTAAACCGTTATAGAAATTTGGTAGAGAGAGTGTACCTATAGCTATTGGAGAGAAAAACGCAACGGTCTGATCTTCCACATACAATATTCCCTCTCTGAAAAAACTCACAACAATAGGCCGATGCGTAGAGTCAATAATTAATCTGGAGTGGGAACCATAATCTATATAATACCCAAATTTTAATTTCTTCCAAAGTAAAATAATAGAATTACATTGGTCATTAATGGGTCTCTACAAATAATTGAGCTCGTACCAATTTAATGCTCATTATCTGACCAAAATCATGGACTTCTAGAAATGTATTAATAGCCCAATTATGTCACTATATCGATCCACTTAATGAGCCTTACAAACATTATCCAAATCTTATATTTCTAAGAAGTGCAGGATGCAATAAGTAGTAGGATCATATTAGAGGTAATCTTGGATGCGATAAAGACACTTATAACCCAAGTGCGCAAGTTAGCTTTATGAGTGAAAAAACGGGGGAAAACACAAGATTAGAACTCAAGTGTACGTTTCCAAGTAAGCAGT
This sequence comes from Juglans mandshurica, assembly GCA_022457165.1. Classification (NCBI taxonomy): domain Eukaryota; kingdom Viridiplantae; phylum Streptophyta; class Magnoliopsida; order Fagales; family Juglandaceae; genus Juglans; species Juglans mandshurica. Next base: position 12,286,457 of record CM039621.1, on the reverse strand, counting down.
GCATGCAGAAGATCTTTACAAGTTCGAAAACCTGCTCTCGGAATGTAGATGACAAAATACGATCGATTTACCTCGGTGGGTGGGCCGTTCATCTGAACTTCACATGCACCCCCACGACTGATGAGGCCCAATATTATTAATCAACGCACAGCCTTTTTTGTGATCGCTGGATTAACATCATGTGTACTAATGTTAAATAGACGAGTATTGGTAAAAGTGTATGGACGTGGAACGTAACAAATTTCAAATTTTAGGAGAGAATTGATCATTCTCACTAGTTAAAGGCAAGGACTGGAGGAAGTAGTAGTAGTACTCTGGTTGTGGTGGATTTGCGGGCAGGTGTTGTGGCTGACCGTGTAGGCCATAGGTTCGTGCCACGTGGGAGATTTGAGAGTTTTGGGTCAGATGAAGCATTGAAGCTCAACCACTCACACGGTTGAATTACAGACAAACAGTGAGTTGTGCAGCTATCACCACCAGTTGGGTTAGGTTCATTTCTTTTCTCTTCTTCCTTACTTGTGCTTGGTTGTTAAAGGTCACTCTTGGCTGAGGAGTTGGATATTGGTCCTTTTCTTCATAATATATGGGCTACTCAAGTCTCAAGTAACGAGAGGCTGAGGTTCCTTGTGCAATAATTGTGTAAAATTTGAAACTCTAATTCCATATTTTCTTTATCAATCAATATTATTGTATTTAGTTGAGTAATACTAAATATTATTTTAAAGTGTGAAAGTTTCGCTCACTCTCTTTAAAAAAAATAGAATTTATTATTAAAAAACATTTTTTTAATATAAGTCTCAGATTTATTTATTTATTTTTAAATAATGAGTAAAACATCAAATATCATTTATAATACTTTTTTTGCTTTTTTTTCTTTTTTAAGAGTCATAGTTGATTGCACTCCATCTCTGACTTGATCAGATGTTTAGCATTCGCCACAACTGATTACTAAGTTGTTTTCCCTCCTGTTAGTCTTTCTTTGCTTTCCCAAGTATCAAAGCTAGCTTTTGACATCTGACCCAATCTTTTATATGCATTAGCCAATCACATTCTCTAGTGATCTGGTAAGTTCCCGTTCGGGTGATGGTATCACAGCTTTTGGAAGTTGGTCTCCTACGCCGCTGTTGGTGTTTATTTGCATATCAATTCTTTCCCGGAGCATTCCATCTTTTGAAAACAAAAATGCAACTCTCTTTCCACAGCTTCCGTTCTTTGCAACCCCTGTAGCTTCTCGTTCCCCTTTTCTGACGACTCGTAACCCTTTTGGTCCAACTCTCAGAGCATCTTTCTTCTCACCTAAGTCGAAACAAAACTCTACATAAACTTCACGTGAAAAAACACCTTCTTTTCCTGGAATTCTTCTCGATTTCTCAATGGGAAGGACCGGATTGTTTGACCTTGAGAAGCATTTTGCTTTCTATGGCGCTTATCACAGCAACCCAATCAACATAGCCATCCACATGTTGTTTGTTTGGCCAATCTTCTTCACCGCTCTTCTTATTCTTTATTTCACGCCTTCCCTGTTCAACCTCCCTCACATCGAGTTTTCTCTGCTTGGGATACATATTATTCTGCTTTTGAACATTGGGTTCTTGTTAGCTTTGATCTATTCGGTGTTTTACGTCTGTTTGGATGTGAAAGCTGGGTCCTTGGCTGCTCTGTTATGCGTCATATCTTGGGTTACTAGCAGTTTTATTGCGAGTCGACTCGGGTTTTCACTCGCTTGGAAGGTACGAATTGTTATTGGTTTCTGTTCATAAATTTTCTATCGGTTTCCTTTATAGGAAAATTTTAGGTTCCTATTGGGAACCGTTTGCGGTTGCTACAGCAGATACCTTATGGGGTTCAGAATTTAGATCATCCATGGTGTTCTTCATAAGGGAGTTCTTTTTTTGTTGGTCTCTGACAATCTTTCATGGGCCACTTTTACACGTTGTCACAACACTAACTTGCTTATTTTCAAATTTTGCATAAGGTTAATGGACAATGCATGTTCAAACTTTGCAACGAAAAAAAAGCACTTTTTCATTTCCCCTTATTCTGCTGAATTTGTTTTCAATTTGAATGTTTGTATTTCTGAAAGTTAATGGGAGTTTCTGATCAGTTTTAGGATAATTTTATTATTACGAAAGAGCATGTCTTGTTGAATGATTAGTTTTGGTTCCATGTTGCTAGGGATTTCCGAGCTATATTTGATTAAAGCAAAACGAAGCTTGTATTGAGAAGTCCCACATTGCTTAGGAACAAACTCGTCCTGGGCTTTATAAGGACTTACCCAACTCCTCCTATCAGGTCTTTTATGGGGAGAAATAGGTGTTTCTATATGGTATCAGAACAGGTTAACTTATGACTGATGATGGGCTCTTACAACCTACCCACGATGATGGTACTGGAAATACCAGCCCACACGTGGAGGTGTATTGAGAAATCCCACATGGCTTAGGAACAAACTCATCCTGAGCTTTATAAGGAGTTACCTCACTCCTCCTATTAGGCATTTTATGGGGAGAAATGAGTGTTTCTATAGCTTGCACCTTATTTTCTTTGTTGCTTCTGTTATTTTATCTGCGGCCTTATTATATCATATGCTGAGATGATTGCTCTGACTGCTTTTACTAAACTGTCATATTCGCATTAGATTAGTAATCAAGACTTTGCCCTACTGGAAACGTTTCTTCTCTGCCTCTTTAACTCTGCTTGTTAAAAGAGAGCCCCTGTTTATTTTGGTTCACTAAAGGGCCTTTTTAGTAGGAATTTTGTAATCAATATTAGGTAAAAACTACAAGATGAATTAGTGAAAAATATGGGGGCATTCATTTTTAGATTTGTTGACTTCTTTGTCTTTCTCTGTTCATTGGTATATTATAATCATAATATAAACATAATAACTCTAAAGACACCTTGGAATCTTGCACTTGTGTTTCGATTAGTTGACACTCTGCCCCCATCATGACATGGATCAAAACAAATGGCTTGTTCTTGATGTCATAAGGTTGTTTGATGAATTAGAAATCGCATCACACTTACTTCTCGGTATAGTTTTTTCGCACTGCAAGCATTGCAAGGTTAAGCATGAGAACCTGGGCTTTATAAGGAGTTACCTCACTCCTCCTATCAGGCATTTTATGGGGAGAAATGACTGTTTCTATAGCTTGCACCTTATTTTCTTTGTTGCTTCTGTTATTTTATCTGCGGCCTTATTATATCATATGCTGAGATGATTGCTCTGACTGCTTTTACTAAACTGTCATATTCGCATTAGATTAGTGATCAAGACTTTGCCCTACTGGAAACGTTACTTCTCTGCCTCTTTAACTCTGCTTGTTAAAAGAGAGCCCCCTGTTTATTTTGGTTCACTAAAGGGCCTTTTTAGTAGGAATTTTGTAATCAATATTAGGTAAAAACTACAAGATGAATTAGTGAAAAATATGGGGGCATTCATTTTTAGATTTGTTGACTTCTTTGTCTTTCTCTGTTCATTGGTATATTATAATCATAATATAAACATAATAACTCTAAAGACACCTTGGAATCTTGCACTTGTGTTTCGATTAGTTGACACTCTGCCCCCATCATGACATGGCTCAAAACAAATGGCTTGTTCTTGATGTCATAAGGTTGTTTGATGAATTAGAAATCGCATCACACTTACTTCTCGGTATAGTTTTTTCGCACTGCAAGCATTGCAAGGTTAAGCATGAGAACCTGGGCTTTATAAGGAGTTACCTCACTCCTCCTATCAGGCATTTTATGGGGAGAAATGACTGTTTCTATAGCTTGCACCTTATTTTCTTTGTTGCTTCTGTTATTTTATCTGCGGCCTTATTATATCCTATGCTGAGATGATTGCTCTGACTGCTTTTACTAAACTGTCATATTCGCATTAGATTAGTGATCAAGACTTTGCCCTACTGGAAACGTTACTTCTCTGCCTCTTTAACTCTGCTTGTTAAAAGAGAGCCCCCTGTTTATTTTGGTTCACTAAAGGGCCTTTTTAGTAGGAATTTTGTAATCAATATTAGGTAAAAACTACAAGATGAATTAGTGAAAAATATGGGGGCATTCATTTTTAGATTTGTTGACTTCTTTGTCTTTCTCTGTTCATTGGTATATTATAATCATAATATAAACATAATAACTCTAAAGACACCTTCTTGGAATCTTGCGCTTGTGTTTCAATTAGTTGACACTCTGCCCCCATCATGACATGGCTCAAAACAAATGGCTTGTTCTCGATGTCATAAGGTTGTTTGATGAATTAGAAATCGCATCACACTTACTTCTCGGTATAGTTTTTTCGCACTGCAAGCATTGCAAGGTTAAGCATGAGAAGTTGGACTTGAGTTTACTCCATAAAGGCCCTTGGTCTCTGTTTGATATAGTTGAGTGAAAGAGGTAGATGTGTGAAACTCACAGAGCATATGGGGGCTTTTATCTATCTAGGTTTGGAAGTCGGAGAAGTTTTCTTCTTACATTGCATTTGCTTCTGTTTCTCTGGAAGAAAGTTTTTGGACTGCACTAACACCAGCTTTCTATACTTCCAAGTTTTTCTTGTTACTACTTTGAGCGATCTACTACTTCTTGATAATCTTCATTACATGGGGGATCTTTGTTTTATCTCATTTATGTTCTAACACTACAAACCTATCTTCAGGTTGTTTTGGTGGCTCAGCTACTGTGTTGGACTGGACAATTTATTGGCCATGGTATTTTTGAGGTAACTAATTTGGAAAATGATACACTTACAATTCTTTTATACAATTTTGTTGTTCATGACATGGTTAATGACTTGTCATATGTATAAACACCTTAAACTCAATCGTGTTCTACAGAAACGAGCACCAGCTCTTTTGGACAACCTTGTTCAAGCCTTTATAATGGCTCCTTTCTTTGTGTTGCTGGAGGTATTTTTTTTAATGTAACTTCAGTTTATTTTCCCGATCCATTATCCTCTCTGATATAGGACTGTTATATATCTCTGCCTTTTTCATTCCCTCAGGCACTTCAGAACTTCTTCGGTTATGAGCCATACCCAGGTTTTCAGGCAATAGTGCATGCAAAGATAGAAGCTAAAATTGATGAATGGAAAGACGAGAAGCAGAAATTAATTCATTAGCTTGTGCTAGTGTTTTTCTGTCATGACATCTCCCTTCGCTTTAGTTTCCAGGAAAAAAGGAACCATAAATACTTTCATACTTGTATGCATATAATATAACATTATGACTTATAAGCATCAGATCAGGTTGGATTTGTGATTTTTTCTTTTTTGGATAGCTTCAGATATAAGCTATGAAAGAGTGCATGAATTTATAGCTTTCGCCGAGTCTCCCACCGTTTATTTATCTTCCTCCTCATTGCCCTCAACACCCTTGGGTACCAAAAAAGCAAAGTAGCCCCTCTAAGATCATGCTCTTTTATTTTGTAGGTCTTCAATCAGGTACACCAGAGTACTTATTTTGATGGATATTACAAGCTAACCTTCATTATCCCCACTATGGCACACTGTCCCATTTGTCTTCATTTTTTTTTTTTTTTTCATTTTCTTTTGGGTGGGAGGGGGATTGTTTTCAAAATCTTAACAATCTATTGAGCCTTTGGGTTACAATCTCATATCATTTGGGTGACACAGAGTTGATCACATTTGAAGCTTATTATTACATAACGTCACTTGGATCAAATGGGAGGTGCGCCTGGACATTTAACCGCATAATCATTGTCATATATATACATAAAACATACTGATGAGACATAGACATAGGTAGGCAGAGCACGTCTTAGGAACGTCTCGCTAGGGTAAGCTTCAAGCCATGAGCCATTGATAGTATTGTCATCATCCTGTACTTCACTGGATGACCTGGCACCAAACTGAATTTGTAAAACCTACACAAAATGGCCAGAGCCATCTTCATTTGAAGGTATGCTGAGTCCTTCCCAAGGCATATCCTTGGCCCAGCCTGCATGTCATTAAAAGAAATAACACAAAACATGAACCGCTGTAATGTCCCGTGAAGTGTTTATTCTGGTATGAAGCTTTAGAACTTCAGAAGGTAAATCATCGGGGTAGTGACTTTATAGCCAAAGTTTGATCTATTATAGGGTTTCTCAGAAAATACCCAAAAATGATTCCTTGCTAGAGACTGCTTCATAGACTTACCTGAAATGCAGTGAACTTGAATGGGGTTGCATTTTGGAAGAATCCATCTTTGAGCCATCTTTCAGGTTTGAATGAAGCTGCATCAGGGCCCCAATTGTACTCCATTCTACCCATTGAGTAGGGAACATAAGTCACCATGCCTCCTGCTTTTACTTTCGTCCCGTCTGGCAGGACATCATCCTCCAAGATGCCCTTGGGGTCCTATAATCGGACAATGTTCATTCGGTGAGTTGGCTCTTAAAATGAGCTTTAGAGAGCATGTTAATTAGGGAAAAGTTTTAAGAACTTGTGAGAACTCTAAAAAGACAAACTTTGAGGTGTGTTTTGCAATGGGTTTTGTGAAAGTAGAGTATGAAAATTGAGAAGTCGTTTGGATAAAAGTTTTTGAAGATGAAAATATTCCATTCCTGGCATGCTTTTGTACCAAAGGCATATTTGGAGTGGTCCTAGTTGTACATCGAAAATTGCTTTTACTTTGGATTTGTTCCCAACTCCTTAGCACACTCCAAATGGTAATCATTTTAAATGCGGAAGAGTTGCAGGTTTTAAAAGCAATGTCCTACCCAAATGCCCAAGTCGTATGTCATGCAGTGATTCCTGTTCAAAGATGAAAGACTGGTATTTAAACCTTTTTACTTTTCCCCTATTATAGTCATGGCATGCAACAACATGGATTGGGGCAAAACCTGAGGGACTGCCGGGTATAGCCGAAGTGTCTCCGTGATCACTGCATGCAGGTAATATGACTTTCCCAGCGAATCATAATTCAAGAGGCTTGCAAATTGCATTACCCTCTGATTAAATGATTCAGAGTCCTCAATATCATACTGAATCAATGACACATTCTCTTCTTTTGCTTGATCTTCTTCCAATGTTCTGAGCTCCGAGTAAAGCTTGTTAGCTACATCGGCATGTGTCATTATCATGTATATAGCCCATGAGAGAGTAGTTGCTGTTGTGTCACGACCAGCAATCACAAAGTTCAGGACAACATCTCTGAGATATTTGTCTGTTGAGTTTTCCGAGTCTTCACTCAGCTCGATAAATCTTGACAGTATATCATGCTTGATCTGAGAGTTTCGTTGTGTGAAAAAAAAAAAAAAAAGGTTTTTTAACAGCCAATATGTATCTTCTAATAATGCTGGACAGCTAGAGAAAAGTGCTTTCGAAATAACAGAGTTTCTGCTTTATTACCTTGTTATTTCCGCCAGTCGCTCGAGCTTCTTCTATCTCAGCTTTCCTTCTTCGAATAACCGAGTAGGTGAAATCATCGATGATTTTAATGCTCTTATCAAGTAAAGCTTCTGAGCCCACGTTCAGAAATTTCTTTATTTTCCACAGAGGGTCAATGAAACGAAGTGTCACAATGATATTTGCAGTGTCAAAAGCCTGAGCAAAGCGATTGTCTGGCAGACTAGGAGCTAGAGTTCCAATTTCTACACCAAATCCCACCTTGCATATAGAGTCCAAAGTCATCCTCATCAACAACTCCTAGAAAAGGAAATGAAATTTGAATTCTTTATTTAGACAAGGCACTAGTTTCCAGAGGGGTTTCTGAAAACTATAAAGTAACGAATTTAATAGATCTACAGGACTTTAAAGAGGTTTTGAAGTGACCTGCATGTCTACTTCTTGGTTGTGGAAAGAAGCTTGACTTAGGATATTGGACAGCTTCAGACTATACTCTCTGAAGACTAGAGTGCTGAAATCCCTCAAGTTCTTGGATGCAAATTCAAAGCTTGCAGTCTTCCTCTGTTTCCTCCAATGCTCACCATCTGCATTGAAAATCCCATCTCCTAGCAGCACTTCCATATATGAATGATACACTTCACCCTTCAGTCAGAATTGTTCTCTCTCGTCAAAGACATAAAACATAGAAGATAGACAGGACATATGTAGGCTCAAACTTTATAAATCCCAACATATGCATGCCACTTACACTATTGTGAACGCAGAAGATCATATCAATAATAATATGTGAAACTTTCAAGTGAATATTGCTATCTTTTACCTTTGGATAATTTGCAAAGTTGGTTTTAAGGACATGTTCCACATTAGCAGGATCGGCAATATAAGTGTATGTAGTGAATGGCATCGGCACCACCACAGTTTTCGACTCAGAAAGGTAATTGACAAGCCAGTCGTGCATTCTGTCATAGTTCATGAACTGCTCGATTGCTGCCCCCACAAGTGGCCATGTTTTTGGACCTCTCTTCTTCCTTTGGCTCCATACGTGGATAAAGATCCAAGACAAAACCATGCAAGCAAGCATCATTGCTATTCCAATGTTGCATCCATCTGAGGAAGAACGATTCGTTTCTTCCCCCATATCTGATGAAAAATGAAGGTTAACAAAAGAAGATCTGTGTTACAGGGAAATTAAGCCTAGATGGGGTTGTTTCTTATAAAGAGTATGATAGAGATCATTGAAGTAGTGGTTAAAATGTAGGTAAGTGGTGAGGCTTGTAAATTAGCAATAAAATAGCCATACTCCGTCAGCAATCTTTGTATGTATGAGGATGCTGTGAATAAAAAATTGTTTCACCTTCTTTGTGTCATTAACCTAACTCGCCCTAAGCATGATTATTGAAAGATGCAGTGGGAACAAGTGAACAACATAGGGAGGGAGGGAGAGAGAGAGAGCTTCATGTGGCTTAACATGTACATGGAAATTAAATTTTTGACGAGTCTATTTTTATTGAGAAAATATATTTACAATCGTGATTTGTGCAACCGTCACGCAATCGTTTTGAAAAAAGTTAATAAAACATGAGATCTACATGAAAAAAATTAATTTTTTAATAGTGGACCCCACTCTTTTTCAAAACGATTACGCGGCGTTTACACATTTTACGGTTGTATGTAGAATTACTCTTATTTATTTACCTATACAAGTAGTACACATTATACATGTAGAGATCATGTGTATAATGTATTTATGTAGATTAAGCCCTTTATGGAAAAGTCTAACATCTTTACTCTTACTCGAACTTATATATTTGATAATAAATAGATTTCGCAATCCAAACATGATCTTTTATACCATATGACATGAGGCTTGGTCTCCAAATGGGAAAACTAGATTTGAAGTACTCCCATCTCCTGAATTAAAAAAAAAAAAAAAACATGATCTATAATTAAAAACAATATCAATAGTCAACTAATATATGCGTAGATTCCCCGCCATGAAGATTACTTTTATATAATTCATTAATAACTAGAATATTCTTCAAAAGAGTAGATTCCTTCACCACACTCACGTACGTTCCCTTTGTATTTATCAATATATGCGTTTATAGACAGTCGATTCTAAGGCCGCAAATAGAAACAGCAGATGAATGACAGTGACAAAGGTTGACAATTGTCATATCTTGGGTAGGTTGGTTTTGAATGGCTAGCTAGAGATTAGAAAGATTAAAGAACCACCTCTTCCATAATGAGACGTACGCTCTTATTATAAACTCATTCATATGGAATTCCACCTTCCCATGGGACCAGTGCATTGAGAGGTACGTACTATATATGAATTATAAATCATTAATATTACGTATAAATCTCAAATAGATAAGTTTCGTATAGATATTTTATAAAAATTATTTGTCAATGTAAATATATTAAGGTCCGAAGAAGTGGTGTCTTAGGATTATAATATATTTAAGATTATTAGAGTCGAAATGTCTTCATCACTCCCAACGATATTTGATATATGAGCAGCATGCAGCATGCAGCATGCGTGCACTGAAGTTCTTAACAGATGATCATCCAAACAAGAAGTTGCTTTCCACGCAGTTATTTTGACCATCCAATATGCCAGCTAGCTAGCTCCTTAGGCTGCGCGCATTCATCCTTTCGGATAAGTAACGTACACTTTAATATATAGCCAATGGAGCAAGGAATTCATGAGGAATTTTTTAGTTTGAATTTGAAAAGATTCCCGATTATTTGTCCAAAAGTATTGGGTGCCATATCCTATTTCACAAGAAAATCATGAATACGACTGATCAATCAAGATATTTTAAGAGGTGTTTGACAACTACTTAGCTAGGGAACTACATGATCTATACTATAATAAATAGTATGATAGGTTTTCTTATTTGTCGTACGTGTGTTTATAAAATTATGAGGGAAAAAAAGTGAATTTAATTGTATCCTTGAATTTTTAGAAATTTTTCACTTTATACCACAATCTCTCATTTTTATTCTGATCGATCGTTAAGATGGATGAAAACTATATGAAATTGGCTCATCCAACTATATGAAATTGTAGGAAATGGATTGCATCTTTTTAGTAATTTGAAATTCGACAATTTTAATAGCTTGAAGTGCACTGTAAAGAAAGAAAAATAATATTTATAATCTTAGAATGTACAAGCCTCACGTACTCCTTTTGAAAAAAAGTGATTAATTCTAAAATTCACATTAAAAAAAAATTATTTCTTTAATGATAAAACCTACTTTTTAAAATATATATATATATACACGTAGAACTTACACGCCTTGAAATTATATCTATCATTACACAATAATCGGTCGATAAGTGAAAAATAACATATATAATCATTTTATGACAGTTGTTGAAAGGACGCATGAAAAAATTATGTCCACACTCTTTGAATAGTACTCGATGCTCCTTATCATATATGTAATGGTAAAAGGACCAATTTTTATTTGCTTAGCGGTCAAAGCCATGCATATCATACACCGGATTCACAACTAATATAGGCTGGCTAAAGCTGCTATCCTGATTCACGGGTTTGTTTGGATTGAGAGATCATTTTATTTCATCTCATCATTACAACTTTCTCAAATTTCTACACAAAATATAATAAACTATTTAACTTTTTCAAATCCTAAAATAATAATAATATTAAAAAATAATATTCTAACAATATACTATTCAACTTTCAACTTTTATCTAAAAGCATCTTATCTCATCACACTATCCAAACCAGCACATCGTCAATTCCCTGAATCCATGAATGGGTATTGGTACGGTATTTCACCAAGCTTTGGTTTTTCAACATCGTCAATTCCGGCATTGCCAACGGTGTAGTGGAAATCAAAGGTCGTATTGTATGAATTATTGTCATACAAAAGTTGGGAAATTGGACTCAAGTATTCCATATCCAATAGATGACTAATGGAACAGATCCTTGGAAATGTTGATATATGTTGCTCACTTGAATCATTGCCAAATGTTACTAAATCATCCATTTGAGCAGGCTGGAAGTCTTCCACTTTCTGCTCCAAAAGATCTTTGGCCAGATTCCTCTTCTTATAGATCCTACATAGGACCCAATCATCCAACTGAAATAAACAAAAACAAAAACAAACCCAAACAAAGATCATATTAACCGAAGAACCTGACCAAATTCTTGAAAACTGAACATGCAAACAGAAGCGGGAGGCTTACTCTCATGGTTCCCTTATGCTGATTAGGTAGTTTACGAGGGTTATTTAAGCGATATTCATGCATAATCCAATCAGTCTTCACACCCTTTGGCGGCCTGCCATTGTAAAACACAAGAGCTTTCTTCACCCCAACATAATCAGATCCACTATGGATAGCCTTATCCGTGCCTGTGGCTTTCCAGTACCCAGACACTGCTGCTCTATTCGGCCGCATCCCATTTGGGTATTTCCGATCACGCGGGCTAAAGAAGTACCACTCGTTTTCTCCAAACAATGCTTTCTCTGCATTGCACAATTTTTAAGTTACACATGTATGATCGATTTTAAGTCAATATCAGACAAACAGGCATGCATGCAAGTTATTGCGACTTTTAATCAAACACTTACCGGGCAATTGCCATGGATCAAACTTGTAAATATCAACCTCAGGGATGATTGATACAGGGCATGGCCTTGACATTGCTTGATTACGAAGGTAATACACGATCAGTTCCTCGTCAGTTGGGTGGAACCTAAAACCGGGAGGAAGGTCAGAGCTGCTGGCTTTGCCCTCCATTAATCCACTTCTGCAAAAACAAGTTAATACGAGAAACAGTGAAAATTCCAAGGCTTGGAATGGTAATATTTATGCTTTTCTTGGCCGACAAATGGGAAGTAAGACACAGGATTTTGAAAGAAACGCAGAAGCGTTTGAAATGTTCATAGGTAGATGGCTGCTCGTTTTATTTGCGACGTATTTTTGTCGTTATTGTGCCGTTCCGTGATTTTGATTGGTTGTTTCTTTGACCATCATTCCTCGTTAGCTATACTCTCGCGAGTACACAAAATAGATTATTAGTATTTTAGTGCATGGGTGGCTTTACAGCCAACGCTAGAGCTCGCTAGGCTCTGTTAGTATATTTTAATATATATATATATATATATATAAATATATATATTTTTTACACGTATTTTTTTAATATTTTTTAATATTTTTTTAAAAAATAAAAAATTTACAACATCATTAAAAATATTTCTTTAGCCATTAAATAAAAAGAATTAAAAATAAAAATTCAAGCGGATGCTCTCAGTGAGAAGAGGAGCATTTTCCTTTAGTAGATTGATAAGTGATTGCGATTTTTATTATTATTTTAAACACTTTTCAATGAATCCAAAACATAATAAATAATTTAGTTACAAAATGATTATATATAAATAAATTTATAAAATAACATGATTTGATGTGATATATTAAATTTTAAAATTATTTTTATTATTAACGGATCATATAAAATTATGTCAAATTATTTATTTATTTTTAGAATTTTATATATTATACTCTTATTTCATTTTCATTCCGAGATGACGTTGACAAAAAAAAAATATCTCTCAAGAATGGTAAAAGTGTTATATGTTATATGGTTGGTAAGATGAAAGTAAAATAATGATAGATTTTATTCCATTGCTTTAAAATATCTGTATCTTGTGTGGCAAGACTATTTAGATGGAATTTATTCATAAGAATTTATCGTTTAGTTTCTTTTGTCATGTTTTGAGATCAAGAGTCTTCCTAGCCTCTGATCACAAAGTGGTATCTAGCTAAAAGGTGAAGGCATATATGTTCGATTCTCTATCCATTTTAATATATTTGTTCTATTCTAATAGAAAGTGACATGCTTATTTAATTACTTATACGCCAAGTCTCGTATAAAATACATAGAACATATGCTCGATCCATGAAATAATAAATATCATATGCAATCATCTAATTAAATCCATATGCCTTGTTTTTTGTTACATATAGACTCTAAATAGTAACGCATGATAGAATAAATTAAAATTCTAAAGCATATTTGAACAAGTATAAGATATAAAGTGGAACTATTAAATTAGTGGAGATCAGATCTTCTATATATATAGTATATGCTGAATATATAGGACACACTCTATCTAGTTGTACAAATTTGACGTAATATCACGGTCAACTAGTTTATATTCGAAGGCAGTCGGTCGAGAGAAATATTAAAAAAAAATTAACATATAATAAACTTATAATTCTATTTTAAATTAAGAATAATTATTTAAAATTGAGACTATTTTAATAAATTAGTATAATTATATCCGTTAATTGTAAAATAATTTTAAAAAAAAATTGTAGTTATGGCATTAACTAAATTGATTGAGGGAATTAGGTTCTTTATTATTATTTGTTTCAGATTTTTTTATAATTAAATAAAGATAGATATTATGTTAAACGTTTTCTTAATATTAAATATTGCATATGAAAAAAAAATATTAAATATTGCGTAAGATATTAAATTTATCGATTTTATTATAATAAAATTAGATACTTGTAAGAAGGAAAAAGCTACCGTGCCCATGAGTATATACCATTGAAGTTGCCTCTTGATGTTGCCTTCCCATGTGGCGGCCACGTCACCGATTTACTTAAAAAATAAAAAATCAAAATACAGAATCAGTGACGTGTACCAACCTCTTATCCTTTCCCTCGCCTTAAAATATGATGGGTCGAGAAGAGAGTACACTACTTTCCATTACTCGAAGTTGAGTGGGTGGTTTTTTTAACTATTTCTGGAACAGTAGAGTCTTGGGCTTGGGGGCTTCTTGAACGAATTGGTCCGTAGATGTCGGCATCAGGTTCCCTTAAGGAGATGACGCGTGTCCTTCCGAAACATAGGCTAGGATAAGAATGAGGGAGATGTAGGTCAAGGTTCTTTGTGGCTCTTATCTTGCTATGTCGCCACCACAGTTCCTTTATTGGAGCAGATCGCGAACCATTTGATTTTGACAGGAATTTAAGTTAAAAGGAAAATTATAATTTTAGATTTTTTTAAAAATTATTTTATATTTTTAACTCAATTTCAAGATAATTATATAAAATAAAAAAAAAATTTAGTTGTAAGCGATTTTGCACACTAATACATACACTCATTCAATATGATTGGTCAGAAAGTAGACTTTATTGAAAACAGTGGTAATTTAAATTTAAAATATGAAGATAATAATATTAGTACGCAGATTAGTATGCAAACTTACTTGTATATAGCAAAACTCAATTAAAAATAATATAATGAATATTTTAACATTTTGAAATCATATTTGCCACGTGGCATTATTGTATTATTTCTTTCTTTTTTTTTCTAATTTTGTAAACTACTGATATTCTGAAATTTAAACAGTCAATTCAATCTAAACAGCCGTCTTTACATTAGTGTGCGTGCAGTAGACTAGTTAGCTTTTTGTCCTTTTCGATGAAGTTGTTGTGGCGACTGCTGATGGGTCTCTCTTTACTGCTAAAGAGAGAGAGGGAACAAGCCAACAACGTGTTTGGATTTTGTTAAGTAAGCTTTTTTATACGATTGACCAGGCATTGTTCGGAAGTTGAGATTATCTCAATTCATTATTATAATTTTTTTAAATTTTAATATAAAATATAATAAATAATTTAATTTTTTCAAATCCTAAAATAATAATAATAAATAATAATATTCTAATAATATTTTATCATCTCAACTCAACTCACTTCAACATCTAAACTCACCCTAACAATCTATTCACAACTTTTAAACAACTTTAAATAAAACAATATATTTTATTAGATGAATAATGTTAGAGTCGTCGCTGATACGCTGGCTTTTAGTATGTATTTTTTTATATATATATTTTTTAATTTTATATATATATTTTTAATAATTTTAAATATTTTAAAAAAATTCATAATGTCATTAAAAAATATTTCTTTAATTACGAAGTAAACATGATTAAGGAAATAATTTTTAATAATTTTTTTTACTTTATGATTAAATAA
Organism: Juglans mandshurica; assembly: GCA_022457165.1. Classification (NCBI taxonomy): domain Eukaryota; kingdom Viridiplantae; phylum Streptophyta; class Magnoliopsida; order Fagales; family Juglandaceae; genus Juglans; species Juglans mandshurica. Next base: position 12,271,083 of record CM039621.1, on the reverse strand, counting down.
GTATTTTTTAACAATGTTCTAAATTTATTTTATTTTTTTTTAATATTTAAAAATATTAAAAAAAAAATCTGTAAAAAACAATTGAAAAAAATACATTAAAAAATATACATTAGAGTCAGCGATAGCTTTCAACAGTGAATCCAGCAATACTCTTTACTAGATTTAATCACATCAAAACAAAAGTGAAAGTGAAAATAAAATTTTAAAAAATATTATTCTATTACATAATTGTATACAGAAAGTCTATCATTTTTCCTACAAAGGAGGAATTGCACAAAGTTACAGCTTTTGTACAATATGCTTGTGAGACTTTTAAATACTCATGGTTGGTTGGTTGGTATGGCTCCACTTCATTATTTTGAACGGACCCACTTTCTCTGACTCATCATTCTTTTAGTGAACAACTCAAAAGAAGGCCAAATAAAATACCTAGATTCCACACGTAATGGGTCTTCACGAAACTATACACTCTCAAAGGAGTTGAATATTCTGTTATGGGTGCTGGTGAATATTCGACGACTAGGAGTTGTAATCGATCCGATTCGATCCGGTTTTGGATAAAATTTAGGACCGGTTTTCCTGTTTGCATTTACACCCCTATCGACGACCACAATTTTCAATTTCTTATTTTTTCTTGTTAGACATTACAGTGTGCTAACTCCCCGACTTTAAAGAAAGCAGTAATATAGAGATAAAAATAGATTGGTTTCACGTATTATCTCAATTAATCTCATCTCATCTCAATATTCAAACACCATTTAAATACAAATACTTTTCAATTTTTAATTTTTTCTTTTAATTATTATTTAATCATTACAACTTTTCCAAACTTTCAAACAAAACATAAAAAAAAAAAAAAATCAACTTTTTCAAATTTTAAAATAAATATAATCTTTAAAAATAATATTTTTATTTTATAATATTTGTATTCAACTTTTTTTTTTCTTTTTTTCCAAAATCTCATAAAACATTTTATCTCAAATATTATGTTTCCGCTGTTTGTTTCTCTCATGTGCAAGTGGAAATGCATTATTTTCCGTTACTTGCTTCTCCCCCTAGGCCACTGTGATGATTTTTTGAATATGAATTTTCAAGATAATTTCTCTATATATATATAATATTAAAATTTTAACTACGATTTCCAATTTTGTAACACTTGCTAGTTCAATGAATACAATAGAATATACGCCAGAGGGAAAATTCCTATTAGTTTTCCAACTAACAAAAATTTATAAGTAAAATAAATAAAGAATATCCACTAGAATTAAAATAAAAGATTTACAAGAATAAATGACAATTAGAACTAAAATAAATAAACAGTTCAAAATCAATATTTTAATAAAACAGTAAAATATTTGTTGAGCCTGTTATTTGATGTTGTTGAAAAGTGGCTAGCTAAATTTGTAAAAGTGAATTTCTTAGTCAAATTTTGGTCAAAGTTTGTTGAGCACACTACTAATGCTCTCATAAACTATCTAATTATTATTCACAGATATTTCAACTCATCTTATCTGTATAATCAAAAGAGGTCTTAGACTTGACGCAGTCACGCTGGCAGCAAATATAAAAGATTCGCGGTAGAAAATCTTTTGGGTTGGCACGTAAGAGCACTAGCATAGGTGTAGGCAAACACCAATACTGATTACGTCCAAAGAATAATGCGGTAGTTGTAGCACAACTTTGGGGTGTCGATTCCACTGAAAGACAAATTAAAAGAATTGTAGAAGGAACAAATAAACTAAAAATATATATTAAATGATTAATGGAGAACAAAGATTAATTTTAAATGTAAATTAAAGTGAAGCAAAGTGACTAACGGAAAAATTACTCAAGTTTGACAAACAGTAAAGCGTCGGGAATCCCTTGCATAAATCTGGTATTTTAATTATTCTTAATTAATTGAATAACTCAATTGGGAACGCAATTCCCAAAATTCTCAATCGGAAGATATAAATTTATAAACCAAGATTAAACCAAATGTAACCCTTTGAAAAATTATTCACTACTTTTAAAAAACGTAAATTATTATAATATTGAGAAAAGCCAACGACGACAATATACTCAGGAAGCGATATTGCAGCAAAGAATTAAATCAATATAGATAAATAATTGATCCAAACATAATTAAAGAGCTAATTCATTCAATAGAAGAAGCATGACTGAATCCATAAATAGAATAAATTATATGATTATTCGGAGAAGAAAACATCAACAATAAATTGAGAATGATAAAACAAAAGAGTTTTAGTAATTGAAAATCAAATACATAAATTAAAAATAAATTAAAAATATCATCTAATGTGCAAGTTCATCCCTAGCCCTACTTGAAAATTTAGTTACCCATAAATATAATGGACGACAAAAATAAATGGCAGCCATGGAAATTAATTTCGTCTCCCTCTTCAAAACTGAGCCGTCTCCCTTTTATCAACTCTCAATTTCATGTTAATGAAATGCTTATATATGGTATGAAAGAAACCCTAATGTCTTTCATATTCTCGCATACAAAATCGTCTAAATTTTAAGACTCAACTTCGTAGCTACATATTCACTTCAGGAGTTTGAATTTGGAAATTCTTATTAGAGATAACTTTGTAACCCTTTAAGATAGCTTTCCAACGCATCAAGAATCTCATTAATCTGATATTTGAGCGGAAAGTTATGATCAAAATACTAAAGTATGTACAGGCTGTGTCTTCTAGCGAATTTCGAACTGACTTTTTCTCTTGATCCGAATTACTCTCAAACTCCATCATTATCCTCATTTGAAGAGTCCTACACTCGTTGAAAATTCTTTAGTTGTTCCAATGTCTTGCCCACTTGAAAGTCTTTTGAATTTGACTAGGTTTGGACTTTTTTTTTTTATAGACTTTAAAATTAAATATAAAAATCTGCTCAAGAGTATTCCAAAATAAATAGAAATTCAATTCAAGAATACACATTAATTCCTATTATTTATATTCACATTTTAACATTTTAGTCTAATAATAGGGTATTTAGAGTACACTTTCGCGCACTCGTCACACCCCCAACTTACTCATTGCTAGTCCCTAGCAATTTTCATTCCACATTGGATTGGAGCTCAAAAGATTGCACTTTTGTTGTCGCATAAAAGAAGAGGCCGCAATGAAATGGGAACCTGGAGGTCACGAAGAAGATGGGTGAGCCAAATGATTTCGGTGGCAGTGAAAGCAAGGGCATGATACTTAGATTCACAGCTAGAACGGGAGATAGTTGGCTGCTTCTTGGCACTCCAGGAAACCAAAATATTGCCAGGATAAATATAATAACCAGAAGTAGAACAACGAGTATCAACCATCAGGGCATCCGGCCCAATCGGCATCAGAGTAGGCAATGAGAGCACCAGGAGAGGCGAACAGACGAAATGTTAAGCTAAAATGAAGTGTCCCTTTAACATAGCAGAGGATGCGCTTAATAGCAAGAAAGTGATCTTCAATGGAAGCATGCAAAAATTGACTAACAGAGTTGACAGCATGAGCAATATCTGCACATGTGATAGTTAAGTATTGAAGTGCACCAACAAGAGATCTGTATAGAGTGGGATCTGAAAATAGAGGACCATCGGCGGACAGATGCTGAGAAATAACCATGTGAGTGTGAACAAGCTTACTATCAAGTAACTAAGCTCAAGTAAGAATATCTCGTGCATATTTCAGCTGGCTGATGAAGAGACCATCAATAGTGGATGAAGCTTCAAGACCAATGAAGTAACTAAGATGACCCAAGTCTTTAGTAGCAAACTCAAAATTGAGTTTACAAGTGAAGTTGTCAAGAAGTGATGAGTTGTTGCCTGTAATAATGATGTTGCCAACATAAAGAAGCAAGTAAATAATATCAAACTTCTTATGAAAGACAAAAAGAGATGTATCAGCACGGCTGCAAGAAAAACCAAGATGGATTAAAAAAGAGCTGAAACACTGAAACTAGGAACGGGGGGCTTGCTTGAGACCATAGAGTGTTTTCTTCAACTGACAGACATGATCGGGGTAACGAGGATCAATGTACCCAGGAGGTTGTTCCATATAAACATGTTTAGTGAGATAACCTATGAGAAACACATTCTTGACGTCAAGTTGGCAAAGAGGTCGTTTGTGTGTCACGGCAAGAGAGAGCACAACATGGACAGTGGCAGCCTTGATTAAAAGATTGAAAGTATTAGTGTAGTCAAGACCAGGTACCTGTGTATAGCCCTTGGTAACAAGGCGAGTTTTGAGACGCTCAATGGATCCATCAGACAAGTATTTGGTCCAAAAAACCCATTTGGAGCCCATAATGTTGGTGTTGGCGGGTCGATGGACCAAAGTCTAGGTACAATTATTTTTCAGTGCTTGAACTTCTTCATCCATGGCTGCTAGTTAAGTAGGATTCTTAGCAGCGAATTTTAAACCTTTAGGCTCAATTGATGCAAGAAGAGCAGGAAGAAGACCAGAGGAGCCCAAGAAACTAAGATTCGTTAGATGATGAGTCTTGAAAATACTAGCTTTGGCTCTTGTGAGCATAGGGTGAGAGCCCAACGAAAATACTACAATAAGAGTGGAATCAGCAGAATGGGAATCTACACTGGTCTCAGAAGGAGGCGGACTAGGAGCCGTGTGCTGCAAAGAGGGACCTGCAAGGGAATCGGGGGCCTGCAATGACTCATTGACTGGACCAGTAGAAATAACACACAGGCTAGACCCAGATTGAGTAATGCGTGGGAAACGAGTTTCAGAGGAAGAGAGAGGCGGGTATGTATGGGGAAGACTGGGTTCTAGGAAATTGGAGAATTGAAGTGAGGATACTGGCTGAGCTTGTGAGGTATCAAGGGAAGGAAAATGAGTTTCATCAAATTGAGTGTTTCTAGTGATGTATAGCCTAGAGGTGGTGGGATCAATGCAATGAAACCTTTTGTAAGAGGGATTGTAACCCAAAACAATGTAAGGAATACTGCGAGGGGAAAGTTTGTTAGGCATATAATTACGTAAATAAGGATAAACACGGTAACCAAAAGGATGAAAACACGGTTACCATACTAATTCTAAAAAGATGATTTACCTCCAAAAAGTGATGTGGGCAAACGGTTGATGATGTGACCTGCAGTGCTGAAGACGTCAACTCAAAAATGAGGAGAAATGTGGGAATGGAAAAGAAAGGTCAATCCTGTCTTAGTCACATGGCGGTGTTTTCTTTGTGCGCTACCATTTTGAGCCGGTGTGTATGGACATGAGAGCTTGTGGTGAACTCCAGAATTACGAAGATGAGCTTTGAAGCAATTACTAGTAAACTCACCACCTCCGTCACTTTAGAAAACTTTGATACGAGCATAATTTTGATTTTCCATAAACTTGTGAAATTGAAGAAAAATATCATAAAAATCAGATTTCAATTTCGAAGGGTAGAGCCACGTGAAGCATAAATAGTCATCAATAAATAGAACATAGTAGGCAAAACCCAAATTTGATTTGATGGGGGAAGGGCCCCATATATCGCAATGAATCAGATCTAACATATTAGACGACCTATGTTCATTACGAAAATAAGGCAAACGATGACTTTTCGCAATTTAACATGTGCTATACAATGCAGGAGAGGGCAACAAATTGACATGTCCAAGTTGTGCATGCCATAAATCATATGAAGCATGAAGAGATTTATTTTTAAGGACAGAAATAAAAGCAGAATTGCCTCGCCCTAGCACATATAAGCCTCCATCACGTTTTCCGGTTGCCATCGCCCTTCCTGTTTTGCGATTCTAAACAGTAAACAAATTATTAGTAAATGTAACAGATAAAAGAAAATCAGATGTTAATTTACTAATTGACAACAAATTTTTGGTGAGATGGGGAACAACTAGGACATCTAAGAGATGGATATTCGGGGTAGGAGAAATTATACCGGTATGGGTAATGGGTAGAGACGCATCATTCCCGACAATTAAACAATCCTTACCTATGTAATTAGTTGATTGATCCAATTGATAGGGGTTCGTTGTCATATGGGCCGAAGTCCCAGTGTCCATAAACCAATCCGAGGCCACATCTTTAGAGAGAGCATGAACTCGTGAAAGCCTCAGTGAGTTGAGCAGAAAGCTCACATCAAGCATAATGCTGGCAGCACCGATCGGCGTTGTGGCTGTCCATCCTGCAGATTTGGCATCGTGGAGGACGATGCCCTTGACCAGAGTTGGAACGTCCTTGTTCGTGGCTGTAAGAACTGCTGCCATGGCCTCTGTTGCGACCTTGCTGGTTGCGAGAGGAGCCACCACGGTTAGAGAAGTTTTTGGTGGCAGTAAACGCCGCAGTAGGGGAAGCAGAATAGTCTAGAGATTTTTAAAAAATCTCAAAACTCTCTACTTTAGAGATCAAGTCCACAAATTAGGGGGAGGGGTTAGGACCATTTGAAAGGTGGAGAAGCTCGAGAAATCAAACCCTAGGCCGCGGAGGAACTAGTGCAACTTATCAGTGCCATCAATGGGCAGACCAATCGCATGGAGTTGGTCATAGAGAGCCTTGAAGGCTCTGGCATACGTAGCAACAGACGGAGCTGCGCTTCATCAACTAGAGATCATCCTTAAGATAGAGTTTGCGGGCTTTGGAGCGGTGGTTGAATGTGTTCTCCAAGGTGAGCCAGACCTCACGGGAGGTGGAGAGGCCAACGGTTTCAGTCGTGGCTTCCTTGGTGAGGGAGGAGAGCAATAGGCTAAGGAGACGTTGGTCCGTGGCTTTCCACGCCAAGTGTTTGTCATTTGGAGTCTGAGAGTCGACAGGTTCAAAATGTGGCGATGGCATAAGGGTGCCATCAACATAACCCAACAATTCTTGGCTCTCAAGAAGGGGAAGAAGTTGGCTTTTCCATAGAAGATGGTTGGAGGATGAAAGCTTGATGGTTACCATGTGAATCATGGTGTTGAAAGGAAGAAGGGTGGGGGAGGAATCTAAAGCCATTGGGATCGAGGGATGTTAATCCAGGTAGGCATTGATACCATAAGAATGTTTGATAAAAACCACCACACCTTTAGAGTGGTGAATATGTTTCATTTATAAAATTTATAGATTGTATAGATTGAATACATATCAATGGTAATTACAATAGAAATGGAAAGATTATGCAATATTTAAATGAGAATAACCTTCTATAATTATAGGTCAACTATGTCACATATGGGAAGACGTTGATTGATGAGAGATATCCTCAACACACTCCAATGGCTTGCAATTCCAGCAAGAAGTTCAAATGAAAAGAGAGATATAAACTAGGTAACTTCCATAACAAGTTAACAACTCCTAAGCTCTCAGCAGATTGTTCAGAAGCAGTTCAAGGAAAAGTAAGGAAAGCAAAGCAATGCAATTAAGCATTAGAGAGAATGCTAGCTTTTGATCAGTTTTCACACAGACAACTACCTCAAATCAAACTCTTGGTCAAGTGGGAGATATATATACATATAAAAATAAAATTGACATTTGACAGCAACCACTTTCATGTGTACAGTAAAACATCTCTGAGACTTCAGAATCAAGGCAATTAATCAGCATCTAGCAAGCTCAGCAAAAATGTATGATTATATGTCTAGAACCCGGCAAAATAAATACCAAACAGTTTACAAAGAACATGTGTTATATATGTTATCATGAATAAGCTAAGTCTTGCGTAAAAACATTATAATAAAAATTATAGAAGATGTTGATGTTCATAACGATAGCTTAATGACAGAAAAATTGTTGAGAATCTAATCACAGCAATGTTTCAGCCAACCCAATCCAACCAAATTATATTAGTTATACCCAACCTACAACCACAAACATGAACAAGAAATCAAATAAGTTATACCCAAAACAGAAGCACAATCATTATTTTAATGCAATTAACTATTTCACACAAATGGAAAAAAAAAAAAAATAAAAGATCATCATAAAATACTTAATTAATCATGCAATTAAAGAACACCTTGTCTATTTTTTTCTCATTACTTTATGTTCTATAATTTATTTTCTCAAATAATCTACTTGCAAGTGGGCGTTGTTTGGTCTATAAAATGGGCTAATAATACCCTGCAAAACCTCTACAGAATATCACTTTTTTTTTTTTTTTTTTTTTTTTTTTTTTAATTTAATGCAAAATTTATTGTTCTTGATGTTTGAGACTCATGTCTCCTATAGTCAATGAAATCCTCCTTTCTGGGTTTATGGTAAACTCCACCCTTCGGCGCAAAAAACCCACTTGGGTCAGTCCTTTGTTGTGTTCCTCTTTCTGTAAGGTTGTGTTTGGATGTTGAAGTGAGTTGAGTTGAGTTGAGTTGAGTTGAGTTGTGATAATAAAATATTGTTAGAATATTATTTTTTAATATTATTATTATTTTGAGATTTGAAAAAATTGAATTGTTTATTATATTTTGTGTTGGAATTTGAAAAAGTTGTAATGATGAGTTGAGATGAGTTTGAGATCCAAACTAAATGTCTGGTTGGGTATTTGTCCAACCTGCAGTTAAGTTCAACCTGACTTTATTCGGTTGGACAGATCAGATCTTATGGAACGATTGGGTTATGGGCTTAATTTGCACAGGCTTAATTTACACCACTTAAATAGTAAGATTCAAATAAAAAATTTAAAATTTAAAATTTATATTTAAAATCAAATTATGGCAGGTGAATATTTTATTAGATCTGAAAATAAAAATTTTCTTGTCCTTTTAAGGGCTAAGTTGTATACAACTCAAGGGATGGATCGTGTATTCATTACTCAAGGTTTCGTTTGTTTTTAAAGATGAGATAAGATAAATTAAGATTAAAATTAAAAATTTAAATAAAATATTATTATAATTTATTTTTTAATATTATTTTTATTTTAGAATTTGAAAAAGTTAAATTTTTTATTTTATTTTGTGTGAAAATTTAAAAAAATTATAATGATGAGACGAGACTTGTGTTTTAATCTTTAAAGCAAACCTGACATTAGATGTGCTCGTCAATTTGGGCTGGTTGAGAGCCCAACCAGCCAGGGTCAAGCCCGCGAAACCTGAGTAGTGATATTACGCAAACGAGCATTAGGATTAGGGGTTTTCTCGTCTCTGAGTCTTTCGGAGCCATCGCTCTGTGTTAGGGTTTTCGACTGCGCGAGTGCACAAAAGTTTCTCAATCGCTCGTAAGTCCTTCCACCCTCATCACTCTCCGTTAGGTCTCTCTCTCTCTCTCTCTCTCTCTCTCTCTCTCTCTCTGTGGGTACGGTATTTCCTCCAATTTGTCTCACAAATTTTGGAATGTCAACGAAAAAAGAAAAAATTCCACATAAAAAAACTTTCTCCACTGCTTCAATTTTGTTTCTTTGAGGTTAAGATAATTAAAAATATATGATATTCTTTTATCTAATATCGTTTCGGTGATATGTTTTATGTGCAGATTAATTTATTTGTAATATACATATCGCTGTATGTGAAAGAACATGTATTCCTCTAGAGGTAGCAATGCGTACGGGCAGCAATCGTACGCCGGGCAATCCACATACGGCGCAAATGTAAGTTTTTTTATTTGTTAATCTGAATAAAGATATGAACTTTGACTCTGGATTTGGTTTAGATTGCGAAGAATGCGTAGTATCTCATTTTATTATATGCACGGTGTTTTACTCTACCAGTGCCTGTGTGTACTCCTAAAAAAGAATGTATCTTTACTTGTTGGAATTAATATAAACCGAAATAAGGGCATATATTGCACCTCGTTCGAGAAACCATGAGGATGTTCTTTTACCGTCCTTAAGACACATGCCTTGTTCGTGTTGAGTGTGGGCTTGAGGCTTGTTGATATATTGGGGTTCTCATCTGTCCGTATTCATTTTATTTGGTAGCTGGGAGCTGCTTATTCTGCCAGTTCTGTTGGAAACCCTGATGGGGCCTCGCAACAGTCATTGGCTTCTCGGCATTCATCAATGTTAGCTGGTTCTCAGGAGACTGATGTTGGCGGGTACAGAGCTCATCCTCCAGCTGCAACTCACTATGGGGGGCAGTATAGCTCTGTGTATGGGGCGGCTGCTTTAAGTAGTGCTCAGCAGGTCAGTTGATTACATTTTTCAAAGTTCTTTCCTTGTCTTGTTATTTATGAACTATCTTATCCCTGCTCAACCAAACGTCATCCTGACCATTTTCTTGCAGTTGCACTGTGTAATCTAATAATTATTCTTTCAAGGGGTGTGCAATATGTGTTATATTACCTGTCTCATAACTTTCATCGCCAATTTAATGATGGTCAGATTAACATTCAATGTGATAAAGATGCTAATGTCTTGCAACCTTGATACCCCATATAGTTCTTATTTACTATTTATCTTAGGATCTCGTATTACATTAATGGGGACCTGTTTACAACTTGTATTTATTTCCTGTCAAGTATGCTCCCAAGCCACAGACTATATACATGGTAGTGCTCTTGGAAAGTTTGGTTGCTTGGATCCAACCTCAAGTGTTGATTGCATGTGTTGTTTCAACTTAGCCATATTTGTTTGTGGCTGTTCCCTCATCTAATTCTTGGCCTTTATTAGCTGTTAAGTTTGAGTGAATCATCTGCGCCATATAAATATAAGCAGATCTTTTCTCTGTATAGGTTCCTGCAACGAATGTGAAAGGTGCTGGACCATCCATTTTGGAAAGTCGTGGGAGCTATTCTTCAGTTAGACCAGATTCACCTAAATTTGCATCGAGTGACTATGTCTCATCCTCAGGCCATGGATATAGTCACAAAGGTGATCAATTTTATGCAGAGAAGGTTCCTGATTATGCTGGAATAGACAGACGGCAATATGGTGATCGACAAAGTACTTATCTAGGGAGGGACTTACAAAGTGAACCAACTGGACGATATGCTGATTCTCTTGGTCGTAGTCATCAAAATCAGGTATGGCTGTTTCATTATTTCTTGACAAGTTTGTTATGTTCTATTAATAAAATATACTTGTTATTGAAATTGCTTGTATTTGTTTTTTTGTATTGATGATAATATTTGTCTTTTTTGCTAATAAAAATTAATATTGGTCTTATTATCTAATTTTCCAGAATGATATGTATGATCGCATTGATCAGGCATTGCTTCGACAAGAACAATTGTTAAAAGCTCAATCGCTGCAATCTGCTTCTTTGGATGGGACTGCAAGGTACTTTAGCTTTTCATCGATAGATAGTGACTGTATGATGTTTTAAAATGAACCTTCATTTTCTCATAGCAACTATAATTACTTATGGACCATATGCTTGTCTATATAACTAAGGGCAAAGGTCATCTTTGACTTAGTTTAATGAAGTGGTTTTCCTCTCAATGGTGTCGTCTATGCATACTTATGTTGGATGGTAATATATTCCTTACAACTCTAAGTAGCCCAACATTTCTGGCAGACAAGCAGATTATCTTGCAGCAAGGGGTACCACTAGTCGTCATCCCACCCAAGATCTTCTTTCTTATGGAGGAAGAATGGATGCTGATCCTCGCAGTTTATCAATGCTTAGTGCTTCTTCATATAGTGGACAACAAGCTCCATCAATATTGGGAGCAGCTCCGCGTAGAAATATGGATGATCTCATGTATACACAAAGTTCTTCAAATCCTGGTTATGGAGTGAGCCTACCTCCTGGTAGGGACTATGCCACCGGAAAGGGGCTTCATGGCACGTCTCTCGAATTGGATTATCCAAGTAGCACGTTGTCACGTGGTGGTCCTACAAGGATTGACGATCACAAGGATGATAAGGCTGGTTATCTTCGGGAGTTTGAGCTAAGGGAGGAGGAGCGGCGTAGGGAACATTTGCGTGAGAGAGAGAGGGATAGAGAAAGGGAGAAGGAACGGGAACGAGAACGAGAACGGGAAAGAGACCGTGAAAGGCGTATCTTGGAACGACGGGAGAAGGAGAGAGATCGAGAGCGCAAACGTGGACTTGAAACCAAGCATAATCGAACTCCACCAAGAGTATCTAGGGACCGGCGTGGTTCCTCTTTGGCGAAGGAGGGGAAATCGTTGCGACGGAATTCTCCTCATCGTGATGCTTTGCATAGGTCGATCTTCATGTTTTATTTGCGTCCTCTAGTTCTGAATGTATAGCTGCTTGTCCATCTTGCAGCCCTTTTAACTAACTTGGTGTTCTCTTATGCTGAAGGCATCATTCACCTGTTAAAGAAAAAAGGAGAGAATATGTCTGCAAGGTAAAGAAACCAGTAAAGAGAAAGAAATTGAATGATATTCAGAATATTTCTCAAGGATCTGCTGTTTTTCCTGTGGGGATGTGGAGTTGAGGGCTTCATAGGATTCAATTTTTGCTTATTGCTATAGCTGTTAGTTGGGGCTTTATCTTTGCGAATGGATCTCTCATCTTTTGCTCTGGGTTGAAGCTTTTACTCCCTAGGGTTATTCTGTCTTGATCCTTCCTCCCGTATCGCCATCAATTTGGGGCCCTCTTCTTTCTTCAATATTCCCCCCCTGTTGGTATTTTGGCACTAACTGGGAATATCTATGCCTGAGATTTATTGTTTGCTCTATTTCATCAATTTCCATAGCTACTCCTCATTCTTACAATACATCTCCCTTCTCATTATTTCGCGCTCTGTTTGGTACATCAGATTGGTTTCATATGTCCTCTTTATGGAGAAACAGTTGCTGAACTTTAGCTTCTCTAGGATTCATGGCCTGGCCTTGACCTTGTTTTGGATCTAGTAGGTTTATGAATAGGATTTATATTGATCTTAGTTGTTCGTGTATTTTTATCGATCACTGTTGCAAGTAAGTTCACTGATCTTCTTCAGAGAAGTGAATGAATTTTAGAGTCATGAGATAATTTTATGAAAATTTTGGACTATGTATTTGTTATTTGCTGCTTTGTTAGTCTGCACCCTGAAAGGTGCATGGATTTTATTCCCTTTAGTAATCGATGATGCATACTTGCAGGTTTCCTCTTCCAGTTTGGTAGATGTGGAGAGGGATTATTTGTCTATAGATAAAAGATATCCTAGACTCTTTGTGTCCCCAGAATTTTCCAAGGTGTGTCTTTGTTATTTATTTTCAAGGAGATATCTTACTTAGTTGATTCTCTGGCTTAATGTGGCATTTTAATTGTTTAGGCTGTTGTGAACTGGCCAAAGGAGAATCTTACACTTCCAATCCATTCACCCGTCAGGTGCCAGTCTTTGATTCTGTTGCTTCAGTGGTTTTCAAAGTTTTACTTATGCTATGATATGCATTCATGCCATTAACCTTTTGTGGCAAATGACAATTTTGTAGCTTTTAACAGTTTTAGTGAAATTACCTATAAAAAAATAGTTTTAGTGAAACAATCTATGATACGTTCTTCTTAGAGCTTGGTTCAGTTGCTGGAAAAAAAGAAGATAAAAAAGATGAAATCCAAATCTCAGAAATAACCTGTACTTACTAGTCTTGTGATTTCCGACATCCTCTGTTTTTCTATTTCTACTACTCAAAATTAAAAGGATGGTCATTATTTTACTCATTTATTTAAAGAAGGGAGATATAAGTAGAAGTAATTGTTTAATAACTTGTTGAGTGGAGCAGTTTTGAGCATGATTTTGTTGAAGAAGAAAGGCCAACCGAGCTGAAAGGTTCGTCTGCTGAGCTTTTGGCTGAAGAAACCACAAAATCTGGAAATACGGTGTGGAGTGCAAAGGTAATTCATTTTTTATTTAAAATAATTAAGTTAAATAAGCAGCGTAGTGATGGTGTTAACAAATTTTTCCATGGTGTCGAAGTAATTTTTTTTTTCAGTAAGTAAAATTTTTATTAATGAGAACTGGGCATAGCCCAAGTACATGGGACGTATACAAGAGCAGCAACTAGGCCTGATTGGCTGGGGAAGACTTGAGCACTTATTTGTATATTGTATGAGCAAGTTTTAAGTCCACGAATAATCGTACCTTTTGTTTCTCACTCTTAGGGATGAAGTCTTTACTACTTGCTGGAGATTGAAAACTGTGTTTAAATAATAAGAAATCTTAGTGATTGCTGCTTTATGATAAAAAGTTAAAGCATGGTTTGCTACACAGTAAATTGATCTGTAGGATAGCATCATGCCGACGTTTCTTAGTCAGGCTGTCATGGGCTCTATTGCAGAGAGTTTCCATGAATAAAATGGATGCTTTCCCAGCTATTAAATGGAAGATTTGCAAAAAAGGATTTTTCCTATGAATTGTTTTGGTCTAAGTAACACGTACAGGTCACATAACAACAGTAAATCTTGCTTTGACCAGCGGGTATGGATTTTTTGGTTTGTTTGAGCACTTGTTTGGATGAAATTCTCTTATCAACAAATGTTTGGATGAAATTATATGGTGGAACTGACAAGAAAAATGGAGTATGTTGACATGGCGCACATGTTAGGTTTTTCATGTTCAAACCACACGTGTAGGAGATATCATAGGAAGAGGGATGAGGCTATGAGGGTACCCTCGTCATAGGACAAGTTGCTGGGGTTTGGAACAACCATAGAATCTTTGTGAGAGAGATGCTGGTTCTTTGAAGTTCAATTTGTATTTTTCTTTTTTTTGGTCTTTTTTCCTCTATAGATCAAATAGGACTGTGTCTTGTGTATGTAGGTATATACTATCAATTGTACTCACTGGATTAACTGGTAAAAACAACTTTCCCTCAATGCAGAGTATCTCAAAACCTAGTACCCTTTTGATATAGGAGAGGCTACCTTACATTTATGTGTACCCATAAAAAAAAGCATTCTAAATTTTGACCAAGCAGTCTCCTTTAAAGGGACAAAAGAAATCCAATTAAGCTATTTACATGTATAAATCCTTGTAAAAAATAATATATAACTACTTAGAAAAAATGAAACATCTGTGTACATGGGCTATGCGTATTTTTCATTCATATAAATGAAACTTACTTCTTACTTGTCAAAAAGAAAAAAAAAAATGAAACATAAACTTACCCCATTGTACTATGATCTAACTTAAGCTGTGCATTGCATACTAGTTGCCAGTCTGCGGAGGATAATATTACCGCTTTGATCTGTTTGGACTTCTAGGTGTTCTGCAGATAATACTATTGTTTTGATCTGTTTGGACTTCTAGGTGTTTTGTTGCAATTGATATATCCAAGGATGGAGTGGGCTGTCTTTACATGTTGCAGAGTTTTTCAGTTGATTTGTTTTACCATGATGGAACCATTATTAATGTGTTAATATATTAGATATTTATTTCACTCCTAGGCGTTGCTTTTGTATATGACCCGTGTATTTGGGCTTTTGCCTATTCTTATGATCAATAAAATTTTATTTACCGATAAAAAAAAAAATTCCAACCTTGCGGGATAGTGAATTTTATCAAGTTTGTTGTGCTTGAGTAAGGTTTCTTTGTCTCCTTGGTTCAGATGATTTTGATGAGTGGACTTAGCAAGAATGCCATGGAGGAGCTGTCATCTGAAAAAATTTATGATAATCGCATTCCCCATATTTGCAATATCATTAGGTTTGCTGTGCTTAGAAAGGAAAAGTCTTTGATGGCAATTGGTGGTCCATGGAATTCTGCTGATGGTGGCGATCCATCAGTTGATGACACCTCATTAGTTCGAACAGCCCTTAGGTTTGTATTCTCTGTTAGTTTTTTGAATCGGGATATCAATAATTACTTTTTTTTTTTTTTACTTAACGTAATTGTTTCTGTTTTGCAGACATGCAAAAAATATTACTCCACTTGATTTGCAGAACTGCTGCCATTGGAATCGTTTTCTTGAGGTAGGATTTGCTTTTAATGATTGTTACATTTAAAGAACCTCTTCAGTTACATTCGAGTTTTTTGATAATGGTGTTCCTAGTCCTTGTGGCTTTTATAGCGAATTTATCATGCCTTTTGGGTTGTTTATGGATGACATTGAATGAAATTCCTGCAAGACTTCTGGTTTGTATATGAGCCATTTTCCTTTTTGAAATATTAGGCTTGTGAATCAGGAGATGGGTTGGTTGTGATTTAAGCTGCCTTGTTATGTTTCAACAGCATGAAGCCTATCTGTAACTGTGATGTGCCAAAAACTGTATTTTCATTTCAAACATGATAGTTTGAATAAATATTCTTACTCTATTCCTCTGTTTTGGCTGTGTTATTAGGACCATAAATATTAGTGATTTAATTTAACCTTTGATATAGCCCCTTTGAGGCTTCTTGGTTTCATTAAATAGGTGGTGTTCAGTGTAATCTTTTTAATCGTTGGAAGCTAACTTCTTCGCAGGTATTTTATTTTGTTTTGTTTTGTTTGGTTGCATCTCACTCATTATATGCCCTACATACAAACTACATAATTGTTTCCACGAATGGGGCATATAAATTATTGGCTAAGTCCATGCACAGTGATTTATTAAATGTGACTAATATCATCCAATTTAACATCCTATTCTGACCCAAGAAAGATTAGTTGTCACGAGTCATTGGTTGGACGTGTGTTCAAGAATGAAGTTGTAGTTTGAGGGGGTTTTTGTGTTATTTACCCAGGGAAGATTAGCAACAAAAGAAGAGATCTAAATTTGTCCTGGCTGCCATTTAATGTCTATCTATTTAAAATTTTTATGGCAGAGAACAGTTATGATATATCTATCATAAATATGAGTAATACTATCCTTTCACCATCTAATTTAACTTTCCAATTTGACCCAGTGTCAACTCATAACAAAAACTTGATTTACAGGTGAGTTGTCATGAATCAAAGTTTTGGATGTGCATTTGAGAATTGACATGGTAGTTTGAGGTTGATTTTTGCTATTTACCGGTCTTTTTGTTATAGCGAATATGAGATGGATGCAAATAAATTCTGTTCTTAGACTCTTGATTTCCTGGGTTGTACTGGGATATTTTCTGTCTTTAATTGCTTGCACATGCTTCTTGGATTGGGATCTAGTTTTCAATTCTTCTTGGCCATGCAGATACACTACGACAGATTCGGAAGTGATGGACTGTTTAGCCATAAGGAGGTGACTGTATTGTTTGTTCCAGATTTGTCCGAATGTCTCCCCTCATTGGACGCATGGAAAGACCAATGGTTTACCCACAAAAAGGCTGTTGCTGAGAGAGAGCGGCAACTTACATTGAAAAAAGAGGTCTATAGTTATATTATTTGGAACTGTGGTTTTGTCAGTTTTTTTTATTAGTAAAAATTTATTAATGCCAATAGGCGTAGCCAAGTACACTGGATGTATACAAGAGAAAACCTAGTTGGGGTGCAAAAAAAAAAAAGAAAAAAGGATAAACCCATCTAGGAAAATGAACCTAACGAAGCCCTATGGTTTTGTCAGTTTTCCTAATGCCAGTGTTTTTCAATATATACACACATATTTTGATAGTTTTTTTCATTATATGTATAGTTCATATTCAAGCAGAAACAAGAACTCAATACGTGCTTGCAGAAAGCATTGTTATTCATGTGCTTCGAGTATGATGCTTGATATTTTTCAATTCTAGAAAACATTTTTGAATAAAAAACCATTTTCAACTTTCAAGTCTGTAGCTCTACCTGGATGTGCAGCAATCAAACTTGAAGAACTTGATGTGGCATGCATGGTATGACATTAGTGCAAAAGTGGTTTTGTTGAAATATGTCTGGACTTAACATTATTGAACTGACCTCATCCACGGGTTGCCTTTTATTCATCCTTCTTATGGAGCCAGTGTTCAAGTTTTGGCAACCATGTCTTGTCTTGGAAATTTATGGGCATTTGCTTATTTTGTACTCCAACCCTCTACCATGGGAAATCTTTGAATTTGTTGACTTTTTTTTTTTTTTGATAAGTGATCTTTGAATTTGTTGACTTCCTCACTAACATAATGGTATGTTGTTTCAGAGGTCTAGAGAGAAGAAAGATGGGATCAAAGGTAACTTATAGCTGTTGTGCATGGCTCGCTCGCTCTCTCTCTCTCATGAATGTCATCATGATCATTTTTTTCTTTGTGGTCTTAATTTAGATAAGGAAAAGGATTCCACAAAAGATCTCAAAAAGGATTCCACAAATCTGAAGATGTCTACATCCTCTGGACAATCAGAAGATGTTGACAAAAAGGATAAAGATGTCAACGATGTGAAAGGGATCACAGTTGAAGAAAAGGTTGGTGGAAATGACAAAAGACTTGAGAAAAAAGGTGGGACTGAAACAGGTAAGGAAAACATGACAGTGGAGAAGAAGGAACGAGGAGAATCTGTTAGTGCTCAGACAAGTGGTGTTGTGAAGCCTGCGAAGAAGAAGATTATAAAGAAGATTGTCAAACAGAAGGTTGTTGATAAGACAGCTCATGATAGTGCCAGCAAACAAAATGACAGCCCGGAGGAGAAGAATAATGGAGATAAGAATGCCAACTCAGAGATTCCTAATCTACCGGATGAATCTTCAGGTGCTCCTGCTGGGGTTAAAACATTTGTTAGAAAAAAGGTGATAAGAAAGGTTCCAGTAGTAAAAACTACTCGGAATGAAGATATTGAAGACAAACCAAAGGATAATTCAGATCCATGCACTGCTGCGGTTGTGCAACGTACTGCTGTAAAAACAACTGTGAAGAAAAAAATAATTAAGAGGGTGGCTAAAAGAAAGGTCGAAGGTTTGGAATCGGGTGACAGGATTGCTGACACTAAGAAAGATGTGGACAGAGATGAGATTGAGGTAGTTGTGGCAATTGATGAAACAGAAAATATGGTGGGGCAAGCGGCAGATGCAGACAATCAGGTCAGTGAGATCAAAAGGTCAGAAAAGAAAATGGTTCCGAGGACCAATACTAAAACTCTTATCACAAAGATGCAAGATGATACTGTTGATCCAAGCAAAACAGAAATAAAGACTGACAAGGATGATAAGGATGAAAAAAGAACGGGTGAGAAAAGTGGCCAGGGGATCAAAGTGGAGATTGAGGTTGACAAGCAGAAAATTTCACTGAAGGACGACCATAGTAGCAAGGATGGAAAATCAAAAGATGGGGAGAAATCCAAAGATGAGAGAGAAAAAAAAGACAACGATGGAAAAGATGAGTCTAGAAGCAAATCAAAAAACGAATTGAAAGAAAAGAGGAAGCCTGAAGAACCTCCTCGACACCCTGGATTGATATTACAGACAAAATGTGGCAAGGATTCAAAAGTAGGTTGATGATAGCCTATACTGTATTCTGTAAATGAATTTTCATTCTAATTTTTCACCTTATCTAATATATATTTTATGTGCCCTGTGTCTGATTATGGATCTTCCGTTACAGCTTCGTTCAGTGTCACTTTCTCTGGATTCAGTCTTGGATTATACTGACAAGGACATTGATGAATCATCATTTGAGGTTTGCCTAGTGTTTGGTTCTTTTGATGTGGTTCCTTAGATCAAGATTATAGCTTGTTGCTCCCCCCTTACTGTATTTTTTCTTTCTTGCAGTTGTCATTATTTGCTGAATCGTTGTATGAAATGCTTCAGTATCAGATGGGTTGTCGTCTTTTAACATTTTTCCAGGTTGGTTTAGACAATCAACATATACTCGATTCCTATACTGAGACATCTTCATTTACTTGCATTTTCTATTTGTACAGAAACTACGCATAAAATTTGTGGCAAAAAGAAATCAACGTAAGAGGCAGCGGGATGAAGCCCATGAGAAGAAAAGGGACAAAAAATCACCAGCAAAGCGACTGAGGACTAATGAGCTCCATGTGAAAGATAGTACTGAAATAGATGGTGTAGCTCATCCAGATGCTAATAAAACCAAGGCTGAGGAGGATAAATTTGTTGATCATGTTGATGAGTTGAAAATGGAAGATGAAACAGATGGTGATGAAGATCCAGAGGAAGATCCTGAAGAATATGAAGAAATGGAGTCAAGTATGCAACACGAGTCATCTTATGTGAATAACGAAGAAGTGGGGCAGACCGACCTGAGTGCTGAGCCTGAAAAGGTGTCTGGAATGGAAACTGACAAAGCAGAGGAAACTCCCAAGGAGAAACCGAAAGCTGCAGAGACAAAGCCCAAGTCTGGTGAGGAAATGCGTAAAAGGAAAGATGGAGGGACAGAGACTTCTTCTGTGAAGGAGGTTGCTGTTGACAAAGAACTATTGCAGGTCTTTTCGGGAACCTTTTGCTTGCTTTATTTATTTTCTGAAATTATTTAGCGTGTTGGGTTAGATTCTCTCATAATCATTTTATTAATGTTATTTCTCAAATCTGAAACAGGCTTTTAGGTTTTTTGACCGGAATCGAGTTGGCTACATTAGGGTAATTTTTTTTTATTCATTTCTTTAAACAGCATATCATGATCTGTATGATAAGGAGATTCTGTTGTGTTCAGGTTGAAGATATGAGGTTGATCATCCACAACTTGGGGAAGTTCCTCTCGCACAGGGATGTCAAGGTCGGAATGTGCAATTCAATTAATGTTTCATTGCCTCTTTGTACTTCTATTCTTTTTGAGCGTGCCCTGCCCTTTTCTTTTGTTCTTATGTATCTAATGTTTAATTTTCTCCCACATCAGGAACTTGTGCAAAGTGCATTGCTAGAGAGCAACACCGGTAGGGATGACCGCATCCTCTACAATAAGCTGGTGCGAATGTTCGACACTTGAGATTGGAAAGGTCTTTTGATTTTCTTCATTCTTCAAATCGAACTTGGCTTATTAATTGCTTACTTTTCTAGCCTACCGGGCTTTTGGTTTCTACAATTGGGTTCTCGTTTTGTTTCTAATTTCTGCTAAAACTATTCAAGTAAACGCATTGTTTTGTACTGCTTTTCGATAAAAATGAGGAAGATGACTGATTTGCAAGTTTTCGAATGGTGTAGCAAATATATAAGGCATCACTGTTACCAATCTTGCTCGCTGCTGGTACATTAATCTACCTATGCTTACCTTGTGGGTGCAATGCAATTGTGGGTGCTTATTTAACTTGCAATTATTTCTAATCTCCCAACCATTGTCTTTTTATTTAAACTATCACCACATCATACTGCCCCATTTGTCTCTCCATGTTCCTAGCTATGAGAGCGGGGTTTGGTCTCGTCTGTTTAAGCAAGATGTACTAGAACACATCCCAAATATCATATCTTGTCAGAGGATTTTATGGTTTTCTTTCTTTGATTGGCACGATGGTTTTCTTGACCAAGCAAACCAGTCAAGCGATTCATGTGAAGTTTGAGGCGTCTCTAAAGGAACTTCACTTGGAAACATAAAATATGCCAAGTGATCATTGGTCGAGGACTCGATACAAAAAAAAAAAAAAAAAGAAAAAGAAAAAGAAAAAATACAACTTGAAGTGTTTTCTGACTAAAGCAACTAAATAGTAATAGTTGACAGAAACGAAAAACAAAAGAAACTTCTTTTAGTTAATAAAATTAAAAAAGATGAGAGCAATACTAATGAAAGCCAAGCTCGAGTAGAGCCCTTAGTGCTTGTTTCTTAACCGCCTTTCCGTAAACTCCTCTTCCCAACTTCAAACCCCTCTCCATGTCCGCCGACCCATTAGTTTTCTTCGATCCTTCAACCAGCACCTTCACTAACCTCTCATCACTCCCGACTACTTCCAGGACACTATCCACCACCGCATCCATGGTCGGAATCCGCCTTCCCCACCGCTTCATGGACTTTTCTGAACCATAGGTCTCAGAATATGCAGACCAGAAGGATGCCCGCAAGTAGCCCTTCTCCATCCCCCTCACCACCCATCTCCTCATACCTTCCTCTAGCCTGTAGACTGCACCACCCACATCCATCCCTCTTTCAAGACCCATCTCAATCTCTCTGATCTCTTGTTTTCCCCACATTTCCTCCTCAAACTTGCACCGCTTGCAATTGCACTGAAAACCCCATGTCTTTGACATTTCCTTGCGCTTGCCCAGTGGCGAAAGCGCATCATAATACCCAAACGTAAACTCTTCACCTGCCTTGACATCTCTTGAAGCATGAACCATCACATAATCCCCCACATGCAAACGCCTTGCATTAGGATTACATGAATGGTTAATGAATGAAGCCAGTACCCATAGTCCAACACCATAATAATCACTATTCTTCCCCAACACTTTGGCTGAAACCGCATCTTCAACCAGAGAATTCACGTCCAAGATGTTTAAAATCCTACCCATATCAAGCTTCTCATCAGAATGATTAGTCTCCTCCGCCTCTGGTCTAAAGAGACTTATATCCGGAACCTGTAGCCCATCCTCATCTTCGCTGATCGACAATGTACTAACCAAATTATGGGTTCTAGGACACTTTGTGATGGAGCCGGTAACTCTATCAATAAAATTCTTCCACATGACCAACTGGGCATTCTCGCCCGAATCTTCGCTAGGCAAAATACCCCTCTCCGTGGCAATTGCTTTGGTGACCAACACCAAAGTCCCGGCATCGACATTCTTTGTTGCAAATAATCCACGCCCACTAATAGCAGATTTCCTTATCTGCGCCGGACCAATGTACTCAGCGAGTTCCGGAGACTTTCCTCGGTACCCATTGACAACCCAATCCGATAGATCAAAAGCTCCAGTCCTAGAGAGAAACTCGAGCCTTTTGCACTTCTCCAAATACCCATTAAGGCTTTCAGCGTTTCCACTTGCGTGAGGATCGAGCAGAGCAGTCTTGAAGCAGTCCAAAGCCATTGAATACCTATTCAGATTTAGCAGAATCTTACCTTTGCAGAGCAGGGTCTTGAAATGGGCACTCCCAATTCCTAATGCTTTATCACAATCTTTCAAAGCTTCGGCAAATTCTCGCAGCCTGGACCGCGCTTCGGCTCGGTTGGAAAGGGCTAAGCAGAGGGATTTGTGGAGCTTGGGGAGGTTATCTGGGTCTGGGTGCTGTCGGGTCATTGAGATTTGGTCTTGGCAGAGATTGATGAACTGGGAATAGGCAAGTACGGCCTCTTTCCATTCTTCTCTGAGTAGCAGCTCCGTTGCTTTGGATCTGAGCTGTTGCATTAGCTCTTCGGCCATTTCAGGTTGTTGCTGTTCTTCTCCTACCATTTTGACACTAGCGTATAGAGGCAAACTGGCCCTGCTCTCCGTCTTTGAACGGTGAAGTTTATGGGTGGATTTTGAATACGAAGGGAATCAGGAATGTAACGGTCACATTCCTTTATTTCTATTCTCTTCTATTTCACCTTTGGTCTCGCATTTTGTTTTGTAACGCAACGGCTATGTCGGGATTCTTTAATATTATATTATTATCGTTATCATTTTACAGTTGCTATTAATATAAGGGAATGCTTAACGGTAAGAATAATGACAGGGTTACTATCCTATTACTATACATTTACTACTCATATATTTGCAAATCCTTTTCCCAATACAATTGACAATTATCACGCTACCAATGTGAAAACTTTCCACATCAACTATCATTTCGTGTCTTGACTTCTTTTAAAATAGGAACAAATCCCATAAGCGTGTTTATACTTGACTTATATATGTATATCTACTTTTCATATCACCCACAAGGATACAAATTACAATTGAGTCAACATGATGTGGACTCTAGTCTTCTACTTTCACATGTTCCAATCATACAACGTTATGCTGGGAAAAAAGGAAATAAAACATAGAATTATAAGGTTAATAAAACTCATAAGTTGCCTTTTGCTTAAGAAATTATTAGAATCACCTGCAGAGTCAGCAAGAAGAGGAACTGCTCTTAGAAGCCATGTTAAAAAGGACTATGAAAAGAACAGGGCTAAGGTACATCTTAAACGTCACTATCACAATACAAGCGTGGGTGCAGCACTCATAATGTATCAACAAATATCATAATAAGATTAACATTATATATGTCTCGCAGGAACATGTCATGAATAGAACTCGTTAGGATCTTTAACTTCCTGCACTCACAGAACTCCGTTTCCATGAGCATATGCATACACCACAGAGTACTCTTTTGACCACGCGGAGTTGTAGGTGATTTTCTTTAAGAATACCCCAAAAATGGCTCTCCAGAACTAGAAGTCAATTGGAAAGCCATTCCCAAAAGACACTCAACCTTGAATCACCACACGGGATGATGCTCAGGGAGTGTTCCAACCGAACTTGAGATAATTGCGACACTCATCCCACAATGATTGCCATCGTCATGAGTCTCTTTCAGACTGACAACAACTCATCTGACATTGAAGCAATGCTTCCTGATACATTATCAGAATGAGGACAAAATTTCTGAGCATCAATTCACTGAGGACAATATAACAATTATAAGGTTTTGAAATATCATTCTCTGACCTGTCCACTTTTTCCAGTTTCCAGTTCATTTGAGAAAAAGAGAATAATAAGTAACAACTTTCAAAGATATTAAAACAGACATTATTTGTATTCTTTCATTGAAAACTGAAAGAAATCTCACCAATGCCATGTGCTTAATGTTTCAGTGGAGAACGTATTGCCACTCAGTCAATTCATTGTTTCTTCAGAACATACATTCCATCTCTTAGTTCCAACTTCTCTTCAGAAACTAGACCAGATAAGAAGCTCTGAAGCTGTTGTAATGTCTTATCATACGGGGGATCAGCTACACAAAACATCTGCAGCAATGCGTTAAAATAATAATAATTATTATTTTTTAATCAATCACGTTATTAGTACCTAAATCAAAATTATGGGACAAGTGAAATTACCTTGAGAGTATTATGAATGCGATCTAGTCCCATGCTTCCAAAATTTGTGAGCATCCCCATGATAAATTTCTGGAACCAAAAGCCAATCAGAGTTATAAATGGAACAAGATGACACATGATAAATTTCATTTAGGAGCATTAATTCATTACATATTCAGTTTCATTCTAATACCTCTTACTTGACTAGGGCTTGCCAATACTGACATAGTTATTAACATTTCCCAGAAGCATACATTTGTCCCTCAAACATTCACATTTTTAGTGCTTTCTTTCCCCTTATTGGGAAAGCTAGTTCAAGGACTACCATTAAACAAAGTTATGGTCATGAACAGCTATGAATGTGTCAGCAAAATCTGGAAGCTTATAATAAGCTAAAGCTAAAGGGTTGTTTAAGGATAGCAATTGGCTGAGTGAAGTGAGAGTCCTCTCGCTTCTTTTTTTTCCTTGTGGGATTAATATTTATGCTTGACCTTATGAGCTAGAGTAGCTTTTAATTAGTCTTTAGCCCAAGATGAAATGCTAGACCCAATTCACAATACATAAGAACAAACGTCCTTGAAAGCAAGTTCTAGAGTCCCAATAGTTTGGAGTTTACATAAGATACACTTGGAATCTGACAGACAATGGACCAGTTCTAAATAAGCCATCAATCCATTGATGAGTATTTTGAAGTACAACAAAAAAGCTTCAGTTCGCATTAGTGCATCACATACCTCATACACAGTCATTTCCTTGCGTATTTGATCCTCAGCAGAGGCCACAGATCTCTCTCCCTCCTCATCACCTACTAGAAGCTCCTCACAACTCCCACTATCTCCACCATTTTTACTAGTTTCAACCATCCCTTCCATCAGGGTAAATACATGGTCACTAGACTCTGCCCCAAGTGATTCTGCAAGGATTCCCTGATCACAAGAAGGGAGGTAAATACAATTAGTTTTCCTCGACTCCAGCTCTTGAAGACCTTCATATATTAAAACCTCAGTTACTAAAACTCTACCTGATCGAATAGTTTTAGCCAGTGATTGGAAATAAAAGACAATGTTGACTTCACAATAATTTCACAAACCATACAATTCAAATT
The DNA here is from genome assembly GCA_022457165.1 of Juglans mandshurica. Classification (NCBI taxonomy): domain Eukaryota; kingdom Viridiplantae; phylum Streptophyta; class Magnoliopsida; order Fagales; family Juglandaceae; genus Juglans; species Juglans mandshurica. The sequence continues at coordinate 12,245,415 of CM039621.1, read as the reverse complement.
AACCACAAAGCCAATTAAAATAAGATTGGTGCCATTGTTCGTATAGCATGGAAAATTATGAGCCAAAGGAAAATTTCCCAACAGTAAATATCATATATGGCAGTGTTTGGCTACCCATATTCAGTGTCCAACACTAACTGATCGTTCAACAAAACAAATCGCTGAAATTGGTCATGTTTGCTCAGCACTGAGCCAGGAGTTTCCATTTTAAATTTATCATGTATCAAACAATAAATGCTAATAAATAAAAATTATCAGATACCTTGTTTATCCAAAAATTTATTCTTCGATTGAGTGCATCTACAGGTATCCCAATAGCAGCTGCTAGATTTTGAGAGGTCCAACTGAAAGTGGGAAATATAAATGTGGTTGCACTACAGATGAATGACATATAACACATTCAGCTAATTCCCATGGTTACCTTGTTTGCTCTTGAAATTGCATAATAATCGCTGCATGTATAGGAGCCACAGTGAACTGCACTGCCCTATCTTCAAATTGCAACTCCAGCTGCACATCCACAATAAAAATATGTAAATACTATTTGAGTGTTTAAGTAGAAGAAAAGGAAATGTGGACCAGTTTTGCTTGTTTAAGCACTGGAGGAAAGCAAATAAGTTAAAAGACATATGCATAGACATCAAAATAGAGCATTAAGTGGCATTTTCTATGTTTTTAAGTGCCTAACCTTGACAGTCCCCAGATTTTTCTTCCAAAGAAGCTTACGAGGGGTTTTGATTTCATTAAACCTCTTTGCATAATCAGAGAGCAGCTTGTCAACAGGCTCGGGGACATTAAGGGTTTCATCCTGAAATTTGTCTTCAATATTAATAGAGAAACAAGATTTCTTACTATAAAACAATCAAATTGTTAAACAAAAGATATTTGATCAAAGTATATACGTTGATAACAAGGGCCATAGATATAAGGTATGTATCATATGGTGCTTTCCTTTCACTTCTCTCACCAGAAAGGAGTAAACATGTACATCATGCAGACAGTAGAAAGAATACGTGTGATTGCAGAGATGTAAAATCTCCTCTCATCTTGAGATAGCTTGCGAAGGAATTTTTTTTACAAGTAACAAAAATTCATTAAAAACCAAAGGTGAGTATCCAAGTACACAAGAAATATACAAGAGAGCAAACTATACAAAGGAAAAGAGAAAAAACCACCGTGATTGCAGAGATGTAAAATCTCCTCTCATCTTGAGAAAGCTTGCCAAGGAATATTTTTTTACAAGCAACAAAAATTCATTAAAAACCAAAGGTGAGTTTCCAAGTACACAAGAAACATACAAGAGAACATACTATACAAAGGAAAAGAGAAAAAACCACCAAACTAAGCACTAAACCCACCTATTGGCATATCACCATGTAAACTACCATACATTTTCCAACGATCACAATTCAAATGGCTGATATTACTATAGCAATGCTTTCTAATACCTGGATTGGGGGCCAGAAATTTGAGGATATGATTGTAGCATCAAGAAGATCCATGGACACTGCATTATCCCCCAGCTCAGCCCCTAAGAATAAATTCACCCAAGGTAACTTCAAAAATTTTCAATGCATGAGTAAATAGATGTAAAATGCTAGGATGCCCTTTGGCAAATAATACCCAAGTAGCCCCAAATATATATATATATATATATATATATATATATTTAATGATGGGAGAACCATCCCACAGCAGAGCCCTTAGAACCTAAACCCCCGGGGAGACTAGCACAACAACCCACCACCATGGCCTCCCACTTAAAAAAACAAACTATGATAATGTGGTGCACACCAAGTTTGATTGGGACTCACCCATTTTATACATAGTTGGGGCATTTAGCAACAACTTTTGAGACTACTCAATAGAAAGAAAAAAAAAATCCATTTTCATAGTTTGTAAATTTCTTTAAATGATTTGGATGGAGAAAATATCTTGGAATGTTAATAAAACTTGGTGTAGTGTCTCCCTATCATAGTTGATCCCATTTTTTAATCCAAAAGCTACCTGTTTGAGATGGCTGAGTAATGGTTGCTTTTATATTTGTGTTTGTCCTCTTTGAATCTATCAGGTCATTGAGCATTATTTCACATTTCTGCATGCTGCTCTCTCCAAAATGAATCTACAAGGTGACAGCCCAAAAACAATTATGGAGAGAAATTTTATCCCACACAAAAAAAGAACAGATATCAGCTTCAACCAGGGAACTAGTGGAACAGAACCCAAGCTTCAATAAATAAACCACCTGCCTTGAGGAGTTCTAAAGTACGTATCTCTGAGTCAATGTCATAATCAGATTTGTTGAGAAGCTTTTCTGCCAGCATAACACGATATTCATTGACTAGTTGGTCCTTTGAACCAATTATGCCAACAATCATCCCAAGTATGTCAACCTTCCTCCGGTTCCTACTACCTTTCAACGGGTCAGCTTCTACAGGATCGGGCTCCCAGCTGAAAGAGCAGAACTCATGGGGACATATATCAGCCGATTAACATGGCGAGCTGAAGGTTACAACTAAAATAAATATCATCCACAGCCATGAGCACATGAACATACCGTGCAGCATCAATCCATGCTTGCTTGTCATCGGTGATGAAATCATCATCAACACCACTATTCTCTTGACTTTCTTCATCTCTATTTAATTCTTCAAGAAGGCTATCCCCAGTGTTTCCAGATACATTTGGATTTCCACCACTCCCATCAGTAAGCATTGTCACAATACATTTTATGGTATCTTTCCTTCCCCTTAAATAATCTCTTATAGGTTCACCAACTGCTTCAAGAAAAACACCTGCTGGGTCTATTGTCCGTAGTGCTTTAATGGATGAAACATATTGATGCAATATATCATTGGTTGAGGCACCAGCAGTTAGCAAGCGATATCTTAGTGCTGAGATAAACGATTCAACAAGTTTAGAATGTTGTCCAGTATATTCAAGACATTGTTTTAAATCTTCAATAGCGGGAGAGCTGCAAAATTTATCACAAAACATTTATTAGTTTGTGATACCAAAATCATTAGTTTCAATTCCATGACAGAAAAAATATTTGCAGTAAAGCAATTGCAATTTCCAGAAAAAAATGATAATGCAATTTAAAGGAGCACACAGGGTGAACTTTTGAATCCCAGACTACCACAGCAACCCTTTAGATGGGCCATATTGGGAGTCTGGTTTTTTCTTTCCGAAAAAAAGATTATATATTTCATTAGTTTTCATTGGAAATGAATGCAATTTCCAGTTGCCTCTTCTTTTTTCTGCCGCGAGGGGGGGAAGCTTCATATCCATGAACTTTGGCACCTAAGTTCAACTCTAGAGACTTTAAACAATAGGAGAGATATAGAAAAAAGAAAAGCCGCTTCAGCCAATGAGAATAGTATAACGTGTTGTGTAATTGATGAGGCCCTAATCAATTGTAATGTAATCTTCTGTTAGCATAGCATAGATCTTCCAATTTCTTTTTTTCTCAACCACTGTAAGTTTCCTAACAAACATTATGGTATCAGATTACAACATTTTTTTTTCTAAGATTGCATGTCTCAGTATCTGTTACTTAACATGTTTAATTAATTTAAATTTTAAATAGCTAATATATATCTCCTCCACAAATACAAAACTACATATGCCAATGGATAGATTTTTTTTTATTGGTAAACAAATTTTTATTGATCAAAAGAGTAGGCAAGAGCCCCAGTATACTGGACATATACAAGAGCAACGCCTAAGCGTGCTAGTTTAGTGATACAAGGCATTCATGGATGGTCATGCCATGAAAATCAATTACAATCGACCAATGGAGTAAAGTATTGGACATAATTGAACCTGCTATATGCAATCATTTTGACACATATTTGATTCGAAGATAAATTGGCAATTATTAAGAAACTCTATCACATAAACAATGAGTCACATAGTAAAGTATCCCCCCTTCGGTAATTTAAAAGAAACTCTATCACATCAGCATGTGTCACAAATATCCTCCCTTTCATAGTAAAGTATCCCCCTTCGGTAAATTAAAAGAAACTCTATCACATCAGCATGTGTCACAAATATCCCCCCTTTCATAGTAAAGTATCCCCCTTCGGTAATTTAAAAGAAACTCTATCACATCAGCATGAGTCACAAATATCCCCCCTTTACCAGTCTAACAATTTTACAACAAAGATTTTAAGTTGGAAAACAGCATTAAGACAGCCACAGTTAGAATCTTTCTGGCACTTAAGTGATTGTATCAAACACCCACACATTTCATTATCCGTTTGATCGAGAGATAGCACAACACCAAATGTGCTGCAGTTCTCAATAGCTTCCATACAAACCTCAATTCTCTTTTCCATTTTAAGATTTGAGTTTAGAGCAACTACTCACCCACTAAAACTATCACACTTACTTCTACAATAGGAACAAAGGAAAAGACCAGATCAAGACTATACAATGAATTACCTGTCCGGATAATCCACAATTATCTCAAAAAGCTTGGCTATTCTTAAATCTTGCAATGTCTCATAAGCAAAATATTCAAGCCGCAACTGCCATCTAACAAGTCCTTCAGAAGGAGTATCAATTCCAGGATAGCAAGAGGAAGGACGTGAAGCCAAAGGTGATTTTAGTCCAGATGAAGGACTTTCATAACTAACAGAATCACCAAGATAAGCAAGAAGTGCACGCAAGAACTGGAGAGGCACAGCCTGGGTGATATGCCTCCAAGTAAAAGGAGTCATTTATTAGTAGCATAATAATATATACCTAAGCAGAATAAGTGCAAAACATGGCATGAAAAACCATGTCCAAGTTAACAATCAGGAAAGAAAAACCATATTAAGTTTATAACAGTTTGTTCATAGCATTGATTCTGTGCAGAAAGAAATTTTGGGTAATTACAGCAATTCCTCTGGTCTAATTAAACAGCAGCTAATGCAAAGAGAAAGCAGATTTTAAATCACATATAACTCTATATGTTATTTAAAATTATTTCTTCAATACTATGTTTTTTTGGATAGCCACGATATATTTTATGATTTTCTTGCATCTTTTTCTATTTCCAGCTAGGTGTTTCTTTTGTATACATCTTGTGTACTTGGGTTATTCCTTCTGAGTTCTAGGTGTTTCTTTTGTGGACAATGCTAGGGTGCACATGTGCACCCCAAATACACACACTAATGCAAATGGTTTTTTCTTTTTCTTTTAAGTATTTTTTAAACATCCTTAACCATTAAGAAAAAATAAAAAAAATTAAAATATATGAGTAGGCACATTTGGGAGTCATACTAGCACTTTCCTTCTTTTGTATGCATCTTGTATACTTGGGCTATTCCTTCCGAGTTCTTTGATAATTTCTCAATAACATATTAAAACAAAAAGAAATATATAATCCCAGATTTTAATGAAACATGTACTCCTCTTACAATGCCCTCAGATGGGTTAGGAGAAGTGAAATCAAAATTTGAAAAAAAAAAGTGATTTCAAATTTGGAAAAAAGAAAAGAAAAGATAGGATCAAATTCATATGCAATATAGGGTGTCAATATCAGTTATGGAAAGTTCCATCTATTTTGTGATAACCTAGAAAGGAAAGCATTTCATCTATTGTAGGATGAATGCAGCAATACGATTCTGCACACATACTTGTGATAACCAATAGGTAATTTATATCAAAGACTGGAATATAAAGATTAAATATACACCAAACAACATGCTATGCTCAGCTGATACCACTATATGACCTTAGAGAATTGGTCAAAGACCTTCTCAACAATAGACAAGAAAACAGCCACCATATGGAATGCACCTGTAAAGCTAAAGCCATAACTTAAAAAAACCAGACTTATGAAAGCCAATGTACTATGCAAATAAAAACATCTCGGATGGATAAAATATTGACAAGTTAAGACACCAGGGACTATACAAATAATTGTTGGAAGAAAGATAGAAAGAGAGAAGGTTACACAAACAAGAAAATAACCTGTATCCACCCTTTAATGGACTCCAAGACCGAACTTCTGTAATCATCGCCAGCTAGATTATGTACTTTAGCCTGCCATGCACACAGGATATTTAGATAAGACCCAAAGATAAAACTGCATATACAGAAAATACGGCGTGGTTCTTGCATATAATAGATATTGGAAAAGAGTCTGTCCAACAAGATATTGAAAAAGAAAAGGAAAAAACAACCAACATGGAGGTGAAAAGAAATAAGCTGGGCCACCTACGGCAGAAATGGAGCACGTACTCACCTTTAGAAGCAGAAAGATAGCAGAAGCATAGGCATCCTCAGTCATGGATGTAAATCCAAGACTTCTAAGATCACGAACAACCTTCCCAATGTTCTTCACCAATTTATTGTTTTCTGAGAACCTGACTTGGTGACAGCTTTCATCAATCTCCATCCTACCAGTCCGGTAGGATATTTTGCTTTTTTCATCTAAATCCATGTCATCTTTTTCTTGAGATTCATTTTCATCATCAATTTCTCCTGCCATGATTGTACTTAACTCCTCCAACCTTCCCTTAAAATAGCAGTGGAGTATCTCTAAGAACATTCAAAAGTTTAAAAAATGGAAGTTACTATTGGAGCATTGGTAGACAAAAAGAAAGGGATAATACTGCAGCTACGCATGGAGTGGTCAAACTGCCACACAACACAAAGCTTTTAGGAAAGACAGCAGAGATAATTAGATAATCAATTAAATCAAATAAAGTGCATTTTTTTTACTCCTACATCACAACTACTCTGCAGGTTTTCATGTGGCCCTTTCAGAATGGTGGAGATCTGAGAGGTGGCGGATATACAAACCATACACCTAAAAGAACAATCCATAACATGCTGAATCGAGAGAAGGCAGGATACCCAATCTGTATGTAGCTTCTTGTTGAGTTCAGCAACACTTTGCTAATGTATCTCCATAAAATGTCAGTGCCATTCTGATTTTTCCACAGAAACAAAACAGAGGAAAATTACAAGAACTAAACGTTGCAATCTGGTAGGATTCATCTCTTAAATAGCTCCAATCATATAGCTCACAGGTACACAATGTGTTGGAAAGAAAAAAATACGGGGGGTGGGAGCTAGGTTTGGGGGAAGCTCCAGAATATAACAAAATAATGAAGATTTGATGTTATCAATCATACTATCAATTTCTATTCTTCTATAACAAGCAATCGGATGAAATGTCTTCATTTATATGGTTACTGCCGTACCAAGATCAATGCAATACCCAAAACTAACAGATAGAACCCCCAACATTTTATTTAATGCATCAAGAGGGAATTTATAGCATCCATTACCCAAAATCTCAATCTTTATCATTAGGTAGAGGAGCTAAAAACCAAAACAGACTTAGATGAAGACTGCTTATGATCAACAAAAAATCATCCAGATCCCATGTTTAGCTAACACAAATTCAGCAAATGCTCAACGTTCGAGGACGTTAATAATTGTTCACAGCAATTAATCAATATGTTTAATAAATTATGTACCATTAAAATGCCGAGGAATGCTAGCCATAAGCACCGAAGACACAAGTAATTGATATGTAGAGAAGAGATGATCTCTCTCCGAATTGGAAGGGTGCCTTCCCTCTGATATCTGATCGTTGTAGGACTGCAAAGCGTGAACCAGCATCAGCAAGCACTTCTCCTGGTATTGCTTTTCCAAAGATATCTCTTCCAGAGCTATGCACAATGCTTGCTGGACTTCACCCTCGCATATCTGCGTTTAAAGATTGCGTGAAATAAGAACTTCTTCCGATGCAATTACGTCGTGCTTATCTTGAACTCCAATTCATAAAATAACTAATCAACAAATATCAATGCTTGAGAGGTAGAAGCTTAGTTTATATACGGGGTGTTTATTTTTTGACAGAATAGCAACATTGCTATAAGCATCAAAATGCCGCCAAAACTTGGATGCTCCATTCTTCTCGAAAGTTTCCTGCACGATTGTTAGGATGCATAGAGAGTCATCCCAGAATCGAAGTAATTCAATTTTCACAAGGGAAGTCCAAACAGTGCCCCAAATTGAGAAATGATATACCTCAAGTGCCCGAAGAAAGTGGTCTCGGACCAGAGAGTGGAGGCCATGCTTACAGAGGCTGTGGACGTGAGCGACGAAGTCGGGGCCCACGGAGAGGTCTCCGGCGCCTTTGAGAAGGGCTTCGGTTGTGGCACAGAAGCCGCTATAGCTCTCAACGATCTTTTGGATCGAATCGTCTCTGAGAGTGTCCAGAATCCCTAGATTACAGACTACGGACGTGGGTTCCTTCTCCGTCGCTGCCATCGCTGTCTCTGCTAGAGAGAGTGAGAGTGCTGAGTGAGTGAGCGAGCGAGTGGGAGAAACCAGAGGTTTTGGGTTTGCCGCCAGTCTTCGAGATTGAAACTAGAAGGGAAATAGCGTGAAGGACGGCGCGTCTATTTCAACAAGCGATTCTTTTTTCTTTTTTTTTTGAACAGAAACAAGTGAAAGCTTGTGTCTATTTCTCCTAGGCGCGTGTAAAAGACGCTAGACTCCAAAACGACAATGCAGTAAATGTCGTTTTTCTTCCAAAAACAGAGGATAGTCGATAACCACGGTGCACTGCATCTTTTTTGTGTACATCTGCGGGGCGGGGGAACGATGAAAGCGAGCCAAGGGCAGGAACATGAGGCGGCACTCATCAAGATCTTGCTGACTTCACTCTCGGCCATGGTGGCCGAGACCGCTACCTTCCCTATAGATCTGACTAAGACCAGGCTTCAGCTCCACGGCGAGTCGCTCTCCTCCTCGACTCGTCCAACCAACGCGTTCCGGGTCGCCTCGGAGATTGTCCGCGAGCAAGGTCCTCTGGGGCTCTACAAGGGCCTCTCCCCGGCTATTCTCAGGCACCTCTTCTACACGCCCATCCGGATCTTAGGCTACGAGCACTTCAGGAATGTCGTCAGTGCTGATGCTGGATCACTTTCTCTATCCGCAAAGGCTCTCGTCGGCGGCATCTCCGGCGTCATGGCTCAGGTAAGAGGCCCTCTTAGTTTTGAATCACAGATTTCGTTCGAATTTGTGAGGCATTGTTGTTCTTCTTTAAAATAATTTTTTCGTGTGTAGAATTAATGGGTAATTGGGAAGTGCAAGCAATTGATTCATGATACGCACCTAATTCTATCACAAAAATAAAAATTGGAAAGGAAGTCGCCACTACTTTAGAAACGAAGAAATAAGTAGGTTTTGTCATCATTAAAATTGCCCACGAAAATTAACTCAAAACCAAAGAGTTTTGAAAGCTGCGAGTGGGTAGTGGTTTCTAGAAAGAATGCATGACGATGCCCTCTGAAGGTACTAAGAGAGCTGTCCAAATAACCGAAGAAATGACAAGTGTAACACCTAATAGTAGGTGTTTGGGTGACTAGAAAATATACGAGAAAATATAAGAAAATTACTCATTTCGAGGGGAGCACCTCCATTGAAGAAAAGAAGAAGATGATAAGAGAAGGAGGAGTAACATTTTATTAACTTTTTTGAATAGGTCATTTTGGTAGCTACATGAACATATATGCTAGAATCTTGTCAAACATCTGGAAAAGGCCTCAGCCTTGATAAAACATGACCCAAAACTAATAACTAACGGACTGGATAAAAAGAAATAACAAACTAATGGCTCAACTACTCTATGGCCCACTTCCTTACATAACATAAAGGAAAACAAGTAAAGTAATAGGCCCAAATTGGCCCATGGCCCATGTATATTGTTCCTGGACTATGACAAACCATCCCCATAGAAGCACCTTGTCTATAAGGTGCGGTCACGATTGTCCCACCACCTGGGTCAAAAACAAAAATTTTCTTTATACAAACAGCCACTTCCCGTTTCACAATAATAATCCCATCAATTGGTGTTACTGCATACCCCAGACCCATCCCAAGCATTTTATCGAACATCTCTCGGGCAACATCTACTCTAGCTCTTTCATGATTGCCACTCATCCGTATTTCCACACCACTCACTGAAGTGGACCCAAACATGTCTGCTTCACCTTCAAGCTGGGGAAAATTGGCATTCGATTGACCAAGGAGACACAACCTGATCTGGTCACAAAGATAAAGAGACACATTAATGGGCCTGAGTGGCTCAAAATCAATTGTGACCTTCTTCTCCTTTCCATCTTCAGTTACAATTGTTCCAGTGTAAAGCACAAAATTTTTCTGCAATGAATCTTCCTTAATAATTCCAAGGTAGTCTTTAATAACACAGGCAATCCTTTGCAAAACCTCCAAGATGAGAGAAGGTGACATGTTAACTCTTGTAATTGCAACAAATAGCAAGCCAACGACCTTAAATTCCTTAGTTGGAGGGTGTGTAGCCCATGAGGCCAAGATAGAAAATATGGTAGCACTAATTACACAATCAGTTTCCACCAACAGAGGAATGTTTATAGAAATCAAAAGCCACCACATAGTGCCTACTGTATATGCCAGTTCCGTTATCAGGACACTCTAAGAGAGCGAATCTCTTATCGGCATTACCTCAAACAATTGAGGTGCAGGGTGAATTGCCTCTTCCATGTGGAGCACGAAGACAAGATTATGCTCATGTGCTAATTTCTTCAGCAGAAATCCAACAGAAGTCATTAATGCATGTCCCTGAGAAGTACCTTTTTCAGCTGATGTCTCGAGGAGTTCATCTGGGTCATATGTATTTCCAGTAACAAAAGGGCCAAGAAAAGCAATCAACTTCTCAGGGCTCCCAATTTCTTCAATTGATGCCTTGGGTTTGTTGGTCAGGCATATCAAAGGTGAAGCCACTACTGGGATTTTTCCCTGTTTCTCATCTTCAAATTTCACCTCCACCCAAGGCTCTGCACATTTTGGTTGGCCGTAATTACCACCTCCAAGGATTGGCATAACCAGTGATGATATCGAATCAACTATAAGCAGCCGCACCTGACAATCTCCTTTCTGCATCTGATATCTCAGATTGACCTCTAGCTGTGTTTTACTAGACCATGAAGCCCCAACGAGTTCAGTCAACTGTCCCATGCGTAATCCACCTTGAAGTAAAAGATCAATCCCCTCACAACTAGTGGATAACACTTGTTTATTCAGTTGAGCATCTTCCAACAGCTCCATACCATTCAACCGCAGCTAATGTTGACCATCAAGGATAGAGAGGACTTGGGTAATGCCTTGCTTTAATCTCTCGGATGTCGATTTTTGCTCTGCAAAAGCAACCAATACATGGAGGTCATGCAAGAGTAATTCCTCCTCTGTAAATCCGACCGAAATCTCGTATTGAAGAATTGTAAAGTCCTGGAGCATCAGGCGTATGTTCTCGATTTCTTTGCTCCCGCCCTCCACGTTAACGGCCAGCTCGGACTGGTGCCGCTAACGACTCGTTTCTGGACGTGTAAATAGCTGTGATATGGTCCCTTTCCTGTTCGATTCTCCATCCGATTGAGTCAGTGTCTTCACGAAAGATGCATCTTGTGCTTCAGAACCGTTAATCCCTTCAGTTCCATCATCTTCAAAGTCCGACTCATTAGCCTTCACTGGAACCAACCTTATGTTGGCGGAAACCTCATCGCTCTTAGGATCAGCCATGTATTTCACTGCATAAACTCTGCAGGCTATAAACGGCGCAACACTTGGGCAACTTCGGAAATCGATGTTCCTGCGGGCATCCTTGGCGTGGCCTTTGAAGATGCTCGGTGGGCATAGAGAGATCTCGGTTTCTAATGGTGGAAAGGGATGTTTTGCCGGGGGTGTGAGCGAACGAATCGAGTGTCATGGTGAGTTGACCACCTCTTTTGAACACGACAGGGATACCGGGCTCACTGGGTGCGATAGATGGTAGGGGTAGGTTTTCTTTTTCTGAGCTGCGAGACTGATTGAGGAGGGGGTTTGAGATATTCAAGGATGTTGGAGAGAAGGTGTAATCCAGAGATGGGGGCGGAAAAAAAAAATGGCGCTCATGGGAAAGAAAAGAGGGTGAGGACAGAAAAATTTCGGAATGGAGATACTGAAAATCGCTACCACCAAGATCAAACTCCCTAATCTGAAAATCTGAGCGTGAAATTTGAGGCTATAGCCGCAGTAATGCTGTATTCCAGCTTGGAGAAATCCCCAAAACCGCACATCTCATCTTCCTCTCTCGCTCTTCTCTGACTCTATCCCTGATTTAGGAAATGCCAATTTCGAAATCGGGTCTGGAGATGTCGAAGTCACCTTCCACAGTCATTGCATCTTCCTCTTGTAATTGGTTGAAACTTTCCTGAAACTTGCTAGCAAATTCGTCAAGGGACTGTTGAAATACTTGGTATATTTTGTCATGGCGCTCCCGAAAATCATTCAAATGTTGATGTATAATGTCTAAGCGTTGAAGATTTTGTTCCAGTAGCTCTTTGATATTTTTTTGATAGGTAAAGGGAAAAGTAATATTAAATACAGTAGCTCTTTGATATTGAGTAAGGATGAGATAATATTTTCAATTTTCACTGATTGATGAACCCGATGCCAAGGAAAGACTGGTTCTGGATACCACTTGTAACACACCTGATAGTAGGTGTTTGAGTGACTAGAAAATATACGAGAAAATATAAAAAAATTACTCACTTCGAGGGGAGCACCTCCATTGAAGAAAAGAAGAAGATGATAAGAGAAAGAGAAGTAACATTTGCATTAACTTTTCTGAATAGGTCATTTCAGTAGCTACATTGAACATATATGCTAAAATCTTGCCAAACATTTGGAAAAGGCCTCAGCCTTGATAAAACATGATCCAAAACTAATAACTAACGGACTAGATAAAAAGAAATAACAAGCTAACGGCCCAGCTACTCTATGGCTCACTTCCTTACATAACATAAAGGAAAACAAGAAGTAAAGTAATAGGCCCAAACTGGCCCATGGCCCATGTATACTGTTCCTGGACTGTGACAACAAGAATCTGCTTCTTATTAGAAATATTTCAAGAATTTTGGTTTACTTCGAGGGAAATCAGAAAACTCAGGTTGACATCAACCCGTCCAGGAAATCAAATGAATTCGATTTAGCACAAAAAGTTTATTAGGATTTACCCGGTACCCGGTTTTGGTGCGAGGGGTCATGTATGCAGGTTTACTCCCGAGGTGTGAGTTTGAAGGCCCTTGCCTTTGTGAGGTTTCACGTCATCCAAAATAAAATAAAACAACACTCTGAGGGTCATATAATTAGCCCAACTAGTGTCAAATGCATGTCAAGTGGGATCCAGGCCTACTGGATTCTCCCTTTCTTTTGACAATTTATCCTCTTTTCAACATTTTTATTAACAAATTAATGTCATGGTCGAGGTAAGTTGACAAATAATAACTCCTAGAAGCAGATGATTTCTACCCACTTAATACAGTTAACCCATTGCTAATCCACACAATAATTGTTGAAAAACAACATAAATCGACAACTTACTACTAATAAATATGTGACTTTAAGTGTATGTACCATGATTATTGACCATTACCTGTGGTTGTATACAATTGACCAAGTTGGTTGTTACTTGTTATGTTTCTCTGTACGTTGCATGGTGATCTTTGTGGTGCTTCAATTAAATATTACATCTTACAAGAAACTATAAAAGAAAAAAGAAAATCTGGCATCATTTGAGTATAGTTGATATATTTGGGGTTCATTTTTTTTAAGATGATAAGGTTTTACTCAGCATTCCTTTTGAGGTTGAAAGGAAAAGCTGATTCCCTTCATTGTTTCCAAGGAGGATGTCAACCGACTAAAAAGTTAGCCTGATTAAATTTAGTTATATATTAAAAACAAGTTAGCCTGATTAAGTGGGAGCAAGCTCGGCCATCTGTTTTTTTCCCTCTATAGGATATAAAACTTCTTTGACCCTCCAAATGAATGTATTTCTCTTAAAAACTGGCTCAGAATTTTTCTTTTAAAAAATTATTGTCGTCCTCATTATTGAGGCAACTTGAATTAACGTTGACTAGAAGGTTTTAGGCTTCTTTAATTGTTTAAATAAGTACATTCATTTAGCCTGGTTTGGTTACTCAAATGAGATTATATTACTAGAATATAATTGTTTAATATGATTTTTATTTTGGGATTTGAAAAAGTTGAATTATTTATTATATTTTGTGTGGGAGTTTGGAAAAGTTATAATGATTATATGAGATAAAATGTGAGTCTTGTCTCTCAAACCAAACGAGGCCTAGAAAAGTTACATGATGAATGTAGCTTTACTGCTAATTCGTGTGTTGATGAATGTATGTGTCTAGTTACATGATTGTGCTAGTTGCCAAATGGTAGTATCCCAGCAACAGATCTTGGCTCATGTAACACCCTCTTTCTCAATAAGGTTTTTTAAAAATTTCGGGGATCGGAGTGTTACTATTGACCTTGACTTCAAAATTTTCTTCTTAACGAAGTGCCATGTAAAATGATTCTTTATAATAAATAAAATCGTTCAAAATGCTGAAATTATAAAAGAGACTGTGCGGGATTTTAAAATTTTCAAACTTTGTATTGTAAAAATCATAACTAAAAAATTGTGTATATGATCTAAGCCTCTGTCACACCTCCCTGAGCCAAGTCCTGTTCATCCTGCAGCTCCATATTCATAAAGATGCTCACCTGCGGTGATTTAAAAAATAAAACAAAACTAAAATTAATCGAAAACTTAGTAAGAAACCTATCATAACGTAAACATAATAAATATAAGGTTATTCATAATTGAGAAACTTAAAACCATGACTTATCATACGCATATGACATGCATGATTTGTCTTGATATATTTGAATTATCTGACTGATTCGGCTAGCCATCACACTTAACATTGTGTGCAACGTTGTGCACTGGTCCCACATCCTGTGGCCATAAGGCGAAACACTTATCCAAAAGGGCCAATTAAACCTAATTTAGAACCAATAAAATTAACCATATTATATCCTAATAATATTGAATCGGGTCGTTACAACTTAACAAAGAAAAGTCTCGTGGATCTTTTTGTTTAATACATTACATATATGCTACATACAGTTGGGAATGCATAAGCACCGTGTAATCGTTTTGAAAAAAGTGGGGTCCACTATTAAAAAATTAGTTTTTTTTTTTCATGTGGACTCTGTATTTACTCTTCTTTTTTTTTTTTTAAAGAAATTGCGCGGCGCTCGTACATTCCACGACTGTAAATATTATTTCTCTTGTTTGCTACATAATGGCACTTTTCTATTTCCATTAGTAGTGCAGGTGGTGGCAAGCCCTGCCGATCTTGTTAAGGTGAGGATGCAAGCAGATGGTCGTATGGTGAGCCAAGGTTTCCAACCTAGATACTCGGGGCCTTTTGATGCTTTAAACAAGATTATGCCCACAGAGGGCTTTAAAAGACTTTGGAAAGGAGTTTTCCCTAACGTACAAAGAGCATTTTTGGTGAACACGGGAGAACTAGCATGCTATGATCATGCTAAACGCTTTGTTATTCAAAATCAGATAGCTCGTGACAATATCTTTGCCCACACTCTTGCCTCTATTATGTCAGGTCTTTCGGCAACTGCTTTGAGTTGTCCAGCTGATGTAGTAAAGACAAGAATGATGAACCAGGCGGCAGGCAAGAAAGGGAAGATTATGTATACAAGCTCTTACGATTGTTTGGTGAAGACTGTTAGAATTGAAGGACTAAGAGCACTATGGAAGGGGTTCTTTCCAACATGGGCAAGGCTTGGTCCATGGCAATTTGTGTTTTGGGTCTCTTATGAGAAACTTCGACAAATTTCGGGGCTATCTTCCTTCTGATAAATTTTTGACGTGGACTCACGTTGCAACTTTTAAGATCCCCTAAATTACTGAAAACCAGCTTTCTCATGGATTCAATGGTTCGTATTATTCACTTGGTTGAAATTGTATCTGTTACATTGGATCACCAAAGATATATAAGATCATTGGAAAATTAAATTTATTATAAGCTCGTGACATAAGAGAGTTTTGATGCTCTCTTAGCCTGTAATAATAACTAATATATTATAAGCTCGTGACATTAGATATTGCAAGCTGATCGACTTAATTTCATGTGTTGAAATCAAATTTATTCAACTGTAGAACACCTTCTCATAGGCAGGTCGATGATCTGCTAGACCGTGTTCGGTAATTAATTTTTGCTTGGAATCTTCAGAGAAACTTTCCGGTCTCTTATAATGTCTTGAACACGTGAATGATCTTATTATGCGCGCAAAAGCAACCCGCGTACTTGCTGTGACTCAAACGGCCATCCCTGCTAGTCAGTCATAGTAATTAGATCGATATCATCATCTCCACATTACAAGAGAAACTTGGATTATTATTTCACAGGTAGCATGTACTTGACCAGATCGATCTGTTATTATTGGAGCCATGCATGCATGCATTGATGTTCCCATAGTTTTAGATCACATGATAGTTTTAGATCACAGGATATTTCAACATGACCACTAATTCATTTATATTCAGAAATCATAACTCATTTAATCCCTAGGCCAACCAATTAGTTTCATGAAAAATGTTGATGCATGCTCGGTCTTGAGAAATGTTATTTTACGATTTTTACACTACATATCATCTACGTGATATAATTTGATTTAAAAGATTCAAATTTTAAAATTTATCTTTTAAATTAGATTAGAACATTTACTGTTAATCACATGCCACATACCATCCACGTGACATAACATTTACCATACGTTAACCTTTGATGTGCATATATGTAGTTGGATATTGACTTATTACTTGAACAAAAAACTAAGTTTTATGCAATTGTCGATTAAGTTTCAAATATCTTTTATTTAGCCATGACTTTCTTTGATAGTATTGCTTTCTTTTCTTTTGTATAATTAATCTTTTCTTTGGTAGTAAAGGTGAAAATGTGAACAGAAAATGGAGTGGATGTAGGAGTAGTCGTGGGAAAATTTAAAGGAACTTCAAACTGAAAATGGGTTGCAAATTAAAACTTGTTTGGGCCAAAAGCCCACTGTATTTAATTGGTACGTAGCTCGTCTAAGTAAACCCTCTTCTTGTTTGTTTAACCATCCTCTCATCATATGATAGACTGATTATTATTATATGTACTTAATCCTATCATTTCCTTAATTGGAGAGACCATTCACATTGGTGTGGGCAAAACTTTTAAGTAATTTTTAGTTAATTAATATGACACTTTTTGTATTTTGACTATCCCACTCAAAATTTAACCATATATTGGATTAATTAGCTATATATTTAACTATATATACATATACATATACATATACGATCAGTAGCAGATGATCATGCACTACAACAAATGGGGGCTTTTCCCACGAATTCTTTTTCCATGATATACGATCATGATCAATGTCGACCATTCATGATTATCAGAACCATTTTGGAGCTAGCTGCTAGCCAGGCAGGCAGTAATGGCGGAAATGAATTCGTTTCACAAATGCTATGTTCATCATCACCAACCACACAAACTTCTAGGTCCTTTTTCACCTCTTACGTTGCGAAATGAGTTCATGCATGCATTTATTATATTTTGGACCCCTTGCTTTCACTCAAAATAAATACAGTACTTGATCTGAGCAAACTGTGATCAGCTAGCTGCATGCCATATGCAGTAAAAAGAGCAATGTTTTGGTAATAAAATAAATACACATGCATCTAAGCAAACTGTCACTGCATGCCATATATATATATATCTATATATTACATAAAGTTAGTAAAAAAAAAAAATTACTGTGTTTTAATATTATAACGTGTATGTTAAATTATAAAATTATTTTTATTATAAGTAGATATATTATATTATAAAAAGTCATATTAATTTATAAATTTATTTTTATAATATTTTTGTGGATGGTAACATTTTTTTAAATAAAAAAGATTATTTTTAATTAAGTCGATCATGGTTAAAAAGAAAATCATCAGCTAGTTGAAGCCATCATATGAATTTCTGACTAGCAGAAGTAGAAAAGTGAGAAGAAATTAAAAGAAAGTGAAATGCAATATAGATTAAAATAAAATAGGTAGAATCTCCAATACTGGTACTAATGCCGGCACCATCATCCATTTCACGAACGCATCATAGCAAACAAGAGCCTGAGTGGCTGCATGCATCGACCCTCGAAATGTGTACCCGCGAACGGAAAAGTGGATCTGAAACAACTTCAGATGAATGCTATATATATAAAATATATATGCCTTATATATTAAAAGCACCTATAGGCATATAAATAGTATTTTTATTTGACACTTTCTATTCCACTTATGCCCCTGTGTAATTGATTGTTATTACTACAGTCATTCCCTGAAATGCTTGTACAAGATTAAATTGACTCGTTTGTTTCAGGTTCCTGGAACGTCCCTTTCAATGCATGCAGGGCATATAAATAGTCTACATGCAGCAGATTTGATTTCGGGACCAAAGCATTTCCCATGTGAAAATGGTGACTGGATCACTATTCTTGTGGGGCCGGGGTACTGCACAGGAAAAAAGACCGACAGGAATGAAATTGGGGGATTATCATTGGTTTTTCAGATATTCTATTATGAATAATAGTAATAACAAAATAATAAAATAATAAAATAATAAATAATAATAATATATTAAGAATATATAATATCTAAACTAGGAAAGAGGTGAACTTTTCATTCGTATCCGGTATCAGTAAGCAAATAAATTTTCTTCCTTATCGTTAGAAACGTCCCATTTTCTATTTTAAGAAAAAACTCTTCTTCTTCTTCGTTCTTTTCGTGACCTTTTTGTTTTAAAATTCAAAGCTATATATATATATATATATATATATATATATATATATATATATATATATCTTCCTAATACTTAAAAGCATGTATAAAGATGAACAGTAATAAATAGTAACACATTTCTGAAATTCAGTTCCAATTTTAATTCTCGTTGCTTTTTCTCATTGCCTTCTGAAATCCAGTTCCAATTTTAGTCTTCTTCTTCGTTCAGTTAGCATGATTTACACACTTAAAATATCTAATCCTTACATACAACAGATACATGTAAAATATCTGATCTTTACATATAACAGATGAAATATCTGATCTACACACTTAGAATTCAGATTTACAGAACAATTCTCAAACTCAACTCGAGGAAGAAAAAAATTTCCCATGCTCTTGAGATTTCTTCTCGTCGTTGGTATAAATAAATATAGTATATGATGTGTGAGCATATTTTGCTCTCTAATAGCTAAATACTCAATAGATTTAACTTTTAACTAATCCAATGAGAATGCTCTAAGATAGATGAAAAATAAATTTTATGCACAAAATTTTGAAAAATTGTGTAAAGTGTTAATTTTTTTATAATTTAAAAATGCAATGTATGAGTTTGGGATGCAAAATAACAACATCGAGATAGTTTGATGGTATTGGATATATTTATCCAAATTTGATCTTTAAAATTGTGCATCACGTGTTTTCATCTATCTTAATTAGAATTAGAATTAGACAAAGGTACAAAGTGTAAGTATTTTTATTGTTACGACTGTATATAATATTATTATTGTTATCCTCACTTTCTATGAAAGGTAAGGTTGAATCTCTGTTTAGATAGAATGTTGTTTCTTGAAAGTTTGTTTGTAGAGAGTATCAGCAGCAGTGAAGTCTAGATCAGTCCAATGATGTACTAGTAGAGCTCCAAAGGATTGATATGAGGATATCTCTGCATGTATCCGATCATAGATGTAAGTTTCTCTTGATGAATGAATGATGATATTTCCCCTAAAAAACAAAGTATTTTTATTGTTTCCCTTTTTGCTCCTTGCCTGGCAAAAAACAATTATGGGTGTGTGATGTTATTTCCTTTGTGAAATGGTGCCAAAATGATTAGGTTTTTAATTTTTCATAATAAGAATGCTTCATATACATGTAAAGTTTATTAATAATTCTACACAGAAGGGGCACACCCACGCACCATCTACGTTGGCAATGAGTAAATTCTCATTTTTGCCCCTATAATTTTAAACATATACTTTTGTGGTTTCGAAGTCTCCCTCACACATCCTTTTTTTTTTCGAAATGTTAGGTACAAATATCAAATAAACAAGTTTCATAAAAGTCATTTGTAAAAAAGTAAATCTCACTAATAAAGAATATTTTTTGTACTTTTTTTAGGTGAGATTCATTTTTTTACAAGGACTTATATGAGACTTATTTATTTAGAGTTTGTACAAATTATTTCTTTATTTTTAGTAGCGGAAATTTATATTCAGTAATTATATAACATAGAAGGAGTGGAAATTAGAACAAAATGATACTTTATTAAAAGCACAAAAAAAAAAAGAACAAAATGATACTCAAAAATAGTTTGAAATAGAAACCAAATGCATATTTAGAATTTTAAATAAAAACTTACATAAGCAAAAGCATTTTGTGACGGTGATGGTATTTTACATGTTTGTTGGATGTTTGATCATTCACTCATGTCTACCCACCATAATATGTATCTCTATATAATAAATCATCATCAACACCAAGATTTTCATTGATAAGAACAACTATTATTAAGTCATTGATCAGTTCCAGCAAAAGCAATATCAGAAAGCAGTCTACAAAAACCAAACATACAAACTTCCATCGTAAGATGTTACGAATAAATCAGTTGGAGTTGTCATGGAAGAGGCCTTGCCAGAAGTGGTGAAATTGTTGAAGCTGGCGGCGTTAAGGTTGGGGTTGGGGTGACGTTAAGAAAAGTTGAGGGAGTAATGTTACATATAGTCGTGGAGTGCACAAGCGCCATGTAATCGTTTTGAAAAAGAATAGGATCCATTATTAAAAAAATTAATTGATAGATAAGTTATTTGGACTTGGAGAATTTATTGTTGTTATACTTTGCATAAACTCAAATCCTCAAAGTGAAAAACCTTCATAGCATCACTTCTTTTTAAGCATTGACCAAAAGTCTAAAATTGTACAGTTTCTCAAAGGCAGTTGTAGTTGTGACTAGTAAGAAATGGTGGTTTAGTGGATGTGAATCTGACCAGAATGATGGTGGCGCCATTAATGGAAGTAGTCGCAAGAGATGGTGGTGAGCAGTTTGAGGAGATTGTGGTCAAGGTAGGCTTTGGTAGCCCTTCATATCCATGGAAGTTATTGCACTTGTAAGTACCCATCAAAGTGACTGCATAGCACAAACCTTTGCAAAGGTAGCATTTCCTTTTTCGAAATAGGAAATGAAATTAAGGTAGACTTGGCCATCCTAGGAGAAATTCACTATCAATGTAAAAGATTACAACAAGAGAGGTTTAGAACTTTAGACCCTTGCCTCTCTACAAATATGGTGTTAACCCAATCACCTCAACTCTTACAATCTCACTCTCACAATGTATTCACACACCCAAACAAACCATGAAATCACCCAAACACCTTGGATAAAAGTTTTGTAAGAGATGAAATCCTTGTGGAGAAATCCTTTCCTTTCTTTTCTTAATGTGGTCCTCTCAGACTGCCTAAATCCCATAAGAATAGAAAGTTGGAACTATATTGGATCTCATCTAATTAAATTCTCCCATCTATCCTCAAAGTTTAGTTTCAAACCCCGGTTTGAACAAGAAAAGTGCACTATGCTAATGTACCTTGTGTAAGGGGTTTTTTCCCCATCTCTGTCTCAGCAGGCCTAAGAAGGGCAACTAAAGGGACAAGAAGCAAAGACCCAAACTAAACAAGTAGACTCTTCGACTCGGCCTACGGGTAGGCTCCTCTGGACGCTACCTGTATGAGAGAACGTGCTACAGGGGGATGAGACTCGCCGACCTGGAGACCCCTCGAATAGTGTCTAGCTCCTGAGTGCTTGTCTTTTAATGTGTTTAATTAAAAGACATTAATTAAACAAGGCTGGTTATGCAAATGAAATGAGACATGTTTTTTTTTTAAATTAAGTAAAATATTATTATAATATTATTTTTTAATTTTAATTTTATTTTAAATTTTAAAAAAATTGAATTATTTATTATATTTTATTTGAGAGTTTGAGAAAATTATAATAATTATATGAAATAAGATAATATGAGATAGTTTGATTTTGTGTAATCAAATCAATATATATATATATATATATATATATTTTTTTTTTTTTTGTAGAAAATCACACAATTTCCATTGATCAACTTCTCTACAACATAGACAGAATACGTTGAGGGGGTTTCTTCCATGTCTACAATACAGTCTAAAATATTTAATGCATTCTTGTCTAGTAAATGTGCAACTATATTTTCTTCTCTATTGATGTGTCTGATGGAACAGTCTCCCTAGTATTGAGTTTTATATTAGATAATGATTAAATGAAAGATTTGAAGATTTTAAATTAAAAAATATTTTATGTTTGAGTATTAATGTTTGGGAAGAAAATATTTAATAATAACTTAGAATATCTTGTTACACAAACAAGACTTAAGAGTCATTCTATTCACAAGTTGATACTGATCAGGACAACAAGACACCATCAACATCATTAATGTGATACAATCTGATTTGTAATATTTAAATATTTAAAATTGAGCATTGCTACTTTCATCGAAAATGCATTCCGAATAAACATTCCGAATAGGTTATTTCATTTTTTTTATTTTTCTTTTCTTTTTTCTTATGTATTTTTTTAATCACCA
This sequence comes from Juglans mandshurica, assembly GCA_022457165.1. NCBI lineage: Eukaryota > Viridiplantae > Streptophyta > Magnoliopsida > Fagales > Juglandaceae > Juglans > Juglans mandshurica. The sequence goes on along the minus strand of CM039621.1, from coordinate 12,222,816 downwards.
TAAACATTTTTAAAAAAAATAAAAAATTCACAACATCATTAAAAAACATTTCTTTAATCACTAAGTAAAAAAAAAAAAAAGTCATTCGGGACACATTTTCGAGACAAAAAATATTTCACTTTAAAATTATCTTATAAACTAAATCTTGCCATATTAGCAATATGCAGCGTTTTTACTCCACATGACTGACTTATGAATAGAAATCAAATCAAGTTTCGGTCTGCTAATATTGCTCAAACTGAAAATAATATTTTCACTTCACACAATTTGTATTATTCTATCTAATGAGGTGAGTGGACATGTTTTTCCGGTTAGTTGCTTTGTTTTGTTGGTCATATAATTCTTACTTTATAGCTGTAGAGATTGCATTCTTTATTTCTTTTGTCTCAACACTTAGCTATATATCCATAAAATATGCTCACACATCATATTCTATTTTAAGAAAAAACTCTTCTTCTTCTTCTTCGTTCTTTTCGTGACCTTTTTGTTTTAAAATTCAAAGCTATATATATATATATATATATATATATATATAGGATTTGACAGCATCTTGCCAGGAAAAAGGTATTTAATCAGGTAATAAATTTTCTCTGCTTTTTGCAGTTTAACTTTGATGGTGATGAAAGTAGGTGCGCGTTAACTAATTGTCTGGAGCGCAAAGCGGACGACACGCCGACACGGGCTGTGGCCTGAGGAACATTACTTATAGAGAAGACAGAGATTTTAATTACATCAAATACGTCGGATTATAAAATTATAATTTTTTTTTTATATAATCTCTTTATTTATATATATAACAATTCTCTTATATAATATCAAATTTAGCCATATATATATATATATAATAGAATAAGCAGCCTTTTATAATTTTTTGTGTAATTATCTCATCAACATATAATTTCTATATCAGAAATCACTTTTTTAATTTGTTTTCAAATAAATATAACATGTTTGAAAGTGTTTTAAATATATGGTCATTAAACAATAAATAATTTTTTACTATTTTCTACAATTATATTTTTAATTGTAATTATATTTTTCACTGAAATTCATATAAATATGCACTAAGCAAACATTAGGTGTAAACAAGTCAGAGTCTGAACGATCTAAATTTCTATTGGTTTAATTTTAATTCGAAAAGAGTCGAGTTCAAACTTATTATCGAGTTTTATTTAATATTCATAAATAATTTGTTTATTTTTTAAATGAATCCAAAACTGTTTATGTGCTATTTAAAATTGACAAAATAAATTGTTCATATTATCTACATGATTTTGAACAAAAAAACCAACTTTAAGTTTTCGTGAATATCATTATATAATTTATATAAATGATTAAATTCATAATAGTTATCATATATACTATGAACAAGGATTTTCTTTTATCTTTATATGATTTTATATAGAGACAAACTACTTATATATTTAATAAACAAATCGAATAGAATGGAAGTCAAATTGGTTTTGACAGGGAGAAATACTTTAGTAGCTCCAAAAGAACTTTATAAAAATAAACTCACAGTATATGGTTTTGACAGCTGAAGTTTCCAAAATATTGCTTCTGTGACCAAATGTACTAACCCTAAAAAATCCTTCACCAACAATTCTGAAACCACTAACGAGGGTGGTAATAACATGAGTTTTCTCCAGAATCTCACTGAATGCATCCCATGAACTTCGGCTGGGGAAGTGGACCCACACATATGGTGCATTCTTCCCTCCATACACATTAAAACCAAGCAAATTAAATGTCTCAACTATTATGTCAATATTTTCTTTGTAGAAACTGTTCACCTCATGCATTGCCTGCAAACCATATAAAATTAGCATGTCTTGTTATATAAATATTTCAAAATTTTATCCGGCCAACTAGAGAAGAGGAACGTGAAAAATGAAGTAATTAGTCGAACAAAAATAACAGGAATTACGATGACAAGTATAATTTTTGGGCGATCGGAATCGAGAATCAAACCGAGTTTGCGACTTGTTGAGGAGAGAGAGAGAGAGAGAGAGAGAGAGAGAGAGAGAGAGAGAGAATGATTGATGCATTTAGGAGGATCAGAGACACAAACAAGGGGAAATGTGTTCTCAACTTGAACCCACGATAAGGTATAAGAAAAAATTGGAAAACCAGTTGAACTAGACTGGACCGGTGGGTTTGGTACTGTTTGTAACTGAACTGGTGCAGTACTACCGGCTCTTAAAAACAAAAATTGGTCCTAGACTGGTGTGGTATCGGTTTTGATATTTTGAAAATCGGTTTAAACCGAACCGGACCGGTACATATAAATTTTAAAAAAATTATATATAATTTATATATTATTTATGTATATATATTATATGCTACATTTTTAATTAATATAACATGAAACTCTAATCTTATTATTCAAGTCTATTAATCTTATACCATAAAATTAATATATTAGTATAATTAGACATTAATTATACTATTTTAATATTATTATTCAAGTTTATTAATCTTACTAATAAGTTATACACTACTTATACTATACTACGTAGGGGTGGGCAACGGGGCCCTGCCCGGCTTCCGCCCCGCCGCCGCATGGGCGGGCGGGCGGGCTAACCCGTTCCGCCCATGCGGGGGCGGGGTCCCCCACCCCGCATAGAGAGGTCCTAGAAGAATGTATTTGATGGTGTGAGAATGATGTGCTGGATCTCTTTTGGGTGAGAAAGTTAAACATCCAGACATAATATATACATAGGTCATCAATAACAATGACATTGGTAATAATAATAAAAAAAAAATCCAAAAGAGTTGAACCTTCGGAATAATGTTATTATATGTCTTTCTGAGCTAATATAGTTATAATTTGCTAGAAGTATTCAATGGAAAGTGTAAGGGGTTTTCCCCCTTTTAGTGGGCCTGTGAAGAGTACCTAAGAGAATAAGGAAAGAAAGCTCAACCCAGAACAAATAAGCCCCTCGACCCGGTCCGCAGGTAGACTCTCTTGGACGCAACCCCCATGTGGGAACATATATATTGCTGGGGGATGAGACTCGCCGTCTTGGAGATCACTTGAACAATGTCCATCCCTTGATTACCTGTCCACATGAACGAGCGAGAAGCAAGGGGGACCTTCGATTATCTAACAGAGTGATATCGATGGACTACTGAAGACACCATTAGAGTAAGGCAAATCGGGGAATCACGACGCATTAATGACACTACTACCTGAGCAACACGCCATATTAATGACGCATTCGCAGAGACACGCTGCATTAAAAGACTCTGACAAAAGGAACAATAAAAATGACATAGACTTCACGGGGGCAGACACAATCTATCCCCTCAGACTCCCGGTATAAATAACAATTTATAGGTACGAAAATATTCTAGACTCTCTCATTGTTTTAAAACTTCCAAATTACTCTATTGAATTTGGCATCGGAGACTCTCGACCCCAAGACCGTCCTCTCCCAGCTACTTTCTTCTTCGTCTTCACATGCCCATGATTGAAGACCTGAGTTGCTAGAACTGACCCAAATGCGTACGAAACATGACGTTAACAAAAATGTTTATAATTTTAATTTTTAAATTTGTTAATTTGGAAGCACGAGAAGATGAAATCATTCAATTTGTGCCAATTAGGTCCCGTTTGAAACTTGGAAGATACTGAAATCAACTCAGTTCAGTCTAATTTTAAGTTGAATCTAACATCCAAACACCAAATTTCCAAATTACTAAACATTACTCAACTCAAAACATCTTTACACGCGAGACTCACAAGCTGTTTCAACTTAATGCCTCTTTACACGCGGGACTCATAACCTTTTTTAATTTTCCATAAATACATCTAAATACATCTTAGATGGGCCCCATAAAACTCTCTCCACCATCTCAACTCATTACTATTTATAAAAAACTTAATTCATTTCAACATCCAAACGGAGCCTTAGAATTTTCGCACATACGAAAAAGTACTTATAAAAGCAAGTTATTATTGCCTACAAATAATTGAAGTGGTACATCAATTATATGCATGGGTTTCTCGCCTTCTTGGTAAAATCCCATATGCATGTTTGTAATGTTGCTATTTAATTGGAGTAAACTCATGTTGCAATATTAGGGACTTTTAGAAGCCTTGTAGACAATTATGCGATTGCTTTATAGCATATAATATAATGTAAGTTGTGCATTTTTTTATGCCTTATATTTCAAAATTATTTTTTTATTATTTTGTAACATATTATAACTTCTGGTGAGCTTTTATTCGAAATTTGTTTTGGGCATAAATATGTATTTGTAATAAAAAATAGGGCTGTAAATGAATTAGTATATTCGATAGCCCGCTCAGTACTACTTGTTCGGTTAAACTCAAATTGAGCTCAACTCGTGAAAAAAAACTCGACGGTGAAAGCAGATACTCACTCAATTAGTAAATGATACATACTCGACTCGACTAAAGCTTGTTAAGGCCCGCTCAATTATGTCCGAGTCGACTCATTAGCTCGACTCGATTAAAACTCATTTATATATTGATAAATATATACATACACCTATGTACACACACATGTATTAGCTAATTATATTAGCATAACACATTTATAATTAAATATATAATATGTAACCTAATTACTTATGTGTATATATTGAATATGCTTTATAGCTATATTTTATAATTTGTATAATAATTAGTCAATAATATTTAATACTGTCATATACTAATATGTGGGAACCATATATATGAAAGATATATGCTATCGTATTATGTGTATTTATTAATAATTTATGTATACATATAATATATTGGTATTATGGAAATGATCAGGCCTTCTAAGATATTTTATAAATGCGTAATTCTAAATATAACTGTAAAATGTGTAAACGCCACGTAATCGTTTTGAAAAAGAATGGGGTCCACTATTAAAAAATTAATTTTTTTCATTTTGGTCCTATGTTTTATTCACTTTTTCCAAAACGATTACGCGGCTGTTATACAATTCACGGTTACAAATATATTTTCTCTTTATAAATTGACGTGAAGTTAAAAAATAAATATTATATTTAGGGCTTGTTTGAGGAGAGATGAGATGAGAATTTTATGAATATTAGTAAGATAGTTTGTGAATATATAATAGTGAGATATTTTGAGTAGAGTATTTCTTAAGTTTTGGGAAAGGAGAGAGAAAAAGTTGAATAAAAAATATTATAAAGTTAAAATATTATAATAATATAGTTTTTTAATATTATTTTTGTTTAGAGATTTGGAAAATTAGAATTATTTTTTATTTGAAATTTTGAAAAATTTATAATGATTAGTTTGAAAATTTCTAATGAATAGTTTGCAAATTTTATATTTAATTTATATTTAAGAATAAAATGGAATTAGAAGAAATAATATCAGATGAAAATCTTATGACTCCTCTAAAGTTCCAAACCTACCTTGTCGGTAAACTTTTATTTTAGAGAAAAAAATTTTGCAACCGTGAGTTGTGCAACCGTCGCGTAATTGTTTTGAAAAAAGTGAATAAAACATGGGCCACATGAAAAAAAATTAATTTTTTAATAATAGACCTCACTTTTTTTTAAAGCGATTATGCAACATTTACGCGTTTCATAGTCTTTATTTTTTTATGTTAATGGAAAACTCATCTCAACCAGTTGTCAGATCAAGGTTTATTAACTTTCGTGTCCTATCAATGGATAATGCTTAATCCACGTGTGATCAAGGCAAGCAGCCACCGATTTCTTATTATTTTATTTTTTTAGTTAGTGGTTTATAAGAAAGTGTTTTTAAATAATCTTGTGATTTTTTTTTTTAAAATATGTAAAGATATAAAAAAAAGTATGAACAAGTAGGAAAAAAAAAATTAAAAAAAGGGTGGCCACCTTCGGTGGAATTCATCTGTGGACCTAGCATTGTCCATCAGCTTCAGCTATACGTACCGTCGTCTTTTATTTAATTATAATTTATAATGTTTTTTTTATCATCTATATATTATTATATTGTCTCCTACATCACCGCATCCTATACCCAACATTTTCCTTGTGCCGTCGGTGCTTCTTCGGGTTCTCTCTCCCTCCCCAAGCAAACCCTCTCTCTCTCTCTCTCTCTCTCTCTCTCTCTCTCTCTCTCTCTCTCTCTCTCTCGCTCGCTCGGATCAGAGGCCTACGGCCATACAGTTGTTTTACTTGGGGAGCATCAAAGAATGGGCAGGTCTCGATGCTGTGAGAAGGAGGGGCTGAAGAAAGGGCCCTGGACCCCTGAGGATGACCAGAAGCTTTTGGCTTACATCGAAGAACATGGCCATGGAAGCTGGCGAGCTTTGCCCGCAAAGGCTGGTATACTAGCGATAGAGGACCCTAGCAAGCTAGTTTTTTGGTGAATATTTATGTATCATGGATTATAGCCTATTTATATGACACCACTAATTGATGGTTTCTTTTTTTGGGTTCCTTCGTTTTGGTTGGGTTTTAGGGCTTCAGAGATGTGGGAAGAGCTGTAGGCTGAGATGGACCAATTACCTCAGACCTGATATCAAAAGAGGAAAGTTCAGCTTGCAGGAAGAACAGACCATCATTCAGCTTCATGCTCTCCTTGGGAACAGGTACATACATTAATCAACGGTTCTTTCTGTTTATAGCCGTTCTCTTCTAGTACTACTTACTCACTGCATGCAAGTAATATATATGCGACACCGATTGGCTCACTAATGTCAACTTTTCTTGGTGATCATCTTGAGCTATATATATGTAACACCTCATGAGAGTGCCATTTTTCTGGCTGGCCTTTTCCTGATCGAGCTCATGAGAGTGCCATTTGAACATAAAACATGAAGACCCATGCACCATTCACATGGTTGACTGTACCTTTTCACCTATAAATTAAGTGGAGAATGAGATAGGACACAAAAGTCGAAACTACTACTGTACGTTCAAGATTTCACCCCACGCACAAGATTATCATCAACTTCTTTATCACGATCATTGTCTTGTCGTTATCATTCTTGAATCTGCCATGAAAACGAAGAAATACCTCCTCTATAATTGACAGGATTTTTGTTTTCAGATGGTCGGCAATTGCAACGCACTTGCCCAAGAGAACCGACAACGAGATTAAGAACTACTGGAACACACATCTTAAGAAAAGACTAACTAAAATGGGCATCGATCCCATGACCCACAAGCCCAAAACGGATGCCCTCGGCTCCGGAAGATGGGACTCCAAAGACGCAGCAAATTTAAGCCACATGGCTCAGTGGGAGAGCGCAAGGCTCGAAGCCGAGGCCAGACTGGTAAGGGAGTCGAAGCTGCTTGTGTCCAACCCTATTCAACAGCAGGTCAAGATCTCCTCTGCCCCTGCTCAGAACATCAACAAAACCCTCGCTCAACCCGCACTGCCACCATGCCTTGACGTGCTCAAAGCATGGCAAAGGTTATGGTCAAAGTCAACGGGAACAGGCATATTCCCAGTCGCCGGAGACGATCTTGAGTCTCCGACATTCAAGTTGAGCTTCTCGGTGAACGCATTCCCCATCGAAAGTACTGTTGCGCTCACTGAAAACCAAATGGCCGCAGCACTTGATTTCGACGCCAATAGCTCGGTTACATGCGGAGTTGGGATTATCAAAGAAGTCTGTCAAATGCCAGAAGAACTCAAAGAAAGATTGAATAACACAATGTCATTGCAGGAAATGACGTACACCACGGAAAGTGCATGGTTTGCGGATTCCTTCAGGGCTATGAGTGAAAACACGCCTCTCTCAAATATCGTGGAAGGTTTCACTGATATCTTGGCCTATAACTGTGACGACAAGAACTCATTGTTGGCCGGAGACAACATTATGGAAAATGGTGATAAAACCTGCAGCGGTAACTTTGAGGAGAATAATAATCATTACTGGAACAGCATACTCAATCTAGTGAATGCTTCGTCGTCTGGTTCTCCTTATATGTTTTATTCTAATTAATAAAGATTATTTTCGTTGTAAACGTACTCTGATTACAAATAAATATATTTCTTAAAATTTTAGTGGTTATTACTCAATTTATGATCTAGAAATGCTAAAGGTCATGAAAGTATGTCTCGAAAGTATATTTTGAATTTTTTTAATTATTATTTTTAACTTAGTGATTAAGGAAATATTTTTTGAATGATGTTGTGAATTTTTTATTTTTTTTTTAAATATTTATGATGATTAAAAAAATACATGAAAAAAAGAAAAGAAAAATAAAAAGATGAAATGTACGTACTTTTCGGAACACACATTCGGGACAAATTTTGGGTAGGTGTAATGTTGCTCTTTATAATCACCACCCGTATTCAAAATTACTTTTCATTCGATCATAAAATAGAAATTACTTTTCATTTATTACTTTTTTTTCTAAATCATGATCTTAATTATTTATTTCGATGTACTTGAAGGTTGTAAATGTAATCAACACTCGCAACTCTCTGTCTGAGCGAACATCAAACAGAGAGTTTGCTTGAGGCTCACTAGAGCCACTACAACATATCTGGTTTTTTGCGGCAACTAAAGCCGCGTTTTATTCTTCGCAGATGAAACGCTAGAAATTTACCCTGACAGTTGTTGTGTTTATTGCCGAAATCAACGTCGCCGAAGAAACATCCCCTTTTACTGCCAATTTACTCGCCGAGAAGTGAGGCTCAGTTACTGCCGCAAATCCATACCATGAAATCCCTCAAATCGCTGCATGAGTAATCTGTTGGTGCTGCGAGCGTAAGTTCATTGCTATATTCAACACATCTTCTCGACGAGTCCAGATCCGCCAACCAAGTTTGCCACAGATCAAATGATCATGCTGTGAGCGTAAGTTCGTCGCTGTTGACCACACATCTTCTCAACGAGTCCAGATCCGCGGAGTTAAGGGGTATGATTCCCAAACCCATTTCGGCGTTTTGAGAAATCACAGCAATCTAATTCGTTTGGTTGTTTTAATTGGGTTTCCGACTCAATAGGGATAAATTTTTACCGTCGATTTGGTGCCGTGCCCTACTAGATTATGGGATGACCATTGAAAACATATTGGCGAAATTCTAAGGCCATTTGAGATCAGTATTGTATGACACTCTCAAATGCATGTCCCTATAATTTCCCAAATCTGACATCAATGAAACTGCTTATGGTGCTTTGAGATCATCATTAGATACATAGCAATTTCTGGAACTGATTTGAATATTACAATTGAATTTGGCACATTTGAAGGCTCAAGATTTGACACCTTCTTGAACTAATACTTTGGTTCCTTTTTCTAAATTTTTTGTCTCCGAATCATTGGGTTTGCACATAGGGCTCTCACACTTCAATTGTGTCATGGTTCTGTATGACTGCATTTGTGCACATGCATGATACAGTTTTAAATTGGCCTACATATTAATTAAAGTGATGCATTACTAGCTGCTACAATACAATCATTTTTATATATATATATATATCATCATCATCATTCCACCAATTCATTGTAGAGATATCAAATGTAGCAGTAAAAGAACAGTATATCAAAGAAGGCAGATCTTAATTACTCTTTGAAATAGTTGAGTTTATAACTTAGCTTAGCAGTCCCACAATGCATTCATATATACTTGGATTTTCAGGATGCCAACAGTCCTACCATCTGATCTACATGTACATGTACGTACTCGCACAGACAAGATCTGTGTTGAATGGGGGAGAGACTTTGCGATCTTGGCTAGCACAACCAATTTAGCACTGCCCTTAGAATCTGATTAATTTACCTGTTGCAATACCACAACAATAGCATAAACTCATCACCATTACCATTATTAGTAGCTTTAACTCAGACCATAGCAAACAAATATGTTTCCAAGCTTAAACTCAAACCATATCAAATATCACTGAATGGGGTTTCCTACATCTTGAATTACAACAAAATTTAAAAACAAGTATAACAGGAACAATATTTTTCCTTCACCCTAAATAATGAAGATAAAAACAATGTCTCAAAGACCTTAAATAGCATGTCTCATTTTGTTCCCTAACTAGCTGCTGAGATGGGTTATCCCTGGTTCATGTTAAAATGTTGAGCCAATTTATATACTGCATGATGGTAATGTAGCTGCTGAAAATTTGGTAGAGGCCTAACCCATATTTAGATGGATTTATAAATGATATGCATAGTTGGAAACCTTACCCATCACATGGCCATGAACAACCTTGACAATACCACCTTGGCTGGAATTCCAATAAGTTCCATATGTGCCTAGCTCTGGAGGATATAACCCTGTGTATGTATATCAGCAGTAAGTTGTTCATTATTTCAACTATAATGAACAATTAATCTGAAAACCCAAATTGTTATTTCAATGTACATAACTACAACACTATGTAAATAATTAATATTGAGTTCGAAAACACTTGTTCGCAAATTACATCATTCTAGAATAAAAACCAACTCAGCACTTACTCAATATATGAGTCATATATTATAACATTAAATATGTTTCTATAAAAAAGAAACATCTGCTTTCACATTAGTTTAGGTTATATCAGGATGCATGTTAATGGTAAGAGATTACTAAATAATCTATGAATTTAACCTGCCAAGTTAACATAACTCGTGTTTAAAAATTGGCTATATATCTTATATATATAATATCATGTATAACTTTATATATATTATAGTTATATACTACTTTGCCAGTACTTATCAACTGACTATAGTAATATATATATATATATATATATAGTACTATATATATATGTGCATAACAGTAATAGCAGTATGCAAATACAAGCTTTGAGTATCTAATTATGTTGGTTTTAGCTTTGTTAATGTCTCAGAATTTAATTATAACATAGCAAGAAACAAAATTACTTGCTGGTCTGAACATGGTTCCTCTATTTCAGTGATGTAAAACTGTAACGCCCCAAACCCGGGTGGCTTGGAGAATTACTACTTGTCACTCATAATCATGTCTCCCAACACATTCGAAGAATAATCTCCAAAAACTTCTTAAATGAAATCAATCTCAAACCTTCATTGTATTCTACAAGTTGGTAACCTATTAGCCACTTCCAAAGTTAACCATCAATAAACATTTCCATCATCCAGACCTATTCCCTCAAAATCAACAAGAATTATATTCTAATTCCGCACCACCAAAAGTTTAATCTCTAATTACAAGTATCATATCAAATTTTCAAACACTACTAATTCCTTAAGATCAACACAAGGTTTGAATCCTTAACTATATCACAACATAACACCATCAAGTACAAGTTAGTCCAACACCTACTAGCCAGAAACTCTTACAACATTTTGGTAGAAGAAAATTCTTAATCTCTCAAAACTCACCAAGAATTCCTTTCTGAATCTGCACCAACTATTACCCTTAAATCTGACATGGATCAATCCTAAACCTGCCACTAAAACCTCGAACTGATAATAATCATTGAAATAATCCCCTTGAAAATCCCAATATCAATAACTCAACTTCGATCAACCCCATTAATGGTCACAGATTAATCAGTCTCCAAAATAAATCAAGCTAACACACCAAGCCTGCAGAATTAAAAATTTCAATCTCATTATAAATCAGTCTTTCAAATTGCAATTCTAAAATCTTAAATTATACAATAATCAATTTCTGAAATCTGTAAGATCGATGAACTTATATCCAATAATAAAACAATCGACTCCCGAAGCTTTCAAAATCTAAAATATTAAATGATAACAATCATTTCCTAAAGTCTGCAAAACCTTAAACTTTTGGTGAAATTCCCGGAAATCTATCCTTAAAATTTGTTGAACTTACAATCTTCTATTCCAAAGCCTCGTGTCATACATCCATGAAATCGAAAACCTCAAATATCTTACTCTCCAAATAGATCACCTAGTCCGTCGCCGTCGCCCCGCCGTGCGCGACACCGCCCACCCCATCGTGCTCCCTACCGGCCGGCACCTCCCCCTCCGATTTTCAGCCCCAGCCGCGCCGCCGTTAGCCTCCACGCACCACACGAAGCCGCGGCATTCCTTGCGCCGCCGTCGCGCCACCTCCGACCACCATCTTCTCACCACATCATCCTCGACCTTCTAGCAACCCAATGGACCCAACCCCACCTTCGATCTGTCACCGGTGAAGCCCCACCATCAACATTTCCGTTTTGGGTGTTTTTGCACTTCAACCGCCTATTGCGCCGCCACCCACGGCCAACCACCACCACCATTAGCTTCACCGACATCCCTAAGCCCTACCCTATCAATCTCGGGTCTTCGTTTGCACCCGTTCAAAAGTGGGTTTTTGAGACCCACGGCCATAGTGCATTTGGCACTGTTTTGTTACTGCGTTGCCGCTTCTAGCACATTCGTGATCTTTCAAAAATTATATTATAGCATTGTAAGTATTTTTTCCAAAGAACTTTTGAGATTTAAATGTATTTCTGCACTAATTCTTATTTACTGTGAATTTATTGGTTGTGCCGGACTGAGTCCGAGGAGTAAGGGGAGGTCGGTTGGATTGGTGGTTGAGAGAATATTTAGAGGGGAATTTAATTTTCTTTGTAGAGTGCAGTTTAATTTTTTGGAGGTATTAATTTATATTTTCTGTTATGGAGTTGTGAATGGGAAGAAGTGTGCTTAGTTTGGTGTTGGTTAAATTGTTAGTAATTGTTTTGGGACTGCGAACTGTTGGAATAAGTGTGAGTTATTGGAATTTGAATTGGCATTAGTCTTGATGCTTGTATTGGACAATACTGAGATTGGTATAGAATATTTTGGGTCGAAGTGAGGGCTGTCCGGATTGTTATTTGGCTGTTGGAGGTTGATTAAACTTGCTGAATTATGATCTAGAGTTTGGGTCTTGAGTTGTCTAAGATCAATTTTGTGTTGTTGGACTTTAATATTTAGTTTATATTATTTTTATGAATAGGTGACGAGACGGATAGAGACTGTATACAAGTCCTAGATAATGCGCTACAGGAGTCAGGTAAGCGGGGTTCCTATGCTGGGTTTTATACAAGCTAATGAGACTGAGGTTGATTTTATGAAAACTTGCATAATTTGTGTTGTGTTGGCAACTTGTGAAAACAAAGATCAACCTCGGTCACTTATCTGCATTATTCATGAAATCTGTGTGAAAAAGGAAAAATATATTCTGACATGCATTGTGTAGACATGAGCTAAATTCTGTCATGTGGTTTCTGAAATCTGAAAAAGAGCGATATTGAGAATATGAAAAGTTGTGCATTTATTTGTTCTGGCTTTTGTGTTCAGCGTGTGTAAACTGTTCTGATTCTGTTTTGGTACTCTGTATTATTTTGATATAACATCTGAAAACCTTTGGCATGGTGTACTGGTTTTCGTATCTGACTCTGTCTCTGCTCTGCTCTGTTATGCTCTGCTCTGTTTGGGTTGGTACCAACTACTCTATCTCTGAGTGCACCCACTTTGGAAACAAAGTGGTTTTATTGTGGTCTTTTCCTGTGTGCACACTCGGGGTTCCGAGAAGAATAAAGGAAAGATTTCACCTCTGTCTCCGCTCTGTTTGATGCTCTGTTTTGATCTAATGATGATACTCAGTTTATGTTATGCCAAAGTACCATGGGTTTTACTTGTCTTAAAACCATCGCTCTGTTACTTTTGGAAAATATGTTCTGTTCTGCATGTTAACTCTGGAGAATATTTTGTTCTGCATGTTCTACTTTGTAAATGCTCATGTTTGCACGCTAGCATATGATTTCTGCTTACTGAGTTGTTGATAACTCACCCCTATCATTATAATATTTTTCAGATGATGTGGAGAGTCCAAATGAGGACCTGGATTAGATTGCTGTTTGTGTTTAAGCTGAGGAGATGTTGGTAGAAGAAGGACTTCTGGTGTTCTGAGTTTTAATCTCTTTGAGTTTTAGTAATATCTTGGGTTTCAGTAAGATTTATGAAATTATTGGTTGGGTTGTTATGACTACCGGGAGGTTATGGACCCCTTTGATTTATTATTATTGCATTAAAGATTTTGTGGAGTTTGTAATGAGATTATTGAGAAGGTTTGAGATTGATTTCATTTAAGAAGTTTTTGGAGATTATTCTTCGAATGTGTTGGGAGACATGATTATGAGTGACAAGTAGTAATTCTCCAAGCCACCTGGGTTTGGGGCGTTACATTTGGTATCAGAGCCAGGTTTCGATCTTGGGACCTGTGGGTTATGGGCCCACCACGCCCTATGGTGGTGTCGCGTTGATCCTCCTCTTGGCGATGCTGGCATGGTTGTAGCAGTGTGGAAGGGCGGCTCGTTGGTCTTCGTGCAGTTGGTGTTCCAGCATGCAAGTTGGCATGGGGTGGAAGAGAGGTGGCTGTTCGTGATTGCTGTGGTGTGGAGGTTGGTTGGCCCACGGTAACCGTGGGCTTGTTGCAGCATGTTGCGTATGCTGCAACTTAAGGCAGAAGATCGTGTTGTTGGTTCGTGTGTGGACTCGATGGCTTGCTCTGTTTTCAGGTGGCTAAAACAGGGGGCGTTTGTGCTTGGCTGTGGCGCACGGAGGGGCTTTGGGCTTACGATGATCTTCCGCTTGGTTGCTGGTGCGGTGGGTCTTAGACTAGTTCTCCTCCAAACCGAGGTTGGCGTGTGGAGAACTATGCGAGGTGCTGCCTTTGTCGTGGTGCGGTTCACGTGTTGCCATGAGAGGTGTTGCGTGGGAAGAGTATATGTTTTGCGGCAACCCCAGGTTCATGGGAAAAAGATGGCAACGTGCATCAGAGGGGCTGTTTGTGGGCTTTGGTGGAGGAACCAAAGGGCTATAGTTGCTGGAAGAGAGAGAAAGTTTGAGAATTTATGTTCATACACGGCAGCCCTAGTTTTGCAAGGGGATGAACGCACGTAACGGATAGAACAGCAAAGGCTAGAAAAGACAAGACCCATTATATATAGCAGCCTAGCTATATTAGGAAGGAAGAGTCTTGTGTGCATGGGTTTCTACGTGGGTTGGGTATCTCATTTGGGCTTGGGCCTTCCACGTGGGTTCAACTAAAATCCAGGGCTTGCCGATACTTTTATGAGCTAGGTCACTTAATAACCCCAATGTGCCGATCTTAAATTCTAATATATGCTCAACTTGTCCAATAGTACTAACCTAATTATTGAGTCTAATAGAAATCTCATAATCCCTTTATATAAATCTTGGGCCCATGACCTATTCAAAATAATCCAATAAATCTCGTTTGGGTTTCCCAAGAATATTAGCCTATAAATATCATCCCAAAATAATTCACTAAACCTTAATGACCTTAAAATAAACTTTTGTGATCTCGGGCTTAATTAAAATCCCTGATCGACGTAGGTTGCAGCTATGTAGAAGATGGCTCCCATTTTTCTACTTTGGTCCATTTGGAGGGAAAGGAATGACGAAATTTTGAGGATCAAGAGCGCTCTTTTAGAGTTTTTTCTAAAAGACTTTATTTATGTGGGCCATTGTTATAGAATTTAATGGTCTCAACCTTCATGATTTCCTTGTATCTGTTTCTAGTTCCTAACTAGGTGTAATCGCACGTATAGTTCCTGTGTACTTAGGTTATGCCTATTTCAATATCAATAAAATATCTTCTTATAAAAAAAATAAAAAATCTCTAACTGACCTTAATAATTATTGCTCGTGAGATTATCCAAAAGGGCCAATTAAACCTAATTTAGAACCAATAAAATTAACCATATTATATCCTAATAATATTGAATCGGGTCGTTACAACTTAACAAGGAAAAGTCTCGTTGATCTTTTTGTTTAATACATTACATATATGCTACATACAGTCGGGAATGCGTAAGCGCCGTATAATCGTTTTGAAAAAAGTGGGGTCCATTATTAAAAAATTAGTTTTTTTTTTTTTCATGTGGACTCTGTATTTACTCTTTTTTTTTTTTAAGAGATTGCGCGGCGCTCGTACATTCCATGACTGTAAATATTATTTCTCTTGTTTGCTACATAATGGCACTTTTCTATTTCCATTAGTAGTGCTGGTGGTGGCAAGCCCTGCCGATCTTGTTAAGGTGAGGATGCAAGCAGATGGTCGTATGGTGAGCCAAGGTTTCCAACCTAGATACTCAGGGCCTTTTGATGCTTTAAAGAAGATTATGCGCACAGAGGGCTTTAAAGGACTTTGGAAAGGAGTTTTTCCTAACGTACAAAGAGCATTTTTGGTGAACACGGGAGAACTAGCATGCTATGATCATGCTAAACGCTTTGTTATTCAAAATCAGATAGCTCGTGACAATATCTTTGCCCACACTCTTGCCTCTATTATGTCAGGTCTTTCGGCAACTGCTTTGAGTTGTCCAGCTGATGTAGTAAAGTCAAGAATGATGAACCAGGCGGCAGGCAAGAAAGGGAAGATTATGTATACAAGCTCTTACGATTGTTTGGTGAAGACTGTTAGAATTGAAGGACTAAGAGCACTATGGAAGGGGTTCTTTCCAACATGGGCAAGGCTTGGTCCATGGCAATTTGTGTTTTGGGTCTCTTATGAGAAACTTCGACAAATTTCGGGGCTATCTTCCTTCTGATAAATTTTTGATCTGGACTCACGTTGCAACTTCTAAGATCCCCTAAATTACTGAAAACCAGCTTTCCCATGGATTCAATGGTTCGTATTACTCACTTGGTTGAAATTGTATCCGTTACATTGGATCACCAAAGATATATAAGATCATTGGAAAATTAAATTTATTATAAGCTCGTGACATAAGAGAGTTTTGATGCTCTCTTAGCCTGTAATAATAACTAATGTATTATAAGCTCGTGACATTAGATATTGCAAGCTGATCGACTTAATTTCATGTGTTGAAATCAAATTTTTTCAACTGTAGAACACCTTCTCATAGGTAGGTCGATGATCTGCTAGACCGTGTTCGGTAATTAATTTTTGCTTGGAATCTTCAGAGAAACTTTCCGGTCTCTTTATAATGTCTTGAACACGTAAATGATCTTATTATGAGCGCAAAAGTAACCCGCGTACTTGCTACGACTCAAACGACCATCCCTGCTAGTCAGTCATAGTAATTAGATCGATATCATCATCTCCACATTACAAGAGAAACTTGGATTATTATTTCACAGGTAGCAAGTACTTGACCAGGTCGATCTGTTATTATTGGAGCCATGCATGCATTGTTGTTCCCATAGTTTTAGATCACATGATATTCTTGAAGGATAATGGAGACTTGGGAATGTTATTTGACTCATGTAGTCTGTACAGAAGGAGGTAAGAAAACAGATAGTGGTGGCACGATCTTGTCTGATATATAGTGAGTATCGGCCAATGATTCAATATATATAGTTGCAACATTTCCATCAAGAAATTGGATTTCGTCGATAGTTGTTTCATTTAGTACTGTGGTTTTCATTAAAGGGACATATATAAATATTAAGAGTAGTATTTGAGATAAGATATTAGGATGCGTAGTAGTTCTAATAAGTCTGTACGTACGTAGCTAGATCTGGACCAGGATGCGGAATTTGAGCTGCGGGGTGAAGGAGAGATGGCTATAATTAATTTTTCACCACTTAGAAGTGGCCGTCAATAGTGGTTGGATGGCTCAAAGATTACTTACAAAAAACCCATAATACGAGAAAATAAATTATCAAAAAATAAAAAAGAAGAGTCTTTACGTGTCTTGACATTGAGGCCTATGCCTACAGGGGCTCTAGAAATAGTACTGAATCCACTACGAAGACACGAAGTAATTAAGAAATTTGATAAAGAAGTTGATCTCCTGCATGCCTTCTCTTTTTTCTGTGTTATAAGGTAAAAAAATGAGT
Source organism: Juglans mandshurica (assembly GCA_022457165.1). NCBI lineage: Eukaryota > Viridiplantae > Streptophyta > Magnoliopsida > Fagales > Juglandaceae > Juglans > Juglans mandshurica. Next base: position 12,205,068 of record CM039621.1, on the reverse strand, counting down.
GATGAAAAAGAAGAGAAAAAGTACCCAGGAGAGTTTACCCCAAGTTTCTCCCTTCTGGAAACGAAGTTTGTCCTTTTTTTTTTATCACTTTTTTTATTTTTTATTTTTATGGGGAGGTTCAACCACAACCATGGACCCAATATTATTGGTCCCCATGGACTAGGGGTACGCCATTCGGCCGAAAGGCCATTGACAAGTGTCTCCTTAATTTGTTTCTAATAATTATTTTTGGAAAACATTATAGACATAAATGAACTTTATAAAAGAATCCAATACATTGATGTGACACACTTTCATGTCTCCCTCCCTTTTTTTTTCTTTCTCCTCCTCTCCCCTCCCCTTCTCCCCATTTCCCTTTCCCTCTCTTTCTCTCCCCTCCCCGTGCCAGCCATGGTGGTCAAGGACCAGCTCAGGGTGGGCAGAAGCTGCCGACAGCCCAAGCGATCATGCACGGACAATGAACAATTTATTTAGGCTCAGTTTGTTTAGTGAAATCATCTCGTCTCATCTCATAATCATTATAACTTTATCAAATTTTTAAACAAAATATAATAAACAATTCAACTTTTTCAAATTTCAAAATAAAAAATATTAAAAAATATATTCTAACAATATTTTTTTCAATTTTCTTCTCATCTCACTATTCAAACCAAACCTTAATATATGCACGGACAATAAATTATAGTAAAAAGTTATTTTTTATCCGTGCATCACTGGTGACGTACTGTGCAAAGTAATGTACTTTGTGTTCTTCTACTTGCATGTGACAATATAGCATACGGATCAATAAAAGTAATAAGTAATGCTAGAAACACAAAAGAATCCCACAAAGAGATTATACACACTGATGTGACCTACTACCAATGTGCCACGTCTTTTTTTTTTTTTTTTTTCCTCCTCCTCTCCCCTCCTCCCTTTTCCCTCTCATTTTCCCTCGTTGGCGATGTCTACCCCTATTGTCAGCCATGCATGCCAGGATCACCCCAGCCACGACACAGTGCACAAAACGTGCACGACAAGCTCACAATACTGTCGTGAGTTCCCATGTCCCCGCCGGCAGCTTCTGCCCACCCTGAGGTGGTCCCCGACCACCATGGCTGGCACGAGGAGGGGAGATAAAGAAGGGGAAATGGGGAGGAAGGGAGGGGAGGGGAGAAGCATAGGGCTGAAAAGTGGGGGGAACAATCGACCAACTGGTTCATGGGGAGGAGGAAAATCGATCGTATCGACTCCGGTGATTTTCGATTAGCATTCGATTCCCCTAGCGGCGATTTGCTTATGAGAGAATAGAGAGAGTTGCAGAGGAGAGAGAGAGAGAAGAGAGAGAGAGAGTTGCAGAGGATGAGATTTGAATCGGGAAGAAGGTTGGGGAAGAAGAAGACCTATCTCGAAAATATGCCGTTCCACTTAAACTTAAGTGGAACGGCATCGTTTGATACATATTTTTTTCCCATATATTTTTAATTTAACAACGCTGGCGTCGTTTTCATTTTGCATTGTATACTTAAGGTGTAAAACGATGCTGTTTCATTTAAACTTAAGTGAAACGACGTCATTTTGAGTAGGGTATATTAAAAAAAAAAAAAGTTTTACCCCTTCTGTCGGTTCAACGGTCCGGTCCAACTTTAAACCGGGATCGAACTGCTGAATGTTGGTTCCTTTAGTTTGCCACCGCATGTTGGCTAGTTCTCCACTGGTTCAGGCTGGTTCATGACGCGGCCGGTCGCTTCCCATCGGTGGCGGCTGATCCCATCGGTTTTTGTTCAACCCTAGAGAGGCACGGAAGAAGGGGAGAAAGGGAAAAAAAAAAAAAAGGAGAGTCGTGGCCCACTGCCACATCAGTATGTGAGATTCATTTATGTTTATAGTGTTTCCCTTTAACCAATCATATTTCCTTGAGAGAGATCATTCACATTGGTGTTGGCAAAATTTTCAAGTAATTTGTAGTTAAGTAATATGACACTTTTTGTATTTTGACTATCCCACTCAAAATTTAACTATATATCTTTGATAATAAAATATTAGATATATATATATATATATATATATATATATTTATATGTTGTGGTGATTGTTATACCTCCCAATTATTCAAAGGATGAGGAGAGAGTATCCGATAGTAATGATTATTAATTGAGAAATGTTTTAGTTAAGAAGTAATTTTATAAAAATAAATTTATAAAATAAAATGATTTGATGTAATATGTTCAATTTTAAAATGAATTTTATTATAAAATAGAATTAATCTATCTTACAAAGTCATATCAATTTATGATTTTACTTCTATAAGATATTTTATATATATAATGTTCTTTTATTAATTTATAGTATGTGATTTAAATGTTTTCAAATATAATTATAAAAATATTAATAATATATTGTGTCTTCAAATATATTATTAAAATATTAAATTATATGTACAATGCTACACTCACCGAAAAAATCCGCTAAAAGTGGATACCGAGAACATTAAATTTTTTAAACATTTTTTAAATCTCTTTAAACATTTAAAATAATTATAAACTAATTAAAAAAAATACTTTTTTAACAAAAAAAAAACACTACAATAAGTAACCTTTGTGGATGAATTTTCCCGACAGGACTAGGTATTTTCCCTCTAGTTTTAATTCAGAGCACTGTTGAACTTGATTTGATTTATGGGACAGTTCATATATGTAGTACCCTTTTGAGACACCAATCAATGCGAGGCACATGATACATCAGTTTCAATTTCGAACATTTCAAACCCGTACTCTTTATTGTCTTTTTCTTCTCAAGTCGATTTCTCCACTTTTGATATATGTCAATCCAAATAGGATCAAAAGTAATTTTGGCCGACATTTTCTAATTCTACAGCGTCTGAATTTCAACATGACCACTAATTCATTTATATTCAGAAGTCATAACTCATTTAATCCCTAGGCCAACCAATTACTTTACATGAAAAATGTTGATGCATGCTCGGTCTTGAGAAATGTTATTTTACGATTTTTACACTACATATCATCTAATTCATTTATGTTATTTGATTTAAAAGATTCAAATTTTAAAATTTATCTTTTAATTTAGATTAGAACATTTACCGTTGATCACATGCCACATACCATCCACGTGACATAACATTTACCGTACGTTGACCTTTAATGTGCATATATGTAGTTGGATATTGACTTATTACTTGAACAAAAAACTAAGTTTTATGCAATTGTCGATTAAGTTTCAAATATCTTTTATTTAGCTATGACTTTCTTTAATAGTATTGCTTTCTTTTCTTTTGTATAATTAATTTTTTCTTACAAAAATGCACAAGTCGAGATGGAAGTAGTAAATGTGAAAATGTGAACAGAAAATGGAGTGGATGTAGGAGTAGTCGTGGGAAAATTTAAAGGAACTTCAAACTGAAAATGGGTTGCAAATTAAAACTTGTTTGGGCCAAAAGCCAACTGTATTTAATTGGTACGTAGCTCGTCTAAGTAAACCCTCTTCTTGTTTGTTTAACCATCCTCTCATCATATGATAGACTGATTATTATTATACGTACTTAATCCTATCATTTCCTTAATTGGGAGAGACCATTCACATTGGTGTAGGCAAAACTCTCCCTTATTTAACATTGGCTGGTAGTTTTCTTCAAGGCAATCCCTTAATTGCAGTACTACAGTATTAATGTTAGCATATAACTCTCCGCCCCTCATCATGTCCACATATTTTGTGATGGAAGATGGCCACTATTACTGTTACCCCCAACCCCACCCTTTCCCGTACGATCATTATAATGTAGGCATTGAAAGTTACTTAATTTCCCCCACCTACTAGTTTGTTTGCAGTAAATTACCTGGAATGCATGCATGCATTTATTGATCAATATTCTAATCGTACAAATAGTACGTATGTGATGTAGATATTTCGAATATAATTATTAAAATATTAATAATCTATTACTATAAAATAAATCTAACAATATATATATATTATATTTTCATGAGATTACACAATATATATTATATATATATATATATATATATATATATAGTTGGTTCTCATCATGATATATAATGAAAAAATCTATTTATCATCTTAATTTTTATTATCTTCTCATCATTTGATGATGTGGCATTAGATGATAGGTTTATAAGTAAAATATAATAAATAATCTTCAATTATCTAATGACACATCATATATATGATGATGAAAGGATGATACAAATTAGGATAGATGAATAACATTATACATACATAATATTTAAGGTTCTGCAGAACTTATCATGTTGCTATTTAATTACCCTTTCTTCTTTTCACCCAGGCCGGTAGATCATCATGATGATCAGGAATAATTAGTGTACGTACGGCCTGGTCTAATTTGATCATAATTTCCTGCTTTAATTATTTTATGGTTCGATCAGTAGCAGATGATCAACGTCGACCATGATTATCAGAACCATTTTGGAGCTAGCTGCTAGCTGCTAGCCAGGCAGACAGTAATGGGGGAAATGAATTCGTTTCACAAATGCTATGTTCATCATCACCAACCACACAAACTTCTAGGTCCTTTTTCACCTCTTACGTAGCGAAATGAGTTCATGCATACATTTATTATATCAGCGAAGTACCGCACAACTTATATACTCGACCGTTTCACTCCATGTTAATTTGGTCTAATTGATTTCGATCTATAGGAACCCCTTGCTTTCACTTTATTACTATTTATAAAAAATTCAATTCATTTAAATTTATCTTAATTTTTAAATATATTTAAATTCAATCTCATAAAATGTACTCTACTAATTCAATTTATTACTATTTATAAAAAATTTAATTCATCTTAATTCAACTAGAATCTTATGCCAAAAATATTTCCATGTACAGTACCAGATAAGCATGAAATGTACGTCATCATGATCAAAACATTTTCCTCTTCTTTTCTTCTTTCCTATCATATATATTATATCCAAACCGACGGAATAAGAAACAACTTCAGATGAATGATATATATATATATATATATATATATATATATATATAAAATATATATCCCTTATATATAAAGTATTTTTATTTGATACTTTCTATTCCACTTATGCCTATGTGTAATTGATTGTTATTACTACAGTCATATCCCTGAATGCTTGTACAAGATTAATAGTATTTTTTTCTTCCAATTTTGCCTTCTGTTTACACAAATTCCCATCATTTTGTGTTTTTTTTTCCTTGCCGACTATATAAAGTATATTTTTAAGGTGTTTTACTTGTCTCTTTACAGTTTTTTTCTTATCTAAAGGTTGGTCGAAATCTCTAATTTCCTCTCACTTTATCACGTTTTCAACATCTTTTACTCCCCACTTTTTCACACAAATTTCTGGGCTTTTCAGTGTTGGAATTTCTCTTCTTACTTGTCAATCTTGCTGTTACATGGGTATGAGTTTTCTTCATCTCCTCTTCTCAGTTGAAACTCTTTAGATTTTTAAAAACTGTTTTTAGTTATGTTTTGTTCAGAATCTATTTTTAAAGAATTTTTATTTAATGAATTGTTACTGTTATATATTTTTGTGAATGAGATGTTATAACATTTTTATCTCTAACCAGATGCTACGTACGTACAAGGGCCGGCATAAGTGCCTTATATATATATATATATATGTCAACATGCAAGGCCGGCAGCTGGCAAAACACTCGATCGAGAAGATCTACCTGCAGTTGAGCCTTCCAGATTTACCTTCGGCCTTGTAATTATTTATAAATTTTCCGGTGATTAATAGAGGGAAAACATTTTCTTTGTTACGGGTGAAAATGATTGCATGGACTAGTATAGTAGTCTAGTATATATTAGTCATGCAAATTCTTTTCCAACTTTCGATCCCAAACAGGGAAGTCAATTGACTCGTTTGTTTCAGGTTCCTGGAACGTCCCTTTCAATGCATGCAGGGCATATAAATAGTCTACATGCAGCAGATTTGATTTTCGAGTAATTTGGGTAGAGCAGATCGATTATTAATACTTAACGTACGATCGATGATGAGGTGGGGCAACTAATATGAACAACAGAAGGCTGAAATTGGAAATAAGGACGGGGGGATCAGGGATACAGGGAACTGGGTACTGCACTGGAAAAATCTATTTTAGGAAAAAACTCTTCTTCTTCTTCGTTCTTTTCGTGATCTTTTTGTTTTAAAATTCAAAGCTATACATACATATATATATATATATATATATATATATAGGGTTTGACAGCTTCTTGCCAGGAAAAAGTAAATAAACGCAGAACAAAAGGTTGAGACTTTATATAAAGGTATTTAATCAGGTAATAAATTTTCTCTGCTTTTTGCAGTTCGACTTTGATGGTGATGAAAGTGGGTGGCGTTAACTAATTGTCTGGAGCGCAAAGCGGACGACACGGGACGTGGCCTGAGGAACATAACTTATAGAGAAAGATAAATATTTTAATTGACAAAATCTTCTTCAAAGCCTATTATTAGTGGAAGAGTGCTGGTTTGAAAAAAAAAAAAATTATATGAGATGTGTGGAGAGTGTAATGCACAGTAAGCTGATTCTTACCATTATTTATTTTAATTACATCAAATACGTCGGATTATAAAATTATAATTGTTTTTATATAATCTCTTTATTTATATATATAACAATTCTCTCATATAATATCAAATTTAGCCATATATATATATATATATATATATATATATATATATATAATAGAATAAGCAGCCTTTTATTTTTTGTGTAATTATCTCATCAACATATAATTTCTATATCAGAAATCACTTTTATAATTTATTTTCAAATAAATATAACATGTTTGAAAGTGTTTTAAATATATGGTCATTAAATAATAAATAATTTTTTAATAATAAAACTTATGACTTAAGATATAAGCTATAAATTATATTTTCCACTGAAATTCTAAATATGCACTAAGCAAACATGAGGTGTAAACAAGTCAGAGTCTGAACGATCTAAATTTCTATTGGTTTAATTTTAATTCGAAAAGAGTCGAGTTCAAACTTATTATCGAGTTTTATTTAATATTCATAAATAGTTTGTTTATTTTTTAAATGAATCCAATACTGTTTATGTGCTATTTAAAATTGACAAAATAAATTGTTCATATTATCTACAAATTTTGAACAAAAAAACCAACTTTAAGTTTCCGTGAATATCATTATATAATTTATATAAATGATTAAATTCATAATAGTTATCATATATACTATAAACAAGGATTTTCTTTTATCTTTATATGATTTTATATGGAGACAAACTACTTATATATTTAATAAACAAATTGAATAGAATGGAAGTCAAATTAATGGTTTTGACATGGAGAAATACTTTAGCTGCAAAAGAACTTTATAAAAATAAATTCACAAACTTACGTAGATTAATGTAATACGTCAGATTGTAAAACTAATTTTATGATAAATTAAGTAGATATAACGTATCATATGAATTCACGTCAGCTTTAGAGTTTACTATTATGAAATATCTTGGTGGTTATAGCACTTAACACTTCTCTTTGCCTAGTAATCCAGTTTACAAAGCACCAAACAAACGTATATGAATCGTACTTTACATTTTTGGGCATGTAGTATATGGAACAAAAGGGGTAACATAGTCATTTTGGAGATGACTGGGCTACGTATTTGGTTTGAATATAGGGAGCGCCTAGGAGCCGGATGCAGTGACTATAGAATATTTACATTGCCCAATTAATGTGTGACATGTATGGACTTTAGCAAATGTAAAACATAATTGGTTGTAGGGAACAAATCGACCTCCTTCCCCTTGCTGAAATCTGTGTTTATCCCATCTCTCCTCACGCGTGAATGTCTCTTTCACCCTTCTCCCACCCTCTCTCTCTCTCTATCTATCTCTCTCTCTCTCCCATCTGAATCCAAAGGTCTTGTTCTCGCCCCACCCACTCTCTTTCTTCTCCGGTCTGATTCTCGACTCCCCTTTGCTTGAATCTTTTACAAGTTTCCAAAATATTGCTTCTGTGACCAAATGCACTAACCCTAAAAAATCCTTCACCAACAATTCTGAAACCACTGACGAGGGTGGTAATAACATGAGTTTTCTCCAGAATCTCACTGAATGCATCCCATGAACTTCGGCTGGGGAAGTGGACCCACACATATGGTGCATTCTTCCCTCCATACACATTAAAACCAAGCAAATTAAATGTCTCAACTATTATGTTAATATTTTCTTTGTAGAAACTGATCACCTCATGCATTGCCTGCAAACCATATAAAATTAGCATGTCTTGTTATATAAATATTTCAAAATTTTATCCAGCCAACTAGAGAAGAGGAACGTGAAAAATGAAGTAATTAGTCGAACAAAAATAACAGGAATTATGATGACAAATATAATTTTTGGGCGATCGGAATCGAGAATCAAACCGAGTTTGCGACTTGTTGAGGAGAGAGAGAGAGAGAGAATGATTGATGCATTTAGGAGGATGAGAGACACAAACAAGGGGAAATGTGTTCTCAACTTGAACCCACGATAAGGTATAAGAAAAAATTGGAAAACCAGTTGAACTAGACTGGACCGGTGGGTTTGGTACTGTTTGTAACTGAACTGGTGCAGTACTACCGGCTCTTAAAAATAAAAATTGGTCCTAGACTGGTGTGGTATCGGTTTTGATATTTTGAAAATCGGTTTAAACCGAACCGGACCGGTACATATAAATTTTAAAAAAATTATATATAATTTTTATATTATTTATATATATATATATTATATGCTACATTTTTAATTAATATAACATGAAACCCTAATCTTATTATTCAAGTCTATTAATCTTATACCATAAAATTAATATATTAGTATAATTAGACATTAATTATACTATTTTAATATTATTATTCAAGTTTATTAATCTTATCAATATGAAACCATTAGTCTTTCCCACCCCGCATAGAGAGGTCCTAGAAGAATGTATTTGATGGTGTGAGAATGATGTGCTGGATCTCTTTTGGGTGAGAAAGTTAAACATCCAGACACAATATATACATAGGTCATCAATAACAATGACATTGGTAATAATAATAAAAAAAAAAATCCAGACACAATATTAGTCTTTTCTCTAGATTAAATATGAAACCATTTATTATATATGAAGCTTATCAATCAGTTCAATCATGTATTTCGAGATCATGCATAAATATTGAATAATGATCCCCACCAAATTTGATTCTTTTCTCTCAAGTTTTTACTCTAATTTATACAATGGCTTAAGTTACTGTGTTCTTTTTTATTGTATCAACAAGTCTCAATAAATCGCTCAAAAAGATGAGAGATTAATTAATAATGTGAAGTACTCCTGCGAGATTAATTTAGTGTCATCCATGCCATCATTGCTTTCGATGTCATTGGATCATTGATATGTGGGTTCGACAAAGACCAGAGGCAGGCTCACACCCTTTGATTAACCCATCGCTACTTCCAACCGGCAACTGCAGTACTACCCCTTCTCGACGCAGACTCTATTTTGAAGAAAATACTAATTTGGTTGGTCAAGGAAAAGAGGAATGTTTAGCCACAGGAGAATTTACACAAACAAATTAATCCATAAATTGACTTGGTTTGACATACTACGTTAAATTGTAAAATTATTTTTATTATAAAGTAAATTTAACGCATCATATAAAATCACGTCAGTTTAAACCAATGGCATTCGTGACCATAAATCTTTCTTAAAATGGCAACTGCTAATTCCTTACAAGCCATTTTCATCACCAAAGTTAGAAAGATGTAAAAATAATAGAGAGTTTCAAAGAAATCAGAAAATGCATGGGAAAGTTCTCAATATATTATTGAGTTATATGACTTGTGTATTATCAATGTAATTGTAATCAAAGAGTAATTTCTTGAAGTCATTAAATTATATTTATACTATCAAATGATTTATTTTTTCAAAGAAATAAAGAAATCTTTTCAACCCACCTATTACTCGATATATTTAATTAGTGGTTGACAAACAAGATATCATTTAAAATGTGCGGCATCAATCTAAAGGCGATAGAATGATAAGATTTAAGATGATCAGAGTATTGTTACTCATTTATAATTATGCGATATGTACCATATGTGAAATCATCACTTGTCCCAAAAGCTTAAGCTAATGGGAAGAGGTAGATTTTATTATTTTATATCTTAACACTCCCCCTCACTTGTGGGCCAGACTTTCCCTCAATGAGTAGGCCCAACAAGTGGAATATTTAATTAAATGGGATAGAGTGTAGAGTCAGGGTTCGAACTCAGGACCTCTGCTCTGATACCATGTGAAATCACCACTTGTCCCAAAAGCTTAAGCTAATGGGAAGAGGTAGATTTTATTATTTTATATCTTAATACCATATGGTTCAGATTAAAAAAATATAAAAAGAAGACGTAGTTAGTGAAAGCTCATGAATTCTAGATTGTCTAAAATACTTTAGTAATTTACCATGAAAATTTCACTTAAACTCAACTATTACTTTTAAATTCAATATTGGAAAGCATTCAAAATCCATAAGTACTTTACATTTGAAAGCAGTAATCATTGAAACTTTGATCACAACTTTGTTCGTCAAAAAGGTTATAAATGTTTGTTGGATAAAAGAGTAGCTAGTAGTGTAAAGGATCAATTTATACAAGAAGATGAACAAACAAGTTATCGGATCCGAGTGTAGAAATAAATATTGATGAGAATTGCCTCAAATCAAGTCCATCATGGGAGAAAAATGGCTATAATATCAAACACGCATGAGATCGATAGAACACATGATACATATTGAGATAAGGCTGCGGTCGTCGTCGATGGCAATTACAACTTAGAATTAAGGAGTGATCTAGCTAATATATATTTATGGAACCCATGCACCCAGCCAACATGTCCTAGAAGAATGTATTTGATGGTGTGAGAATGATGTGCTTAGTATATAATAAATGATTGAACTGATTGATAAGTTTATTAGTCTTTCCCACCCCGCATAGAGAGGTCCTAGAAGAATGTATTTGATGGTGTGAGAATGATGTGCTGGATCTCTTTTGGGTGAGAAAGTTAAACATCCAGACACAATATATACATAGGTCATCAATAACAATGACATTGGTAATAATAATAAAAAAAAAATCCAAAAGACTTGAACCTTCGGAATAATGTTATTATATGTCTTTCTGAGCTAATATAGTTATAATTTGCTAGAAGTATTCAATGGAAAGTGTAAGGGGTTTTCCCCCTTTTAGTGGGCCTGTGAAGAGTACCTAAGAGAATAAGTAAAGAAAGCTCAACCCAGAACAAATAAGCCCCTCGACCTGGTCCGCAGGTAGACTCTCTTGGACGCAACCCCCATGTGGGAACATATATATTGCTGGGGGATGAGACTCGCCGTCTTGGAGATCACTTGAACAATGTCCATCCCTTAATTACCTGTCCACATGAACGAGCGAGAAGCAAGGGGGACCTTCGATTATCTAACAGAGTGATATCGATGGACTACTGAAGACACCATTAGAGTAAGGCAAATCGGGGAACCACGACGCATTAATGACACTACTACCTGAGCAACACGCTATATTAATGACGCCTTCGCAGAGGCACGCTGCATTAAAAGACTCTGACAAAAGGAACAATAAAAATGACATAGACTTCACGGGGGCAGACACAATCTATCCCCTCAGACTCCCGGTATAAATAACAATTTTTAGGTACGAAAAGATTCTAGACTCTCTCATTGTTTTAAAACTTCCAAATTACTCTATTGAATTTGGCATCGGAGACTCTCGACCCCAAGACCGTCCTCTCCCAGCTACTTTCTTCTTCGTCTTCACATGCCCATGATTGAAGACCTGAGTTGCTAGAACTGACCCAAATGCGTACGAAACACGACGTTAACAAAAATGTTTATAATTTTAATTTTTAAATTTGTTAATTTGGAAGCACGAGAAGATGAAATCATTCAATTTGTGCCAATTAGGTCCCGTTTGAAACTTGGAAGATACTGAAATCAACTCAGTTCAGTCTAATTTTAAGTTGAATATAACATCCAAACACCAAATTTCCAAATTACTAAACATTACTCAACTCAAAATATCTTTACACGCGAGACTCACAAGCTGTTTCAACTTAATGCCTCTTTACACGCGGGACTCATAACTTTTTTTAATTTCCCATAAATACATCTAAATACATCTTAGATGGGCCCCATAAAACTCTCTCCATCATATCAACTCATTACTATTTATAAAAAACTTAATTCATCTTAACATCCAAACGGAGCCTTAGAATTTTTGCACATACGAAAAAGTACTTATAAAAGCAAGTTATTATTGCCTACAAATAATTGAAGTGGTACATCAATTATATGCATGGGTTTCTCGCCTTCTTGGTAAAATCCCATATGCATGTTTGTAATGTTGCTATTTAATTGGAGTAAACTCATGTTGCAATATTAGGGACTTTTAGAAGCCTTGTAGACAATTATGTGATTGCTTTATAGCATATAATATAATGTAAGATGTGCATTTTTTTATGCCTTATATTTCAAAATTATTTTTTTATTATTTTGTAACATATTATAACTTCTGGTGAGCTTTTATTCGAAATTTGTTTTGGCCATAAATATGTATTTGCAATAAAAAATAGGGCTGTAAATGAATTAGTATATTCGATAGCCCGCTCGGTACTACTTGTCCGGTTAAACTCAAATTGAGCTCAACTCGTGAAAAAAAACTCGACCATGAAAGCAGATACTCACTCAATTAGTAAATGACACATATTCGACTCGACTAAAGCTTGTTAAGGCCCGCTCAATTATGTCCGAGTCGACTCATTAGCTCGACTCGATTAAAACTCATTTATATATTGATAAGTATATACATACACCTATGTACACACACATGTATTAGCTAATTATATTAGCATAACACATTTATAATTAAATATATAATATGTAACCTAATTACTTATGCGTATATATTGAATATGCTTTATAGCTATATTTTATAATTTGTATAATAATTAGTCGATAAGATTTAATACTTTCATATACTAATATGTGGGAACCATATATATGAAAGATATATATGCTATCGTATTATGTGTATTTATTAATAATTTATGTATACATATAATATATTGGTATTATGGAAATGATCAGGCTTTCTAAGATATTTTATAAATGCGTAATTCTAAATATAAATGTAAAATGTGTAAACGCCACGTAATCGTTTTGAAAAAGAATTGGGTCCACTATTAAAAAATTAATTTTTTTCATTTGGGTCCTATGTTTTATTCACTTTTTCCAAAGCGATTACGCGACTGTTATACAATTCACGGTTGCAAATATATTTTCTCTTTATAAATTGACGTGAAGTTAAAAAATAAATATTATATTTAGGGCTTGTTTGAGGAGAGATGAGATGAGAATTTTGTGAATATTAGTAAGATAGTTTGTGAATATATAATACTGAGATATTTTGAGTAGAGTATTTCTTAAGTTTTGGGAAATGAGAGAGAAAAAGTTGAATAAAAAATATTATAAAGTTAAAATATTATAATAATATAGTTTTTTAATATTATTTTTGTTTAGAGATTTGGAAAATTAGAATTATTTGAAATTTGAAATTTTGAAAAATTTATAATGATTAGTTTGAAAATTTCTAATGAATAGTTTGAAAATTTTATATTTAATTTATATTTAAGAATAAAATGGAATGAGAAGAAACAATATCAGATGAAAATCTTATGACTCCTCTAAAGTTCCAAACCTGCCTTCTCGGTAAACTTTTATTTTAGAGAAAAATTTTTTGCAACCGTGAATTGTGCAACCGTCGCGTAATTGTTTTGAAAAAAATGAATAAAACATGGGCCACATGAAAAAAAATTAATTTTTTAATAGTAGACCTCACTCTTTTTTAAAGCGATTATGCAGCGTTTCCGTATTTCATAGTTATATATAGAATTACTCTTTATTTTATTATGTTAATGGAAAACTCATCTCAACCAGTTGTCAGATCAAGGTTTATTAACTTTCGTGTCCTATCAATGGATGATGCTTAATCCACGTGTGATCAAGGCAAGCAGCCACCGATTTCTTTTTTTTTTTTTTTTTTTTAGTTAGTGGTTTATAAAAAGTGTTTTTAAATAATCTTGTGATTATTTTTAAAAAAATATGTAAAGATATAAAAAAAAGTATGAAAAAGTAGGAAAACAAAAAATAAAAAAAAGGGTGGCCACCTTCGGTGGAATTCATCTGTGGACCTAGCATTTTCCATCAGCTTCAGCTATACGTACCGTCGTCTTTTATTTAATTATAATTTATAATGTTTTTTTTATCATCTATATATTGTCTCCTACATCACCGCATCCTATACCCAACATTTTCCTTGTGCCGTCGGTGCTTCTTCGGGTTCTCTCTCCCTCCCCAAGCAAACCCTTTCTCTCTCTCTCTCGCTCGCTCGCTCGGAACAGAGGCCTACGGCCATACAGTTGTTTTACTTGGGGAGCATCAAAGAATGGGCAGGTCTCGATGCTGCGAGAAGGAGGGGCTGAAGAAAGGGCCCTGGACCCCTGAGGATGACCAGAAGCTTTTGGCTTACATCGAAGAACATGGCCATGGAAGCTGGCGAGCTTTGCCCGCAAAGGCTGGTATACTAGCGATAGAGGACCCTAGCAAGCTAGTTTTTTGGTGAATATTTATGTATCATGGATTATAGCCTATTTATATGACACCACTAATTGATGGTTTCTTTTTTTGGGTTCCTTCGTTTTGGTTGGGTTTTAGGGCTTCAGAGATGTGGGAAGAGCTGTAGGCTGAGATGGACCAATTACCTCAGACCTGATATCAAAAGAGGAAAGTTCAGCTTGCAGGAAGAACAGACCATCATTCAGCTTCATGCTCTCCTTGGGAACAGGTATATACATTAATCAACGGTTCTTTCTGTTTATAGCCGTTCTCTTCTAGTACTACTTACTCACTGCATGCAAGTAATATATATGCAACACCAATTGGCTCACTAATGTCAACTTTTCTGGGTGATCATCTTGAGCTATATATATGTAACACCTCATGAGAGTGCCATTTTTCTGGCTGGCCTTTTCCTGATCGAGCTCATGAGAGTGCCATTTGAACATAAAACATGAAGACCCCTGCACCATTCACATGGTTGACTGTACCTTTTCACCTATAAATTAAGTGGAGAATGAGATAGGACACAAAAGTCGAAACTACTACTGTACGTACGTACAAGATTATCATCAACTTATTTATCACGATCATTGTCTTGTCGTTATCATTCTTGAATCTGCCATGAAAACGAAGAAATACCTCTTCTCTATAATTGACAGGATTTTTGTTTTCAGATGGTCGGCAATTGCAACGCACTTGCCCAAGAGAACCGACAACGAGATTAAGAACTACTGGAACACACATCTTAAGAAAAGACTAACTAAAATGGGCATCGATCCCATGACCCACAAGCCCAAAACGGATGCCCTCGGCTCCGGAAGATGGGACTCCAAAGACGCAGCAAATTTAAGCCACATGGCTCAGTGGGAGAGCGCAAGGCTCGAAGCCGAGGCCAGACTGGTAAGGGAGTCGAAGCTGCTTGTGTCCAACCCTATTCAACAGCAGGTCATGATCTCCTCTGCTCCTGCTCAGAACATCAACAAAACCCTCGCTCAACCCGCACTGCCACCATGCCTTGACGTGCTCAAAGCATGGCAAAGGTTATGGTCAAAGTCAACGGGAACAGGCATATTCCCAGTCGCCGGAGACGATCTTGAGTCTCCGACATTCAAGTTGAGCTTCTCGGTGAACGCATTCCCCATCGAAAGTACTGTTGCGCTCACTGAAAACCAAATGGCCGCAGCACTTGATTTCGACGCCAATAGCTCGGTTACATGCGGAGTTGGGATTATCAAAGAAGTCTGTCAAATGCCAGAAGAACTCAAAGAAAGATTGAATAACACAATGTCATTGCAGGAAATGACGTACACCACGGAAAGTGCATGGTTTGCGGATTCCTTTAGGGCAATGAGTGAAAACACGCCTCTCTCAAATATCGTGGAAGGTTTCACTGATATCTTGGCCTATAACTGTGACGACAAGAACTCATTGTTGGCCGGAGACAACATTATGGAAAATGGTGATAAAACCTGCAGCGGTAACTTTGAGGAGAATAATAATCATTACTGGAACAGCATACTCAATCTAGTGAATGCTTCGTCGTCTGGTTCTCCTATGTTTTATTCTAATTAATAAAGATTATTTTCGTTGTAAACGTACTCTGATTACAAATAAATATATTTCTTAAAATTTTAGTGGTTATTACTCAATTTATGATCTAGAAATGCTAAAGGTCATGAAAGTATGTCTTGAAAGTGTATTTCGAATTTTTTTTAATTATTATTTTTAACTTAGTGATTAAGGAAATATTTTTTTAATAATGTTGTAAATTTTTTTATTTTTTTTAAAAATGTTTATGATGATTAAAAAAATACATGAAAAAAAGAAAAGAAAAATAAAAAGATGAAATGTACGTACTTTTCGGAACACACATTCGGGACAAATTTTGGGTAGGTGTAATGTTGCTCTTTATAATCACCACCCATATTCAAAATTACTTTTCATTCGATCATAAAATAGAAATTACTTTTCATTTATTACTTTTTTTTTTCTAAATCATGATCTTAATTATTTATTTCGATGTACTTGAAGGTTGTAAATGTAATCAACACTCGCAACTCTCTGTCTGAGCGAACATCAAACAGAGAGTTTGCTTGAGGCTCACTAGAGCCACTACAACATATCTGGTTTTTTGCGGCAACTAAAGCCGCGTTTTATTCTTCGCAGATGAAACGCCAGAAATTTACCCTGATAGTTGTTGTGTTTATTGCCGAAATCAACGTCGCCGAAGAAACATCCCCTTTTACTGCCAATTTACCCGCCGAGAAGTGAGGCTCAGTTACTGCCGCAAATCCATACCATGAAATCCCTCAAATCGCTGCATGAGTAATCTGTTGGTGCTGCGAGCGTAAGTTCATTGCTATATTCAACACATCTTCTCGACGAGTCCAGATCCGCCAACCAAGTTTGCCACAGATCAAATGATCATGCTGCGAGTGAAGTTCGTCGCTGTTGACCACACATCTTCTCAACGTGTCCAGATCCGCGGAGTTAAGGGGTATGATTCCCAAACCCATTTTGGCGTTTTGAGAAATCGCAACAATCTAATTCGTTTGGTTGTTTTAATTGGGTTTTCGACTCAATAGGGATAAATTTTTACCTTCGATTTGGTGCCGTGCCCTACTAGATTATGGGATGACCATTGAAAACATATTGGCGAAATTCTAAGGCCATTTGAGATCAGTATTGTATGACACTCTCAAATGCATGTCCCTATAATTTCCCAAATCTGTCATCAATGGTACTGCTTATGGTGCTTTGAGATCATCATTAGATACGTAGCAATTTCTAGAACTGATTTGAATATTACAATTGAATTTGGCACATTTGAAGGCTCAAGATTTGACACCTTCTTGAACTAATACTTTGGTCAATTTTTCTAAATTTTTTGTCTCCGAATCATTAGGTTTGCACATAGGGCTCTCACACTTCAATTGTGTCATGGTTCTGTATGACTGCATTTGTGCACATGCATGATACAGTTTTAAATTGGCCTACATATTAATTAAAGTGATGCATTACTAGCTGCTACAATACAGTCATTTATATATATATATATATATATATATATATCTCATCATCATTCCACCAATTCATTGTAGAGGCATCAAATGTAGCAGAAAAGAACAGTATATCAAAGAAGGCATATCTTAATTACTCTTTGAAATAGTTGAGTTTATAACTTAGCTTAGAAGTCCCACAATGCATCCATATATACTTGGATTTTCAGGATGCCAACAGTCCTACCATCTGATCTACATGTACGTGTACGTACTCGCACAAACAAGATCTGTGTTGAATGGGGGAGAGACTTTGCGATCTTGGCTAGCACAACCAATTTAGCACTGCCCTTAGAATCTGATTAATTTACCTGTTGCAATACCACAACAATAGCATAAACTCATCACTATTACCATTATTAGTAGCTTTAACTCAGACCATAGCAAACAAATATGTTTCCAAGCTTAAACTCAAACCATATCAAAAATCACTGAATGGGGTTTCCTACATCTTGAATTACAACAAAATTTAAAAACAAGTATAACAGGAACAATATTTTTCCTTCACCCTAAATAATGAAGATAAAAGCAATATCTCAAAGACCTTAAATAGCATGTCTCATTTTGTTCCCTAACTAGCTACTGAGATGGGTTATCCCTGATTCGTGTTAAAATGTTGAGCCAATTTATATACTGCATGAAGGTAATGTAGCTGTTGAAAATTTGGTAGAGGCCTAACCCATATTTAGATGAATTTATAAATGATATGCATAGTTAGAAACCTTACCCATCACATGGCCATGAACAACCTTGACAATACCACCTTGGCTGGAATTCCAATAAGTTCCATATGTGCCTAGCTCTGGAGGATATAACCCTGTGTATGTATATCAGCAGTAAGTTGTTCATTATTTCAACTATAATGAACAATTAATATGAAAACCCAAATTGTTATTTCAATGTACATAACTACAACACTATGTAGATAATTAATATTGAGTTTGAAAACACTTGTTTGCAAATTACATCATTCTAGAATAAAAACCAACTCAACACTTACTCAATATATGAGTCATATATTATAACATTAAATCTGTTTCTATAAAAAAAAAACATCTGCTTTCACATTAGTTTAGGTTATATCAGGATGCATGTTAATGGTGAGAGATTACTAAATAATCTATGAATTTAACTGCCAAGTTAACATAATCCGTGTTTAAAAATTGGCTATATATCTTATATCTACTTAATGTAATCGAGTTTTCATCTAATAGATCGAGGTTTCATATCAAAACCCCAAAACAGATCGGAGTTTTGATATTGAAACCCGTAATTTAATTTAGGGGGTTTTAATCCAAAACCCCTAATTTAATTTAAGGTTTTCAATCCGAAACCCTAAATTAATTTAGGTAACATAATTAAGGGTTTCAGATAGAAACCCTTAACTAATTAAGGAGTACTAACATGTTTGTATTCGAATATGTCAAACTTCTGAAGAATCTTTTCATTATAATGAGATTGATATATTTTATTTTATAATTAATGTCTCGTGTGCACCATTATTGTAAGGCCCGGTATCTTCAACAGTGGCCCGGACCATGCGTGTGAATGGCCCAGCCATTTTAGTGTTTAGTAAGGGTCCCAACGGCGTCGTTTTATGGAGGTGAGTGTGTCTTCTTCAATTCCGTTTCCTTCTCTCCTTTCTTTCCGCATGCGTTGTTTCATTTTCAGTTTCTTCCGCATATCTCTCTCTCTCGCACGTCTCTCCACTTCGTTCTCACCCCATTCGGTCACTCTCCCTCATAACTGTTTTTCTCTATCGCATTTCTCCAGTTTCTGCAGATTGGGTGTTCCTCTCTCTCATCTTTTCAGTTTTCCATTGGTTCTCTTCTCCTTGTTCAAGATTTCATCTTCAGGTATAACTTCTTCTCTTTCCATATTTTTGTTGTTCTGCAACAAGACTCTATTTTAGTGCATCCTCTCAGCCGATTCTCTCACTCCTTTTCATTTACTGCAGTTTCTGTTTTGGTCCTTACCGTGAGATTTAGTAGCATTTTTGTGAGTTTTTCTGGTTGTTATGCGTGGTGAGTACTTCGGGTTGGTGTTTTGTCCTAGGTTTGGATTTTTTTAAGTTACATTGTTTTGGAATTGGGAATGGAAAGAAGAGTGCTTTGTGTAGTGTAAACTGGTTAAGTAGGCGAAATCTGCGTAATTGGCTCGAGCAGAGTGTCGAGCGAGACTCGAGCGAAGCTCTCTGACTTGCTTCCGCTCGAGCAGAGTGTCGAGCGAGACTCGAGCGAAGCTCTCTGACTTGCTTTCGCTCGAGCAGAGTGTCGAGCGAGACTCGAGCGTTAGCCTTGGCAGGAGGCACTTGGGTGTTGGGTGGTAGTTGACCAACTCTGAATTGCATGCCTCCCCTTCCAGGATTGCCCCAAGAACACAGTCTTCCTTGTGCTGGATTGCTTGTATCAACGTCTAAGTCCACAAACACAGGTCTACGTGTACTAGTCTGTGAGTGGTGGCCCCAAGTCTTGCAGACCGCCTCCTGGGTGGTCGTTTGGCCAACATCTTTACATGACCCACATTGACTTGCAGTTGATTACTTTGGCCTGCCTGCGAAGTCTCTGACAAGGGAGTCTGCACTGTTGGACTTATTTGCCATGTTGCCTGTGAAAGCGATGAAGGTGGAGCGTTCCCAGTTTGCATAGATTGGGTTGTTGGCTGTGAAGGCTCTGACATTGGAGGTTGTGAAATGACCTAGTACCACATTTAAATGTAAATTAACATTTTCAACATTTTCAATCAATATGTAAATGAATACCATATAGTAAATAAAGAAGAAGTAGCCACTAACTTGTTCATCTGGAAATGAAGGAGCTTGAAATTCTGCTGCAGAAGTGAAGGAGGGTGTGCCTGCATTCCCACGCGAACATTTTCTTTTGTTGTGACCAACTTGATTACATCTCGAACAGGTCATATGCACACCAGTTTTCCTCAACTTGTTTGCTCCTTGTCGATCGTCCTCATTTCTTCTTCGATGTTTCTTTGGCCTCCCGGGTTGTTTCCTAACCTCAGGAGCAGTGGGCTTCTCGTATGTGGTAGTGAGCCACTGATCCTCACTTGGCATAGGGTAAATTAAAGGCTGGTATGCTGCCCTCCAGATCTCCACACTATAGTAATGATGCACATATCCCTTGGGATCTTGGTCAGAATACACAATACATGTGTATGCATGCGGGCATGGAATACCTGTGATGTCCCATCTCAAACATGAACAGGTCCTCTTTTTCAAATCAACCACATATTGCCCACCAGCATTGTTAACTTCAAACTGACCACATCCTGCATACGTTGGAGTACAATAGATGGACAAGTCATGCATAAGTTCAAGCTTTGCAACTATCCGAGGCATGATTGTATTCTCTCATTTACCAATTGCTTCCCTTTTCAACCGATATCGTCCCATCAGTTTCTTCCGTATGGTCTCCACCATAGTCACAATTGGCTTATCACGTGCTTGCAGAATATACGCGTTGAAACATTCACTAAGATTATTCACTACCAAGTCAGACTTTGAAAATGTGTTAAACCATGCTCTAGACCATTGTGATGGGTCTATAACCTTTAGGTAGTCATATGCAGGCTGTCTGAGGGCTTTCAGTTCCTCCATAGCTCTCTCAAAGTCCCTCTTCGTGTATGCTGTGGCTGTCTGCCACAATTTCTCCTTTAAAGCCACCTCTGTGGCCAGCATCTCGAAAATTGGCATATAAATGCCTGACACAAATACGGCTGTCATTGTAAGGCACCAACTCCTCCATTGCTGGCTTTAAACCCTATAAAAAATATTCAATGAGTGGCTCATTTAATAAGTTTTAGTTAATAGAATATATTGAAATATTTACAAAATTACCTTTTGTCTATCACTGATAAATGTCCACCCGCCTTCAGGTTGCTGTCCAAGATCGGATATAAGTGTCTCAATAAACCATCCCCAACTATCCTTTAACTCTGCCTCCACAATGGCCATTGCAATTGGGTACATGTTATCATTTGCATCCCTACCAACAACACATAGGAGTTGCCCCTTAAATGGTCATTTTAATAAACAACCATCCAAACCAATCAATGGTCTACAACCAGCCTTAAAACCCTCTCTACAGGCTGCCAATCCTACGTACATCCTTTGAAAAATAGGAGGTAACTCAGGAGCTATTCGTTCCACCCTAACTAACAAACAACTACCTTGGTTCCTTTATTTTAGGGTCTCACAATAGTCTCATACCTTGGCATACTGTTCTCTATGGCTACCAAATATGATAAACTGAGCCTTCGCTCGAGCACGATACAACTTCATTTTAGGAACTTCCACTCCCCACTTTCTCTTAATCTCATCAGCAAGTGCATTGATAGGCACATTAGGTTGGCTTATAAACAGTGGCATCATCTTATCTGCAATCCAAGATTATGTGACAATGGGGTTCTTATAACTCCTACTACAATCATGTCTTGGGTTCATAGACTTTATCTGGAAAGTTTGTTGCCCTCTAATCCAAGACCCATAAACCCGGTAAGGACATTTAGGGGTATTGCAGACTACAGTAACCCTATCCCCATCATTCTTTGCAAATTTTATCGAGTTACCTATATTTAGGTTCAACCTCCTTATTGTCTCTCTAAACTGTGCTGTAGATCCAAACTTCATTCCAACAGATTTTTTGGCTTCTCCAAGTCAACAGCTTGAAACTCGGGGAACTTAAAATCACGATGTCCTTCGTCACCACTAGGGACAGGAGATTGAAGGACGTCACTTGGTGTCATATCAGAACAATTACCTGCTAATTGTGAAAGCAAGCACTGTTTAGCAAGTTCTGAAAAATGAACACTAAAATAATAAACAAGAAAATAGAAGAGTATTTTATACCTATGTCATCCTCCTCTGGCCACCTTGGACCACTTCTGTCTTGATTCCTCCCTTCATCCTCCTCATCCTCAGCATCTGAGGAAGATTGTGGCTCTTTATCATCAACTGTCACTTGAGACTCAACACCTTTACTCCTTGGTTGTGCAGGCTTTGACCTCGATGTTCCCACTGTATTGACATCAATGTCATACAACTCATCCTCACTACTCAACACTTCTTTCCAAAATGGATCATTAAGTCCAAGGCGACGTGCTTCTGCATCCTCCTCATCCTCACTCACATCCTCCTCGACATGATGATCATGCAAAGAAGACTGGTGCACTGAAGTTCGAGAATGAGACACAAGATACAAATGAGCCACTTGTTGATCCTGAAGTGCAGCCACCATAGACAGCACATCATGGTCAGATGTAAGCAATTTAAGGCCATTGTGCATCCCCAAGCTAGGGTGTCTATAGTAGACTAGGTCACCTGGATGGTAACCATACTTGGCCATAATCGTCTGTATCTCAATCCATGATAGCTGATCCTCATCATATGGTTAATGGTACACATCAGTCTTACCCCAACATATTCCCCATTCTGCCGCCTATCAATTATCCCACCATGATGGACTTGAAATAACAAATTCCTCGTAGCCATCCTACAGAATATTGTCTATTAAATTAGTCATGGACCGTAGTCAATTATTAGACCAGCCATAAAGTAAACAAAAGTAAACTATTTGACCAAACGGATAAATTTGGTCATTTTCCTATGCAAGAGACCACCTCTGTGGTCCCTCTGTCACAACCCGACAATAAAGATAACAACAACACACTCATGTTATTGTGTTCTCAAACTGGGACAACTAACGCCACTCAGCAATGCACTAGCGTCATATTAGGAAGCATACAACATTGGACCCACCTATGTGCAATATTGGAGGGGGACATAATAAAAAGCAGTACACTTTGACATTCCAAATTACTCAGTTTTACACGAAAAATATACAAATTCGATGAAGACAAAGATGAAGTCATTTTGAGATGGACTCACCTCTGCAACACCCACTGCGCGAAGAAGACAGATACCAACTCAATGAAGATGAACGAAAATATTTTATGAAGCCACTAAGATTGGTGCGAAGACGAACAAACACCAATGCGAACAACAATCGATCGATGGTCATTGGTTTCCGAGTTAGGGTTTTCAAATTTTGGATTTGGGAATTTTCGAATATGAAGTTCAGGTTGGGGAAATGGAAACCGATGGAGTGAGGGGTGATTTTGTCTTTGCATTGAAGGATTAGCATGTGAGAAGCACGTGGGTGAGTTTTCCATTTGATTTAACTCTCATTGTAGACGGAATGGGGGATTGGGACGTTATAAAAGTAAGAGGGTCCACTTTGATGCAATCAATAGTTTCGGGGGCACATTGTGAATTGGGTGATAGTTGGAGGGGGCAAAGTGTAATTAATCCTACATAAAAATAACACTTATTAGAACAGTGTTCGAACATTAAATGAACATTCGAACGGTATAACACTATAAACAACGTTTGGCTTCCTCGATCGATCGCATTCTCTCTCTCTCTCTAAACCCTCCACGTATGCCGTCGAACGCTCCTCTTGCCTTTGAACCGCCGTGTCACCGCCACTGCCAACTACCACTTCTAGTAAAGAGGTATACAACTTACGAACGTTTAATGGGTTGATTTCGTGTCATTTTCAATGAGTTTTGATAGAAAATAGAAAAATCAAAAGTATCGATGGACACCGTACGTGGCCCGAAAATATAATGTCGAGATGCCTCTATGCACATCCCAACCTTGTATGAGTATTATTAGTGGAAGAAACTAAAGAAATCGGTGTATTCCTTTTGTTTAAATGGCCACCTAGTTGACTCAGCCATTGCTGAGCTCAATCCATAAACCATTCAAACGATGATTAATTCGTTCGAACGTTATGGACTCAAGTCTCAGACCCTCAAACAGTTGAGAAACAATTTCACCATCTGTTAATATGGTGTTCGAACACAATGTTTAACATTCGAACGATGGTTAATTCGTTCAAACATTATAGACTCAAGACTCTCAAACAGTTGGGAAACGGTTCGAACTTCTGTTAATATGGAACACAAATGTTTAATGTTCGAACGGTTTAGTCCTCAAAAGAGTGTTTGAACTGTTATGTAACCGTTCAAATTACTGTTGTAACATTTGAACGCCTAGTGATTCGATCGAACGGTGTAACACAAAATAGTTTTAAATGATATTAATCAACATATAAGTTTGTGAAGGTTTATGTATCATATTTTATAACTAATTTTCTTAATTTTATTTTTTAAATTTCAGGTTGACAATGTTTTCTAAGGGAAGGAAGCATGGCAAATCAGGGCAACCTTCCAACGAATCATATCGAGAGAGGGCGATTTTATTAAAGGGTCAGGTGAAGATCTTTGACTTTCAGGACCTTCTCTGGGAGGGTCGTTCCTTGACATCCGTCTTCATTGAGCGTGGTTGGACACAAATCATTGACCGAAAGGATGAAGCAAGGGACCTTCTTTCCTATATCGACATCGTCTCTGAGTTTTATAGAGAGTTCGGTGGTTCTAGCCGAGATGACGATGAGGCATACATGATCTCCATACGGGGAGTTTCATTTACATTTTCAGGGGACAGACTTGTTGATTTCATTGGTATCCCACGTTTGCGCACTACATATCTGAATGTGGTGCCCAGGGAGTCTACAACTTATGGGGAGACGGCTAAGGACGAGGGCTTTGATAGAGATGGACTCAATGGCCTTGCTGATCATGAGGAGATGCAGTTGGTTGTTAGTCTAGATGCTCCTCCTTATGATGGGACGAAGAGCATCAAACAATCTGATTTATCTGGCTTCTTCAAGATCATGAACTTAATCATCGCTAACAACATTGATCATCTACAGTACAAAATAGAGGTTGGCATAGATCGGACGAAATTTATGATACGTGTCGCTCGTGGGGTGCCTATCAACCAAGTAGGTTATATATTCACTAGAACTCGATTAGAGGCTTCCTACAATACGACGGATATATTTTCCTTTTGGATCCTAATCACACGATTTTTGCTACATGCTGGGGTCTTACCAGATATTGATGAGCATGTCCGGGAGCCAATTGGACTGATCAACTCCTCCACCCTGTCATGAAGGATGAGACACTCAAGACTTCTTCTTCGTGCTCCTATTCTAGAGCCGATCAATACTCAGGAAGATGCACACCCGACATATCATGGAGTATCAGTCGATGAGACTTCCACGCAAGCCTAGGCATCACGCACTTCTACTCCTGACAAGATTGCAGATATAGTGAATGCAGAGATCTACACACAAACATCAAAGGTGATTGATGCAGTACGTACGGAGATCCGTAGTGCCATCTCTGACTTACGTACAGAGATTAATGCTAACATCTCTAACTTACGTACAGAGATTGATGCCATATATGTGACTCCAGTCACAATTAGTACTCGACTAACATAGCTAGAGACATGCCTAGCTGCAATCGGGAATGACATTAGAGAATTGGGTCCGTAGAGATATGCCCTTCTCTATATCTCTTATTTGTATTTTTTTTCTAGACAATATTTTATGTTTTGTAAAATTAATTTAATTATGAATGATATTTTTTCTCTAAACTAATTGTTCATTTATATTTTATATATTCTTTAATTGGAATTTTTTATAAAATTAATGTTACAGTTCAAACGGAATATATACCATTCGAACATTTCTCCATTCCTGCCAGAAATATTTCTACAACAAATTACCGTCTGAACTCTATATTTTACATTTGACCATTGATTAACCCATTAGTTCAAATGGTACAATACTGAGTTCGAACAGTAACTTAATTTCCCTCTAAATTTAGTGATTTAACCAGCCAATTTTTCGTTTGATCATATATAATATTTGTTCAAACTTTGATTAACGTTGACGTTCGAACGTTGTTGCATGTTGTTTGAATGCTAAGTCAATGTCCCATTAAATTTGATCACTTAAAGGCACTAAATTGTTGTTCGATCATATAAAATATCCGTTCGAATATTTATTTAATTTTGTTCGAACATTTTTTTAATGTTCAAACTGTTATTTTATTAGGGACAAAATTTATCGTTCCTACATATACCGTTCGAACATGTTCAAATGGTAAACACATTCCGTCGTTTTTCAGGAAGGTACACTTTGAATTTCGTCCTTATAACTCATTTTTTGTAACGATTTTCATTTTATCCCAAATAAAAATCGTCCCAAAAATGAATTTTTGTTGTAGTGTCTTCTCAAATCGTCAAAATCATTTAAGGGATTTTTTTTATTATTTCTTTATCTTAATTAATGGCAACTTTTAATACATGGTATGGTAGGACTCGGGTTCACATTAATGCATTTGTGATTACTACTGTATCATGATCAATATTATTTCTTCTTTTATTTTTATTAGCTAGCTTCTATATATATATATATATATATATATATATATATATATATGATCTTCATCATTAATAATTTTCTAAAAATTTATTTTTAATTTTAAGGCTTAAATGAAATGGGAATAAATAAGTGAAGTAATTAAAATAGGTCGTCGTTGAATATAATTGTAACGCCCCAAACCCGGGTGGCTTGGTGAATTACTACTTGTCACTCATAAACATGTCTCCCAACACATCCAAAGAAAAATCTCCAAAAACTTCATAAATGAAATCAATCTCAAATCTTCTCAATAATCTCATTACAATCTCCACACAATCTTAAATGCAATAATAATAATCAAAGAGGTCCATAACCTTCCGGTAGTCATAACAAATCAACTAAATAATTCATAAATCTTACTAAACTCATAAAACCCAAAAACTTTAAGACTAAGAACACCAGAAGTCCTTCTCAGCTTAAACACAAGCAACATTCTAATCCAGGTCCTCATTTGGACTTACCATATCATCTGAAAAATATTATAATGATAAGGGGTGAGTTATCAACAACTCAGTAAGCAGAAATCATATGCTAGCGTGCAAACATGAGCATTTATAAAGTAGAGTATGCAGAATAAAGTATTTTACAGAGTTATCATGCAGAACAGAACATATTTTCAAAATAACAGAGCGATGGTTTTAAAACAAGTAAAACCCATGGTACTTTGGCATAACATAAACTGAATATCCTCATCAAATCAAAACAGAGCATCAACAGAGCAGAGACCATGTTTCACCCCCGTGGTAGGGTTGTGCTAACCCCGGTGGCCAAACCAGGTAGAGACAGAGGTGAAATCTTTCCTTTATTCTTCTCGGAGCCCCGAGTGTGCACACAGGAAAAGACCACAAATAAACCACTTTGTTTCCAAAGTGGGTGCACTCAGAGACAGAGAAGTTGGTACCAACCCAAACAGAGCAGAGCAGAGCAAAGCAGAGACAGAGTCAGATACGAAAACCAGTATACCATGCCAAAGGTTTTCAGATGTTATATCAAAATAATATAGAGTACCAAAACAGAATCAGAACAGTTTACACACGCTGAACACAAAAGCCAGAACAAATAAATGCACAACTTTTCATATTCTCAATATCGCTCTTTTTCAGATTCCAGAAATCACATGACAGAATTTAGCTCATGTCTACACAATGCATGTCAGAATATATTTTCCTTTTTCACACAGATTTCATGAATAATGCTGATAAGAGACCGAGATTGATCTTTGTTTTCACAAGTTCCAACACAACACAAATTATGCAAGTTTTCATAAAATCAACCTCAGTCTTATTAACTTGTATAAAACCCAGCATAGGAACCCCGGTTACCTGACTCCTGCAGCGTATTATCTAAGCCTTGAAAATGATCTCTATCAATCTCGTCACCTATTCATAAAAATAACATAAACTAAATATTAAAGTCCAAAAACACCCAATTGTTCTTAAACAACTCAAGACTCAAACTCTAGACCATAATTCAACGAGTTTTAATCAAACTTAAATAGCCAAATAACAATCCGGACAGCCCAAACTTCGACCCAAAATATTCTATACCAAACTCAGTATGTTGGCTATAAGTGGAGACTGGTTTGGAGCTGAAAAAGTGTTGTCTGAAAGTTGGCTCGAGTCTCGCTCGACAGACCGCTCGAGCGAGATCAAGTCAGAGAGGTTTTTTAAATCGGAGTCGAGAGTTTTTATGTTTTAGACTTTGAGTCTGAGTTTAGAGTTCCAAAATTTATTCTTAAAGTGTTCTTTCGAGAAGACGGAACTGGAGGGCAGAGGTGAGAGCCGCATGCCTCATCAACTGACTTCAATGAAGAGCATCAGTTTTATTCTTTTTATTTTTAATTTCATTATGAACTAATTCTATTTTCTAAAGATTTGAGGTAGCCTACCATTTAAGACACAATTTATATTCTAAGTTATTTTATTTTCAATATTTCCATGATTGAGTGTTTATTCCTTATTCTTAATGCTTACAATTTTCTAGCTAACTATTGTTCGATCTTTTGGATTGCAATGAGACCGAGAGATGATTTGTGATTAAAACTCTAGAATTAAACACCATTAATTGAGTGAAACCAGAGATGCTTTACCGCGACTAGTATGATTTTCAAGAAAAATCTAAAGAACTTAATGAGTCTCCAATTAGTTAAATTCACATAGAGATATGGAGTTGTTAGTTGAATATATTTTTGATATTGTTCAAGAGATAATATTGAATAGTTAAAGGATTTTTATCATCAACTTGAGATAACTGAGATTCTATAACAAGGAAGAATAAACTGTGTGAGATTTGATAGGTGAAGTCAAATTCTCTAGATCTATTCTTATTATTTTTAAAATCTTAATTTTAATGTTATTTTCTTCAATTCAATAAACCATTCTTTAAATTTTGGTTTTCCAAATAGTAATTAATTTAGTCAATTTCAATACTCAATAGTATAATATTTATTCCTTGTGGGTTCGATATTCGTTTTATTTGAAATACTTTACTACTTGTTACGATTTTGTACACTTGCAGATATATTTTTATGCGAACATGTTTGAACGTTAAAATTAAACATTCGAATGTTATTCTATACGATTTACTGTTTGAACGCCAATAATTAACGTTCGAACGAAGGATGTATACTATTTATATATCATATAATATAGTATATACAATATATTACAGTATATAATATTAAATATATAATGTAATATATTTATAGTATATCTATAGTATCAATAGTGTATCATATTTATACTGTAATACTATAACTTGTTATATATATATACTATATAACTTTTATAACTTGTTATATGTTTAAACGGTACTATTCAAACATTAAAATGAAACGTTTGATCGATGTTTCATACGAGGTACTATACTACTATGTACTAAAAAACTATTAGTATAATATTAGTATACTACTATACTACTATGTACTAAACTAATACTTTTTTTTAGAAATAGACTACATTCATTCATGAAAGCGAAGTTACAACTGTGACTGATACATACAGGGAAAAAATCCAGATTACAAACCAAGTACTCACGGTTGGGGCTCCACCAGTACAAAAATTTCTTTGTGAATGGTATGGTCTTAACTTCTAGAACTCTTTACAGACAAACTGTCTGAGAGACCACACTCTTCCTAAATCAGAGATTTCAAACCCCACCCTCTAGAGGAGGGGAGGACTTTCACTCTATGGACAAAATATCCAAGAGACTATTTCTTTTTTATTATTAACCTAAAACAAAGGAAATAATAGAAAACGTAAATGATATTTGGAAAAATAGCAAAATACAGCTTGGAAAATTGTAGATCCACATTTTCAATCTTAGAGGAAATCAGAAAAGCAAACATAGGGACTGTGGTGACGTGTGACGGACACACGCCACCCTGGAAGTACAACAGACAATTGAGTCTGAAGAAACCGATGGCCTTGGTCCCAAAAATGCCACGCGTGGTGGCGATAGAGCTCCCCTTGTGGTGGCGCATGAATGTCACGCGCACACTTTGGACCGTGCGTGTGGCTCACGTGCTACTCTATTCAATGAGATTCTTCACCTGTCTAAAGGATCGGCGCCATTGGAATCTTGTGGTGGGGTGTGTGGTGGTCGCGGGGCTCCGAAGAACAACAGATCGACATTTCGCTGTACTTTTTAAGAAAAACACAAAAACCAGAAAATAAAAGAAAAAACTAGAGAGAAGAGGGAGGAGGGATGAGGGAGGGAGGAGGGAGGGAGGAGCCGAAGCTCCATCCCCCTCCTCTAGTCTGGGATTTTTTAGGGGGGCTGCTCTAGAGAGAAAAGGGAGAAAATGTGAGTTACTAGAGAGAAAATCATGTACTAAACTAATACTATACTATACTAGACTACACTATACTAATACTAGTACTATACTATACTTGACTACACTATAGTACACTACACTACACTATAGTATAATACTATACTATACTAATACTATAATACTATATTTAAATGAATTAATAATTTTATAAATGACTATAACTATATTATAGTATTAGTATATATATATATTATACTATACTAAACTATACTATACTAAACTAAACTATACTATACTATACAATACTAAACTATACTACATTATACTATACTGTACTTATACTAATACTATAGTACTATACTATACTCACTACAACACATAAGACCATTTGCTGGGAAATTCTTTTCCTAGAGTCCAATTTGTAGAGAATACATGGTTAATGCCTCTGAAATTATTTGGTATGAGTTCAATGATTATTGGAAGGTGACAGGCACTACAAGAAAATTGGGCTTTCCCAATGCTCAAATTCGCCGTAAATGATCATCATAATCGCTGCTGTAGTTCAGATGCGGTGATTTATTAATCGCCGCAGGATCGCCACTATCCTAAAGCCATTTTCGTTCAATCTCGGCGACTTAGAAAAATCGCCGCAATGAATTGCTTTTTTGGCGATTAATTGTCGCCACTAAGGAATTAAAATTGCGCCGAAAAAAACGATTCCAGGTTCCAACATAATCGCCGCGAAAACTTAATAGCAACGAAAGATGCCGTCGCGAATACCCATTTACTCGCCGCAAAACTTCTTATTATTGGCAGCAATATCATTTTGTCGCTGCAATCGTATCTATTTACGGCGAATTTTTTGGCCGGAAATGTTTACCTGTTCACTGCAAAAGTCAAGTCTTATTTGCAGCGAACCTTGTTTTCATCGAAGTTAGTCTGATTTCAACAGAGGTAAATTCGCCGCAAGAGTTAAAATATCGCCGCTAAAGACTAATTGGAACGATTTGAGAATGTCGTTGCAAAAAACTTTAAATTCGCTGCAAAAGATAAAATTAAAAACGAAACCCTTTGAAGCAGCGTCGAAGCAGAAAATCGCCGTGAATAATTGCTTATTGCGGCAGTATTATTTCCAGCAGACAAAAAATCGCCGCAATAGACCTTTTTTCTTGTAGTGTGGGAAGAGCAGTGAAAATTGTAAATATTGCCTTTGGAACAGTTTTAGAATTTAGTTAGAATTGGGGTTAAGAGAGTTCTAGATTTTGGAATTAGGGTTAGGAGAGCTCTAGGTTTTGGCTTCTTGGATCTAGAATTTTAGGAATGGTAAAGGAAAGTCACTTGTTGTGTAAATTAGATGTCCCTGTTCGTGTAGGTTTAACTTATGGTGATGACAGCTTTCTACCAGACATTGTCTCAATCTTGAGCCCAAGACATTTGGGCGATAACAGGTCTCAATTGCAAATATAGTACTCTCGTTTGGTCTTGCTAGTGTTGTTCTTTCTCTGGCTTTTGGCATCTAGGTCTTTCTCTATCGAGAATTTCTAGCAAGCATAAGTAGTTTTAACTGTTTTGTAGTTATTTGGATTTGACTGTGAGGTTAATTGGATATTTTTATTGCGTTATTGGAATGGTCGAAGTTGAACATTTTGATGCTTGATTCCTATATAAAGTCTTCGTATTTCAAATGGGTTCTTTGTAGCTTTTGTGATCTTGGTGATACGTTATGCGTGAGGGTTGGCACTTTTGCTATTTAATTAAGTATTCAAAGAGTTTTTATTCTTGTTCCGCAAAAGAAATATTGAAGCGAATTACATTGTGTTTTAATTAGGTGTGATCATAAAGAGGTTGAGTTGGTGTGAGTGTGAGGTAGGACAATGTAGTGCTTGGATGATAAGACAAATGGGCCGTACTATGACCTTTTAGTTAAATTCAAGGTTTTTTTTTTTTGTTTTTCTATTAGTTTAATTTAAGTTGCTTTGGAAGCTGAATGATGGCCCAGCAGTTGGCATTTTGCAAAGAAAGTAGTTTTTTAGCTTTTAGCTTTATTGATAAAAAAAAACCAAGTATTTATAAGTTTCAAGATATATTCTTCCAATTCAAGCCACAATTGTCAGCATACCTCATAATGTTATGGATGTGGCTATCTGCATGTTTTTTGTTGATATAAGTACTGGGTACTTACACTTCACCTTATAACCTTTGGTCCTCTATGGGCTAAGGGGAAATCTATATATTTATTTATATAGTTTAATTATATCCCATCATTCTTAGTGTTGTATATTGCATCAGAGGATTTTTTACTTGTTTCGTCCATGGTATCATGCCCTTCTTATGCTTATTACACTATTTTCTCACATTGCTTGGGAGATTACTGGCTGCTTATCACTGTTCATTTGATTATTTCCTCTTTCTGCATAATGTTTAGAGGCTGATGCACATCTTTGTTTTGGTACATACAGGTTTCATATTGTTGAACGTGATCCTGGACATACAAAACTTCGCCTTACAAGGGAAGGCTTGGAGGCCATTGAGAGGATAACCACTCCTATTGCAGCTGTTGCTGTAAGCCTAAGATTTCAAGGTAACCTGAGCATCTATATTCAGCCTTTATTTTTGAATGTCATAAGAGTAAGGAAGCAGCTCGTCTCGGGGTTATTTTGTTCCCATTTCGTCCCATTTGGGGTCTAGATAGATTCGACAACATGTTAATAGCTCATTTAACTTCAACTAGGTTCGACAACTTTGGCCTCTGCAAGAATTGTGGCAATTCAAACATCTAGTAATCCTAGTGCCTCTTATCAGGACCTCCAACAGGTACACTTTATTTGTCATCTTTGTTCTTCTCTTATTTACTTGTGCTAGTGGCGGAGAGGTCGGTGCCTTGTTCTGGCTGTTGGGGCATCCCCTTTCTCCACTATATAACCTGATAAGGTTCAGAAACTGTTATCTGTGGAGAGAAAGTCTTGTTTTATACCCTTTATCTGAGAATTAGTAGAAAACAGTTTTTTGAGGCTTAATTTACTTTGGACTTCATGCTGGAACTAAAGTGAGCGGGAGTTGTTAAGATTAAGAATTACATAGCTCCACATGATGAACTTTTAGATCATAAATGTATGCTGGCCTGAATAATCTGGTAAGAATCTTCTTGACATAACATTGTGTGTGGATCCAAAATAGAATATTGCTCGAGAATGTGTGTGTGGATCCAAAATTGACGAATAGAAGAGCTTCATGGACTTCTTTATGGGACACTTGACAGCCCATTGCACTTGTGTCCACAAATTTATTTTCCAAACTACTGTTAAGTCTTAGGAACATTCGGATATAGGGACACAATACAGAATATTGCTTGAGAATTTGAGATGTCCAGATTTGGCTCTAGGACCATTATGGTATATTCGTAATTTCTTTTCTAGTGTTGCCCTTGAAATTCTTGAAAGGCCATTTAAGGCTTTAGTGGCGTTGTGAATGAAGTTTAGTGGTTGTATGAACTTTAATAAGAGGCCCACTTAATAACAGTTCTTTGCTATTTTGTTCTTCATTCTTGAAAAAATTTGCTCTTTCATGAATCTGTCCCAAACTAACTTGCAGATTTAACATAAATCTGTTGGGGAACTAAAGTATTGCCCAACCTTGATATAGTTGTTGAATATGGTTCTTTCTGCACAGTTGGATATAAAAGATACAAAGGCAACTCCGTCATGCGAGAACGCTGTTGTATTTACGACAAGGGTCACATGGATTGTCAAATACTATGCAGAAATGAGGCACAAAAGCTGGAAGAATGTTGATGTCAAGGAGAAAGATGAGCTCATTGATCATATTCGAGTATGGGTTAGGAAATAGACCTGTAATATTTCATTAGCATACTATCTTTTCATTCATTTAAGAGTCTAATTTTGAAATTTACAATATTAATAGGCTGACTTTGTGTTTGAGTGGACCAAAAAGATTCATTGTGCAACAATAACAGAGCAACTTTCACGGGCATACAACGCATTTCATTACCAGCTGCATGGGATCTACGTGAAATATGCAAGCCATGAAGAGGCAATGGCAGATGAGAATACATTGGTCAAGAAGCCAGTTTGGGAATGGTTATGCAAATGGTGGGCAAGTGAAGATTTCAAGGTAACCAATATCCTAAATATGTGGATGATATTAGATTGTTGTAATGATATCAATCTTTCATGTCTTATGCAAGTCCACTTGGGAGAATTGAACCTATTGTCCATTTTTTCTATTATGGTTAACTAAAGAGTTTTGGTTTTGGCATTCATTAAATTTTATAAATTATCACCACAAAACATAGCTAATAGGCGTAAGCAACAAGTATGCCACACAGGTGGAAGGACATCATTTGTTGTGTTGATGGTAAGAAAGGTAGGGCCACAATTTTTCTCGACATGTTACTGCATCTTGAGGTGTGCTTATTGTCTTATGATTGAAAGAGGGACATTAATGTGGGTATTTGATGAATTTACGTAGAACTTAAATTTTTGTATACCATTTGAATTTAATAGATAGTTAGTGCATCATTCTTGTATTGGGTATTTGCACATTATTTTTTTATAAGGTCCTTGCAAAGTATTCATGGTGTACCGTCATTTGATTGTAGAACAAGATGGTTTGGATGTTGAATGAGAAAGATCCAGAGAATCATACTGATGATGCAGCAGCAGCTGTGTTCAAGGAGGTCTTGGGGCATCGATCAAGCTATTTTCGTGGGTTGGGCCATTCTGTTATTCCTGAAGGAGGTCCATCATCCAAGATAAGCATTGAGGAGTATGAACGACTCGCTGAAAAAAATGAAAAAAACAAGAATAATGCTGAAGAATACAAGAAACGAGTTGAAGAGATGGAAGGGAACTTCAATGCTATGAGGACACACATGTTAGAGTTTGAGGAACGTTTAAACAAAAATATGTCAGGGATGATGTCAGAAAGAGAGACTCAAAGAGAGACTCTAGGAGTCATTTAGGTGTTCATCATTGCCTTTGAAAGGCTTTTTGGTAGGAGTTTTTTTTTTTTTTTTTTGTGCTGTGATGCAATTATGAGCTTTAAAAGGGTTTTTGTTTAGCACAGTTTTGTGTATTGTGGGGTTGTCGGAGTCAAGAAGGCTGGTTTGTTTAAATCAAGAGCTGGGTTTTAATTAGGCAACACATCAAGTACCTTGCCTACTGAGGTAACGTATTCAATATAATTTTAATATCCAAAAAGCTTCATTATATTGAATGCTCATTATTTCCCAAAATAGCCTTATCTGCCTAAGAAGGGGGAAAATCTTCATTTCATATATAATATCATTGATTAGTGGAATTGGCAAGATTGTTTGGCATATCTATGATCATGGTAGTTGATTGTAGTCCAGAATATTTGACCATATGAGAAGTTGCTTTTCTCTATTAATAGATTTCATTTGTTGGGTATGATAAGATGTTCTCAATGAAAAAGTTTTTGAAATTATATTTTAACTACACACACATATATATGACTTAGTATTTCCAGAAATTTAGATAAAATCATGGTTTAAATGCTTGTTTGTCTCTCTTATATAAATATATGATGGTTGTGGTTTACACTTAGCAAGACTTGTAGTTAAAGTTGGTGTTTTCCATAAAAAATTTGTAATATGCGATTCAATGTGGACAAGAATTAATTGCAAGATTCATATATCCAGTTTTCTGATTTTGTGCAGTTCAGAATTGTTCACAGTGTGCATGGCTACCAAACAAGGGCTCTTTTATTTTCATAAAGGCAAATTGATACATGTTGATAAGAATAACATGTAGGGAGAGGTTATGTTGTGATGTAATTAGGGAGTATAATGAAGTATGATGTTATCTATCAATGGACTAAATTGTTTGAGTTATCCTGCTATGTTTTTTTTATCTACCTTAGTTGCAGGTGGTGAATAGAAAGTATAATGCATATCCTTTATTTTTCTTTTTAGCAAAAGCATGTGTATAAATATTATGAGATTGAATTGATGTGTGTGAAGAGAATACTTGTTTTCAATTATTTATCTATAGTTGAAATCTAATTGCATCAATAAAGCATAAATGAGACAACAACATTAACAGTTATGGCCTTTTCTTTTAAATATGAGTTATGGCTTTTATTGAACTGTTATGGTAACAATATTAGATAGCAAACCTTGCTTTCTAGACTATGATGACTTTGCCATTTATTGTTATAGAGAATTGATGACATTGGCATGAATGTATTGGACCAGATTGCCTGTACTTACAACTCAATCACCCCCATCTATGCTTTTGCCTGTGCAACAGCTTGAAGATTTGAAAAGCTGCCTACAACAAAGATATATACTACTCCATGTATTAGTTCAGTACAAGCTGGTTGTGTTGCCCTTGAATTTAAGTTTAATATGATCAGCTACTTTAAGGTCCCTGTAAGTTTAGATGTGTATATGTGTGGGAGAAGGTACCTTGTGCAGTTTATAATATATAATGATGTGCATTTTGTAGCTTTATAATTCTGGTCTTACAACCATACCATGATTTTGGGTTGGGGAATGTGGGCTACAAGACAAGAGTACCATAGAGATATTGATTTGGGGGTTAGTTTTTTTTTTTTTTTTACAATTCATACCATAGGATCATTAAATTTCGAGAAATGTAACTCAAATATAGTTTTAGGAAATTTCTGAAAAGTTAATGATTTTTATACATAATTGGTAGTCCCAATAATAATGAATATTTAAATGCTCTTCAAGCGGTTGCAATTGTAATACAGTTTATGAAGTCTGGGCAAATATTGCAGCTTCTGAAGAACAAATTAATGCTTATTGCTGGAAAAAAAAATCAAAAGAACTGACCCAATTTCGACGGCTGTAAAATTGTTGAAAAGTTAATAAATCAATTGACACTGTAGATCGAAAGAGTGACCTCTTTGCCGATAGAACAAAAAACTGTAGAAAATCTAGAAAAATTTCATGTTTTTGCCGATAGAACCAAAACTGCAGAGAAATCCATAAACCCCCATTCGACGACATCGATTAACGCAGGAAAAGGAATTTTTTTCCACCGTTTGCCCAAGTGCAGCAAAGGCATTTCGAGGAATGCATCTTCAGTTTGTAGAAAAATGTTTTTGCCGACAGAACTGAAACTGCTGAAAAACCATAAAACCTCCATTCGACAGAACCAATTAACGCATGTTCACATAAGCTGTAGAAAATTTGGTCGCAACAGGCGTTTATTCTCTACGCACCTATTTCAGGCGAAATCTGATATGATTTTCTTTTTCACGTTTCACTTGCGATGGAATTCGGTGGAAAGATACTTTTTACTACAGTTTTTGTCGACTATTTAGCGCCGCAAATATGCCTAATTTGCAATAAAAGGTTTTAGCGGCAGTCAAGTGTCGCCGTAAAACGATAATAATCGCTGCCTGAATATTAAAGCGCCGTAAAATAAAATTTCTGGCATTTTTCCTCTTTTGCCGTAAAGAAAAACCCGCTACAGTTAAAATCCTTTTTTTACGGCTAAATTTCAATAGCCGGAAATAAATTTAACCGCAAATAAAATAGGTCTCGCAATAATAAAAATATATTATAACTTTGATTTTTTTTATAATTATAATCGAGAAAAGATATTTGTAATCGCGAATTATGCAACCGTTGCGTTATCGCTATTAAAAAAGTGAATAAAACATGTGACTCACATAAAAAAATTAATTTTTTAATAATAGACTTCACTATTTTTTAAAGCGATTATGCAGCGTTTGCGCACTTCACAATTGTATTTAAAATTACTCTTATAATAATGGTAACACATATTTGCACTAAGATTAATGCATGCATGCATGCAACAAAATACTCCATAGTATAAGTTAAAAGAAAGGTCATGCACGCCCTTGGAAAATCGATCCCAACAGATATTCAAACGTCAGGGTTGAACTACAAATCATGACTTTGATCAATAGAGGATGCAAGAAATTAAACAGCATGCATGCAGTAGTACTACTACGGCCTGCTACTTTAATCACACTACACTACAAGAGAATTGTTTTTTTGGGACGAAATATTTTGTCCCAAACAATCCCATTTTCGTCTAAAAAATTTTGTGTCTAAATTGTCTCAAAAGGTTTTTTTGGGTTGAAATTTGATTTTCATCTAAAAAAAGACTTTTAGGGACAAAATTGGGTGGGACTAGTCGTTGGCATTCGAGCGGAAATTTTTTTTGGAGACGAAACATTTTTTTCCCAAAAACCCGTTTGGATGGAAATCCTTACATTTGAACATTCTCGCACCTGTTTGAATGGTACAAAAACTTGATTCGAACGACCGAATATATTTGATCATATTCGAATGGACAGAGTGTTTGAACATATTAGGTATGTTCGAACGGATAAATTAATTTTTGCACAAAATTAATATGATAAAAAATGATGCCAGTTCGAATATAAAATGACTATTCGAACGGACTTGATTTTCTCAAGTCGTTCGAATGGTTTTTGTTTCTGGTTCGAATGGAAGGTAAAAAGTGCTCGCCAGTTTATAAATTGCAATTTATCGTTCGACTTGGGTATTTTCCGTTCGAACGTTACTCATGATATAAAACTGGTTTAATTCAAATACAAAACTAATATTAAATATAATTTAAACATCACATTTGTTCAAATGTTTTGGGACAGAATAATAAAAAGTCAAGTAAAGAAAATAAGTTCTAGGATTGTGGTGGCATAGAGTTTTGGGACATTATTGATTGCCATTGCTCAAACATTTTTTGGGATTGAATCTCCAGCTTCTTTTGCATGTTTTCTTCTAATCTCGCCTCTAAATCCGTTGTCTAGTGTAATTGGGTCAGTAACTCTTTTTGCTTGGACCTCAAGTGTTCTATCTTAAGCCTTGCTTCCTCTAATTCCTAAGAGTTGTTATTCTATCTGACTTGAGAAGAGGATGATGATGTTGAGGATGACTTCAAGCAACGTCTTAAGCTCCTCAAATATCCAGAACGTGGTCCAAGAACTTGAGAAAAGATCTGAGCATCATTGACAAATGATTCATCAAATGGATCCATAGCAGTTTCCTTAAGTAATATCATCTTGTCCTATAAAAAAAATATTAAAGTTAGTATAAATAACAAAAATATTATTAAAAAATTAAAATAAAAAAACTTAAACTTACATAATTTGCTTCTGCTTTGGGACTGGTCCAAACACCATCACGATTTTTATATGATTTAGCATACAATTGGATCATATTATAGTCAATAGGACTTTCTTCTTCCTGCAAAAAGAAAATCTATATTATAACTTAAATAAAAAAAACATATATGTTAATATTTAACGGGGACTAGTATAACGTTACCAGTTTTTTAGATAATTGATAAAAAGATCGAGAACCCGCATGATGATGTATCATTAAATTTGTTCTATTTACTTTGTTCACAATACAAAAATAAGAAAAAAACATTATATGTATAATACCCGAGTCCTACTACGTAGGTCCTTACGTCATTTTATTAATTTCTTAAGTTAAATATTTTGAGATAAATATTTTTATTACTTTCAATTATTTTATTTTAAGATGAGTATGCTTTACTTTTTTAAAATATGATTTATTAAAATAAATAAATCAAGGGTAATATTTTTAAAACTTTGAAATATTTTCCCTTAGGCCCTATAATTTTATCTATTCAAAAAAATGGCCCAATTATTCTCTCCCATTGGATTGGTAGGTGAAAAGCTTTCTTGAGGTGGATAGATTTCCACCATCTATCTTCCAAGCTTATGTGATAAGCTTTGACTAAGCAATTAAAGCCCTGTATCTTATTTCACCCGTAGGCTTCTAAGGTAAGCCATTAATCTCCTTTGACCCATAAACTTCTTAAGGAAGCCATTGAGTTTACTTTTCCTCCCATCCATCATCCAAAGCAACACAAAAGGAGAAGAAGAAAAAAAAAATCCTAAAGCATTCTACCCCTTTACCCGTCGACCCTCACCCAAGAGAAAATAAATAAATTTTCACTCCCTTTACAAGCAAGCTAAAGCCTACCCTCTCTTCTTCTCCTCTATTTTGTTCTTCAAGAAATCAAACTTTTCTCATCATCTTCAAGCTTATGACTCTATAGCAAGGTAAGAGTACCCTTAATCCTTCTCCTTTGTGTATTTCGAATTTAGCCATGGTTGATCAAGTGGGTTTTCTTTTGATGATTTTTTATGTTTCGGTTTTGGGGTTTAAAACAGTGATATCGTGTTGCTCTTCATCCACACGGCTATACCTCTATTTGATCTTCCACTTGTGTTTTGAAAGAAGCTAAGAACTTAAAATAAATATCATAATTTGACATATTTGTCTTTAATGTGATTTTGGAAGCCAACTAAGTTGTTTTAGCTTGTGTTTTGATGTAGTTAATTTCTTATGTTATAAATAAATATGTATGCCCTGTTTTTGGCCCAAACCGAATGGTACTATAGTTGTTTTGCTATGTATTTTTCTATATTTCGAAAATACTATGTTGTTATTAAAATTAGTTTAATCATAGGTGATGATTTAAAATGATTTTAAATTATATATGTTGGTATCATATGCCTTGTGTTGAGGTTTGGTTGATAAGGATGCTAGAGGTTCGGTTTAGAGGTTTTGTTTGGGTTTTGTAATTTTATATCTTGCTTTTAAAAGGTATTAAGTGGGTAAAGCATAAGTTTGAGTATTTAAAAGTTTAAAAGTTTGTTTAATGAGTAACTTTGCTATACCTTATGCTACTTTAATTTTAAATGAGAGGTTTTATCTAAACTATTTGATATGTTGCTTATGTGAATAGGTTATAACTTAGTTTAGATATAAGGGATCAATTGTGCATGAGGTATTATGATATGCAAAGATGTTCAAGTATTCCTAAGTCCATGTCATGCCATAAAAATAGCTCATTTATGTTGTCTCTCGTTTGGTTAAATTCTACATAACCCAAACGTCCAAAATATTGATGAGCTAACCTTTTTATAATGAGGGATTACAAGTTGATTAAAGGGCATGTTCCCTAAGCTTGTTTAGCCTACTTGAGATGTCTAAATCTTTTTAAAGTCCATTGTTGAGCATTTCCAGATTTTATCTCCTAATGTTTATAACCCAAAGAAAGTTTAAACCAAAGAGACATTGCTTGAAGCCTATGAATTTTTAACTACTTTTCATGCAAGTTTTTAAAATAGCCTTTCCCTGGACAACTATTATGTCTTAATATTTAAGTTATTTTTTTTATAAGTTGAGGTGAGGAGTAGTCATTTGGGTTAATGCTAAGCATAGAAGGGACGTTAGATCGTAATATCATGGCTTTCTCTTTTAAAGGGAGGGTTAAAGAATATTGTATGAGTATTAACACGCTTATGGTATTATTGGAATAGCACCTATATTGATGATGGAAGTATCGAGGAGCATAGAGGTAAGTAGCTATGACCATGCTTCTTACACCAAGTTCTCTTTATGAAAGAATGTCTCTCTCTCTCTATCTCTCTCTTCAAATGTTCTTCTAAAAAAAGAGTAAATGTATATAGTATGTACAAGCCCTTTCTTGATAGCTTCCGTTAAGCACCCTATCAATTATAATTGTGTATATGTGTATAAGGTAATGCATGCATATAGGTTCTAAGCCAATAAATTTACATACATGCTTTCAATAAACTTATTGATTATTCCTATATGTAGTATAGCATGAAAATGTATCTTATTTATAAAATTTCATGTGCATTGAAGTAAGAAAGATGATGAAAATGTTTTGATTACAAAAGAAAGGAAATGAATGTCTCATGCCTTATGTTTTAAGTGACGCGAAGAAAGTGTTTTAAAGTGCCCCTATGAACTCATGTTTTAAGTGATGCGAAGAAAGTGTTTTAAAATGTCCCTATGAACTGATGCTTTAAATGACGCGAAGGAAACATTTTAAGATGTCCCTATGAACTGATGTTAAATTGTCTGTCCCTATGAATTGACGCTTTATGGATGCCATGAAAAATGATGTTAAGCTCATGCTTTTAAAATGACGTTTTTTCATGAATGCACTGTTAAGTGAAAAGATGATGTTTATGTTCATGCTTTTAAATGACGTTTTTCATGAATGAACTGTTAAAGGAAAATGATTGAAAGGACTGAAATGAATGAAAGAAATGACTGAATGAATGAATGTCTTATTGTATGAAAATACATAACGGCCATATGAATGAAAAGGGTATCGAAGGAATGGACAGATTGCAATGCCGAGTAAGTAGTATACTCAGTGCTACCCCTTGACTGAAAGGAATTCCCAAACTGTGGTCACGGGCAGAATCCAGGTCCACAGGAAGACCGCTAACCCCAACACACAGGGCGTAATAGTATGTACCGGCCAAAGAAAGTGAAATATGAAAACATAGTTATTTCTTAAAATGTATATACATGAAAGCATAGTTATTTCTTAAATGTATATGCATCAAAGTATGGCTTATTCCTTAAACTGTTTAAATGTTTTAAACGTCCAGGTAATGACGAAAAGGCTGGGGAGCAAGGCACTACCGTAGAGGGAGAGGCAGACACAGACGCTTAGGACCTTCCCTAACCAGAACAGTTATGTTTATGGACGATGGGTTATGTTTTTATGAATGTATAGACTCTGAGAGTCTTTTATGGATGAATGTTCGAATAGAATATTTATTAGGTGTTCCCTTTATTAAATTACAAATTTAGAGTACACGTGTGTCACGTTCATGCTGATCGTATGTTAAAAGAAAAAGAAGAAAAAAGAAAGAGAAATGTAAAAAAAAAAAAAGGACATGCATGTACGTCGCGATCCCTCCCTTCCCGGGGTGGGGTTGTGACAGTATCTATATGTTTATTACATCTATCATATGCAATAGAAAAAGATAGCAGTGAAATTATCTGATATACAGGATTTTCAAACATATCAGAAACCTTCTCCCATTCATTATGTGGCATTGTGTAACGCCACAATGGAAGACCCAAACCATATGACCTAAACTCTAAAAAAATTAGTCAATGATACAATTTGAGCCCCATTGGAACCTTATAAAGAGCAAAAACTTTTCATTCTCAAGCAATGTGGGATCCCATTAACCACCTACCCTTATCCTTATAATATGGGTATCACAATCTCCCTCTCCCCCTTAAATTTCCAACGTCCTCGTCGAGCCTGTCCGTTGTAGGTGGCACGACTCAAGTCTCACATTTCTAGATGGGATAGACTCTGATACCATTTGTAACTCCCCAATGAAAGACCCAAACCACATGACCTATACTCCAAAAAGACTAGTCAATGATACACTTAGAACCTTATAAAGAGTAAGAACTTTTCCTTCCCAAGCAATGTTGGGTTGCATTCACCACCTACCCTTATCCTTATCATATGAGATATCACATTGGACGTTCAAGAGGCCCCTACTTTTGCACCAAAAAAACAGAGTATCATTCCCCCCACTTGAACACCCACAAACCAACGCCCTCTCAGCCACCGTGATCCTCCCATGCTCAACCTCTCCGAGTGCCACCCCCAAGTTGCCCAGCTACTACCGCTGCTCTTCCATGTCGTTGTCGGCTCCCTTTAACTCTCTTGGTCCCCGTTCGTTTTCTCGACGAAAGCTCTCTCTCTCTCTCTCTCTCTCTCTCTCTCCCAAGTGCCCAGTCGTTGAGCTCACCACCGTCGACCTCTGCCCAACTCAC
Organism: Juglans mandshurica; assembly: GCA_022457165.1. NCBI lineage: Eukaryota > Viridiplantae > Streptophyta > Magnoliopsida > Fagales > Juglandaceae > Juglans > Juglans mandshurica. The sequence continues at coordinate 12,160,522 of CM039621.1, read as the reverse complement.
TGCCTAGTCAAGCCTCTCCATCTCTCTTGGTGAGTATGGTTTTCTGTCGCACAAGGTGGGTCTGGGGTGGTTATAAAGTTTGAGTTCCATAAATTTGTTTATAAATTTCAGACTTCCCAAAGAGCCCATGAATTTTATGTTCATTTCCTAAAACACCCATTCAGTAGGTGGGTTGAATATTAGGCATTATATTGTTTATATACTTTGTGAGGGCATGTTTTAAATATAAGAACTTATAAAGAAAATAAATAAGGATTTAAATTATATTATTTAGTATTAATATTTTCACAAATGAATTTCAGAAGAAAATAGCAACTATGAAATTTTATTTTTTAAACTGTTAAAAACTTATTAAGTCTATTGTTTTTAAATGAAATTTTGCCATTAACTTTAATATATTTTGTTATAATTATGTTAAGAAAATATTAAGCTGAAGATGTATTTTACATTGGCTTAGTTTTAATTGAGCACTTACGTTAGCCATACACTTTAGTTTACTGAAATAATTTAGAGTTTAATAGTAAGAGAATTAAGTGGATATCATTTAAATTGGAAAGTGATAATATTTTAGGGTTGCGAGAGTTTTAGATATTTTTAGAAAAAAAAGGTTATTTTAGTACTTTAGGCTTGAATGTCAAATTGTGGGATTAATTAAAGATTTAAGTTATGTGTTTCTTTTCTAAGTGACGATTGATATTCGTTTGACATTATTGTGAAAAAATTCAGAAAAGTTAAGAAGTCTAGACAATCAGTGTTCATATATTAGACTTTGCATAAAATAAAATGAACTAAGGTCGATTTTGAAAAAATATGCATGTTTTGTTATGAATAAAATTTTTAAACAACCTCAGTTATTTGTTATGAATTATTCATGAAACTTTGTATAAGAAGAAAACATTTTCTGTCATGACTGGTGTAGACATGAGCTATTTTGGCATTTTATTTCTAAACATTGCAAAAGAGAGCGAATATGAAAATTTGTGCATAAATGATATTTTGTGATTTGATTATGTTTTGAAGATGTTCTACACTCTAATATGATATGATGTGATTTTTGAAACCTCTGGTATGACATTCTGTTTCTATTTCGTTCTGACCTTACCACGGGTGTAAAATTTTCGCCTCTGTTCGGGTTGGTACCAACTTTTCTGTTTTCGGTGCACCCACTTTGTAAGCCAAAGTTATTTTTTGCGTAATATTTCCTATGTGCACACTCAAGACTCTGAGAATAATAAGGAAAATATTTTACATTCAGTTTCTGCTCGGTTGGCCGTCGGGGTTTACATAACCCTATGATGGGGGTTATTCATGAAATTCTGTTCTGATGTGATGTTTCAGTTATATTATGCCAAAGGAATTTTGAATAAGAATATTTTTAAACTTTCGCTCTAATATTTTTGATAACATGTTCTGATTCTGCATTCTGAAAATAAAAATATTTTGGTCTGCATTCTGAATTTCGTAAATGCTCATGTTGACATACTAGTATTTATTCTTTACTTACTGAGTTGTTGATAACTCACTCTTATCTCAACAATATTTTCAGATAATTTTAACAGTTTAGCTGGAAATTAGGAGTAGAAAATATTAGTAAGGTTGGATGATCGTAGAGGAATAAGTGTCAAAGGGTACAAGCATTTATTGGAGAGTCTTATTTAGTAGTTTTACTATTTTTTGTTTTTTTGGATATTTTGAGAGGTGGATATTTCAAAATCTTTATGTAGATTCCAATTTATTTTATTAAGATTTTCTTAGTGCCCTTGTGGAGGGACATGAATTTTTTGTTTTGAATAAATGAGTTTATACTTTATGGGAAATTTGGAGTATATAAATATGTTATAAGATATGGTGTTAGGTTACAAGAGTTAATTTTTTTGCCCAACTAACTCTCTCTCTCTCTCTTTAGGAAAAACGCTCTCCCTTCTCTCTAAATCTTCACTATAGATCCAGCTAGAGGGGGTGGGAGTTTTGGCTCCTTCCCTCTCCCCCCCTCTTTCCCCCTCTGTACAGTGTTCCATTTAGTATTTTTTAGGCTAAATAAGGGAGAATCGCAGATCTGGAACCTCCGGCGTCCATAGACCCGCACATGCCCCTCCACGGTGTTGCCCAGCTGCTGATCTTCAAGTCCACCGAATGCGGCGCCAAACGGAGCGGTGAGTAAACCACACGCGTGGGACGAAAATCTTAGAGATGTTCGATGCATGTATCTCAAGCGCCACCAAGAAGCCCTCTGCCGACGACACGCGCGACATTTCTAGGGCCTGTGAGTCCAGGACTTCCAAGATCGACTATCGGTTTTGCTCCAAGTGTGGCACATGTACTGCACGCACCACAGCAGCCTCTTGGAGTATTATTTTTCCATTTTCGCAGTGTTTTCTCATTGTATTTTATTTCGTGTCCCGTATTTACTTTTTAGAAAAGTAAAAATCTAAAAAATAGTGCCTTCAGACCTTTGTCCGAATGGAGTGGTCTCCCCTCCGCTTAGGCGATGCTTATGGTGGGGTTGGTGCACCCTACTCCGCTTAGTCGGGTATGGGATTTTGTCACCTGGTTATTGTTAACTCTATCGTGGACAGAGTTATGCTATCTCTTAGACTTAGGTCTTTAGAGATCTGTCGTTTGGACTAGACCATGTAAGTCACGAAAGTGTGTTAGAAAGCTATTAACGCTTATAACTGGCTTGTTTTTAAATCAACTTTGCATGTCCTTTTTAATGAATGGAATTTGGTCCGTTATTATCAAAAAAATAAAAAAAAGGTTACAAAAGTTTAACTCTCCGGACCTTCGTGATCGGGACGTTACACATTGCTTGGAATGAATTTTGATGCACCTCTGTTGCAGTACTAAACTTCTAATAGTGTGCATGACATTGACCTTTGTACCTCCAGAATGCATTGGACATTAGCTCCTCAACCGTTAGTCGATCCTCTCGCTGGCCAAAATTAAGTTCAAACTCACCCTTCAAAAATTATAAACAATTAGTATAAATACAAACTAATTATAAATTAACATTTTATACTTAATTTTTTACTAAGTAACTTATTACCGGACAACGATTTTTATGTAGCCTTTAACATTTTGGGAAACTTTAGCCTAGGAGGATGTACTCATCGGTGCATATGTGCGAGTAAGAGTACCAACATAAGAAGCAAGACATGCTGCCGAATCCCTAGAGTCTCCGGCCTGATCATCAGGATTATGAACTTTAATTTTTCCCGCTTTCCTTACTTTCTCTATGCAGACACCCCTTGTAGTGCCTCGACTTCAGCACTGACTTACAACAGCTATATATACAGTAATTAAAGTATATATTTTAATTAAATTATTTTATCTTAAAAATGTATATTACTTAAATCGAGCAATAAATGTGGTGTTTAATTTGGTAAAATACCTTGGTCTGAGTCTAGTGATGTTGGCCCACCATTCATGGCAGGTAAACCAATTGGGGAGTCGATAATGGATAGAGATGACACATTAGTTGCTTTGCATTTGGGAGGCACATGAGGCGAATTCCTCTTTATGCTTCTTTTCTACATCAATTACACTATCAACGCGAAGTAGTTGTATATGTTCGTTGCGCATGTTCAAGTTAACAATTAATTTGTATCAAGTTATATTATATTCCATGAACTTTAATTTATATTGATACGCATATTCATCACTAACCTCAAGTAGTTGTCAATCTGTGTGCAATTATTCAAGACATACCATCAAGCTTTATTAAACTCTTGTCAACATAGGTCATAGCCCCCTTGTGCGCCTATGGCATGTATGGTTTGAGAAAATACAGAAAATGATGATGAGACTCCCGTTTGTCCACCTTCATAATTTCGGTCCGGTCTCGTAAATTTGGTATCAACTCCACGGAAATATATTGAACAAAATGTATGTCATTCATTATCAATGTATGACTCTGTAATTGAACCTGCTGGAAGAGCCTTATTCCCCACAAATCACTCAAGTTTTTCAAAAAATCGTTCAATAGGATACATCCATCTATATTGAACTTGTTCAGTGACTAAAGCCTCACGAGGTAGGTACACAACCAAATGAAATATAACATCAAAAAATGAAGGTGGGTACAAACTCTCCAATTTGCACAATATCATTGCGATGTCAGTTTCCATTTTTACTAATGCATCAACTTTCAACGTTCTACTGCAAACGTCCCTGAAAAATCTTCCTAACTTTGTCAGAGCTGTACAAACATCTCGAGTAAGCTTTCTACGCACACCAACTGGCAACAAACGCTGTAGAAATACATGACAGTCATGATTTTTAAGACCAGTTATCTTTCAATCATAAGTTCACACACATCATGACATGTTCAAAGCATTGCCATCAGATAATTTGATTATCATGAACCAGTAAAATCACTTTCTCTCATTATTTGAAAGTGTATACCATCCAAGGGGCATATAAGCTAACGACTCATTATCTTGCAGATGCAACTCCGGTCTTATCCTCAACTCCTTTAAATTTTTATGAAAGTTAGTTGTATTTTTTGTTTTCCCTTCTATTAACATCAGAGTGCCCAATATATTCTTGCGTATGTTTTTCTCAATATGCATAATATCTAAATTATGGCGCAGTGTCAAGGTAGACTAGTATGGCAACTCAAAGAAAATGCTTTTTTTTTTTTGGCCAATTCAACTCTACTGCTTGTCATTTCCTCTTTCAAGCTCTTGCATCCTTCACAAATCGGTTTTCTAATACATCCCTCAACTGCGTGATAATATCAATCCCAGAAAAATCTGGTGGTGATGATATGCGCTCAACACTTCCATCAAACATTGCTCTATTTGAACGCCATCTATAATCATGTGGTAAATATCAACGGTGTCCCATAAAACATAATTTTCTACCATTTGTCAACCATTGAGACTGAGTATCTTTATTAAAAATAGGACAAGCCATTTTACCTTTTGTGCTTGCTGAAAAATCATTTATTGTCCACAGTACTACAAAATGCATCTTGAACTCCCGCGACGAGGCCGCATCATATGTACTGACACCCTGATCCCACAACTCTTTCAACTTTGCAATTAGTGGCTGACGATATACATCTATTTCATTGTCTGGTGACCTCGGCCCATATATCAATAGATTCATCATAAAATACGGATCCTTCAAGCTTTTCCAATGTAGCAAATTATAGGGCATTAATATGACAAGCCAAATACTATGAGAAGTGATCATGTTTCCAAATAAATTCAAACCATCCGTTCCTAAACCATGAGTACTCAACATCAATTTTTTTCAATTGCAAAGAATCTGCAGGATGCAAGAGGAAGTTTTCATTTTGGACTCTTTCTGTGTGATGCCAAGACACATCTTTCACAATCAATTGGGAAATAAACAATCTTTGAAATCGAGGAATCAACTAAAAATTTCTTAACACTTTTTGGGGTACATTACGCTTATCAAATGTCCATCTTGATTCATGACACACTGGACATGAATCAAATTCTGTATATTGTTGCCAGAAGATAACACAGTCATTTTTACATGCGTAAATGATACTATAATCAAATCTTAGCCCTCACTTCAATTGTTTCGCTTTATAAAAATTACAGGGTAATATGCTATCATGTGGGAGAGCCTCTTTAAATAGTTTGAGCAATATGTCGATGACTTTGCAGGAATACGACATATAGACTTAATATGGAGCAACCACACTGTGAAAGACAACTTGCTATAATGGGTGCACCCCTCGTACAGTTCTCGTTGTGCATCCTCCCACAGTCTTCCAAAGTTTCCATTTCCCTCAAATGATTGCATAGATGTTCCTTCTCCATCCCTCTTCCCAAACATTCTTACACCAAGATCGCCTATTATCTCCATCATATCCTCTCCATTATCATCACTATCATCAGAAACATCTACATTTATGTCATCTATGTCGATGTCGTTACATTCCTCCATTTGATTGGACTAAGTGCCAAATCTAACTCTTTTATAAAATGATTCACCATGTAAGACCCAAGGTGAGTATTTGGATCGATTCCATTTGCATATAAATGTTCCTCTACTACTACTAAGTTATAAGAACTAAGATTTTTGCACTTCTTGCATGGACATCTTATAAAACCTCAACTGTCAACACTTCCGCTAGCAGATTCTATAAAAAACTTCACCCCTTGTGCATGCTTCTTATAGTCTTGACCAAGTCTATCTCCAAACAACATCCAACTCTTATCCATTATATGTCCGTTACTCGACGTCTGTTTCTAAAAAGATTCTAATTCATGGAAAAACACTATCAAGAGTCTTTTCATATTCACTGCTTCTATTTTGATAAGGTAGTTGGTCCTATCCTATTCAAGAGACTCTTTCTATATCGCATATGTGGCGCCCCCAATCCCCCTTATAAAAATACACGGGGATCAAGACGCCGGGATGATGACAACACGGTCACACATCCCAACGAAGTGCCAGTGTGTGTACATGCAACAGTGTACAAATAAAATAACGCAGCAGATAGTCAACTAGGTACCATAATTTAAAATACAATTTAAATATTAGTAGAGGTTTAAAAGCAGTTATACAGTCATCCCAAAATAAAATTTAACACATGTCCCAAAATACAATATCAAAATAAAATAATAAAACTAGTGATCCCAGATCACTCCTCGGGCGGAGCCATCTTCTCAGGCTCGCCCTCCTCCTCCTCATCTGCATGAAAATCTGCGTTACCACAAAATGGTACCGCAGGTAAGTATGACCCAAATAATCCTAAGGAAATAAAATGCATTTGATGCAACCAACATGCATGCATATGATGAAATATCCATTTTTCTCAAAACATCATTTTCCCCGAAAATGACAATTTTCCAACACACGCCAAAATCTCATTGGCTCAAATATCCGTAAAACATTTTCCCAAAAAATGGTTTACACAAAATCCACGCACACTATTTTCCCAGAAAATAGCCAATTTAATCCTTTATTAACCTATGCACCATGACCTCCCCTAGGGACCATCCGCACGTCCTGGTTTCGTAGCGATGCTCGGTTCCGCGCCCAGCGCGTACGTAGCCAAGCACCCACTACGCAACGAGCGATGCCCAGTTCCGCTCCCAGCGCGTACGTAGCCAAGCATCCTCTGGTCCCCGCCAGCAGAAGGACCACGGAGTCGGCACGAATCTCTCGTCAGATCCCATTGTCGCCCAGCGACAATCCAGGTGACGTTACTCAGTTTATTCCGCTCCCGAGTAACCAGAGGAGCTCCACCGAGATAATGCCCCATCTCGGCTTGGGGTCGTGATACACACGCACCAAAAAATACTCTCACATAAAATCATAATTTTCCAAATCACACATGAGCATGAATGCACTACACGAAAACCCAGTTTTCTTTACAAACATGATCATGCATGAATAATGAGATGTACATGTACCAACACAAATCCACAACCATCAATATTCAAACCAATCAAATCCAACCAACCAACCCAATCACCAATCCAACTGACTCCCGTACTCCTCGGACTTAGTCCGGCAAAATCAATCATTAGATTAAATACAATGAAATGTGTTAGTGTAAAAATACATTAAATTCACAAGAATTCTTTGGAGAAATACTTACAGTGCAATATAGCAATTTCTGAAGGATCACGAAGTTGAAAAATGGCAACGTCTGAACAACACCACAGTGTAAAATACACTGTGGCCGTGGGTCACAAATACCAACTTTTCAACGGAGACAAACGAAGACCCAAAAATGATAGGTTAGGGCCTAGAGATGTCGGTGAAGCCAATGGTGGTGGTGGTTTGCCATGGGTGGCGGCGCAAGGGGTGGTTTTAGGCCAAAAATGTGCAAATCGGAAATGGACTTGGTGGGGCTTCACCGGTGACGGATCGGAGCTGGGGTTGGGTCCATTGGGTTGCCAAGAGGTCGGGGATGAAGTGGTAGGAAGATGGTGGCCTGTGGTGGCGCGACGGCGGCGCTGGAGCTCAAAATGCGCCGCGGCTTGTAGTGGTGCGTGGCGGCTAACGGCGGCGATGGAGGAGCTGGAAATGGGGGGGGGGGTGATCACCGGCCGGTGGGGAAGCTGATGGGAGGGGCGGTGTCGGCCACGAGCGGCGCACGGCGGCGCTGGGTGGAAGAGAAGAAAACGGGCGGAGAAGAGGAGAGAGAGAGTCCGCGCGGGAGAAGAGAAAAGGAGCAGAAAAAGAAAGAAAAAAAAAAGTAGACAAGAAAAGAAGAAGAAGGAAAAAGAAAAGGAAAAGAAAAATAGAGGGAAAAGAAATGAGGTTCAATCCTCATAACTTGGGTCATAAAAATGATCCAACGGAAACGATTTTAAAACCACAAGTTAAATAAAATAATTTAAACGTAATGGTAAAGTCAATTTGAAATAATTAAATCCCACAGTAATTAATTTAAATATGAAAAGTAATTTAAATGCACAACAATAAATAAATATTAAGAAAGCACATAAAAATTAATTTCACCAAATTAAAAATCTTAAAAATAACCCAATTAAAATCCAATAATTTTAAAATAAGAGAATAAATTTTGAATCCATAAAAATAATTCATTCAGTAAAAATACACTAAAATACGGGATGTTACAGCATATATACTTAGTCTAAAACTCTCATGTTAGTCGAAATTTCAGCAGCATTTCCTTATGATTCTCCAAGTATGCTAGTCGCGAAAAGTCCTTGACCCTATCCATGAACTGAGCAACTTATGGACCACACACCCGAAGAATGAAAGGAAATACTAAACCAAAATTTTCATAACTAATACAAGAGTTTAGACTAAATATATCTGCCATATAGATGATAGAAGCCCAAACTATCCACTTTAGAAAATTCAAGACTTGTACCCAAACATTCTTTACGAATGTTTGGCCACAACTCTCGAACAGATCTAAGGTTCAATTGCATATCAAAATAATACTGGCATTCGACTCCTAACTAGTAAACCAAGCTACTAGTTTATATAAAACATAAACTTAGACAAATAATTCAAACTATTAAATGTTCAAAATTAAATGCCAAAGGTACATACAAATGAATAACATATTGTATCTATAGTGAAACACACGGATCCCTAAAACATAGTATTAGGTCGAGCGGGTATCGAGCGACCAAATTGAGGAGGCACTTTGTTGGTTTATATTATTTTAACTTGGGTTATGGAAATAATTCATATTATTTGGGTATTTAATTTATAGGAAATTGGTTTGTTGGTTTATATTATTTTGATTTGGGTATTTTATGGAAATACCTAAATATTATTTTAATTTGGGTATTTTATGGAAATAATTCATATTATTTGGGTTTTTAATTTATAGGTAATTCATTCATTGGTTTATATTATTTTAATTTGGTTATTTTATGAAAATAATCGTATTTTTTTCTTTTGGCTATTTTATGAGAATAATTTATATTATTTGGATGTTTAATTTAAAACCATTGGTTTGTTGGTTTATATTTTAATTAGGACAAGTTAGTGGTTTATATTTTAATTTGGGTATTTTATGGAAATATTTCATATTATTATAATTTGAAAATGTTATGCAAATAATTCGTATTATTTGAGTTCAAAATTAATAGGTAATTAGGTATAAGTTTAAATAGGTATTCTATGCCACTGATTAATTAGGGCATTTTATGCAAATAATTCATATTATTTTAATTTGGGTATTTTATGCAAATAATTCATATTACAGTTGGGTATTTAATTTGGATATTTATTACACTTATTAATTTCACAAACTAACAATATCACAAATTAACAATTTAATTTCACAAACCAACAATATCACTAACAATACCACAAATCAGTATCACTAACAATATCACAAATTACCATATTATTCATCCCCAAATCACAATAACATACTAACAACACTAACAATATTACACTAATTAATTCACAAATCACACATTAATAACATATCAAACTTTCTTACCAAAATATTTCATAATAAAATTAACATTAATCCAAATTTTTACAAATAATCCAAAAAACTAAAATACTTCAATCATCAAATACAGAACTCTTAATTTTTTTCACAAATCACACAATATATATAAATACATCAATACCCAAATACATTACACTAATTTTTGTCACAAATACCAAATTATTCATCCCCAAATCACACTAACATACTAAAAACATTAACATTAATTTGACAAACATTAACAAATCACTATATTATTCATCCCAAAATGTTTTAGAAACCTTACCACAAGTTTGTGCAATCCAATAAATCTCCACAAATCACCAATACCTACATGAAGATAAATCTTGATGAGAAAAATCATAAATCAAATCTCCAAAACAACTATATATTATTCAAAATACAAAAACAAAAACCAACAAAAAAAAATCCTTACCTCAACTACAAAGCTGCTCCTCTCTCTCTCCAACACTCTCTCTCAAGCTCGTTGCCCCTCTCTCTCTAGAACCTCTCCTCTCTGTCTCTCCAACACTCTCTCTCAAGCTCACTAGCCCTCTCTCTCTCTCTGCACTCCACAGACGTAAAATTGTGCAATCCGCGTGAAATATGGCTGAAGGTATAGATTTTCAAGTCTGTAATGTACCAATTACTCATTTGAACACAAAAATTTTACAATGGCACCTAAATTTAGCACATTTTGATTTAGCCTTTAACCCTTCGAATGCTTAAGACAAGGGTTTGAATGCAAATTCCTTTAAATGAAGGCAAGTAAGAGGGAAGTATCGATTCCGTATGCCACATATCCGTTCGAATGGGTGAATATTCCATTTGAATGGGTGTATATTCCATGGATTGGGCGCCAAGTTTCCCTCCAAACACATTCTACTAGAGTTTTTCGTTTGAACAAAAGTCTGATGCACTACACTCAATGCTCAAACACCATATTGGTCTGTTCGAACACTAACCCTACCTGTTCGAACACATTAATTATTTCCTCCAAATATACAAATATATAATATAATATATAGTATATTATATAGTATATTATATAGTATATTATATATAGTATAGTATATAGTATATTACATATAGTATATACTAAATATACTAATATATATATGCTATTTGCTAGTATGTATTATATACTATATACTATTTGATAGTGTACTAGTATACTAGTATATAATATTATATATATAGTATACATTATATACTAGTACTAGTATACTAGTATTACATTAGTATTATAATAATATTTTATTAGTATTATAATACTAGTATTATAGTATTATGTATAATACTAGTATCATATTAGTATTATATACTAGCACTATAATACTAGTAAGTATCTACACTACTAGTATTATATTAGTATAATAATACAAGTATTATACTGGTTGTAAGTATAGTATTTAAATATACAAATACTTGATTTATTATAGTATAATACTACTATTATAATATTACTACTATACTAGTATAATTATATATATTGTATACAAATATATACAAATAGTCAGTTTAATGTTATTTAAATTTATAATATTTTAGTAAACTTATAAGCCATTCGAATAGAGTACATAAACATTCAAACAAACCATGATCATGGACAAAGTCATGAGAAGTTTCATGAATTCAAACGTTCGAGCAAAACACAACCATTCGAACAACTAATTACACCGTTCGAACAAAAGTTTGGTTGTTCGAAAAAAATTAATTCATATCGTGAGTTTGCTTGACACCCGCTATACAATCAACTTGAGAGTTTGCTCGACAACCACTCGACAGTCAGCTCGAGCGGAAGGCCAACCCGTGAGTTCGCTCTACACTCGCTCGACACTCAGCTCGAACGAATGTCCGCTCGAACAAATGTTCTAAAATTACACGAATATTAATTTCATTTACTGTTCAAATGCTTCGATAAGTGTTCGAATGGAGTTCCATCCTGTTCAAACGGATATTTTTCCATTCGAACATAATAAATGAAGATCATAACGTATTCGAACGCCGTATCATCCTTTCGAACGCTACTGGACGATACAAATACCCAGTTCGAATACTGAACGACCACATTTGCACAACACTTTTCCATTCCTCCGTCGTATGCCGTCTCCACCACCAACTCCGCCATAGAAAGCCCACTTTGGCCGTAGAAATGGTGTGAAGCTGGCTTCACTCCTTAATAATTTGGCGGGATGAATGGATTCTCAAGAATCCTTGGTTTTCATGTTTGGCACTGAGTTGACTTCGCCATGGCTATTTGGCAAGTTTGTGTTTGATGGCTTCAAGTTCGTTCGAACCTTATTTGCCAAACTGAAATTTTAGCGTTCGAATGCTTATAATTTAGATTATGATCTGTTCGAACGTATAAGTCCTTTTGGCCAAACAATCAAGAATTAATTTTGTTGGGCCAAAATTTGTTGTTTGAATGTGTAGTTTATGTTCGAACGTAGTATTTTACCGTTCGAATGGGACATTATTCCGTTTGAACCCTTGTTGGTTTAATTCGAATTTAAATGGTTAGCTTCAGATTAACATTATGGTTTGTTCAAATAGAATAGTTGTTGTTCGATCAGGTTGTTTCTTTTCAATTCAAACAATTTCTTTAATATACTATAATTACATATTTATTTATATTTCATTTATATTCTTTGTGGTTTTATGATCAACAGTGAACTAATGGCAACTATGGGAAGAAAACGTGAGAGAGAGGCCGGCCAACCTAGCGGAGAAACTAGTGATCAGACGCGGAGGCCGATACTGGTTGAGCTGGAGATTGTTCTAGATGACTTCTGTGATTTTGCGTGGGATGGACGGAGCATCTTTCCCATCATCACCGATTGGGGATGGGTACCGATTTGTCATCAAAGGGATTTTGCCTATCCAGACATGGTCGATGAGTTCCACCGACCCATGGGTCAGATGGAGGCTGATGCGAAGACCTTCATGTTTACCATTCGGGGAGTTAGTATTACTATTATACCCTCAGTTATTTATGATCTTATTGGGATCCCACACGAGATTGGTGCATACCCTGCAACGTTTGCACAACTATCGGCAGCACAACCACTGCTTGCACCGGCTGCAGGGATAGATGGTGAAGATGCTAGAGAGGACAAATATCTAGTAGATGATGGTCCCATAGACGATGAGGTTCATTAGTTGATGCTGGACGCTTTGGCTTCTCCATATGATGGCAGTAAGGTAATCAAACAGGTAGACTATATAGCATTTTTTAGAATGCTAAATTTAATTGTTTTCCATAACGTTGATCAAAGGAAATACAAGACAGATTTCGGCATCAAGCGAGCTCAATTTATGTTATGGATAGCACAAGGATAGCCAATTGATCTGCCATTATATTTCTTCCTCCGCATTCGATCTGAGTCACGCTATTCAAGTGGAGGTAGTCTACCATTTACACTAATGATCTCTAACCTCCTAGTTCAATTGGGGGTTAATGTGCAAATGATAAAGCGAAGGCAGCTATAGATTGGGCCCCTTAACAAGATCACATTCATCAGGAACGAGGGCCACTTGCAGAAGACTCGAGCTAATGTCCCAACGGTAGAAGATAGTGGCAAGGCGAGTGATCCAGCTTCTACTGTTGTCGATGTTGAGAGACAGGCTGTTGGGGCTACTTTGGATGAGGTACGATCCCTGCTTGAGGAGCATTGCCGACTTTTGATCCAGGAGATACAGAGTATCGTTGAGCTCGTCATGGAGAAACTACAGGGGATGGAGGGACGCCTATCTGTCATACAAGAGGATTTTTATCACCTTACCCAGTAGATAGTTTATTTTTTATTTCACTTTTTTATGTTGTATCGAACATTATATTTTTGGGATTTAATTAGTTTATCGGTTTATTCTTGGTGTTTGTTAGCTTGTTTATTGCCAAAAATAATTTTCTTATTTTACTTGCCGTTCATGATAATATAAAAAATGACACTCTTTATAAAGTAATGCTTATTTAATTAAAGATCTTATTTAACATAAAAAAACTCATTAAAATATTTTTAAATTAGTTACATAAAATTCTTATGAATATGAAATATTTTAATTCACCATAAATAATATTATATAATATAGCTATATTTTTTATATTTTGAAAATGATAACTAATAAATTTAAATAATATTTATTTTGAAGGTATTTTGATGCCTTTTAATAAATTATTATAATTAAACGCCACCGTTCGATCGCTTATTTAAGCATTCGAACGACATATGTTCCCGTTCGAACATAACACGCTCATTTGAACAATGTTGCAACAATTTCCCACTAGATTTATTTATAATTTCCCACCAAACAACTAGTTCGAATGAATAAATGTGGTGTTTGAAATAGTTTGAATATAAAATATACATTCGAACAGTGTTGAAACCATCCCTGCAAGATTTTCCCATAAAAAAACTTCCGTTCGAACATAACGTTTCAGTTTGAACGATTTTGAACTTCCCCATGCAAAATTGTATGTACAAACAGTTTTCTATGTTTGAGACGACATATTTCATCACACAAGGTGTCGTTTAGTCTGTTCGAATGTATTTTAGTATGTTCGAACGGTGTTGTTACCTCATCTATGTTTTGAGACAAAATTTAAATTTTATCCCAAATAATTACTTTTAGGGATAAAATTTAATTCATTCTTAATAAATTTCATCTCTAAAAAACAAAATTGTTGTAGTGACTACTAATACGTGCCAAGTTAAGAGTATTAGTGCTAACTTTAGATCGGTTTTTATAAGTAATTTGAAACGCGTGCGTCAATTGAATATTATAATCTCTTGTCTGTTATAAATATATATATATATATATATATATATATATATATATATATAATATATATATATATATATATATATATATATATATATAGCTGCATCTTCAATCTTCATTAGTTAATGTCATCAATCGTAGTAATAAAGTATTCTGTACATCTTACCTGATCAATTGGTTCCTGATTATTTGGTTACATTTATTAATGTACGTACCATGGACTGGTGATTAGAATTAATCGACATCACATCGCATCTTTCTATAAATAACTCGGTGGAGGTAACATCATTTCTAACTTCATCTTTTATATACTTATTCTCATACTGTTACTGACTTAAGTATCGGAGTTTCCACAGGACGACTAGTACCGTCCCTTCATTGCAGTTAGTGTCATCCGTATGATTGGTGGTGTGAAATACGTCCTTAACACATCTAATATATTTTCTCATCTAACAATATCCATTTAGAATTCAATGTCGATCTAGCTAGCTAGTACAAGAGGTAGATTTTTCATTAATTGAAAGAGTATGAAATAATTTTAATGAAAAATCAAATAAATAATTTGTTTTTCTAGCAAGCGAAATATACTAAGGTCGATTTATATATAAAGAGTAATGTTATATATAATCGTAGAATGTGTAAATGTCATGTAGTCATTTTGAAAAAGAGTGAGATCTATTATTAAAAAATTAATTTCTTTTTATATGAGTTCTATATTTATTCATTTTTTCAAAATGATTATAAAATATTTACACACTCACAACTGCAAGTATAATTTTTCATATATAAATATTAGAAAACAACACGAAGAAGATAAGACTGTCATACTAGTTTATAATTCAATGATCACTGAAATGAATATTAATTATTTACTGGGACAACTGAGCCATTTAATATGTACGTACGTACGTATATATTTCATAATTAGCAGCTGACCATTTTAATTTCAAGCCCAGCTACAAGATAATATATGCATGCTGGGTTGATCCCACGACTTCCCTCAACGAGCCGACGTGGATGCAACCACGCCATAACCCAAACCTGCATTCCGCCAATTCGTACGCATGCAGTAGTTGATCTCTTGCCAACTGGAATTAGGTCTCGTTTAGAATCTAGCTGTTGAGATTTGCCAGATGAGACAAGAAATCTATTAATAGTAATAAAATAATATATAAGTATTAGTAAATTAATTTGTGTTAAAATGTTTTATACATGTGAGTTTAAAAGGGAAAAAAGAAAAAATTGAATAAAAAAATTATAAATTTAAAATATTATTAGAAGATAATTTTTTTATTTTTATTTTAGGTAAAGTTGAATTATTTTTTATGTTTTATTTGGAAGTTTGATAAATTAGCAATAATGGTTAGATGAGAAAGTTAAAAAATTAAAAATTTAAATTTAAAAAGTATTTATATTTGAATGATATTTAAGCATTGAGATGAGACAAAATATTTAAGATGAGATGGGTTGACACCGTCTCACATTGAAATGAGATCTTAATTAAAAAAATAATAATAACTAACACCTCTTTCTAGGGCAATTAATGAATGATCGATCTGATGCTTTAATGCAATATTAAGGGCTGAATGGAATGAATATGCTCTACTTTTATATATATATATATATATATATATATATCTATATATAGTATTTATTTAATTTTAATATCAGATATTCAAATATTTTTTATGAGAGAGAGAGGGCCCGCATCCCCTGCAGATGTAGCCATCGGCTATTGACTAGTACTCCCACTATGGGGAGCAACACTAGCCCCAGACTAGGTCAGAGGAACAAGATTTGGTGTAGGCTCAGGCTTCGACGATGTGAGGTTATATCTAGGGGGTTCATCTGCTCAGTCAACCACTCCTCTGCTTGGGGTGGCACTCTCCAGTCCAATAATAAAAGAGTAATGATCACTCCACATGGTAGGTTGTCAATGGAGATGATGCTCTCAAATATCACTTGTGGCAAGTCAGTTGGCTCTCCACGTGCCACTCATATGAGGAACTGTGTGCGAGTCCGACTGAAGGTGGCCTTATGTGCCACAGGATTCACGTTTGTTGCAACTATGAGATGCAACATGCGGAAAAATAGTAGCAATAACGTTTGGGAGAACGTGTTCTGCTTATCGAACGGTGTGCTATATCTCCTAGTGAGGACGAAGAAATCCTCATCGAGGTCGTCATCTTGAGGCTGATTAGTCCCCTCACCCTTTGGGCTCCGACCGGTCTACATCTCTTGCCATAGACTTGATCGAACTAGTAGATGTTGCAAATGTGCCTACATCTGGTTTGTCGTCAGCCTGAGCATTCACTATTGTCAATGCCTCAGATACGCGATGGACGCCGAGTAGCTCGGCGATGAAATCTGCTGAAACCTCGAATGGAACACCGCATACAATTACAGTGTGCATCCTGAGGCATGGACGACATCTCCATGTAAAACTCACAAACCATGGAGGGGTATGTCCTCCATCCTCCCCCTCAGTGCACAAATGTTGGTCCAACCTCTAGAAATAAAGACGAACCTCAAACTCTTCTCCTTCCATGTCAGCTTGTCAAACTCGTTGATATACACTTCGCATTCGGCCGTAATAGTTCTACAACCTATCCGAGAAGTATCCTGGGTTCCTTCCCTCCCCCGTTTCCTAGTTGTCAAAGGACGAGTCATATTCTACAAAAAGAAAAAACATTAGTATACATATATATAAAAGGGAGAACAAATTAAATATGTTCGAATCTAAAACTTAACGTTCGAACATAAAATGATAACATTCGAACGTGTAGGTAATCACATTGAAACGTTAAGAGTCAAAAGACCAAGGAAACGTTCACATTTGAACGTTTCATGTAAATACGTTTGAACATGCGAGTGCATTCGAATGTTAGGACTAAAATGTCCCATGAGACATTACATTCAAACGTTTGATGTATACAGTTCGAACGTAAACATAAACGTTCAAACTATAGAATTGTTACGTTCGAACATTAGGATTCAAACGGCCAGGACAACATTACATTCAGGCGTTTTAGTGTACAAACATTCGAACATTACATTTGAATGTAGATTAAAACATACGTTCAGAGTACAGATGATCATTCGAACATTGCCAGTGAGACGTTCAGATGTTTAAACCCACAAATGACTAAGTTGATTCAACCATTTCCAATTTTCTCAAATAGGTCATTAATCTTGTAATGGTCACCGTAGAAATGAAGTATATACTGAGTGTAGACTATCTACTGTGGCCATTTGGCCATTGGCAACTAATGGTGGCCAAAAAATCAAGTTAGAAATCTGGCCCTAAATGGGTTTCGGTTCATACCGAAACCTCCTAAAAAGGTTAAAAAAAAAACACAATAAAAAGGAGAGAGATGGACACTAACCTTTTATGTGACGGTTGTTGTGGCGATTGACGGCGGCGTGCGATGGATTTGATGACTGAGTGCGACAATTTGAATTTTGGATGTGGGTGGAAATGTCATTTGACGTTCGGACGCACAACATATATCCAAGTAACATGCGAACGTTACAACTAATACGTTCAAACGTTACATCACTTCCCGCACCATACGAACATGTGTTGTAAACGTTCGAACATAAAATGAATGAATTTTTTATATATAGTATATTTATATTTAAATATTATATATAGTATATTTTTCTAAATATAGATCGATTGGGGAAATACTATATAGAGTTAGTATATATAGTAATAAAGTAATATATAGTAATACAATATATAGTAATATATATAGTTATATGTATACTAATATACTAATAAAGTATACATATTACTATATATATTACTATATATATTGTAATATTATATACATCGATAGCTAGCCCTAGTTTTAGAAAGAGAGACCCATCATTCTCTTTAGAAACTACCATCAAATCAAAACCTGTGCAGAGGGGGGAGGAACTTCGGCTCCTCCCTCCCTCCTCCCTCCGAAGTTCCTCCCTCCCTCCTCCCTCCTTCATCCCTCCTCCCTCCTCCCTCCATCCCTCCTCCATCTCCTCTCTAGTTTTCTTTTTTCCTTATCTTTTTTTGGTTGTTTTTTCAAGGCTAAGTATGGTGGAAGGCCGATCTGTTGCTCTCTGATGCCTGACGACCACCACGCGCCCTACCGCAGGTTTCCCAGGGTGTTAATCCTTTAGATGGGCGAAGTTTTATCGGGGTTCATCTTAGAATGTCATCATCATCTTCATCAATATCTTCTTCATCTTTTCCCAAACATACTTTGGGAAAACCATTGTGCTTCTGTGAGCTCGAAGCCATATTGAAATGGTCAACTACTGCAAAAAATCCTAGACAACCCTTCTTAGGGTGTTCAAAGTACAATACCCGGGTAACTACATTATGTTTTGCCAAAAACATTTTTTATATATAATAATTTAATATGATGTACAGTTCATTCGTTTCTAATATATGCATGAAATTAGCAGGGCTTACCATACTGTAAGTTTTTCAAGTGGTTGGATAGTAATGAAGTGATTGAGCTACAAGTTGAAGAAAGAATGAATGAATTGTTAAAGAAAAAGAAAGAGGTCGAGAAGATACTTGAGCTTCTTGAAAAGAAGGAGATTGAGCTGCGTAAGATAGTGGATCGCCTCGAGAGGGTGTAGATGGTACTATCCAATAAAAGCGAAGAGGTTATGCAAAAGGAGTTGGTGCTTAATACACAAGAAGCTAAAATAAGGCGTGTAGGCACGCTAATTCGGATTTATTGCTGTTTTACATTTGTACATGTATTTTACCTAATGTTATATAAGTAATTGGGGATTGTTGTTAGTAGTTCTATGTTTAGGTATTGGACTTGTACATTTGTTTTAAGTTTGTATTGGACTTGTACATTTGTATATAAGAATTTCAGTTTCTGAAAGGTGCCGTGATTCAGTTTCAATTTTTGGTATTGAACTTGTACATTTGTTTGTCTTCTTGTTGGAAGTGTGTTTCCTTTATTAGTGCAATTTTCTGGTATTAGGCATCACTACTCTAAGAATTGGCTTTGAGTCAATAAATAAAGTAAAGAAGTTCTGGGATCTATTATGACCCAAAATTGCAAAAACGTGATTTTGTAAAGAAATTCTGAGTAGTGATGCCTCTGTACCTATGCAGTAATTCATCTATTATGACCCAAAATTGCAGAAACGTTGAGCAGGAATAATCTTGCCGCTTGAATACATGTCGAGCAGGAATAATCATAGCACTAGTTATCCAAAGTAGATCAAAGTAGTTTAATAATCACAGCACTATATTAAAGCAGTAGAGTTATTCAAAGTAAGCAAGCAGCAGAAATCTTAAGTAACCAAGCAGCACTAGTGCTATATTAAAGCAGCAGATATCTGAAGCCTTCCACCTGTGCCCCATCACAAATATTTAACCAATCCAATCCACAACAAAGTCTCTCAAATACACAAAATAGGTTCAATCCACAACAAATTTATCCAACCCAATCATTAAAACGAAATCCATCAAATACACAAAATATATTCAATCCACAACAAATTGTTCTCAATCTAACCTCACAATAAAGTCCCTCCCTCAAATACACAAAATATGTCCCATCCACAACAAATTTATCCAATCCAACTTCACAACAAAGTCCCTCCCTCAAATACATTTAATAAACAAAAGAACCCGTGCAATACATTCAATACACAAAAAAGTTTAACTGGGAACCCATCATTGCAACAATTGTGATCCATCTAATCCAAATTACATCTGTAAAGAATAAATAACAAATATATTATTCAGGTAATAATATATTAGTATTAAACTCGAAAAAAAAGTTATGAACCAATTACACTTTCTTGACTCTGCATCACTATTTCTTGGGGTTGGGTTCCAGTAACGTCTATAGCCACTCTTTCTCTTTCTGGAACAACTTGCTGGAAATCAAACGTAAATATATAGACAAATAATGGAAATTAGTAATAAATATAAACTTATTAATATACCATCTCAGAAGGGCCAAATAAATTCCTGCAAACTTCCACAACAGGTGTATCTCCTCTATCCACAACTTGGGTATCTCCTCCATCCCGCTAATAATGATTTAACAAACAAAATTACATTAAATCATTTTCTTCGTCAACAAATTATAAATAAAAAGCAGATATTAAAATATTTGCACCTCTTTACGCTTCCCCTTTGTTGGTGCTTTCTTGGTCTTTGCTTTAGCTTTCTGCATGTCTATCTCCATCCTGCATGCTCCCCTTAGAGATGGAGGTCTGCATTTGCCTCGCACAACACGTGCACTGCGTACTTCCCTAAAACCACCGACCGTAGTGTCCTTTGCCGTATTATCAACATTGGAACCAATTTGAGTCATCGATGAGGGTTCTTGATTGGCACGATACAAATCACTCATTGCATATAACTTAGTTCTCGCATCCTCAGTATGCTCTCTCGAACCCGCTGCACGAGTAATTATCTGATAATAGATATTTAAAAGACTTGAATATCTATTAGAATCTGTTCGTTGTTCCCCTGCATCGTAGCTGCTGTGGATTAATGTGTATCGCCTTTTAATATCCTTCTTCTATCGATCTAAAATGTACATTTCTGACAAAAATTTAATATCGTTACACCTGAATACGACCAAAATATGCCGACGCAATATCCCCCTCATCTCAGATAATCCACAAGAGCACTTTGCAATTGCATCTTCCTCACTAAAGTGCACAAAATGTGTAACCAGTTTAATGAACTCTTCCAAACAAACTTCATCCTCTACCATATATGTTTTTACTGCACCATCACTTTTATGTAACTTTGGATTCAAGTCAATGATGTCGTTGGCTTGCTACTAAACTTCCTTAATTTAGCATTCGTGTACAACTCTTGAAACCTCTTTTCAATTGGAGATCTAGATATGCAGGGGATTGTGACATTAAATGACTGGAAGTCTGCAAGATTTTCATTCTCAATCTTTTTTTTCAACGCATTATCAAACTGATCTACAAACTCCTTCAAGTTTGTCCTAGAATGAACATAACCATCAAAAAATGCATTTATGCTCTCGTTTCGCTGCGTTGTACTCGTTCCAGCCCAAAAACACTCCTTCAGAAAATTGGTACCCAATGTTTACGCTCAACATATAGGCTTTGCAACCATGCATTCTCATGCAAGTTGTAAGTGTTAATCAATTGATCCTAACATTTCTCAAACTCATCAACAAGTTGGGTGTCATATACACATTTCATCAATGCATTTTTCATCCCAGTTTTGTACGAACCATATGAGCTAAGCTTCTCGGGGACTTTTTTAGTATATGCCAAAGATAAAATCTATGTCGAGTTTTTGGGAAAACAATTGCGATTGCATTTTTCATCACTCTATCATGATCAGTGATAATAGCCTTTGGAGCGATACCATCCATGCATCGCAACCATGTCTCAAATAACCACACAATGGTCTCGGTATCCTCATTGGAAATCAGGTCTACTCCAACAAAATTGATTGTCCATGGTGGTTTACACCAACAAATGGTGCAAAGGGCAGCCCATATCGATTCATTAGATATGTGATACGAATGTGACCACATCACCAAAATCTTAGTATGCTGCTCTACTAAAGGGGTCTGCCCAGAAGACGTTCTTTAACCTCCTATCATCATCTATATCCATCATATAAAAGAACCCAGGATTTTTGTACTGCATCCGTAAGAAGTACTCTCGTAGCGCTCCAGCACCATCTGCGCCAAGTTGTAAATGTCTTGCCTTGTCAATATAATTACGACAATCCTTTTCCAAAAATGGGAGGTTCTCAAATCCAACCGCGCCAACAACAAAAGATTCGTAACTCTTATTCGTTCGGATGTCAGCCAAATCTTTTGTATCGAGTACCCTTTTTACGGCATCACTAACTTCTCTATTACATCGGAAGAAGCGTGATTTCTTTGGACTGAGGCCATGGTTATGGATATTATGTACTGTTGTCAACCGAAGCACACCATCTTGCCTTAAGGCATTAATCTTTGCCTTACATTCAGTTTTCCCTATCGGACGTGGGTTGGCAACATTCAACGTCCTATTCCAAGCCTTCCCACAGTGGGCACAAGTAAGGGGTGACATATCTAACAAACTCATGTTCTCCCCTCTCAGTCTGTTTTGTCATCACCCCAAACCCGTATTTCTTAACTTATTCCTTATAATAACTTGATAAATCTTCAATGGAATTAAGCTCCATTCCCGACTTTGGCTCCTTAATTGTATCATCATCATCCACATGAACATTCTAAGATTTCTCAGCACTGCCATCATCAGGTTCCGTAGGACTTGGTCTATCCTCAATACATTCTTTAGCTCTAGGAGATCCACATGGCGCTTCAGTTTCCCCACCATCAGGTCTATTATCCTCTGAACCAACTATTCTGCTTGTGGCGGAGCTTGTATTGCTGACAGGAGTCGGAGGTTCCATGATATGTTGAAATAGGGTAACCAACATTTTGCAATAAACACAAAAAGTCTACAATTAAACTTCTACAAAGAAGCCAACTTATTTTTTTTTATAGGTGCAAAGAAGCCAACTTATTAAGAATAAATCCTGATCGGTTATCACCACTTGTATGTTGATTGGATATTGGTTGCCAACTGGATATGGTAGAAAAGTCGGTGACCACATAGGCACTGGTCCAAAGTAACCAGGTATGTAAGTTGGGATGTTTGGACTAGTTGATGGTATGGCCTAACATGTTATTAGATAAAGTTATTGATGTATTTTATAAATAAATATCGACTCAACAATACCAATGTTATTAATATATTAAATCATATAACATACATACCTCGGATGGAGGATTTGAGCTAGATAATGTTTGCGTAGTTGGTTGTTCTTTCTCGTTTCCCATTCTGAAAATTAGTATAAACTATCAAGACAACCAATTGACATTCAGCAGGTAGGTTTTTATAGCTAGAAAAAAAATAAACTATCATGCAAAAGCAACTAAAATGCCATTCAAGCAATTAAAATGATGAGTGAAAGGACAATCTATAGCATAATATATTAATTATCAAATGGTTTTGTGAGCTATCAGCAATAATGTATTAATTATCAAATGAGAACTACCTCCTTTACACAAAATGTAAGTTACAGGCTGCATAATATTTCGAATCCAGTGGAAAAACCATGCATGCTCGAACCCTCAAAATCCATATGGGAAATGAAGCAAAAACTCCCTTTTTTTTTATTGGCTGGTGCTTTTATATTATATTCCCATGGACATTAATATAACAAAGAGCAGAATGATATATATAGCAGGAAAAATTAATAAAAACTTTCGAGTATCCCAATACAGGTAAATAAATTCAGAATTTTTTTTTTTGTCTGCACTAATTCTAGTAATTAGTATAAATCAATAAGACTCTGCATCTTAAGGGGAATGGGAGAGGCCTAAAACAAAAAATAAAAAATCTTCACAACCTCCAAACACTCCACACTCCACATTATTTTTAATTTTTATTATTTTTTTCTTTTATTAAATATTTATTATATGAATAATGAATAAAAAATTTGAAATAATTTAAAAAGAATAAACTCAAAAAAAATTTAAAAAAATATTAAAAATTTAAAAAATTTAAAAAAATGTGGAGTGTGGAGTGTGGAGTGTGGTGGAGGTTGTGTAGCAAAGCTCAACAAAAAAAGGAAGAGGGATGGGGGAAGGTACCTTAATTTTTTAACTGCTTTCTCTGGCATCGACTAAAGTGTAATTTAAGAAGTTGCAATGAGTTATAACCTGTGTGGTTGTAAATTTCAGACAAAAGCCTTCATACGTGCTCCCGAATCCTGAACATCTCTCCCTTCATTCCAAATCCTGAATATCTCTCTATGCTACCATTTTCACACTTGATTTCTTATAGTACTAGACCTCATCATAATACAAACAAGGTCATTTTTCACATACAAACAAAAAGGACAAGAGCAACCCAGAGAGAATGGCAGATGAAGACCTTAACCCAGAGAAAACTAAAACCCAACAACAAGCAAATGAAGACCTCTTACCCAGAAATGCAGATGAAAGAATAGACTTAAAATCCTGAAGAGAAGACCGTGGGAGGGATCGAAGACCACAGCTCCGATCTGGTTTGGGGCTCTGGTTTCTTCAAAATGAAAACAATTCCCTCCCTCCTGTGTAAGTAATGTTTCTGGGTTTTTTTTTTTTTTTTTCTCTAATTATTGGCTGACATGGCAGTTGCCACATCAGTCGCGAGGCCACGGCGGGGTTACGAGCTGGTGGTATATAGCAGTATTGGAAAGTGAAATACTTTCCTCATGGTGATTTCTTCTGGGCCAAATTGGAAAGTAAACCTTCTTTTATTTGGAGAAGTATTTTGGATGTAAGAGAGCTATTGAATAGTGGCACCAGATGGAGGGTAGGGAATGGTGAATGTATTAAAATCTGGAAGGATAAGTGGATTCCAAGGCTGTCTTCTTATAAAGTTCAAAGTCCAATGAGTAGTTTTGGTCCTGAGGCTACTGTTAGTATCTTAATTGATCCAACCACAAGACAGTGGAAGACTAGTATGGTGGAGGAAATGTTCTCACTCGAAGAGGCAAGTTGATCAACCAGATTCCCATTAGTTACAATAACAGTGCAGATAAGTTAATTTGGATACAATCAGCTCAAGGGTCCTTCTCTATGAAAAGTGCCTATAACTTGCATAAGGATATTATGGATGCTGAGAGAGGTCAGGCTTCAAGTAGCACAAATCCAGGAAGCTTTTGGTCAATAATTTTTTAATTAAAGTTTCCACCTGCAGACAAGATGCTCATTTGGAGAGCCTGTCATGACGGTTTGCCAACTTACCAGAATCTTTACAAGAAAAATGTAGTAGATAAGCCTCTATGCCCTATCTGCTTAAAGGAAGAAGAGTCTGAAATTCATGTTATATGGAATTGTCCTACCTCTCAAGATGTGTGGCACCAGTGCTCAAGACAAGTCCAGAAATGTTCTTCTTTCAAAACTGCTATTGGGGACCTCATGGTGGAATTGGATGCAGTAGGTGGTATGGAGCTCGTGGAGGAATTTGCAGTGGTTGCAAAGAGAGTTTGGATGAGGAGGAACCAATTTTTATTCCAGTAAGAGTTTAGGTGCCTTAATTCAATAGCTAAATTTGCTAAGGATACTCTACAGGAGTTGAGGGTCTCTTCAACAATTGCATCAGATTAACAAAGTTTACTGCAGAATGTGATCACTACATGGAATCCCCACACTATGAATGTCTATAAACTCAATTGGGATGCAGCAGTTGACAAGGTACAGTGCATGATTGGCATAGGCTTAATTCTCAGAGATTGGAATGGGAGGACTTTGGCAACTTCAAGGATACTCAAGCCTCGTTTTCCTGATCCACTCAAGCCTCGTTTTCCTGATCCATTATTGGCTGAGGCACTTGGGCAATGGAAGCTTCATGTTTTGGCTTGCAGATGGGGATTAAAAGGTTTATACTAGAAGGGGATTCAAAAGAAGTCATAACAACTATTCGTTGGAGGAGGAAAAACTGGTCAGCTACAGGTATGATTATTGAAGATGTCAAGAACCAGTTGAGCTTTTTTAAGAATTGGTCAGTTTCACATCCTAGAAGAGAAGGCAACAAAGTTGCTCATGCGCTTGCTAGGGATGCTTTGTTAAATTCCATTTATAATGTTGATGTGAGGATTGTTCCTGCTTGTATTCTTGACTTTTGTTGATTTATGATTAATGGAAATGTTTTCCTTTAAGAAAAAAAAAGACCAATTTAGATTTTTTTTATAAGAAAATCTCCTTCCCTTACCAATAGTATAATACCCACCGTGTTTGTGAATATATACCGAGGTTGGATTTCAAAATAATTAGTCAATATTATAATTGAATCCTCTATAATTATAAATATAAAGAATAATAGTTTATCCCTCCTAAATAATATGATGTAATCTTATTCACCACCTTTTTATACTCGATCAGAGATACACTATAACAGATATTAGTTTATGTGACGGTTTGGAAATTGTGATACTGCCCAAATTGTCATAAAAAAGTATTTTTTGTGATGATTTGTGGAAATCGTCACTGAAGGCAGCTAAGAAATTGTATTATGTTCAAACGTATACATATTTATGTTAGAACAATCCCTGGACATTCGAATGTAGAGGCTATTTACGTGCGAACGTGAAGATTTCTTGTGCCAACATTCGAACATTAGTGATTCATGTTCGAACGTTAGTGATTCACGTTCAAATGTTAATTGATTTAATATTAAAATTGAATAAGTTAACATTAAAAAAGATTGAGAATTGAAATTCAAAAACAATAGATATATTAAAATATTGTTCATTACATATGATAAAAATAGAGTACAAAATATGATACAATTTTGTAAACAACACGATAAAAGTAAAAAATACTCAGTACGAGTTGTTTACATATTTATTAAAATCATTAGTCAATGCAGTGACCTTTGCGTTTAGGATATCTATCCGATGGAGAACATCAGTAACAAAATCTACAACACTCTATTCTACTGACACGATCTTTCAGTCGATGTGCGTAGTAATATCTGAGACCATCACATCAACCCAAACAGGTTGTGAATCTTCCATAGATGAACCTGTTGGTGGCTAACTAGTACTCCCAATATAGGGATCAATACTGGGCCCATACTGGGTTGGAGGAACAAGATCTGGTTCAAGGCCAGGCTAACATCGAGCATGCTCCCTCCCCTGTCCAATGCTTTGATAGTGTGTGGTCATATCGATGGGGCTCATCTGCTCTGTCAACCACTCATTCACTTGGGGTTGCACCCTCTAGGCCAGTAATAGCTTGGTAATGAGGACCACATATGGGAGGCTTCTCGTGGAAATAATGCTCGCCTCGTAACGGATCCTCTAAAAAATACGAAGTGGCAAGTCGATAGGCTCTCCACTTGCCATTCGTATAAGGCACTATGCGCGAGTCTGGCTAAATGTGGCCTTATGTGCAACAGAATCCACATTTGTTGCAACAATAATATGCAACATGCGGAAAAAATGGAGGAGCTATACCTGGCTGAAGGAGTTATTCCTATCAATCACTCTCGATCACTCCTAGTGAGGATGTAGAAATCCTTATCTTGGCTGCCATCTTCCTCATCAGTATCCTTAGTCTCTGACTGGTTAATTGGGCCAGTAGATGATGCAGAGGTGCCTACATTTGCATCTACTCGGGATCCATCCCTAGGCTGAGCATCTCTTACAGTCGATATCTCAGCTACGCGACGGATCCCTAGAAGCTTGGCGATGACATCAGTCGAGACCTCAAACCGAACACCGCATACTGTCACAATGTGAGAGGATGCATCCTTAGGCATGGAGCACATCCCCATATAAAACTCCTGAACATGCTACCCCTCAATGTGCAGATACTCATCCAGTCTCTCGTAATGAACACGTTTCAAATGCTCTTTTGCTCCCATATGAGTTCGTGGAACTGGTTGATCATGAGTTCTCATTTGGACATCACTGTTTGAGCCCCAATTCGAGAAGTGTCCTGGCTTGTTCCTTCCCTCCCCCTTTTTCTAGTCATCAGAAGATGAGCCATATCCTAAAAGAAAGAAAAACATTTGAGCAATATTAATACTATGATGCATATTATGTATTGTAATCTAAATTATTTCAGAAACACGTTCAAACGTAAAATATCATGTTCAGACGTTAAGCTTATACTTGCAAACGTTTTTATTTTTACGTTCACACGTTAATTTCCTCTAGAATAAGCATTCCAATGTATGATGAGTTACGTTTGAACGTGATGGTTAAAACACATGTTCGAACGTACAAAATAAATATGTTTGCATGTGAGGAAACTCTTGAACGTATTTAATAATACATTCGAACGTATATAACTATTAGTTTGAACGTATATTTGGTTTATGATAACTGAAAGATTTTATATTCTCATGAAATCCAAATAACGTTCGCACGCAATACTAACGTTCGGACGTGCCTCTCAAGAATTTGAACGATCATACGTACGAATGTTACAAATGTACGTTCGAATGTAAAATATACATTCTCACACACTCTCAATATGTTCGCACGTACTGTAGAATATTCGCACATTATATGATTAACGTGCAAACGTGTATGTCTTCTTCCTCATTTGGAAGGTATAACATTCGAACGTTCGAAGCTAATGTTTCAACGTTACGAGACAAAAATGGCTGAGTCGACTCAGCTATTCCCTACCACCTCAAACACAATGAAAGTGGTCGTTTAGCCATTGGTGGCCGAAAAATAAAGATGAAAGTCTGACCACCAATGGGTTTCGGGAACCTCCATTAAATTAAAAAAATTAAAAAAAAATCTACCCAAAAGTTAGAGAGGATGCCTACCTCTTTTGTGATGTTTGTGGTGGTAGTTGATGGTGGATACAACGATTTTGAAGGCGGTTTCGATGGTTGCAAGATGATTTTGTACAGTTAAGGTTTCATTTGAAATGTCATTTCGCATTCGGACGGCAGCTTATATACACGTGACGTTCGAACATTATAGTATTCACGTGTGAACGTCACTTAATGAGTGAGAGAGCCATCCGAATATTACAATTTGTACGTTTGAACGTTTGTCACTTAATTCCCGAGACCTGCAAACTTTATGTTTGTACGTTTGAACATTTGTCACTTAATTCTGGATACAATTTGTGATGGAGAATTTCGTTAAAATCCCAGAACCATGCATGCTTCCCCAGTTGTTCTACACAGTATTAATCAAATCTCAGATTTTGAACTTGGTACTGCCATTAGGGGAACCCTAAATCCCAGTTAAATACCAAAAGAGTTAAACTGAGAGCAATTAACCACATGAAGTATTTCTTACCATGTTTAGTGTTTTTCTAATTACAAGCAATTTGTATTTGTTTACTATAAGACCTATTTCAATTATAAAAATCAAATTTAAAAATACCACTTCTTTAGATCAATGACTAATAGGGTCGTATTTTGACATGCATGTTAATAAATTGACTTATATACATTTTTTAATAATTATTATTATCTGCTTAAAATTCTTAATAATACTAAATATTACTCATGATTAAATAGTATGGATATATATTTTACTTGCTTATATCTTCTTGATCTTTTCTAATAACAAAAGGTCTACCAACATGACATGCTGATCAGGTTCATGCAAACACATGCAGGCCGCCTGCCTTAACCTCTATTGATGCTTAATCCTGCCCATTGCCCTTTAGCTAATGTCCCGGCTGGATATAATTATTAAGGGCACATATAGCTATCAAAATGGTTGGGCCACCCTCCCCTTTTGTATTTTAAACTTGTAGATAGAAAAGTTGGCAATGATCAAAACATAGAAATTAAGATAGATAAGCCACATTCAAAATTCGCACAATTAACCATTACAGCAACTCGAGTATATACACATGATATGTAGCACTATTATAAGTGTCTAACCCAAGCAATTAAGAAGAAAATTAAGCAAACTAACCATTCTAAAATCCTTCAAATTGAGATTAAGCAATTGTTTAATGCCTTCTTACGTACCTAGATCAGTTTCCAATACTTCAAAATTAATGAACAAAAACAAGCTGCTAATAAAACCAACTCCATTGAAGACTATTAAGATATACAAACATGCCATCTACCAAAATGGAAAGATGATCAGCTTAATTTTTTAAGCTTTTGCTCCCAGTCTAGATAACACGTACACATGAGGTAGATCTCAAACCTTTTATCCAGGACCATGGTTGCCACCACCATGCATTTCTCTGCTGGTAAGCAGGACCACAATTAACACCCAAAACATCAAAGGGAAATTGAGAAGCCAACCCAGCCGAACAATTACAGAGCAACCAAACAAGCTGAAGATAAAGTTTATGGCTTTGGTTTCGAACTTAAAGAGTTTAACAACGAAAATCGATTCAAAACTGAAGAGAGGAAAATGTGTACAAACACAACGTTTTGGTGTCTTATTAAAAAATAATGGCCTTTTACGGCGATTTAATGCCGTCGCAATTAGTTAAATACTTGGACACGCATTTAGCGATGAGCTAAAGTCCCCGTAAAAAACTAAAGATGCTTCCAAATTAAGGGCCTGTTGGAGGTTGCGGTAGGAGTCTTAAAAAGTGTTTAAATAGTTTTAAAAGCTCTTTTATAGAAAAATTAGGTTGTTTGGTTGTTACATATTAAAATACTTTTTAATTTCAAATATGCTAAAAAGGACGCCTGAGTAAAAAAATGTTTTTCCTCAAATGTGTTTTTCAGGATAATGCAGAATGTAATTTGAATTTTAAAAAGAAATCGTTAATGGGCGAAAATACTAATACAACTTTCAGATTATTAAAACTTTTAAACTTTCAAGAATATGGTCATAATTTTTAAAAAATTAAATAATCGTAATTTCTACCTCAAAAGTACTGTTTTAATTTGTTTCCAAATAAATATAACATGTTTGAAAATGATTTAAACATATGGTTACAAAATAGTAGATAACTTTTTAATAGTAAGAATTTATTAATTGAGCTATAAGCTATATGTCCTGAAACTATAAACTATATTTCCTACCGTAATCCTATACGTGTACTAACTCTTTGTGATCATAACCTTTTCCGATCAAAACTTTTTGCGACAACAATTTCGTCGCAAAAAGTAAGTTTTAGTCCACAAAAAATTAGTCTCAAAAAGTCATATTTCTTATAGTAGAATGATGTTACCAATACTAATGGTACTTAAGACGTGGGCACATTTGTTTTTTGGGTGCGGCTATTATGCCGCCCCATTTTAACCGTTGGGCTTACTGTCTAGCGTAAATTTTTTTTTTTCTTTTCACATTTTTTTACATATTTAAATACATTTAAAAAATAAAAAAAATATATCAATACATTTAAAATCATTTTCTTAATTATTAAGTAAAAAAAAAAATTTGATCAGCAATCAATTGAGGTGTCACTTTACTACTTTCTAAGTCTCAACCTTTTGTTGTCTGCCTTTTTCCTGGCAAGAAGCTGTCTTATATGAATAAAATTATTTTACCACTACATTTGATCGTTTTGACCGTTTGACAGGAATTTTTTTTATTTAATAATTAAAAAAGTTAATTTAAATATATTGATTTTTTTTTAAATATTTAAATATATTAAAAAAAACAATAGATCAACTTGAGCGGCTCAGCGGACTCATCCGGACGAGACAGTAGTCCGACTCAATCCTACATATATGTATGGCTTCATCAATTATGCTGATCTATTCATGTTTTCATGTTGATTTTTTGGAACAGTGCTCCGGCGATTAAGGGAGTTTCTGAACAACTGCTCGTAACCGTTTTGGTTTCTGGTTTTGTGTTTTTCTCTCTCGTGATGATGAGAGTTTTTATTTTGCCGTAAGTGCAAAACGTTTTCTGTTGTAATTTTAAGTGGGGTATCCATTCTTAATTCTGGTATCTCAGGTTGTGCTATTAGGTTATTTGCAATGACGGATGATCTAACGGAGTGTTGGAGTTCTTTTTCTTTATCTGAAGCCGAGAAATCAACTATTCGCTTGTCTGACTCCACGGAGTTAAATAAGGCTTTTGATACCACGAAGTGTTTCCTGTTCAAGCTTTTGTCTGTGAAGTTTTATAATAAGGAGGCTTTCAAAAGGATGATGAAGAACGTGTGGTATCCATCGGGGAGTTTTCAAATTTATGATATGGGGGATAACCTCTTTTTGGCAGCCTGTTCTTCGCGGGGTGAAAAAGAGAGGATACTTTCTAATGGCCCCTGGACGTTTGGGAATAGTCTGGTTATTTGTACAAATTATGACGGGACTTTACAGATTACCAAAGTGCCTATGTCTCTAGCCTCTTTCTGGGTTCGCATGTATGATTTGCCGCTGGATGGGATGAATGCACGGGCAGTTCGAAAGATAGCATCAACTCTGGGTGTTGTTGAAGATGTTGATCTCATTGAGACGAGACCGGGGTGGGGAGAATATGTTCGTGTGCGTATTTCCTTGGATATAAGCAAACCTTTGCCGCGTGGTATAAGGGTTGCTGTGGGAGAAACTGATTACGTATGGATTCGTTTTAAGTATGAGAAGTTGCCACAATTTTGCTATTATTGTGGGCTACTGGGACATGGGGATCGCGATTGTCTGCAGTGGATCAATATTAAAGGTGATGCTAAAGAGTCTGATTTTCCTTACGGATCATGGTTGCGGGTGGGGAATGGTTCTGTGCGTGCACGCAATTTCTTGGGTCCGTCGACTGCAGGAAGCCCTGGTAATTCGATTCCCGTAGATGGTGATCGGAGTAATCTGCTGGTGAAAGATTCAATGGCAGTTTCCGAAAAGCCATTGAAATCTTTGACGGTTTCTGAAAATGTTCTGCTTACTGGTAATGGGTCGGATAATCAACTGTTAGCTGTGAATAAGGATGAGTCTCGTATGGGCCAGGGGCCCATTTCAAAATTAACCCAAATGTCTTTTGTGCATTTGAAGGAGAACTTTTCTGTAGAAGCATCTTCATCTTCTAGTAAGGAGAACCAACGAAAATCAAGCGTGGTCCGTCCCTCTCGTGCACGAGTGTCTCGTTCCCCCTTGACTCCTTCTAAAAGACAGTTGACTGCGAAGGCTACTCCTGTTTCGGGTGGTCTAACCCAAGTGAAGAAGCAGAAATCAAGAGTAGATGATTCCTTGGTGGAGATCCCTATATTATCGGCGGAGGCTGAGATCCAGCCCCGCCGGTACCCATGAAAATCTTGAGTTGGAACTCCCGAGGGCTTGGGAACCCTCGGGGAGTTCGAACCCTTCGAGATCTTGTTCGAAGGGAAGATCCCGATGTCGTCTTCGTTATGGAAACACGATTTGGCCATTCTCGCATGGAACTCCTTAAGGTCCAGTTGGGATTTTCTTGCTTCTTAACAATGGGCTCCATCGGTCGTTCGGGTGGATTGTGTCTCTTCTGGCGACAGGAGGTAAATTTAATTTTACAGTCTTATTCTCAGTTTCATTTTGATGTCCTGGTTTCGGACCCAATTTCTGGTATTTGTTGGCGGTTGTCTGCAATTTATGGTCATCCGGAAGTGCATCTTAGAAGGGATACTTGGGATTTGTTACGCACACTGAAAGATCGATTTGATGGGCCTTGGCTGTGTTGTGGTGACTTTAATGAGATTTTGGAAAACTCTGAGAAATTCGGGGGTAGGGAGAGACCTGCTAGCCAGATGAGAGGGTTTCGTGATGCATTGGATTATTGTCAATTACGTAGCATGGACACTGTGGGGTCTTTGTTCACATGGTGTAATATGAGGGACGGATCTGATCTTATTCATGAGAGGTTGGATAGATTTGCTAGTAATGTGGAATGGCTTGATTTATTTCCTACTAGTAGAGTCTGTAATATTAGTACTCCAGTCTCAGACCATAGTTGTTTGGTTTTGAGTACGGATGTCTCTGTGCCAACTGTCTTAAGGACGTCTCGTTCTTTGAAGTTCGAATCTATGTGGGTGGGTGCAAGGGGTTGTGAGGAAGCTATTGCTTCTGCTTGGTCGAGGAAATCTGATGTTTCTTTGATTGAAAAAATAAAACATTGTCGTTCTAATTTGTCTGAA
This sequence comes from Juglans mandshurica, assembly GCA_022457165.1. NCBI lineage: Eukaryota > Viridiplantae > Streptophyta > Magnoliopsida > Fagales > Juglandaceae > Juglans > Juglans mandshurica. Next base: position 12,126,250 of record CM039621.1, on the reverse strand, counting down.
TGGAGTAAGGAGTGTTTTGGAAATATTAGACAGAAGCTGTCTATGAAGAGAAGGGAGTTGGAACAATTACAGAGTGTTCCTTGTTCATCCTATCCATCTCATGAGATAAGGTGTGTAAAAAATGACATTAATTATTTATTGGAGAAGGAAGAATTGATGTGGAAACAAAGATCTCGTGTGCAATGGTTGGTAGAGGGGGATCAAAACACTAAGTATTTCCACTTTAAGGCTTCTCAAAGGCAGCGACGAAATTTTATCTCCAGGCTACGGAATGATTGTGGTGTATTGTATGAAGGATCTGAAATGCTTCCAATGGTTCATGGCTATTTCTCAAATTTGTTTTGTACCTCTAATCCTTCTGATTTTGATGCAGTCTTACAGGTTGTTCAGCCTTGTATCTCTGATTCTGTGAATGGGAATCTAGTGCGTGGGTTCACAGCGTCTGAGATAAGGGGAGCCTTGTTTCAAATGCAACCATTGAAAGCTCCGGGCCCGGATGGTATGCCTCCTTTATTTTTCCAAAAATATTGGCACTTGGTGGGTGATACTGTTATTAATTCTGTTTCACAAGTACTGGTTTCGGGAGTAATGCCTTCTGATATTAATCTTACAAATATCGTTTTGATTCCAAAGACTAAACAGCCCGAGTATTTGAAGGATTTTCGCCCGATTAGTCTGTGTAATGTGGTTTACAAAGTCATTGCTAAGGTTTTAGCTAACAGGCTGAAATTAGCATTACCTGGAGCTATTTCTGAGAACCAATCAGCTTTTGTTCCTGGAAGGTTGATTACCGATAATGTGTTAGTGGCCTTTGAAACAATGGATGCTATTAGAAGGAGAAAGAGGGGGAGAAAGGGTTGTATGTCTATTAAATTAGACATGAGTAAAGCCTATGATAGAGTTGAATGGGTTTTTTTAGAAAAACTTATGTTGCGTATGGGTTTTAATCCCCAATTTATTCGATTAATTATGATGTGCATCACAACAGTTTCGTATAAAGCTATTGTGAATGGGGTTACAACTCAGCCCATCAAACCCTCCCGTGGTCTACGTCAAGGGTGTCCCCTCTCTCCCTATTTGTTTGTCTTATGTGCGGAGGCACTTTCTTTATTATTGAAGCAAGCTGAAGAGCAGCAACTTCTAAAGGGTGTTAGTGTGTGTCTTAATGCTCCCTGGGTCAGTCACTTGTTTTTTGCGGACGATAGTATCATTTTCTGTCAAGCATCTATTTCAGAAAATCAGCATCTTAGAAATTTGATATGTTGTTATGGTGTGGCATCGGGCCAGCAGTTAAATATGGGCAAAACAGAATTGCTTTTCAGTCGCAATACAGATCCAAGTGTGATAAGTGCTATTAAAGATGTGTGGGGGGTTCAAGATATTCAGCACCATGCTAAATATCTTGGGCTTCCTTCTTTTGTGGGAAGATCGCGTTATCAGACTTTTAAAGGTATTAAGGATAGAGTTTGGGCAAAGTTACAAGGTTGGAAAGAAAAATTATTATCACAAGCTGGTCGGGAGGTGTTGATCAAAGCGGTAGTTCAAGCAATTCCGACTTATGTTATGAGTTGTTTTAAGATTCCTAGGGGTTTTTGTAAAGAGCTTGAGGGGATGATTGCAAGGTTTTGGTGGGGTCAAAGAGGTCAAGAAAAGAGGATACATTGGTTAAATTGGAGAGAAATGTGCCAGTCTAAATTTATGGGTGGTTTGGGTTTTCGGGATTTGGAGGTTTTTAATATCTCTTTATTGGCAAAGCAAGGTTGGCGCTTACTTCAATCACAAGGGTCTCTTTTCACTTCAGTTTTTAAAGCAAAGTATTTTCCTAATACTGATTTTCTATCTTCGATGCTTGGCTCTAAGCCGTCTTATGTATGGCGTAGCATTTTTGAAGCAAAACCTGTTATCAAAGCGGGGAGTTTATGGCGTATTGGTAAGGGTGATAACATTAAGATTTGGGGAGATAATTGGCTTGCTGACTTGAATTCAAAACAAGTTGTTACTAGATGTAATACCCTTGCTGAGGATGCTGTTGTGGCTGATTTAATGGATCCTTCTACGCCTAGTGGGTGGAATTTGGATTTGGTAAACCAGGTATTTCTTCCTTTTGAGGCTCGAATTATTCTTAAAACTCCTCTTTTCTTACATTGGGGTGTTGATAAATTAGTGTGGAGTGGCACTAGATCTGGTATTTTTTCTGTAAAGTCAGCTTATCATCTTGCCCTTAATCTGAAATCTGCTTTGGGGAATGGTTCTAGTAATCAAGATCATCCTTGTTCTTTTTGGAAGGTTTTGTGGAACTTACAGCTTCCAAATAAGATTAAAACCTTTATTTGGAGGGCTTGTAAGGATAGTTTGCCCACAAAAAAGCTCTTATTTCAGAGGCATGTTCTGGGTTCTTCTACTTGTGCTTTTTGTCACAATGCTTGCGAGGATGTTTCTCACATTCTCTGTCAATGTCCTTATTTTTTTAGAGTGTGGGAAATGTTTTTTGGCAGAAATCTGAGTTTGTTATTTGGCTATCCTGGTTTTCTCTCTACTATTAAAGCAGTTATACGCCTTAATGACCATTTTATCTTGACCCGATTCTTGATAATTGCTTGGGGTGTGTGGAAATTTCGTAACCTGAAATTTTTCCAGCAAACCAGCACTCTTGATGTGTGTGATGTGGTGAGAAATTGTCTTGATTATGTTGAGAACTTTCAGTTACTTCGTAAGCATGTAAGTGTTCATCATCAGTCTTCAACTTTGTGTTGGTTACCTCCACCATGTGGGTTTTTCAAACTGAATGTAGATGGAGCCATTTTTGAGGCCTTGAATTGTTCTGGGGTGGGTGCTGTTTTGCGGGATGATAAGGGATGCTTGGTTATGGCAATGTCTAGAAGGGAGTTGGGTATTCACGAGGTAGAAGACATAGAAGCTCTTGCTACACTTAGAGGTTTGCAATTAATCTCTCACTTGGGTATTTCTCATCTGATTTTAGAAGGGGATTCTTTTGCTGTGATGGAAGCTATATGCTCAAGGGGGGAGATTTTGGATAGGTGCAGTATTTTAATTCATGAGGTGAAGAAGATTCTGTCCACTTTTGAATCTTTTGAAGTTTTGCATGTGGGAAGACATGGTAATGAGGCTGCACATATTCTGGCTCGTAAAGCAAAGTTTGTGGATGATACACTGCAATGGTGGAATGATCCTCCAGTTTTTCTTCGTAGCAGACTTGAAGTGGATGTTGGGCGTGTCCTTCCTTAATTGTTGGTTCTTTTGTTTGTCTTAAGCACCTTGTTGGGTTTATGATGTATTTGAATATTTTATCTATGCATGAATGCAGAAGTCTTTTCATTCTCAAAAAAAAAAAAATATATGTATGGCTTCGAATTTTAAAACAAAAAGGTCACGAAAAAGATGAATTTTTTTTTTCTTTTACATAGAAAACGGGACGTTTCTAACGAAAAGGACGCCTCTTTAATCCCTCAATTTCATTCCTGTCAGTCTTTTCTCTGTGCAGTACCCCACGTTTCCTGTATCCCTTTCAGCCTTTATATATAGTAGGCCGTCCTGCATGCTTTGAAAGGGACGTTCCAGAAGGTTGAATTAGGTTGTGTTTGGACAGTATGATATTTATAGGTATTTTATAAATAATAATAATAAAATATTAAATTATAATAAATAGTAATAGTAAATAGTAATAAAAAGTAAGTAAAAATAATAAATAAAATAATAAATAGTAGTGTGATATTATGAGAATATAAGATATTTTCAATATTCATACTAAGCCTTTAGATTACTATTACTACAACAAATTTTACTTTTAAAAATGAAATTTATTAGGGATGAATTTAATTTGGTCTTAAAAGTATTTATCTATCATAAAATTTAAATTTTGTCTCAAAACATGGATGAGGTTCTCAAAGCGTTCGAACGAATAAATATATGTATAAACTATATTTTCTGTGACGAAATATATCGTCTCAAAATTAGAAATATGTTTGAATGGGTAAATATATGTTCGAATAGCGAGTTACCGTCTATTCGAATGGTTTAGTATCTTATCGAACAATAATCTTGGTGAGAAAGTACATATAATTTTTTCGGGGGAAGTCCAAAACAGTTCGAACTTAAATTTTATGTTCAAATGAGATTTTTTGGTGGGGCAATCTGGCGAGATGGTTGCAAGACAATTTGAACTCAAAGAAATTGGGTTCGAACTAATTTAAACACCGCATTTATTCATTCGAACAACTTGTTTGGTGGAAAATTATAAAAAAAATAATTGGCGGGAATTTGATTCAATATTGTTCGAACGGAAGTTTTTTGTCCGAATGGGAATGTTGAACTTTGTTCGAACCCAAAATAAACGTTCCAACGAGATTGTTTAATTATAATAATTTATTGAAAGACATCCAAACTACCTTAAAAATAAATATTTTTTTTAATTTAGTAGTTATCATTTTCAAAATATAAAAAACATAGATATATTATATAGTATTATTTATGGTGAATTAAAATATTTAATATTCATAAATTAATTTTATGTAATTAATTTAAAAATATTTGAATGAGTTTTTTTTATGTTAAATAAGATTTTTAGTTAAATAAATATTACTTTAGTTAAATAAGAAAAAATATTTTTGACAATAAACAAGGTAGCAAACATTAAAAATAATAATCATACACTAATTACGTCTCAAAAATATAATGTATGTTCGATGCAACATAAAAAAGTCAAATAAAAACTAAAACTATTTATCTTGTAAGGTAGATATGCGTCCTTCCATCTCGTGAAGCTTCCCCATGATGGGCTCAACGATCTCCTTGATCAAAAGTCAGCGATGCTCCTCGAGCAGAGATCGTACCTCATCCAAAGTAGCCCTAGCAGGCTGTGTCTGAACACTGGTAGGAGTATAAGCAGGATCACTCATCGTACCACTATCTTGTGCAGCTGGAATATTATCTCGAGTCTTCCACAAGTGACCCACACTCCTGCTGAATGTCATCTTGTTAAGAGGCCCAAGAGGCCCAATATGTGGCTAGCTCCTCTCAGTCATTTGCACATTAACCTCCAATCGGACTAGAAGGTTAGAGATCATCAGTGCAAATGGTAGACTGCCTCCACTAGAATAGCGTGACTCAGATCGAATTCAGTGGAAGAAATATAATAGCAGATCAATTGGCTCTCCTCGAGCTATTCGTAACATAAATCTAGCTTGCTCGATGCCGAAATCTCTCTTGTATTTCCTCAGATCAATGTTAGTGGAAACAATTAAATTTAGCATTCTAAAAAAATGTTGTAGAGTCTACTTGCCTGATGACCTTGCTACCATCATATGGAGGAGCCGAAGCGTCCAACATCATCTGACAAACCTCATCGTCTATGAGACCGTCATCTACTGGAGCATCATCCTCACTATCACCCTCACCATCTATACCTGCACACGGCACAGACGGTGCAACCGATGTAATCGGTGCAGGGTATCCGCCATCATGCGTGGGATACCCATAAAATCAGAAATAATAGAGGGTGAGATAGTAATACTCACTCCCTGAACGGTAAAGGTGAAGGTATTGGCATCAGCCTCTATCTCCCCCATGGTACTATAGAACTCACCGATCATGTTTGGATAGGCTACACCTCTCTGCTGACAAATCGGTGCGCATCCCCGATCGATGATGATGGAGTATATGCTCTGTCCATCCCAAGAAATATCACGGAAGTCATCTAGAATAGACTCCCGCTCAACCAATATCGGTCTCCACAGCTGAGCACTAGGTTCTCCCTAGGTTGGCCAGCTTCTCTCTCACGTTTTCTTCCACTAGTTGTCATTAGTTCACTGTTGATCATAAAATCACAATGAATATAAATAAAATATTAATAACATTGTAAATATATTATATTAAATAAACAACCCGTTCGAATAGAAATAATGTTGTTCGAAGTAACCATAATTACAATCTGAAAGATAACCACTAAATTCAAACTAAACACACATATATTCGAATGAGTAAGAGTCTCATTCAAACAGAAAAATTATATGTACTATTTTGGCCCAACATCACTAAATCTTGACTGTTTGGCCAAGAGGATATCTAAGTTCGAATAGACAATGTCATATTCAAACACTGAAATGGCTATTTGGCAATTAAGCATTCGAATGGCCTTGAATCCATTTGAACGAAAACTTGCCAAACAGCCATGGTTGAGTCAACTCGGTAGAAATGATTAAGGAGTAACGCCCAATCATTTCTACCAGAAAACACCAAAATGGGGTTGGACACCCTTCACAGATCTCAAACATCCTCCATAGATACACTAACAATGTAGAAGATGATTGAGGGCATACCTTTTTACCTCTTAGAAGATAGGGCTTTCAATGGCTGAGTTGGTAGCGGCGATGGCGAGCGACAGATTGGAAGTCAAGAACGACAGTTCAAACTGAAGAGTTTTGAAGATGCGCTTGTGCCATTCTATATTCGAACTGGGTATTTGTATGGAACAATCTCGTTCGAACAACAAATGTAGGTTTAAAATAGAACAACAAATGTAGGGTTCGAACAAATGTCGTATGCATTAAATAAGTTTGAACATACAAGAATGTTGTTCGAACGGGGTAATAAATTACTCGAATGTACCTTGAATATTATAATTCTAATAGGAATATTATATAGTATATATAATAGTATAATATTAATATATCAATATATCAATATAGTATATATATATATATATGAATATTATATACTATAATGTATATAGTATGGTATATATATGTTATCTATAGATAATAATATAGTATATACTAACACTATATTGTATATAGTATATATAATATACCACAGGAAATACACTACAAGAGATTGGATTTTTTGAGACAACATTTTGACTCAAAAAACTCAAAATTTGTCCCAAATTGTTTTTGGAGATGAAAAAATTGTCTATATTTTGTCCAAAAAGACCGTCTCAAAAGATTTTTGGAGGCAAAATTTTCATCTCAAAAAATTATTTTTAAGGACGAAATTGGGTAGAACCAGTCGAAATTGTTTGAACGGGACCTTTTTTTTAGACGAACCAATTTCGTCTCAAAACATTGTTCAAATGGAATATTTCTCAGTTCGAATTGACATGTTCGTTCAAACAATATGAAATTTTGATTCGAACTAATGACCATATTTGATCCGAACGGACGAAGTGTTCGAACGAATAAAATTTTCAAATGATTTGTGTTCGAACATAAATTCTGTCCATTCGAACAGACATTTTATTTTCAAAAATTATATCCGTTCGAACGAGATTTTCAAAAATTAATATTGTTCAAACCAATATTTTATTGCTCGAACGGCCGTACGGACTGTATTTCTCGGTTGTCGTTCAAATGGGTTAGTTTTTGTTCGAATGGATTTATAAATGGTAATTTACCGTTCGAACGATATTAATCATACATAACATAATTTAATTAGTAATACCATACTAATAATGCACAAATTGTAATTCAAACATCAATTGTTGAAATGTTTTGGAACATCATAATATAAAGACAATTAAAGAAAAAATAAATTTTATGATCGTGGTGGTGGCATAGAGTTTTAGGACATCATTGATTGGAACTGTTCAAACATTTTTTGGTTATTCAACCGCAGCCTCTCTTCTAATCTAGCCTCTAAATCCGTTGCTTGATCTAATTGGGTCAGTAACTCTCTTTTCTTGGACATCAATCGTTCTATCTCAAGTGTTGCTTCCTCCAATTCTTTAGTATTGTCATCATTTGATCTGGCTCAAGAAGAGAATGATGATTTTGATGATAGATTCACGCAACATCCTAGGCCCCTCAAAAATCTGGAACGTGATCGAAGAACCTGAGAAATGATCTAAGCATCATTGACAAATGATTCATCATATGGATCCGCAACAGTTTCTTTAAGAGATATCATCTTATCCTACAAAAATAAAAACATTAAAGTTAGTATAAGTAACAAAAATATTCTTAGACAATAGAATTAAAGAAATTTAAACTCCGGGACAGGTCCAAACAACATCACGATTTTTATGTGTTTTAGCATATAATTGGGTCAGATCATTATCAGCAGGACTTTCTTCTTCCTGCAAAAGGAAAATCTATATTAGAACTTAAATCAGAAAAGTTTATTATATGTTAATATTTAACGGGGACGAGAATAACTTACCAATTTTTTAGACAAACGATGAAAAGATCGAGAACTCGCATGATGGTGTATCGTTAATTTTGATCTATTTGCTCGGTTCACAGTACTCCATTGGAAAAAAAATTATGTCGATATGTTAATACATCTATCATATATTACTAAAAAAACATAGCAGTGAAATTACCTGATAAGTAGGATCTTCAAACGTATCACAAACTTTCTTCCATTTGTTTGGTGGCATTGCGTGGAATGGATTTTGGTGCGCCTCTATTGTAGTACTGAACTTCTTATAGTGTGCATGGCGTTGACCTTTGTACTTCTGAAATGCATTCGACATTAGTTCCTCAACCGTTAATCGATCATCTCGTCAGCCAAAATTAAGTTCAAACCTGTCCTTTAAAAAATTATAAACAATTAGTATAAATACAAAGTAACTTTAAATTAACATTTTATATATTTAGTTGCTTCGGATGTAGCTTATTACCAAGCAACAATTTTTGATGTGGTCTTTTACATCTTGGGGAACTTTAAACCATGAGAATGTAGCCATCGGTGCATACGTGCGAGTAAGCATACCAACATAAGAAGCAAGCCACACTACTGAATCTCCGGAGCCACTGGTGTGATAATTAGGAATATCAACTTTAATTTTATCAATTTTCCTTACTTTCTCTATGCAAACACCACTCGTAGTGTCTCGACCTCGACGCTGGCTTACAATGGCTATATATACAGTAATTAAAGCATATATTTTAATTAAATTATTTTGTTTTATAGATATATATTACTTAAATTGAGCATAAAATATGGTATTTAATTTAATAAAATACCTTGTTCTGGGTCTGATGATGTTGGCCCACTATTCATGGCAAGTGAACCACATAGGGAGTTGGTAATGGATGAGATGGCGCATGTGTTGCTTTGCGTTTGAGAGACATATCTGTTTGAAATTGTAACAAGTTATTATTCGAACAAATGTTATGGATATTTATAAGAATAATACTTATAAAAATATCTGTTTGAAATTCATTCACTATCAGTTTTGTTGGACTAGTCGCCCTCATCCTTACTAGACACTTTAGTTGATTCATCTTCTTCCAATATTTCACCCTCAATTACTTCGGGTTGAACATTTCTTCTACGCAATGCGACCATGTCATATTAGCTTAGATTAACAAATAGATTGATGTCTGATTCGTTTTCTTGATATGCTTTTTCATTTGCTAGACTGTCAACTTCTTCATGTGGTTCATCTGCCTCTGGAATGTAATCATATACATTTTTTGGTGCAAACTTCTCCACTACCCGCCATGGGTTCTTGTATTCCGGATTATCTAAATAAAAAATTTGTCGCTTAGCAAGCGAGAACTAAAGGATAGTCCTCATACCATGTGCGAGATGCATTGACACTCACAAAATATTCATCGGTACGCACTCCCAACCTAGGATTTGAGACATCCTACCAATTACATTTAAACAACCAGACCATATATCCCCCACGTACTTTAACGCTATGATATCTTCTACAATTCCGTAGATGTCAATGTTATCATCTCCATGGCTTCCTTCAACTACGACCCCCACAATTTTGAGTTTTTTATATCGTTCTCTGTTAGCTGTGTGTAATCTATATCCACACACCAAACATCGTGAGTATTGTATGGCCCGTCTGGATGGACCACATGCTAGAGCATATAGTTCTGGTGAGATTTCTTCTGGATTTTCACCATATTTCGATGCAACATACATCAATAAATGTTATTATAGTTAGATCAATATTAGATAGAAATCTGTGGAGTTTAGCGGTATGCAGTTCGTATTATAAGATGGGGCTATACAGTAATACCGTATGTTCAAACCATGAGGGAAATTTCTCTTCGTGCATCTTTTCTACGTCAATTACACCATTCAAGCGAAATAGTTGTATATGTTCACTGCGCATGTTCATGTGAACTATTAATTTGTAACAAGTAATACTATATTATTATACATGAACTTAAATTAGATACGATTTATTTAGAGGATTATCACTAACCTCAAGTAGTGGTCAATCTCTACGTAGTTTTCCATGACATACTATCGAGCTCTTTCAAACTCTCGCCACACAGATTATATCCCCCTTGTGTGCCTATAGGACCTACGATATGGGAAAATACGGAAAATGCCAATGAGACTCTCATTTGTCCACCTTCATAATTTCGATCCTGTCTCATAAATCTAGTATCAACCCCACGGAAATACATTAAACAACAGGTATGCCACCCATTATCAATGCATGACTCTGCAATCGAACCTTCCGGACGAGCTTTATTCCCCACAGATCGCTTAAGTTTTTCCAAAAAACTGTTCAATAGGATACATCCATCCATACTAAACCGGACCAACAACTAAAGCCTCACGAAGTAGGTCCACAACCAAATGAACCATTACATTAAAGAATGAAGGCGGGTATAAACTCTCCAATTTGCACAATATCACTGCAATGTTAGCTTCCATTTTTAACAATGCCTCAACTTTCAACGTTCTACTACAAATATTCCTGAAAAATCTCCCTAATTCTGTGAGAGCTGTACGAACATCTCGAATAAGCTTTCCACGCACACCAACCGACAACAGACGCTGCAGAAATACATGACAATCATGACTTTTAAGACTAGATATCTTCTAATCATGTGTTTGAACACATCATGACATGTTTGAAGCATAACCATCGGGTAATTCGACTATCATGAACCAATCATCAAATTTCTTTCTCTCATCATTTGAAAATGTATACCATCTGATGGCCATATAGGCTGATAACCCATTATCTTATAAATGCAACTCCAGTCTTATCTCCAACTCCTTTAAATCTTTATGAGAGTTAGATGTATCTTTTGTCTTCCTTTCTATTGACATCAGAGTTCCCAATATATTCTCACATATATTTTTCTTAATGTGCATAACATCTAGATTGTGGCGCAATGTCAAGATAGACCAGTATGGTAACTCAAAAATTTTTTTTTTGTCCAATTCAACTCCACTGCTTATTGTTTTCCCTTTCGAACTCTTGTCTCTTTCCCAAATCTATTTTCTGAAACATCCCACAACTCTTTCAACTCTGCAATTAGTGGTTGCAAATATACATCTAATTCAATCCCTGGTGACCTTGGCCCTAGTATCAGTAGAGTCATCATAAAATACAGATTCTTCATACACTTCTAAGGTGGCAAATTATACTTCTAAGGTGGCAAGTTATAGGGCATTAATATGGCAGGCCAAATACTATGAAAAGTGTTCATGTTGCCAAATGGATTAAAATCATCCGTTGCTAAACCAAGATATACATTGCGAGGTTCTTCGGAAAACCATGAATACTCGACATCAAATTTATTCCATTGTCAGGAATCTGCAAGATGCGAGAGGAAGTTTTCATTTTGGACTCTTTCTGTGTGATGCCAAGACATATCTTTCGCAATCAACTGGGACGTAAATCATCTTTGAAGTCGAGGAATCAACGGAAAATGTTTTAATACTTTTTGAACACTTTTTGGGGTACATTACATTTATTGGATGTCCATCTTGGCTCATGACACACTGAACATGAATCAAATTTTGCATATTACTGCCAGAAGAGAATACAATTATTTTTACAATCGTGGATGATATTATAATAAAATCTTAGCCCTCGTTCAATTGCTTCGCTTCATAAAAATTATGGGGTACTACTTTTTCCTGAGGGAGAGGCCCTTTAAATAATTCTAGGAACATGTCAAAGGTCTTGGCAGAAATACGACAAATAAACTTAATATGGAACAACCTCACCGTGAAAGACAACTTGCTATGATGGGTGCACCCTGCGTACAACTCTCGTTGTGCATCCTCCCACAGTCTTCCAAAGTTTCAATTTCCCTCAAATGATTGTATAGATGTTTATTCTCCATCCCTCGTCCTAAATATTACTACACCCAGATCGCCTAACATCTCAGTCATATAATTTTCATTATCATCACTGCTATCAGAAGCATCCATATTAATGTTGTCCATGTCGATGTCATTACCCTCCTCCATTTGATTTAACTAATTGTTAAATCTAACTCGTTTAGGAAATGGTTTGTCATGTAAGACCCAATGTGAGTATTTAAGATCAATTCTATTTACAAATAAATGATCATTCACTACCACCAAATTATAAGAACTACGATTTTTGCGCTTCTTGCATGAACATCTTATAAATCATCGACTATCATCACTTATGCGAGCAAACTTTATAAAAAACTTCACCCCTTGTGCATACTTCTTATAATCTCGCCCAAATCTATCTCCCAACAACATCCAACTCTTATTCATTGTATTCCTGTTACTTGTCGGCTGTCTATAAAAAAAACTCAATTCATGGGATAAACACTATCAAGAGTATATTTATACTTGTTTACCATCTATTTTATAAGGTATTTGGTCCTATCCCATTCGAGAGAATATCATCTATATCGCATATATACTTAGTCCAAAACTCTAATATCAATAAAAATTTCGACAACATTTCTCTACAATTCTCCATATATGCTAGTCATGATAAGTCGTCGACCTTATTCACGGGCCAAGAAACTTGCGGACCACGTACCCGAAGAATGTTAGGAAACACTGAACCAAAATTTTAATTGACTAACACAAGAGTTTAAATAGAATATATTTGCCAAATATATGAAAGAATCACAAACTGTCCACTTTGGGATATTTTAAGTATTACTTTTAATTCTATCAAAAAATATTTTTTAATTATACATTATAGTTTTTTAATTAAATATTTTATATGTACTAATTTTAATTTAAGTCCTAATAATTCCTATTTTTATTATATTTTAAGTATTAATTTTAATTTAAGTGCAAAATAGTTTTTTAATTATACATTAAAGTTTTATAATTAAATATTTTATAATTTTAATTTTAATTTAAGTATTAATTATTAGTATGTTTAATACCTACATATTCTCATACCTACATATGCATAAAATACATTATGAGAAAACCCTAAAGCAAATACAAAGTAACTCGAAATACAAAAAAATAGCAAAAAAAAGAAAAAAAGGCCTACCTCTTCTAAACCTCTCCCCTCTCTCAAGAATCACTTCTCTCTCACTATAACTATTCCTTTCTCTCTCCACAACACTCACTCACGGACCACAAAATCGCCTTATAGTGCTCTGTGTCTCTCAAATTCCAGTTCATGTGTGAAAATGAACTGAAGGTGTAGGTATTTTAATCTGTGAAAACCTGTTCGAACGGGCAATTTATGCGTTCGAACACGAAAATCTCAAAAAGCCGCCAAATTCTGCTGCGATTTATTTCAACTTTTAACGTTCGAACGGGTAATATAGTAGTTCGAACTAACTAATCAGAATATTTTTTTGGCATATTCTTCAAATGTAGAGAAGATCAGAGGGTATTTTCGTAACCAAATTCCATCAGTGCATTCGAATGGGTCATTTTCACATTTGAATAAGTGAATCTTCTGAGTATTTAGCACAAAGTTTTCCTCAAAACACATTCAACGAGATAAATCCATTCGAACGAGACTTTATTCTGTTTGAAAGATAATATATAATATACTTTTGGTCTAATAGTTAATATAATACTTATAATATATATAGTAATTATTAATGTATAGTACTTATACAGTACTCAATGTTATATCATTATATAACGCATGTGAGTATAGTAACTATAACTTATATGAGTATAATTATCATAACTTATAATAGATCATAACTTATAATAGTTATAGTTATATGGTAACTATATATAATACTTACACTATAATAGCTATATAATAACTTCTTGCTCAGCTGGCCTCGAGTCATCAGTCTGGTACGTGGAATATTTTTGGTGATATTCCGTGGAAGCTTAAAGGAATTTTAAATGTGGATAAAATTGGTCTCCTCTCTTTGAAATCTTAATTTGGTAGGTTGTTGGTTGGCTCAAAGGGAGTCTCTAAGTTGATAATTGGTCTTCAAGACAGAATATGAGCGTCATATGCTTTTATTTAGGTTGGTTGGTTTTTTTCTTTCAGGCTTGTTAGTTGCTGGTTGTTTTTATCTGTTCTTTATTGGTTTCTTTTGACACTTGGTTTTTGGGTTAGGTTATAGCATTTTTCTTGTAATCCACAAGTGCAATGATGTTACCACAACATTCCCTTGCCACAAGTGAGAGTTAATAAATAAACTTGGGACGAGGCCACTCTATATGTGGCTATCGGCTCTTTTTAAAAAAAAAATATATATATATATATAATACTTTTTTTTAAGAGAGGACGGTACCCCAACTTTATTGATTGCCCTCACTTTTGGCGGAAGAAAACTGTGGTTACATAAACTCGACACTTGGGGGTTACAAATAATAAAAAAACCGAAACCCAAGCATCAAAAGAACTAATAACCATAAAACCACAATACAATCTATTAAAAAATGACCACTACAAAGCAACAATAAACATAAACAACATGCAAAACAAAGTTAGTTCACACAAAACAATAAAACGAAAACCAAAAGACCAATAAAATAGACAAAGCTAAAATTGAAAATGTGGTAAACCCAGTTTATCAATCTGAACAATACCCTTCAATAGACGTGGCAAATCCCAATCATCCTCATAACAAACATCTTGCCCATTCTCTCCTTGACAGGCCATAAAATTTGTAACTTGATTACTCTCATGAAATTGATGTAAAACCAAAACATTAAGCCCCTCAAGATCCTTTTGCAGCTCCTCTAAAAAATGCCATAAATACCAAATACTTCCCAGCTCTAAGCCAATCCCCCACCAAGTTGGAATCACTCTCAATAATAATGTTTACACAATTAATCTTTTGCAAAGAGCAATACATTCTCTAACATCCCTCAATTGAGCTTCATTATTAGTAGTAATCCTAAAATAAGTCGAAAAAAACCCCCTTAACTCTCCCCAGCTCATCCCAAATCACACCACCTCCGCCACTACTCCCCACATTACCAAGACAACTACAATCACAATTTAATTTAATCCACCCTTCAGGTGGTTTCTGCTTAGCCACCAGTCTTTGATGCCTAACAGAAACCTACTCAACCTGAATGTCTAGAGATGAAAAAAATTGCTCCTCAGTGAGGGACAACTTCCCTGCCTTTTTATTGCCACCCGCCAATCTCCCAAGTCAGAATTTAATGGCAAACCAAAGACTCTGAGCATTATGAAATTGTCCCTCCATTCTGGCCTTACACCTGCTATGCCAAAGTTTCCAAGTAATTAGACATGGCACCATACCCACTAAAATCCCTTTAAGAGACGACTTTTTAGCACAAGCAAACCAAGACAAAACACATGCCCACCAAGTGGAAGTCTGCATACATGAAACACCAAAAGCTATACTAGCAAGTTCCCAAACTTGTCTGGCCAGATCCCCCAAACAGAGCACATGATCTAAAGTTTCACACTATTTTCTCTTGCAAAAGTCGAACTAGATGCTAAGGTAATCCCTCTATGGTGCACTCGATCATCAACGACAAGGCATTTAAATCTAGCTTTCCAAGTACAAATAGATATCTTTTTAGGGATATTGTTATACCATATCCAATCCATCCATTGAGCCGGCTCACCCTTAACTCGAATGATTTCCCAAGCACTAGAAGACGAGAAAATACCATCAGTGTTGGGCTTCCCAATAAAAGTATCCTCCCCTCCTTTCCAGCCGCAACATTGGAAGCAATATAAGCTGTCGTATCCTCCCCAACCATATCCACCAACATGTCAAAATCCCAATTGTTATTCAGCCAACAATTTCAAATTAAAAGAGCAGGATTATGGACAGTGTCCACCATATCCGAAAGAGGCCCTGAAACTAACCAGCGATCATACCAGAAAGAAGAATTCCCACCTTGAACCAACACTTTAGCATTATCACAAACCTCTGGTAAAACAGAAATCATAGACCTCCAGAAATTTTAATCCACCGGAATTGCAGTATACACATGTTTCCTCTTTAAATACGTAGCACGAAAAAAAGAAGTCCATACATTATCCACCAAGAGGGGACACCAAGCCATTTTCATATGAAGAGCACGTTGGACCTCTTTTAAATCTCTTATGCCCATACCTCCCTCACTGGGTTTACAAATCTTACTCCAAGCTCTCCATTTAGTTATAGGTGAACCATCAATGTTTCCCCAAAAGAAATTTGACAATATGGAATTAATTTTCTGAATAATAACCATAGGGACATTCATCACAGCAAGAGTGTGGATTGCCATAGAGGATAACATGTGCTGCAATAAAATAAGATGCCCCCTTGCGAGAGTAA
Organism: Juglans mandshurica; assembly: GCA_022457165.1. Taxonomy (NCBI): domain Eukaryota; kingdom Viridiplantae; phylum Streptophyta; class Magnoliopsida; order Fagales; family Juglandaceae; genus Juglans; species Juglans mandshurica. The sequence goes on along the minus strand of CM039621.1, from coordinate 12,109,790 downwards.
ATTGAACTTCCAACCAACCACTTTTTTCCAAACCTTTTCCACAAGAGGTTCAAGAATTCTAGTCGTCATTCTACCGGAAACCAAAGGCACCCCCAAATAAGTTAAAGGAAATTTGCCAACCTTAAAACCAGTAACTCTCACCAACCTACGCACTCTAGACACATTAATCAGCTTTGAAGGAAAGAAAGCTGATTTTTCCTTACTCATTAATTGACCAGACCAATTCTCATAAATCCCCAACTTCTCCACAAGCCTTTTCACCGATCTCATACTACCATTGACAAAAATCAAAAGATCATTAGCATATAATAAATGAGAAATAAGAGGAGCTCCCATAGGATGGTAAAACCCTTTAATACGCCCCTCATCAAATTTTTCCACAAAAGCCTAGTCAAAACCTCCCCCATTAAAATAAACAAATAAGGAGACAAAGTATCTCCCTGATGCAACCGACGAGAAGGTTTAAAAAAACCATTATAAGTCTCATGCATCATCACCGAAAACCAAGGAGATTGAATACATTCCCTCACCAATCTACAAAAATGATCCGTGAAACCAAAACCATCTAGAACCTTCAAAAGAAAGCCCCAATCCACCGGATCATAGGCCTTAGCCATATCAATTTTTACCATAATGTTTCCCCCATTAGTTTTCCTGTGAAGAGAATGAACTGTTTCTTGAGCTAGGGTAATATTTTAAAAAATGCTCCTCCCAAGCACAAAAGCTCCTTGTTCCATAGATATCAAATTAGGCAAAATCCTCGTCAAACGTTTAACAATGATCTTAGAGAAAATCTTATAAGCCACCGAACAAAGACTAATATGATGGAATTTCTCAAAACTAATTGTAACACCCCGACCCAGTCAAGCTCATTTTATTTATTTATATTTATATTTATATTTTCTTCACACGTTAATTTTTTTTCCACATGTTTATTTATTTTTTCTTCTTTCCCTCTATAGTTTTTTTTACCCCTAAGTTTCCTGTCGCCCATGGCATCCATGATCACACACGTCTCTAGTGTATTTTTATCCACTCCATACACATGCACGACTCAGTTTTCATCTGCACGCACGTCTCCCCCATCCCTCTAGGGTTTTCTCATCACATATATATATATACACACAGATACACTTATCCCTTGTGCATGATGAAGCCAAGCTTCCGCTGCCCTCCTTTCATGACCTCGGCCAGCCAAACTTCCCAGAGCATCTGCCTTCCTTGGTGAATCAGTGCCATCTCCCAAACCCTCCTCGAAACCATTCCCAGTGACTAGGCATCGTAGTCGAGCCCAGCCTGAGAAACAATTGGTAGTTGTTCCGTGCATCGTTTCCTTAAAACCAACTCTCGTGCGACTTCACCATCAGCGGATGCAACCTGGGTTGTCCACCGCGCGTAACCAACTATCCAGACCTCACCACCGTGCCCACTGCCCAACCACACGAAGCTGTCGCCTAACGTCCCGTAGCCTCTACTACAAGCTTCGGTTTCCTCTATTTTTGTATCCAAAAACAGAGCAGAGTTCAGCCACCATAAACCACTGCACTGCATCGTACCGCACCGCACCAGCCACTCCAAGCCATGCACCACCGAGAACCAACACCTCATAGTCGCAGTAACAAACTGTTGCGTTGGGGATGTTCATCTTTCGGGCGACCTCAGCAACCTCAAGCCACGACCCACGCTATCCCATGCAAAAATCGACGCAACCGTGCATGCACTGCATCTCCACGGACCGCAACTCCACCCTCTAACATAGTTTCCCAGCCACCGAAACCACTGTAAGTGCTCCTCTGATCTGCCACACCAAAACATGGGAATTATTTCCCCCACCATGAGTTAACCCAGCCACTCCATGGCACTAGCCCCTCCACTTCAATGCCACTTGCACAGAGAGTTTTGTCGGCCACCTCACGTCACCCCGAGCCACCCACCTCCGTCGCAATTGCCCGCAGGTGAGTATCCGTCGCATGACTACACTGAGTCTAGCGGGTATCTCCATTCACGTAAGCCCTTTTACGTAGGTGGTGGAATGGTTTAGTTTGCTAAATTATAACTTTGCCCTTTGGGCCACTTGGTCTTATCTTTCACCAGTGTTCTTTTTGTTTTTGAGTGTGTTTTGTCAAGTTATTTAGAAGTTAAATGTTTTGGGTCGGGTTTGTTTTCTAAATTATTTTTGAGTTTGGGTTCTAAATTTTGAGTTGGGTAATATCTTTTATTTCAGCGATTTTTATTTATTTATTTTTAAATAGGTTGGGTTTTGTTTCTTGTTAAATAAATTTGTGAATAAGTGGGAATTAGGTTAAGTGAATATTAAGTGGATATTGATGGTTTTAGAAAATGAAGATATTTAAGGTTATGAAATTTTAGGTTTTGAGGAATTAAATAGGTTATTTTAGAAGCTTAGGATTAAATATCGAAATAAGTGGTTGATTGGAAATTTACAGGAATTACTTGATTATTTTATAGGTGACGATTATTAATTGTTCGACATTTTGAGGAAAATTCTGAAAAGCTAAGAGTCCAGGTAAGCGGGGTTCCTATGCTAGACTTTGCATTAAAATAAAATGAGCTAAGGTTATTTTTTGAAAATATACATATTTGATTTTGAAAAGAAATTTGAATTACCTCAGTTATTTGTTCTGCATTACTCATGAGATTTTGTTTAAGAAGAAAGTATTTTCTATCATGACTGGTGTATACATGAGCTTATTTTTGTCATTCTGTTTCTGAACTTTGAAAAAGAGAGCAAATATGAAATTCGTGCATAAATTATGTTGTGATATGATTTTGTTCTGTTCTGAAGATTTTGTTCAGTACTCTGTTTGGATAAGACGTGATTTTTGAAAACCTTTGGCATGACTCTCTGATTCTGAATTTGATTCTGTTTCTGCTCTATTCAGTTACAGCCCTGCCACGAGTGATAATATTGGCTTACAGCCTAACCACGGGTTACAATAGTAGATATGGCCTAACTACGGGTAATAATAGTGGATACGGCCCAACCACGGGTAATAATAGTGGATACGGCCTTACCACGGGTTATAGTAGTGGTCTCTGTTTTGAGTGCACATCTTGGTGATAGAGTGATTTATCTTCTGCTTGGCTATTCGTGGATGCACAACCCTACCTCGGGGGTTATACATGGCCTCTATTCTGATATAATGTTCTGATGATGATCATCATCATTTATGCTATGCCAAAGAATATTTTTGAATGAAATTATTTCTAAATCTTCGCTCTGATATTTTGATAACATGTTTTACTTCCGCACTCTGCAAATGAAAATGTTTTGTTCTGCATTCTGATTTCTGTAAATGCTCATGTTTACACACTAGTATATGTCCTCTGCTTACTGAATTGTTGATAACTCACCCCTTATCTCCATATATTTTTCAGATAATTTTGATGGTTCAGCTGGAGAACAAGAGTAGGAAGTTTTAGCAATGTGTGATGATCGGAGTGGAATAAGTGTCTGAGGGTACAAGTGCTTATTTGAGAGTCGTAGTTAGTAAACAGATTTTATTTTTCGGGTATTTTGATTTGATGAGTGAAGGATAATTTCGAGTTTTGGAGAGTTTTTAATTTATGTTATTGAGAATTTTTTTGTTGTCCCCATGAAGGAACATAGATATTTGGGTTGATTAAATGGATTAACATTTTATGGAGTTTTCTGGATATTATAGTTGTGTTATTGAAGTTGATATTAAGTATTAAGAGCTAACTCTCCGGACCTCCGGGAATGGGGCGTTACACTAGTAGGATCCTACACTTTAGGAATTAAAACAATATGAGGAGAAGAAAAATACCTGGGCAAAAGAGCACCATGAAAGAAGTCTGTTGCCACCTCAACAATGTCAACTTTAACAAAATCCCAGCATTCAATGAAAATAGTAGAGCCAAAACCATCCAGACCAGGACTGCTATGCCGAAGAATGGAGATGAGAGCTTCTTTGACCTCCTCCTCAGATGGATCCCTACAAAGAGCAATATTCTCTTCACTCAAAACACTAAATCCCAGCAATGATGTAAGATCCGCCTGCTCCAAGACTGGACTATCAATAAGAAACTCCCTAAAATACTCGGCAGCACCCAGGTAAACCTCTTCCAGACTCCCCAATATACGTCCATCAAGTAGTTTCATCTGAGAAGTCACACTTTTAGATCTTCTTTGATTAACAACTGCATGGAAGATCTTGCTATTTTGGTCACCCTCAAGCAACCATTTTTTCTTTGCATTTTAGGCCAATCTAGTTTCCTCTCTACCCTCCCAGACTTCAAGTTCAATTTTGGACACAAGATAATTAGCTTCCACCTCTTGAGAGTAACCCACTTGAAGTTGATGTTCCAGAGTTTCCACACGCTCTTCCAATTCCCGAATATGTGTATCCACCCAACCGAAAATAGACTTATTCAAAGCCCTCAGAGCCAATTTAGTTTTCTTTAATTTTTCGGCAAGCTTCCACTCGAACGAACTGGAGACATCCAAACCTCCTTGACGAAGGACAAAAAATCTTCATGAGAACACCGCATATTCTAAAACCTGAATGGATGAGTACCATACAGTTCCTCCATTCTTGTAAAATGAATCACCGTGGGGCAATTGTCCGATGTTTTGCTCACCAAATACTCAAAATAAGCCGAAGGAAACTGGGAAGAAAACTTAGTGTTTATCAAAACCCTATCCAACATCGCCCAGCTATGGGGCGGACCCTCATGCCCATTGCACCAAGACATTCTTTGTCCGCTACTGGAAAGCTCGACAATGCCACACCTATCTAAGCACTTATTAAAATCTTCCATAGAGACCAAGGGTCTGGGGTTCCCACTAATCCGTTCCTCATCCCTACGAATAGCATTAAAATTCCCCACAACTAGCCAAGGAAAATCCACTACCTGCATACCCCCCAAATCACTCCTAAGGTCTCGACATTCAAGTTGTGTACATTTAGCATAAACGAAGGATAAAAATATTTTTCTATTATCCATCACTACATAACTAGATAACATTTGAGATGACTACATACCTCCTCAAAGGCAAGTGATTCCCTCCAAAACAACCAAAGCTTACCACCATTAGTCTCATTACAACAAAACTTCGGAAAACCCAAATAACTTCCTAGACTATGCATTTTGTCTTCTAGCGCAAAAGGCTCAGAGATGGCAACCATAGCAGCCTAATGTCTCCTAATCAAATTCTTAAGCCGTCTCTCAGAACTCCCTAACCCCCTTATATTCCACACTAGAATGGTGTCTATCATAGATTAGTTTTTTGAGGACGGGTGGACATGTGATACCCCATATGATATGGATAAGGGTCCACATTGCTTAGGAAGGAGAAGTTCTTACTCTTTATAAGGTTCCAATGAGGCTCCAATTATATCATTGACTAGTCCTTTTGGAGTATAGGCCATGTGGTTTGAGCCTTCCATTGGGGCATTACAGTTGGTATCAGAGTCAAGTTTGAATTCTGCATACTATAAACCTTGGAGGTTTAGATATCTGTGGGTTTAGGAAGAAATTTTCAGAGTTGTGGTGTGGACATTTGTGGACTGCAGGAGGTGATCTATATCAGTACTTGGGGTATTAAAAGTTTTAGGCGTTAGGCAAGATATCTTATGGAATTTGAAGGGTAGGATTTTTTATAGATATTCTAAGTTGTTCATGTTGATTGAGGTTCGTTTTGGTTTTCTGGACCACATATAAGGCGTTTGATGGGATGGAAGGTTTTGAGTCTAGAGTGTTATAGAGTTACTACTGTTGCGTGTACAATTTTTTTTTATATGTATTTATGTTTGTTTTACTATTATCACCATTTGCTTATTTTGTACAAACCCTTTATTCTAGTAATTTGTTTTAATAATCCAAGTTGTCAGGATGCCACCTCGTCGTCGGGAAATAAGTGTATCGGGTATGAATGCGACAAATGATAAATGGGGATGCACCATAGAACAGTTTAATCGAATGCATCCTCCCACCTTCGATGGTCAGGGCGACGCAACCTTAGCAGAAGACTGGATCCAAGATATTGAGGAGATACTCCGCGTTATAAACTGCACGGACGAACAGAAGGTTCTATACTCTACTTTCAAACTAACGGAAGAAGCAAAAAGATGTTGGATTTCTAAAAGAACCATCAGAGAAGCGGAAGGGACGGAAATAGTCTGTTGGCTGCACTTCAAGCAGATCTTTCTGGAATGCTTTTCCCCAACCTCAGTCCGAGATGACAAGGCTATGGAGTTCGCTAATTTGGTACAGGGAACTATGACAGTACACCAGTACGCAGCTAGATTTATCGAATTATCATGTTTTACTGCATATTTGATCCCCGATGAGGAGAAGAAGGCTCGTAAATTTGAATAGGGGCTGAATGAAAAGATTTATGAACGAATTGTGGGCTTTCAAATCTGGAACTTCTCAGAGTTGGTGAAATAAGGCCACAATATTTGAGGGGAGCCTTCAAAGAAGCGCAACACTGCTGGAACAGAGGAAGAGCACTGCGCCACAGGGGCCTCATTCTGTGATGGATCAAGGGCCATGGAAGAAGAGAAATGATGGGAGCAGCTCGGGGCAAAAGCAAGTGTAGGGATATCAATCAAATAACCCCTACAAGTTTTGTAACCACGTACACACAAGGGAGTGTAGAAAGGAAAATGGGTCATGTTTTCGATGTGGAAAGATTGGCCATTTTATCAGAGAATGCCCATTACTTTCAGACGACAATAACAAGTCCAATACACCTCCAGGTCCCCGACAAACGACACAGGGAAACAATCAACATAGAATGGGACTAGCTCAAGTGTTTGCATTGACAGCTGAAGATGTTGAGGGTGACAACAATGAGATCACTGGTACCTCACTCTATTTCTCCTTGAAATCTTTTTAATTGAGTCGAGATTAGTTATGCTTGTATGGATTTGTTCTAATAGGATAGCTTAGAATATTGAAGTTCGGTTGAAAGTAGATTTTCTAAGGATTTGAAATTTGTGAATCGAGGCTATTCAGGACTTAAGCTTGGAACTATTGATTATACTATATTGTTTTAGGAGTTCTCTGTTAGTTAGTTGTGACAAAAAAAAAATAAGGTGTGCGAACTGGTTAAATGTGGAGGTTAATTCTTTTCCGATGTATGAGATTCAATGTTTTTAGGACTATAAGTTGTTAGAGTGAGCAACGAAAGCATGGTTGTAGTGATATGATAGTGTGAGAGTTTATTTCGTTAGTTATTGAGGTTTTATTTTAGATGGAGACTTTGGAATTTATTTTTGGTCTTTAACTGCATTATGGAGGTTTATATTTTAGACTTGAAATGGCAGTGTGCGCAAACATGTATGGCTAGGGAAAATATAGGAGAATATGATCGACAATATTGGAGGGTTAGAATTTGGAATATTAGGTTCACAATTTTGAAATATTAATTAGGTTGACAATATGATTGACATTTGGTGTAGGCATGGAATGGTTGTAGCGGATAAATATTTAGGCTTTGCTTGAGGTACTAGCAAATTTTGAGGACGAAATTTTTTTTAAGGGGAGAGAATGTAACACCCGACCCAGAATTTGTAAGGATGGACTATGTATATATTTATTTATTTATTTATTTATTTATTTGAGCTTGAAATTTTAGGTTATTTATTTTCTTTTGGTTTTTATGTTATGGATCGATGGTTTTTTTTTTCATTTGGAATCTTGGCCGCTTGTTTTAAACCTTGAAAACCTAACGGTTTATGAGCTAGCAGTTTCCTAACCTGCACGACTCTCTTCCCATCCCCATGCACGTCTCCTACGGCTATAGGGAATTTTTTTTTTTTTTAACGTTCAATTACAATACTTTCTACATGACGCCGCTACCCTGCCAGCCGAACTCACTGACAGCAACTCCTTTGTGCAACAACGCACTACCCTCCAACCGTCCTCACCACCACGGAAAGCCAACCACCGTTGCCAGCCGTTGAAGGAGGAACACATGGCATACTCTGTTTTAGCTCCCGAAAACATAGCATCAACACCTCAGTGTTTTTCTCATCCGGAACCACCACGTGTCGCCACCGTACAACCCTCTCTTCTTCTCAGTATTATCTTCTTCCTCATGCCGTGATCACTCTCTCTCTCTCTCTCTCTCTTTGTTCTCCCATCACTTTTTCTTTTGCTTATCACCCTCTCACTCCCTCTCGGTTGCTCTCTCTCTTTCTTTCTTTCGTGCTCAGCCCAACTCGATGGCATCTCCGCCGCACTCCTGCTCCTCAGTCGCGCCACCGCTGTCCCTCCAGCCAGCCCTGTCGCGCCTCACCCTCGACGCGTGCCTCGATTTCCCTTGGGTATGTTCCTGCCACCCCATGTGTTAATCCCATGTGTTTGTTTGTTTGGTTTTTGCTTATAAGTTATATATACGTACTTTATATATAGATTATATATATGGAAAGTTTTAACCTAGGTTGGGTACTTACTAGTTTTGGCCTAATATATATATATATATATATGGAAGGTATGTTTAACCTAATGTTTTCGGGTGAGAAGTTTTATTTTGGGGTTTATGTTTAAATGAGTTTTGCTTTAAGTTTCAATAAATATTATATTTGTATTTTAATAATATTGTTAATTAAGGGAAGTAAACCTATTTTTTTAAGAGATGAGTTTTTCATGACTTATTTTATGGAAATTTTAGTAACCAATGTATTCTTTTTATTTATAAAATGTTGCTGGTATTTTAAATATTTTGAATATTAATTTTTATTGAGTTTTATATTTATTTTAATACTTACTTGATTAAATTCTTATTCAGTACGAATTCGTTTAAGTGGATATTGATGGTTTTGGGAAAATGAGGGTATTTTAGAAATTATGAGAATTTTAGGTTTTGAGGAATTAAATAGGTTACTTTAGAAGCTTAAGATTAAATATCGAAATATGAGACTAATTGGAAATTTACGAGAATTACGTGATTATTTTATAGGTGACGATTAATTATTTTTCGACATTTTGAGGAAAATTCTAAAAAAGCTAAGAAGTCCAGGTAAGCGGGGTTCCTATGCTAAACTTTGCATTAAAATAAAATGAGCTGAGGTTATTTTTGGAAAATATACATATTTGATTTTGAAAAGAAATTTGAACTACCTCAGTTATTTGTTCTGCATTACTCATGAGATTCTGTTTAAGAATAAATTATTTTCTGTCATGACTGGTGTATACATGAGCTTATTTTTTACATTCTGTTTCTGAACTTTGAAAAGAGAGCGAATATGAAATTTTGTGCATAAATTATGTTGTGCTATGATTTTGTTCTGTTCTAAAGATTTTATATACTCTGATATGATCTGATGTGATTTTTGAAAACCTCTGGCATAACATTCTGTTTCTATTTCTGTTCCGTTCTGACCTTACCACGGGTGTAAAACGGTGGCCTCTATTCGGATTGGTACCAACTTTTCTTTTTCTGGTGCGCCAACTTTGGAAACAAAGTGGTTTTTTTGCGTGCTCTTTCCTATGTGCACACTCGGGGCTCCGAGAATGAATAAGGGGAAGATTCACATTTTGTTTCTGCTTGGTTAGCTACCGGGGTTTGCGCAACCCTACCATAAGGGTTAAACATTGTATTTATTCTGATATGATATGATAAGATGTGATGTTTCAGTTTATGCTATGCCAAATGGATTTTGATTATGAATATTTTTGAACTTTCGCTCTGATATTTTTGATAACATGCTCTGACGCTGCATTCTGAAAGAAAATATTTTGTTCTGCATTCTGAACTCTATAAATGCTCATGTTTACACACTAGTATATGTCATCTGCTTACTGAGTTGTTGATAACTCACCCCTTATCACCAAATATTTTTTCGATAATTTTGATAGTCTAGCTGGAGAACAAGAGTAGGAAATTTTATCACGATGTGATGATCATAGTGGAATAAGTGCCTGAGGGTATAAAGGCTTATTTGAGAGTCGTAGTAGTAAATTGAGTTATTTTCGGTTATTTTGATTTGATGAATTAAAGATATTTTCGAGTTTTTGGAAAGTTTTTAATTTATGTTATTGAGAATTTCTTTATTGTCCTTATGAAGGAACATAAATTTTTGGATTGAGTAAATGAATTGATATTTTTTGAAAGTTTCTGGATTTCATAGTTGTGTTATTGAAGTTGATATTAAGTATTAAGAGCTAACTCTCCGGACCTCTAGGATCAGGGCGTTACAGGATACCCACAAAGACTTTCTCACAGAAACATTCAGATTATTACCCAACGTATCTTGGACCTCCCTATCAGACTCATAAGCTTTTTCTTTAGCCAACTCCGATATCCTCTCGCATTCATCTTTGTCCGAGAAATAGCCCGCTGGAACAGCATGCTTGTCTTTTGCCAAAACCGAACTCACAGAACTGTCATGCATACTGCGTTGAGCCAAACCACTGTTTGAGTCTAGGATTTCATTTATGATCACACACTATCCGAAAGCTTCAATTTCAACAGCACCTTTAGGCATCTTCTCTACTTGTAACACGGATGAAATTCCCATGTCTTGCTCCCCCTAAATCTCTCTAACGCTGGAAATAGGATTTGAATTTTTCACCGGCACCACATCACATAAAATTTCTTCACATACCTCTTCATCGGACAGAAGCCCCACTCCTGCACCCTCCTCAACTATCGCGACCACCTTTGAACCAGCCAAAAATGAATCCTCTGTACTAACACCACCTTCTTGCTCCTTCCCAGCATATTTTTCAGACTATGCAACCCCCAACAGTGCATCCTTACGGCACTCTGTTTCCAACACCACCCCCTCAACGGTTGGCATTACCTTCCCTAACTCCATAACATTCATAGTCGAATCTCCCGATGTAACGCCCCAAACCCGGGTGGCCTGGAGAATTACTACCTGTCACTCAGAAACATGTCTCCCAATACATCCAAAGATAATCTCCAAAAACTTCATAAATGAAATCAATCTCATATCTTCTCAATAATCTCATTACAAACTCCACACAATCTTTAATGCAATAATAATAAATCAAAGGGTTCATAACCTCCCGGTAGTCATAACAAACCAACTAAATATTTCATAAATCTTACTAAACTCGAGACATAAATAAAACTCAAAGACATTAAAACTAAAAACACCAGAAGTCCTTCTTCTACCAATATCTCCTCAGCTTAAAATACAAACAACATTCTAATCCAGGTCCTCATTTGGACTCACCACATCATCTGAAAAATATTATAATGATAGGGGGTGAGTTATCAACAACTCAGTAAGCAAAAATCATATGTTAGCGTGCAAACATGAGCATTTATAAAGTAGAGTATGCAGAATAAAATATTTTCCAGAGTTATCATGCAGAACATAACATATTTTCAAAAATAACAGAGCGATGGTTTTAAGACAAGTAAAATCCATAGTACTTTGGCATAACATAAACTGAGTATCATCATCAGATCCAAAAAAAGCATCAAACAAAGCAGAGACCATGTTTCACCTCCGTGGTAGGGTTGTGCTAACTCCGGTGGCCAAACCAGGTAGAGACAGAGGTGAAATCTTTCTTTTATTCTTCTCGGAGCCCCGAGTGTGCACACAGGAAAGACCACAATAAAACCACTTTGTTTCCAAAGTGGGTGCACTCAGAGACAGAGAAGTTGGTACCAACCCAAACAGAGCAGAGCATAACAGAGCAGAGCATAACAGAGCAGAGCAGAGCAAAGCAGAGACAGAGTCAAATACGAAAACCAGTACACCATGCCAAAGGTTTTCAGATATTATATCAAAATAATACAGAGTACCAAAACAGAATCAGACAGTTTACACACGCTGAACACAAAAGCCAGAACATCTTTTTAAATAAATGCATAACTTTTCATATTCTCAATATCGCTGTTTTTTCAGATTTCAGAAACCACATGACAGAATTAGCTCATGTCTACACAATGCATGTCAGAATATATTTTTTCTTTTTCACACAGATTTCATGAATAATGCAGATAAGTGACCGAGGTTGATCTTTGTTTTCACAAGTTCTCAACACAACACGAATTATGCAAGTTTTCATAAAATCAACCTCAGTCTTATTAGCTTGTATAAAACCCAGCATAGGAACCCCACTTACTTGACTCTTGCAGCGTATTATCTGTACCTTGAAATTGACCTCTATCAATCTCGTTGCCTATTCATAAAAAAAATATATAAACTAAGTATTAAAAGAAAATAACACAACCTCCATCTAAATAATTAAAACCCACAATTCCAAACCATATTATAGCAAACATACTTTACCAAGTCAACCAAGTAGTAATCTAGACAGCCCTAAATTCAATCCAAAATATCATATACTAGTCTTAATATTTACTAAAACACCCTCCAAAGTCAACGTCCAACACCAATAATCAAAACTTCTAAGACCATTCTAATACAAAGTGTTGGCTTACTCACTTAAATGACCAAGAACTAGGAATCACACGCCACGGAAGCCCAAGAACTGACGAAATGCAAACTCAACTCACGGCAACAACAAACTGCAGAAATGAGGATAAAATCAAAATAAATTCGAAGACGAAACTGCATGAGTATGCTACAGCAATGAGAAATTCCAGCAAAGGCTTCAATGCCTACCTGAAACACACCAACCCGAAATACTCACCACGCACAACACCCAGACTCACAAAACGCAACCCAACCTCATGGCCAAAACAGAAACTGCATAAAATGAAGATAAATCAAACCAAATACTAAGAAGCAGAATTTGCACGGTTACAGTAGAAGAAACCGAAACTTAAAGGGATGAGAAAGAAACCCTTACTAGTCGAAAAAGGAGGGATGAGAGGTACTGCTCGCTGACTTGCAGAGGAAGAACCGAAATGCAAAAAGGAGAGGAAGAAGAAACGCAGCAGACGGCAACCACCGAAACTAAGTGCAGCGCAAGGGAGAAACCAAAATTGAAGAAGTTTAGGGCAAGTGTTTCGGCAACAGAAATAGAAATCAACGAAAAGAAAAATGAAAAGAAACGGAAGAGAAAAGAGTAACGTGGGAGAGAGGGATGCGGGAGGAAAAGAAACTGAAATGGGAAAACTGAATGTGCGAGAAGGAAGGGAGGAAGAAACGGAAACAGAGGAAAAAAAATACTAACCTCCCAAAATGGCGTCGTGCGGAAAATCTTCAAGATAATGAAATGGCTGAGCCATTTCACGCATGGGTCTGAGCCTCACGTCGCCTGGGTCTTACATCCGAAGCTTTCTTAGCCTTTGCTTGCCAAACTTTTTTAAGAGGGTTCTGTTTATCATTCAGTTTCTTCTCCCCTGTCCTACACACCACAGACGTATGGCCTTGCCGATGAGAATTCTCGTAATAAAAGCAAGGTTTTTCATATCTGGCCTCTTGCCAGATTTGATTAGTAGGAGAAAACACAATAGGAATACCCAAATGATCAAGTTCTTCCGTCAGGTTCATCGTTCACTTCGACACATATTCTTGCTCCTAAAGCTTTCGTACGGTTTATCGTGGGCATTGTCAGTCCCCAGATACCATCCAAACCTAGTAGCAAGAATTTGAAGACAGTCCTTGTACAGGTGCATTGGAAGACCGGGTAGGAAGATCCATTGAGGATCTAGGGGTGACTCTTTGTGTAATTCAAACTCCTTCATCCATCAAAAAATATGAAACGGAAACCCCTCCATCGTGCATCCCTCTCGTACCCATGCATGCACAAAGTCACGTTCACTCTTCAACTGCACCAGGATGTGTAACTCATCCATGACACTGAGAACAGGGATCTCGAGAAGGCCCCAAGATTTGATAACCGCGAGCCTGATATTGTCTATAGATGGCCTTGAACGCATGAGCTTTATAACCAAAGAAAATCGAAATTCTTATGCAGCTTTTGACATCTCTAGCTCCGTGAATATAAAGCCTAGTTCCCCATTGATTTCAACCGGTTAACACATAGGGACCTTAAAAACAGAGGACTCCGTCGGACGGACCAACACTTGGGCATAAGACGTAGTACCTGAACCAACTTTATCCCCCAGCCCCGCCAGTGGCAACGCCGCCAGAGGTTCATAGGATGCCGCCATGGGCAAGCCCTAGCAGCAACATGAAAAACAAATCACCAATAAGGAAACCCGAAAAAATCGCCAGAGTTATTTTCCCTATTTTATGTTGACCTCAGTAGCTATATAGTACTTATTCTATCTATATATATAGTACTTATTAATATATAGTGATTATATTAACTTGTATAGTTATCATAACTTAATTATAATAGTAACTAGCTAGTAACTATAGTTAGTGTTATAATATTATATAACTTATATGAGTATAGTTACCATAACTTATAATAGCTATAGCTATATAGTAACTATATAGAATACTTACACTATAATAACTATATAATTAAGTGTTTATAATATAAGCCAAGTACTTAGTATGTTATAGGTAATAGAATAAGTATAGTACAAATAATATACTAAGTATATTAAATACAAGTATTATAATACTATTATTAGTATTATTTTTTTACTTTTATACTTTGTAATTTTAGTATTATTATATATTAGTAATAGTAATATAATTAGAAATATATTAGTATAATAACAGTTCAAACCGATTTCCTGTCGGTTCGAACAACATTTATTAGTATAATAACAACATTTTTTACTGTTCAAATGAGACTTCACGAACATCATATACCCAGTTCGAGTTGATTGCCATTTACGTTCCTAGTTCGAACAAATATCCCTCGAGAGACCAGTCGCCTGTTCATACCTCTGCCACTCATCCGCCGTAGCAAGCCCACATTTGAATTTCTAAGAGGTATGAGTCAAGTCTCCACATCTATTGTTTCGTTTTTTGTTCGAATGGGTTGTGTTTGGGGGGTATGGATTTCGAATCCGAAATCTCCCATTAATGGACTATATTCTGTAGAACTAACACCAAAATAGTATACTGTTCGAACAAATATATGTCTAGTATATAATAGTGGACTATATTAGTTGTTCCAAGGTGAACTTGTGTAATGGACTATATTAGTATAGTGTTAGTATATACACTAAGTATGGTAAGTATAGTATTTGTATCGTGTTAGTATATATACTAAGTATAGTGTAGTATTTGTATAGTGTTATTATATACACTAAGTATAGTATAGTAATTGTATAGTATTCATGTATACACTAAGTATAGTATAGTACTTGTATAGTGTTAGTGTATACACTTAGTATAACATTATATAGTGTATATATATATAGTATATTAGTATTATATATTAGATAGTATAATATATTTCTTCAAATGGATAGGGTACGTGTTCGAACAAAACAATATGTTGTTCGAACAGTTAGTGTAGTGCATCAGACATTGTTCGAACGTTTTCGTCTCGTACAATGTGTTTGGCGGGAAACCTGGTGCCAAATCCATGGAATATACAATGGTTCAAATAGTATATTCATCCATTTGAACGGATAAGTGGCATACGGAATTCCTTATTTGTCGTCATTAAAGGAATATGCCGAGGAATATTTTGGTTTATTAGTTCGAGTGCTTGTGATGTTCGTTTGAATGGTTAAAGGATGAATTACAACCCGTGGAATTTAGGCTCCATTGTGAAAATTTCATGTTTGAACAGGTAATTATCCGTTCAAAAGTTACATTACAGACTTGAAAACTTATACATTTCACGTGGATTGCATTTCATTCCAAAACTTAAACACAAACAGAGGGCAGCGACCATGCACGATAGACAGAGAGAGAGGAGAGGTTCTAGAGAGAGAGGAGAGGTTCAAGAGAGAGGAATTGCTTTGTAGTTAAGGTAAGGATTTTTTTTGTATTTCAAATTTATATGTAGTTGTTTATTGGATTTGATTTAGTAAAAATTGTGATATTGATTTATGTACATGTAGGTCTTGGTGATTCATATTGTTTATTGGATTGCACAAATTTGAGGTAAGCTTTATTAACCATTTTGGGATGATA
The DNA here is from genome assembly GCA_022457165.1 of Juglans mandshurica. NCBI lineage: Eukaryota > Viridiplantae > Streptophyta > Magnoliopsida > Fagales > Juglandaceae > Juglans > Juglans mandshurica. Next base: position 12,093,834 of record CM039621.1, on the reverse strand, counting down.
TATACATGTAGGTATTTGGGTATTAATGAACAAATTTGTGGCAAAAATTATTGTAATGTATTTGGGTATTGATGAACAATTTTGTGACAAAAATTATTGTATTGTTTTAGTTGGGAAAATAGTTAGAGTTATTTGCATAATGATTGGTGTTTTTATTTTTATTTTTAGGGACTATTTGTGAAAATTAGGATTAATGTAAATTGGGGATGAATAAGAACGTTTGATATGTTATAAATGTGTGATTTGTATATTATTTAGTGTAATTAAGTTAATCTTGTTAGTATGTTATTGTAATTGAAAAATGAATAATATGGTGATTTGTGATACTGTTTGTGATATTGATTTGTGATAGTGTTAATTATATTGTTTGTTTCTGATATTAATTTGTAATATTGATAGTTGTGAAATTAATAATAAATACCCAAATTTCCATAATATGAATTTTTCTTGTAAAATACACAAATGAAAATAACATGAATAATTTGCATAATAAACAAATTAAAATCATAAAATACCAAAATAGAATATAAACAATTAACTTGTCCTAACAAACCAATTACCTATAAACAATGCACAATTATTTGCATAAAATGCCCTAATTAAATACATTGAAGTACCTATTCATTTTGAACTCAAATTGTATGAATAATTTGCATAAAATAACCAAATTCAAATAATATGAATTATTTCCATAAAATAAAAAATTAAAATATAAACCATTAACTTGTCCTAATTAAAATAATATAAACTAACAAACGAGTTACCTATAAAGAATGCACAATTATTTGCATAAAATGCCTTAATTAAATAGATTGAAGTACCTATTCATTTTTAACTCAAATAGTATGAGTAATTTGCATAAAATAACCAAATTCAAATAATATGAATTATTTCCATAAAATACCAAATTAAAATAAGATTTCTCTAAGTTTATGTTTTATATAAAATAGTGGCTTTAGACTCATTCGAGAGTTGTGGCAGTAAAGAATGTTTGGGTACAACTCTTGAATTGTCCAAAGTGGACAGTTTGTGATTCTATCATCTATATGACTGATATATTTAGTCTAACTCTTGTGTTAGTTTTAGAATTTCCTTACATTCTTCAGGTGTGTGATCCGTAAGTTGCTCGATCCATGGATAGGGTCGATGACTTTTTGCAACTTGCATACTTGGAGAATTGTAGGGAAATGCTGCCAAAATTTTGACTAACATGAGAGTTTTAGATTGAGTATATATGCGATATAAATAATAGTCTCTCGAATGGGATATGACCAACTACCTTGTCAAAATAGAAGCAGTGAATACAAAAAGACCCTTGATAGTGTTTATCCATGAATTAGGTTTTCTTGAGAGACAATCGTCTTTGAACGGAAATACAATGGATAAGAGTTGGATATTGTTGGGAGATAGACTTGGTCGAGACTATAAGGAGTACGCACAAGGGGTAAAGTTTTTTTTTTTTTATATAGAATTTGCTCACTGGAGTGTTGACAGTTGAGGATTTATAAGATGTCTGTGCAAAAACCTTAGTTCTTATAACTTGATGGTAGTGGAGGAACATTTATATGTAAATGAAATTGAGCCTAAATACTTACATTGGGTCCTACATGGCGAACCATTTCTTAAAATAGTTAGATTTTGCAGTCAGTCCAATCAAATGGAGGAAGGTGACGACTTCGACATAGATGACATAAATGTGGATGTTTCTGATGATAGTGATGATAATGAAGAGGATATGATGGAGATGTTTTGCGATCTTGGTGCAGGAATGTTTGGGGAGAGGGAAGGAGAAGGAACATCTACACAATCATTTGAGGGAAATTGAAACTTTGGAAGACTGTGGGAGGATGCACAACGAGAACTATATGAGGGGTGCACTCGTCATAGCAAGTTGTCTTTCACAGTGAGGTTGCTCCATATTAAGTATATATGTCATATTTTTGCAAAGGCCATCGACATGTTGCTAGAATTATTTAAAGAGACTCTCTCACTGGATAACGTGGTACCTCGTATGTAAGAATGACTGTGTTCTCTTTTGGCAACAATATGTAGAATTTCATTCATGTCCTGTGTGTCATGAGTCAAGATGGACATCCGATAAGCATAATGTACCCCAAAAAGTGTTAAGATATGTCTTGGCATCGCACAGAAAGAGTCTGAAATGAAAACTTCCTCTCACATCCTACAGATTCTTTGCAATGGAAGAAATTTGATGTTGAGTACCCATGGGTTGCCGAAGAACCTCGCAATGTACGTTTGGTTTAGCAACGGATGGTTTTAATCCATTTGGCAACATGAGCACTTCTCATAGTATTTGGTCTGTCATCTTAATACCATATAATTTGCCACCATGGAAGTGCATGAAGGATCAATATTTTATGATGACTCTATTGATACCAGGGCCAAGGTCACCAGGGAACGAAATAGACGTATATCTGTAGCCACTGATTGCAGGGTTGAAAGAGTTGTGGGATTAGGGTGTCAGTACATTTGATGCGGCCTCGTCACGGGAGTTCAAGATGCATGTTGCAGTGCTGTGGACAATAAATGATTTTTCAGTATACGGAAACTTGTCTAGTTGGAGCACAAAAGGTAAAATGACTTATCATGTTTGTAATATAGATACACAGTCTCAATGGTTGACAAATGGTAGGAAATTTTGTTTCATGCGACACCGTTGATATTTACCACACGATCATAGATGACATTCACCACCAAAGTTGTTTGGGATTGATATAATAGCACAGTTGGATGATGTTTCAGAAAACAGATTTAAGAAGGATGCAAAAGCTCGAAAGAGGAAATGACAAGTAGTGGAGTTGAATTGGATAAAAAAAAAACATTTTCTTTGAGTTGTCATACTAGTTTACCTTGACACTGCGCCAAAATCTAAATGTTATGCACATTGAAAAAAAACATATGCAAGAATATATTGGACACTCTGATGTCAATAGAAGGGAAGACAAAAGATACAGCTAACTCTTGTAAAAACTTATAGGAGTTGGGAATAAGACTGGAATTGCAATTGCAACATAATGGGTCGTCATCTTATATGCCCCTTGGATGGTATACACTTTTAAATGATGACAGAAGAAATATTGTGATTGGTTCATGGTAATCAAATTACCTAAGGGCTATGCTTCGAACATGTCAAGATGTGTGCGAGGTCATGATTGGAAGATAATTGGTATTAAAAGTCACGAATGTCATGTATTTTTGCAGCTTTTGTTGCCAGTTGGTGTGCGTGGAAAGCTTACTCAAGATGTTCGTACATCTCTGACAGAATTAGGGGGATTTTTCAGGGACATTTAAAGTAGAACGTTGAAAGTTGATGCATTAGTAAAAATGGAAGTTGACATCACAGTGATATTGTGCAAATTGGAGAGTTTGTACCCGCTTTCATTCTTTGATGTAATGGTTCATTTAGTTGTGCACCTACCTCATGAGACTTTAGTCGCTGGGCCGATATCGTATAGATGGATGTATCCTATTGAACGATTTTTTAAAAAACTTAAGCGATCTGGGGGGAATAAGGCTTGTCTGAAATGTTCGATTGCAAAGTCATACATTAATAATGAATGGCTTACATTTTGTTCAATGTATTTCTGTGAGGTTGATACTAGATTTTAAGAGATCGGACCGAAATTATGAAGGTGGACAAGTGGGAGTCTTATCATCATTTTCCGTATTTTTTCAAATCATACATCCCATAGGCGCATAAGTGGCTATGACCTATGTGGATGAGAGTTTGAAAGAGCTCGATGGTATGTCTTGAATAATTGCACAGAGATTGATCACTACCTGAGGTTAGTGATGAATCTCCGTGTCAATATAAATTTAAGTTGATGGAATATAATATAATATAACTTTGATACAAATTAATAGTTAACTTGAATATGCACAGCGAACATATACAGCTACTTCGCCTGGATGGTGTAAATGACATAGAAAAGAAGCTTGAAGAGAAATTCACCTCGTGGTTTGAACATACGGTATTACTGTAAAAATATCTTATTATCTATGAATTTCATACCACTAATGTCCACTTTTTTCTATCTAACATTGATATAAGTAGAATAATATTTATTGATGTAGGTTGTATTGAAATATGATGAAAATTCAGAAGAAATCTCACCAAAACTGTATGCTCTGGCACGTGGTCTGTCCAGGTGGGCCATCCAATACTCAGGATGTTTGGTGCGTAGATATAGATTTCACACAGCTGATAGAGAACGAAATAGAAAAACTCAAAATTGTGAGGTCGTAGTCGAAGGAAGCCATGGGGAGGATAACATTGACTTCTACGGAGTTGTAAAATATATCATAGCGTTAAAGTATGTGAGAGGGATATATGGTCTGATTGTTTAAATGTAATTGGTGTGATGTCTCAAATCCTAGGTTGGGAGTTCGTAACGATGAATATTTTGTGAGTGTCAATACATCTCACACATGGAATGACGACAATCCTTTTGTCTCACTTGCCAAGCGAATCAAGTTTTTGATTTAGATAATCTTGAGTAAGGGAACCCATGGCGAGTAGTGGAGAAATTTGCACTAAGAAATGTATATGATTACATTCCAGAGGTAGACGAACAACATGAAGAATTTGATAGTCCATCAAATGAAGAAGCATATCAAGAAAACGAATCAGGTATCAATCTAATTGTTGATCTAAGTCAATATGACATAGTCCCATTGTGTAGAGAAGATGTTCAACCAGAAGTAATTGAGGGTGGAATATTAGAAGAACATGAATCAACTGATGTGTCTAGTGAGGATGAGGGCGACTGGTCTAGCAAAATTGATAGTGAATGAAATTATTTGTGTAAGTATCATTGTTATAAATATCTGTAACATTTTTTCGAATAATAATTTATTACATTTTCAAACAGATATGCCTTCCAAATGCAAAACAACTCGTGTCCATCTCCATCCATTACCGACTCCTCAATTGGTTCACCTGATATGAATGGTGGGCCAACATCACCAGACCCAGAAAAAAGGTATTTTACAGAATTAAACATTATATGATTTATTGCTCAGAGTAATATACATTTTCAAGATATTAGTATTTAATTAATATGTGCTTTAATTATTGTGCGTATATATAGCTGTTGTAACTCAGCACTGAGGTCGAGGCACTACAAGGGGTGTTTGCATAGAGAAAGTAAGGAAAATGAGAAAATTAAAGTTGGTAATCCTGATGATCACACCGGTGGCTCTGGGATTCGGCAGCTTGGCTAGCTTCTTATATTGGCACCCTTACTCGCAGATATGCACCGATGGCTACATCCTCCTGGGCTAAAGTTCTACAAGATGTAAAAGATCACATCAAAAATTATTGTCTGGTAATAAGCTACATCCCAAGAAACTAAGTATAACATGTTAATTTAAAGTTACTTTGTAGTTATACTAATTGTTTATAATTTTTGAAAGGACGAGTTTGACCTTAATTTTGGCCAACCAAAGGATCGACTAACGGTTGAGGAACTAATGTCGAATGCGTTCCAGAGGTACAAAAGTTGATGCCATGCAGAATATCAAAAGTTCAATACTACAACAGAGGTGCGCAAAAATCCATTCCAAGCAATGTCACCAAACGAATGAGACAAAGTTTGTGATATGTTTGACAAAAGTATATGATATATGTATTAAACATATAGACATAATAATTTTTTTTTAGCAACAGAGTTTTGTGACAAAGTAAATAGATCAAATTTAATGATACACCATCATGCAGGTTCTCGATCTTTTCATCATTTGTCTAAAAAAATGGTATTCTAGTTTTCATTAAAGATTAACATATACATTTTTTTATTTAAGTTCTAATATAGATTTTCCATTTGTAGCAAGAAAAAAGTTCTGCTGACTATGATCTAACCCAATTGTATGCTAAAATACATAAAAATCGTGATGGTATATATTTGGACCAGTCCCGAAGCAAAGGCAAATTATATAAGTTTAAGTTTCTTTAATTCCATTGTCGAATAATATTTTTGTATTATACTAACTTTATTTTTATTTTTAGTAGGACAAGAAGATATATCTGCTGCAGGTCCATCCAAGGAATCATCTGTCAACAATGCTCAGATCTTTTCTCAAGCTCTTGGATCACATTCTAGATATTTGAGGGGCTCAAGGTGTTGCGTGAAGTCATCCTCAACATGATTATCCTCTTCTCAAACCAGATCGAATGACAAAACTAAAGAATTAGAGGAAGCAAGACTTGAGATAGAATAATTGAAGTCTAAGGAAAAAGTGTCGCTAACCCGATTAGATCAAGTAGAGGATTTAGAGGCGAGATTAGAAGAGAACATGCAGAAGAGGCTGGAGATAAATAACCAAAAATTGTTTGAACAGTGGCAGTCAATGATGTTGCAACACTTTATGTAACCACCACAATCTTAAAACTTATTTTTTTTAATTGTCCTTTTATTATTCTGTTCCAAAACATTGACATTTGAACAATTGTGATGTTTAAATTCTATTTGTGTAATATTTGTAATATTATTATGGAATTGTTATTAATTCAATTATGTATGATGAGTAGCACCGTTTGAACGAGAATTACCCAGTTCAAATGGTAATTACAATTTATAAATCCATTCGAACAGGAAATAAACCATTTGAACGATAAGTGAGAAATACAGTCCGTTCGAATGGACATAAATTTCGTACATATAATGATTGTTCGAACAACAAAATATTTGTTCAAACAATAGTAATACGACAAATCTCGTTCGAACTGACATAATTTCCAAACATATGATGTATGTTCAAACAATAAAATTTATGTTCGAACAAATATAACATGTTCGAATGGGCTGTCAATATGAACATGATCAAATTATTCGATCATTTGAATAAAATTATCTCACCATTCGAACGACACTTGTTGGTTCGAACGAAACCTTATCTGTTCGAACGGGTTTTTGAGACGAAAATGGTTCGTCGAAAACAAAAACAACCCGTTTGAATGCTTTCAAATGGTTCTGTCCAATTTCGTCCCTAAAAATAATTTTTTGAGGCAAAAATCAATTTTCGTCTCCAAAAACTTTTTTGGGATGAAATTTAGATTTTTTGAGACAAAATGATTCGTTCCAAAAAACCCAATCACTTGTAGTGTATACTAGTCCAATCATTTTCACCGGGTAACAAAGAAAATGTTTTCCCCATATTAACCGGAAAATTTATAAATAATTACCAGGCTGAAGGTAAATCTGGAAGGCTCAACTGCAAGTATATCATCTTGATTGAGCTGTGTTTTGTCAGCTGTCGACCTTGCTTGTTGACACACACACACACACACACACGCATATAATATATATATATATATTTAGCATTCATCTGAAGTTGTTGTTTCTTACTATTGGTTTGAATATAATATATATGATAGGAAAGAAGAAAAGAAAAGGAAAATATTGTGATCATGATGATGTTATCATGCTTATCTGGTGTTATGAATTTCACAAGAGATCGATATATTTTTGGCATAAGATTCTATTTAGGCCCTTTTTAGATGTTGAGCTGAGTTGAGATGAGTTGAGTTTTTTAAGAATAGTAGTGAATTGAGATAGTGGAGTGAATTTTGTGGGACTGAGCTTAGATGCATTTGAATGTCAAGATAAGTTTAAATGTATTTATACAAAGTTGAAAAATGTTGTGGGTCCCGCGAGTAAAAATGTGTTAAATTGAAAAAAGTCGTAAATCTCATGTGTAAAGAGGTTTTGAGTCGAAATGAGTTTAGTGATTTGAAAATTTGATATTTAAATGTTAGACTCAGCTTAAAATAAGAGTACTGAACTGGCCTTAATCTATCTCCTTAATTCAGATCCACTTTTCCATTCACGCGTACACATTTTGAGGCATGCATGCAGCCACTCAGGTTCATGATTGTTTACTATCACTACAACACAATTACTTTTTAGTGACGGTTGGAAAATTGTTACAGTCCCTAAACCGTCACTAAAGGCCTTTTCTGTGACAGTTTTTAGAAACTGTCACTAAAGATAGATGAGATTTTTTTTACGTTCCAACTTATCAGAAATGTACGTTCGAACGTCACATATACGTTCGAACCTTGTGGCTGCTTACGTGCGAACGTGAAATGTTTTGGCGCCAACGTTCGAACGTTATTAATTAACATTCGAATGTGAAATGTTTTGTGCAAACGTTCGAACGGTAATTACTAACGTTCAAACGTTAATTGTAAATTTAAATTAAATATAACTCTAATTTAAAAATTATGTGGTTTTTATTGTGCATAATTTGTGAACAAGTCTAAAAAATTGACTTGTATATATTTATATATACACAATTTGTAATATATAAATATATATTTATGTTTATATATATTTGAAGTGCAGTGATTTCGTATTAAAGTTGGAAAATATAACATTAAAGAAGATTGAGAATTGAAATTAAAAAATGATAGAAATATTTAATAATCTTTTTCTTTACAAATATTAAAAGTAAAATACAAAATATGAAAGAATTTAGTAAACAACACTCAGATGATAACGTTGTCCGCAAAAGTCGAACCCCGTACCTCCTCAATCAAGGTATCAACCTTGTCGTTGAGGATAATTACACGATAAGTGAGCACAATGACAGATGCCGATATAGCCGCAAGCGATCGATCGATCTTATAATCGATATGCGCAGTCAGCTGTGAGATCACCGCATCAACCTAAGCAGGCTACACATCTCCTGCAGATGTACTTGGCGTATGCTGACTACTGCTCCCACATGACTTGGCTCAGGCTACGTCGGAGGAACTAGATCCTCTACAGGGGTGGCTGACGTCCCCTCGCCTGTCCAATGCTATGTCGATGCGTGGTCATGTCGAGGGGGCTCATCTGATCTTTGACCCACTCCTCTGGCTAGGTCGGCACTCCCCGTGCAAGTAATAGTCGGCTGATTAGAACATCGTATGAGAGATTATCCATGGAGACGATACTCGCCTCGTAACGGATCCTCTCAAAGATGTGTAGTGGCAAATCTATGGGATCTCCACGTGCCACTCGTATAAAAAACTGTGCCCGAAGCCGACTAAATGTTGTTTTATGTGCCACAGGATTCACGTTTGTTGCAACAATATGGTGCAACATGCGGAAGAAAGGTAGCAGATGGTTCTGATTGAAGGCGTTCTTCCTCTTGATTTGCATGCGGTCCCTCCCGGTGAGGATGTAGAAATCCTCGTCTAGGTCATCATCCCGAGCCTCGAGGCCAGTATCCTCAGCCTCTGACAGGTCTGCATCTCTTGTTGATGTTGGCTCAAATGGACGGCCAGTAGAAGATGCAAAGGTACCTACATCCTCATGGTGTGTAGCGTGTGCAGATGTCTCAACTCCTCGACGAATGCCGAGGTGCTCGACAATGACATCTGGTGAAATCTCAATGGAAACACTGCGTACAGTCACGGTATGAGAGGATGCGTCCTGAGGCATGTCATCTAATGTGCAAGTTCATCCCTAACCCTACTTGAGAATTTAGTTACCCATAAATATAATGGACAACAAAAATCTCAAGAGAAAAATAAAGTAAACGGCAGCCATGGAAATTAATTTCGTCTCCCTCTTCAAAACTGAGTCGTCTCCCTTTTATCAACTCCCAATTTTGTGTTAATGAAATGCTTATATATGATACGAAATAAACTCTAATGTCTTTCATATTCTCGCATACAAAATCGTCTAAATTTTAGGACTCAACTTCGCAAGCACATATGCACTTCAGGAGTTCGAATTTGGAAATTCTTATTGGAGATAACTTTGTAGCCCTTTAAGATAGCTTTCCAACGCAACAAAAATCTCATCAATCTGATATTTGAGCGGAAAGTTATGATCAAAGTACTAAAGTATGTACAGGCTGTGTCTTCTAGCGAATTTCGGACTGACTTTTTCTCTTGATCCGAATTACTCTTAAACTCCATCATTATCCTTATTTGAAGAGTCCTACACTCGTTGAAAGTTCTTTAGTTGTTTCAATGTCTTGCCCACTTGAAAGTCCTTTGAATTTGACTAGGTTTGGACTTACTTTTTTATAGACTTTAAAATTAAATATAAAAATCTGCTCAAGAGTATTCCAAAATAAATAGAAATTCAATTCAAGAATACACATTAATTCCTATTATTTATATTCACATTTTAACATTTTAGTCCAATAATAGGGTATTTAGAGTACACTTTCGCGCACTCGTCACACCCCCAACTTACTCATTGCTAGTCCCTAGCAATTTTTATTCCACAGTAGATTGGAGCTCAAAAGATTACACTTTTGTTGTCGCATAAAAGAAGAGGCCGCAATGAAATGGGAACCTGGAGGTCACGAAGAAGATGGGTGAGCCAAATGATTTCGGCGACAGTGAAAGCAAGAGCATGATACTTAGATTCACAGCTAGAACGGGAGATAGTTGGCTGCTTCTTGGCACTCCAGGAAACCAAAATATCGCCAAGATAAATATAATAACCAGAAGTAGAACGGCGAGTATCAGGGCATCCGGCCCAATCGGCATCAGAGTAGGCAACAAGAGCACCAGGAGAGGCGAACAGACGAAATGTTAAGCTAAAATGAAGTGTCCCTTTAACATAACAGAGGATACGCTTAACAGCAAGAAAGTGATCTTCAATGGAAGCATGCAAAAATTGGCTAACAGAGTTGACAGCATGAGCAATATCTGCACATGTGACGGTTAAGTATTGAAGTGCACCAACGAGAGATCTGTATAGAGTGGGATCTGAAAATAGAGGACCAAAGGCAGACAGATGCTGAGAAACAACCATGGGAGTGTGAACAGGCTTACTGTCAAGTAACTAAGCTCGAGTAAGAATATCCCGTGCCTATTTCAGCTGGCTGATGAAGAGACCATCAGTAGTGGGTGAAGCTTCAAGACGAATGAAGTAACTGAGATGACCCAAGTCTTTGGTAGCAAACTCAAAATTGAGTTTACAAGTGAAGTTGTCAAGAAGAGATGAGTTGTTGCCTGTAATAATGATGTTGTCAACATAAAGAAGCAAGTAAATAATATCAAACTTCTTATGAAAGACAAAAAGAGATGTGTTAGCACGGCTGCAAGAAAAACCAAGATGGATTAGAAAAGAGCTGAAGCACTGAAACTAGGCACGAGGAGCTTGCTTGAGACCATAGAATGTTTTCTTCAACTGACAGACATGATTGGGGTAACGAGGATCAATGTACCCAGAAGGATGTTCCATATAAACATGTTTAGTGAGATAACCTTTGAGAAACACATTCTTGACGTCAAGTTGGCAAAGAGGCCGTTTGTGTGTCACGGCAAGAGAGAGCACAACATGGACAGTGGCAGCCTTGATTACAGGACTGAAAGTATTAGTGTAGTCAAGACCAGGTACCTGTGTATAGCCCTTGGTAACAAGGCGGGCTTTGAGAAGCTCAATGGATCCATCAGACAAGTATTTGGTCCAAAAAACCCATTTGGAGCCCATAATGTTGGTGTTGGCGGGTCGATGGACCAAAGTCCAGGTACAATTATTTTTCAGTGCTTGAACTTCTTCATCCATGGCTGCTAGCTAAGCAGGATTCTTAGCAGCAAATTTTAAGCCTTTAGGCTCAGTTGATGCAAGAAAAGCAGGAAGAAGACCAGAGGAGCCCAAGAAACTAAGATTCGTCGGATGATGAGTCTTGAAAATACTAGCTTTGGCTCTTGTGGGCATAGGGTGAGAGCACAACGAAAATACTGCAGCAAGAGTGGAATCAGCAGAATGGGAATCTACACTAGTTTCAGAAGAAGGCGGACTAGGAGCCGTGTGCTGCAAAGAGGGACCTGCAAGGGAATCGGGGGCCTGCAATGACTCATTCACTAGATCAGTAGAAATAACACATAGGCTAGACCCAGATTGAGTAATGTGTGGGGAACGGGTTTCAGAGGAAGAGAGAGGTGAGTATGTATGGGGAAGACTGGGTTCTAGGAAATTGGAGAATTGAAGTGAGGATATTGGCTGAGCTTGTGAGGTATCAAGGGAAGGAAAATGAGTTTCATCAAAATGAGTGTTTCGCGTGATGTATAGCCTAGAGGTGGTGGGATCAACGCAATGAAACCTTTTGTAAGAGGGATTGTAACCCAAAACAATGCAAGAAATACTGCGAGTGTAAAGTTTGTTAGGCATATAATCACGTAAATAAGGTTAACACGGCAACCAGAAGGATGAAAATTTTCATAATTCGGAGAGTTACCATACAAAATCTCAAATGGTGATTTACCTCCATGAAGTGATGTGGGCAAGCGGTTGATGATGTGAGCTGCAGTGCTGAAGACGTCAACTCAAAAACGAGGAGAAATGTGGGAATGAAAAAGAAAGGCCAATCCTGTCTAAGTCACATGGCAGTGTTTTCTTTCTGCGCGACCATTTTGGGCGGGTGTGTATGGACATGAGAACTTGTGGTGAATGCCAGAATTACGAAGATGAGCTTTAAAGCAATTACTAGTAAACTCAACACCTCCGTCACTTTGGAAAACTTTGATACAAGCAGATTTTTGATTTTCCACAAACTTTTGAAATTGAATAAAAATATCATAAAAATCAGATTTTAATTTCAAAGGGTATAGCCACGTGAAGCGTAAATAGTCATCAATAAATAGAACATAGTAGGCAAAACCCAAATTTGATTGATGGGGGAAGGGCCCCATATATCGCAATAAATAAGATCTAACACATTAGACGACCTATGTTCATTACGAGAATAAGGCAAACGATGACTTTTCACAATTTGACATGTACTATACAATGCAGGAGAAGGCAACAAATTGACATGTTCAAGTTGTGCATGCCATAAATCATATGAAGCATGAAGAGATTTATTTTTAAGGATAGAAATAAAAGCAGAATTGCCTCACCCTAGCACATATAAGCCTCCATCACGTTTGCCGGTTGCTATCGCCCTTCCTGTTTTGCGATTCTGAACAGTAAACAAATTATTAGTAAATGTAACTGATAAAAGAAAATCAGATGTTAATTTACTAATTGACAACAAATTTTTGGTGAGATGGCGAACAACTAGGACATCTAAGAGATGGATATTCGGGGTAGGAGAAATTATACCGGTATGGGTAATGGGTAGAGACGCATCATTCCCGACAATTAAACAATCATTACCTATGTAATTAGTTGATTGATCCAATTAATAGGGGTCCGCTGTCATATGGGCCGAAGTCCTAGTGTCCAGAAATCAATCCGAGGCCACATCTTTAGAGAGAGAGCATGAACTCGTGAAAGCCTCGGTGAGTTGAGCAGAAAGCTCACATCAAGCATAATGCTGGCGGCACCGATCGGCGTTGTGGTTGTCCATCCTGCAGATTTGGCATCGTGGAGGACGATGCCCTTGACCAGAGTTGGAACGTCCTTGTTCACGGCTGGAAGAACTGCTGCCATGGCCTCTGTTGCGACCTTGCTGGTTGCGAGAGGAGCCACCACGGTTAGAGAAGTTTTTGGTGGCAGTAAACGCCGCAGCAGGGGAAGCAGAATAGTATAGAGATTTTTAAAAAATCTCAAAACTCTCTACTTTAGAGATCAAGTCAACAAATTAGGGGGAGGGGTTAGGACCATTTGAAAGGTGGAGAAGCTCGAGAAATCAAACCCTAGGCCACGGAGGAACTAGTGCAACTTATCAGTGCCATCAACGGGCTGACCAATCGCATGGAGTTGGTCATAGAGAGCCTTGAAGGCTCTGGCATACGCAGCAACAGACGGTAGCCGTGCTTCATCAACTAGAGATCATCCTTGAGATGGAGTTTGCGGGCTTTGGAGCAGTGGTTGAAGGTGTTCTCCAAGGCAAGCCAGACCTTACGGGAGGTGGAGAGGCCAACGGCTTCAGCCGTGGCTTCCTTGGTGAGGGAGGAGAGCAATAGGCTAAGGAGACGTTGGTCAATGGCTTTCCATGCCAAGTGTTTGTCATTTGGCATCTGAGAGTCCACAAGTTCAAAACGTGGTGGTGGCACAAGGGTGCCATCAACATAACCCAACAATTCTTGGCTCTCAAGAAGGGGAAGAAGTTGGCTCTTCCATAAAAGATGGTTGGAGGATGAAAGCTTGATGGTTACTGTTAGAATGCACAGCGGAAAAGTACCTCAAGCTCAGGTTAAAAAATTGTTCCACAAGTTTTTCCAGATTGATAAACTCCAAGCGTTTCCTCTTAGTGGCAAAAGTGTACTACGTAGTATGGAATTAGAGTAACACTTAACAAATCCACAGCCTAAGTATTTTATCAAGAGAGAACAAAAAGAGAGAGAGTTTTTTTCTATTTTTCAGATGGTACCAAAAACACAATTGAGGAGGACTATATATAGTCCTCCTATGCACGGCTGGCCTTAAAGGCCAGCCTTCAATTGCCTTGTGCAACGGCAGTAATGCATGGTTTTAAGCCATGCGTTACATACGTTACAAGTAACGCATGGCTTTACAAGCAGGAGGGGGTCAGCCCCACGTGGGCGCCCCTCCATCTAATATCTCCCACTCGCACACAGTGGGCATGATGAATAGGCCGTACGACCACCAAACACATCTGTAGAAAGGAGGGAGTACATACACCAAATCTCTCCCAGAGAAGACCAGCATAGTAACATCCCTAACGTGTCTGGTCATGTCCTAGACTTATTCGATCGCATCAAGATCAAGCATTTTCGAACCCTCTTGAGTTTAAAAAACTTAGAACAATGCTTGACTACCTCCAAATATTTCAATGTGTTCACAACCTTTAGCCGCTACCGAGATGTAGCGTCATTTGTATGACGTTAGCAAACACTATCCAAGATACGATATTGAATAGTCTTCCCTTTACACTCATATCACTCAATTTTGGTCGAACTGCTTTCCCAACAATGCCTCTTTAGACCGTATCAATCATGGCCATAAACAACATGCCAAAGTAGCAAACATCACAACCTCCATCTCGTGACATAGTTAAAAGTAAAGGACATTTTTTAAGAAATGAGACTCACACAGTGAGAAAGAGGGAAACATTTTACTCACTTACTCATATGGTCGTATAAACACATATAGTATGAAACACATGCTACGGTGGATTTCTCTTTCTCAAAGAGCATATGTCTATATCAACACCGTACATATCTCAGTCTAGCCGCTCCTTAAGCGTCTAACCCGAATTCCTCAATTTGCACGTCTCCAAGGCGTCAAAGAGGAACTCGCATCTGGCTTACTACCGGCTACATGGATGGTGGGGTAACCCATGCATAGTCCTATCAAAGGACCTCATCTTAGCTCCCACTAAGGCGACATAACTTTGTGTCAACCAACTTATCCCTTTGGACAAGTACCTAGGGACACAATGTCTCATCTGTACTCGCTACTTAAGCGCTAGAGGCGATCGCTCGTGTGAGTGAGCCGATCTAAGCCTGTTGACATATCTTGTGTGTGTGTATTAAAAACAATACGATAAAGACAAGAACTGAATCATATTGTATTAATATCCCAAAGGAAATGTTACACCTTTATGTCATTTGAAACACAAATTACATTTATAGTCTACGCAGTCCTAGATTCCTAACATGAGCTTCAAATACATCTCTTGCTATAGGCTTCGTTAAGGGATCAGCAACCATGCGACTCGTAGAAAGATGTTTCAGAACCACTTCCTTTTGCGTTATCATGTCTCTGATGTAGTGATATCTGATATCTATGTGTTTAGTTCTTCCATGATACTTTGAGTCCTTAGCATATGCGAGAGCTGCCATGCTATCGCAGAATATTGTCACCAGATCTGATGTATCCGTGCCAATATCTAAATGCTTGAGGAACCTCCGTAACCAAACAGCTTCTTGAACTGCTGCAGAACATGCTATGTATTCTGCCTCCATGGTGGATAAAGCTATACAGGGTTGTTTCTTGCTGCTCCATGTAATGGCGCCTTGGTTGAGCAGAAAGACATACCCAGTGGTTGATTTGCGCTCATCTAGGTCGCTGCCCCAATCGGCATCACTGTAACCTCTTAGCTGCAAATCTGAACCCTGATAGCACAGCACATAGTCCGCAGTTCCCTTGAGATATCGCATAATCCTTTTGACCGCTTTCCAGTGAGCTAGTCCAGGGTTTGATTGGAATCTACTCACTAAGCCAACTGCATAGCATATGTCAGGCCGAGTACACATCATTGCGTACATCAGACTACCCACAGCATTAGCATAAGGGACACGGGCCATCTTTTCTTTTTCTTTTTGAGTCTTAGGACACATCATTTTAGACAAGTTCTCGCTCTTTGCAACATGGGTGTCAATGGGTTTACATCCATTCATTAGGAAGTGCTCGAGGACTTTCTTTATGTAAGTCTGTTGAGACAAACACAAAAGTCTCTTTGAGCGATCTCTGTAGATCTTAACTCCCAGAATGTATTCTGCCTCACCCATATCCTTCATCTCAAAATTGAAGGATAACCACTCTTTTGTGGCGACTATCAACCCTTTTATTATTTCCAGCTAGTAGTATATCGTCAACATATAATGATAACATAATGAAACTCTTCTTAAACCTTTTGACATAAACACAATGATCCTCTGTGATCATCGTAAACCCATTCGAGAGAATGGCTCGATGGAATCTGAGGTACCATTGTCTAGATGATTGCTTTATGCCATATATAGATCGTTTGAGCTTGCACACTTTGCGCTCTTGACCTTTGACCACAAAACCAGTTGGTTGATCCATATAGATCTCATCATCTAGTTCTCCATTGAGAAATGCTATCTTAACGTCCATCTGGTAGAGTTCCAAATCCATGTTTGCTACTATAGCTAGAATCAGGCGAATTGAGGCAAACCTTACCACTGGTGAAAAAGTCTCCTCATAATCTATACCTTCCTGTTGGATATATCCTTTCGCCACTAAGCGAGCTTTGTACTTATCTATTGAGCCATCCGACTTGCGTTTGACCTTAAGAACCCATTTGTTCCCAATAGTCTTACGCCCTATTGGTAGATCAACCAGATCCCAGACCTAGTTAGTCTTCATAGACTCAATGTCATCATTAAGAGCTTTCATCCACTCATCTTTAGTAGAAGATGAGAGAGCCTCATAAATTGTCCTAGGCTTGTCATCATCATGCAGAGCTACCATAAAAGCTTCCCCTTCAATCTCAGAACGACGACGGGGAATACTTTCACGTGTGCTTCTACGCGGCTGAGGTTGTTGTGATTGATTGACAAGTGATGTGCTCCCACTCGGATTCAAATAATTTGTAGGAGCTTGAAGAATTTCTTCTTCATTCTCAACTAAATTCCTTGGAGCATTTTCCTCTTGTTCCACAATCTCATGAAGTTCTAAACTCCTATCAACCTCACCTCTACTTAGAAACTCATCTTCAATGAAATCCACATCTCGTGACTCAATCTCAGTCACACTTCCATCAGATTGTTCACCTATTAATACATACCTTTTAGAGTGTTCTGAGTACCTTATAAAGATACACTTCTTCCCTCTAGGGCCTAACTTCTCATACTTATGAGAAAGATTGTGAACAAAACCTGTTGAACCCCATGGCCGCAAGTTACTCAAATTGGGTTTCTCGCCAGTCCATAGTTCATATGGGGTGGAAGTTACTGATTTGGAGGGCACTCGGTTAAGAATGTAGGCAACAGTCAAAAGTGCATCCCCCTAAAAAGAAATTGGTAGGTTTGCTTGCGCCATCATTGACCTAACCATCTCAAGAAGTGTTCGATTTCTCCTTTCCGCCACGCCATTTTGTTGTGGCGTATTCGGCATCGTCAACTGTCTTTTGATTCCTTTTTCATCACAGAGCCTTTTAAATTGCTCAAAGAGATATTCTCATCCTCGGTCAGTTCTTATAGCTTTTAAACTCTTGTCTAACTGATTCTCAACCATTCTTAGATATCGCCTAAAGCATTCCAATGCTTCAGACTTATGGGAGATTAAGTAGACATGATCGTAACGTGAAAAATCATCTATAAATGTGATGAAGTAGACACCTCCATGTCTTGCCCTCACACTCATTGGACCACAGATGTCTGAGTGGACTAATTGCAGTGGAAAAGATGCCCTTGTAGCTTTTCCAAACGGTTTTCTCTTAGTTTTTCCCATTAGACAATGTTCACATGTGACCTTAGCGAGATTGCCTATTAGGCCTTCTCTAGCTAACCTAGTCATTCTATCTTGCCCTATATGGCCAAGCCTAGCATGCCATTTATATGAATTCAAATTATCAGATGTAGAAAGAAAAGCAATAGACTCATTTATATTTGAATATTCCAAATTCAAAATCATAAAACCGTCTTGAAGAAAAGCATTGCCATAAAACACATGGCCCAAATGAAAAGAAACATAATTGTTTTCAAATACAATTTGAAAACCAAGTCTTAATAAAGTGACTACAGAAAGTAAGTTTCGTCAGATCTCGGGAGCGTATAGCACATTGTGAAGGAAAAGAGTGCGGCCACCCTGCAAGTCCAGTTTGTAGGTACCAAGTCCCAGTACCTCCACGCTAGCTCCATTCCCCACCTTGATATCATGACTCCCAGCTGGAATCCGGCGATACTCAACAAATCCGACTCTGTCTCGTGTTATGTGTTCGGTCGCTCCTGAATCAACAGTCCACACAGGATAGGAGTGAGCAACCATCACATGGCTAGTTACAAAAACAATGCGAGAAAAGTCAGAGTGTACCTTCTTCGGCTCAGTGCAGTCACAAGCGAAGTGGCCATTCTTTCCACAGTTGAAGCACTCTAATTTCGACTTGTTCTTCCCGCGCTTGCCCCTTTTGCTGCTCTGAGAAGTTCCTGACACCTTCTTAATTTGTCCAGCAGCTACCCCATTCTTGGACTTCTTGCGCTTAGGCCTTGATGCCTTACACGAACCAGAATCAGCCACATAGGCCGTGTGATTGGGCTTGGCAGCCTCTAGGCGCTCAGCCTCCAATTCCAAGTGACGCGAGACATCATCAAAGTCTTTGATATTCTCGTTATGCGTCAGGTTCTGGCTCATATTCTCCCAAGAATTCGGCAGTGATCTTATCACTGCTGGACTTGCTATTCATCAGTCTGGTTGTTTCCTGCCGACTTAAGTTCGCGGATCATGGTTGACATAGCCCTAAGATGCTGCTTCATCATGTGGTCAGAGCGCATCTTATAGGAGTCAAACCTCATGGTTAACCCACGCAACCTAGTGGCTGAAGTTCCACCAAACTTCAACTTCAAAGCCTCCCACATGCTTTGGGCAGTGTCGTAGATCTCGAACTCACACATTAGATCATTGTGCATGCTGCTTAACATTATTATGCGTGCGCACCGACTTTTCTTAGCCCATTGAGTATAGGCTAGTTGATCTATTTTGTGTTGTTCCGAGGTCCCTTCCCCGGGCTCAGTAAGGGAGTGAGATAAGGCCTCCAAGACCTCTTGCTCATCTAAAACATATTAGATCTTGCGATGCCAAATGTCGTAGTTCTCCCCATCCAATTTCTCCCCTTTGTTTAAATCGACAACTATACTCTTGGATGCCATTTCACTACAATACGCAAAGAAGGGATATTACACACACACCTAAGAAATCTGCCGCGTCCATCCAAGTTAGAAAAAAAAAATTTAGACATGTCGCAAGATCGAAAAATTGCTAGGCTTCAGAATCATCTCTTACGCCTCAATATCCAATTATTAAATTTCTAACCTAATTCCCGCGCAAATTCAAAAAAAAAATATGGGAGAATTAATCATAAATCTCAACCATACTCCCACTATCTTAAGTAGTCATCTAGTCCTAGTCACATGTAAAGACATAACCTACTAAAATCGTAGTAACATTTTGGGCCAGTCTACAAGGACAGCTACTCCAACCACAGTAACATGTTGGGCCAGTCTACAAAGATGGTTCATATAAGACCATTACAGTCCATTTTTCTTGTTCCATCAGTGCATTTACAGTTCTTACTGGGGTCACTATGGTCTTTTGGCTATACAGTGCATTTACAGTTCTTACTGGGGTCACTGTAATTTTTTTCAGTCTATCATTTACACTGACATTTCTAACTAAGACTACTTAGTGAGAATTTTTCTATTTTATCAATAAAGACTAATGTATAAACATTCAAGCCTAACATTCATAGATGATAAAATAATCACATATCCACATGTTCAATTCACATATACATGTAATCACATTTAATATAACAAATTAAATAAAAGATCACATGTAATATAACATAATGGAATAAAAAAAATAGCATGAATATAACTATATATTCACATGTGATCACATTTAATCTAAAACATTAAATAAAAAATCACATGTAATATAACAATATATCTTAGCATATATTAAGTCATGCAAATTTCATCCCCTCATTTTATTTTCTGTTTTAAAAAAATGGGCTTGAACAAAGTTGGGCTTTAAAAATATGCCCAAATTTTTAAAAAAAAAAAAAACACTGAAAGGGCCGAATGGTCCAAAAAAAATGTTGGGCCAAGCCCAGCCTGAGATATAAAAAGAAGAAAAAAAAAAAAAGAGTGTGGGCTGGGCCATGAGGCCCAAGCCCATGGAAATCAGATGACCTAATGGTCATCTTCTTCCCCCCATTCGACTACTGTTCACGTGAACAGTAGCCGTTCCACAGCAGCACGCTCAGGAGCCTCCCACGCAGCACCGCAGGCGGCGGGAGTGATCGGCCCAAGCAGAAGGGGCTGCCGACCACCTCGCTGGGGCGTGCTGCACCTCCGTGGTGCGCGCAACACCCTCTGGTGCGCGCTGCACCTCGCTGGTGCACGCTGCACCTCAGTGGTGCGCGCTGCACCGCGATGGTGGGCGCAGCGCCTCTGTGGTGCGCGCAGCGCCTCTGTGGTGCGCGCTGCGCCGTAGTGGTGCGCGCAGCGCCTCTGTGGTGCGCGCTGCACCACGGTGGTGCGTGCTGCACCTCTGTGGTGCGCGCAGCACCTCGCAGTGGTGCTCGCAGCACCTCGCGGTGGTGCGCCCTTCTTTTTCTTTTCTTTTTTTAAACAGATAAAAAAAAGAGGATAAAAAAAAAACACCATACAAATTTCAAGCATATGCAATAAAAAATTATAAACTAGAAGCAATTCAAAAAATAGCTCTGATACCAATGTTAGAATGCACAGCGGAAAAGTACCTCAAGCTCAGGTTAAAAAATTGCTCCACAAGTTTTTCCAGATTGATAAACTCCAAGCATTTCCTCTTAGTGGCGAAAGTATACTATGTAGTATGGAACTAGAGTAACACTTAACAAATCCACAGTCTAAGTATTTTATCAAGAGAGAACAAAAAGAGAGAGTTTTTTTCTATTTTTCAGATGGTGCCAAAAACACAATTGAGGAGGACTACATAGTCCTCCTCTGCACGAATTGCCTTGTGTAACGGCAATAACGCATGGCTTTAAGCCATGCGTTACATACGTTACAAGTAACGCATGGCTTAAAGCCATGCGTTACAAGCAGGAGGGGGTCAGCCCCACGTGGGCGCCCCTCCATCTACTAGTTACCATGTGAATCATGGTGTTGAAAGGAAGAAGGGTGGGGGAGGAATCTAAAGCCATTGGGATCAAGGGATGTTAATCCAGGTAGGCTCTGATACTATAAGAATGTTTGATAAAAACCACCACACCTTTAGAGTGGTGAATATGTTTCATTTATAAAATTTACAGATTGTATAGATTGAATACATAACAATGATAATTACAATAGAAATGGAAAGATTATGCAATATTTAAATGAGAACAACCTTCTATAATTACAGGTCAACTATGTCACATATGGGAAGACGTTGATTGATGAGAGATATCCTCAACACACTCCAATGGCTTGCAATTCCAGCAAGAAGTTCAAATGAAAAGAGAGATATAAACTAGGTAACCTCTATAACAAGTTAACAACTCCTAAGCTCTCAGCAGATTGTTCAGAAGCAGTTCAAGGAAAAGTAAGGAAAGCAAAGCAATGCAATTAAGCATTAGAGAGAATGCTAGCTTTTGATCAGTTTTCACACAGACAACTACCTCAAATCAAACTCTTGGTCAAGTGGGAGATATATATACATATAAAAATAAAATTGACATTTGACAGCAACCACTTTCATGTGTACAGTAAAACATCTCTGAGACTTCAGAATCAAGGCAATTAATCAGCATCTAGCAAGCTCCGCAAAAATGTATGATTATATGTCTAGAACCCGGCAAAATAAATACCAAACAGTTTACAAAGAACATGTGTTATATATGTTATCATGAATAAGCTAAGTCTTGCGTAAAAACATTATAATAAAAATTATAGAAGATGTTGATGTTCATAACGATAGCTTAATGACAGAAAAATTGTTGAGAATCTAATCACAGCAATGTTTCAGCCAACCCAATCCAACCAAATTATATTAGTTATACCCAACCTACAACCACAAACATGAACAAGAAATCAAATAAGTTAGAGAAATTATATTTGCAGTCCCCACTTGAGGATTGTATGTGCAGACCTTTTACCCAGCAAATAAGTTATTTGCTGCTTTGTTAGTCTGCACCCTGAAAGGTGCATGGATTTTATTCCCTTTAGTAATTGATGATGCATACTTGCAGGTTTCCTCTTCCAGTTTGGTAGATGTCGAGAGGGATTATTTGTCGATAGATAAAAGATATCCTAGACTCTTTGTGTCCCCAGAATTTTCCAAGGTGTGTCTTTGTTATTTATTTTCAAGGAGATATCTTACTTAGTTGATTCTCTGGCTTAATGTGGCATTTTAATTGTTTAGGCTGTTGTGAACTGGCCAAAGGAGAATCTTACACTTCCAATCCATTCACCCGTCAGGTGCCAGTCTTTGATTCTGTTGCTTCAGTGGTTTTCAAAGTTTTACTTATGCTATGATATGCATTCATGCCATTAACCTTTTGTGGCAAATGACAATTTTGTAGCTTTTAACAGTTTTAGTGAAATTACCTATAAAAAAATAGTTTTAGTGAAACAATCTATGATACGTTCTTCTTAGAGCTTGGTTCAGTTGCTGGAAAAA
The DNA here is from genome assembly GCA_022457165.1 of Juglans mandshurica. Classification (NCBI taxonomy): domain Eukaryota; kingdom Viridiplantae; phylum Streptophyta; class Magnoliopsida; order Fagales; family Juglandaceae; genus Juglans; species Juglans mandshurica. The sequence continues at coordinate 12,070,843 of CM039621.1, read as the reverse complement.
AAGAAGATAAAAAAGATGAAATCCAAATCTCAGAACTAACCTGTACTTACTAGTCTTGTGATTTCCGACATCCTCTGTTTTTCTATTTCTACTACTCAAAATTAAAAGGATGGTCATTATTTTACTCATTTATTTAAAGAAGGGAGATATAAGTAGAAGTAATTGTTTAATAACTTGTTGAGTGGAGCAGTTTTGAGCATGATTTTGTTGAAGAAGAAAGGCCAACCGAGCTGAAAGGTTCGTCTGCTGAGCTTTTGGCTGAAGAAACCACAAAATCTGGAAATACGGTGTGGAGTGCAAAGGTAATTCATTTTTTATTTAAAATAATTAAGTTAAATAAGCAGCGTAGTGATGGTGTTAACAAATTTTTCCATGGTGTCGAAGTAATTTTTTTTTTTTCAGTAAGTAAATTTTTTATTAATGAGAACTGGGCATAGCCCAAGTACATGGGACGTATACAAGAGCAGCAACTAGGCCTGATTGGCTGGGGAAGACTTGAGCACTTATTTGTATATTGTATGAGCAAGTTTTAATTCCACGAATAATCGTACCTTTTGTTTCTCACTCTTAGGGATGAAGTCTTTACTACTTGCTGGAGATTGAAAACTGTGTTTAAATAATAAGAAATCTTAGTGATTGCTGCTTTATGATAAAAAGTTAAAGCATGGTTTGCTACACAGTAAATTGATCTGTAGGATAGCATCATGCCGACGTTTCTTAGTCAGGCTGTCATGGGCTCTATTGCAGAGAGTTTCCATGAATAAAATGGATGCTTTCCCAGCTATTAAATGGAAGATTCGCAAAAAAGGATTTTTCCTATGAATTGTTTTGGTCTAAGTAACACGTACAGGTCACATAACAACAGTAAATCTTGCTTTGACCAGCGGGTATGGATTTTTTGATTTGTTTGAGCACTTGTTTGGATGAAATTCTCTTATCAACAACTGTTTGGATGAAATTATATGGTGGAACTGACAAGAAAAATGGAGTATGTTGACATGGCGCACATGTTAGGTTTTTCATGTTCAAACCACACGTGTAGGAGATATCATGGGAAGAGGGATGAGGCTATGAGGGTACCCTCGTCATAGGACAAGTTGCTGGGGTTTGGAATAACCATAGAATCTTTGTGAGAGAGATGCTGGTTCTTTGAAGTTCAATTTGTATTTTTCTTTTTTTTGGTCTTTTTTCCTCTATAGATCAAATAGGACTGTGTCTTGTGTATGTAGGTATATACTATCAATTGTACTCACTGGATTAACTGGTAAAAACAACCTTCCCTCAATGCAGAGTATCTCAAAACCTAGTACCCTTTTGATATAGGAGAGGCTACCTTACATTTATGTGTACCCATAAAAAAAAGCATTCTAAATTTTGACCAAGCAGTCTCCTTTAAAGGGACAAAAGAAATCCAATTAAGCTATTTACATGTATAAATCCTTGTAAAAAATAATATATAACTACTTAGAAAAAATGAAACATCTGTGTACATGGGCTATGCCTATTTTTCATTCATATAAATGAAACTTACTTCTTACTTATCAAAAAGAAAAAGAAAAAATGAAACATAAACTTACCCCATTGTACTATGATCTAACTTAAGCTGTGCATTGCATACTAGTTGCCCTCTGCGGAGGATAATATTACCGCTTTGATCTGTTTGGACTTCTAGGTGTTCTGCAGATAATACTATTGTTTTGATCTGTTTGGACTTCTAGGTGTTTTGTTGCAATTGATATATCCAAGGATGGAGTGGGCTGTCTTTACATGTTGCAGAGTTTTTCAGTTGATTTGTTTTACCATGATGGAACCATTATTAATGTGTTAATATATTAGATTTTTATTTCACTCCTAGGCGTTGCTTTTGTATATGACCCGTGTATATGACCCGTGTATATTCAAGTTTGTTGTGCTTGAGTAAAGTTTCTTTGTCTCCTTGGTTCAGATGATTTTGATGAGTGGACTTAGCAAGAATGCCATGGAGGAGCTGTCATCTGAAAAAATTTATGATAATCGCATTCCCCATATTTGCAATATCATTAGGTTTGCTGTGCTTAGAAAGGAAAAGTCTTTGATGGCAATTGGTGGTCCATGGAATTCTGCTGATGGTGGCGATCCATCAGTTGATGACACCTCATTAGTTCGAACAGCCCTTAGGTTTGTATTCTCTCTTAGTTTTTTGAATCGGGATATCAATAATTACTTTTTTTTTTTTACTTAACGTAATTGTTTCTGTTTTGCAGACATGCAAAAAATATTACTCCACTTGATTTGCAGAACTGCTGCCATTGGAATCGTTTTCTTGAGGTAGGATTTGCTTTTAATGATTGTTACATTTAAAGAACCTCTTCAGCTACATTCGAGTTTTTTGATAATGGTGATCCTAGTCCTTGTGGCTTTTATAGCGAATTTATCATGCCTTTTGGGTTGTTTATGGATGACATTGAATGAAATTCCTGCAAGACTTCTGCTTTGTATATGAGCCATTTTCCTTTTTGAAATATTAGGCTTGTGAATCAGGAGATGGGTTGGTTGTGATTTAAGCTGCCTTGTTATGTTTCAACAGCATGAAGCCTATCTGTAACTGTGATGTGCCAAAAACTGTATTTTCATTTCAAACATGATAGTTTGAATAAATATTCTTACTCTATTCCTCTGTTTTGGCTGTGTTATTAGGACCATAAATATTAGTGATTTAATTTCACCTTTTATATAGCCCCTTTGAGGCTTCTTGGTTTCATTAAATAGGTGGTGTTCAGTGTAATCTTTTTAATCGTTGGAAGTTAACTTCTTCGCAGGTATTTTATTTTGTTTTGTTTTGTTTGGTTGCATCTCACTCATTATATGCCCTACATACAAACTACATAATTGTTTCCACGAATGGGGCATATAAATTATTGGCCAAGTCCATGCACAGTGATTTATTAAATGTGACTAATATCATCCAATTTAACATCCTATTCTGACCCAAGAAAGATTAGTTGTCACGAGTCATTGGTTGGACGTGTGTTCAAGAATGAAGTTGTAGTTTGAGGGGGTTTTTGTGTTATTTACCCAGGGAAGATTAGCAACAAAAGAAGAGATCTAAATTTGTCCTGGCTGCCATTTAATGTCTATCTATTTAAAATTTTTATGGCAGAGAACAGTTATGATATATCTATCATAAATATGAGTAACACTATCCTTTCACCATCTAATTTAACTTTCCAATTTGACCCAGTGTCAACTCATAACGAAAACTTGATTTACAGGTGAGTTGTCATGAATCAAAGTTTTGGATGTGCATTTGAGAATTGACATGGTAGTTTGAGGTTGATTTTTGCTATTTACCGGTCTTTTTGTTATAGCGAATATGAGATGGATGCAAATAAATTCTGTTCTTGGACTCTTGATTTCCTGGGTTGTACTGGGATATTTTCTGTCTTTAATTGCTTGCACATGCTTCTTGGATTGGGATCTAGTTTGCAATTCTTCTTGGCCATGCAGATACACAATGACAGATTCGGAAGTGATGGACTGTTTAGCCATAAGGAGGTCACTGTATTGTTTGTTCCAGATTTGTCCGAATGTCTCCCCTCATTGGAAGCATGGAAAGACCAATGGTTTACCCACAAAAAGGCTGTTGCTGAGAGAGAGCGGCAACTTACATTGAAAAAAGAGGTCTATAGTTATATTATTTGGAACTGTGGTTTTGTCAGTTTTTTTTTTATTAGTAAAAATTTATTAATGCCAATAGGTGTAGCCAAGTACACTGGATGTATACAAGAGAAAACCTAGTTGGGGTGCAAAAAAAAAAGATAAAAGGATAAACCCATCTAGGAAAATGAACCTAACAAAGCCCTATGGTTTTGTCAGTTTTCCTAATGCCAGTGTTTTTCAATATATATACACATATTTTGATAGTTTTTTTCATTATATGTATAGTTCATATTCAAGCAGAAACAAGAACTCAATACGTGCTTGCAGAAAGCATTGTTATTCATGTGCTTCGAGTATGATGCTTGATATTTTTCAATTCTAGAAAACATTTTTGAATAAAAAACCATTTTCAACTTTCAAGTCTGTAGCTCTACCTGGATGTGCAGCAATCAAACTTGAAGAACTTGATGTGGCATGCATGGTATGACATTAGTGCAAAAGTGGTTTTGTTGAAATATGTCTGGACTTAACATTATTGAACTGACCTCATCCACGGGTTGCCTTTTATTCATCCTTCTTATGGAGCCAGTGTTCAAGTGATCTTTGAATTTGTTGACTTCCTCACTAACATAATGGTATGTTGTTTCAGAGGTCTAGAGAGAAGAAAGATGGGATCAAAGGTAACTTATAGCTGTTGTGCATGGCTCGCTCTCTCTCTCTCTCTCTCATGAATGTCATCATGATCATTTTTTTCTTTGTGGTCTTAATTTAGATAAGGAAAAGGATTCCACAAAAGATCTCAAAAAGGATTCCACAAATCTGAAGATGTCTACATCCTCTGGACAATCAGAAGATGTTGACAAAAAGGATAAAGATGTCAACGATGTGAAAGGGATCACAGTTGAAGAAAAGGTTGATGGAAATGACAAAAGACTTGAGAAAAAAGGTGGGACTGAAACAGGTAAGGAAAACATGACATTGGAGAAGAAGGTACAAGGAGAATCTGTTAGTGCTCAGACAAGTGGTGTTGTGAAGCCTGCGAAGAAGAAGATTATAAAGAAGATTGTCAAACAGAAGGTTGTTGATAAGACAGCTCATGATAGTGCCAGCAAACAAAATGACAGCCCGGAGGAGAAGAATAATGGAGATAAGAATGCCAACTCAGAGATTCCTAATCTACCGGATGAATCTTCAGGTGCTCCTGCTGGGGTTAAAACATTTGTTAGAAAAAAGGTGATAAGAAAGGTTCCAGTAGTAAAAACTACTCGGAATGAAGATATTGAAGACAAACCAAAGGATAATTCAGATCCATGCACTGCTGCGGTTGTGCAACGTACTGCTGTTAAAACAACTGTGAAGAAAAAAATAATTAAGAGGGTGGCTAAAAGAAAGGTTGAAGGTTTGGAATCGGGTGACAGGATTGCTGACACTAAGAAAGATGTGGACAGAGATGAGATTAAGGTAGTTGTGGCAATTGATGAAACAGAAAATATGGTGGGGCAAGCGGCAGATGCAGACAATCAGGTCAGTGAGATCAAAAGGTCAGAAAAGAAAATGGTTCCCAGTACCAATACTAAAACTCTTATCACAAAGATGCAAGATGATACTGTTGATCCAAGCAAAACAGAAATAAAGACTGACAAGGATGAAAAAAGAACGGGTGAGAAAAGTGGCCAGGGGATCAAAGTGGAGATTGAGGTTGACAAGCAGAAAATTTCACTGAAGGACGACCATAGTAGCAAGGATGGAAAATCAAAAGATGGGGAGAAATCCAAAGATGAGAGAGAAAAAAAAGACAACGATGGAAAAGATGAGTCTAGAAGCAAATCAAAAAACGAATTGAAAGAAAAGAGGAAGCCTGAAGAACCTCCTTGACACCCTGGATTGATATTACAGACAAAATGTGGCAAGGATTCAAAAGTAGGTTGATGATAGCCTATACTGTATTCTGTAAATGAATTTTCATTCTAATTTGTCACCTTATCTAATATATATTTTATGTGCCCTGTGTCTGATTATGGATCTTCCGTTACAGCTTCATTCAGTGTCACTTTCTCTGGATTCAGTCTTGGATTATACTGACAAGGACATTGATGAATCATCATTTGAGGTTTGCCTAGTGTTTGGTTCTTTTGATGTGGTTCCTTAGATCAAGATTATAGCTTGTTGCTCCCTCCTTACTGTATTTTTTCTTTCTTGCAGTTGTCATTATTTGCTGAATTGTTGTATGAAATGCTTCAGTATCAGATGGGTTGTCGTCTTTTAACATTTTTCCAGGTTGGTTTAGACAGTCAACATATGCTCGATTCCTTTACTGAGACATCTTCATTTACTTGCATTTTCTGTTTGTACAGAAACTACGCATAAAATTTGTGGCAAAAAGAAATCAACGTAAGAGGCAGCGGGATGAAGCCCATGCGAAGAAAAGGGACAAAAAATCACCAGCAAAGCGACTGAGGACTAATGAGCTCCATGTGAAAGATAGTACTGAAATAGATGGTGTAGCTCATCCAGATGCTAATAAAACCAAGGCTGAGGAGGATAAATTTGTTGATCATGTTGATGAGTTGAAAATGGAAGATGAAACAGATGGTCATGAAGATCCAGAGGAAGATCCTGAAGAATATGAAGAAATGGAGTCAAGTATGCAACACGAGTCATCCTTATGTGAATAACGAAGAAGAGGGGCAGACCGACCTGAGTGCTGAGCCTGAAAAGGTGTCTGGAATGGAAACTGACAAAGCAGAGGAAACTCCCAAGGAGAAACCGAAAGCTGCAGAGACAAAGCCCAAGTCTGGTGAGGAAATGCGTAAAAGGAAAGATGGAGAGAGAGAGAGACTTCTTCTGTGAAGGAGGTTGCTGTTGACAAAGAACTATTGCAGGTCTTTTCGGGAACCTTTTGCTTGCTTTATTTATTTTTCTGAAATTATTTAGCGTGTTGGTTAGATTCTCTCATAATCATTTTATTAATGTTATTTCTCAAATCTGAAACAGGCTTTTAGGTTTTTTGACCGGAATCGAGTTGGCTACATTAGGGTAATTTCTTTTTATTCATTTCTTTAAACAGCATATCATGATCTGTATGATAAGGAGATTCTGTTGTGTTCAGGTTGAAGATATGAGGTTGATCATCCACAACTTGGGGAAGTTCCTCTCGCACAGGGATGTCAAGGTCGGAATGTGCAATTCAATTAATGTTTCATTGCCTCTTTGTACTTCTATTCTTTTTGAGCGTGCCCTGCCCTTTTCTTTTGTTCTTATGTATCTAATGTTTAATTTTCTCCCACATCAGGAACTTGTGCAAAGTGCATTGCTAGAGAGCAACACCGGTAGGGATGACCGCATCCTCTACAATAAGCTGGTGCGAATGTTCGACACTTGAGATTGGAAAGGTCTTTTGATTTTCTTCATTCTTCAAATCGAACTTGGCTTATTAATTGCTTACTTTTCTAGCCTACCGGGCTTTTGGTTTCTACAATTGGGTTCTCGTTTTGTTTCTAATTTCTGCTAAAACTATTCAAGTAAACGCATTGTTTTGTACTGCTTTTCGATAAAAATGAGGAAGATGACTGATTTGCAAGTTTTCGAATGGTGTAGCAAATATATAAGGCATCACTGTTACCAATCTTGCTCGCTGCTGGTACATTAATCTACCTATGCTTACCTTGCATTATTCATGTCAATTACCGATTAGATTTAAAATGCTTTGAAGTGCAATGCAATTGTGGGTGCTTATTTAACTTGCAATTATTTCTAATCTCCCAACCATTGTCTTTTTATTTAAACTATCACCACATCATACTGCCCCATTTGTCTCTCCATGTTCCTAGCTATGAGAGCGGGGTTTGGTCTTGTCTGTTTAAGCAAGATGTACTAGAACATATCCCACGTATCATGGATCAATTTTTGTCGACTTCGGGTTAAAAAATCATATCTTGGCAGAGGATTTTATGGTTTTCTTTCTTTGATTGGCACGATGGTTTTCTTGACCAAGCAAACTAGAGTCAAGCGATTCATGTAAAGTTTGAGGCGTCTCTAAAGGAACTTTACTTGGAAACATAAAATATGCCAAGTGATCATTGGTCGAGGACTCAATACAAAAAAAAAAAAAAAAATACAACTTGGAAGTGTTTTCTGACTAAAGCAACTAAATGGTAATAGTTGGCAGAAAAGAAAAACAAAAGAAACTTCTTTTAGTTAATAAAATTAAAAAAGATGGAGCAAATATACTTTTTTTTTTATAAGTAAAATATTAGCAGGGGGTGAGAGGAGATTGAACCCGACGTGAATCGAACACGCAAATATACTAATGAAAGCCAAGCTCGAGTAGAGCCCTTAATGCTTGTTTCTTAACCGCCTTTCCGTAAACTCCTCTTCCCAACTTCAAACCCCTCTCCATGTCCGCCGACCCATTAGTTTTCTTCGATCCTTCAACCAGCACCTTCACTAACCTCTCATCACTCCCGACTACTTCCAGGACACTATCCACCACCGCATCCATGGTCGGAATCCGCCTTCCCCACCGCTTCATGGACTTTTCTGAACCATAGGTCTCAGAATATGCAGACCAGAAGGATGCCCGCAAGTAGCCCTTCTCCATCCCCCTCACCACCCATCTCCTCATACCTTCCTCTAACCTGTAGACTGCACCACCCACATCCATCCCTCTTTCAAGACCCATCTCAATCTCTCTGATCTCTTGTTTTCCCCACATTTCCTCCTCAAACTTGCACCGCTTGCAATTGCACTGAAAACCCCATGTCTTTGACATTTCCTTGCGCTTGCCCAGTGGCGAAAGCGCATCATAATACCCATACGTAAACTCTTCACCTGCCTTGACATCTCTTGAAGCATGAACCATCACATAATCCCCCACATGCAAACGCCTTGCATTAGGATTACATGAATGGTTAATGAATGAAGCCAGTACCCATAGTCCAACACCATAATAATCACTATTATTCCCCAACACTTTGGCTGAAACCGCATCTTCAACCAGAGAATTCACGTCCAAGATGTTTAAAATCCTACCCATATCAAGCTTCTCATCAGAATGATTAGTCTCCTCCGCCTCTGGTCTAAAGAGACTTATATCCGGAACCTGTAGCCCATCCTCATCTTCGCTGATCGACAATGTACTAACCAAATTATGGGTTCTAGGACACTTTGTGATGGAGCCGGTAACTCTATCAATAAAATTCTTCCACATGACCAACTGGGCATTCTCGCCCGAATCTTCGCTAGGCAAAATACCCCTCTCTGTGGCAATTGCTTTGGTGACCAACACCAAAGTCCCGGCATCGACATTCTTTGTTGCAAAAAATCCAAGCCCACTAATAGCAGATTTCCTTATCTGCGCCGGACCAATGTACTCAGCGAGTTCCGGAGACTTTCCTCGGTACCCATTGACAACCCAATCCGATAGATCAAAAGCTCCAGTCCTAGAGAGAAACTCGAGCCTTTTGCATTTCTCCAAATACCCATTAAGGCTTTCAGCGTTTCCACTTGCGTGAGGATCGAGCAGAGCAGTCTTGAAGCAGTCCAAAGCCATTGAATACCTATTCAGATTTAGCAGAATCTTACCTTTGCAGAGCAGGGTCTTGAAATGGGCACTCCCAATTCCTAATGCTTTATCACAATCTTTCAAAGCTTCGGCAAATTCTCGCAGCCTGGACCGCGCTTCGGCTCGGTTGGAAAGGGCTAAGCAGAGGGATTTGTGGAGCTTGGGGAGGTTATCTGGGTCTGGGTGCTGTCGGGTCATTGAGATTTGGTCTTGGCAGAGATTGATGAACTGAGAATAGGCAAGTACGGCCTCTTTCCATTCTTCTCTGAGTAGCAGCTCCGTTGCTTTGGATCTGAGCTGTTGCATTAGCTCTTCGGCCATTTCAGGTTGTTGCTGTTCTTCTCCTACCATTTTGACACTAGCGTATAGAGGCAAACTGGCCCTGCTCTCCGACTTTGAACGGTGAAGTTTATGGGTGGATTTTGAATACGAAGGGAATCAGGAATGTAACGGTCACATTCCTTTATTTCTATTCTCTTCTATTTCACCTTTGGTCTCGCATTTTGTTTTGTAACGCAACGGCTATGTCGGGATTCTTTAATATTATATTATTATCGTTATCATTTTACAGTTGCTATTAAGAATAATTACAGGGAATGCTTTAATATATCTACTTTTCATATCACCCACAAGGATACAAATTACAATTGAGTCAACATGATGTGGACTCTAGTCTTCTACTTTTACATGTTCCAATCATACAACGTTATGCTGGAAAAAAAGGAAATAAAACATAGAATTATAAGGTTAATAAAACTCATAAGTTGTAAGAAATTATTAGAATCACCTGCAGAGTCAGCAAGAAGAGGAACTGCTCTTAGAAGCCATGTTAAAAAGGACTATGAAAAGAACAGGGCTAAGGTACATCTTAAACGTCACTATCACAATACAAGCGTGGGTGCAGCACTCATAATGTATCAACAAATATCATAATAAGATTAACATTATATATGTCTCGCAGGAACATGTCATGAATAGAACTCATTAGGATCTTTAACTTCCAGCACTCACAGAACTCCGTTTCCATGAGCATATGCATACACCACAGAGTACTCTTTTGACCACGCGGAGTTGCAGGTGATTTTCTTTAAGAATAGCCCAAAAATGGCTCTCCAGAATTAGAAGTAAATTGGAAAGCCATTCCCAAAAGACACTCAACCTTGACTCACCACACGGGATGATGCTCAGGGAGTGTTCCAACCGAACTTGAGATAATTGCGACACTCATCCCACAATGATTGCCATCGTCACGAGTCTCTTTCAGACTGACAACAACTCATCTGACATTGAAGCAATGCTTCCTGATACATTATCAGAATGAGGAAAAAATTTCTGAGCATCAATTCACTGAGGACAACATAACAATTATAAGGTTTTGAAATATCATTCTCTGACCTGTCCACTTTTTCCAGTTTCCAGTTCATTTGAGAAAAAGAGAATAATAAGTAACAACTCTCAAAGATATTAAAACAGACATTATTTGTATTCTTTCATTGAAAACTGAAAGAAATCTCACCAATGCCATGTGCTTAATGTTTCAGTGGAGAACGTATTGACACTCAGTCAATTCATTGTTTCTTCAGAACATACATTCCATCTCTTAGTTCCAACTTCTCTTCAGAAACTAGACCAGATAAGAAGCTCTGAAGCTGTTGTAATGTCTTATCATATGGGGGATCAGCTACACAAAACATCTGCAGCAATGCGTTAAAATAATAATAATTATTATTTTTTTATCAATCACGTTATTAGTACCTAAATCAAAATTATGGGACAAGTGAAATTACCTTGAGAGTATTATGAATGCGATCTAGTCCCATGCTTCCAAAATTTGTGAGCATCCCCATGATAAATTTCTGGAACCAAAAGCCAATCAGAGTTATAAATGGAACAAGATGACACATGATAAATTTCATTTAGGAGCATTAATTCATTACATATTCAGTTTCATTCTAATACCTCTTACTTGACTAGGGCTTGCCAATACTGACATAGTTATTAACATTTCCCAGAAGCATACATTTGTCCCTCAAACATTCACATTTTTAGTGCATTCTTTCCCCTTATTGGGAAAGCTAGTTCAAGGACTACTATTAAACAAAGTTATGGTCATGAACAGCTATGAATGTGTCAGCAAAATCTGGAAGCTTATAATAAGCTAAAGCTAAAGGGTTGTTTAAGGATAGCAATTGGCTGAGTGAAGTGAGAGTCCTCTCGCTTCTTTTTTTTCCTTGTGGGATTAATATTTATGCTTGACCTTATGAGCTAGAGTAGCTTTTAATTAGTCTTTAGCCCAAGATGAAATGCTAGACCCAATTCACAATACATAAGAACAAACGTCCTTGAAAGCAAGTTCTAGAGTCCCAATAGTTTGGAGTTTACATAAGATACACTTGGAATCTGACAGACAATGGACCAGTTCTAAATAACCCATCAATCCATTGATGAGTATTTTGAAGTACAACAAAAAAGCTTCAGTTCGCATTAGTGCATCACATACCTCATACACAGTCATTTCCTTGCGTATTTGATCCTCAGCAGAGGCCACAGATCTCTCTCCCTCCTCATCACCTACTAGAAGCTCCTCACAACTCCCACTATCTCCACCATTTTTACTAGTTTCAACCATCCCTTCCATCAGGGTAAATACATGGTCACTAGACTCTGCCCCAAGTGATTCTGCAAGGATTCCCTGATCACAAGAAGGGAGGTAAATACAATTAGTTTTCCTCGACTCCAGCTCTTGAAGACCTTCAGATATTAAAACCTCAGTTACTAAAACTCTACCTGATCGAATAGTTTTAGCCAGTGATTGGAAATAAAAGACAATGTTGACTTCACAATAATTTCACAAACCATACAATTCAAATTAACCACAAAGCCAATTAAAATAAGATTGGTGCCATTGTTCGTATAGCATGGAAAATTATGAGCCAAAGGAAAATTTCCCAACAGTAAATATCATATATGGCAGTGTTTGGCTACCCATATTCAGTGTCCAACACTAACTGATCGTTCAACAAAACAAATCGCTGAAATTGGTCATGTTTGCTCAGCACTGAGCCAGGAGTTTCCATTTTAAATTTATCATGTATCAAACAATAAATGCTAATAAATAAAAATTATCAGATACCTTGTTTATCCAAAAATTTATTCTTCGATTGAGTGCATCTACAGGTATCCCAATAGCAGCTGCTAGATTTTGAGAGGTCCAACTGAAAGTGGGAAATATAAATGTGGTTGCACTACAGATGAATGACATATAACGCATTCAGCTAATTCCCATGGTTACCTTGTTTGCTCTTGAAATTGCATAATAATCGCTGCATGTATAGGAGCCACAGTGAACTGCACTGCCCTATCTTCAAATTGCAACTCCAGCTGCACATCCACAATAAAAATAGGTAAATACTATTTGAGTGTTTAAGTAGAAGAAAAGGAAATGTGGACCAGTTTTGCTTGTTTAAGCACTGGAGGAAAGCAAATAAGTTAAAAGACATATGCATAGACATCAAAATAGAGCATTAAGTGGCATTTTCTATGTTTTTAAGTGCCTAACCTTGACAGTCCCCAGATTTTTCTTCCAAAGAAGCTTACGAGGGGTTTTGATTTCATTAAACCTCTTTGCATAATCAGAGAGCAGCTTGTCAACAGGCTCGGGGACATTAAGGGTTTCATCCTGAAATTTGTCTTCAATATTAATAGAGAAATAAGATTTCTTACTATAAAACAATCAAATTGTTAAACAAAAGATATTTGATCAAAGTATATACGTTGATAACAAGGGCCATAGATATAAGGTATGTATCATATGGTGCTTTCCTTTCACTTCTCTCACCAGAAAGGAGTAAACATGTACATCATGCAGACAGTAGAAAGAATACGTGTGATTGCAGAGATGTAAAATCTCCTCTCATCTTGAGATAGCTTGCCAAGGAATTTTTTTTACAAGTAACAAAAATTCATTAAAAACCAAAGGTGAGTATCCAAGTACACAAGAAATATACAAGAGAGCAAACTATACAAAGGAAAAGAGAAAAAACCACCGTGATTGCAGAGATGTAAAATCTCCTCTCATCTTGAGAAAGCTTGCCAAGGAATATTTTTTTACAAGCAACAAAAATTCATTAAAAACCAAAGGTGAGTTTCCAAGTACACAAGAAACATACAAGAGAACATACTATACAAAGGAAAAGAGAAAAAACCACCAAACTAAGCACTAAACCCACCTATTGGCATATCACCATGTAAACTACCATACATTTTCCAACGATCACAATTCAAATGGCTGATATTACTATAGCAATGCTTTCTAATACCTGGATTGGGGGCCAGAAATTTGAGGATATGATTGTAGCATCAAGAAGATCCATGGACACTGCATTATCCCCCAGCTCAGCCCCTAAGAATAAATTCACCCAAGGTAACTTCAAAAATTTTCAATGCATGAGTAAATAGATGTAAAATGCTAGGATGCCCTTTGGCAAATAATACCCAAGTAGCCCCAAATATATATATATATATATATTTTTAATGATGGGAGAACCATCCCACAGCAGAGCCCTTAGAACCTAAACCCCCGGGGAGACTAGCACAACAACCCACCACCATGGCCTCCCACTTAAAAAAACAAACTATGATAATGTGGTGCACACCAAGTTTGATTGGGACTCACCCATTTTATATATAGTTGGGGCATTTAGCAACAACTTTTGAGACTACTCAATAGAAAGAAAAAAAAAATCCATTTTCATAGTTTGTAAATTTCTTTAAATGATTTGGATGGAGAAAATATCTTGGAATGTTAATAAAACTTGGTGTAGTGTCTCCCTATCATAGTTGATCCCATTTTTTAATCCAAAAGCTACCTGTTTGAGATGGCTGAGTAATGGTTGCTTTTATATTTGTGTTTGTCCTCTTTGAATCTATCAGGTCATTGAGCATTATTTCACATTTCTGCATGCTGCTCTCTCCAAAATGAATCTACAAGGTGACAGCCCAAAAACAATTATGGAGAGAAATTTTATCCCACACAAAAAAAGAACAGATATCAGCTTCAACCAGGGAACTAGTGGAACAGAACCCAAGCTTCAATAAATAAACCACCTGCCTTGAGGAGTTCTAAAGTACGTATCTCTGAGTCAATGTCATAATCAGATTTGTTGAGAAGCTTTTCTGCCAGCATAACACGATATTCATTGACTAGTTGGTCCTTTGAACCAATTATGCCAACAATCATCCCAAGTATGTCAACCTTCCTCCGGTTCCTACTACCTTTCAACGGGTCAGCTTCTACAGGATCGGGCTCCCAGCTGAAAGAGCAGAACTCATGGGGACATATATCAGCCGAATTAACATGGCGAGCTGAAGGTTACAACTAAAATAAATATCATCCACAGCCATGAGCACATGAACATACCGTGCAGCATCAATCCATGCTTGCTTGTCATCGGTGATGAAATCATCATCAACACCACTATTCTCTTGACTTTCTTCATCTCTATTTAATTCTTCAAGAAGGCTATCCCCAGTGTTTCCAGATACATTTGGATTTCCACCACTCCCATCAGTAAGCATTGTCACAATACATTTTATGGTATCTTTCCTTCCCCTTAAATAATCTCTTATAGGTTCACCAACTGCTTCAAGAAAAACACCTGCTGGATCTATTGTCCGTAGTGCTTTAATGGATGAAACATATTGATGCAATATATCATTGGTTGAGGCACCAGCAGTTAGCAAGCGATATCTTAGTGCTGAGATAAACGATTCAACAAGTTTAGAATGTTGTCCAGTATATTCAAGACATTGTTTTAAATCTTCAATAGCGGGCGAGCTGCAAAATTTATCACAAAACATTTATTAGTTTGTGATACCAAAATCATTAGTTTCAATTCCATGACAGAAAAAATATTTGCAGTAAAGCAATTGCAATTTCCAGAAAAAAATGATAATGCAATTTAAAGGAGCACACAGGGTGAACTTTTGAATCCCAGACTACCACAGCAACCCTTTAGATGGGCCATATTGGGAGTCTGGTTTTTTCTTTCCGAAAAAAAGATTATATATTTCATTAGTTTTCATTGGAAATGAATGCAATTTCCAGTTGCCTCTTCTTTTTTCTGCCGCGAGGGGGGGAAGCTTCATATCCATGAACTTTGGCACCTAAGTTCAACTCTATAGACTTTAAACAATAGGAGAGATATAGAAAAAAGAAAAGCCGCTTCAGCCAATGAGAATAGTATAATGTGTTGTGTAATTGATGAGGCCCTAATCAATTGTAATGTAATCTTCTGTTAGCATAGCATAGATCTTCCAATTTCTTTTTTTCTCAACCACTGTAAGTTTCCTAACAAACATTATGGTATCAGATTACAACATTTTTTTTTTTCTAAGATTGCATGTCTCAGTATCTGTTACTTAACATGTTTAATTAATTTAAATTTTAAATAGCTAATATATATCTCCTCCACAAATACAAAACTACATATGCCAATCGATAGATTTTTTTTTATTGGTAAACAAATTTTTATTGATCAAAAGAGTAGGCAAGAGCCCCAGTATACTGGACATATACAAGAGCAACGCCTAAGCGTGCTAGTTTAGTGATACAAGGCATTCATGGATGGTCATGCCATGAAAATCAATTACAATCGACCAATGGAGTAAAGTATTGGACATAATTGAACCTGCTATATGCAATCATTTTGACACATATTTGATTCGAAGATAAATTGGCAATTATTAAGAAACTCTATCACATAAACAATGAGTCACATAGTAAAGTATCCCCCTTCGGTAATTTAAAAGAAACTCTATCACATCAGCATGTGTCACAAATATCCTCCCTTTCATAGTAAAGTATCCCCCTTCGGTAAATTAAAAGAAACTCTATCACATCAGCATGTGTCACAAATATCCCCCCTTTCATAGTAAAGTATCCCCCTTCGGTAATTTAAAAGAAACTCTATCACATCAGCATGAGTCACAAATATCCCCCCTTTACCAGTCCAACAATTTTACAACAAAGATTTTAAGTTGGAAAACAGCATTAAGACAGCCACAGTTAGAATCTTTCTGGCACTTAAGTGATTGTATCAAACACCCACACATTTCATTATCCGTTTGATCGAGAGATAGCACAACACCAAATGTGCTGCAGTTCTCAATAGCTTCCATACAAACCTCAATTCTCTTTTCCATTTTAAGATTTGAGTTTAGAGCAACTACTCACCCACTAAAACTATCACACTTACTTCTACAATAGGAACAAAGGAAAAGACCAGATCAAGACTATACAATGAATTACCTGTCCGGATAATCCACAATTATCTCAAAAAGCTTGGCTATTCTTAAATCTTGCAATGTCTCATAAGCAAAATATTCAAGCCGCAACTGCCATCTAACAAGTCCTTCAGAAGGAGTATCAATTCCAGGATAGCAAGAGGAAGGACGTGAAGCCAAAGGTGATTTTAGTCCAGATGAAGGACTTTCATAACTAACAGAATCACCAAGATAAGCAAGAAGTGCACGCAAGAACTGGAGAGGCACAGCCTGGGTGATATGCCTCCAAGTAAAAGGAGTCATTTATTAGTAGCATAATAATATATACCTAAGCAGAATAAGTGCAAAACATGGCATGAAAAACCATGTCCAAGTTAACAATCAGGAAAGAAAAACCATATTAAGTTTATAACAGTTTGTTCATAGCATTGATTCTGTGCAGAAAGAAATTTTGGGTAATTACAGCAATTCCTCTGGTCTAATTAAACAGCAGCTAATGCAAAGAGAAAGCAGATTTTAAATCACATATAACTCTATATGTTATTTAAAATTATTTCTTCAATACTATGTTTTTTTGGATAGCCACGATATATTTTATGATTTTCTTGCATCTTTTTCTATTTCCAGCTAGGTGTTTCTTTTGTATACATCTTGTGTACTTGGGTTATTCCTTCTGAGTTCTAGGTGTTTCTTTTGTGGACAATGCTAGGGTGCACATGTGCACCCCAAATACACACACTAATGCAAATGGTTTTTTCTTTTTCTTTTAAGTATTTTTTAAACATCCTTAACCATTAAGAAAAAATAAAAAAAATTAAAATATATGAGTAGGCACATTTGGGAGTCATACTAGCACTTTCCTTCTTTTGTATGCATCTTTTATACTTGGGCTATTCCTTCCGAGTTCTTTGATAATTTCTCAATAACATATTAAAACAAAAAGAAATATATAATCCCAGATTTTAATGAAACATGTACTCCTCTTACAATGCCCTCAGATGGGTTAGGAGAAGTGAATTCAAAATTTGAAAAAAAAAAGTGATTTCAAATTTGGAAAAAAGAAAAGAAAAGATAGGATCAAATTCATATGCAATATAGGGTGTCAATATCAGTTATGGAAAGTTCCATCTATTTTGTGATAACCTAGAAAGGAAAGCATTTCATCTATTGTAGGATGAATGCAGCAATACGATTCTGCACACATACTTGTGATAACCAATAGGTAATTTATATCAAAGACTGGAATATAAAGATTAAATATACACCAAACAACATGCTATGCTCAGCTGATACCACTATATGACCTTAGAGAATTGGTCAAAGACCTTCTCAACAATAGACAAGAAAACAGCCACCATATGGAATGCACCTGTAAAGCTAAAGCCATAACTAAAAAAAACCAGACTTATGAAAGCCAATGTACTATGCAAATAAAAACATCTCGGATGGATAAAATATTGACAAGTTAAGACACCAGGGACTATACAAATAATTGTTGGAAGAAAGATAGAAAGAGAGAAGGTTACACAAACAAGAAAATAACCTGTATCCACCCTTTAATGGACTCCAAGACCGAACTTCTGTAATCATCGCCAGCTAGATTATGTACTTTAGCCTGCCATGCACACAGGATATTTAGATAAGACCCAAAGATAAAACTGCATATACAGAAAATACGGCGTGGTTCTTGCATATAATAGATATTGGAAAAGAGTCTGTCCAACAAGATATTGAAAAAGAAAAGGAAAAAACAACCAACATGGAGGTGAAAAGAAATAAGCTGGGCCACCTACGGCAGAAATGGACCACGTACTCACCTTTAGAAGCAGAAAGATAGCAGAAGCATAGGCATCCTCAGTCATGGATGTAAATCCAAGACTTCTAAGATCACGAACAACCTTCCCAATGTTCTTTACCAATTTATTGTTTTCTGAGAACCTGACTTGGTGACAGCTTTCATCAATCTCCATCCTACCAGTCCGGTAGGATATTTTGCTTTTTTCATCTAAATCCATGTCATCTTTTTCTTGAGATTCATTTTCATCATCAATTTCTCCTGCCATGATTGTACTTAACTCCTCCAACCTTCCCTTAAAATAGCAGTGGAGTATCTCTAAGAACATTCAAAAGTTTAAAAAATGGAAGTTACTATTGGAGCATTGGTAGACAAAAAGAAAGGGATAATACTGCAGCTACGCATGGAGTGGTCAAACTGCCACACAACACAAAGCTTTTAGGAAAGACAGCAGAGATAATTAGATAATCAATTAAATCAAATAAAGTGCATTTTTTTTACTCCTACATCACAACTACTCTGCAGGTTTTCATGTGGCCCTTTCAGAATGGTGGAGATCTGAGAGGTGGCGGATATACAAACCATACACCTAAAAGAACAATCCATAACATGCTGAATTGAGAGAAGGCAGGATACCCAATCTGTATGTAGCTTCTTGTTGAGTTCAGCTACACTTTGCTAATGTATCTCCATAAAATGTCAGTGCCATTCTGATTTTTCCACAGAAACAAAACAGAGGAAAATTACAAGAACTAAACGTTGCAATCTGGTAGGATTCATCTCTTAAATAGCTCCAATCATATAGCTCACAGGTACACAATGTGTTGGAAAGAAAAAAATACGGGGGGTGGGAGCTAGGTTTGGGGGAAGCTCCAGAATATAACAAAATAATGAAGATTTGATGTTATCAATCATACTATCAATTTCTATTCTTCTATAACAAGCAATCGGATGAAATGTCTTCATTTATATGGTTACTGCCGTACCAAGATCAATGCAATACCCAAAACTAACAGATAGAACCCCCAACATTTTATTTAATGCATCAAGAGGGAATTTATAGCATCCATTACCCAAAATCTCAATCTTTATCATTAGGTAGAGGAGCTAAAAACCAAAACAGACTTAGATGAAGACTGCTTATGATCAACAAAAAATCATCCAGATCCCATGTTTAGCTAACACAAATTCAGCAAATGCTCAACGTTCGAGGACGTTAATAATTGTTCACAGCAATTAATCAATATGTTTAATAAATTATGTACCATTAAAATGCCGAGGAATGCTAGCCATAAGCACCGAAGACACAAGTAATTGATATGTAGAGAAGAGATGATCTCTCTCCGAATTGGAAGGGTGCCTTCCCTCTGATATCTGATCGTTGTAGGACTGCAAAGCGTGAACCAGCATCAGCAAGCACTTCTCCTGGTATTGCTTTTCCAAAGATATCTCTTCCAGAGCTATGCACAATGCTTGCTGGACTTCACCCTCGCATATCTGCGTTTAAAGATTGCGTGAAATAAGAACTTCTTCCGATGCAATTACGTCGTGCTTATCTTGAACTCCAATTCATAAAATAACTAATCAACAAATATCAATGCTTGAGAGGTAGAAGCTTAGTTTATATACGGGGTGTTTATTTTTTGACAGAATAGCAACATTGCTATAAGCATCAAAATGCCGCCAAAACTTGGATGCTCCATTCTTCTCGAAAGTTTCCTGCACGATTGTTAGGATGCATAGAGAGTCATCCCAGAATCGAAGTAATTCAATTTTCACAAGGGAAGTCCAAACAGTGCCCCAAATTGAGAAATGATATACCTCAAGTGCCCGAAGAAAGTGGTCTCGGACCAGAGAGTGGAGGCCATGCTTACAGAGGCTGTGGACGTGAGCGACGAAGTCGGGGCCCACGGAGAGGTCTCCGGCGCCTTTGAGAAGGGCTTCGGTTGTGGCACAGAAGCCGCTATAGCTCTCAACGATCTCTTGGATCGAATCGTCTCTGAGAGTGTCCAGAATCCCTAGATTACAGACTACGGACGTGGGTTCCTTCTCCGTCGCTGCCATCGCTGTCTCTGCTAGAGAGAGTGAGAGTGCTGAGTGAGTGAGCGAGCGAGTGGGAGAAACCAGAGGTTTTGGGTTTGCCGCCAGTCTTCGAGATTGAAACTAGAAGGGAAATAGCGTGAAGGACGGCGCGTCTATTTCAACAAGCGATTCTTTTTTCTTTTTTTTTTGAACAGAAACAAGTGAAAGCTTGTGTCTATTTCTCCTAGGCGCGTGTAAAAGACGCTAGACTCCAAAACGACAATGCAGTAAATGTCGTTTTTCTTCCAAAAACAGAGGATAGTCGATAACCACGGTGCACTGCATCTTTTTTGTGTACATCTGCGGGGCGGGGGAACGATGAAAGCGAGCCAAGGGCAGGAACATGAGGCGGCACTCATCAAGATCTTGCTGACTTCACTCTCGGCCATGGTGGCCGAGACCGCTACCTTCCCTATAGATCTGACTAAGACCAGGCTTCAGCTCCACGGCGAGTCGCTCTCCTCCTCGACTCGTCCAACCAACGCGTTCCGGGTCGCCTCGGAGATTGTCCGCGAGCAAGGTCCTCTGGGGCTCTACAAGGGCCTCTCCCCGGCTATTCTCAGGCACCTCTTCTACACGCCCATCCGGATCTTAGGCTACGAGCACTTCAGGAATGTCGTCAGTGCTGATGCTGGATCACTTTCTCTATCCGCAAAGGCTCTCGTCGGCGGCATCTCCGGCGTCATGGCTCAGGTAAGAGGCCCTCTTAGTTTTGAATCACAGATTTCGTTCGAATTTGTGAGGCATTGTTGTTCTTCTTTAAAATAATTTTTTCGTGTGTAGAATTAATGGGTAATTAGGAAGTGCAAGCAATTGATTCATGATACGCACCTAATTCTATCACAAAAATAAAAATTGGAAAGGAAGTCGCCACTACTTTAGAAACGAAGAAATAAGTAGGTTTTGTCATCATTAAAATTGCCCACGAAAATTAACTCAAAACCAAAGAGTTTTGAAAGCTGCGAGTGGGTAGTAGTTTCTAGAAAGAATGCATGACGATGCCCTCTGAAGGTGCTAAGAGAGCTGTCCAAATAACCGAAGAAATGACAAGTGTAACACCTAATAGTAGGTGTTTGGGTGACTAGAAAATATACGAGAAAATATAAGAAAATTACTCATTTCGAGGGGAGCACCTCCATTGAAGAAAAGAAGAAGATGATAAGAGAAGGAGAAGTAACATTTTATTAACTTTTCTGAATAGGTCATTTTGGTAGCTACATGAACATATATGCTAGAATCTTGTCAAACATCTGGAAAAGGCCTCAGCCTTGATAAAACATGACCCAAAACTAATAACTAACGGACTGGATAAAAAGAAATAACAAGCTAATGGCTCAACTACTCTATGGCCCACTTCCTTACATAACATAAAGGAAAACAAGTAAAGTAATAGGCCCAAATTGGCCCATGGCCCATGTATATTGTTCCTGGACTGTGACAAACCATCCCCCATAGAAGCACCTTGTCTATAAGGTGCGGTCACGATTGTCCCACCACCTGGGTCAAAAACAAAAATTTTCTTTATACAAACAGCCACTTCCCGTTTCACAATAATAATCCCATCAATTGGTGTTACTGCATACCCCAGACCCATCCCAAGCATTTTATCGAACATCTCTCGGGCAACATCTACTCTAGCTCTTTCATGATTGCCACTCATCCGTATTTCCACACCACTCACTGAAGTGGACCCAAACATGTCTGCTTCACCTTCAAGCTGGGGAAAATTGGCATTCGATTGACCAAGGAGACACAACCTGATCTGGTCACAAAGATAAAGAGACACATTAATGGGCCTGAGTGGCTCAAAATCAATTGTGACCTTCTTCTCCTTTCCATCTTCAGTTACAATTGTTCCAGTGTAAAGCACAAAATTTTTCTGCAATGAATCTTTCTTAATAATTCCAAGGTAGTCTTTAATAACACAGGCAATCCTTTGTAAAACCTCCAAGATGAGAGAAGGTGACATGTTAACTCTTGTAATTGCAACAAATAGCAAGCCAACGACCTTAAATTCCTTAGTTGGAGGGTGTGTAGCCCATGAGGCCAAGATAGAAAATATGGTAGCACTAATTACACAATCAGTTTCCACCAACAGAGGAATGTTTATAGAAATCAAAAGCCACCACATAGTGCCTACTGTATATGCCAGTTCCGTTATCAGGACACTCTAAGAGAGCGAATCTCTTATCGGCATTACCTCAAACAATTGAGGTGCAGGGTGAATTGCCTCTTCCATGTGGAGCACGAAGACAAGATTATGCTCATGTGCTAATTTCTTCAGCAGAAATCCAACAGAAGTCATTAATGCATGTCCCTGAGAAGTACCTTTTTCAGCTGATGTCTCGAGGAGTTCATCTGGGTCATATGTATTTCCAGTAACAAAAGGGCCAAGAAAAGCAATCAACTTCTCAGGGCTCCCAATTTCTTCAATTGATGCCTTGGGTTTGTTGGTCAGGCGTATCAAAGGTGAAGCCACTACTGGGATTTTTCCCTGTTTCTCATCTTCAAATTTCACCTCCACCCAAGGCTCTGCACATTTTGGTTGGCCGTAATTACCACCTCCAAGGATTGGCGTAACCAGTGATGATATCGAATCAACTATAAGCAGCCGCACCTGACAATCTCCTTTCTGCATCTGATATCTCAGATTGACCTCTAGCTGTGTTTTACTAGACGATGAAGCCCCAACGAGTTCAGTCAACTGTCCCATGCGTAATCCACCTTGAAGTAAAAGATCAATCCCCTCACAACTAGTGGATAACACTTGTTTATTCAGTTGAGCATCTTCCAACAGCTCCATACCATTCAACCGCAGCTAATGTTGACCATCAAGGATAGAGAGGACTTGGGTAATGCCTTGCTTTAATCTCTCGGATGTCGATTTTTGCTCTGCAAAAGCAACCAATACATGGAGGTCATGCAAGAGTAATTCCTCCTCTGTAAATCCGACCGAAATCTCGTATTGAAGAATTGTAAAGTCCTGGAGCATCAGGCGTATGTTCTCGGTTTCTTTGCTCCCGCCCTCCACGTTAACGGCCAGCTCGGACTGGTGCCGCTAACGACTCGTTTCTGGACGTGTAAATAGCTGTGATATGGTCCCTTTCCTGTTCGATTCTCCATCCGATTGAGTCAGTGTCTTCACGAAAGATGCATCTTGTGCTTCAGAACCGTTAATCCCTTCAGTTCCATCATCTTCAAAGTCCGACTCATTAGCCTTCACTGGAACCAACCTTATCTTGGTGGAAACCTCATCGCTCTTAGGATCAGCCATGTATTTCACTGCATAAACTCTGCAGGCTATAAACGGCGCAACACTTGGGCAACTTCGGAAATCGATGTTCCTGCGGGCATCCTTGGCGTGGCCTTTGAAGATGCTCGGTGGGCATAGAGAGATCTCGGTTTCTGATGGTGGAAAGGGATGTTTTGCCGGGGGTGTGAGCGAACGAATCGAGTGTCATGGTGAGTTGACCACCTGTTTTGAACACGGCAGGGATACCGGGCTCACTGGGTGCGATAGATGGTAGGGGCAGGTTTTCTTTTTCTGAGCTGCGAGACTGATTGAGGAGGGGGTTTGAGATATTCAAGGATGTTGGAGAGAAGGTGTAATCCAGAGATGGGGGCGGAAAAAAAAAATGGCGCTCATGGGAAAGAAAAGAGGGTGAGGACAGAAAAATTTCGGAATGGAGACACTGAAAATCGCTACCACCAAGATCAAACTCCCTAATCTGAAAATCTGAGTGTGAAATTTGAGGCTATAGCCGCAGTAATGCTGTATTCCAGCTTGGAGAAATCCCCAAAACCGCACATCTCATCTTCCTCTCTCGCTCTTCTCTGACTCTATCCCTGATTTAGGAAATGCCAATTTCGAAATCGGGTCTGGAGATGTCGAAGTCACCTTCCACAGTCACTGCATCTTCCTCTTGTAATTGGTTGAAACTTTCCTGAAACTTGCTAGCAAATTCGTCAAGGGACTGTTGAAATACTTGGTATATTTTGTCATGGCGCTCCCGAAAATCATTCAAATGTTGATGTATAATGTCTAAGCGTTGAAGATTTTGTTCCAGTAGCTCTTTGATATTTTTTTGATAGGTAAAGGGAAAAGTAATATTAAAGACAGTAGCTCTTTGATATTGAGTAAGGATGAGATAATATTTTCAATTTTCACGGATTGATGAACCCGATGCCAAGGAAAGACTGGTTCTGGATACCACTTGTAACACACCTGATAGTAGGTGTTTGAGTGACTAGAAAATATACGAGAAAATATAAAAAAATTACTCACTTCGAGGGGAGCACCTTCATTGAAGAAAAGAAGAAGATGATAAGAGAAAGAGAAGTAACATTTGCATTAACTTTTCTGAATAGGTCATTTCAGTAGTTACATTGAACATATATGCTAAAATCTTGCCAAACATTTGGAAAAGGCCTCAGCCTTGATAAAACATGATCCAAAACTAATAACTAACGGACTGGATAAAAAGAAATAACAAGCTAACGGCCCAGCTACTCTATGGCTCACTTCCTTACATAACATAAAGGAAAACAAGAAGTAAAGTAATAGGCCCAAACTGGCCCATGGCCCATGTATACTGTTCCTGGACTGTGACAACAAGAATCTGTTTCTTATTAGAAATATTTCAAGAATTTTGGTTTACTTCGAGGGAAATCAGAAAACTCAGGTTGACATTAACCCGTCCAGGAAATCAAATGAATTCGATTTAGCACAAAAAGTTTATTAGGATTTACCCGGTACCCGGTTTTGGTGCGAGGGGTCATGTATGCAGGTTTACTCCCGAGGTGTGAGTTTGAAGGCCCTTGCCTTTGTGAGGTTTCACGTCATCCAAAATAAAATAAAACAACACTCTGAGGGTCATATAATTAGCCCAACTAGTGTCAAATGCATGTCAAGTGGGATCCAGGCCTACTGGATTCTCCCTTTCTTTTGACAATTTATCCTCTTTTCAACATTTTTATTAACAAATTAATGTCATGGTCGAGGTAAGTTGACTAATAATAACTCCTAGAAGCAGATGATTTCTACCCACTTAATACAGTTAACCCATTGCTAATCCACACAATAATTGTTGAAAAACAACATAAATCGACAACTTACTACTAATAAATATGTGACTTTAAGTGTATGTACCATGATTATTGACCATTACCTGTGGTTGTATACAATTGACCAAGTTGGTTGTTACTTGTTATGTTTCTCTGTACGTTGCATGGTGATCTTTGTGGTGCTTCAATTAAATATTACATCTTACAAGAAACTATAAAAGAAAAAAGAAAATCTGGCATCATTTGAGTATAGTTGATATATTTGGGGTTCATTTTTTTTAAGATGATAAGGTTTTACTCAGCATTCCTTTTGAGGTTGAAAGGAAAAGCTGATTCCCTTCATTGTTTCCAAGGAGGATGTCAACCGACTAAAAAGTTAGCCTGATTAAATTTAGTTATATATTAAAATCAAGTTAGCCTGATTAAGTGGGAGCAAGCTCGGCCATCTGTTTTTTTCCCTCTATAGGATATAAAACTTCTTTGACCCTCCAAATGAATGTATTTCTCTTAAAAACTAGCTCAGAATTTTTCTTTTAAAAAATTATTGTCGTCCTCATTATTGAGGCAACTTGAATTAACGTTGACTAGAAGGTTTTAGGCTTCTTTAATTGTTTAAAGAAGTACATTCATTTAGCCTGGTTTGGTTACACAAATGAGATTATATTATTAGAATATAATTGTTTAATATGATTTTTATTTTGGGATTTGAAAAAGTTGAATTATTTATTATATTTTGTGTGGGAGTTTGGAAAAGTTATAATGATTATATGAGATAAAATGTGAGTCTTGTCTCTCAAACCAAACGAGGCCTAGAAAAGTTACATGATGAATGTAGCTTTACTGCTAATTCCTGTGTTGATGAATGCATGTGTCTAGTTACATGATTGTGCTAGTTGCCAAATGGTAGTATCCCAGCAACAGATCTTGGCTCATGTAACACCCTCTTTCTCAATAAGGTTTTTTAAAAATTTCGGGGATCGGAGTGTTACTATTGACCTTGACTTCAAAATTTTCTTCTTAACGAAGTGCCAGGTAAAATGATTCTTTATAATAAATAAAATCGTTCAAAATGCTGAAATTATAAAAGAGACTATGTGGGATTTTAAAATTTTCAAACTTTGTATTGTAAAAATCATAACTAAAAAATTGTGTATATGATCTAAGCCTCTGTCACACCTCCCTGAGCCAAGTCCTGTTCATCCTGCAGCTCCATATTCATAAAGATGCTCACCTGTGGTGATTTAAAAAATAAAACAAAACTAAAATTAATCGAAAACTTAGTAAGAAACCTATCATAACGTAAACATAATAAATATAAGGTTATTCATGATTGAGAAACTTAAAACCATGACTTATCATACGCATCTGACATGCATGATTTGTCTTGATATATTTGAATTATCTGATTGATTCGGCTAGCCATCACACTTAACATTGTGTGCAACGTTGTGCACTGGTCCCAGCCATAAGGCGAATCACTTATCCAAAAGGGCCAATTAAACCTAATTTAGAACCAATAAAATTAACCATATTATATCCTAATAATATTGAATCAGGTCGTTACAACTTAACAAAGAAAAGTCTCGTGGTTCTTTTTGTTTAATACATTACATATATGCTACATACAGTTGGGAATGCATAAGCACCGTGTAATCGTTTTGAAAAAAGTGAGGTCCACTATTAAAAAATTAGTTTTTTTTATTTTTATGTGGACTCTGTATTTACTCTTTTTTTTTTTTTTTTTAAAGAAATTGCGCGGCGCTCGTACATTCCACGAATGTAAATATTATTTCTCTTGTTTGCTACATAATGACACTTTTCTATTTCCATTAGTAGTGCAGGTGGTGGCAAGCCCTGCCGATCTTGTTAAGGTGAGGATGCAAGCAGATGGTCGTATGGTGAGCCAAGGTTTCCAACCTAGATACTTGGGGCCTTTTGATGCTTTAAACAAGATTATGCGCACAAAGTGCTTTAAAGGACTTTGGAAAGGAGTTTTCCCTAACGTACAAAGAGCATTTTTGGTGAACACGGGAGAACTAGCATGCTATGATCATGCTAAACGCTTTGTTATTCAAAATCAAATAGCTCGTGACAATATCTTTGCCCACACTCTTGCCTCTATTATGTCAGGTCTTTCGGCAACTGCTTTGAGTTGTCCAGCTGATGTAGTAAAGACAAGAATGATGAACCAGGCGGCAGGCAAGAAAGGGAAGATTATGTATACAAGCTCTTACGATTGTTTGGTGAAGACTGTTAGAATTGAAGGACTAAGAGCACTATGGAAGGGGTTCTTTCCAACATGGGCAAGGCTTGGTCCATGGCAATTTGTGTTTTGGGTCTCTTATGAGAAACTTCGACAAATTTCGGGGCTATCTTCCTTCTGATAAATTTTTGACGTGGACTCACGTTGCAACTTTTAAGATCCCCTAAATTACTGAAAACCAGCTTTCCCATGGATTCAATGGTTCGTATTATTCACTTGGTTGAAATTGTATCCGTTACATTGGATCACCAAAGATATATAAGATCATTGGAAAATTAAATTTATTATAAGCTCGTGACATAAGAGAGTTTTGATGCTCTCTTAGCCTCTAATAATAACTAATATATTATAAGCTCGTGACATTAGATATTGCAAGCTGATCGACTTAATTTCATGTGTTGAAATCAAATTTATTCAACTGTAGAACACCTTCTCATAGGCAGGTCGATGATCTGCTAGACCGTGTTCGGTAATTAATTTTTGCTTGGAATCTTTAGAGAAACTTTCTGGTCTCTTATAATGTCTTGAACACGTGAATGATCTTATTATGCGCGCAAAAGCAACCCGCGTACTTGCTGTGACTCAAACGGCCATCCCTGCTAGTCAGTCATAGTAATTAGATCGATATCATCATCTCCACATTACAAGAGAAACTTGGATTATTATTTCACAGGTAGCATGTACTTGACCAGGTTGATCTGTTATTATTGGAGCCATGCATGCATGCATTGATGTTCCCATAGTTTTAGATCACATGATATTCTTGAAGGATAATGGAGACTTTTTGTATTTTGACTATCCTACTCAAAATTTAACCATATATTGGATTAATTAGCTATATATTTAACTATATATACACATATATATATATATATATATATCTATGATAATAAAATATTATATATTATTATTTTTATCTACTTTTTCAATACATATATATTTTTCAGATCTAATGGTGAATATTTTATTATTTTATCTAACAATATTGTTAGATAAAATAATATCTTATATATATATATATATTAATATATATATAAGATTAATATATATATATTAATATTATAAGATCATAAAGATATTTTTATAAATTAATATTACTTTTATAAAATTATCCCTTATTTAACATTGGCTGGTAGTTTTCTTCAAGGCAATCCCTTAATTGCAGTACTACTGTATTAATGTTAGCATATAACTCTCCAGCCCTCATCATGTCCACATATTTAGTGATGGAAGATGGCTACTATTACTGTTACCCCCAACCCCACCCTTTCCCGTACGATCATTATAATGTAGGCATTGAAAGTTACTTAATTTCCCCCACCTAATAGTTTGTTTGCAGTAAATTACCTGGAATGCATGCATGCATTTATTGATCATTCTAATCGTATAAATAGTACGTATGTGATGTAGATATTTCGAATATAATTATTAAAATATTAATAATCTATTATTTTACAATGCTATATTCATTGAGAAAATTTATTGAGAGTGGGTACCGCGAAAGTGTAATATTTTTTTTAAAAAAAATATTTTTTAAAGAGAAAAGATATTTGCAACGGTGAATTGTGCAACTACCATGTAATCGTTTTGAAAAAATGAATAAAACATGGGATCCACATAAAAAAATTAATTTTTTAATAGTAGACCCCACTCTTTTTCAAAGCGATTATGCGGCGTTTACGCACTTCACAGTTGTATATAAAATTACTCTTTTTTAAAACTCTTAAAAATTTAAAAAAAATTACAAATTAATTAAAAAACACTTCATGATTAACTATTAAATAAAAAAAACTACAATAAATAACCTTTTCTGGATGAATTTACTATAGAGTTTTAATTCAGAATCGTGATTAATTGATTTATGGGACATGCAGTACATATATGTGGTACCGTTATGATCAGACACCAATCAATGCGAGGCACATGCATGGATACATCAGTTACCATTTCCAACATGCATGTACGTAGATGGTATTTGATGTTAACCCTTTATAAGGGAGCTAGTTTTTTTTCTCCCCCTCCTTCAATATTAAGAAAAAGTTAAAAGAGAATTTAGATGATAAGGTTGGATTGCTTTTAAGCTTAAAATTTAAAATTTTGAAAATATCTGATTATCTTATTATTATAATTTTTTTAAATTCTCACAAAAAATAAAATAAACAATTCAACTTTTTCAAATTTTAAAATAAAAATCATATTAAAAAATATCTTCTAATAATATTTTATTCAACTTTTTAACTTTAATATCATCTCATCTTATTTCTGAAAATAAACAAGGCAGATCTTCCGACCTTGAGAACTCAATTAGGGAACAACTGACTGATAATATTTGTGTGTATTCCTAAGTCTTTTGTATATTTATTTTATAAGTAAGATATGAGTTTCTCTAATTAATTAATTAGGATAATATTGTAGCGTCATGTACCGTTTCCATCTTGATGGAGCTAGGAAACCTAACAATAATAATCAAATGCTTTATCATTTATCATGATCTAAAGAAATTATATTTCTAATATATACACTCATCCTTACATGTGGGTCAGACTCTCTCTCAATGGGTGGCACAACACATGGAATATTTAATTAAAATGGGGTAGAGTGTAGAGTCTAGGTTTGAATTCAGAACCTCTAGTACTCTCATACTATGTAAAATTACTTCTTATCCCAAAAACTTAAACTGATAGAAAGACTAGAGTTTATTATTTATTTTATATTTTAATACTCGGAACTAATTTTGTTGTTAAGAGATCTCCACGGCCAGTGTCCTCCTATATCGTACTACTTGTCGTCGGCCCCCGGCGCAATCTTAAACCTTGAGGGCAGGGAGTATAAATGAAAACTTCCTAACACTCATAGATAATTGAGAGATCGACTGCATTCTAAACGTCCAATATATGGTGTGTTGGCATAATATTGTATTAGTCAGCTTAAATTTTGTTATTGTCCATTTGCATGTTCTAGATCGATAGTACTAAAACTCAATAAATATTATAGAAATCACATTTTATACTTATTTGTCTCCAAAAGTAATCTTTAGAAACTCCCGGATCGTTGATTAATATCAAATCTTTGTGTTATATATAATCGGTCCATTATCGGTATAAAATGTGGGCTCCGTAGCATTACCCTTTCATTAATTAATTGGTCGTCCTTTATTGTTTTTAGAGAATCTGCAGTAATGGAAAATGCTAGACATGAATTTCTATTTTTCAAAGTAAAGCAAGTCTGCTTTATTTCCAAATACCCACAAATGAAACAACTAGTCACGGATTTACCCAGGTTCAAGGAATTAAATAGAAATCCATACAGATTTACTGCAGTTTTAGCCGAGCCGGAGGGGGGCGGAGAAAGAAAGAAAGAAAGAAAGAAAGAGATGAGTTTATCTGTGCAGTTTTTATTTTTTAAATATTTTATACAAGCCACTCAAAAAAGGACATATGGCATCGGTTGAATTTTCGGTTTCAACTCTCGGTTCATCTAGCATTTTCCTTAACCCACCAAACTGGAAGAATTTAATCCGACGTGTAATTTAATATGATATATACGTTAGATATATGTTTTACTTTACAATAAAAATAATTTTATAATTTAATATATCGTATTAATTTATGAATTTATTTTTATGAAATCTGTTTAAAAATTTTGCCACCGTGTATAAAAGAAATCAAAGCTCGATCAAAAAGGGAAATATAAATGCATACTAGTATAGGGAGAAATTATAAAGGCATATATGCATGCACGTACGTTATCAATTAGAAAGAGTAATGTTAGATACAGTCCTTAAATGGGGACTGCAATGCAAGTCTAGGTTATTTTTGTTTTAAAATTTTTTAAAATTACAAAACTATCCATCTTAAAATGATTTTTTTCTCATTTAATAAAAGGACTGCACATACAATCCCCAAGTGGGGACTGCAAATAGAATTTCTCTTTTATAAATTAAGATGACTTATTATGTCTTTTCGGATTATAAAATTATATATTTTTATTATAAAATAAATCTAACAATATATATATATATATATATTATATTTTCATGAGATTACACAATATATATATATTATATGTATATATATAGTTGGTCTTCATCATGATATATAATGAAAAAATCTATTCATCATCTTAATTTTTATTATCTTCCCATCATTTCATGACGTGGCATTAGATGATAGGTTTATAAGTAAAATATAATAAATAATCTTCAATCACCTAATGACACATCATATATATGATGATGAAAATTAAGATTATGAATAACATTACACATACATAATATTTAAGGTTCTGCAGAACTTATCATGTTGCTATTTAATTACCCTTTCTTCTTTTCGCCCAGGCCGGTAGATCATCATGATGATCAGGAATAATTAGTGTACGTACGGCCTGGTATAATTTGATCATAATTTCCTGCTTTAATTATTTTATGGTTCGATCAGTAGCAGATGATCATGCACTACAACAAATGGGGGCTTTTCCCACGAATTCTTTTTCCATGATATACGATCATGATCAATGTCGACCATTCATGATTATCAGAACCATTTTGGAGCTAGCTGCTAGCCAGGCAGGCAGTAATGGCGGAAATGAATTCGTTTCACAAATGCTATGTTCATCATCACCAACCACACAAACTTCTAGGTCCTTTTTCACCTCTTACGTTGCGAAATGAGTTCATGCATGCATTTATTATATTAGCGAAGTACCGCACAACTTAATTATATACTCGACCGTTTCACTTCTAGGACCCCTTGCTTTCACTCAAAATAAATACAGTACTTGATCTGAGCAAACTGTGATCAGCTAGCTGCATGCCATATATATGCAGTAAAAAGAGCAATGTTTTGGTAATAAAATAAATACAAATGCATCTACGCAAACTATCACTGCATGCCATATCTGTATATATATAAAGTTAGTAAAAAAAAAAATTAATGTGTTTTAATATTATAACGTGTATGTTAAATTATAAAATTATTTTTATTATAAGTAGATATATTATATTATAAAAAGTCATATTAATTTATAAATTTATTTTTATAATATTTTTGTGGATGGTAACATTTTTTTAAATAAAAAAGATTATTTTTAATTAAGTCGATCATGGTTAAAAAGAAAATCATCAGCTAGTTGAAGCCATCATATGAATTTCTGACTAGCAGAAGTAGAAAAGTGAGAAGAAATTAAAAGAAAGTGAAATGCAATATAGATTAAAATAAAATAGGTAGAATCTCCAATACTAGTACTAATGCCGGCACCATCATCCATTTCACGAACGCATCATAGCAAACAAGAGCCTGAGTGGCTGCATGCATCCCTCGAAATGTGTACCCGCGAACGGAAAAGTGGATCTGAATTAAGGAGATAGAATAAGGTCTGGGTCCAGTACTTTAATAAAATAATTTCAAATTATTAAACACATTTAAGACTCAAAATTTTTTTACATATATGGGCCCCATTTTTTTAATTTAACACTTTTTTATTTGAAATCTATAATTTTTTTTTAATTTTTTATAAATACATATAAACTTATCTTAATTTTAAATACATTTAAACTTAATCTCATAAAATTTACTCTACTATTTCAATTTATTACTATTTATAAAAAATTCAATTCATCATAATTCAACTCAATATTTAAACAGGATTTAACTAGAATCTTATGCCAAAAATATATCCAATGTCTCGTGAAATTCATAACAGTACCAGATAAGCATGAAATGTATGTCATCATGATCAAAACATTTTCCTCTTCTTTTCTTCTTTCCTATCATATATATTATATCCAAACCGACAGAATAAGAAACAACTTCAGATGAATGCTATATATATAAAATATATATGCCTTATATATTAAAAGCACCTATAGGCATATAAATAGTATTTTTATTTGACACTTTCTATTCCACTTATACCCCTGTTTAATTGATTGTTATTACTACAGTCATGCCCCTGAATGCTTGTACAAGATTAATAATATTTTTTTCTTCCAATTTTGCCTTCTGTTTACACAAATTCTCATCATTTTGTGTTTCTTTCCCTCGCCGACTATATAAAGTATATTTTTAAGGTGTTTCACTTGTCTTTTTACAGTTTTTTTCTTATCTAAAGGTTGGTCAAAATCTCTAATTTCCTCTCACTTTATCACGTTTTCAACATCTTTTACTCTTCACTTTTTCACACAAATTTCTGGGCTTTTCAATGTTGGAATTTCTCTTCTTGCTTGTGAATCTTGCTGTTACATGGGTATGAGTTTTCTTCATCTCCTCTTCTCAGTTGAAACTCTTTAGATTTTTAAAAACTGTTTTTAATTATGTTTTGTTCAGAATCTATTTTTAAAGAATTTTTATTTAATGAATTGTTACTGTTATATATTTTTGTGAATGAGATGTCTATTTTTTTCTTTTTGGACTTAGAGGATTTTGAGGATGAACTGTCCTTTGTTCCCCCGAATTTTGTTGATGAAGCAGGGGCCTGAATTAAGGGGTATTCAGGAGTATTGGATGATTCAACCTTGATCTTTGGAAATTCTGTTTTATCCTGCAGATTAGGTGCAGTTTGTGGAAAATCCTTGATCATTAACTCAACAATCTTTTCTGAATTTGCAAATTTATCCCACCATTTGGTGAAATAAACTCTTGTCATAACGTCACCATTTCTTTCGTAATTCCATTTAAAGATCCATGGTAAATGATATCTTTGGCAGAAGTGCAAGTAATGGTGAAATTTTTTGGAGTGTTGATCCAAAGTTGGACCAATGATTTGTGAAAAATGTTGGTAAGCATTAAAGAGCTCACCAGGTAGATTCTCCGGAATTAATCCATATTGGTTCCACCATTGGACAAACCAAAGTGGAAAAGTTCCTTTGAATTTTATATCAAATTTTATGAACCAGGAGTGGCTCATATCAGGGGTTTGGAAGAACATGAAGTGCTTCCAAGCATCAATATAATCAAAATAAGAAAAAGTAGTGTCTGTTTGGGCGAGTCTTTTTGAAGTAGATGGGTTGGTACCCCATTCTGTTTGAGTAATGACTCGATGTATATAGGCACTGTGAAAGATCAATTTTTTGGTATCAACCTTGTCATAAATATGTTTGATAACCAAGGAATTAGTTTGGATTAGAATACTGGAATAGAATTGGAGGTTCTTTGAGGAATCTTCAGGAATCCAATGGACTTAGAACTAAGTGAATATATCAAACCACTTGGTTAAAAAATACTTTTTTAAAAACTTTAAATGTTCGAACAGTTGAACAAACCTATAGTATATCTAAATCCCATGAAAAATGTTATCTTCTTAACAAGGATGACATTAAAAAACATATTCAAATGGGATATAAATATATTCACATAGGTTCTGTCCAAGTTGCTGCCAAACCTTTAACAAGGTTAGGCATCAATGCTTCTGTTCTTTTTTGCTTAAGAGATGACAGATTCCTCAAATTTGAGGATAGCATTCTCGGAATGGTCCAATCTTCTTTATCAGAAGGACCAGTCCATTTTGATTGTTTTCCAAACATAACGTTGTCTCTAACAGACGACCATATTATGAAATGTTTAATTTTAAATATTTTGACTTCTGGATATCATATGATTGAAGGAAGCAAACCACTTGCTTTAATTTTCAGAATTTATTATCGTCTTTTAAAGATGAATTTAGATCCAAAAGCCATTGCAAAACCTTCTGGAAAGCATACTCTCCTTTTCCAGAGTAACTCTTCAGATGTGGATATCAAAGTTCCAAAAAGAATTTATTGGGATGAAATAACTCTTCCTAATGAATGGATCTTGGAACAAGAAATACCAATGCCTCCTAAAAATATTGCTACGGGTGCTGATGTTGACATCATCCAGTAACATATTGATGGAACTGTTAAAATTTCTTTTGATAAATCTGAAACCTCAAGTAGAAGAAGAAATTCTTTTGCTGGTTCCAGATTTAGTTTTGTTGATCCTGTTCGAAACAATTCAAGAAATGATATCAAACTTCATCAATTTCTTGAAGATTCAGTAAGAACAGTTCAACCTACAAAACCTGCTTTAAAAATGAGAGGACTTTCTACATCCTCTCAGATTACTTCTGCTTTTTATACTGCACAAGGAGTAGCTGGTTCTTCTAAAAACCAGGACATAAATGATGAAGCAGACAAAGAAGATACTTCTTCTATGTCACCGATAGCTTCAGATATGCAAGCCCCTGTTGCACCTGTTCATCACAGTTTAAATGTTTTGAACAAACCTTTTGAAATTGACCTACCTGCTTTATTAAAAGATTTTGCTTCCTCTGAAAACAAACAAAGGCGAAAGGCCTATGTTGCAAAATTTTCAGATTTCGAAAAACAACGTGTTAAACGCAAATGGAAGGAAGAGATGAATAACCTCCAACAGCATATTTCTCTTCTAGACTTTGCTGAAAACACTTATGTTTCTAAAAATACTTTAAATGTTGTTAAAAATGATTTTGTCAAAGAAGAAGGAAGAACTGACATCCAAGCCAGTCATCCTCCTTTACAGACTATTATTATTCCTGTTCAGGGATTAGAAGTAATTGCTTCTCCTTACAAACTTTCTGACACTGTTTCAAACGATCCAGAAAAAGACAAGATTCTGAAAGAAGCAAAAAAGATTATTTCTCAAAATAATTTTACGAATCTTGCTCTTCATACGATCGAAGAACAGTTAGATCGGATCGAAGAAAAGGTTGAAAAACCTATTTTAAAAAATGATTATCCTTTGGTTTTCCCTAAAGATCATCCAAAGAAAAAGATTGAAAAACCGTTGATCATTTTACCAGAAGATCCGCCTAAAATAAATTTTCAAAGTCAGGCTAGAACACTGGAAAAAATTGATCATATGCTTACTGATCTTAAAGAACAACCTTCAACCAGTGCCTTAAACAGCAATGCCAAAGAGTTTGTTCTTGGAAAAACCACAGAAGAATCATCATCTGACAATGATTCCTCTGACGATAAGGATATTGATTTAATTGAAAACAATTTTCAAGATGATTTAAAACTTGAAATTGCCAGATTCTCTTCCAAAGGACCTGTACCAACAAGTCTTACGAAGAACTGATATTCAAGACCCACACCTCCTGATTTGCAGTTTGAAGAAAAAGTCTTTCAAAACCAATCTTCTTACTCTGCTGACAAAGTTTATGAATGGAATATTGATGGATTCTCAGAACAAGAAATCATCAATACCATGAATAAAATGTCTATGGTTGCAAATGCCTATATCAACAATAGCATTAGACAATCGAACATTGTCAGAATTTTAACACAAGGTTTTACTGGTGTTTTAAGAAACTGGTGGGATAAATACCTCACCAGCGAAACAAGGGAAACCATCCAAAATGCAGTAAGGAAGGTTTACCTATTTTTGATGAAGCTATTGGGATGGCTCATCCTGATGGTGTTAATACTTTGATTTATACTATTTTAAAACATTTTATTGGAACACCATCTAATATAACTAGTCGTGTAAATGATCAGTTGAATAATATCAGATGTCGTCAACATGCAAGGCCGGCAGCTGGCAAAACACTCGATCGAGAAGATCTACCTGCAGTTGAGCCTTCCAGATTTACCTTCGGCCTTGTAATTATTTATAAATTTTCCGGTGATTAATAGAGGGAAAACATTTTCTTTGTTACGGGTGAAAATGATTGCATGGACTAGTATAGTAGTCTAGTATATATTAGTCATGCAAATTCTTTTCCAACTTTCGATCCCAAACAGGGAAGTCAATTGACTCGTTTGTTTCAGGTTCCTGGAACGTCCCTTTCAATGCATGCAGGGCATATAAATAGTCTACATGCAGCAGATTTGATTTTCGAGTAATTTGGGTAGAGCAGATCGATTATTAATACTTAACGTACGATCGATGATGAGGTGGGGCAACTAATATGAACAACAGAAGGCTGAAATTGGAAATAAGGACGGGGGGATCAGGGATACAGGGAACTGGGTACTGCACTGGAAAAATCTATTTTAGGAAAAAACTCTTCTTCTTCTTCGTTCTTTTCGTGATCTTTTTGTTTTAAAATTCAAAGCTATACATACATATATATATATATATATATATATATATAGGGTTTGACAGCTTCTTGCCAGGAAAAAGTAAATAAACGCAGAACAAAAGGTTGAGACTTTATATAAAGGTATTTAATCAGGTAATAAATTTTCTCTGCTTTTTGCAGTTCGACTTTGATGGTGATGAAAGTGGGTGGCGTTAACTAATTGTCTGGAGCGCAAAGCGGACGACACGGGACGTGGCCTGAGGAACATAACTTATAGAGAAAGATAAATATTTTAATTGACAAAATCTTCTTCAAAGCCTATTATTAGTGGAAGAGTGCTGGTTTGAAAAAAAAAAAAATTATATGAGATGTGTGGAGAGTGTAATGCACAGTAAGCTGATTCTTACCATTATTTATTTTAATTACATCAAATACGTCGGATTATAAAATTATAATTGTTTTTATATAATCTCTTTATTTATATATATAACAATTCTCTCATATAATATCAAATTTAGCCATATATATATATATATATATATATATATATATATATAATAGAATAAGCAGCCTTTTATTTTTTGTGTAATTATCTCATCAACATATAATTTCTATATCAGAAATCACTTTTATAATTTATTTTCAAATAAATATAACATGTTTGAAAGTGTTTTAAATATATGGTCATTAAATAATAAATAATTTTTTAATAATAAAACTTATGACTTAAGATATAAGCTATAAATTATATTTTCCACTGAAATTCTAAATATGCACTAAGCAAACATGAGGTGTAAACAAGTCAGAGTCTGAACGATCTAAATTTCTATTGGTTTAATTTTAATTCGAAAAGAGTCGAGTTCAAACTTATTATCGAGTTTTATTTAATATTCATAAATAGTTTGTTTATTTTTTAAATGAATCCAATACTGTTTATGTGCTATTTAAAATTGACAAAATAAATTGTTCATATTATCTACAAATTTTGAACAAAAAAACCAACTTTAAGTTTCCGTGAATATCATTATATAATTTATATAAATGATTAAATTCATAATAGTTATCATATATACTATAAACAAGGATTTTCTTTTATCTTTATATGATTTTATATGGAGACAAACTACTTATATATTTAATAAACAAATTGAATAGAATGGAAGTCAAATTAATGGTTTTGACATGGAGAAATACTTTAGCTGCAAAAGAACTTTATAAAAATAAATTCACAAACTTACGTAGATTAATGTAATACGTCAGATTGTAAAACTAATTTTATGATAAATTAAGTAGATATAACGTATCATATGAATTCACGTCAGCTTTAGAGTTTACTATTATGAAATATCTTGGTGGTTATAGCACTTAACACTTCTCTTTGCCTAGTAATCCAGTTTACAAAGCACCAAACAAACGTATATGAATCGTACTTTACATTTTTGGGCATGTAGTATATGGAACAAAAGGGGTAACATAGTCATTTTGGAGATGACTGGGCTACGTATTTGGTTTGAATATAGGGAGCGCCTAGGAGCCGGATGCAGTGACTATAGAATATTTACATTGCCCAATTAATGTGTGACATGTATGGACTTTAGCAAATGTAAAACATAATTGGTTGTAGGGAACAAATCGACCTCCTTCCCCTTGCTGAAATCTGTGTTTATCCCATCTCTCCTCACGCGTGAATGTCTCTTTCACCCTTCTCCCACCCTCTCTCTCTCTCTATCTATCTCTCTCTCTCTCCCATCTGAATCCAAAGGTCTTGTTCTCGCCCCACCCACTCTCTTTCTTCTCCGGTCTGATTCTCGACTCCCCTTTGCTTGAATCTTTTACAAGTTTCCAAAATATTGCTTCTGTGACCAAATGCACTAACCCTAAAAAATCCTTCACCAACAATTCTGAAACCACTGACGAGGGTGGTAATAACATGAGTTTTCTCCAGAATCTCACTGAATGCATCCCATGAACTTCGGCTGGGGAAGTGGACCCACACATATGGTGCATTCTTCCCTCCATACACATTAAAACCAAGCAAATTAAATGTCTCAACTATTATGTTAATATTTTCTTTGTAGAAACTGATCACCTCATGCATTGCCTGCAAACCATATAAAATTAGCATGTCTTGTTATATAAATATTTCAAAATTTTATCCAGCCAACTAGAGAAGAGGAACGTGAAAAATGAAGTAATTAGTCGAACAAAAATAACAGGAATTATGATGACAAATATAATTTTTGGGCGATCGGAATCGAGAATCAAACCGAGTTTGCGACTTGTTGAGGAGAGAGAGAGAGAGAGAGAGAGAGAGAGAGAGAGAGAGAGAGAATGATTGATGCATTTAGGAGGATGAGAGACACAAACAAGGGGAAATGTGTTCTCAACTTGAACCCACGATAAGGTATAAGAAAAAATTGGAAAACCAGTTGAACTAGACTGGACCGGTGGGTTTGGTATTGTTTGTAACTGAACTGGTGCAGTACTACCGGCTCTTAAAAATAAAAATTGGTCCTAGACTGGTGTGGTATCGGTTTTGATATTTTGAAAATCGGTTTAAACCGAACCAGACCGGTACATATAAATTTTAAAAAAATTATATATAATTTTTATATTATTTATATATATATATATTATATGCTACATTTTTAATTAATATAACATGAAACTCTAATCTTATTATTCAAGTCTATTAATCTTATACCATAAAATTAATATATTAGTATAATTAGAC
The DNA here is from genome assembly GCA_022457165.1 of Juglans mandshurica. Classification (NCBI taxonomy): domain Eukaryota; kingdom Viridiplantae; phylum Streptophyta; class Magnoliopsida; order Fagales; family Juglandaceae; genus Juglans; species Juglans mandshurica. Next base: position 12,030,399 of record CM039621.1, on the reverse strand, counting down.
ATTAATTATACTATTTTAATATTATTATTCAAGTTTATTAATCTTACTAATAAGTTATACACTACTTATACTATACTACGTAGGGGTGGGCAGCGGGGCCCTGCCCCCGCTGCCCCTCCCGGCTTCCGCCTCGCCCCCGCTGCCCCTCCCGGCTTCCGCCTCGCCCCCGCATGGGCGGGCGGGCGAGCTAACCCGTTCCGTCCATGCGGGGGTGGGGTCCCCCACCCCGCATAGAGAGGTCCTAGAAGAATGTATTTGATGGTGTGAGAATGATGTGCTGGATCTCTTTTGGGTGAGAAAGTTAAACATCCAGACACAATATATACATAGGTCATCAATAACAATGACATTGGTAATAATAATAAAAAAAAATTCCAAAAGACTTGAACCTTCGGAATAATGTTATTATATGTCTTTCTGAGCTAATATAGTTATAATTTGCTAGAAGTATTCAATGGAAAGTGTAAGGGATTTTCCCCCTTTTAGTGGGCCTGTGAAGAGTACCTAAGAGAATAAGTAAAGAAAGCTCAACCCAGAACAAATAAGCCCCTCGACCCGGTCCGCAGGTAGACTCTCTTGGACGCAACCCCCATGTGGGAACATATATATTGCTGGGGGATGAGACTCGCCGTCTTGGAGATCACTTGAACAATGTCCATCCCTTGATTACCTGTCCACATGAACGAGCGAGAAGCAAGGGGGACCTTCGATTATCTAACAGAGTGATATCGATGGACTACTGAAGACACCATTAGAGTAAGGCAAATCGGGAAACCACGACGCATTAATGACACTACTACCTGAGCAACACGCCATATTAATGACGCCTTCGCAGAGGCACGCTGCATTAAAAGACTCTGACAAAAGGAATAATAAAAATGACATAGACTTCACGGGGGCAGACACAATCTATCATCTCAGACTCCCGGTATAAATAACAATTTCTAGGTACGAAAAGATTCTAGACTCTCTCATTGTTTTAAAAATTCCAAATTACTCTATTGAATTTGGCATCGGAGACTCTCGACCCCAAGACCGTCCTCTCCCAGCTACTTTCTTCTTCGTCTTCACATGCCCATGATTGAAGACCTGAGTTGCTAGAACTGACCAAATGCGTACGAAACACGACGTTAACAAAAATGTTTATAATTTTAATTTTTAAATTTGTTAATTTGGAAGCACGAGAAGATGAAATCATTCAATTTGTGCCAATTAGGTCCCGTTTGAAACTTGGAAGATACTGAAATCAACTCAGTTCAGTCAAATTTTAAGCTGAATCTAACATCCAAACACCAAATTTCCAAATTACTAAACATTACTCAACTCAAAATATCTTTACACGCGAGACTCACAAGCTGTTTCAACTTAATGCCTCTTTACACGCGGGACTCATAACTTTTTTTAATTTCCCATAAATACATTTTAGATGGGCCCCATAAAACTCTCTCCACCATATCAACTCATTACTATTTATAAAAAACTTAATTCATCTCAACATCCAAACGGAGCCTTAGAATTTTCGCACATACGAAAAAGTACTTATAAAAGCAAGTTATTATTGCCTACAAATAATTGAAGTGGTACACCAATTATATGCATGGGTTTCTCGCCTTCTTGGTAAAATCCCATATGCATGTTTGTAATGTTGCCATTTAATTGGAGTAAACTCATGTTGCAATATTAGGGACTTTTAGAAGCCTTGTAGACAATTATGTGATTGCATTATAGCATATAATATAATGTAAGATGTGCATTTTTTTATGCCTTATATTTCAAAATTATTTTTTTATTATTTTGTAACATATTATAACTTCTGGTGAGCTTTTATTCGAAATTTGTTTTGGCCATAAATATGTATTTGCAATAAAAAATAGGGCTGTAAATGAATTAGTATATTCGATAGCCCGCTCGGTACTACTTGTCCGGTTAAACTCAAATTGAGCTCAACTCGTGAAAAAAAACTCGACCGTGAAAGCAGATACTCACTCAATTAGTAAATGACACATACTCGACTCGACTAAAGCTTGTTAAGGCCCGCTCAATTATGTCCGAGTCGACTCATTAGCTCGACTCGATTAAAACTCATTTATATATTGATAAGTATATACATACACCTATGTACACACACATGTATTAGCTAATTATATTAGCATAACACATTTATAATTAAATATATAATATGTAACCTAATTACTTATGCGTATATATTGAATATGCTTTATAGCTATATTTTATAATTTGTATAATAATTAGTCGATAAGATTTAATACTTTCATATACTAATATGTGGGAACCATATATATGAAAGATATATATGCTATCGTATTATGTGTATTTATTAATAATTTATGTATACATATAATATATTGGTATTATGGAAATGATCAGGCTTTCTAAGATATTTTATAAATGCGTAATTCTAAATATAACTGTAAAATGTGTAAACGTCACGTAATCGTTTTGAAAAAGAATGGGGTCCACTATTAAAAAATTAATTTTTTTTATTTGGATCCTATGTTTTATTCACTTTTTCCAAAACGATTACGTGGTTGTTATACAATTCTCGGTTGCAAATATATTTTCTCTTTATAAATTGACGTGAAGTTAAAAAATAAATATTATATTTAGGGCTTGTTTGAGGAGAGATGAGATGAGAATTTTGTGAATATTAGTAAGATAGTTTGTGATTATATAATAGTGAGATATTTTGAGTAGAGTATTTCTTAAGTTTTGGGAAAGGAGAGAGAAAAAGTTAAATAAAAAATATTATAAAGTTAAAATATTATAATAATATAGTTTTTTAATATTATTTTTATTTAGGGATTTGAAAAATTAGAATTATTTTTTATTTGAAATTTTGAAAAATTTATAATGATTAGTTTGAAAATTTCTAATGAATAGTTTGAAAATTTTATATTTAATTTATATTTAAGAATAAAATGGAATGAGAAGAAATAATATCAGATGAAAATCTTATGACTCCTCTAAAGTTCCAAACCTGCCTTCTCGGTAAACTTTTATTTTAGAGAAAATTTTTTTGCAACCGTGACTTGTGCAACCGTCGCGTAATTGTTTTGAAAAATGTGAATAAAACATGGGCCACATGAAAAAAAATTAATTTTTTAATAGTAGACCTCACTCTTTTTTAAAGCGATTATGCAGCGTTTACGTGTTTCATAGTTGTATATAGAATTACTCTTTATTTTATTATTTTAATGGAAAACTCATCTCAACCAGTTGTCAGATAAAGGTTTATTAACTTTCGTGTCCTATCAATGGATAATGCTTAATCCACGTGTGATCAAGGCAAGCAGCCACCGATTTCTTATTTTATTTTTTTTAGTTAGTGGTTTATAAGAAAGTGTTTTTAAATAATCTTGTGATTTTTTTTGAAAAAATATGTAAAGATATAAAAAAAAGTATGAACAAGTAGGAAAAAAAAAATAAAAAAAAGGGTGGCCACCTTCGGTGGAATTCATCTGTGGACCTAGCATTGTCCATCAGCTATAATGTTTTTTTTATCATCTATATATTGTCTCCTACATCACCGCATCCTATACCCAACATTTTCCTTGTGCCGTCGGTGCTTCTTCGGGTTCTCTCTCCCTCCCCAAGCAAACCTTTTCTCTCTCTCTCTCTCTCTCTCGCTCGCTCGCTCGGATCAGAGGCCTACGGCCATACAGTTGTTTTACTTGGGGAGCATCAAAGAATGGGCAGGTCTCGATGCTGCGAGAAGGAGGGGCTGAAGAAAGGGCCCTGGACCCCTGAGGATGACCAGAAGCTTTTGGCTTACATCGAAGAACATGGCCATGGAAGCTGGCGAGCTTTGCCCGCAAAGGCTGGTATACTAGCGATAGAGGACCCTAGCAAGCTAGTTTTTTGGTGAATATTTATGTATCATGGATTATAGCCTATTTATATGACACCACTAATTGATGGTTTCTTTTTTTGGGTTCCTTCGTTTTGGTTGGGTTTTAGGGCTTCAGAGATGTGGGAAGAGCTGTAGGCTGAGATGGACCAATTACCTCAGACCTGATATCAAAAGAGGAAAGTTCAGCTTGCAGGAAGAACAGACCATCATTCAGCTTCATGCTCTCCTTGGGAACAGGTACATACATTAATCAACGGTTCTTTCTGTTTATAGCCGTTCTCTTCTAGTACTACTTACTCACTGCATGCAAGTAATATATATGCGACACCGATTGGCTCACTAATGTCAACTTTTCTGGGTGATCATCTTGAGCTATATATATGTAACACCTCATGAGAGTGCCATTTTTCTGGCTGGCCTTTTCCTGATCGAGCTCATGAGAGTGCCATTTGAACATAAAACATGAAGACCCCTGCACCATTCACATGGTTGACTGTACCTTTTCACCTATAAATTAAGTGGAGAATGAGATAGGACACAAAAGTCGAAACTACTACTGTACGTACGTACAAGATTATCATCAACTTATTTATCACGATCATTGTCTTGTCGTTATCATTCTTGAATCTGCCATGGAAACGAAGAAATACCTCCTCTCTATAATTGACAGGATTTTTGTTTTCAGATGGTCGGCAATTGCAACGCACTTGCCCAAGAGAACCGACAACGAGATTAAGAACTACTGGAACACACATCTTAAGAAAAGACTAACTAAAATGGGCATCGATCCCATGACCCACAAGCCCAAAACGGATGCCCTCGGCTCCGGAAGATGGGACTCCAAAGACGCAGCAAATTTAAGCCACATGGCTCAGTGGGAGAGCGCAAGGCTCGAAGCCGAGGCCAGACTGGTAAGGGAGTCGAAGCTGCTTGTGTCCAACCCTATTCAACAGCAGGTCATGATCTCCTCTGCTCCTGCTCAGAACATCAACAAAACCCTCGCTCAACCCGCACTGCCACCATGCCTTGACGTGCTCAAAGCATGGCAAAGGTTATGGTCAAAGTCAACGGGAACAGGCATATTCCCAGTCGCCGGAGACGATCTTGAGTCTCCGACATTCAAGTTGAGCTTCTCGGTGAACGCATTCCCCATCGAAAGTACTGTTGCGCTCACTGAAAACCAAATGGCCGCAGCACTTGATTTCGACGCCAATAGTTCGGTTACATGCGGAGTTGGGATTATCAAAGAAGTCTGTCAAATGCCAGAAGAACTCAAAGAAAGATTGAATAACACAATGTCATTGCAGGAAATGACGTACACCACGGAAAGTGCATGGTTTGCGGATTCCTTTAGGGCAATGAGTGAAAACACGCCTCTCTCAAATATCGTGGAAGGTTTCACTGATATCTTGGCCTATAATTGTGACGACAAGAACTCATTGTTGGCCGGAGACAACATTATGGAAAATGGTGATAAAACCTGCAGCGGTAACTTTGACGAGAATAATAATCATTACTGGAACAGCATACTCAATCTAGTGAATGCTTCGTCGTCTGGTTCTCCTATGTTTTATTCTGATTAATAAAGATTATTTTCGTTGTAAACGTACTCTGATTACAAATAAATATAGTTCTTAAAATTTTAGTGGTTATTACTCAATTTATGATCTAGAAATGCTAAAGGTCATGAAAGTATGTCTCGAAAGTGTATATCGAATTTTTTTTAATTATTATTTTTAACTTAGTGATTAAGGAAATATTTTTTTAATAATGTTGTGAATTTTTTATTTTTTTTTAAAAATGTTTATGATGATTAAAAAAATACATGAAAAAAAGAAAAGAAAAATAAAAAGATGAAATGTACATACTTTTCGGAACACACATTCGGGACAAATTTTAGGTAGGTGTAATGTTGCTCTTTATAATCACCACCCGTATTCAAAATTACTTTTCATTCGATCATAAAATAGAAATTACTTTTCATTTATTACTTTTTTTTTTTCTAAATCATGATCTTAATTATTTATTTCGATGTACTTGAAGGTTGTAAATGTAATCAACACTCGCAACTCTCTGTCTGAGCAAACATCAAACAGAGAGTTTGCTCGAGGCTCACTAGAGCCACTACAACATATCTGGTTTTTTGCGGCAACTAAAGCCGCGTTTTATTCTTCGCAGATGAAACGCCAGAAATTTACCCTGACAGTTGTTGTGTTTATTGCCAAAATCAACGTCGCCGAAGAAACATCCCCTTTTACTGCCAATTTACTCGCCGAGAAGTGAGGCTCAGTTACTGCCGCAAATCCATACCATGAAATCCCTCAAATCGCTGCATGAGTAATCTGTTGGTGCTGCGAGCGTAAGTTCATTGCTATATTCAACACATCTTCTCGACGAGTCCAGATCCGCCAACCAAGTTTGCCACAGATCAAATGATCATGCTGCGAGCGTAAGTTAGTCGCTGTTGACCACACATCTTCTCAACGTGTCTAGATCCGCGGAGTTAAGGGGTATGATTCCCAAACCCATTTCGGCGTTTTGAGAAATCGCAGCAATCTAATTCGTTTGGTTATTTTAATTGGGTTTTCGACTCAATAGGGATAAATTTTTACCGTCGATTTGGTGCCGTGCCCTACTAGATTATGGGATGACCATTGAAAACATATTGGCGAAATTCTAAGGCCATTTGAGATCAGTATTGTATGACACTCTCAAATGCATGTCCCTATAATTTCCCAAATCTGTCATCAATGGTACTGCTTATGGTGCTTTGAGATCATCATTAGATACGTAGCAATTTCTAGAACTGATTTGAATATTACAATTGAATTTGGCACATTTGAAGGCTCAAGATTTGACACCTTCTTGAACTAATACTTTGGTCAATTTTTCTAAATTTTTTGTCTCCGAATCATTAGGTTTGCACATAGGGCTCTCACACTTCAATTGTGTCATGGTTCTGTATGACTGCATTTGTGCACATGCATGATACAGTTTTAAATTGGCCTACATATTAATTAAAGTGATGCATTACTAGCTGCTACAATACAGTCATTTATATATATATATATATATATATATATATATATATATATATATCTCATCATCATTCCACCAATTCATTGTAGAGGCATCAAATGTAGCAGAAAAGAACAGTATATCAAAGCAGGCATATCTTAATTACTCTTTGAAATAGTTGAGTTTATAACTTAGCTTAGCAGTCCCACAATGCATCCATATATACTTGGATTTTCAGGATGCCAACAGTCCTACCATCTGATCTACATGTACGTGTACGTACTCGCACAGACAAGATCTGTGTTGAATGGGGGAGAGACTTTGCGATCTTGGCTAGCACAACCAATTTAGCACTGCCCTTAGAATCTGATTAATTTACCTGTTGCAATACCACAACAATAGCATAAACTCATAACTATTACCATTATTAGTAGCTTTAACTCAGACCATAACAAACAAATATGTTTCCAAGCTTAAACTCAAACCATATAAAAAATCACTGAATGGGGTTTCCTACATCTTGAATTACAACAAAATTTAAAAAACAAGTATAATAGGAACAATATTTTTCCTTCACCCTAAATAATGAAGATAAAAGCAATATCTCAAAGACCTTAAATAGCATGTCTCATTTTGTTCCCTAACTAGCTACTGAGATGGGTTATCCCTGATTTGTGTTAAAATGTTGAGCCAATTTATATACTGCATGAAGGTAATGTAGCTGTTGAAAATTTGGTAGAGGCCTAACCCATATTTAGATGAATTTATAAATGATATGCATAGTTGGAAACCTTACCCATCACATGGCCATGAACAACCTTGACAATACCACCTTGGCTGGAATTCCAATAAGTTCCATATGTGCCTAGCTCTGGAGGATATAACCCTGTGTATGTATATCAGCAGTAAGTTGTTCATTATTTCAACTATAATGAACAATTAATATGAAAACCCAAATTGTTATTTCAATGTACATAACTACAACACTATGTAAATAATTAATATTGAGTTTGAAAACACTTGTTTGCAAATTACATCATTCTAGAATAAAAACCAACTCAGCACTTACTCAATATATGAGTCATATATTATAACATTAAATCTGTTTCTATAAAAAAAAAAAACATCTGCTTTCACATTAGTTTAGGTTATATTAGGATGCATGTTAATGGTGAGAGATTACTAAATAATCTATGAATTTAACCTGCCAAGTTAACATAATCCGTGTTTAAAAATTGGCTATATATCTTATATCTACTTAATGTAATCGAGTTTTCATCTAATAGATTGAGGTTTCATATCAAAACCCCAAAACAGATCGGGGTTTTGATATTGAAACCCGTAATTTAATTTAGGGGGTTTTAATCCAAAACCCCTAATTTAATTTAAGGTTTTCAATCTGAAACCTTAAATTAATTTAGGTAACATAATTAAGGGTTTCAGATAGAAACCCTTAACTAATTAAGGAGTACTAACATGTTTGTATTCGAATATGTCAAACTTCTCAAGAATCTTTTCGTTATAATGAGATTGATATATTTTATTTTATAATTAATGTCTCGTGTGCACCATTATATTCAACAACGACCTATTTTAATTACTTCACTTATTTATTCCTATTTCATTTAAGCCTTAAAATTAAAAATAAATTTTTAGAAAATTATTAATGATGAAGATCATATATATATATATAGAAGCTAGCTAATAAAAATAAAAGAAGAAATAATATTGATCATGATACAGTAGTAATCACAAAAGCATTAATGTGAACCCGAGTCCTACCATACCATGTATTAAAAGTTGCCATTAATTAAGATAAAGAAATTAAAAAAAATCCCTTAAATGATTTTGACGATTTGAGAAGACACTACAACAAAAATTCATTTTTGGGACGATTTTTATTTGGGATAAAATGAAAATCGTTACAAAAAATGAGTTATAAGGACGAAATTCAAAGTGTACCTTCCTGAAAAATGACGGAATGTGTTTACCATTTGAACATGTTCGAACGGTATATGTAGGAACGATAAATTTTGTCCCTAATAAAATAACAGTTTGAACATTAAAAAAATGTTCGAACAAAATTAAATAAATATTCGAACGGATATTATATGATCGAACAACAATTTAGTGCCTTTAAGTGATCAAATTTAATGGGACATTGACTTAGCATTCAAACAACATGCAACAACGTTCGAACGTCAACGTTAATCAAAGTTTGAACAAATATTATATATGATCAAACGAAAAATTGGCGGGTTAAATCACTAAATTTAGAGGGAAATTGAGTTACTGTTCGAACTCAGTATTGTACCATTTGAACTAATGGGTTAATCAATGGTCAAATGTAAAATATAGAGTTCAGACGGTAATTTGTTGTAGAAATATTTCTGGCAGGAATGGAGAAATGTTCGAATGGTATATATTCCGTTTGAACTGTAACAATAATTTTATAAAAAATTCCAATTAAAGAATATATAAAATATAAATGAACAATTAGTTTAGAGAAAAAAATATCATTCATAATTAAATTAATTTTACAAAACATAAAATATTGTCTAGAAAAAAAATACAAATAAGAGATATAGAGAAGGGCATATCTCTACGGACCCAATTCTCTAATGTCATTCCCGATTGCAGCTAGGCATGTCTCTAGCTATGTTAGTCGAGTACTAATTGTGACTGGAGTCACATATATGGCATCAATCTCTGTACGTAAGTTAGAGATGTTAGCATTAATCTCTATACGTAAGTCAGAGATGGCACTACGGATCTCCGTACATACTGCATCAATCACCTTTGATGTTTGTGTGTAGATCTCTGCATTCACTATATCTGCAATCTTGTAAGGAGTAGAAGTGCGTGATGCCTAGGCTTGCGTGGAAGTCTCATCGACTGATACTCCATGATATGTCGGGTGTGCATCTTCCTGAGTATTGATCGGCTCTAGAATAGGAGCACGAAGAAGAAGTCTTGAGTGTCTCATCCTTCATGACAGGGTGGAGGAGTTGATCAGTCCAATCGGCTCCCGGACATGCTCATCAATATCTGGTAAGACCCCAGCATGTAGCAAAAATCGTGTGATTAGGATCCAAAAGGAAAATATATCCGTCGTATTGTAGGAAGCCTCTAATCGAGTTCTAGTGAATATATAACCTACTTGGTTGATAGGCACCCCACGAGCGACACGTATCATAAATTTCGTCCGATCTATGCCAACCTCTGTTTTGTACTGCAGATGATCAATGTTGTTAGCGATGATTAAGTTCATGATCTTGAAGAAGCTAGATAAATTAGATTGTTTGATGCTCTTCGTCCCATCATAAGGAGGAGCATCTAGACTAACAACCAACCGCATCTCCTCATGATCAGCAAGGCCATTGAGTCCATCTCTATCAGAGCCCTCGTCCTTAGCCGTCTCCCCATAAGTTGTAGACTCCCTGGGCACCACATTCAGATATGTAGTGCGCAAACGTGGGATACCAATGAAATCAACAAGTTTGTCCCCTGAAAATGTAAATGAAACTCCCCGTATGGAGATCATGTATGCCTCATCGTCATCTCGGCTAGAACCACCGAACTCTCTATAAAACTCAGAGACGATGTCGATATAGGAAAGAAGGTCCCTTGCTTCATCCTTTTGGTCAATGATTTGTGTCCAACCACGCTCAATGAAGACGGATGTCAAGGAACTACCCTCCCAGAGAAGGTCCTGAAAGTCAAAGATCTTCACCTGACCCTTTAATAAAATCGCCCTCTCTCGATATGATTCGTTGGAAGGTTGCCCTGATTTGCCATGCTTCCTTCCCTTAGAAAACATTGTCAACCTGAAATTTTGAAAAATAAAATTAAGAAAATTAGTTATAAAATATGATACATAAACCTTCACAAACTTATATGTTGATTAATATCATTTAAAACTATTTTGTGTTACACCGTTCAATCGAATCACTAGGCGTTCAAATGTTACAACAGTAATTTGATCGGTTACATAACAGTTCAAACACTCTTTTGAGGACTAAACCGTTCGAACATTAAACATTTGTGTTCGAATGCCATATTAACAGAAGTTCGAACCGTTTCCCAACTGTTTGAGAGTCTTGAGTCTATAATGTTTGAACGAATTAACCATCGTTCGAACGTTAAACATTGTGTTCGAACACCATATTAACAGATGGTGAAATTGTTTCTCAACTGTTTGAGGGTCTGAGACTTGAGTCCATAACGTTCGAACGAATTAATCATCGTTTGAATGGTTTATGGATTGAGCTCAACAATGGCTGAGTCAACTAGGTGGCCATTTAAACAAAAGGAATACACCGATTTCTTTAGTTTCTTCCACTAATAATACTCATACAAGGTTGGGATGTGCATAGAGGCATCTCGACATTATATTTTCGGGCCACCTACGGTGTCCATCGATACTTTTGATTTTTCTATTTTCTATCAAAACTCATTGAAAATGACATGAAATCAACCCATTAAACGTTCGTAAGTTGTATACCTCTTTACTAGAAGTGGTAGTTGGCAGTGGCGGTGACACGGCGGTTCAAAGGCAAGAGGAGCGTTCGACGGCATAAGTGGAGGGTTTAGAGAGAGAGAGAGAGAGAATGCGATCGATCGAGGAAGCCAAACGTTGTTTATAGTGTTATACCGTTCGAATGTTCATTTAATGTTCGAACACTGTTCTAATAAGTGTTATTTTTATGTAAGATTAATTACACTTTGCTCCCTCCAACTATCACCCAATTCAAAATGTGCCCCCGAAACTATTGATTGCATCAAAGTGGACCCTCTTACTTTTATAACGTCCCAATCCCCCCCCTTCCGTCTACAATGAGAGTTAAATCAAACGGAAAACTCACCCACGTGCTTCTCACATGCTAATCCTTCAATGCAAAGACAAAATCACCCCTCACTCCATCGGTTTCCATTTCCCCAAACTGAACTTCATATTCGAAAATCCCCAAATCCAAAATTCGAAAACCCTAACTCGGAAACCAGTGACCATCGATCGATTGTTGTTCGCATTGGTGTTCGTTCGTCTTCGCACCAATCTTAGTGGCTTCATAAAATATTTTCGTTCATCTTCATCGAGTTGGTATCTGTCTTCTTCGCACAGTGGGTGTCGCAGAGGTGAGTCCATCTCAAAATGACTCCATCTTTGTATTCATCGAATTTGTATATTTTTCGTGTAAAACTGAGTAATTTGGAATGTCAAAGTGTACTGTTTTTTATTATGTCCCCCTCCAATATTGCACATAGGTGGGTCCAATGTTGTATGCTTCCTAATATGACGCTAGTGCATTGCTGAGTGGCGTTAGTTGTCCCAGTTTGAGAACACAATAACATGAGTGTGTTGTTGTTATCTTTATTGTCGGGTTGTGACAGAGGGACCACAGATGTGGTCTCTTGCATAGGAAAATGACCAAATTTATCCGTTTGGTCCAATAGTTTACTTTTGTTTACTTTTATGGCTGGTCTAATAATTGACTACAGTCCATGACTAATTTAATAGACAATATTCTGTAGTATGGCTACGAGGAATTTGTTATTCAAGTCCATCATGGTGGGATAATTGATAGGCGGCAGAATGGGGAATATGTTGGGGGTAAGACTGATGTGTACCATGAACCATATGATGAGGATCAGCTATCATGGATTGAGATACAGACGATTATGGCCAAATATGGTTACCATCCAGGTGACCTAGTCTCCTATAGACACCCTAGCTTGGGGATGCACAATGGCCTTAAATTGCTTACATCTGACCATGATGTGCTGTCTATGGTGGCTGCGCTTCAGGTTCAACAAGTGGCTCATTTGTATCTTGTGTCTCATTCTCAAACTTCAGTGCACCAGTCTTCTTTGCATGATCATCATGTCGAGGAGGATGTGAGTGAGGATGGGGAGGAAGCAGAAGCACGTCGCCTTGGACTTAATGATCCATTTTGGAAAGAAGTGTTGAGTAGTGAGGATGAGTTGTATGACATTGATGTCAATACAGTGGGAACATCGAGGTCAAAGCCTGCACAACCAAGGAGTAAAGGTGTTGAGTCTCAAGTGACAGTTGATGATAAAGAGCCACAATCTTCCTCAGATACTGAGGATGAGGAGGATGAAGGGAGGAATCAAGACAGAAGTGGTCCAAGGTGACCAGAGGAGGATGACATAGGTATAAAATACTCTTCTATTTTCTTGTTTATTATTTTAGTGTTCATTTTTCAGAACTTGCTAAACAGTGCTTGCTTTCACAATTAGTAGGTAATTGTTCTGATATGACACCAAGTGACATCCTTCAATCTCCTGTCCCTAGTGGTGATGAAGGACATCGTGATTTTAAGTTCCCCGAGTTTCAAGCTGTTGACTTGGAGAAGCAAAAAATATCTGTTGAAATGAAGTTTGGATCTACAGCACAGTTTAGAGAGACAATAAGGAGGTTGAACCTAAATATAGGCAAATCAATAAAATTTGCAAAGAATGATGGGGATAGGGTTACTGTAGTCTACAATACCCCGCATGCATACACATGTACAGGTATTCCATGCCCGCATGCAATGAGTGACCACTATAGTCTGACCACATGAACAGGTATTCCATGCCCGCATGCATACACATGTATTGTGTATTCTGACCAAGATCCCAAGGGATATGTGCATCATTACTATAGTGTGGAGATGTGGAGGGCAGCATACGAGCCTTTAATTTACCCTATGCTAAGTGAGGATCAGTGGCTCACTACCACATACGAGAAGCCCATTGCTCCTGAGGTTAGGAAACAACCCGGGAGGCCAAAGAAACATCGAAGAAGAAATGCGGACGATCGACAAGGAGCAAACAAGTTGAGGAAAACTGGTGTTCATATGACCTGTTCGAGATGTAATCAAGTTGGTCACAACAAAAGAAAATGTCCACGTGGGAATGCAGGCACACCCTCCTTCACTTCTGCAGCAGAATTTCAAGCTCCTTCATTTCCAGATGAACAAGTTAGTGGCTACTTCTTCTTTATTTACTATACGGTATTCATTTACATATTGATTGAAAATGTTGAAAATGTTAATTTACATTTAAATGTGGTACTAGGTCATTTCACAACCTCCAATGTCAGAGCCTTCACAGCCAACAACCCAATCTATGCAAATTGGGAACGCTCCACCTTCGTCGCTTTCACAGGCAACATGGCAAACAAGTCCAACAGTGCAGACTCCCTTGTCAGAGACTTCGCAGGCAGGCCAAAGTAATCAACTGCAAGTCAATGTGGGTCGTGTAAAGATGTTGGCCAAACGACCACCCAGGAGGCGGTCTGCAAGACTTGGGGGCCACCACTCACAGACTAGTACACGTAGACCTGTGTTTGTGGACTTAGACGTTGATACAAGCAATCCAGCACAAGGAAGACTGTGTTCTTGGGGCAATCCTGGAAAGGGAGGTATGCAATTCAGAGTTGGTCAACTACCATCCAACACCCAAGTGTCTCCTGCCAAGGCTAATACATCAGTGCAAAAAGGGAAGAATGTAGAGTCATCTTCACGTGTGGAGAGGATGAACGAAGATAAAAAGGGGAAACAGAAGCGACCAAATTGGCAATATTGACTTGCTGTTGTAATGGTGTAGTTAGGGCTTAATGACATTACTGTTATTGGAAAACTTTTGTTGTAATGGTCTATAGTAGGGTGACATTATTAGAGTGACATTATTTGTTGGCAATATTGACTTGTTGTTCCAATTGAGAGATTTTGATATGTAGGGTGATATTATTATTAATCATTATCAACGCAGTAAGTTGTTGCCACAAAATTCACTTCATAACCAAATTACATATAAGATCAACACAGTAAGTTGTTGCCACATCAACCACAGTCAATACACATCCAAAAAATTACATTAACCAATCCTACGCTATCATCAAGTAATAACGACCTTCATCAGCATAATGAGACATTTTCATGTAGATAACAACAATAACTAGAACAAGTACAATGACACCACACCATGTGCAATTATTGTATTTCTTGTACAAATATTTAGATTTTTCCTTCTCCTCATACAAAAACTGTTGGATATGTTTCATGTGCTCCCTCTCCATCACTAACTTAGCCTCCAATTCCGTAGATTTTTCCTTCAACTTATTGTATAACTCTTGGATATGCTCCCTATGCTCCCTCTCCATCACTAAGTTAGCCTCCAATTCGGATTTCTCAATCTTGAACTCACGACTCCGTATCCAGAGTCTATCTCGTAGCTGGCCAACAACATCTCCGCACGTGGAGCAATGGTCATCATCTACCCAATAAAAAAATGTACAAAACCTGTCTGCACCCCCATGTTGACAACCAGGAGTCCAATATGGGCATCTCCAGAACTTCCTTTTGTAGTTATCATCCGTAGTTGACACTCTTAGACGTGCTCGTAGATTGCAACGGCAAAATGGGTCATCTAGTGGTGCTTTACCACCCCAGCTTGAGCTAGATGAACTAGTAGACATCTTTCACAACCTGCTGAAATATGTCAGGATTATGAGTGTAGAAATGAAATAGTCAAAAGAGAGGTTGATGAGCCAAAAAATTTATACTCTATAGAATTGAATCAATATTATTCTTTACAGACTACTGCAACTTTATACAAAAGGAGAAAAGAATCTTAACAAACTAAATTAGAACATTATCTAAGTATGGTATTGAATCAATATCATGGCAATTAAATTGGAACATTGTTGAGTTACAATGTACAATCATTTATAGCATTCTTGAGCTACAATAAACTCGAATCATTTTTTCACCTTACAACGTACAGTCATTTATAGCATTCTTGAGCTACATCAAAGCGGGAGATTTGTTATCAATATTAACAATCACTGAGGTACCTGCGATGGAGAAAGCAATTTGAATGAGAGCTCTACAAAAAAACTCCTCTGCAATGGAGTCACTGACAGCTCGAAGGGGACGCCGACGTCGTGGTCGGCAGCTCACACCGTGGTCGGCAGCTTTGTTAGGGTTCGTCATTGCCCACCTTCTTTGCAGTTTACCCCAGCTTATCTCTCCGTCGCTCCTAATGGCTTCAAGACAGACGTTCTTCACTTTGAAACAAAACCATTTTTCGGCATTAATAAAACGAGTCATTTTGGCCATGGATTTGGGGATTTTCGAATATGAAGTTCAGTTTGGGGAAATGGAAACCGATGGAGTGAGGGGTGATTTTGTCTTTGCATTGAAGGATTAGCATGTGAGAAGCACGTGGGTGAGTTTTCCGTTTGATTTAACTCTCATTGTAGACGGAAGGGGGGGATTGGGACGTTATAAAAGTAAGAGGGTCCACTTTGATGCAATCAATAGTTTCTGGGGCACATTGTGAATTGGGTGATAGTTGAAGGGGGCAAAGTGTAATTAACCATTTTATGTAATTTTTATCACTCTTTTATTTATGAAAAGTGTCATTTTCCTTTCAATACTATTGATTTTATTTTATTTCTATATATTTTTATTTATTTTCTTGGATTTAAAGGAATGAGAAGATTTAGTGCAAAATGAGAGTATTTTGGTACAAAAGAAGAGACTACGTATCCAGACCGATGAGAGGCAACGAGATCTGAAGAGAGCCGATAAGATTTGGGCTAGGAGCCTTGTCCCGTGGGCAGCAAAGAGACTTCTATCGCCCAAACACGAGAAGACTTACCTCTCGGTAGACAAGAAAACTTGCGACCATAAGGCACGACCAGAAGGAGCGAAGATTTGGCGACAAGGCTCTAGGTGGTTAGATTGGACGACTAGTCTAAACGACCAACTTAAAAGACCAACCTAAACGACACCGTGGGCAACAATTAGAAAAGGCGAGAGGAGTCTTTCATCTTGGTCGGAGTCTTTCCACTCGGTAGGCGAGTAGAGGGCTGTGTGGTTTTTGTGGCCTCTATGCCAGTTATATTCAGTGCATACGACATCTACTCGGTGGGATAATTCTTCTCGACTGGGATCAATCAGTTGCTGCCACAAAATCTGAGTTTCGCAATCAATCTGTTGGTGACCAAATCCTTCCGAACTCAGCAATTCAAGCCACATATAACTAAATCTTCCATTTTAGATAATCTCGATATTCTTGGGATAATACTTTTTGTGTTAACATTTATCTTTAGAAACTAATTTCCAGGTCTTTAGTCTATATTGCAGCCGCAGTTATCTTATTTCCCGATTTGAATTTCAACATCTATTTAATCTCGACTTGTGGGATGAATAGATGTGAGTTTTAAATCGGAGTCGAGAGTTTTTATGTTTTAGACTTTGAGTCTGAGTTTAGAGTTCCAAAATTTATTCTTAAAGTGTTCTTTCGAGAAGACGGAACTGGAGGGCAGAGGTGAGAGCCGCATGCCTCATCAACTGACTTCAATGAAGAGCATCAGTTTTATTCTTTTTATTTTTAATTTCATTATGAACTAATTCTATTTTCTAAAGATTTGAGGTAGCCTACCATTTAAGACACAATTTATATTCTAAGTTATTTTATTTTCAATATTTCCATGATTGAGTGTTTATTCCTTGTTCTTAATGCTTACAATTTTCTACCTAACTATTGTTCGATCTTTTGGATTGCAATGAGACCGAGAGATGATTTGTGATTAAAACTCTAGAATTAAACACCATTAATTGAGTGAAAGCAGAGATACTTTACCGCGACTAGTATGATTTTCAAGAAAAATCTAAAGAACTTAATGAGTCTCCAATTAGTTAAATTCACATAGAGATATGGAGTTGTTAGTTGAATATATTTTTGATATTGTTCAAGAGATAATATTGAATAGTTAAAGGATTTTTATCATCAACTTGAGATAATTGAGATTCTATAACAAGAAAGAATAAACTGTGTGAGATTTGATAGGTGAAGTCAAATTCTCTAGATCTATTCTTATTATTTTTAAAATCTTAATTTTAATGTTATTTTCTTCAATTCAATAAACCATTCTTTAAATTTTGGTTTTCCAAATAGTAATTAATTTAGTCAATTTCAATACTTAATAGTATAATATTTATTCCTTGTGGGTTCGATATTCGTTTTATTTGAAATACTTTACTACTTGTTACGATTTTGTACACTTGCAGATATATTTTTATGCGAACATGTTTGAACGTTAAAATTAAACATTCGAATGTTATTCTATACGATTTACTGTTTGAACGCCAATAATTAACGTTCGAACGAAGGATGTATACTATTTATATATCATATAATATAGTATATACAATATATTACAGTATATAATATTAAATATATAATGTAATATATTTATAGTATATCTATAGTATCAATAGTGTATCATATTTATACTGTAATACTATAACTTGTTATATATATACTATATAACTTGTTATATGTTTAAACGGTACTATTCAAACATTAAAATGAAACGTTTGATCGATGTTTCATACGAGGTACTATACTACTATGTACTAAAAAACTATTAGTATAATATTAGTATACTACTATACTACTATGTACTAAACTAATACTTTTTTTTAGAAATAGACTACATTCATTCATGAAAGCGAAGTTACAACTGTGACTGATACATACAGGGAAAAAATCCGAATTACAAACCAAGTACTCACGGTTGGGGCTCTACCAGTACAAAAATTTCTTTGTGAATGGTATGGTCTTAACTTCTAGAACTCTTTACAGACAAACTGTCTGAGAGACCACACTCTTCCTAAATCAGAGATTTCAAACCCCACCCTCTAGAGGAGGGGAGGACTTTCACTCTATGGACAAAATATCCAAGAGACTATTTCTTTTTTTATTATTAACCTAAAATAAAGGAAATAACAGAAAACGTAAATGATATTTGGAAAAATAGCAAAATATAGCTTGGAAAGTTGTAGATCCACATTTTCAATCTTAGAGGAAATCAGAAAAGCAAACATAGGGACTGTGGTGACGTGTGACGGACACAAGCCACCCTGGAAGTACAACAGACAATTGAGTCTGAAGAAACTGATGGCCTTGGTCCCAAAAATGCCACGCGTGGTGGCGATAGAGCTCCCCTTGCGGTGGCGCATGAATGTCACGCGCACACTTTGGACTGTGCGTGTGGCTCACGTGCTACTCTATTCAATGAGATTCTTCACCTGTTTAAAGGATCGGCGCCATTGGAATCTTGTGGTGGGGTGTGTGGTGGTCGCGGGGCTACGAAGAACAACAGATCGACATTTCGCTCTACTTTTTAAGAAAAACACACAAACCAGAAAATAAAAGAAAAAACTAGAGAGAAGAGGGAGGAGGGATGAGGGAGGGAGGAGGGAGGGAGGAGCCGAAGCTCCATCCCCCTCCTCTAGTCTGGGATTTTTGAGGGGGGCTGCTCTAGAGAGAAAAGGGAGAAAATGTGAGTTACTAGAGAGAAAATCATGTACTAAACTAATACTATACTATACTAGACTACACTATACTAATACTAGTACTATACTATACTTGACTACACTATAGTACACTACACTACACTATAGTATAATACTATACTATACTAATACTATAATACTATATTTAAATGAATTAATAATTTTATAAATCACTATAACTATATTATAGTATTAGTATATATATATATATTATACTATACTAAACTATACTATACTAAACTAAACTATACTATACTATACAATACTAAACTATACTAATTATACTATACTGTACTTATACTAATACTATACTTATACTAATACTATAGTACTATACTATACTTATACCCATTTGCTGGGAAATTCTTTTCCAAGAGTCCAATTTGTAGAGAATACATGGTTAATGCCTCTGAAATTATTTGGTATGAGTTCAATGATTGTTGGAAGGTGACAGGCACTACAAGAAAACTGGGCTTTCCCAGCGCTCAAATTCGCCGGAAATGATCATCATAATCGCTACTGTAGTTCAGATGCGGCGATTTATTAATCGCTGTAGGATTGCCACTATCCTAAAGCCATTTTTGTTCAATCTCGGCGACTTAGAAAAATCGCCGCAATGAATTGCTTTTTTGGCGATTAATTGTCGCCACTAAGGAATTAAAATTGCGCTGGAAAAAACGATTCCAGGTTCCAACATAATCGCCGCGAAAACTTAATAGCAACGAAAGATGCCGTCGCGAATACCCATTTACTCGCAGCAAAACTTCTTATTATTGGCAGCGATATCATTTTGTCGCTGCAATCGTATCTATTTACGGTGAATTTTTTGGCCGGAAATGTTTACCTGTTCGCTGCAAAAGTCAAGTCTTATTTGCAGCGAACCTTGTTTTCATCGAAGTTAGTCTGATTTCAACGGAGGTAAATTCGCCGCAAGAGTTAAAATATCGCCGCTAAAGACTAATTGGAACGATTTGAGAATGTCGTCGCAAAAAACTTTAAATTCGCTGTAAAAGATAAAATTAAAAACGAAACCCTTTGAAGCAGCGTCGAAGTAGAAAATCGCCGTGAATAATTGCTTATTGTGGCAATATTATTTCCAGCAGACAAAAAATCGCTGCAATAGAACTTTTTTCTTGTAGTGAGGGAAGAGCAGTGAAAATTGTAAATATTGCCTTTGGAACAGTTTTAGAATTTAGTTAGAATTGGGGTTAAGAGAGTTCTAGATTTTGGAATTAGGGTTAGGAGAGCTCTAGGTTTTGGCTTCATGGATCTAGAATTTTAGGAATGGTAAAGGAAAGTCACTTGTTGTGTAAATTATATGTCCCTGTACGTGTAGGTTTAACTTATGGTGATGACAGCTTTCTACCAGACATTGTCTCAATCTTGAGCCCAAGACATTTGGGCGATAACAGGTCTCAATTGCAAATATAGTACTCTCGTTTGGTCTTGCTAGTGTTGTTCTTTCTCTGGCTTTTGGCATCTAGGTCTTTCTCTATCGAGAATTTCTAGCAAGCATAAGTAGTTTTAACTGTTTTGTAGTTATTTGGATTTGACTGTGAGGTTAATTGGATATTTTTATTGCGTTATTGGAATGGTCGAAGTTGAACATTTTGATGCTTGATTCCTATATAAAGTCTTCGTATTTCAAATGGGTTCTTTGTAGCTTTTGTGATCTTGGTGATACGTTATGCGTGAGGGTTGGCACTTTTGCTATTTAATTAAGTATTCAAAGAGTTTTTATTCTTGTTCCGCAAAAGAAATATTGAAGCGAATTACATTGTGTTTTAATTAGGTGTGATCATAAAGAGGTTGAGTTGGTGTGAGTGTGAGGTAGGACAATGTAGTGCTTGGATGATAAGACAAATGGGCCGTACTATGACCTTTTAGTTAAATTCAAGGTTTTTTTTTTTTGTTTTTCTATTAGTTTAATTTAAGTTGCTTTGGAAGCTGAATGATGGCCCAGCAGTTGGCATTTTGCAAAGAAAGTAGTTTTTTAGCTTTTAGCTTTATTGATAAAAAAAAACCAAGTATTTATAAGTTTCAAGATATATTCTTCCAATTCAAGCCACAATTGTCAGCATACCTCATAATGTTATGGATGTGGCTATCTGCATGTTTTTTGTTGATATAAGTACTGGGTACTTACACTTCACCTTATAACCTTTGGTCCTCTATGGGCTAAGGGGAAATCTATATATTTATTTATATAGTTTAATTATATCCCATCATTCTTAGTGTTGTATATTGCATCAGAGGATTTTTTACTTGTTTCGTCCATGGTATCATGCCCTTCTTATGCTTATTACACTATTTTCTCACATTGCTTGGGAGATTACTGGCTGCTTATCATTGTTCATTTGATTATTTCCTCTTTCTGCATAATGTTTAGAGGCTGATGCACTTCTTTGTTTTGGTACATACAGGTTTCATATTGTTGAATGTGATACTGGACATACAAAACTTCGCCTTACAAGGGAAGGCTTGGAGGCCATTGAGAGGATAACCACTCCTATTGCAACTGTTGCTGTAAGCCTAAGATTTCAAGGTAACCTGAGCATCTATATTCAGCCTTTATTTTTGAATGTCATAAGAGTAAGGAAGCAGCTCGTCTCGGGGTTATTTTGTTCCCATTTCGTCCCATTTGGGGTCTAGATAGATTCGACAACATGTTAATGAAGAAATATTGAGATGAAAATATCTCACGCATTGAGATAGAGAGGGTGTATATTATTCACATATATAGGAAATTACAATCTGTTATCTAAGGAAACTCTGTACAAGTAAAGAAATAAGTATGAGCTGAGATCAAGGAGAAAAATAAACAGCCTAGACTTTCCTATGAAGGACTAACAACTGTCTATATACATATGTACTGTAATTTAGCAATATGACGTGGTACTTGACTTGATACTTGCTGATTTGATGCTTGTATTCCTTATATTCCCCCTCAAACTTGGCTGTGGTTGAGAGCATAGTCCAAGTTTGGTTCGCAGCTGCTTAAATTGTGGCTTAAGAAGAGGCTTGGTGAAGATGTCAGCTAGCTGGTTAGGTGAGGGAACAAATTTTGTTTCCAAAGACCCGAGAGCTACCCTTTCCCTGACATAATGATAATTAAGCTCTATATGCTTGGTTCGAGCATGTAGAACAGGATTAATGGTCATATATAATGCACTCAAATTATCACAATGTAGTGATGGAACCTTGGTTAATGGAACACCAAGGTCTTTGAGAAGTAGGGACAACCATGTTAGCTCTGCTGCAGTAGAGGCCATAGCCCTATACTCAGCTTCAGCACTTGATCGTGACACTGTAGGTTGTTTCTTTGCACTCCAAGATATACAATTACCTCCAAGAAAGGTGCAAAAACCTGTTGTGGACCTTCGTGTTGTTGAGCAGCCAGCCCAATCTGCATCTGAAAAACCATATAGATCAAGTGAACTATTGGACAGAATTCGAATACCAAGAGTCGTAGTGCCTTGTAGATATCTTAAGATCCTCTTGACCATATGAAAATGGGCTGTTGTTGGAGCTTGCATAAACTGACAAACATAATTCACACTGTAGGAAATATTTGGTCTTGTAAATGTGAGATATTGTAGACCTCCCACGAGACTTCTATATGTTTTGACATCAGTAAATAGTTCCTGGGAACCAAATTTCTGTTGTGCTTTTGTTGGCATTGGAGTTGATAATGGCTTGCTCTCATGCATACTAGCTCGAGTGAGGAGGTCCACAATATACCTGTGCTGTGAGAGAAAGAGATTAGAACCATATTTGTGAACCTCAATACCCAGAAAATGATGAAGAAACCCAAGGTCTTTAATTGAGAACTGAGTACTGAGCTGTGTAATTAGCCACTGAATTCTATGTGAATTATCACCTGTCACCACCATATCATCTACATAAAGAAGTAGAATGAGTATCCCATGTTCTGAGTGTGAAACAAAGAGACTAGGATATGCTACACTTGAGTAAAAACCAAGTTGAAGGAGATAATCACTGAGCCTATCAAACCAGGCTCTAGGGGCCTGTTTGAGACCATACAAAGCTCTTTGTAATTTGCATACATGCAGTGGATTATCTTTATTGATATATCCTGGAGGCTGCTGCATAAAAATAGGTTTGTTAAGATATCCATGTAGAAAGGCATTCTTAACATCTAATTGGTGAAGTGGCCAATTTTTAACAGTGGCAATAGTAAGAACAACTCGAATGCTAGCAGGCCTTACAACAGGAGAGAAAGTTTCTGAAAAATCCACACCATCCACTTGACTGAACCCCCTTGCAACCAGTCGAGCTTTGAGCCTTTCTAATGTGTGATCTGCTCGAAGTTTAGCCTTGTACACCCACTTGCATCCAATTACATTCATCTCAGGTGTTCGTGGAACTAATTCCCAAGTGTTGTTCACAGCAAGAGCTTTCAATTCTTCTTCCATTGCAGCAGACCATCCAGGGTGATTTCTTGCAGCTTTGATGGTTTTTGGTTCAGTTGGTATTTCCACCAGATTATGCAAATTTGCATATCTTGGATTTGGCTTATGAATGCCACTTCTGGCCCTGGTTTGCATCTGATGTTGCAGTGATGGAACTTGCAATACTGGTTCAGCAATGGACTGTGATGGGGAACCTGCTGGAGAAACATTGTGAGATGAAGTTGAAGAAGGAGAACTGCTTGATACTTGTTGATTTGAAGATAGAGATTCAACAGCATTTTGAGGGAAATTTGCATTAGGGGGTGCAAAGGCAGAAGGAGATGGTTGATTGTCATTGTGACATTCCTCAAAACTTGAAAAATCTTCTTCAACAGGAGGAGAGGCATACAACTGAGTAGGTTGTGAGTATGGCAAAACAGACTCATCAAAAACAACATGCCTTGAAATATAAATCCTACCAGTAGGTGGATATAGGCACTTGTAGCCTTTATGCTTGCTGCTGTACCCAATGAAAACACAAGGCAAGGACTTTGGTTCTAGTTTATTGGATCGATAGTTTCCAAGATATGGAAAACATCTAGAACCAAGTATTCTGAGCACAGTATAATCTGGATGCTTGTCATAGAGTCTAAGAAAAGGAGAGTCCATGTTTAACAAAGAAGAGGGTAGCCTGTTTAGAAGAAAAACAGCAGTAGAAAAACAGTCTAACCAAAATCTGTTTGGGAGTTTAGCATGAAACATCAATGTTAAGCCTAAATTTGTTATGCTTCGATGTTTCCTCTCAGCTTTGCCATTTTGTTCTGGTGTTTTAGGACAGGCAGATTGGTGGATGATGCCATGGCTTTGAAGATAAGTGATAAGATTTTTGTCATTAAACTCACCGCCATCATCACATTGAAAAACTTGTATTTTGGCATTAAACTGACAAGTAACCAGTTTATGGAATTGAATAAAAGCTTGAAATAGTTCAGATTTATGCTTTAATGGAATTAACCAAGAAAAGTTGGTAGCCTCATCAATGAAAATAGCATAAAATCTGAATTTCTCTCTAGAAGGAGTGGGAGCTGGTCCCCATAGATCACAATGTATCTTTGAGAAAGGAACATTGATATTATTTGTTCTAGGAAGAAAATGCAATTTTGATGCTTTCCCCATTTGACAACTTGTACAAATTCCTATGGAATTTTGTTTAGAATCAAATGAAATAAGCTTATTATTGCAAAGATAATCAATAACTGTAGAATTTGGATGTCCCAGTCTCAAGTGCCAGCTCTCTTTATTTGTTGTTCGAAATCTAGAGGAGAAGTAGATCTGTTTTTCTGGAAGAGTTGAGTCTGCAGCATTAAAAACATAGAGGCCCTTCTGTTTCCTCCCTGTTGCCACTGTCCTCTGTGTCATCCTGTCCTTTATCACAAAACCATTGCCATCAAACTCAAACTTTAATGGATAATCTGATGTTAACCTACTGACTGATAGCAAATCTTTCTTGATGTCAGGAACAACAAGAACATTATTTAATTGAACTTTAGATGGGGTAGAGCCAATCATGGCCTGACCAGTATGAGTAATAGGTAAGATTTTTCCATTGCCAACCATTATACCATCATGACCAGTATAGGGAATCACAGAATGGAGGGTACCTTGATTTGCTGTCATGTGATCAGTAGCTCCAGTGTCTGGATGCCAAGAGACTTCTGCTGGTTCTTCTAACTTCATTGCTGCAAAACTTTGAGGAAGATTATCATTTGTAAAAGAATGATTAAATCTCTCAAAACATTTCAAAGCTGTGTGGTTTCTTTTATGACAGATTTGACAAACAAGATCTTCTCTTGGGGCAGGTTTGTTATTGCTAGATCCTCGAGGGTTATTGTGGAAAGCTTGGCCCTGATTGAAACCTCGAGAGATATTGTTGGAGGCTTGGCCCTGATTTGATGCTTTGGATCCATGTGAGTTTCCCTGAGCAAAACCTCGTCCCTTGGAAGTGAAGGAACCAGTCTGTTTCTTGTTTTTGTAAGATTTTTGTCCATAGAACACCATTGATGCAGGAGGAGCATCAAGTTTGTATCTGTCAGCATAACTTTCTAGCAAGGTTACTACCTCAGAGTATGAAGGGACATGAGGCCTCATCATTGTGGCTGTAAAGACCTCAAAATCCTTGCCAAGACCATTGAGGAGCCACCAAGACTTTTTGTGATCAGAAACTGGCTTGCCAATAGCTGCAAGCTCATCACAAGTAGTCTTGAATTTTCTGAGATAATCACTTAAGGAATCAGATCCCTTGGTGATAGAGGTGAGTCTTTGCTTAAGAGCAAGACTTAGTTCTGAGGATACTCTTGCAAAGGCATGAACAAGAGCATTCCAAACTTCTAAGGCAGTGTTTAATCCAACTACAATGCCTAAGACCTCTTCAGAAAGTGTTGCTATGAGCCAACCTTTGACCAGCCTATCAGACCTGCGCCATTTCTGATAGAGTGAATGTGGCTGAGAAATGGAAGACGCATCAAGGATGATTTGTGGTGGAGCTTGAATTTCACCATTGATAAATCCTTGGAGATCATAACTCTCAAGTATGTTCAGCATTTGAGTTTTCCATAGTAGAAAATTGTTGGAGTTAAGTTTGAGAGAGACATAGTTTGAAACATTTTGGGAAACTGGATATGGGTAGGGATCTGAATTATTAAAAGACATAGAAGATGATGAGGAAGGCATGTTAAAAAAAAAAAAAAAACACCACTCTCTGTCAATACGTTGTGGCTCTTGAACCATGAAGAAATATTGAGATGAAAATATCTCACGCATTGAGATAGAGAGGGTGTATATTATTCACATATATAGGAAATTACAATCTGTTATCTAAGGAAACTCTGTACAAGTAAAGAAATAAGTATGAACTGAGATCAAGGAGAAAAATAAACAGCCTAGACTTTCCTATGAAGGACTAACAGCTGTCTATATACATATGTACTGTAATTTAGCAATATGACGTGATACTTGACTTGATACTTGCTGATTTGATGCTTGTATTCCTTATAGTTAATAGCTCATTTAACTTCAACTAGGTTCGACAACTTTGGCCTCTGCAAGAATTGTGGCAATTCAAACATCTAGTAATCCTAGTGCCTCTGATCAGGACCTCCAACAGGTACACTTTATTTGTCATCTTTGTTCTTCTCTTATTTACTTGTACTAGTGGCGGAGAGGTCGGTGCCTTGTTCTGGCTGTTGGGGCATCCCCTTTCTCCACTATATAACCTGATAAGGTTCAGAAACTGTTATCTGTGGAGAGAAAGTCTTGTTTTATACCCTTTATCTGAGAATTAGTAGAAAACAGTTTTTTGAGGCTTAATTTACTTTGGACTTCATGCTGGAACTAAAGTGAGCGGGAGTTGATAAGATTAAGAATTACATAGCTCCACATGATGAACTTTTAGATCATAAATGTATGCTGGCCTGAATAATCTGGTAAGAATCTTCTTGACATAACATTGTGTGTGGATCCAAAATAGAATATTGCTCGAGAATGTGTGTGTGGATCCAAAATTGACGAATAGAAGAGCTTCATGGACTTCTTTATGGGACACTTGACAGCCCATTGCACTTGTGTCCACAAATTTATTTTCCAAACTACTGTTAAGTCTTAGGAACATTCGGATATAGGGACACAATACAGAATATTGCTTGAGAATTTGAGATGTCCAGATTTGACTCTAGGACCATTATGGTATATTCGTAATTTCTTTTCTAGTGTTGCCCTTGAAATTCTTGAAAGGCCATTTAAGGCTTTTGTGGCGTTGTTAATGAAGTTTAGTGGTTGTATGAACTTTAATAAGAGGCCCACTTAATAACAGTTCTTTGCTATTTTGTTCTTCATTCTTGAAAAAATTTGCTCTTTCATGAATCTGTCCCAAACTAACTTGCAGATTTAACATAAATCTGTTGGGGAACTAAAGTATTGCCCAACCTTGATATAGTTGTTGAATATGGTTCTTTCTGCACAGTTGGATATAAAAGATACAAAGGCAACTCCGTCATGCGAGAACGCTGTTGTATTTACGACAAGGGTCACATGGATTGTCAAATACTATGCAGAAATGATGCACAAAAGCTGGAAGAATGTTGATGTCAAGGAGAAAGATGAGCTCATTGATCATATTCGAGTATGGGTTAGGAAATAGACCTGTAATATTTCATTAGCATACTATCTTTTCATTCATTTAAGAGTCTAATTTTGAAATTTACAATATTAATAGGCTGACTTTGTGTTTGAGTGGACCAAAAAGAATCATTGTGCAACAATAACAGAGCAACTTTCACGGGCATACAACGCATTTCATTACCAGCTGCATGGGATCTACGTGAAATATGCAAGCCATGAAGAGGCAATGGCAGATGAGAATACATTGGTTAAGAAGCCAGTTTGGGAATGGTTATGCAAATAGTGGGCAAGTGAAGATTTCAAGGTAACCAATATCCTAAATATGTGGATGATATTAGATTGTTGTAATGATATCAATCTTTCATGTCTTATGCAAGTCCACTTGGGAGAATTGAACCTATTGTCCATTTTTTCTATTATGGTTAACTAAAGAGTTTTGGTTTTGGCATTCATTAAATTTTAGAAATTATCACCACAAAACATAGCTAATA
The DNA here is from genome assembly GCA_022457165.1 of Juglans mandshurica. Taxonomy (NCBI): domain Eukaryota; kingdom Viridiplantae; phylum Streptophyta; class Magnoliopsida; order Fagales; family Juglandaceae; genus Juglans; species Juglans mandshurica. The sequence goes on along the minus strand of CM039621.1, from coordinate 12,002,054 downwards.
GGCGTAAGCAACAAGTATGCCACACAGGTGGAAGGACGATTTTAATGAAATTCTCCATCACAAATTGTATCCAGAATTAAGTGACAAATGTTCAAACGTACAAATATAACGTTTGCAGGTCTCGGGAATTAAGTGACAAACGTTCGAACGTACAAATTGTAACATTCGGATGGCTCTCTCACTCATTAAGTGACGTTCACACGTGAATACTATAATGTTCGATCGTCACGTGTATATAAGCTGCCGTCCGAATGCAAAATGACATTTCAAATGAAACCTTAACTGTACAAAATCATCTCGCAACCATCGAAACTGCCTTCAAAATCGTTGTATCCACCATCAACTACCACAACAAACGTCACAAAAGAGGTAGGCATCCCTCTCTAACTTTTGGGTAGATTTTTTTTTTTATTTTTTTTATTTAATGGAGGTTCCCGAAACCCATTGGTGGTCAGACTTTCATCTTGATTTTTCGGCCACCAATGGCCAAACGACCACTTTCATTGTGTCTGAGGTGGTAGGGAATAGCTGAGTCGACTCAGCCATTTCTGTCTCGTAACGTTGAAACATTAGCTTCGAACGCTCGAATGTTATACCTTCCAAATGAGGAAGAAGACATACACGTTTGCACGTTAATCATATAACGTGCGAATATTCTACAGTACGTGCGAACGTATTGAGAGTGCGTGAGAATGTATATTTTACATTCGAACGTACATTTGTAACATTCGCACGTATGATCGTTCAAATTCTTGAGAGGCACGTCCGAACGTTAGTATTGCGTGCGAACGTTATTTGGATTTCATGAGAATATAAAACCTTTCAGTTATCATAAACCAAATATACGTTCAAACTAATAGCTATATACATTCGAATGTATTATTAAATACGTTCAAGAATTTCCTCACATGCAAACATATTTATTTTGTACGTTCGAACGTGTGTTTTAACCATCACGTTCAAACGTAACTCATCATACATTGGAATGCTTATTCTAGAGGAAATTAACGTGTGAACGTAAAAATAAAAACGTTTGCAGGTATAAGCTTAACGTCCGAACGTGATATTTTACGTTTGAACTTGTTTCCGAAATAATTTAGATTATAGTACATAATATGCATCATAGTATTAATATTGTTCAAATTTTTTTCTTTCTTTTAGGATATGGCTCATCTTCTGATGACTAGAAAAAGGGGGAGGGAAGGAACAAGCTAGGACACTTCTCGAATCGGGGCTCAAACAGTGATGTCCAAATGAGAAGTCATGATCAACCAGTTCCACGAACTCATATGGGAGCAAAAGAGCATTTGAAACGTGTTCATTACGAGAGACTGGATGAGTATCTGCACATTGAGGGGTAGCATGTTCAGGAGTTTTATATGGGGATGTGCTCCTTACCTAAGGATGCATCCTCTCACATTGTGACAGTATGCGGTGTTCGGTTTGAGGTCTCGACTGATGTCATCGCCGAGCTTCTAGGGATCCGTCGCGTAGCTGAGATATCGACTGTAAGAGATGCTCAGCCTAGGGATGGATCCCGAGTAGATGCAAGTGTAGGCACCTCTGCATCATCTACTAGCCCAATTAACTAGTCAGAGACTAAGGATACTGATGAGGAAGATGGCAGCAGAGATAAGGATTTCTACATCCTCACTAGGAGTGATCGAGAGGAAGAACTCCTTCAGCCAGGTATAGCTCCTCCATTTTTTTCGCATGTTGCATCTTATTGTTGCAACAAATGTGGATTCTGTTGCACATAAGGCCACATGCCAGACTCGCGCATAGTTCCTTATACGAATGGCAAGTGGAGAGCCTATCGACTTGCCATTTCGTATTTTTTAGAGGATCCGTTACAAGGCGAGCATTATTTTCACGGGCAACCTCCCATATGTAGTCCTCATTACCAAGCTATTACTAACCTGGAGGGTGCAACCCCAAGTGAAGGAGTGGTTGACAGAGCAGATGAGCCCCATCGATATGACCACACACTATCAAAGCATTGGACAGGGGAGGGAGCATGCTCGATGTTAGCCTGGCCTTGAACCAGATCTTGTTCCTCCAAACCAGTATGGGCCCAGTATTGATCTGTATATTGGGAGTACTAGTTAGCCACCAACAGGTTCATCTATGGGAGATTCGCAACCTGTTTGGGTTGATGTGATGGTCTCAGATATTACTACGCACATCGACTGAGAGATCGTGTCAGTAGAACAGAGTGTTGTAGATTTTGTTACTGATGTTCTCCATCGGATAGATATCCTAAACACAAAGGTCACCACATTGATTGATGATTTTAATAAATATGTAAACAACTCGTACTGAGTATTTTTTACTTTTATCATGTTGTTTACAAAATTGTATCATATTTTGTACTCTATTTTTATCATATGTAATGAACAATATTTTAATATATCTACTGTTTTTGAATTTCAATTCTCAATCTTTTTGAATGTTAACTTATTCAATTTTAATATTAAATCAAATTAATATTTGAATGTGAATCACTAACGTTCGAACATGAATCACTAATGTTCGAATGTTGGCACAAGAAATCTTCACGTTCGCACGTAAATAGCCTCTACATTCGAATGTCCAGGGATTGTTCTAACATAAATATGTATACGTTTGAACATAATACAATTTCTTAGCTGCCTTCAGTGACGATTTCCACAAATCGTTACAAAAAATACTTTTTTATGACAATTTGGGCAGTATCACAATTTCCAAACCGTCACATAAACTAATTTATGTTGTAGTGTATCTCTGATCGAGTATAAAAAGGTGGTGAATAAGATTACATCATATTATTTAGGAGGGATAAATTATTATTCTTTATATTTATAATTATAGAGGATTTCAATTATAATATTGACTAATTATTTTGAAATCCAACCTCGGTATATATTCACAAACACGGTGGGTACTATACTATTGGTAAGGGAAGGAGATTTTCTTATAAAAAAAAATCTAAATTGGTCTTTTTTTTCTCTTAAAGGAAAACATGTCCATTAATCATAAATCAACAAAAGTCAAGAATACAAGCAGGAACAATCCTCACATCAACATTATAAATGGAATTTAACAAAGCATCCCTAGCAAGCGCATGAGCAGCTTTGTTGCCTTCTCTTCTAAGATGTGAAACTGACCAATTCTCAAAAAAGCTCAACTGGTTCTTGACATCTTCAATAATCATACCTGTAGCTGACCAGTTTTTACTCCTCCAACGAATAGTTGTTATGACTTCTTTTGAATCCCCTTCTAGTATGAACCTTTTAATCCCCATCTGCAAGCCAAAATATGAAGCTTCCATTGCCCCAAGTGCCTCAGCCAATAATGGATCAGGAAAACGAGGCTTGAGTATCCTTGAAGTTGCCAAAGTCCTCCCATTCCAATCTCTGAGAATTAAGCCTATGCCAATCATGCACTGTACCTTGTCAACTGCTGCATCCCAATTGAGTTTATAGACATTCATAGTGTGGGGATTCCATGTAGTGATCACATTCTGCAGTAAACTTTGTTAATCTAATGCAACTGTTGAAGAGACCCTCAACTCCTGTAGAGTATCCTTAGCAAATTTAGCTATTGAATTAGGGCACCTAAACTCTTACTGGAATAAAAATTGGTTCCTCCTCATCCAAACTCACTTTGCAACGACTGCAAATTCCTCCACGAGCTCCATACCACCTGCTGCATCCAATTCCACCATGAGGTCCCCAATAGCAGTTTTGAAAGAAGAACATTTCTGGACTTCTCTTGAGCACTGGTGCCACACATCTTGAGAGGTAGGACAATTCCATATAACATGAATTTCAGACTCTTCTTCCTTTGAGCAGATAGGGCATAAGGGCTTATCTACTACATTTTTCTTGTAAAGATTCTGGTAAGTTGGCAAACCGTCATGATAGGCTCTCCAAATGAGCATCTTGTCTGCAGGTGGAAACTTTAATTGACAAATTCTTGACCAAAACCTTCCTGGATTTGTGCTACTTGAAGCCTGACCTCTCTCAGCATCCATAATATCCTTATGCAAGTTATAGGCACTTTTCATAGAGAAGGACCCTTGAGCTGAGTGTATCCAAATTAACTTATCTGCACTGTTATTGTAACTAATGGGAATCTAGTTGATCAACTTGCCTCTTCGAGTGAGAACATTTCCTCTACCATACTAGTCTTCCACTGTCTTGTGGTTGGATCAATTAAGATACTAACAGTAGCCTCAGGACCAAAACTACTCATTGGACTTTGAACTTTATAAGAAGACAGCCTTGGAATCCACTTATCCTTCTAGATTTTAATATATTCACCATTCCCTATTACATCCAATAGCTCTCTTACATCCAAAATACTTCTCCAAATAAAAGAAGGTTTACTTTTCAATTTGGCCTAGAAGAAATCACCATGAGGAAAGTATTTCACTTTCCAATACTGCTATATACCACCAGCTCATAACCCCACTGTGGCCTCGCGACTGACGTGGGAACTGCCATGTCAGCCGATAATTAGAGAAAAAAATAAAAAGAAAATCCAGAAACATTACTTACACAGGAGGGAGGGAATTGTTTTCATTTTGAAGAAACCAGAGCCCCAAACCAGATCGGAGCTGTGGTCTTCGATCCCTCCCACGGTCTTCTCTTCAGGATTTTAAGTCTATTCTTTCATCTGCATTTCTGGGTAAGAGGTCTTCATTTGCTTGTTGTTGGGTTTTAGTTTTCTCTGGGTTGAGGTCTTCATCTGCCATTCTCTCTGGGTTGCTCTTGTTCTTTTTGTTTGTATGTGAAAAATGACCTTGTTTGTATTATGATGAGGTCTAGTACTATAAGAAATCAAGTGTGAAAATAGTAGCATAGAGAGATATTCAAGATTCGGAATGAAGGGAAAGATGTTCAGGATTCGGGAGCACGTATGCAAGCTTTTGTCTGAAATTTACAACCACACAGGTTATAACTCATTGCAACTTCTTAAATTACACTTTAGTCGATGCCAGAGAAAGCAGTTAAAAAATTAAGGTACCTCCCCCCATCCCTCTTCCTTTTTTTGTTGAGCTTTGCTATACAACCTCCACCACACTCCACACTCCACACTCCACATTTTTTTAAATTTTTTAAATTTTTAATATTTTTTTTAAATTTTTTTTGAGTTTATTCTTTTTAAATTATTTCAAATTTTTTATTCATTATTCATATAATAAATATTTAATAAAAGAAAAAAAAATAATTAAAAATAATGTGGAGTGTGGAGTGTTAGGAGGTTGTGAAGATTTTTTGTTTTTTGTTTTAGGCCTCTCCCATCCCCCTTAAGATGCCGAGTCTTATTGATTTATACTAATTACTAGAATTAGTGCAGACAAAAACAAATTCTGAATTTATTTACCTGTATTGGGATACTTGAAAGTTTTTATTAATTTTTCCTGCTATATATATCATTCTGCTCTTTGTTATATTAATGTCCATGGGAATATAATATAAAAGCACCAGCCAATAAAAAAAAAGGAGTTTTTGCTTCATTTCCCATATGGATTTTGAGGGTTCGAGCATGCATGGTTTTTCCACTGGATTCGAAATATTATGCAGCCTATAACTTACATTTTGTGTAAAGGAGGTAGTTCTCATTTGATAATTAATACATTATTGCCGACAGCTCACAAAACCATTTGATAATTAATATATTATGCTATAGATTGTCCTTCCACTCATCATTTTAATTGCTTGAATGGCATTTTAGTTGCTTTTGCATGATAGTTTATTTTTTTTCTAGCTATAAAAACCTACCTGTTGAATGTCAATTGGTTGTCTTGATAGTTTATACTAATTTTCAGAATGAGAAATGAGAAAGAACAGCCAACTACGCAGACATTATCTAGCTCAAATCCCCCATCTGAGGTATGTATGTTATATGATTTAATATATTAATAACATTGGTATTGTTGAGTCGATATTTATTTCTAAAATACATCAATAACTTTATCTAATAACATGTTAGGCCATACCATCAACTAGTCCAAACATCCCAAATTACATGCCTGGTTACTTTGGACCAGTGCCTACGTGGTCACCGACTTTTCGACCATATCCGGTTGGCAACCAATATCCAATCAACATACAGGTGGTGATAACTGATCAGGATTTATTCTTAATAAGATGGCTTCTTTGCACCTATAAAAAAAAAATAAGTTGGCTTCTTTGTAGGAGTTTAATTGTAGACTTTTTGTGTTTATTGCAGAATGTTGGTTACCTATTTCAACATATCATGAAACCTTCGACTCCTGTCAGCAATACAAGCTCCGCCACAAGCAGAATAGTTGGTTCAGAGGATAATAGACCTGATGGTGGGGAAACTGAAGCGCCATGTGGATCTCCTAAAGCTAAAGAATGTACTGAGGATAGACCAAGTCCTACGAAACCTGATGATGGCAGTGCTGAGAAATCTTAGAATGTTCAAGTGGATGATGATGATACAATTGAGAAGCCAAAGTCGGGAATGGAGCTTAATTCCATTGAAGATTTATCAAGTTATTATAAGGAATAAGGTAAGAAATACGGGTTTGGGGTGATGACAAAACAGACTGAGAGGGGAGAAGATGAGTCTGTTAGATATGTCACCCCTTACTTGTGCCCACTGTGGGAAGGCTTGGAATAGGACGTTGAATGTTGCCAACCCACATCCGACAGGGAAAACTGAATGTAAGGCAAAGATTAATGCCTTAAGTCAAGATGGTGTGCTTCGGTTGACAACAATACATAATATCCATAGCCATGGCCTCAGTCCAAAGAAATCACGCTTCTTCCGATGTAATAGAGAAGTTAGTGATGCCGTAAAAAGGGTCCTCGATACAAAAGATTTGGCTGGCATCCGAACGAATAAGAGTTACGAATCTTTTGTTGTTGGCGCGGGTGGATTTGAGAACCTCCCATTTTTGGAAAATGATTGTCGTAATTATATTGACAAGGCAATACATTTACAACTTGGCGCAGATGGTGCTGGAGCGCTACGAGAGTACTTCTTATGGATGCAGTACAAAAATCCTGGGTTCTTTTATATGATGGATATAGATGATGACAGGAGGTTAAAGAACGTCTTCTGGGCAGATCCCCTTAGTAGAGCAGCGTACCAAGATTTTGGTGATGTGGTCACATTCGTATCACATATCTAACGAATCGATATGGGATGCCATTTGCACCATTTGTTGGTGTAAACCACCATGGACAATCAATTTTGTTGGAGCAGACCTGATTTTTAGTGAGGATACCGAGACCATTGTGTGGTTATTCGAGACATGGTTGCAATGCATGGATGGTATCGCTCCAAAGGCTATTATCACTGATCAGGATAGAGCGATGAAAAATGCAATCGCAATTATTTTCCCAAAAACTCGATATAGATTTTATCTTTGGCATATACTAAAAAAGTCCCCGAGAAGCTTAGCTCATATGGTTCGTACAAAACTGGGATGAAAAATGCATTGATGAAATGTGTATATGACACCCAACTTGTTGATGAGTTTGAGAAATGTTAGGATCAGTTGATTAACACTTACAACTTGCATGAGAATGCGTGGTTGCAAAGCCTATATGTTGAGCGTGAACATTGGGTACCAACATTTCTGAAGGAGTGTTTTTGGGCTAGAATGAGTACAACGCAGTGAAACGAGAGCATGAATGCATTTTTTGATGGTTATGTTCATTCTAGGACAAACTTGAAGGAGTTTGTAGATCAGTTTGATAATGCGTTAAAAAAAAAGATTGAGAATGAAAATCTTGCAGACTTCCAGTCATTTAATGTCACAATCCCCTGCATATCTAGATCTCCAATTGAAAAGAGGTTTCAAGAGTTGTACACGAATGCTAAATTTAAGAAAGTTTAGTAGCAAGCCAACGATATCATTGACTTGAATCCAAAGTTACATAAAAGTGATGGTGCAGTAAAAACATATATGGTAGAGGATGAAGTTTGTTTGGAAGAGTTCATTAAACTGGTTACACATTTTGTGGACTTTAGTGAGGAAGATGCAGTTGCAAAGTGCTCTTGTGGATTATCTGAGATGAGGGGGATATTGTGTCGGCATATTTTGGCCGTATTCAGGTGTAATGATATTAAATTTTTGTCAAAAATGTACATTTTAGATCGATAGAGGAAGGATATTAAAAGGTGATACACATTAATCTACAGCAGCTACGATGCAGAGGAACAACGAACAGATTCTAATAGATATTCAAGTCTTTTAAATATCTGTTATCAGATAATTACTTGTGCAGCGGGTTCGAGAGAGCATACTGAGGATGCGAGAACTAAGTTATATGCAATGATTAATTTGTATCGTGCCAATCAAGAACCCCCATCGATGACTCAAATTGGTTCCAATGTTGATAATACGGCAAAGGACACTACGGTCGATGGTTTTAGGGAAGTACGCAATCCACGTGTTGTGCGAGGCAAATGCAGACCTCCATCTCTAAGGGGAGCATCCAGGATGGAGATAGACATGCAGAAAGCTAAAACAAAGATCAAGAAAGCACCAACAAAGGGGAAGCGTAAAGAGGTGCGGATATTTTAATATCTGCTTTTTATTTATTTATTGTTGACGAAGAAAATGATTTAATGTAATTTTGTTTGTTAAATCATTATTAGCGGGATGGAGGAGATACCCAAGTTGTGGATAGAGGAGATACACCTGTTGTGGAAGTTTGCAGGAATTTATTTGGCCCTTCTGAGATGGTATATTAATAAGTTTATATTTATTACTAATTTCCATTATTTGTCTATATATTTACGTTTGATTTCCAGCAAGTTGTTCCAGAAAGAGAAAGAGTGGCTATAGACGTTACTGGAACCCAACCCCAAGAAATAGTGATGCAGAGTCAAGAAAGTGTAATTGGTTCATAACTTTTCTTTCAAGTTTAATACTAATATATTATTACCTGAATAATATATTTGTTATTTATTCTTTACAGATGTAATTTGGATTAAATAGATCACAACTGTTGCAATGATGGGTTCCCAGTTAAACTTTTTTGTGTATTGAACGTATTGCACGGGTTCTTTTGTTTATTAAATGTATTTGAGGGAGGGACTTTGTTGTGAAGTTAGATTGGGAACAATTTGTTGTGGATTGAATATATTTTGTGTATTTGATGGATTTCGTTGTAATGATTGGGTTAGATAAATTTGTTGTGGATTGAATATATTTTGTGTATTTGAGGGACTTCGTTGTAATGATTTAGTTGGATAAATTTGTTGTGGATTGAACCTATTTTGTGTATTTGAGAGACTTTGTTGTGGATTGGTTTGGTTAAATATTTGTGATGGGGCATAGGTGGAAGGCTTCAGATATCTGCTGCTTTAATATAGCACTAGTGCTGCTTGGTTACTTAAGATTTCTGCTGCTTTAATATTTGCTGCTTGCTTACTTTGAATAACTCTGCTGCTTTAATATAGTGCTGTGATTATTAAACTACTTTGATCTACTTTGGATAACTAGTGCTATGATTATTCCTGCTCGACATGTATTCAAGCGGCAAGATTATTCCTGCTCAACGTTTCTGCAATTTTGGGTCATAATAGATGAATTACTGCATAGGTACAGAGGCATCACTACTCAGAATTTCTTTACAAAATCACGTTTTTGCAATTTTGGGTCATAATAGATCCCAGAACTTCTTTACTTTATTTATTGACTCAAAGCCAATTCTTAGAGTAGTGATGCCTAATACCAGAAAATTGCACTAATAAAGGAAACACACTTCCAACAAGAAGACAAACAAATGTACAAGTCCAATACCAAAAATTGAAACTGAATCACGGCACCTTTCAGAAACTGAAATTCTTATATACAAATGTACAAGTCCAATACAAACTTAAAACAAATGTACAAGTCCAATACCTAAACATAGAACTACTAACAACAATCCCAAATTACTTATATAACATTAGGTAAAATACATGTACAAATGTAAAACAACAATAAATCCGAATTAGCGTGCCTACACGCCTTATTTTAGCTTCTTGTGTATTAAGCACCAACTCCTTTTGCATAACCTCTTCGCTTTTATTGGATAGTACCATCTGCACCCTCTCGAGGCAATCCACTATCTTACGCAACTCAATCTCCTTCTTTTCAAGAAGCTCAAGTATCTTCTCGACCTCTTTCTTTTTCTTTAACAATTCATTCATTCTTTCTTCAACTTGTAGCTCAATCACTTCATTACTATCCAACCACTTGAAAAACTTACAGTATGGTAAGCCCTGCTAATTTCATGCATATATTAGAAACGAATGAACTGTACATCATATTAAATTATTATATATAAAAAATTTTTTTGGCAAAACATAATGTAGTTACCTGGGTATTGTACTTTGAACACCCTAAGAAGGGTTGTCTAGGATTTTTTGCAGTAGTTGACCATTTCAATATGGCTTCGAGCTCACAGAAGCACAATGGTTTTCCCAAAGTATGTTTGGGAAAAGATGAAGAAGATATTGATGAAGATGATGATGACATTCTAAGATGAACCCTGATAAAACTTCGCCCATCTAAAGGATTAGCGCCCTGGGAAACCTGCGGTAGGGCGCGTGGTGGTCGTCAGGCATCAGAGAGCAGCAGATCGGCCTTCCACCATACTTAGCCTTGAAAAAACAACAAAAAAAAGATAAGGAAAAAAGAAAACTAAAGAGGAGATGGAGGAGGGATGGAGGGAGGAGGGAGGAGGGATGAAGGAGGGAGGAGGGAGGGAGGAGCCGAAGTTCCTCCCCCCTCTGCACAGGTTTTGATTTGATGGTGGTTTCTAAAGAGAATGATGGGTCTCTCTTTCTAAAACTAGGGCTAGCTATCGATGTATATAATATTACAATATATATAGTAATATATATACTTTATTAGTAATAAAGTATATATATTACTATATATATTACTATATATTGTATTACTATATATTACTTTATTACTATATATACTAACTCTATATAGTATTTCCCCAATCGATCTATATTTAGAAGAATATACTATATATAATATTTAAATATAAATATACTATATATAAAAAATTCATTCCTTTTATGTTTGAACGTTTACAACACATGTTCGTATGGTGCAGGAAGTGATGTAACGTTCGAACGTATTAGTTGTAACGTTCGCACGTTACTTGGATATATGTTGTGCGTCCGAACGTCAAATGACATTTCCACCCACATCCAAAATTCAAATTGTCGCACTCAGTCATCAAATCCGTCGCACGCCGCCATCAATCGCCCCAACAACCGTCACATAAAAGGTTAGTGTCCATCTCTCTCCTTTTTATTGTGTTTTTTTTAACCTTTTTACGAGGTTTCGGTATGAACCGAAACCCATTTGGGGCCAGATTTCTAACTTTATTTTTCGGCCACCATTAGTTGCCAATGGCCAAATGGCCACCGTAGATAGTCTACACTCAGTATATACTTCATTTCTACGGTAACCATTACAAGATTAACGACCTATTTGAGAAAATTGGAAATGGCTGAGTCAACTTAGTCATTTGTGGGTTTAAACATCTGAACGTCTCACTGGCAACGTTCGAATGATCATCTGTACTCTGAACGTATGTTTTAATCTACGTTCAAATGTAATGTTCGAATGTTTGTACACTAAAACGCTTGAATCTAACGTTGTCCTGGCCGTTTGAATCCTAATGTTCGAACGAAACAATTCTATAGTTTGAACGTTTATGTTTACTTTCAAACTGTATACATCAAACGTTTGAATGTAATGTCTCATGGGACATTTTAGTCCTAACATTTGAACGTATGCCTACATAAGTTCGAACATTAAGTTCAATACATTCGAATGCACTCGCATGTTCAAACGTATTTACATGAAACGTTCAAATGTGAACGTTTCCTTGGTCTTTTGACTCTTAACGTTTCAATGTGATTACCTACACGTTCGAATGTTATCATTTTATGTTCGAACGTTAAGTTTTAGATTCGAACATATTTAATTTGTTATCCCTTTTATATATATGTATACTAATGTTTTTTCTTTTTGTAGAATATGACTCGTCCTTTCACAACTAGGAAACGGGGGAGGGAAGGAACCCAGGACACTTCTCGGATAGGCTGTAGAACTATTACGGCTGAATGCGAAGTGTATATCAACGAGTTCGACAAGCTGACATGGAAGAAGAAGAGTCTGAGGTTCGTCTTTATTTCTAGAGGTTGGACCAACATTTGTGCACTGAGGGAGAGGATGGAGGACATACCCCTCCATGGTTTGTGAGTTTTACATGGAGATGTCGTCCATGCCTCAGGATGCACACTGTAATTGTATGCGGTGTTCCATTCGAGGTTTCAGCAGATTTCATCACCGGGCTACTCGACATCCATCGCGTATCTGAGGCATTGACTATAGTGGATGCTCAGGCTAAGGACGAACCAGATGTAGGCACATTTGCAACATCTACTAGTCCGATCGAATCTATGGCAAGAGATGTAGACCGGTCGGAGCCCAGAGGGTGAGGGGACTAATCAGCCTCAAGATGACGACCACGATGAGGATTTCTTCGTCCTCACTAAGAGATACAGCACACCGTTCGATAAGAAGAACACGTTATTGCTACTATTTTTCCGCATGTTGCATCTCATAGTTACAACAAACGTGAATCCTGTGGCACATAAGGCCACCTTCAGTCGGACTCGCACATAGTTCCTCATATGAGTGGCACGTGGAGAGCCAACTGACTTGCCACAAGTGATATTTGAGAGCATCATCTCCACTAACAACCTACCATATGGGGTGATTATTACTCTTTTATTACTGGACTGGAGAGTGCCACCCCAAGCAGAGGAGTGGTTGACTGAGCAGATAAACCCCCTAGATATGACCTCACATCGTCGGAGCCTAAGCCTACACCAAATCTTGTTCCTCTGACCTAGTCTGGAGCTAGTGTTGCTCCCCATAGTGGGAGTACTAGTCAATAGTCGATGGGTACATCTGCAGGGGATGCAGGCCCTCTCTCTCTCGTAAAAAAATTTGAATATCTATATATATATATATAAAAGTAGAGCATATTCATTCCATTCAGCCCCTAATATTGCATTAAAGCATTAGATCGATCATTCATTAATTGCCCTAGAAAGATGTGTTAGTTATTATTTTTTGTTTAATTAAGATCGCATTTCAATGTGAGACGGTGTCAACCTATCTCATTCTAAATATTTCATCTCATTTCAATGCTTAAATATCATTCAAATATAAATATTTTTTAAATTTAAATTTTAAATTTTTTAACTTTCTCATCTAATCATTATTGTTAATTTATCAAACTTCTAAATAAAACATAAAAAACAATTCAACTTTACCTAAAACAAAAATAAAAAAATTATCTTCTAATAATATTTTAAATTTATAATTTTTTTATTCAATTTTTTCTCTTTTCCTTTTCAAACTTATATGTATAAAATATTTTAATTCAAATTAATTTAATAATATTTATATATTATTTTATTACTATTAATAGATTTCTTGTCTCATCTGGCAAATCTCAACAGCTAGATTCTAAACGAGACCTAATTCCAGTTGGCAAGAGATCAACTACTGCATGCGTACGAATTGGCGGAATGCAGGTTTGGGTTATGGCGTGGTTGCATCCACGTCGGCTCGTTGAGGGAAGTCGTGGGATCAACCCAGCATGCATATATTATCTTGTAGCTGGGCTTGAAATTAAAATGGTCAGTTGCTAATTATGAAATATATACGTACGTACGTACATATTAAATGGCTCAGTTGTCCCAGTAACTAATTAATATTCATTTCAGTGATCATTGTATGACAGTCTTATCTTCTTCGCGTTGTTTTCTAAAATTTTTATATGGAAAATGATATTTGTAGATGTGAGTGTGTAAATGCCTTATAATCACTTTAAAAAAAGTGAATAAATATGGAACCTATATAAAAAAGAAATTAATTTTTTAATAATAGATCTCACTCTTTTTCAAAACGACTGCACGATATTTACACATTCTAAGATTGTATGTAACATTACTCTTTATATATAGATCGACCTTGGTATATATTCGCTTGCTAGAAAAAAAAATATTTATTGGATTTTTCATTAAAATTATTTCATACTCTTTCAATTAATGAAAAATCTACCTCTTGTACTAGCTAGCTAGATCGACATTGAATTCTAAATGGATATTGTTAGATGAGAAAATATATTATATGTATTAAGGACGTGTTTCACACCACCAATCGTACGGACGATACTAGTCATCCTGTGAAAACTCCGATACTTAAGTCAGTAACAGTATGAGAATAAGTATATAAAAGATGAAGATAAAAATGATGTTACCTTCACCGAATTATTTATAGAAAGATCCGACGTGATGTCGATTAATTCTAATCAGCCGTCCTTTGTACTTATCATTTGTAATCTTTTATTTAAACGGGGATGATATCTCCTATTTTATGAGAGTTATCTTATGCGAGATATTCGTACCCAATCTTGATTCGTACCCAATCTTGGACCTCTTGATTCGTACCCAGTCTTGAACCTCATCCCTAACTCTTCAGGGTTATCTCACCCAAAATTATGGTTGCGAGTCTTGTAGGGCTCTTTAGCCTTAAGCCATCCACAAGTCTTCCTGAACTTGCGGATTGACTTGGCCTCAGAGATGGGCTTGGCCTTCGATGGGCTCTCAGCCAGCTCTGTACAACATGATGTAATGCCATGGTACGTACATTAATAAATGTAACCAAATAATCAGGTACCAATTGATCAGGTAAGATGTTCAGAATACTTTATTACTACGATTGATGACATTAAGTAATGAAGATTGAAGATGCAGCTATATATATATTTATAACAGACAAGAGATTATAATATTCAATTGACGCACGCGTTTCAAATTACTTATAATAACCGATCTAAAGTTAGCACTAAAACTCTTAACTTGGCACGTATTAGTAGTCACTACAACAATTTTGTTTTTTAGAGATGAAATTTATTAAGAATGAATTAAATTTTATCCCTAAAAGTAATTATTTGGGACAAAATTTAAATTTTGTCTCAAAACATAGATGAGGTAACAACACAATTCGAACATACTAAAATACATTCGAACAGACTAAATGACACCTTCTATGATGAAATATTTCGTCTCAAACATAGAAAACTGTTTGAACAGACTAAAATACGTTCGAATAGAGATTTAACGACTATTCGAATGGTTTAGTATCTATTTGAATAGTAATTTTGGCGGGATTGTACATACAATTTTGCATGGGGAAGTTCAAAACCGTTCAAATTGAAATGTTATGTTCGAATGGAAGTTTTTTTGTGGGAAAATCTTGCAGGGATGGTTTTAACACAGTTCGAATGTAGATTTTATATTCAAACTATTTCAAACACCACATTTATTCATTCGAACTAGTTGTTTGGTGGGAAATTATAAATAAATCTAGTGGGAAATTGTTGCAACATTGTTCAGACGAATGTGTTATGTTCGAACGGGAACATATGTCGTTCGAATGCTTAAATAAGCGATTGAATGGTGGCGTTTAATTATAATAATTTATTAAAAGGCATCAAAATACTTTCAAAATAAATATTATTTAAATTTATTAGTTATCATTTTCAAAATATAAAAAATATAGCTATATTATATAATATTATTTATGGTGAATTAAAATATTTCATATTCATAAGAATTTTATGTAACTAATTTAAAAATATTTTAATGAGTTTTTTTTTTATGTTAAATAAGATTTTTAATTAAATAAGCATTACTTTATAAAGAGTGTCATTTTTAATATTATCATGAACGGTAAGTAAAATAAAAAAATTATTTTTGGCAATAAACAAGCTAGCAAACACCAAGAATAAACCGATAAACTAATTAAATCCCAAAAATATAATGTTCGATACAACATAAAAAGTGAAATAAAAAATAAACTATCTACTGGGTAAGGTGATAAAAATCCTCTTGTATGACAGATAGGCGTCCCTCCATCCCCTGTAGTTTCTCCATGACGAGCTCAACGATACTCTACATCTCCTAGATCAAAAGTCGGCAATGCTCCTCAAGCAGGGATCGTACCTCATCCAAAGTAGCCCCAACAGCCTATCTCTCAACACCGGCAACAGTAGAAGCTGGATCACTCGCCTTGCCACTATCTTCTACCGTTGGGACATTAGCTCGAGTCTTCTGCGAGGCGGGCAAAAAAATTAACTCTTGTAACCTAATACCATATCTTATAACATATTTATATACTCCAAATTTTCCGTAAAGTATAAACTCATTTATTCAAAACAAAAAATTCATGTCCCTCCACAAGGGCACCAAGAAAATCTTCATAAAATAAATTGGAATCTACATAAAGATTTTGAAATATCCACCTCTCAAAATATCCAAAAAAACAAAAAATAATAAAACTACTAAATAAGACTCTCCAATAAATGCTTGTACCCTTTGACACTTATTCTTCTACGATCATCCAACCTTACTAATATTTTCTACTCATAATTTCCAGCTAAACTGTTAAAATTATCTGAAAATATTGTTGAGATAATGGTGAGTTATCAACAACTCAGTCAGTAAAGAATAAATACTAGTATGTAAACATGAGCATTTACGGAATTTAGAATGCAGACCAAAATATTTTTATTTTCAGAATGCAGAATCAGAACACGTTATCAAAAATATTAGAGCGCAAGTTTAAAAATATTCTTATTCAAAATTCCTTTGGCATAATATAACTGAAACATCACATCAGAACATAATTTCATGAATAACCCCCATCGTAGGGTTATGTAAACCCCGGCGGCCAACCGAGCAGAAACTGAATGTAAAATATTTCCCTTATTATTCTCAGAGTCTTGAGTGTGCACATAGGAAATATTACGCAAAAAATCACTTTGGCTTCCAAAGTGGGTGTACCGAAAACAAAAAAGTTGGTACCAACCCGAACAGAGGCCAAAATTTTACACCCGTGGTAAGGTCAGAACGGAACAGAAACAGAATGTCATAACAGAGGTTTCAAAAATCACATCATATCATATCAGAGTGCAGAACATCTTCAAAACAGAATCAGATCACAAAATATAATTTATGCACAAATTTTCGTATTCGCTCTCTTTTGCAATGTTTAGAAATAAAATGCCAAAATAGCTCATGTCTACACCAGTCATGACAGAAAATGTTTTCTTCTTATACAAAGTTTTAAGAGTAATTCATAACAAATAACTGAGGTTGTTTAAAAATTTTATTCATAACAAAACATGCATATTTTTTCAAAATCGACCTTAGTTCATTTTAGTTTATGCAAAGTCTAACATATGAACACTGTTTGCCTAGACTTCTTAACTTTTCTGAATTTTTTCACAATAATGTCAAACGAATATCAATCGTCACTTGTAAAAGAAACACATAACTTAAATCTTTAATTAATCCCATAATTTGACATTCAAGCCTAAAGTACTAAAATAACTTTTTTTTTTTCTAAAAATATCTAAAAACTCTCGCAACCCTAAAATATTATCACTTCCCAATTTAAACGATATCCACTTAATTCTCTTACTATTAAACTCTAAATTATTTCAATAAACTAAAGTGTATGGCTAACGTAAGTGCTCAATTACAACTAAGCCAATGTAAAATACATCTTCAGCTTAATATTTTCTTAACATAATTATAACAAAATATATTAAAGTTAATGGCAAAATTTCATTTAAAAACAATAGACTTAATAAGTTTTTAACAGTTTAAAAAATAAAATTTCATAGTTACTATTTTCTTCTGAAATTCATTTGTCAAAATATTAATACTAAATAATATAATTTAAATCCTTATTTATTTTCTTTATAAGTTCTTATATTTAAAACATGCCCTCACAAAGTATATAAACAATATAATGCCTAATATTCAACCCGCCTACTGAATGGGTGTTTTAGGAAATGAACATAAAATTCATGGGCTCTTTGGGAAGTCTGAAATTTATAAACAAATTTATGGAACTAAAACTTTATAACCACCCCAGACCCACCTTGTGCAACAAAAAACCATACTCACCAAGAGAGATGGAGAGGCTTGACTAGCTAGGCAGTGAAATGGGCGGAGGTCGACGGTGGTGAGCTCAACGACTGGGCACTTGGGAGGGAGAGAGAGAGAGAGAGAGAGAGAGAGCTTTCGTCGAGAAAACGAACGGGGACCAAGAGAGTTAAAGGGAGCCGACAGCGACATGGAAGAGCAGCGGTAGTAGCTGGGCAACGTGGGGGTGGCACTCAGAGAGGTTAAGCATGGGAGGATCACGGTGGCTGAGAGGGCATTGGTTTATGGGTGTTCAAGTGGGGGGAATGATATTCTATTTTTTTGGTGCAAAAGTAGGGGCCTCTTGAACGTCCAATGTGATATCTCATATGATAAGGATAAGGGTAGGTGGTGAATGCAATCCAACATTGCTTGGGAAGGAAAAGTTCTTACTCTTTATAAGGTTTTAAGTGTATCATTGACTAGTCTTTTTAGAGTATAGGTCATGTGGTTTGCGTCTTTCATTGGGGAGTTACAAATGGTATCAGAGTCTATCTCATCCAGAAATGTGAGACTTGAGTCGTGCCACCTACAACGAACAGGCTCGACGAGGACGTTGGAAATTTAAGGGGGAGAGGGAGATTGTGATACCCCATATGATAAGGATAAGGGTAGGTGGTTAATGGGATCCCACATTGCTTGAGAATGAAAAGTTATTGCTCTTTATAAAGTTCCAATGGGGCTCAAATTGTATCATTGACTAATTTTTTTGGAGTATAGGTCATATGGTTTGGGTCTTTCATTTTGGCGTTACACAATGCCACATAATGAATGGGAGAAGGTTTCTGATATGTTTGAAAATCCTGTATATCAGATAATTTCACTGCTATCTTTCTCTATTGCATATGATAGATGTAATAAACATATAGATATTGTCACAACCCCACCCCGGGAAGGGGGGGATCGCGACGTACATGAATGTCCTTTTTTTTTTTACATTTCTCTTTCTTTTTTCTTCTTTTCTTTTAACATGTGATCAACATGAACGTGACACACGTGTACTCTAAATTTGTAATTTAATAAAGGGAACACCTAATAAATATTCTATTCGAACATTCATCCATAAAAGACTCTTAGAGTCCATACATTCATAAAAATATAACCCATCATCCATAAACATAACTATTCTGGTTAGGGAAGGTCCTAAGCATCTGCGTCTGCCTCTCCCTCTGCGGTAGTGCCTTGCTCCCCAGCCTTTTCGTCATTACCTGGACGTTTAAAACATTTAAACAGTTTAAGGAATAAACCATACTTTCATGCATATACATTTTAAGAAATAACTATGTTTTCATATTTCACTTTCTTTGGCCGGTACATACTATTACGCCCTGTGTGTTGGGGTTAGCGGTCTTCCTTTAGACCTGGATTCCGCCCATGGCCACAGTTTGGGAATCCCTTTCAGTTAGGGGGTAGCACTGAGTGTACTACTTACCCGGCATTGCAATTTGTCCATTCCTTTGATACCCTTTGCATTCATATGGTCGTTACGTATTTTCATATAATAAGACATTCATTCATTCAGTCATTTCTTTCATTCATTTCAATCATTTCAGTCATTTTCATTTAACAGTTCATTCATGAAAAACGTCATTTAAAAGCATGAACATAAACATAATCTTTTCACTTAACAGTGCATTCATGAAAAAATGTCATTTTAAAAGCATGAACTTAACATCATTTTTCATGGTATCCGTTAAGCGTCAGTTCATAGGGACAGACAATTTAACATCAGTTCATAGGGACATCTTAAAATGTTTCCTTCGCATCATTTAAAGTATCAGTTTATATGGACATTTTAAAACACTTTCTTCGCATCACTTAAAACATGAGTTCATAGGGGCACTTTAAAACACTCTCTTCGCGTCACTTAAAGCATAAGGCATGAGACATTCATTTCCTTTCCTTTATAATAAAAATATTTTCATCATCTTTCTTACTTCAATGCACATGAAATTTTATAAATAAGATACATTTTCATGCTACACTACATATAGGAATAATCAATAAGTTTATTGAAAGCATGTATGTAAATTTCATGGCTTAGAACCTATATGCATGCATTACCTTATACACATACACACAATTATAATTGATAGGGTGCTTAACGGAGGCTATCAAGAAAGGGCTTGTACATACTATATACATTTACTCTTTCTTTAGAAGAACATTTGAAGAGAGAGATAGAGAAAGAGACATTCTTTCATAAAGAGAACTTGGTGTAAGAAGCATGGTCATAGCTACTTACATCTATGCTCCTCGATACTTCCATCATCAATATAGGTGCTATTCCAATAATACCATAAGCGTGTTAATACTCATACAATATTCTTTAACCCTCCCTTTAAAAGAGAAAGCCGTGATATTACAATCTAACGTCCCTTTTATGCTTAGCATTAACCCAAATGGCTACTCCTCACCTCAACTTATAAGAAAAATATTAAGACATGCTAGTTGTCCATGGAAAGGCTATTTTAAAAACTTGCATGAAAAGTAGTTAAAACTTCATAGGCTTCAAGCAATGTCTCTTTGGTTTAAGCTTTCTTTGGGTTATAAACATTAGGAGATAAAATCTGGAAATGCTCAACAATGGACTTTAAATAGATTTAGACATTTCAAGTAGGCTAAACAAGCTTAGGGAACATGCCTTTTAATCAACTTGTAGTCCCTCATTATAAAAAGGTTAGCTCATCAATATTTTGGACGTTTGGGTAAAGTAGAATTTAACCAAACGAGAGACAACATAAATGGGCTATTTTTATGGCATGACATGGACTTAAGAATACTTGAACATCTTTGCATATCATAATACCTCATGCACAATTGATCCCTTATATCTAAACTAACTAAGTTATAACCTATTCACATAAGCAACATATCAAATAGTTTAGATAAAACCTCCCATTTAAAATCAAAGTAGCATAAGGTATAGCAAAGTTACTCATTAAGCAAACTTTTAAACTTTTAAATACTCAAGCTTATGCTTTACCCACTTAATACCTTTTAAAAGCAAGATATAAAATTACAAAACCCAAACAAAACCTCTAAACCGAACCTCTAGCATCCTTATCAACCAAACCTCAACACAAGGCATATGATACCAACATATATAATTTAAAATCATTTAAAATCATTACCTATGATTAAACTAATTTTAATAACAACATAGTATTTTTGAAATATAGAAAAATACATAGCAAAACAACTATAGTACCATTCGGTTTGGGCCAAAAACAGGGCATACATATTTATTTATAACATAGGAAATTAACTACATCAAAACACAAGCTAAAACAACTTAGTTGGCTTCCAAAATCACATTAAAGACAAATATGTCAAATTATGATTTTTATTTTAAGTTCTTAGCTTCTTTCAAAACACAAGTGGAAGATCAAATAGAGGTATAGCCGTGTGGATGAAGAGCAACACGATATCACTGTTTTAAACCCCAAAACCGAAACATAAAAAATATCAAAAGAAAACCCACTTGATCAACCATGGCTAAATTCAAAATACACAAAGGAGAAGGATTAAGGGTACTCTTACCTTGCTATGGAGTCATAAGTTTGAAGATGATGAGAAAAGTTTGGTTTCTTGAAGAACAAAAAAGAGGAGAAGAAGAGAGGGTAGGCTTTAGCTTGCTTGTAAAGGGAGTGAAAATTTATTTATTTTCTCTTGGGTGAGGGTCGACGGGTAAAGGGGTAGAATGCTTTAGGATTTTTTTTTCTTCTTCTCCTTTTGTGTTGCTTTGGACGATGGATGGGAGGAAAAGTAAACTCAATGGCTTCCTTAGGAAGTTTATGGGTCAAAGGAGATTAATGGCTTACCTTAGAAGCCTACGGGTGAAATAAGATAAAGGGCTTTAATTGTTTAGTCAAAGCTTATCACATAAGTTTGGAAGATAGATGGTGGAAATCTATCCACCTCAAGAATACTTTTCACCTACCAATCCAATGGGAGAGAATAATTGGGCCATTTTTTTAAATAGATAAAATTATAGGGCCTAAGGGAAAATATTTCAAAGTTTTAAAAATATTACCCTTGATTTATTTATTTTAATAAATCATATTTTAAAAAAATAAAGCATACTCATCTTAAAATAAAATAATTGAAAGTAATAAAAATATTTATCTCAAAATATTTAACTTAAGAAATTAATAAAATGACGTAAGGACCTACGTAGTAGGACTCGGGTATTATACATATAATGTTTTTTTCTTATTTTTTTAGCAACAGAGTATTGTGAACAAAGTAAATAGAACAAATTTAATGATACATCATCATGCGAGATCTCGATCTTTTTATCAATTATCTAAAAAACTGATAACGTTATACTAGTCGCCGTTAAATATTAACATATATGTTTTTTTTATTTAAGTTATAATATAGATTTTCTTTTTGCAGGAAGAAGAAAGTCCCATTGACTATAATATGATCTAATTGTATGCTAAATCATATAAAAATCGTGATGGTGTTTGGACCAGTCCCAAAGCAGAAGCAAATTATGTAAGTTTAAGTTTTTTATTTTATTTTAATTTTTTAATAATATTTTTGTTACTTATACTAATTTTAATATTTTTTTATAGGACAAGATGATATTACTTAAGGAAACTGCTACGGATCCATTTGATGAATCATTTGTCAATGATGCTCAGATATTTTCTCAAGTTTTTGGACCACGTTCTGGATATTTGAGGAGCTTAAGACGTTGCTTGAAGTCATCCTCAACATCATCATCCTCTTCTCAAGTCAGATAGAATAACAACTCTTAGGAATTAGAGGAAGCAAGGCTTAAGATAGAACACTTGAGGTCCAAGCAAAAAGAGTTACTGACCCAATTACACTAGACAACGGATTTAGAGGCGAGATTAGAAGAAAACATGCAAAAGAAGCTAGAGATTCAATCCCAAAAAATGTTTGAGCAGTGGCAATCAATGATGTCCCAAAACTCTATGCCACCACAATCCTAGAACTTATTTTCTTTACTTGACTTTTTATTATTCTGTCCCAAAACATTTGAACAAATGTGATGTTTAAATTACATTATTTAATATTAGTTTTGTATTTGAATTAAACCAGTTTTATATCATGAGTAACGTTCGAACGGAAAATACCCAGCTCGAACGATAAATTGCAATTTATAAACTGGCGAGCACTTTTTACGTTCCATTCGAACCAGAAACAAAAACCATTTGAACAACTTGAGAAAATCAAGTCCGTTCGAACATTCATTTTATATTCGAATTGGCATCATTTTTTATCATATTAATTTTGTGCAAAAATTAATTTATCCGTTCGAACATACCTAATATGTTCAAACACTCTGTCCATTCGAATATGATCAAATATATTCGGTCGTTCGAATCAAGTTTTTGTACCATTCAAACAGGTGCGAGGATGTTCAAATGTAAGGCTTTCCATCCAAACGGTTTTTTGGGAAAAAAATGTTTCGTCTCCAAAAAAAATTTCCGCTCGAATGCCAACGACTAGTCCCACCCAATTTCGTCCCTAAAAGTCTTTTTTTAGATGAAAATCAAATTTCAACCCAAAAAAACCTTTTGAGACAATTTAGAGACAAAATTTTTTAGACGAAAATGGGGTTGTTTGGGACAAAATATTTCGTCCCAGAAAAACAATTCTCTTGTAGTGTAGTGTGATTAAAGTAGCAGGCCGTAGTAGTACTACTGCATGCATGCTGTTTAATTTCTTGCATCCTCTATTGATCAAAGTCATGATTTGTAGTTCAACCCTGACGTTTGAATATCTGTTGGGATCGATTTTCCAAGGGCGTGCATGACCTTTCTTTTAACTTATACTATGGAGTATTTTGCTGCATGCATGCATTAATCTTAGTGCAAATATGTGTTACCATTGTATATTTCATTTATAGGCCAATATTATAAGAGTAATTCTAAATACAATTGTGAAGTGCGCAAACGCTGCATAATCGTTTTAAAAAATAGTGAAGTCTACTATTAAAAAAATTAATTTTTTATGTGAGTCACATGTTTTATTCACTTTTTTAATAGCGATAACGCAACGGTTGCACAATTCACGATTACAAATATCTTTTCTCGATTATAATTATAAAAACAATCGAAGCTATAATATATTTTTATTATTGTGAGACCTATTTTATTTGCGGTTAAATTTATTTCCGGCTATTGAAATTTAGCCCTAAAAAAAGGATTTTAACTGTAGCGGGTTTTTCTTTACGGCAAAAGAGGAAAAATGCCAGAAATTTTATTTTACGGCGCTTTAGGGTGAGTTTGGATGTTGAAGTGAGTTGAGTTGAGTCGATAAAATATTGTTAGAATATTATTTTTTAATATTATTATTATTTTGGGATTTGAAAAAGTTGAATTGTTTATTACATTTTGTGTTGGGATTTGAAAAAGTTGTAATGATGAGTTGAGAGTAGTAAATCTTCCAAACGAAGCCTTAATATTCAGGCAGCGATTATTATCGTTTTGCGGCGACACTTGACTGCCGCTAAAACCTTTTATTGCAAATTAAGCATATTTGCGGCGCTAAATAGTCGCCAAGTTACGCATATCTTTTTTCCCTCCAAAGTCACTACAACACATGCATTTTTACAGCGAGTCCAACTCATGGCAAATATATCAAAAACTGTAGTAAAAAGTATCTTTCCACCGAATTCCATCGCAAGTGAAACGTGAAAAAGAAAATCATATCAGATTTCGCCTGAAATAGGTGCGTAGAGAATAAACGCCTGTTGCGACCAAATTTTCTACAGCTTATGTGAACATGCGTTAATTGGTTCTGTCGAATGGAGGTTTTATGGTTTTTCAGCAGTTTCAGTTCTGTCGGCAAAAACATTTTTCTACAAACTGAAGTTTTCCCAGCTGAAGATGCATTCCTCGAAATGCCTTTGCTGCACTTGGGCAAACGGTGGAAAAAAATTCCTTTTCCTTTGCTGCACTATATTTCAGAAGTTACATTTCTCGAAATTTAATGATCCTATGGTATGAATTGTAAAAAAAAAAAAGAAACTAACCCCCAAATCAATATCTCTATGGTACTCTTGTCTTGTAGCCCACATTCCCCAACCCAAAATCATGGTATGGTTGTAAGACCAGAATTATAAAGCTACAAAATGCACATCATTATATATTATAAACTGCACAAGGTACCTTCTCCCACACATATACACATCTAAACTTACAGGGACCTTAAAGTAGCTGATCATATTAAACTTAAATTCAAGGGCAACACAACCAGCTTGTACTGAACTAATACATGGAGTAGTATATATCTTTGTTGTAGGCAGCTTTTCAAATCTTCAAGCTGTTGCACAGGCAAAAGCATAGATGGGGGTGATTGAGTTGTAAGTACAGGCAATCTGGTCCAATACATTCATGCCAATGTCATCAATTCTCTATAACAATAAATGGCAAAGTCATCATAGTCTAGAAAGCAAGGTTTGCTATCTAATATTGTTACCATAACAGTTCAATAAAAGCCATAACTCATATTTAAAAGAAAAGGCCATAACTGTTAATGTTGTTGTCTCATTTATGCTTTATTGATGCAATTAGATTTCAACTATAGATAAATAATTGAAAACAAGTATTCTCTTCACACACATCAATTCAATCTCATAATATTTATACACATGCTTTTGCTAAAAAGAAAAATAAAGGATATGCATTATACTTTCTATTCACCACCTGCAACTAAGGTAGATAAAAAAAACATAGCAGGATAACTCAAACAATTTAGTCCATTGATAGATAACATCATACTTCATTATACTCCCTAATTACATCACAACATAACCTCTCCCTACATGTTATTCTTATCAACATGTATCAATTTGCCTTTATGAAAATAAAAGAGCCCTTGTTTGGTAGCCATGCACACTGTGAACAATTCTGAACTGCACAAAATCAGAAAACTGGATATATGAATCTTGCAATTAATTCTTGTCCACATTGAATCGCATATTACAAATTTTTTATGGAAAACACCAACTTTAACTACAAGTCTTGCTAAGTGTAAACCACAACCATCATATATTTATATAAGAGAGACAAACAAGCATTTAAACCATGATTTTATCTAAATTTCTGGAAATACTAAGTCATATATATGTGTCTGTAGTTAAAATATAATTTCAAAAACTTTTTCATTGAGAACATCTTATCATACCCAACAAATGAAATCTATTAATAGAGAAAAGCAACTTCTCATATGGTCAAATATTCTGGACTACAATCAACTACCATGATCATAGATATGCCAAACAATCTTGCCAATTCCACTAATCAATGATATTATATATGAAATGAAGATTTTCCCCCTTCTTAGGCAGATAAGGCTATATTGGGAAATAATGAGCATTCAATATAATGAAGCTTTTTGGATATTAAAGTTATATTGAATACGTTACCTCAGTAGGCAAGGTACTTGATGTGTTGCCTAAAACCCAGCTCTTGATTTAAACAAACCAACCTTCTTGACTCCGACAACCCCACAATACACAAAACTGTGCTAAACAAAAACCCTTTTAAAGCTCATAATTGCATCACAGCACAAAAAAAAAAAAAAAAAAAAAAACTCCTACCAAAAAGCCTTCCAAAGGCAATGATGAACACCTAAATGACTCCTAGAGTCTCTCTTTGAGTCTCTCTTTCTGACATCATCCCTGACATATTTTTGTTTAAACGTTCCTCAAACTCTAACATGTGTGTCCTCATAGCATTGAAGTTCCCTTCCATCTCTTCAACTCGTTTCTTGTATTCTTCAGCATTATTCTTGTTTTTTTCATTTTTTTCAGCGAGTCGTTCATACTCCTCAATGCTTATCTTGGATGATGGACCTCCTTCAGGAATAACAGAATGGCCCAACCCACGAAAATAGCTTGATCGATGCCCCAAGACCTCCTTGAACACAGCTGCTGCTGCATCATCAGTATGATTCTCTGGATCTTTCTCATTCAACATCCAAACCATCTTGTTCTACAATCAAATGACGGTACACCATGAATACTTTGCAAGGACCTTATAAAAAAATAATGTGCAAATACCCAATACAAGAATGATGCACTAACTATCTATTAAATTCAAATGGTATACAAAAATTTAAGTTCTACGTAAATTCATCAAATACCCACATTAATGTCCCTCTTTCAATCATAAGACAATAAGCACACCTCAAGATGCAGTAACATGTCGAGAAAAATTGTGGCCCTACCTTTCTTACCATCAACACAACAAATGATCCATGCATGCTTCCCCAGTTGTTCTACACAAAGTGTTAATCAAATCCCAGGTTTTGAACTTGGTACTGCCATTAGGGGAACCCTAAATCCCAGTTAAATACCAAATGAGTTAAACTGAGAGCAATTAACCACATGAAGTATTTCTTACCACGTTTAGTGTTTTTCTAATTACAAGTAATTTGTATTTGTATACTATAAGACCTATTTCAATTATAAAAATCAAATTTAAAAACACCACTTCTTTAGATCAATGACTAATAGGGTCGTATTTTGACATGCATGTTAATAAATTGACTTATATACATTTTTTAATAATTATTATTATCTGCTTAAAATTCTTAATAATACTAAATATTACTCATGATTAAATAGTATGGATATATATTTTACTTGCTTATATCTTCTTGATCTTTTCTAATAACATAAGGTCTACCAACATGACATGCTGATCAGGTTCATGCATACACATGCAGGCCGCCTGCCGTAACCTCTATTGATGCTTAATCCTGCGCATTGCCCTTTAGCTAAGTTCCCGGCCGGATATAGCTATCAAAATTGTTGGGCCACCCTCCCCTTTTTTATTTTAAACTTGTAGATAGAAAAGTTGGCAATGATCAAAACATAGAAATTAAGATAGATAAACCACATTCAAAATTCGCACAATTAACCATTACAGCAACTCGAGTATATACACATGATATGTACGTAGCACTATTATAAGTGTATGACCCAAGCAATTAAGAAGAAAATTAAGCAAACTAACCATTCTAAAATCCTTCAAATTGAGATTAAGCAATTGTTTAATGCCTTCTTACGTACCTAGATCAGTTTCCAATACTTCAAAATTAATGAACAAAAACAAGCTGCTAATAAAACCAACTGCATTGAAGACAATTAAGATATACAAACATGCCATCTACCAAAATGGAAAGATGATCAGCTTAATTTTTTAAGCTTTTGCTCGCAGTCTAGATAACACGTACACATGAGGTAGATCTCAAACCTTTTATCCAGGACCATGGTTGCCACCGCCATGCATTTCTCTGCTGGTAACAGGACCACAATTAACACCCAAAAACATCAAAGGGAAATTGAGAAGCCAACCCAGCCGAACAATTACAGAGCAACCAAACAAGCTGAAGATAAAGTTTATGGCTTTGGTTTCGAACTTAAAGAGTTTAACAATGAAAATCGATTCAAAACTGAAGAGAGGAAAATGTGTACAAACACAACATTTTGGTGTCTTATTAAAAAAATGGCCTTTTACGGCGATTTAATGCCGTCGCAATTAGTTAAATACTTGGACACACATTTAGCGATGAGCTAAAGTCCCGGTAAAAAACTAAAGATGCTTCCAAATTAAGGGCCTGTTGGAGGTTGCAGTAGAAGTCTTAAAAAGTGTTTAAATAGTTTTAAAAGCTCTTTTATAGAAAAATTAGGTCGTTTGGTTGTTACATATTAAAATACTTTTTAATATCAAATATGCTAAAAAGGACGTCTGAGTAAAAAAATGTTTTTCCTCAAATGTGTTTTTCAGGATAATACGGAATGTAATTTGAATTTTTTTAAAAAAAGCTTTAATGGGCGAAAATACTAATACAACTTTCAGATTATTAAAACTTTTAAACTTTCAAGAATATGGTCATAATTTTAAAAAAATTAAATAATCATAATTTCTACCTCAAAAGTACTGTTTTAATTTGTTTCCAAATAAATATAACATGTTTAAAAATGATTTAAACATATGGTTACAAAATAGTAGATAACTTTTTAATAGTAAGAATTTATTAATTGAGCTATAAGCTATAAGTCCTAAAACTATAAACTATATTTCCTACCGCAATCCTAAACGTGCACTAACTCTTTGCGATCATAACCTTTTCCGATCAAAACTTTTTGCGACAACAATTTGGCCGCAAAAAATAAGTTCTAGTCCACAAAAAATTGGTCTTAAAAAGTCATATTTCTTGTAGTAGAATGATGTTACCAATACTAATGGTACTTAAGAGCTGGGCTCATTTGTTTTTTGAGTGCGGCTATTATGCCGCCCCATTTTGACCGTTGGGCTTACTGTCTAGCATAAATTTTTTTTTTTATTTTATTCTCTTTTTTCTTTTCACATTTTTTAACATATTTTAATACATTTAAAAAATAAAAAAATATATCAATACATTTAAAATTACTTTCTTAATTATTAAATAAAAAAAAAAATTTTTTGATCAGCAATCAAATGGAGGTGTCACTTTACTACTTTCTAAGTCTCAACCTTTTGTTGTCTGCCTTTTTCCTGGCAAGAAGCTGTCTTATATGAATAAAATTATTTTATCGCTACATTTGATCATTTTGACCGTTTGACAGGAATTTTTTTTTATTTAATAATTAAAAAAGTTAATTTAAATGTATTGAATTTTTTTTAAATATTTAAATATATTAAAAAAAAATAGATCAACTTGAGCGGCTCAGCGGACTCCTCCGGACGAGACGGTAGTCCGACTCAATCCTATATATATATATATATATATATATATATATATATATGTGTGTGTGTGTGGCTTCGAATTTTAAAACAAAAAGTCACGAAAAAGATGAATTTTTTTTTTCTTTTACATAGAAAACGGGACGTTTCTAACAAAAAGGACGCCTCTTTAATCCCTCAATTTCATTCCTGTCAGTCTTTTCTCTGTGCAGTACCCCACGTTTCCTGTATCCCTTTCAACCTGGATAGTGCTACAGCCCCCGCTGGGGGCTCCCGCTGGGAGCTAGGGGTGGGCTCCGACTCCGACGGAGTCAGAGTTGTCATTTCCGACCTCCGACTCCGACAAAAGTCGAAGCCAAAGTTCCCCTCCGACTTCGACTCCGAACGTAGTAAGAGTCCGATTCCGATCGGATGTCGGAGCTCCGACCTCCGTTCGGAGTTCCGAACTCAATTTCAAAATTTTTTTTTCATTATTATTATTTAAATTTTGTTGTTCAATTTCGTTACAGATAGTGGGCAACATATATATATTTTTTTAAAAGTGAATCATCTACAAATATTTGGTTTATTCAAGAGTTTTCAATAATTTAAATATTCGTTCTGATTTTGTTACTGAATTTTGATTATATATTTAATTTGTTTTATGTCTGCCTAAAATTTAGCATTAAAAGTGCTCATGACTCATGAGTTGAAAATTACAAATATTTAAAATTTTATAGAAAAGAATGATGGTACGAATTTGTATAATTCGATTAATTTCAGTTGGATAATAAATTATAAACTTTTGAGAGAGGATGGATAAGTACTAATAGAAATTATAGAATAAAGAGTACTAATCCCACGTCTTTGCTCGGGATATAAGTACATAAATATAACTATATAAATAGTTTAAAAAGTAAATAACTTGTATGATGCAGCCATAAGTTATAACAGTCTCATTTATAACGTAATAACAATATGACTCAGTCTTGAAATATAACTACATAAAAATTAAACACGGGTTTCACTCAAACCCCAATGTTCCATTGGTCACGCTTGAAATGAAGATAGAAAGTAGCAATCAATAGATGAAAAAAAATTGATAATAAAAAATTATATACGGTAAAAGAATAATTTGATTCTTACCAAGAAAGGAGGTTCTCTCAACTCCATCCCAACTCTCAAGTAGCGTCCGTTCCAAACTCTCAATCATCGGTAATTATGTTAGGGTTCACAATTAGATCTATAAAATCATAAAAAGTAGAAGTTAGAAACATTAAAAATAATTAAATCATCATTTAAAAGCATATAAACTTACCCGATTCAAGCCTATAGCTCTCGGCATCAACGCCAACGGTATCTAGTCCAAGGGGCGTTTCACCTATCCAATTCTGTGTGCAAACGAGGGCCTCCACGGTTGACGGTGACAATGAACTCCGATAAGCATCCAACACGCGACCTCCAGTGCTAAATGTCGACTCTGAGGCAACCGTAGTGACAGGAATGGCTAGCACATCTTGGGCCACATGGGAAAGGACTGGATACTTGGTGGAATTAACTTTCCACCAAGTTAATAACTGAAATACATCACTAGGTGCCTCGACAGCTTCCACAAAATATCGTTCAACCTCAGATGTACAATGCATAATATTCCTTGTTGACATGAGTTGATGATACTGCCGTATAACAGGATTGCCTCTAACCCCTACAGATGGCTCAGTATCACCTGAGGGAACTGTCGATCCTGTCGGCCTCGAATGTGAGGAGCTACCAACTGCGGATGAAGGCTAAGCACTAGTACTGTAGTGATGATATAAGTCATCAACATCACTTTTTAGCAATCTAATAAACTCTCCGGCCTTCACTGCCCCGAGGACGGAATTTACCCAAAATTCTAGAACGGCCAACTTAACTCGGGGGTCAAGGATCACAGCCACAAATAGCAATCTATTTATCTTCTCAATATTCCCCCAATATTTATCATATTTGATCTTCATCCTCGTAGCCATATCAGATAACAATCCAGCAGAGTCAGTACAACTATTTTTCAACTGGAAGTGAAGCTCCGAGAGCTCACTGAAAAATGAGTTCGCAGTCGTATATTTGGATCCAGATAGTCGCATGGTTATCTCATAAAAAGTTCTTAAAAATTCAACAAAATAACTCACACTGGTCCAATCATGTGCGTCTGGCGCACCTAGCCCCTGTCCTGCTGGCTGCAACAAAGCATACCTCAGGCCCCCATCCTCGACCTCCATCCGCTCGAATGCTTTTTGGTACTTCTGTGCCACATCCAACATCATGTATGTAGAATTCCATCGAGTCGGAACGTCCAAGCACAGCATACTAGAACATTCAATCTTCAAATCTTCTACTATTGCCTTAAACTTGGCAAGCCTTTGAGGGGAACCCCTCACATATTGTACAATGTTGCGGACTCGGGTTATGGAATCATGAATCTCTTTTAATCCCTCAACAACTATGAGGTTAATGATATGAGCACAACATCGAACGTGAATAAACTCGTGGGCCCGAATGACATCATCTCTCACCGTCGTGTTCCGCTTAAACCAATCAATTGTTGTTTCATTCGCACTGGCATTGTCAACTGTAATACACAACACTTTTCGAATTCCCCAGTCCTTTAAACAATCATCCATCTTCGCCCCAATGGATGCACCTTTATGATCCACAATTTCTTTAAAACCAATAATTTTTTAATGCAAAATCCACTCACTGTCAATGTAGTGTGCTGTGATACACATGTAGCAGACGTTCTGTATGGAAGTCCATGTGTCAGTCGTAAAAGACACTCTCTGGCCAGTGGTAATAAACATCTTCCTCATCTCCTCCTTGTCCTTCGCATGCCTCTTCATACAATCTCGCATCACTGTATACCGTGATGGAATGAGAAATCGTGGCTCAACAAAATTTAGAAACTTTCGAAAGCCTTTTTTCTCGACTGTGGTAAATGGCATCTCATCAGTAATTATCATCTCTGCAAGCATGTTCCTCAACATCTTCTCACTGTATTGAGGGATGACTAATTTCTTAGTCTGTGTACCATCAGTGGCTGTAGAAGTTTGGTAACTGAGGTTGGTCTGATCAGTGGCTTGCAATCCCTTCGCTATCTTATATCGTTGGCAACCATTTAGATGTGCTATTAACACACTGGTACCTTGCTTCTTCGAATGGCATCCACAAAGTGATCCACAGTAATGGCATCTTGCCACTGGGTTCGCAATTTCACCAGGAATTTTGGTGAAATGCTCCCATGTCCACAACCTCTTTTTAGAAGGTCGTGGTGGTTGATCTTGCTCAATGGGCATCTCCTCCTCCTCCTTGAACATATCTTCATCCTCTATATCAATTGGGAGTGGGAGTCGACTACTCGCACAAGATGTAGCTGCCCTAGATGTGGCTGCCCTAGATGTGGCTCTAGGGGTGGAAGTACCTACCGGTGTAGGTGTTGTAGCATTGTCATCCGTCACATCCCCTTGTGGACGATCATCTCCACTATGTCTACGATCCATATCACAATCAATGAAGCTGAAAAACTTAAATTAGAAGCAAAAAATTAGTTTAAAAATAAACTAGGCTATTGTATTATACAATAGGACATGTATTATTGTATCATAATAATACATGTATCGATGTATTATTACATTAAGGTTCGGTTGATGTGCGCTTGACTCAGACGAACCCATCCAAATGAGTTCGCTCGACGTGCGCTCGACGTAGCGCTCGAGCAGAACCCATCCAGAAAGGTTCGCTCGATGTGCGCTCGAAGTGGCGCTCGAGCAAAACTCATATAGAGAGGTTCGCTCGATGTGGAGCTCGAGCAGAATCCATCCAGAGAGGTTCGCTCGACGTGCGCTCGACGTGGCGCTCGAGCATAATCCATACAGAGAGGATCGCTCGACCTGCGCTCGACGTCGCGCTCGAGCAGAATCCATACAGAGAGTTTCGCTCGATGACCGCTCGACGTAGCGCTCGAGCAGAACTCTTCCAGAGAGGTTCGCTTGACTTCCGCTCGACATATCGCTCGAGCAATGTTCAATACAACGTGCGCTCGACTTGCACTCGACATCTCGCTCGAGCGCAAGTCTTCAAAACAGTGTAAAATTCATGTTTTTGAGCGTCGTGTTGGGGACTATATTGAATATTCAATACACAAGAATCACAAGAAGCACAACTGCTGGCTCCAATTCATAAGAGACGTGCTTGAATTAAATTTAGGGCTCACCGTAGGTGGAAGCTGAACAGAGGGACGGCGGCAGGGAGGAGCAACGACGAACGGTGTTCTGAAGAACGCGAGACAGAGGGTTCACTGGTTCATGCACTGGGACGGAAGACGCGAGAGAGAAGTGAAGGAGGAAGAAGAACTGAAGAAGTGAAGAAGGAAGAAGAAGAAGTGAAAAGGAAGAAGAAGTGAAGAAGGAAGGAGTCGTTCTGAAGAAGAAGCCCCTTCAAGAAGGAACTTCCGAACGACACCGTTCCATATTAAGTGGAACGGTGTCGTTCAATAATTTTTTTTTAAAACCCAGCTCCAAAACGACGTCGTTTTGGAGCTGGGTTTAAAAAAAAAAATTCGGAGTCGGCATCGGAGCGGAGGTCGGACGGAGTCGGAATTCTTGGAATTCTGCACACCCCTACTGGGAGCTACCGCTGGGGGCTGTAGCATATATTGTATGTATTTTTTTTAAGTTGTTTTTTATATAATATTTTTTAATATTTTTTAAAAAATAAAATAAATTTAGAATATCATTAAAAACACTTTCTTAATCAAGAAGTAAAAAAAAATTATTAAAAAATACTTTCTTAATCACGAAGTAAAATAAAAAATCATAAAAAAATATTTTATATTTTACTTCGTGATTAAGCAAGTATTATTTAATAATATTATAAATTTTTTTATTTTTTAAAAATATTTAAAATCATTAAAAACATCTATATAAAAAAAGAATTAAAAAATACACATGATAAAAATACACTAGAGCTCCAGCGGGAGCCCCCAGCGGGTGCTCTAGCATTTTCCTTCAGGGTTTATATGTGGTAGGCCGTCCTGCATGCTTTGAAAGGGACGTTCCAGAAGGTTGAATTAGGTTGTGTTTGGACAGTATGATATTTATAGGTATTTTATAAATAATAATAATAAAATATTAAATTATAATAAATAGTAATAGTGAATAGTAATAAAAAGTAAGTAAAAATAATAAATAAAATAATAAATAATAGTGTGATATTATGAGAATATAAGATATTTTCAATATTCATACTAGGCCTTTAGATTACTATTACTACAACAAATTTTACTTTTAAAAATGAAATTTATTAGGGATGAATTTAATTTGGTCCTTAAAAGTATTTATCTATGATAAAATTTAAATTTTGTCTCAAAACATGGATGAGGTTCTCAAAGCGTTCGAATGAATAAATATATGTATAAACTATATTTTCTGTGACGAAATATATTGTCTCAAAATTAGAAATATGTTTGAATGGGTAAATATATGTTCGAATAGCGAGTTACCGTCTATTCGAATGGTTTAGTATCTTATCGAACAATAATCTTGGTGAGAAAGTACATATAATTTTTTCAGAGGAAGTCCAAAACAGTTCGAACTTAAATTTTATGTTCGAATGAGATTTTTTGGTGGGGAAATCTGGCGAGATGGTTGCAAGACAATTTGAACTCAAAGAAATTGGGTTTGAACTAATTTAAACACCGCATTTATTCATTCGAACAACTTGTTTGGTGGAAAATTATAAAAAAAAATAATTGGCGGGGATTTGATTCAATATTGTTCGAACGGAAGTTTTTTGTCCGAATGGGAATGTTGAACTTTGTTCGAACCCAAAATAAATGTTCCAACGAGATTGTTTAATTATAATAATTTATTGAAAGGCATCCAAACTACCTTAAAAATATTTTTTTTTTTAATTTATTAGTTATCATTTTCAAAATATAAAAAACATAGATATATTATATAGTATTATTTATGGTGAATTAAAATATTTCATATTCATAAATTAATTTTATGTAATTAATTTAAAAATATTTGAATGAGTTTTTTTATGTTAAATAAGATTTTTAGTTAAATAAATATTACTTTAGTTAAATAAGAAAATATATTTTTGACAATAAACAAGGTAGCAAACATTAAAAATAATAATCATACACTAATTACATCCCAAAAATATAATGTACGTTCGATGCAGCATAAAAAAGTCAAATAAAAACTAAAACTATTTATCTTGTAAGGTAGATATGCATCCTTCCATCTCGTGAAGCTTCCCCATGATGGGTCAACGATCTCCTTTTTCAAAAGTCAGCGATGCTCCTCGAGCAGAGATCGTACCTCATCCAAAGTAGCCCTAGCAGGCTGTGTCTGAACACTGGTAGGAGTATAAGCAGGATCACCCATCGTGCCACTATCTTGTGCAGCTGGAATATTATCTCGAGTCTTCCGCAAGTGACCCACACTCCTGCTGAATGTCATATTGTTAAGAGGCCCAAGAGGCCCAATATGTGGCTAGCTCCTCTCAGTCATTTGCACATTAACCTCCAATCGGACTAGAAGGTTAGAGATCATCAGTGCAAATGGTAGACTGCCTCCACTAGAATAGTGTGACTCAGATCGAATTCAGTGGAAGAAATATAAATCTAGCTTGCTCGATGCCGAAATCTCTCTTGTGTTTCCTCGGATCAATGTTAGTGGAAACAATTAAATTTAGCATTCTAAAAAAATGTTGTAGAGTCTACCTGCCTGATGACCTTGCTACCATCATATGGAGGAGCCGAAGCGTCCAACATCATCTGACAAACCTCATCATCTATGAGACCGTCATCTACTGGAGCATCATCCTCACTATCACCCTCACCATCTATACCTGCACACGGCACAGACGGTGCAGCCGATGTAATCGGTGCAGGGTATCCGCCATCATGCGTGGGATACCCATAAAATCAGAAATAATCGAGGGTGAGATAGTAATACTCACTCCCTGAACGGTAAAGGTGAAGGTATTGGCATCAGCCTCTATCTCCCCCATGGTACAATAGAACTCACCGACCATGTTTGGATAGGCTACACCTCTCTGCTGACAAATCGGTGCGCATCCCCGATCGGTGATGATGGAGTATATGCTCTGTCCATCCCAAGCAATATCACGGAAGTCATCTAGAATAGACTCCCGCTCAACCAATATCGGTCTCCACAGCTGAGCACTAGGTTCTCCCTAGGTTGGCCAGCTTCTCTCTCACGTTTTCTTCCACTAGTTGTCATTAGTTCACTGTTGATCATAAAATCACAATGAATATAAATAAAATATTAATAACATTGTAAATATATTATATTAAATAAACAACCCGTTCGAATAGAAATAATGTTGTTCGAACTAACCATAATTACAATCTGAAAGCTAACCACTAAATTCAAACTAAACACACATATATTCGAATGAGTAAGAGTCTCATTCAAACAGAAAAATTATATGTTCTATTTTGGCCCAACATCACTAAATCTTGACTGTTTGGCCAAGAGGACATCTAAGTTCGAATAGACAATGTCATATTCAAACACTGAAATGGCTATTTGGCAATTAAGCATTCGAATGGCCTTGAATCCGTTTGAATGAAAACTTGCCAAACAGCCATGGTTGAGTCAACTCGGTAGAAATGATTAAGGAGTAACGCCCAATCATTTCTACCAGAAAACACCAAAAGGGGGTTGGACACCCTTCACAGATCTCAAACATCCTCCATAGATACACTAACAATGCAGAAGATGATTGAGGGCGTACCTTTTTACCTCTTAGAAGATAGGGCTTTCAATGGCTGAGTTGGTGGCGGCGATGGCGAGCGACAGATTGGAAGTCAAGAACGACGGTTCAAACTGAAGAGTTTTGAAGATGCGCTTGTGCCGTTCTATATTCGAACTGGGTATTTGTATGGAACAATCTCGTTCGAACAGCAAATGTAGGTTTAAAATAGAACAACAAATGTAGGGTTCGAACAAATGTCTTATGCAATAAATAAGTTTGAACATACAAGAATGTTGTTCGAATGGGGTAATAAATTACTCGAATGTACCTTGACCTATTCGAACGCTTCAAGTATATATATAATAGTATATATGAATATTATAATTCTAATAGGATTATTATATAGTATATATAATAGTATAATATTAATATATCAATATATCAATATAGTATATATATATGAATATTATATACTATAATGTATATAGTATGGTATATATATGTTATATATAGATAATAATATAGTATATACTAACACTATATTGTATATAGTATATATAATATACCACAGTAAATACACTACAAGAGATTGGATTTTTTGAGACAAAACATTTTGACTCAAAAAACTCAAAATTTGTCCCAAATTGTTTTTGGAGATGAAAAAATTGTCTCTATTTTGTCCAAAAAGACCGTCTCAAAAGATTTTTGGAGGCAAAATTTTCGTTTCAAAAAATTATTTTTAAGGACGAAATTGGGTAGAACCAGTCGAAATTGTTTGAACGGGACCTTTTTTTTAGACGAACCAATTTTGTCTCAAAACATTGTTCAAATGGAATATTTCTCAGTTCGAATTGACATGTTCGTTCAAACAATATGAAAT
Organism: Juglans mandshurica; assembly: GCA_022457165.1. Classification (NCBI taxonomy): domain Eukaryota; kingdom Viridiplantae; phylum Streptophyta; class Magnoliopsida; order Fagales; family Juglandaceae; genus Juglans; species Juglans mandshurica. The sequence goes on along the minus strand of CM039621.1, from coordinate 11,963,654 downwards.
TTTGATTCGAACTAATGACCATATTTGATCCGAACGGACGAAGTGTTCGAACGAATAAAATTTTTAAATGATTTGTGTTCGAACATAAATTCTGTCCATTCGAACAGACATTTTATTTTCAAAAATTATATCCGTTCGAACGAGATTTTCAAAAATTAATATTGTTCAAACCAATATTTTATTGCTCGAACGGCCGTACGGACTGTATTTCTCGGTTGTCGTTCAAATGGGTTAATTTTTGTTCGAATGGATTTATAAATGGTAATTTACCGTTCGAACGATATTAATCATACATAACATAATTTAATTAATAATACCATACTAATAATGCACAAATTGTAATTCAAACATCAATTGTTCAAATGTTTTGGAACATCATAATATAAAGGCAATTAAAGAAAAAATAAATTTTATGATCGTGGTGGTGGCATAGAGTTTTAGGACATCATTGATTGGAACTGTTCAAACATTTTTTGGTTATTCAACCGCAGCCTCTCTTTTAATCTAGCCTCTAAATCCGTTGCTTGATCTAATTGGGTCAGTAACTTTCTTTTCTTGGACATCAATCGTTCTATCTCAAGTGTTGCTTCCTCCAATTCTTTAGTATTGTCATCATTTGATCTGGCTCGAGAAGAGAATGATGATTTTGATGATAGATTCACGCAACATCCTAGGCCCCTCAAATATCTGGAATGTGATCGAAGAACCTGAGAAATGATCTAAGCATCATTGACAAATGATTCATCATATGGATCCGCAACAGTTTCTTTAGGAGATATCATCTTATCCTACAAAAATAAAAACATTAAAGTTAGTATAAGTAACAAAAATATTATTAGACAATAGAATTAAAGAAATTTAAACTCCGGGACAGGTCCAAACAACATCAAGATTTTTATGTGTTTTAGCATATAATTGGGTCAGATCATTATCAGCGGGACTTTCTTCTTCCTGCAAAAGGAAAATCTATATTAGAACTTAAATCAGAAAAGTTTATTATATGTTAATATTTAACGGGGACGAGAATAACTTACCAATCTTTTAGACAAACGATGAAAAGATCGAGAACTCGCATGATGGTGTATCGTTAATTTTGATCTATTTGCTCGGTTCACAATCCTCCATTCGAAAAAAAATTATGTCGATATGTTAATACATCTATCATATATTACGAAAAAAACATAGCAGTGAAATTATCTGATAAGCAGGATCTTCAAACGTATCACAAACTTTCTTCCATTTGATTGGTGGCATTGCGAGGAATGGATTTTGGCATGCCTCTATTGTAGTACTGAACTTCTTATAGTGTGCATGGCGTTGACCTTTGTACTTCTGAAATGCATTCGACATTAGTTCCTCAACCGTTAATCGATCATCTCGTCGGCCAAAATTAAGTTCAAACCCGTCCTTTAAAAAATTATAAACAATTAGTATAAATACAAAGTAACTTTAAATTAACATTTTATATATTTAGTTGCTTCGGATGTAGCTTATTACCAAGCAACAATTTTTTGATGTGGTCTTTCACATCTTGGGGAACTTTAAACCATGAGAATGTAGCCATCGGTGCATACGTGCGAGTAAGCATACCAACATAAGAAGCAAGCCACGCTACCGAATCTCCGGAGCCACTGGTGTGATAATTAGGAATATCAACTTTAATTTTATCAATTTTCCTTTCTTTCTCTATGCAGACACCACTCGTAGTGTCTCGACCTCGACGCCGGCTTACAATAGCTATATATACAGTAATTAAAGCATATATTTTAATTAAATTATTTTGTTTTATAGATATATATTACTTAAATTGAGCATAAAATATGGTATTTAATTTGATAAAATACCTTGTTCTGGGTCTGATGATGTTGGCCCACTATTCATGGCAAGTGAACCACATAGGGAGTTGGTAATGGATGAGATGGCGCATGTGTTGCTTTGCGTTTGAGAGACATATCTGTTTGAAATTGTAACAAGTTATTATTCGAACAAATGTTACGGATATTTATAAGAATAATACTTATAAAAATATCTGTTTGAAATTCATTCACTATCAGTTTTGTTGGACCAGTCGCCCTCATCCTTACTAGACACTTTAGTTGATTCATCTTCTTCCGATATTTCACCCTCAATTACTTCGGGTTGAACATTTCTTCTACGCAATGTGACCATGTCATATTAGCTTAGATTAACAAATAGATTGATGTCTGATTCGTTTTCTTGATATGCTTTTTCATTTGCTAGACTGTCAACTTCTTCATGTGGTTCATCTGCCTCTGGAATGTAATCATATACATTTTTTGGTGCAAACTTCTCCACTACCCGCCATGGGTTCTTGTATTCCGGATTATCTAAATAAAAAACTTGTCGCTTAGCAAGCGAGAACTAAAGGATAGTCCTCATACCATGTGCGAGATGCATTGACACTCACAAAATATTCATCGGTACGCACTCTCGACCTAGGATTTGAGACATCCTACCAATTACATTTAAACAACCAGACCATATATCCCCCATGTACTTTAACGCTATGATATCTTCTACAATTCCGTAGATGTCAATGTTATCATCTCCATGGCTTCCTTCAACTACGACCCCCACAATTTTGAGTTTTTTTATATCGTTCTCTGTTAGTTGTGTGTAATCTATATCCACACACCAAACATCGTGAGTATTGTATGGCCCGTCTGGATGGACCACATGCTAGAGCATATAGTTCTGGTGAGATTTCTTCTGGATTTTCACCATATTTCGATGCAACATACATCAATAAATGTTATTATAGTTAGATCAATATTAGATAGAAATCTGTGGAGTTTAGCGGTATGCAGTTCGTATTATAAGATGGGGCTATACAGTAATACCGTATGTTCAAACCATGAGGGAAATTTCTCTTCGTGCATCTTTTCTACGTCAATTACACCATTCAAGTGAAATAGTTGTATATGTTCACTGCGCATGTTCATGTGAACTATTAATTTGTAACAAGTAATACTATATTATTATACATGAACTTAAATTACATACGATTTATTTAGAGGATTATCACTAACCTCAAGTAGTGGTCAATCTCTACGTAGTTTTCCATGACATACTATCGAGCTCTTTCAAACTCTCGCCACACAGATTATATCCCCCTTGTGTGCCTATAGGACCTACGATATGGGAAAATACGGAAAATGCCAATGAGACTCTCATTTGTCCACCTTCATAATTTCGATCCTGTCTCATAAATCTAGTATCAACCCCACGGAAATACATTAAACAACAGGTATGCCACCCATTATCAATGCATGACTCTGCAATCGAACCTTCCGGACGAGCTTTATTCCCCACAGATCGCTTATGTTTTCCCAAAAAACTGTTCAATAGGATACATCCATCTATACTAAACAGGACCAACAACTAAAGCCTCACGAAGTATGTCCACAACCAAATGAACCATTACATTAAAGAATGAAGGCAGGTATAAACTCTCCAATTTGCACAATATCACTGCAATGTTAGCTTCCATTTTTAACAATGCCTCAACTTTCAACGTTCTATTACAAATATTCCTGAAAAATCTCCCTAATTCTGTGAGAGCTGTACGAACATCTCGAATAAGCTTTCCACGCACACCAACCGGCAACAAACGCTGCAGAAATACATGACAATCGTGACTTTTAAGACTAGATATCTTCTAATCATGTGTTTGAACACATCATGACATGTTTGAAGCATAACCATCGGGTAATTCGACTATCATGAACCAATCATCAAATTTCTTTATCTCATCATTTGAAAATGTATACCATCCGATGGGCATATAGGCTGATAACCCATTATCTTATAAATGCAACTCCAGTCTTATCTCCAACTCCTTTAAATCTTTATGAGAGTTAGATGTATCTTTTGTCTTCCCTTCTATTGACATCAGAGTTTCCAATATATTCTCACATATATTTTTCTCAATGTGCATAACATCTAGATTGTGGCGTAATGTCAAGATAGACCAGTATGGTAACTCAAATTTTTTTTTGTCCAATTCAACTCCACTGCTTGTTGTTTTCCCTTTCGAACTCTTGTCTCTTTCCCAAATCTATTTTCTGAAACATCCCACAACTCTTTCAACTCTGCAATCAGTGGTTGCAGATATACATCTAATTCAATCCCTGGTGACCTTGGCCCTAGTATCAGTAGAGTCATCATAAAATACAGATTCTTCATACACTTCTAAGGTGGCAAATTATACTTCTAAGGTGGCAAGTTATAGGGCATTAATATGGCAGGCCAAATACTATGAAAAGTGTTCATGTTGCCAAATGGATTAAAATCATCTGTTGCTAAACCAAGATATACATTGCGAGGTTCTTCGGAAAACCATGAATACTCGACATCAAATTTATTCCATTGTCAGGAATCTGCAAGATGCGAGAGGAAGTTTTCATTTTGGACTCTTTCTGTGTGATGCCAAGACATATCTTTCGCAATCAACTGGGACGTAAATAATCTTTGAAGTCGAGGAATCAACGGAAAATGTTTTAATACTTTTTGAACACTTTTTGGGGTACATTACATTTATTGGATGTCCATCTTGGCTCATGACACACTGAACATGAATCAAATTCTGCATATTACTGCCAGAAGAGAATACAATTATTTTTACAATCGTGGATGATATTATAATAAAATCTTAGCCCTTGTTCAATTGCTTCGCTTCATAAAAATTATGGGGTACTACTTTTTCCTGAGGGAGAGGCTCTTTAAATAATTCTAGGAACATGTCAAAGGTCTTGGCAGAAATACGACAAATAAACTTAATATGGAACAACCTCACCGTGAAAGACAACTTGCTATGATGGGTGCACCCTGCGTACAACTCTCGTTGTGCATCCTCCCACAGTCTTCCAAAGTTTCGATTTCCCTCAAATGATTGTATAGATGTTTATTCTCCATCCCTCGTCCTAAATATTACTACACCCAGATCGCCTAACATCTCAGTCATATCATTTTCATTATCATCACTGCTATCAGAAGCATCCATATTAATGTCGTCCATGTCGATGTCATTACCCTCCTCCATTTGATTGAACTAATTGCTAAATCTAACTCGTTTAAGAAATGGTTTGTCATGTAAGACCCAATGTGAGTGTTTAAGATCAATTCCATTTACAAATAAATGATCATTCACTACCACCAAATTATAAGAACTACGAGTTTTGCACTTCTTGCATGAACATCTTATAAATCATCGACTATCATCACTTATGCAAGCAAACTTTATAAAAAACTTCACCCCTTGTGCATACTCCTTATAATCTCGCCCAAATCTATCTCCCAACAACATCCAACTCTTATTCATTGTATTCCTGTTACTTGTCGGCTGTCTATAAAAAAAACTCAATTCATGGGATAAACACTATCAAGAGTATATTTATACTTGTTTACCATCTATTTTATAAGGTATTTGGTCCTATCCCATTCGAGAGAATATCATCTATATCGCATATATACTTAGTCTAAAACTCTAATATCAATAAAAATTTCGACAGCATTTCTCTACAATTCTCCATATATGCTAGTCACGATAAGTCGTCGACCTTATTCACGGGCCAAGAAACTTGTGGACCACGTACCCGAAGAATGTTAGGAAATACTGAACCAAAATTTTAATTGACTAACACAAGAGTTTAAATAGAATATATCTGCCAAATATATGAAAGAATCACAAACTGTCCACTTTGGGATATTTTAAGTATTACTTTTAATTCTATCAAAAAATATTTTTTAATTATACATTATAGTTTTTTAATTAAATATTTTATATGTATTAATTTTAACTTAAGTCCTAATAATTCCTATTTTTATTATATTTTAAGTATTAATTTTAATTTAAGTGCAAAATAGTTTTTTAATTATACATTAAAGTTTTATAATTAAATATTTTATAATTTTAATTTTAATTTAAGTATTAATTATTAGTATGTTTAATACCTACATATTCTCATACCTACATATGCATAAAATACATTATGAGAAAACCCTAAAGCAAATACAAAGTAACTCGAAATACAAAAAAATAGCAAAAAAAAGAAAAAAAGGCCTACCTCTTCTAAACCTCTCGCCTCTCTCAAGAATCACTTCTCTCTCACTATAACTGTTCCTTTCTCTCTCCACAACACTCACTCACGGACCACAAAATCGCCTTATAGTGCTCTGTGTCTCTCAAATTCCAGTTCATGCGTGAAAATGAACTGAAGGTGTAGGTATTTTAATCTGTGAAAACCTGTTCGAACGGGCAATTTATGCGTTCGAACACGAAACTCTCAAAAAGCTGCCAAATTCTGCTGCGATTTATTTCAACTTTTAACGTTTGAACGGGTAATATAGTAGTTCGAACTAACTAATCATAATATTTTTTTCGAATATTCTTCAAATGTAGAGAAGATCAGAGGGTATTTTCGTAACCAAATTCCATCAGTGCATTCGAATGGGTCATTTTCACATTTGAATAAGTGAATCTTCTGAGTATTTAGGGCGAAGTTTTCCTCAAAACACATTCAACGAGATAAATCCATTCGAACGAGACTTTATTCTGTTTGAAAGATAATATATAATATACTTTTGGTCTAATAGTTAATATAATACTTATAATATATATAGTAATTATTAATATATAGTACTTATACAGTACTCAATGTTATATCATTATATAACGTATATGAGTATAGTAACTATAACTTATATGAGTATAATTGTCATAACTTATAATAGATCATAACTTATAATAGTTATAGTTATATGGTAACTATATATAATACTTACACTATAATAGCTATATAATAACTTCTTGCTCAGCTAGCCTCGAGTCATCAGTTTGGTACGTGGAATATTTTTGGTGATATTCCGTGGAAGCTTAAAGGTATTTTAAATGTGGATAAAATTGGTCTCCCCTCTTTGAAATCTTAATTTGGTAGGTTGTTGGTTGGCTCAAAGGGAGTCTCTAAGTTGATAATTGGTCTTCAAGATAGAATATGAGCGTCATATGCTTTTATTTAGGTTGGTTGGTTTTTTTCTTTCAGGCTTGTTAGTTGCTGGTTGTTTTTATCTGTTCTTTATTGGTTTCTTTAAGAGAGGACGGTACCCTAACTTTATTGATTGCCCTCACTTTTGGCGGAAGAAAACTGTGGTTACAAAAACTCGACACTTGGGGGTTACAAATAATAAAAAAACCTAAACCCAAGCATCAAAAGAACTAATAACCATAAAACCACAATACAATCTATTCAAAAATGACCACTACAAAGCAACAATAAACATAAACAACATCCAAAACAAAGTTAGTTCACACAAAACAATAAAACGAAAACCAAAAGACCAATAAAATAGACAAAGCTAAAATTGAAAATGTGGTAAACCCAGTTTATCAATCTGAACAATACCCTTCAATAGACGTGGCAAATCCCAATCATCCTCATAACAAACATCTTGCCCATTCTCTCCTTGACAGGCCATAAAATTTGTAACTTGATTACTCTCATGAAATTGATGTAAAACCAAAACATTAAGCCCCTCAAGATCCTTTGCAGCTCCTCTAAAAAATGCCATAAATACCAAATACTTCCCAGCTCTGAGCCAATCCCCCACCAAGTTGGAATCACTCTCAATAATAATGTTTACACAATTAATCTTTTTGCAAAGAGCAATACCTTCTCTAACATCCCTCAATTGAGCTTCATTATTAGTAGTAATCCTAAAATAAGTCGAAAAAACCCCCCTTAACTCTCCCCAGCTCATCCCAAATCACACCACCTTCGCCACTACTCCCCACATTACCAAGACAACTACAATCACAATTTAATTTAATCCACCCCTCAGGTGGTTTCTGCTTAGCCACCAGTCTATGATGCCTAACAGAAACCTACTCAACTTGAATGTCTAGAGATGAAAGAAATTGCTCCTCAATGAGGGACAACTTCCCTGCCTTTTTATTGCCACCCGCCAATCTCCCAAGTCAGAATTTAATGGCAAACCAAAGACTCTGAGCATTATGAAATTGTCCCTCCATTCTAGCCTTACACCTGCTATGCCAAAGTTTCCAAGTAATTAGACATGGCACCATACCTAGTAAAATCCCTTTAAGAGACGACTTTTTAGCACAAGCAAACCAAGACAAAACACATGCCCACCAAGTGGAAGTCTGCATACATGAAACACCAAAAGCTATACTAGCAAGTTCCCAAACTTGTCTGGCCAGATCCCCCAAACAGAGCACATGATCTAAAGTTTCACACTATTTTCTCTTGCAACAGTTGAACTAGATGCTAAGGTAATCCCTCTATGGTGCACTCGATCATCAACGACAAGGCATTTAAATCTAGCTTTCCAAGTACAAATAGATATCTTTTTAGGGATACTGTTATACCATATCCAATCCATCCATTGAGCCGGCTCACCCTTAACTCGAATGATTTCCCAAGCACTAGAAGACGAGAAAATACCATCAGTGTTGGGCTTCCCAATAAAAGTATCCTCCCCAACCATATCCACCAACATGTCAAAACCCAATTGTTATTCAGCCAACAATTTCAAATTAAAAGAGCAGGATTATGGACAGTGTCCACCATATCCAAAAGAGGCCCTGAAACTAACCAGCGATCATACCAAAAAGAAGAATTCCCACCTCGAACCAACACTTTAGCATTATCACAAACCTCTGGTAAAACAGAAATCATAGACCTCTAGAAATTTTAATCCACCGGAATTGCAGTATACACATGTTTCCTCTTTAAATACGTAGCACAAAAAAAAGAAGTCCATACATTATCCACCAAGAGGGGACACCAAGCCATTTTCATATGAAGAGCACGTTGGACCTCTTTTAAATCTCTTATGCCCATACCTCCCTCACTGGGTTTACAAATCTTACTCCAAGCTCTCCATTTAGTTATAGGTGAACCATCAATGTTTCCCCAAAAGAAATTTGACAATATGGAATTAATTTTCTGAATAATAACCATAGGGACATTCATCACAGCAAGAGTGTGGATTGCCATAGAGGATAACACATGCTGCAATAAAATAAGATGCCCCCTTGCGAGAGTAAATTGAACTTCCAACCAACCACTTTTTTCCAAACCTTTTCCACAAGAGGTTCAAGAATTCTAGTCGTCATTCTACCGGAAACCAAAGGCACCCCCAAATAAGTTAAAGGAAATTTGCCAACCTTAAAACCTGTAACTCTCACCAACCTACGCACTCTAGACACATTAATCAGCTTTGAAGGAAAGAAAGCTGATTTTTCCTTACTCATTAATTGACCAGACCAATTCTCATAAATCCCCAACTTCTCCACAAGCCTTTTCACCGATCTCATACTACCATTGACAAAAATCAAAAGATCATTAGCATATAATAAATGAGAAATAAGAGGAGCTCCCATAGGATGGTAAAACCCTTTAATATGCCCCTCATCAAATTTTTCCACAAAAGCCTAGTCAAAACCTCCCCCATTAAAATAAACAAATAAGGAGACAAAGTATCTCCCTGATGCAACTGACGAGAAGGTTTAAAAAAACCATTATAAGTCTCATGCATCATCACCGAAAACCAAGGAGATTGAATACATTCCCTCACCAATCTACAAAAATGATCCGTGAAACCAAAACATCCAGAACCTTCAAAAGAAAGCCCCAATCCACCGGATCATAGGCCTTAGCCATATCAATTTTTACCATAATGTTTCCCCCATTAGTTTTCCTGTGAAGAGAATGAACTGTTTCTTGAGCTAGGGTAATATTTTAAAAAATGCTCCTCCCAAGCACAAAAGCTCCTTGTTCCATAGATATCAAATTAGGCAGAATCCTCGTCAAACGTTTAACAATGATCTTAGAGAAAATCTTATAAGCCACCAAACAAAGACTAATATGATGGAATTTCACAAAACTAATTGTAACACCCCGACCCAGTCAAACTCATTTTATTTATTTATATTTATATTTATATTTTCTTCACACGTTAATTTTTTTTCCACATGTTTATTTATTTTTTCTTCTTTCCGTCTATACTTTTTTTTACCCCTAAGTTTCTTGTCGCCCATGGCATCCATGATCACACACGTCTCTAGTGTATTTTTATCCACTCCATACACACACACGACTCAGTTTTCATCCGCACGCACGTCTCCCCCATCCCTCTAGGTTTTCTCATCACATATATATATATATACACACAGATACACTTATCCCTTGTGCATGATGAAGCCAAGCTTCCGCTGCCCTCCTTTCATCTGCCCTCCTTGGTGAATCAGTGCCATCTCCCAAACTCCTCCTCGAAACCATTCCCAGTGACTAGGCATCGCAGTCGAGCCCAGCCTGAGAAACAATTGGTAGTTGTTCCGTGCATCGTTTCCTTAAAAACCAACTCCCGTGCGACTTCACCATCAGTAGACGCAACCTGGGTTGTCCACCGTGCGTAACCAACTATCCAGACCTCACCACCGTGCCCACTGCCCTACCACACGAAGCTGTCGCCTAACGTCCCGTAGCCTTTACTACAAGCTTTGGTTTCCTCTATTTTTGTATCCAAAAACAGAGCAGCGTTCAGCCACCATAAACCACTGCACTGCATCGTACCACACCGCACCAGCCACTCCAAGCCATGCACCACTGAGAACCAACACCTCACAGTCGCAGTAACAAACGCTGTCCCATGCAAAAATCGACGCAACCGTGCATGCACTGCATCTCCACGGACCGCAACTCCACCCTCTAACATAGTTTCCCAGCCACCGAAACCACTGTAAGTGCTCCTCTGATCTGCCACACCAAAACATGGGAATTATTTCCCCCACCATGAGTTAACCCAGCCACTCCATGGCACTATCCCCTCCACTTCAACGCCACTTTCACAGAGAGTTCCATCGGCCACCTCACGTCACCCCGAGCCACCCACCTCCATCGCAATTGCCCGCAGGTGAGTATCCGTCGCATGACTACACTGAGTCTAGCGGGTATCTCCATTCACGTAAGCCCTTTTACGTAGGTGGTGGAATGGTTTAGTTTGCTAAATTATAACTTTGCCATTTGGGCCACTTGGTCTTATCTTTCACCAGTGTTCTTTTTGTTTTTGAGTGTGTTTTGTCAAGCTATTTAGAAGTTAAATGTTTTGGGTCGGGTTTGTTTTCTAAATTATTTTTGAGTTTGGGTTCTAAATTTTGAGTTGGGTAATATCTTTTATTTCAGCGATTTTTATTTATTTACTTTTAAATAGGTTGGGTTTTGTTTCTCGTTAAATAAATTTGTGAATAAGTGGGAATTAGGTTAAGTGAATATTAAGTGGATATTGATGGTTTTAGAAAATGAAGATATTTAAGGTTATGAAATTTTAGGTTTTGAGGAATTAAATAGGTTATTTTACAAGCTTAGGATTAAATATCGAAATAAGTGGTTGATTGGAAATTTACGGGAATTACTTGATTATTTTATAGGTGACGATTATTAATTGTTCGACATTTTGAGGAAAATTCTGAAAAGCTAAAGTCCAGGTAAGCGGGGTTCCTATGCTAGACTTTGCATTAAAATAAAATGAGCTAAGGTTATTTTTTGAAAATATACATATTTGATTTTGAAAAGAAATTTGAATTACCTCAGTTATTTGTTCTGCATTACTCATGAGATTTTGTTTAAGAAGAAAGTATTTTCTATCATGACTGGTGTATACATGAGCTTATTTTTGTCATTCTGTTTCTGAACTTTGAAAAAGAGAGCAAATATGAAATTTGTGCATAAATTATGTTGTGATATGATTTTGTTCTATTCTGAAGATTTTGTTCAGTACTCTGTTTGGATAAGACGTGATTTTTGAAAACCTTTGGCATGACTCTTTGATTCTGAATTTGATTTTATTTCTGCTCTATTCAGTTACGGCCCTGCCACGGGTGATAATATTGGCATACGGCCTAACCACGGGTTACAATGGTGGATACGGCCCAACCACGGGTAATAATAGTGGATACGGCCTTACCACGGGTTATAGTAGTGGTCTCTGTTTTGAGTGCACATCTTGGTGACAGAGTGATTTATCTTCTGCTTGGCTATTCGTAGATGCACAACCCTACCTCGGGGGTTATACATGGCCTCTATTCTGATATAATGTTCTGATGATGATCATCATCATTTATGCTATGCCAAAGAATATTTTTGAATGAAATTATTTCTAAATCTTCGCTCTGATATTTTGATAACATGTTTTGCTTCCGCACTCTGCAAATGAAAATATTTTGTTCTGCATTCTGATTTCTGTAAATGCTCATATTTACACACTAGTATATGTCCTTTGCTTACTGAATTGTTGATAACTCACCCCTTATCTCCATATATTTTTCAGATAATTTTGATGGTTCAGCTGGAGAACAAGAGTAGGAAGTTTTAGCAATGTGTGATGATTGAAGTGGAATAAGTGTCTGAGGGTACAAGTGCTTATTTGAGAGTCGTAGTTAGTAAACAAATTTTATTTTTCGGGTATTTTGATTTGATGAGTGAAGGATAATTTCGAGTTTTAGAGAGTTTTTAATTTATGTTATTGAGAATTTTTTTGTTGTCCCCATGAAGGAACATAGATATTTGGGTTGATTAAATGGATTAACATTTTATGGAGTTTTCTGGATATTATAGTTGTGTTATTGAAGTTGATATTAAGTATTAAGAGCTAACTCTCCGGACCTCCGGGAATGGGGCGTTACACTAGTAGGATCCTGCACTTTAGGAATTAAAACAATATGAGGAGAAGAAAAATACCTGGGCAAAAGAGCACCATGAAAGAAGTCCGTTGCCACCTCAACAATGTCAACTTTAACAAAATCCCATCATTCAATGAAAATAGTAGAGCCAAAACCGTCCAGACCAGGACTGCTATGCCGAAGAATGGAGATGAGAGCTTCTATGACCTCCTCCTCAGATGGATCCCTACAAAGAGCAATATTCTCTTCACTCGAAACACTAAATCCCAGCAATGATGTAAGATCCGCCTGCTCCAAGACTGGACTATCAATAAGAAACTCCCTAAAATACTCGGCAGCACCCAGGTAAACCTCTTCCAGACTCCCCAATATACGTCCATCAAGTAGTTTCATCTGAGAAGTCACACTTTTAGATCTTCTTTGATTAACAACTGCATGGAAGATCTTGCTATTTTGGTCACCCTCAAGCAACCATTTTTTCTTTGCATTTTAGGCCAATCTAGTTTCCTCTCTACCCTCCCAGACTTCAAGTTCAATTTTGGACACAAGATAATTAGCTTCCACCTCTTGAGAGTAACCCACTTGAAGTTGATGTTCCAGAGTTTCCACACGCTCTTCCAATTCCCGAATATGTGTATCCACCCAACCGAAAATAGACTTATTCCAAGCCCTCAGAGCCAATTTAGTTTTCTTTAATTTTTCGGCAAGCTTCCACTCGAACGAACTAGAGACATCCAAACCTCCTTGACGAAGGACAAAAAATCTTCATGAGAACACCGCATATTCTGAAACCTGAATGGATGAGTACCATACAGTTCCTCCATTCTTGTAAAATGAATCACCGTGGGGCAATTGTCCGATGTTTTCCTCACCAAATACTCAAAATAAGCCGAAGGAAACTAGGAAGAAAACTCAGTGTTTATCAAAACCCTATCCAGCAGGGCTGACCCTCATGCCCATTGCACCAAGACATTCTTTGTCCGCTACTGGAAAGCTTGACAATGCCACACCTATCTAAGCACTTATTAAAATCTTCCATAGAGACCAAGGGTCTGGGGTTCCCACTAATCCGTTCCTCATCTCTACGAATAGCATTAAAATTCCCCACAACTAGCCAAGGAAAATCCACTACCTGCATACCCCCCAAATCACTCCTAAGGTCTCGACGTTCAAGTTGTGTACATTTAGCATAAACGAAGGATAAAAATATTTTTCTATTATCCATCACTACATAACTAGATAACATTTGAGATGAGCTACATACCTCCTCAAAGGCAAGTGATTCCCTCCAAAACAACCAAAGCTTACCACCATTAGTCTCATTACAACAAAACTTCGGAAAACCCAAATAACTTCCTAGACTATGCATTTTGTCTTCTAGCGCAAAAGGCTCAGAGATGGCAACCATAGCAGCCTAATGTCTCCTAATCAAATTCTTAAGCCGTCTCTCAGAACTCCCTAACCCCCTTATATTCCACACTAGAATGGTGTCTATCATAGATTAGTTTTTTGAGGATGGGTGAACATGTGATACCCCATATGATATGGATAAGGGTCCACATTGCTTAGGAAGGAGAAGTTCTTGCTCTTTATAAGGTTCCAATGAGGCTCCAATTGTATCATTGACTAGTCCTTTTGGAGTATAGGCCATGTGGTTTGGGCCTTCCATTGGGGCATTACAGTTGGTATCAGAGTCAGGTTTGAATTCTGCATACTATAAACCTTGGAGGTTTAGATATCTGTGGGTTTAGGAAGAAATTTTCAAAGTTGTGGTGTGGACATTTGTGGACTGTAGGAGGTGATCTTTATCAGTACTTGGGGTATTAAAAGTTTTACGCGTTAGGCAAGATATCTTATGGAATTTGAAGGGTAGGATTTTTTATAGATATTCTAAGTTGTTCATGTTGATTGAGGTTCGTTTTGGTTTTCTGGACCACATATAAGGCGTTTGATGGGATGGAAGGTTTAGAGTCTAGAGTGTTATAGAGTTACTACTGTTGCGTGTACAATTGTTTTTATATGTATTTATGTTTGTTTTACTATTTTCACCATTTGCTTATTTTGTACAAACCCTTTATTCTAGTAATTTTTTTTAATAATCCAAGTTGTCAGGATGCCACCTCGTCGTCGGGAAAGAAGTGTATCGGGTATGAATGCGACAAATGATAAATGGGGATGCACCATAGAACAGTTTAATCGAATGCATCCTCCCACCTTCGATGGTCAGGGCGACGCAACCTTAGCAGAAGACTGGATCCAAGATATTAAGGAGATACTCCGCGTTATAAACTGCACGGACGAACAGAAGGTTCTATACTCTACTTTCAAACTAACGGGAGAAGCAAAAAGATGTTGGACTTCTGAAAGAACCATCAGAGAAGCGGAAGGGACGAAAATAGTCTATTGGCTGCACTTCAAGCAAATCTTTCTGGAACGCTTTTCCCCAACCTCAGTCCGAGATGACAAGGCTATGGAGTTCGCTAATTTGGTATAGGGAACTATGACAGTACACCAGTACGCAGCTAGATTTATCGAATTATCATGTTTTGCTGCATATTTGATCCCCGATGAGGAGAAGAAGGCTCGTAAATTTGAACAGGGGCTGAATGAAAAGATTTATGAACGAATTGTGGGCTTTCAAATCTGGAACTTCTCAGAGTTGGTGAATAAGGCCACAATATTCGAGCAGAGCCTTCAAAGAAGCGCAACACTGCTGGAACAGAGGAAAAGCACTGCGCCACAGGGGCCTCATTCTGTGATGGATCAAGGGTCATGGAAGAAGAGAAATGATGGGAGCAGCTCGGGGCAAAAGCAAGTGTAGGGATATCAATGAAATAACCCCTGCAAGTTTTGTAACCACGTACACACAAGGGAGTGTAGAAAGGAAAATGGGTCATGTTTTCGATGTGGAAAGATTGGCCATTTTATCAGAGAATGCCCATTACTGTCAGACGACAATAATAAGTCCAATACACCTCCAGGTCCCCGACAAACGACACAGGAAAACAATCAACATAGAATGGGACTAGCTCAAGTGTTTGCATTGACAGCTGAAGATGCTGAGGGTGACAACAATGAGATCACTGGTACCTCACTCTATTTCTCCTTGAAATCTTTTTAATTGAGTCAAGATTAGTTATGCTTGTATGGATTTGTTCTAATAGGATAGCTTAGAATATTGAAGTTTGGTTGAAAGTAGATTTTCTAAGGATTTGAAATTTGTGAATCGAGGCTATTCAGGACTTAAGCTTGGAACTATTGATTATACTATATTGTTTTAGGAGTTCTCTGTTAGTTAGTTGTGATGAAAAAAAAATAAGGTGTGCGAACTGGTTAAATGTGGAGGTTAATTCTTTTCCGATGTATGAGATTCAATGTTTTTAGGACTATAAGTTGTTAGAGTGAGCAACGAAAGCGTGGTTGTAGTGATATGATAGTGTGAGAGTTTATTTCGTTAGTTATTGAGGTTTTATTTTAGATGGAGATTTTGGAATTTATTTTTGGTCTTTAACTGCATTATGGAGGTTTATATTTTAGACTTGAAATGGCAGTGTGCGCAAACGTGTATGGCTAGGGAAAATATAGGAGAATATGATCGACAATATTGGAGGGTTAGAATTTGGAATATTAGGTTCACAATTTTGAAATATTAATTAGGTTGACAATATGATTGACATTTGGTGTAGGCATGGAATGGTTGTAGCGGATAAATATTTAGGCTTTGCTTGAGGTACTAGCAAATTTTGAGGACGAAATTTTTTTTAAGGGGGGAGAATGTAACACCCAACCCAGAATTTGTAAGGATGGACTATGTATATATTTATTTATTTGAGCTTGAAATTTTAGGTTATTTATTTTCTTTTGGTCTTTATGTTATGGATCGATGGTTTTTTTTTTCATTTGGAATCTTGGCCGCTTGTTTTAAACCTTGAAAACCTAACGGTTTATGAGCTAGCAGTTTCCTAACCTGCACGACTCTCTTCTCATCCCCATGAACGTCTCCTATGGCTATAGGGAATTTTTTTTTTTTTAACGTTCAATTACAATACTTTCTACAAAACAACAAGCCGCAACACCTCCTCACAGTCACCACAAGAGAACCCAGACCAACCAACAGTTTTTTTTCCTTGCCATACACGCAGATCTACCTTGCACCACCACTAGCCACCGTGACTACCTCTCGTTACTTGCTAGCACAACCACTCCTCACGTAGCAACTCCTCTTGCAAATAGCCTAGCCCGGTCCTCATCCACTCGGAAAACACCCCGCCAACCTACAGGAAGCCTCTACCTTCCTACTCCGCGTAGTGTGCACCGCGTTGCATGCCGCATGAAGCCATCGTAGCCGCCGTGACCACTCAACCACCAACACTGTAAGATAGCCACTGCAAAACACTCCTCCGCCTTGGTCTCGTAGAACCACCCCAAGCCGGGCAACACCTAATCACTGGCCAAGCCCGTAGCCCAACACGGGTTGATTCTCCATGACGCCGCTACCCTGCCAGCCGAACTCACTAACAACAACTCCTTTGTGCAACAGCGCACTACCCTCCAACCGTCCTCACCATCACGGAAAGCCAACCACCGTTGCCAGCCGTTGAAGGAGGAACACATGGCATACTCTGTTTTAGCTCCCGAAAACATAGCATCAACACCTCAGTGTTTTTCTCGTCCGGAACCACCACTTGTCGCCACCGTACAACCCTCTCTTCTTCTCGGTATTATCTTCTTCCTCATGCCGTGATCACTCTCTCTCTCTCTCTGTTCTCACATCACTTTTTCTTTTGCTTATCACCCTCTCACTCCCTCTCGGTTGCTCTCTCTCTTTCTTTCTTTCGTGCTCAGCCCAACTCGATGGCATCTCCGCCGTACTCCTGCTCCTCAGCTGCGCCACTGCTGTCCCTCCAGCGAGCCCTGTCGCGCCTCACCCTCTACGCGTGCCTCAGTTTCCCTTGGGTATGTTCCTGCCGCCCCATGTGTTAATCCCATGTGTTTGTTTGTTTGGGTTTTGCTTATAAGTTATATATACGTACTTTATATATAGATTATATATATGGAAAGTTTTAACCTAGGTTGGGTACTTACTAGTTTTGGCCTAATATATATATATATATGGAAGGTATGTTTAACCTAATGTTTTCGGGTGAGAAGTTTTATTTTTTGGGGTTTATGTTTAAATGAGTTTTGCTTTAAGTTCCAATAAATATTATATTTGTATTTTAATAATATTGTTAATTAAAGGAAGGAAACCTATTTTTTTTAAGAGAGGAGTTTTTCATGACTTATTTTATGGAAATTTTAGTAACCAATGTATTCTTTTTATTTATAAAATGTTGCTGGTATTTTAAATATTTTGAATATTAATTTTTATTGAGTTTTATATTTATTTTAATACTTACTTGATTAAATTCTTATTCGGTACGAATTCGTTTAAGTGGATATTGATGGTTTTGGGAAAATGAGGGTATTTTAAAAATTATGAGAATTTTAGGTTTTGAGGAATTAAATAGGTTACTTTAGAAGCTTAAGATTAAATATCAAAATATGAGATTAATTGGAAATATACGAGAATTACGTGATTATTTTATAGGTGACGATTAATTATTTTTCGACATTTTGAGGAAAATTCTGAAAAAGCTAAGAAGTCCAGGTAAGCGGGGTTCCTATGCTAAACTTTGCATTAAAATAAAATGAGCTGAGATTATTTTTCGAAAATATACATATTTGATTTTGAAAAGAAATTTGAACTACCTCAGTTATTTGTTCTGCATTACTCATGAGATTCTGTTTAAGAAGAAATTATTTTCTGTCATGACTGGTGTATACATGAGCTTATTTTTGACATTCTGTTTCTGAACTTTGAAAAGAGAGCGAATATGAAATTTTGTGCATAAATTATGTTGTGATATGATTTTGTTCTGTTCTGAAGATTTTATATACTCTGATATGATCTGATGTGATTTTTGAAAACCTCTGGCATAACATTCTGTTTCTGTTTCTGTTCCGTTCTGACCTTACCACGGGTGTAAAACTGTGGCCTCTATTCGGATTGGTACCAACTTTTCTGTTTCTGGTGCGCCCACTTTGGAAACAAAGTGGTTTTTTTTTGCGTGGTCTTTCCTATGTGCACACTCGGGCCTCTGAGAATGAATAAGGGGAAGATTCACATTCTGTTTCTGCTTGGTTAGCTACCGGGGTTTGCGCAACCCTACCATAGGGGTTAAACATTGTATTTGTTCTGATATGATATGATAAGATGTGATGTTTCAGTTTATGCTATGCCAAATGGATTTTGATTATGAATATTTTTGAACTTTCGCTCTGATATTTTTGATAACATGACACTGCATTTTGAAAACAATATTCTGATTCTGCATTCTGAAAGAAAATATTTTGTTCTGCATTTTGAACTCTATAAATGCTCATGTTTACACACTAGTATATGTCATCTGCTTACTGAGTTGTTGATAACTCACCCCTTATCTCCAAATATTTTTTCGATAATTTTGATGGTCCAGCTGGAGAACAAGAGTAGGAAATTTTAGCACTATGTGATGATCATAGTGGAGTAAGTGTCTGAGGGTATAAAGGCTTATTTGAGAGTCGTAGTAGTAAATTGAGTTATTTTCGGTTATTTGGATTTGATGAATTAAAGATATTTTCGAGTTTTTGGAAAGTTTTTAATTTATGTTATTGAGAATTTCTTTATTGTCCTTATGAAGGAACATAGATTTTTGGATTGAGTAAATGAATTGATATTTTTTGAAAGTTTCTGGATTTCATAGTTGTGTTATTGAAGTTGATATTAAGTATTATGAGCTAACTCTCCGGACCTCTAGGATCAGGGCATTACAGGATACCCACAAAGACTTTCTCACAGAAACATTCAGATTATTACCCAACGTATCTTGGACCTCCCTATCAGACTCATAAGCTTTTTCTTCAGCCAACTCCGATTTCCTCTCGCATTCATCTTTGTTCGAGAAATAGCCCGTTGGAACAGCATGCTTGTCTTTTGCCAAAACCAAACTCACAGAACTGTCATGCATACTGTGTTGAGCCAAACCACTCTTTGAGTCTAGGATTTCATTTACGTTCACACACTGTCCGAAAGCTTCAATTTAAGCAGCACCTTTAGGCATCTTCTCTACTTGTAACACGGATGAAATTCCCATGTCTTGCTCCCCCTAAATCTCTCTAACGCTGGAAATAGGATTTGAATTTTTCACCGGCACCACATCACATAAAAGTTCTTCACATACCTCTTCATCGGACAGAAGCCTCGCTCCTGCACCCTCCTCAACTATCGCGACCACCTTTGAACCAGCCAAAAATGAATCCTCTGTACTAACACCACCTTCTTGCTCCTTCCCAGCATATTTTTCAGACTATGCAACCCCCAACAGTGCATCCTTACGGCACTCTATTTCCAACACCTCCCCCTCAACGGTTGGCATTACCTTCCCTAACTCCATAACATTCATAGTCGAATCTCCCGATGTAATGCCCAAAAACTTCATAAATGAAATCAATCTCATATCTTCTCAATAATCTAGTTACAAACTCCACAAAATCTTTAATGCAATAATAATAAATCAAATGGTTCATAACCTCCCGGTAGTCATAACAAACCAACTAAATATTTCATAAATCTTACTAAACTCAAGACATAAATAAAACTCAAAGACATTAAAACTAAAAACACCAGAAGTTCTTCTTCTACCAATATCTCCTCAGCTTAAAATACAAACAGCATTCTAATCCAGGTCCTCATTTGGACTCACCACATCATCTGAAAAATATTATAATGATAGGGGGTGAGTTATCAACAACTCAGTAAGCAAAAATCATATGCTAGCGTGCAAACATGAGCATTTATAAAGTAGAGTATGTAGAATAAAATATTTTCCAGAGTTATCATGCAGAACATAACATATTTTCAAAAATAACAGAGCAATGGTTTTAAGACAAGTAAAATCCATAGTACTCTGGCATAACATAAACTGAGTATCATCATCAGATCCAAACAAAGTATCAAATAGAGCAGAGACCATGTTTCACCCCCGTGGTAGGGTTGTGCTAACCCCGGTGGCCAAACCAGGTAAAGACAGAGGTGAAATCTTTCCTTTATTCTTCTCGGAGCCCCGAGTGTGCACACAGGAAAGACCACAATAAAACCACTTTGTTTCCAAAGTGGGTGCACTCAGAGACAGAGAAGTTGGTACCAACCCAAACAAAGCAGAGCATAACAGAGCAGAGTAGAGCAAAGCAGAGACAGAGTCAAATACGAAAACCAGCACACCATGCCAAAGGTTTTCAGATATTATATCAAAATAATACAGAGTACCAAAACAAAATCAGACAGTTTACACACGCTGAACACAAAAGCCAGAATATCTTTTTAAATAAATGCACAACTTTTCATATTCTCAATATCGCTGTTTTTCTAGATTTCAGAAACCACATGACAGAATTTAGCTCATGTCTACACAATGCATGTTAGAATATATTTTTTCTTTTTCACACAGATTTCATGAATAATGCAGATAAGTGACCGAGGTTGATCTTTGTTTTCACAAGTTCCCAACACAACACAAATTATGCAAGTTTTCATAAAATCAACCTCAGTCTTATTAGCTTGTATAAAACCCAGCATAGGAACCCCGCTTACTTGACTCCTGCAGCGTATTATCTATACCTTGAAATTGACCTCTATCAATCTCGTCGCCTATTCATAAAAAAAATATATAAACTAAGTATTAAAAGAAAATAACACAACCTCCATCTAAATAATTAAAACCCACAATTCCAAACCATATTATAGCAAACATACTTTACTAAGTCAACCAAGTAGTAATCTAGACAACCCTAAATTCAATCCAAAATATCATATACTAATCTTAATATTTACTAAAACACCCTGCAAAGTCAACGTCCAACACCAATAATCAAAACTTCTAAGACCATTCTAATACAAAGTGTTGGCTTACTCACTTAAATGACCAAGAACTAGGAATCACACGCCACGGAAGCCCAAGAACTGACGAAATGCAAACTCAACTCACGGCAACAACAAACTGCAGAAATGAGGATAAAATCAAAATAAATTCGAAGAGGAAACTGCATGAGTACGCTACAGCAATGAGAAATTCCAGCAAAGGCTTCAATGCCTACCCGAAACACACCAACCCGAAATACTCACCACGCACAACACCCAGACTCACAAAACGCAACCCAACCTCACGGCCAAAACAGAAACTGTAGAAAATGAAGATAAATCAAACCAAATACTAAGAAGCAGAATTTGCATGGTTACAGTAGAAGAAACCGAAACTTAAAAGGGATGAGAAAGAAACCCTTACCAGTCGAAAATGGAGGGATGAGAGGTACCGCTCGCTGACTTGCAGAGGAAGAACCGAAATGCAAAAAGGAGAGGAAGAAGAAACGCAGTAGACGGCAACCACCGAAACTAAGTGCAGCGCAAGGGAGAAACCAAAATTGAAGAAGTTTAGGGCTAGTGTTTCGGCAACAGAAATAGAAATCAACGAAAAGAAAAATGAAAAGAAACGGAAGAGAAAAGAGTAACGTGGTTGAGAGGGATGCGGGAGGAAAAGAAACCGAAATGGGAAAACTGAATGTGCGAGAAGGAAGGGAGGAAGAAACGGAAACAGAGGAAAAATATACTAACCTCCCAAAACGGTGTCGTGCGGAAAATCTTCAAGATAATGAAATGGCTGAGCCATTTCACGCATGGGTCTGAGCCTCATGTCGCCTGGGTCTTACATTTGAAGCTTTCTTAGCCTTTGCTTGCCAAACTTTTTTAAGAGGGTTCTGTTTATCATTCAGTTTCTTCTCCCCTGTCCTACACACCACAAACGTATGGCCTTGCCGATGAGAATTCTTGTAATAAAAGCAAGGTTTTTCATATCTGGCCTCTTGCCAGATTTGATTAGTAGGAGAAAACACAATAGGAAAACCCAAATGATCAGGTTCTTCTGTCAGGTTCATCGTTCACTTCGACACATATCCTTGCTCCTGAAGCTTTCGTGCAGTTTATCGTGGGCATTGTCAGTCCCCAGATACCATCCAAACCTAGTAGCAAGAATTTGAAGACAGTCCTTGTACAGGTGCATTGGAAGACCGGGTAGGAAGATCCATTGAGGATCTAGGGGTGACTCTTTGTGTAATTCAAACTCCTTCATCCATCAAAAAATATGAAACGGAAACCCCTCCATCGTGCATCCCTCTCGTGCCCATGCATGCACAAAGTCACGTTCATTCTTCAACTGCACCAGGATGTGTAACTCATCCATGACACTGAGAACAGGGATCTCAAGAAGGCCCCAAGATTTGATAACCGCGAGCCTGATATTGTCTATAGATGGCCTTGAATGCATGAGCTTTATAACCAGAGAAAATCGAAATTCTTATGCAGCTTTTGACATCTCTAGCTCCGTGAATATAAATGCCTAATTCCCCATTGATTTCAACCGGGTAACACATAGGGACCTTAAAAACAGAGGACTCCGTCGGACGGACCAACACTTGGGCATAAGACGTAGTACCTGAACCAACTTTATCCCCTAGCCCCGCCAGCGGCAACGCCGCCAGAGGTTCATAGGATGCCGCCATGGGCAAGCCCTAGCAACTACGTGAAAAACAAATCACCAATATGGAAACCCGAAAAAATCGCCAGAGTTATTTTCCTTATTTTATGTTGACCTCAGTAGCTATATAGTACTTATACTATCTATATATATAGTACTTATTAATATATAGTGATTATATTAACTTGTATAGTTATCATAACTTAATTATAATAGTAACTAGCTAGTAACTATAGTTAGTGTTATAATATTATATAACTTATATGGGTATAGTTACCATAACTTATAATAGCTATAGCTATATAGTAACTATATAGAATACTTACACTATAATAACTATATAATTAAGTGTTTATAATATATACCAAGTACTTAGTATGTTATAGGTAATAGAATAAGTATAGTACAAATAATATACTAAGTATATTAAATACAAGTATTATAATACTATTATTAGTATTATTTTTTTACTTTTGTACTTTGTAATTTTAGTATTATTATATATTAGTATTAGTAATATAATTAGAAATATATTAGTATAATAACAGTTCAAACCGATTTCCTGTCGGTTCGAACAACATTTATTAGTGTAATAACAACATTTTTTACTGTTCAAATGAGACTTCACGAACATCATATACCCAGTTCGAGTTGATTGCCATTTACGTTCCTAGTTCGAACAAATATCCCTCGAGAGACCAGTCGCCCGTTCATACCTCTGCCACTCATCCGCCGAAGCAAGCCCACATTTGAATGGGTTGTGTTTGGGGGGTATGGATTTCGAATCCGAAATCCCCCATTAATGGACTATATTCTATAGAACTAACACCAAAATAGTATACTGTTCGAACAGATATATGTCTAGTATATAATAGTGGACTATATTAGTTATTCCAAGGTGAACTTGTTTAATGGACTATATTTTGTAGAACTAACACCAAAATAGTATACTGTTCGAACAAATATATGTCTAGTATATAATAGTGGACTATATTAGTTGTTCCAAGGTGAACTTGTGTAATGGACTATATTAGTATAGTGTTAGTATATACACTAAGTATGGTATAGTATTTGTATCGTGTTAGTATATATACTAAGTATAGTGTAGTATTTGTATAGTGTTATTATATACACTAAGTATAGTATAGTAATTGTATAGTATTCATGTATACACTAAGTATAGTATAGTACTTGTATAGTGATAGTGTACACACTTAGTATGAACATTATATAGTGTATATATATATAGAGTATATTAGTATTACATATTAGATAGTATAATATATTTCTTCAAATGGATAGGGTACGTGTTCGAACGAAACAATATGTTGTTCGAACAGTTAGTGTAGTGCATCAGACATTGTTCGAACGTTTTCATCTCGTACAATGTGTTTGGCGGGAAACCTGGTGCCAAATCCATGGAATATACAATGGTTCAAATAGTATATTCATCCATTTGAACGGATAAGTGGCATACGGAATTCCTTATTTGTCGTCATTAAAGGAATATGCCGAGGAATATTTTGGTTTATTAGTTCGAGTGCTTGTGATGTTCGTTTGAATGGTTAAAGGATGAATTACAACCCGTGGAATTTAGGCTCCATTGTGAAAATTTCATGTTTGAACAGGTAATTATCCGTTCAAAAGTTACATTACAGACTTGAAAACTTATACATTTCACGCGGATAGCATTTCATTCCAAAACTTAAACACAAACAGAGGGCAGCGACCATGCACGATAGACAGAGAGAGAGGAGAGGTTCTAGAGAGAGAGGAGAGGTTCAAGAGAGAGGAATTGCTTTGTAGTTAAGGTAAGGATTTTTTTTTGTGTTTTTTTGTATTTCAAATTTATATGTAGTTGTTTATTGGATTTGATTTAGTAAAAATTGTGATATTGATTTATGTACTTGTAGGTATTGGTGATTCATATTGTTTATTGGATTGCACAAATTTGAGGTAAGCTTTATTAACCATTTTGGGATGATATATACATGTAGGTATTTGGGTATTGATGAACAAATTTGTGGCAAAAATTATTGTAATGTATTTGGGTATTGATGAACAATTTTGTGACAAAAATTATTGTATTGTTTGAGTTGGGAAAATAGTTAGAGTTATTTGCATAATGATTGGTGTTTTTATTTTTATTTTTAGGGACTATTTGTGAAAATTAGGATTAATGTAAATTGGGGATGAATAAGAACGTTTGATATGTTATAAATGTGTGATTTGTATATTATTTAGTGTAATTAAGTTAATCTTGTTAGTATGTTATTGTAATTGAAAAATGAATAATATGGTGATTTGTGATACTGTTTGTGATATTGATTTGTGATAGTGTTAATTATATTGTTTGTTTCTGATATTAATTTGTAATATTGATAGTTGTGAAATTAATAATAAATACCTAAATTTCCATAATATGAATTATTATTGTAAAATACACAAATGAAAATAACATGAATAATTTGCATAATACACAAATTAAAATCATAAAATACCAAAATAGAATATAAACAATTAACTTGTCCTAACAAACCAATTACCTATAAACAATGCACAATTATTTGCATAAAATGCCCTAATTAAATACATTGAAGTACCTATTCATTTTGAACTCAAATTGTATGAATAATTTGCATAAAATAACCAAATTCAAATAATATGAATTATTTCCATAAAATAAAAAATTAAAATATAAACCATTAACTTGTCCTAATTAAAATAATATAAACTAACAAACGAGTTACCTATAAAGAATGCACAATTATTTGCATAAAATGCCTTAATTAAATAGATTGAAGTACCTATTCATTTTGAACTCAAATAGTATGAATAATTTGCATAAAATAACCAAATTCAAATAATATGAATTATTTCCATAAAATACCAAATTAAAATAAGATTTCTCTAAGTTTATGTTATATATAAAATAGTGGCTTTAGACTCATTCGAGAGTTGTGGCCAAACATTCTCATAACAAAGAATGTTTGGGTACAACTCTTGAATTGTTCAAAGTGGACAGTTTGTGATTCTATCATCTATATGACTGATATATTTAGTCTAACTCTTGTGTTAGTTTTAGAAATTTTTGTTCAATATTTCCTTACATTCTTCAGGTGTGTGGTCCGTAAGTTGCTCGATCCATGGATAGGGTCGATGACTTTTTGCAACTTGCATACTTGGAGAATTGTAGGGAAATGCTGCCAAAATTTTGACTAACATGAGAGTTTTAGATTGAGTATATATGCGATATAAATGATAGTCTCTCGAATGGGATATGACCAACTACCTTGTCAAAATAGAAGCAGTGAATACGAAAAGACCCTTGATAGTGTTTATCCATGAATTAGGTTTTCTTGAGAGACAGTCGTCTTTGAATGGAAATACAATGGATAAGAGTTGGATGCTGTTGGGAGATAGACTTGGTCGAGACTATAAGGAGTACACACAAGGGGTGAAGTTCTTTTTTTTTATAGAATTTGCTCACTGGAGTGTTGACAGTTGAAGATTTATAAGATGTCTGTGCAAAAGTGCATCGATGTATTACTCGTAGGTGTGCACGACCAAACGAGCATATTTGGAGAATTATGGGGAGATGCTGCTGAAATTTTGTTGGACGTGACAGATAATAGTTGGTAGGTTGGTGATTATGATCTTATAATCCTGAATGAGATAGGACCAACTACCCGGTGAAATAAAGAAATTGCACAATATGTTAGATAATTGATTGTTTGTTGATGCACGTGACTGTTTGCAATAGGGTATTAGACATGGATAAGAGTTGGATGCGAGTTAGAGATCGGTTGGGTGATGATTACAATGTATACGCTGAAATAGTTAATAAATTTTTGGAGTTCGCATCCTGTACAATAGGTAGTGACGATTGTATTAGCAAGAATTTGCGTTCTTATATGATAGAGTTGGTGAGAGAGCATTTGTTTGTCAAAGGTATTGACCAAGGTTATACCGATTGGGCGTATATGGAGAACCGTATCAAACGTCATTCGAACTTCGAGATTAAGAAGAAGACATCGATGAAGATGTACATCTTGAGGTTGTTGGTTACGATCCCGAAGAGGATATGGAGCAAATGCTGGGCGACATTGGTGCGGGAATGTTTATGGATGAAAGTGGAACAAATCGATCAGATTCAAATGATCCGTGCCATGACACTTTTATCCGCTTGTGGAATTATCCACAGCGTGAGTTATATCCATGGTGTAGAAGGCACAGTAAGTTGTCATTTACAGTTAGACTGCTTCAAATAAAATCCATTGCCGAATATCTATTAAGGCTGTCAATATGCTACTTAAGCTATTTAAAGAGGCACTTCCATCAGACAATATTTTACCCCGCAACTTCTACGAAGCAAAACAGTTGAAAAAATGACTCGAGTTTGATTACAATGTAATGCATGCCTGTAAGAATGATTATGTGTTATTTTGGCGAGAGAATGAGCAGTTGAACGAGTACCCCATTTGCCATGAATCAAGATGGACAATTAAGAAACAGAATGTGCCGCGGAAGGTTGTAAGTCACTTTCCATTGATACCTAAATTATAACGGTTATTTATGTCACGTTCAATGACTCTGAATATGACATGGCACTCATCATCTAGAGTCAAGAATGATAATGTTTTGTCACATCCTGCAGACTCTCAAACTTGGAAGGAATTTGACTTGGAACACCCATGGTTTGCTGAACAACCTCGTAATGTTTGACTTGGGTTAGCAACAGGTGGATTTAATCCGTTTGGGAACATGAGTACTAGTCATAGTACTTGACCAGTTGTACTTATGCCGTACAATGTACTACCGTGGAAGTGTATGAAAGATCCATATTTCATGATGAGTTTGCTCATTCCAGATCTGAGGTCACCAGGAAATGATATAGACATACACTTGTAGCCACTGATAGTAGAATTGAAATATTTGTGGGAGAATGGGGTCTTAAGACTTGATTCATCAACAGACAAGTCGTTCAAGATGCATGTTGCGGTGTTATGGACAATAAATTATTTTTCCGCTTATGGAAACTTGTCAGGTTGGAGCACTAAGGGGAAATTAGCATGTCCGACTTGTAACAAACATACCCAATCTGAATGGCTTACGTATGAGAGGAAACTATGCTTCATGGGTCATCATCGATTTTTACTTGGTGACCATAGATGGCGTAGAAATGGTAGGATGTTTGATGACACTGTTGAATGGGAACACCCTCCACCATTCTTGTCTGGCAAAGATCTTATTGCACAGTTTGTGGATGTCGAAAGTAATGATTTTGGTAAAAAACAACGGAAGAGAAAACGAAGTGCGAATGAGTTGAATTGGACAAAAAAGAGTATTTTTTTTAATCACCTACTGTCGATGTTAAAATAGCAGCATAGTCTTGATGTTATGCATATTGAAAAAAATATATGCGAGTTCGTGTTAGGAACGTTGATGTCAATTGGATGTAAAACGAAGAATAATATAAACTCACGGAAAGATCTAAAGCGGTTGAGAATTAGACCTAAAATGCACTTGCAACAAAGTAGTTCATTTGTTTACATGCCAATTGGGTGGTATACATTGTCAAAGAATGAAAGGACTACATTTTTTGAGTGATTGCAGATGATTAAATTACCGGATGGGTAGGCCTCGAATTTAACAAGGTGTGTGCGAACAAATGACTGGAAAATTACTGGACTAAAAAGTCATGATTGTCACGTATTTTTACAATGTATCTTGCCTGTTGGTATCCCTGGGCTCTTGACCAGATATGTGCGGGTTGTGTTAATTGAGCTGGGTGCATTTTTTAAAGATATATGTGCTAGAATGTTGAATGTAGAAGCTTTGGATCATATGGAACGGGAAATTGCAGTTATATTGTGTAAGTTGGAGAGTATTTACCCACCGTCATTTTTCGACATCATGGTTCACTTAGCCGTTCATTTGCCACGTGAGGCTCGACTTGCAGGACCAGTCCAGTATAGATGGATGTATCCTATTGAACGGTTTCTTAGAAAGTTGAAACGCACAATGGGTAATAAGGTCCGCTAGAATGATCAATTGCAGAAACATATATTGATGATGAGTGGCATACATTTTGTTCCAAATACTTCCACGGCGTTGACACAAGGTTTGATCGGCCAGAAAGAAACTTTGATTTTGACCAAGCAAGACAACGGAACGGGTTTTCTGTATTTTCCCAACAAGTACGTCCACTTGATGCTTAGCGTGGTTATGATTTGTGTGAAAAAGAGTTCGAGAAAACTTAGTGGTACATGCTAAATAATTGCCCAGAGATAGAGAGCCACTTGAAGTAAGTTCAAATTATTTCTTAATGAATCATTGAATTTACTTATTAAACAATTATACGAATATACTTATTGTTAGTAATTTTTAATTTCAGTGATCATATTAACGTGCTAAAAGAACTGGAGTAAATGATATAGACCAGAGACATGAACATGAGTTTCCGAAATGGTTCAAATAACGAGTAATGACATTAATACAGATGAAATTTTGCACTAACATATTTAAAATAGAGAAGATTGTTAACGGTTGAATGTTTATACTTTATTTAATATGTACGTTGTACAAATGCATGCGAGTAATCTGAACGATATATCAGACGAACTATATGCACTGGCGCGTAGCCCCTCGAGATATGCTGCTCGATATTTTGCATGTATTTCTCGAAGAAGTAGGTATCACACAATTGATCGAGAACTTTATAGGAAAATAAAATATAGTGGTGTCCTTGTCGAAGGGAGTCATGACAGAGACAATGTTGATTTCTATGGAGTTATCGTAGATATAATTGGAATGAGATATGTGGGAGAGCTTGTGGTTTATATATTTAAGTGTGATTGGTGGGATTTAAGCAATCCTCAAAGGGGAAAATGCTAGGATGAATATTTTGTGAGTATTAATACATCAAAAAATGGTATGAAGATGATCATTTTATTTTTCCTTCACAAGCATCTCAAGTATTCTATATAGACGATCCTAAGTTAGGAAATCAATGGTAAGTAGTACAAAAATTTTCTCCTATAAATATTTATGAGGTTATCCCTGAGGCGGAGAGACAAGATGAAGAAGAAGATGATCCCTCTACTCAAGAAACATACCAAGAGAGTCAACTTGCCTTTAACTTATTTGTGGATTTGAGTCAGTGTGAGATGATCTCATTACATAGGGAAGATATTGAGGTAGAAATAGTTGAGGTGACAGTTGATCAAAGTGTTGACTCACCTGAAGTATCTACAGATGATGAGAGCAAATCTATAGATGGAACTGATACAAATGATTGATCGATTTTGTGTTCACATTATACAGTATCTCACAATTATACCACCAAAGTGTTTGCATCCCATCTCCATCTGTTCCTAACTCTCCATCTGACTCACCATTAGAGACTGACTCTACAAAACAAGGTTAATAGCTAATACTCATTTTTTCAATTAAAATATATAATAATTGATTCAAGGTAAATAACTAATATTATTTTATAGAGATAACAGTACAATCTCGTCACGGACGAGACACTACTAGAGGCATGACGTTGGAGAATTATCGTAAAGTATGTAAGATTAAGGTTAACATTCCTGACGAACATACCAGAGGCGAGAGATAACAAGCAGCTTGGCTTGCATCACATGTGGGTACTCTTACACGGACTTATGCACTTTTAGCTACGAGTTCATGGCATAAAGTCCCGCAAGATGTGAAAGAGCTTATAAAGAAGTGTTGTTTGGTACATAATATTTAAATAATAAATTTATATTGATGTTATTTAATATTCTAAATCATAATATCTTTGTGTATACACTTTTTCAAAGATGACTTCGAACTAAATTTTGGTTGGCGAGAGGAGCGTAAGACTGTCGAAGAGCTGATATGTAATGCATTCCACCAATATAAGGCGAGGTTTAACGAGCATTACAAGAAGTACGAGAACAAGGAAGATGCACGCTAGCATCCTTTTCAGGTTGTCCGACCTGAAGAATGGGGAAAACTTTGCGACATGTTTGAGGATCCATCATATAAGGTAAATTAAATGAATTCTTTATGTGTCATATTTGTAATTTTTACTTACTAACTTTTACAACTTCTATGCGGAGCGAAGTTCTATAAAAAAAAATGAATAGATTGAAGTGAAAGACTCATCATCATGCAGGCTCAAGATCTTTACATCACTTCTCTCAGAAATTGGTAATGTACTTTTTTATTTTTATTTTATTCTATATAGTTTGCTTTTAAGATAGACTTTATATTTTATCAATGTCTCTTGTAGAAAGAGTCAGACACCAATTATGATCTGACAAAATTATATACTGCATCACATACTAATAGTAATGGAGAGTGGACTCATCCCGATGCTCATGAGAATGATGTAAGTATTATAATTTTTTATAATTAACCATATTTAAATTATTGTCTCAATATTAATTTTATATATTTTGTGTAGAATAAAATGGTTGCCATTTGTGCTGAAGGTGCATCAGATCATAATTCATCAACAAATGATGTTGAAATTTTTACACAAGTTCTGGGTCCACGTTCGGGCTACTTGAGGGGTTTGGGTCGTTGTGTAAAGTCTTCAAACTCTTCATCAATGTCAAGCACTACTGCCATTGCATTAGAGAATGCAAATTTTAGGATCAAAGAATTGATGGCAAAACAATAGGAGTTAGAGGCTCAATTGACGAAACAAGCAGACATGAATATGTGCATAAAACAATAAGAAGATCAATAAAGAGAGATACAACTCCAAATGCAAGAACAACAAAGATAGATGTAGCTTCAAATGTAAATACTTATGCAACAATTTAGGCCTCCAAACAATTGATTTTCATTTGAAGTGTTTTTGCATATTGAACAATTATATATCATGTACTGATAATTTTATTAGTATTATTAGTATTTTATTTATTTAGTTCTGACTTATTAGATTAGTTTAATTTATATTGAATAATTTGTAACGTATTTTTGAAATATAAATATCTATTTGGTTTTAAATTAGTATTGTTCAAGAAAATAATAACCGTTCAAACTCTCATCAAACATTTGAACATATATAACTCGGATACAACCATTCGAACATCACAAGTTAGAGTTCGAACGGTAAAAATTGCACACCATTCGAACAGGTAATTCACTATTTGCATTCGATCATCAATTTTTTTGTTCAAATGTTTCTTCATGTGTATTTGGTCGAACGGAATGGTATCGATCGACCGGCCATGAAATACCCGTTCGAACAGTTCTGCATTATTCGAATGTTACTAACTACGTTCGAACGAGTTTCTGAGACGATTTTAAATCATCCTAGAAAAAAAAATCCGTTTAAATGCGATCAAACGATCCTTAATTTCAACCCGAAAGATATTTTTTGGGATGAATTTGTGATTTTCATCCCAAAATACCTTTTGGGACAGATTTATTGGGATGAACTTGGGACAGTTTCTTTTATCCCAAAATATACTTTGGGACAAATTGCAAGTCTTTTGGGATGAAAATTTTCGTTCCAAAAGACCTTATTTGTTGTAGTGCTTCACGCGCCTTTTCTAATTGATCACATACGTGCATGCATATAATATACCTTTATTTTTCCCTATACTAGTATCCACTTATATTTCCCTTTTTTTTTATCAATCTTTGATTTCTTTTATATGCGGTGGCAAAATTTCTAAAAGAATTTTATAAAAATAAATTCACAAATTAATGTGATATATTATATTATAAAATTATTTTTTATTGTAAAGTAGATATATCTAACATATATATATCATATTAAACTACATCCACTACAACAAATAAGGTCTTTTCGAATGAAAAGTTTTGTCCTGAAAGGCTGGAATTTTATCCTAAAATATATTTTGAGACGAAAAAAAGCCCCAAGGTTGTCCCAATAAAACAATCCCAAAAGGTATTTTGGGACGAAAACCACAAATTCGTCCCAAAAAATATCTATTAGGATGAAATTCAGTTGGACCATTCAATCACGTTCAAACGAAAATTTTTTTCTGGAATGATTCAAATTTGTCTCTAAAAGTCATTCGAACAACAAAAATAACGTTTGAACAATATGTCTGTTTGAATGGGTACTTTATGGCCGGTCAATCGATACCAGTCTGTTCAGCCAAATACACATGAAGAAACGTTCGAACAAATAAATTGATGATCGAATGTAAATTAAGCCGTTCGAACGTGTTTGAGATGGAAAGAGTGAATTGCCCTTTCGAGCGTGTTCGAATGGGGCACAACCTTTTCTACCATTCAAACTCGACTTGAGAAGTTTGAACGGTTGTGTCCAATGTATATATGTTCAAACATTTGATGAGAGTTCGAACAGTTAGTATTTTCATGAACAATACTAATTTAAAACCAAATAGATATTTATATTTAAAAAATACCTTACAAATTGTTCAATATAAATAAAATTTATCTAATAAGTCATAACTAAATAAATAAAATAGTAATAATACTAATAATGTTATGATATGAACCCCCACCTTGGTGTCCATCATGTTAGTAGTACATATATAATTGTTCAATATGCAAAACACTTCTAACGAAAATCAATTGCTTGGAGGTCTGAATTGTTGCAGAAGCATCTCCATTTGAAGCTACGTCTGTTTTTGTTGATCTTGCATTTGGAGTTGCATCTCTCTTTGTTGATCTTCCTGTTGTTTTATGCATATCTCCATGTCTGTTTGCTTCGTCAATTGAGCCTCTAACTCATACTATTTTGCAATCAATTCTTCGATGCTAGAATTTGCATTCTCTAACGCAATGGCAGTAGTACTTGACGTTGATGAAGAGCTTGAAAGCTTTACACAACGACTAAAACCCCTCAAATATCTTGAACGTTGACCCAAACTTGTGTAAAAATTCCAACATCACTTGTTGATAAATTCTGATATGATGCAACTTCAGCATGGAGGGCATCAATTTTATCCTACACACAACATATAAAATTAATATTGACACAATAATGTAAATGTGTTTAATTGAAACAAATTATAATTTTTACATAATTCTCACAAGTATCGGGATAAGTCCACTCTTTATTACTATTAGTATGTGATGTAGCATATAATTTTGTCTGATCATAATTGGTATCTGATTCTTTCTACAAGAGACATTGTTAAGATATAAAGTCAATATTAAAAACAAACTATATAGAATAAAAAAAATATATATTACCAATTTGTGAGAGAGGCAATGGAAAGATCTTAAACCTACATGATGATGAATTTTCAACTTCGATATATTTGTTTTGTTTATAGAACTTCGCTTCTGCATAGAAGTTGTAAAATTAGTAAGTGAAAATTATAAATATGACACAAAGAATTCATTTAATTTACCTTATATGATGGATCCTCAAACTTGTCACAAAGTTTTTCCTAATTTTCAGGTTGGACATCCTGAAAGGGATGCTGGCGTGCATCTCCATTGTTCTCGTACTTCTTATAATGCTCATAACACATCGCCTTATACTTGCGGAATGCATTACACATCAGCTCTTCGACAATCTTACGCTCCTCTCTCCAACCTAAATTTAGTTTGAAGTCACCCTTGAAAAAGTATATATACAAAGACATTATCATTTAGAATATTAAATAATATCAATATAAATTTATTATTTAATTATTACGTACCAAACAATGCTTCTTTATAAGCTTTTTCACATATTGCTGGACTTTATGCCATGAACTCGTAGCCAAACATGCATAAATCCGTGTAAAAGTACCCACATACGATGGAAGCTAAGTTGCTTGTTATCCCTCGCCTCCGATATGTTCGTCAGGAATGTTAACCTTAATCTTACCTATTTTACGATATTTATCCAACGGCACGCCTCTAGTAATGCCTCTAGTAATACCTCGTATCAATTATGAATTATCTAAATTAAAAAAATGAGTATTAGCTATTTACCTTAATCCGTAGAGTCAGTCTCTAATGGCGAGTTAGACGGAGAGCTAGGAACAAGTGGAGATGAGATGCGAACTTCCTTCATCTTTGGTGGCAAAATTGCGAGATACTGTATAATGTGAACACAAAACCAGTCAATCATCTATATCAGGTTCATCTATAGATTCGCTCTCATCATCTGTAGATACTTCAGATGACTCAACACTTTGATCAACTATCGCCTCAACTATTTTAGCCTCAATATCTTCCCTATGTAATGGGATCATCTTCTTCTTCATCTTGTCCTTCCATTGTCCCCACCGTTTGAAAACGAGAGAAAACGTTTGAATGCCCATCAATCGTCGTCGTCTGCCGTCATAATCACCACCTACGTCGAACACTCTTCCACCTAAAGTAAATGTATGCTCTTTATAAGTTATTTTACTGTTTATTTTTATCTTCTTCTTCTTCTTTTTTTTTCCCACTAGTAAAATTGTATTTTACCATCAATAGCACCGTAGAACACCACAAACCCACCGTAGGATGTTTAGAAATGAAGAGTAGTATGTGTTTTGTAGGAGAAACCCACAGAATCGATGTATTTTTAAGTGTTTTCATGGCCGCTAAGTTGACTCAGCCATGAGCGAGCTCGATCTGTTTTCCATTTGAACGCATTCGAACGAGTTTAATCTTTCTGACCGAACAACCGAACACTTTTTTGACGTTCGAACGGTTTGAACCAAACAAGTTGTTTTCCATTCGACCAGTTTTTTTATTCAAATGTTATAATTTCCGTTCGACCACTATATATTCGTTTGAACCATTTATTTTATATTAGCTTATTAAATTATTTTCATTGTTTTATTAAATTGCTATTAGTATATAATTTTGTGAGTCTTTTCTCGTATTAGATTTTATCACCAATGTTGAATATATATTTTATTTTTTTAAATTTCAGGTTCATAATAATGTCTTATAGGGGCTGTAAACGTGGTAGATCAGGGGAACCTTCCATCCAAATAGTTCGAGAGCAGACTGTTTTACTTGAGCGGCAGGTAAAACTGTCTGATTTTGTGATTCTTATATGGGGGGTCATTCCCTCCCATCAGTATTCAATGATCGTGATTGGACACCAATCTTAGATCAGCGAGAAGAAGGAATGGAGCTCATTTCCTACATTGACATCATTGTTGAGTTCTATAAAGAGTTTAGTGGTGCAAGCCCAGACGATGGAAGGGCATACAAGATCTATGTCCAAGGAGCTCCTGTTATATTTTCAGCGGACGAACTCGCTGCATATCTCGGTATTCCTAGGCTGGTCGATGCCTATCCGAACTTGCTGCCTATAGAGTCTGATCCTTCAGGTGATGTAGAGATGGCTCAAAACGAGAGACCTGTTTACACAGATGTGGTCGATACACTTGCTGATCATGAGGTCAGAGACTTGATTGTTGGTCCAGATGCTCTAGTGTAAGATGGGACGAAGAGCATTAGGCAAGCATATTGATCTTCTTTCTTCAAGATCATGAATTTGATCATCGCCAACAATATTGACCCTCGGCAGCACAAGACCAATTGGCATGGATCGAGCGAAATTTATGATACGGGTCGCTCATTGCATTCCGATCGACCTCGTGGGATATATATTTGAGAGGATCCGATCAGAGGCTCGGTACATTACGATAGATATACTGCCGTTTAGGATCCTGATATTTTTGCTACATTCTGGGGTCATGCCAGAAGTTGCCGAGCGTGCACGGGAGTTGATGGGACTGATCAACAGCACCACCCTGTCACGGAGAACGGGACACTCAAGACTTCATTTTCGTGGACCTGTTCCTGACAGGGCTGATATTCAGAGAGATGCACAGCCGCGAGATACTAGAGTATTGGCTGGTGAGGCATCTACACAGGCCAGGGCATCACACACATATACTCGCGAAGAGATGGCCAACATACTGCATGCTAAGATCGACATACACACATCAGCAGTGATCGATGCAGTGCATACTGCCATGTCTGAGTTGCGTACCGAGATTAGTGCTAGCGTCTCTAAGTTACGTACAGAGATTAATGCCAGCAATGCAACTCAAATCATGCTCAATACTCGCTTGACACAGGTAGAGACACGATTAGTTGCAGTCGAGGATGTGTGCAGAGACCTCGCATAACAATAGTTTCTATTTTTTATTTATATTTTTTTTTGTTATAGTTATGGACAATATATATGGTGTTTTGATAATTTACTTTAGTTATAAATTAAATATTTTATCTTTTCTGGAGTAATTATTGATTTATATTATGTGGTGTATGGCAGATAATATTAATTTAACTAAAAATCTTATTTTATATAAAAGAAATCATTAAAATATTTTTAAATTAATTAGATAAAATTAATTTATGAATTCGTATAATTGATATATATATATTTTTTTTATATTTTGAGTTACGTACCGAGATTAATATAATACGTTCGAATGTATAAATGTGGTGTTTGAATATGTTCGAACTAAATATGTTCCATTCGAATGGTCTACAAACCTTCCCGCTAGGTTTCGCTACCAAATATTTTCCGTTCGAACAACAAAATTTACCGTTCGAACGGTTTTGAACTTTCCCCAGCATAATAAATTACTTCCTTGCCAAGATTTTTCTGTTTGAACGGACAAAACTTTTTGAGATGATATAATTCGTCACAGAAGATCCTGTTCAAATGGATATTTATCCGGTCGAATGGTTTTGTAAAGTCATCAATTTTTTGGGATGAAATTTCATCCCAAAAAATTACTTTAAATTCCCTCCCTGAATAATTTCATCCCTAAAAGTCAAATTTGTTGTAGTGTCATTAAACTCTACAATTGTTCTCATGGAGTTCTCTCTATATAATCGTCTAGGAGGCTTCTAGCTCTTTTCCCCCTCTCGAAGGAATTAAGCCGACCACTCTCTGATCTGTTGCTTCTCCCTTCTTCAAGTCATTTTTCATTGTTTTATACCATGTCATCGATCCGGCCAGCTTTATATATCATCTTCTGTTTATATTTGTTCAAGCCTTCATGTCTTTATCAGACCCTCTCCTTCTCCCTATCATTCTAGTACGGCGAATTTTATCTCTCGTAGATTTTTGGTGTGCCTAACACTTGCACTAATTTTATCCCAATGATATTTATGCTTTGATGTGGCGTAATATATATACTTGGGCATTTGCTAGCTGGTGTGTTTGAGGTGTAAATTAGCAATGTGCTACAATTATATTGATACTGAACCTGCTGTCTACTGCATGCGAATATGCTCATACTTGACTTGACACAAATAAAGTATAAATCCCCAATTCACTGTGAGCTAGGGAGGTAAAACCACCTGAAGATTTTGTGTTTATACTTTGGCATGCAATGGCCTTTAAATATAAAAGCTAGACGTTTGTTTTGAATAAAAAAAAACTTTTAAAATATATAACTACTAAACTATTTGAATATTTTATATTAACTAAATACTATATATTTATATATATATATATATATATATATATAAGTAGAACATATTCACTCCATTCAGCCCTTGATATTGCATTAAAGCTTCGGATCGGTCATTCTTTTTTCTTTTTTTTAAGGGAAATTGTCATAATTCATTCATCAGAAAAACTTACATCGATGATTGGATATATTCTAGAATGTCCCCATATCAAACATGACATCATAAACCAAAATAATGCATTTGGAGCTCCACCAGTACACTATTTTCTTTTTTGACTAGTGTAGTCTTCACTATTGCTGATACTCTCGAAAGACAAACGTCCACGAGATGACACTCTCTGCCTAAACAGAGACTCAACATTGCCCTTCCTAAAAAGAGAGTACTCAACCTCTACAGACAAAAGTCTGAAAGACAAACACTTTTTTTTATTTTAATTAACAATAAAGAAACCAAAACGGAAAGCAGTAAAATATATGTGAAAAATGACGGATTACAGTTTGGACCAGCTCCGATGGACTCAAGAACCTGTGATGGCTTGTGAAGGCAACACACTTGTCTTTTTTCAGCCACAAAGGTCATATCTGAAAGGTCTGATGTTGGTGAGTCCGATGATCTGGAACATGTGTCTAGAAGAGCTGCCGGAAGTGGTGGTGCGTGTGGACTACACGCAGATGTGGGCAGCGTGTGAGAACCACACGCGATGATTTTTCCAAAACCACCACTTTCCTCCGAACGATTTTCGACCTATGAATCTACTTGTGGTGCGCGTGTCTCTCAGGAGTTCTCAGAAAGCTGTAGATTTGTCTTTTTCGACCTTGAAGAAATTAAATAAAACTAAGCAAAAGAAATCTTAATAGAAAAGGTGGGTGAATGGAGAAAGGAGGAAAGAAGAGGGAGGAGGAAAAAGTCGATGCCTCCTCTCCCCCCGGTGAAAATCAGATCAAGAGCCCTTAATTCTTTGAGAGAGAGAGAGAGAGAGGGGGGGGGGAGGAGGAGGATCGATCATTCATTAATTGCCCTAGAAATAGGTGCCAGTTATTATTATTTCTTTACTTAAGATCCCATTTCGATGTTGAGACGGTCTCACAGCCCATCTCAGCATATCTCATCTCATCTCAACTTATACATCACTCAAATAGAAATATTTTTCAAATTCAAATTTTTAATTCCCCTACTTTCTCATCTAATAACAAACTATATACAATAATAATAAAAAAAAAACTAGCATTACCAACTTCTTAGAGAGGAGATAGAAAGATCTTGAGCCTCCATGATGATGAATCTTTAACTTCAATATATAAAGCTTATACATTCAACGTTTTAGCACATAAGTCTTTAAAAAATACACCTAACTCAGTCAAAGCCACGCGCACATCTCTCGTCAAATATCCACGGATACCATCAAGCAAGTTACGTTGTAAAAATACATGGGTGCATGTTTTTATTAGTATATTTATTCACTTGGGTGCATGTTCTTAAGTCTTAATTATAGTTCATTATTATGTTGTTCTATTGTGTTATTTAACCTCCTATTGTCTATTATGTTTTTAAGTATTAATTATACTCTCATTATGTTTATTATTTTGATGTTCTATTGTCTAGTAATTTAAAATACATTTTTAGAATTTAATTAGAGTTATGCACAATCTATAATGGAAATTAACATTCGAACGTATATAGTGTACGTTCGAACATAGAATGATCGTTCGAATGGTAACATATACTGTTTGATTGGTTGCAACCCAATTTCCAAACTCGAATGCAAAACAACATCGACAAATAGATATCGATGAACAAATGCAAAACAACCCAGTGATTATTCACAAACACAAATCATGTATCACGGACAAACATAGATATAGATTATAATGAGTAGAAATTAGAGATTTTACCTTCAATGCAATTCCAAACAATCCAATAAACACAAAAGACTTGGACCACATTTAGGGGATATAATAAAATTAGTAAACATCTAAAATTTACAATGAAGAACATGAGTTAAGGTGCATAGATATTTACCAAAGATCGTCTCTTGGAAAAATTCGTGTGAAATCCTTTCTCCAACTCTTCCTCAATCTTACTCACTCTATCTCTATCTCTCTCACTCTTTGTCTCCCTTTAAATCCAAGTGTGAGTACCTCTCACTAAATTTTTGAAGAAAAAAGCCACTCAAATACCTCAACTCTCTCTAGAATTTGAAGAAGAAATATAAATTGAGGAGTGTGCGGCGGTATGAGTGATCTACAATATTTAACGTAGACCTAGTATTTTTGAATTTATTACGGTGACAAAATGCCGTTGTAACAAGTTTCTTGAATTGAAATGCCTCCGTTCCAATTAAAACAATGCTCATTACGGTGAAAAAAGCCATCACCTGCGCGACCTTTTAAAATCTATACTATTCAAACCCCTCACATTTACTTTCGAATGTGAAAAAATTTTCAATGCAGAATTTTTCTCGCTGACAAAATTTTCGTGACACTATTCAAACGGTAGTAAAGAACCGTTCGAACTTTAATTCGATGCTCAAGAACTTTAATGCATTTCAGCAGCCGCCAAAAACCCTAGCCACGGTTCGAACGTGACTCGTTACTAGAAAAAACGTTCAAATGTTCCTATTATGTTCGAACGTAAGGTACTACCGTTCGAACAGTGGTAAATCATAATATATATATATTTTTGAATTCAAACCTTCAGTGTATTACTAATCATTTTGGATATTACAAATTTTGTCATGCAAAACTGCATTGCAAATTACAAAAGGCCCCTCCTCAATCCATATTTTTTCCTCACCTAGCTCCAGTGCATATTTAGCTAACAGATGGGCCACTTGATTTCCCACTCTTGACACAAACCTAACATTCCAGTCCTTTTTGGCTTTAAAAACTTGCTGGATATCTTCAGTAATATGCCCCATCCATGATTGATCTTCCTCCTCTCTATTTATCCCTTTTATGACAACTGTTGCATCTCCTTTGAAAATCACCCTTGAAAGGGCTAGCTCATTACAGATTTCTAATGCTTTCCATAATGCCCAACTTTCTGCTAGAGCAGGGTGATCAACATGGTTTCTAACATCACAAACAGACACAAGTACTTCCCCTTCCTCATCTCTTATGAAAACTCCCATACCCATTCTCTTAGCCTCCATGTCAAGTGCAGCATCCCAATTAGCCTTTACCTCAAAAACACCTGGTTTTTTACACTTCTTCTGCATTACATTGTGATCATAAGTATTAACAGCAGTAGCATATCCCTCTTGGCATACCAGTGCTGATTTATAATCTTCCAGCCCCTCACCAGCCATTTGTATAAGTTTGCTTGGGCTATAGAATTGGTTCTCAAAAACCACCTTATTTCTTCTCAACCAGATTCTACGCATTATGGTAGCAACCCATTCCATCTCCCTTTTTTGTAATCTGTTCATCAGCTTAGACCATAGCTCCAGAAAATCCACTTCATCTGTTGCACACTTATGTACTGGACTGCTAGGCTCTGCCCACACATCTACTGAAGATGGGCAGCTCCAAAGTATATGAATTACGGTCTCCTCATCTCTTCCACATATTGGACAAAGTGAATTTTCACCAATTTTTTTGTTAAACAGATTCCTCTTGGTTGGGATGATGTTATTGGCAGCTTTCCACAAAAACATTTTGACCACTGTTGGCACCTCCATTCCCCATACAAATTTCCACACTGCTTCCTCTTTGCCTCCATTTGATGCTTCCCCTCTATCTTTTCTTTTCATACTCACTGCCAAATGGTAAGCACTCCTAACACTAAAGTTACCATCTTTTGTATAACCCCAATACCTCACATCAGAGGACCCCCTTTTGCTCAAAGGAATTCGAGCAATAACTTCAGCTTCTTCTGGTTAAATAACCCTCTAATAAGATCTTCATCCCAAGAGTTAGTAAAAGACACAATCAGCTTGTTCACCTTCATATCTTCCCAGGATCTCTTCACAGGGGATTGCACACATTTTGAAGAAGGGGTAGGTAGCCACTTCTCTCCCCAAATTCTTATGTTATTCCCATTCCCAACCCTCCATTGTAAACCTTCCTTTAATAAGTCCTTAGCTGACATTACACTTCTCCATATATAAGAAGGATTTATAACTAGTTTAGCTTTTAGAAAATCTGAATTCTTGAAATATTTATCCCTATACACCTGAGCAACAAGAGAAGAGGAATTTTTAATCATACGCCAACCTTGTTTAGCCAACATGGCTCCATTAAAGCACTCCACATCCCTAAACCCCATCCCCCCTCTTGCTTTCTGCACACCCAATCTCTCCCAGCTCCACCAATGAATTTTCTTGGAATTTTCCTTGTGACCCCACCAAAACTTAGAGTACAAAGAGTTTAACTCCTTACACAAAGAGATTGGCAATTTAAAAACACCCATTATATAGGATGGAATGGCTTGTAAGACTGCTTTGATGAGAACCTCTTTACTAGTTAGTGATAAGAAGTTGTTTTTCCAGCTTTCTATTTTTTTCCACACCTTCTCTTTAACTCCTCTAAAATTTTTGTACTTTGACCTCCCCACCATGGTAGGAAGGCCCAAGTATTTTTCATAACTACCACAAACTACACCTCCAGCTTTAG
The DNA here is from genome assembly GCA_022457165.1 of Juglans mandshurica. Classification (NCBI taxonomy): domain Eukaryota; kingdom Viridiplantae; phylum Streptophyta; class Magnoliopsida; order Fagales; family Juglandaceae; genus Juglans; species Juglans mandshurica. The sequence continues at coordinate 11,920,338 of CM039621.1, read as the reverse complement.
AAATGATCATTTTCTTTTCAGTTTCATCAGTGTTGGAGCTGAAAAACAAAGAGGATTTTTCCTTGTTTAGCACTTGGTCTGAAGCCACCTCGTATTTCTGTAAAATACAGCTCAATCTCCTCCATTCATCCCTTCTTGCTCTTCCAAACAACACACAGTCATCTGCAAAAAGTAAATGGTTGACTCTCACACCTCCTTTAGCCACTGCAACACCCCTAATTTCCCCTTTTTTATCAGCATAATTGAGCAAGGAACTCAAACCTTCAGCACACAAAATGAATAGATAGGGAGAAATTGGGTCTCCTTGCCTCAACCCCCTAGTAGGGATCACCTTACCACCAGGTTCACCATTCAACAGAACATAATAAGTCACTGAGCTTACACAGCTCATCACAAGCTTGACCCAATTCTCATTAAACCCCAACTTCCTTAAGACTGCTTCTAAAAATTTTCATGTCATAAGTCTTTGACATGTCCAACTTTAGTGCCATACTCCCAAACTTACTTTTCAGCCTGGTCTTCATTTTGTGTAACACTTCATAAGCTACCATGACATTATCAGAAATGAGTCTTCCAGGAAGAAAAGCACTTTGGTTAGGAGAAATGACACTAGGCAGTACATGCTTAAGCCTATTAGCAATAACTTTAGAGCACAACTTATACATTACATTACAAAGGCTAATAGGCCTGTATTCGCTAACCAATAAAGGAGTATTAACCTTAGGGATTAAAGCAATGTAAGTATAGTTGAGGGATTGAGGGATATTACCATTATTCAGACATTCCAGCACTGCTGCACTCACTTGATCACCCACAATGCACTAGTGTTGTTGAAAGAAACTAGCCCCATAGCCGTCAGGTCCATGGGGCTTCAAAGGCCCCATCATTTGTAAGGCCATCTCAACCTCATCTTTTGTAAAAGGTAGGCTGAGCTTCACATTCATCTCCATAGAGACTTTGGGAACCAGATTCTGAACACACTCCTCAATGGCTTCCATCGTAGGGCAAGAGGAAGTAAAAATATCTGCAAAATATCTGTTAAAAGCCCTTTCTATTTCTTCAATATCATAAGAAAACCTATCGTGGCCAACTTGAATTTGTGAAATCAAGTTTTTCCTCCTCCTTTGGTTAGCACAAGCATGAAAAAATCTGGTATTTCTGTCTCCCAGCCTATACTAGTCTTTCATGGCCCTTTGTCTCCACTTAATGTCCTCTTGTTTCAATAACAGCCCTACTTCCTCTTGAATCCTTTTAATATCCTCCATATTCTCCATACCCTCCTTAGCTTGTAAGCCTTTTAATACTGCAGTTTTCTTTTTTATTTCTTTTCCTCCATTTCTTTCCTTCCTAAAACTCCAGTTGGTTAAGGCCTTGCTGCAATTTTCCAGCATTCTCTGAACCTGGGAAGTGTGGGAATAATCAGCCCTTACTATACCCCATTCTGCTCCAATTACATTGCCACAGTCCTCTTCCAAAGCCCAGGATGCCTCATATCTAAATTGTGTTTTGTTTTTCATAAATTTCCCCCTCCTTGCCTGCTTGTCAAACCTTAACACTATGGGCCTATGGTCAGAACATCTTGCTGGCAGAACTTCCAACATCTTGTCAGGATATTCTTCAAACCATTTAGAGTTTGCCACAACCCTATCCAACCTTTCTTTAGTGAAAGTTTCATTCACGTGTCTGTTACTCCAAGTAAACTTATCACCTTGCCAACCCACATCATGCAGTTCACTTTCTTCTAGCACCTCCCTAAATTGAGCCATTTGAAGTTCTCCCCTTTGTCTACCTCCCTTCTTCTCATCATGTGTTGTTATTTCATTAAAATCCCCCATTACACACCACCACTTCCCATACATAGGTTTAAAAGACCCTAAGAGCCTCCATACCTCATTCCTTTTGTGCAATTCCGGATGGCCATAAAAGCCAGTGAACAACGACTTATTTTTAGTCACAGAGTCTGTTATCCAACAGTTAATGTGCCTCTTAGAATAGTTGTAGATTTCAGCCAGCAAATCCCCTTCCCAACATAGCATTAAACCACCCCCCTTGCCAACAACATTTACTTCAAAGTAATTTTGCATACCCAACTTCCTCTTCAGCCACTCATTCTTACCTTTTTTCAACTTTGTCTCCATTAAGAAGACAACATTGGGTCTCTTTTCCTTTACTAACAAGCAAAGGTCTTGAACTGTCCGAGGGTTCCCAAGCCCTCGGCAGTTCCAACTTAAGATTTTCATGATGATTGGCGGGGCTGTTCCACAGCCTCCGCCACTACTAGTTCAAAATCATTTGCCTCAGCCTCATGCCTGCCTTTTTTCATCACACCACCCAACCCTTTTTTCCCCTTACTTCCTTCCCTCCTTCGTTTTACCAAAAGTTGTGTCATACAGGCTTCAGAAACCTCTTTGTTCTCCCTTGCCCTTCTCTTCCATCTCCCTCCACCTTTATTAAAATTACTAATGATAGGACTAGCTACTAGTTCAGATCATTGCTCAGTAGCTTCAGTAATACCAGTCTTTTGTCCAGCATAAGCAGCAGGATCACCATTTTGTTCAGCCTTTGAGTTATTACCCTCATCAACCTCACCCAATGACTTACCTAGTTCTCCCATTCTATTCATCACCTCTGTCCCCTGCTCCCTTCCATCCTCCATGCTTCTAACTTCCTCCCTACTAGTCTCCTCAAGGATTTGATTGGTTTCAGACCCCATCTCACCTACTACAGAATTCTTTACTTGATCATTACATGACTCCTCATCAGGTCCCTTTTTAACATTATTATAAGGCCCAAAGAACCTCCTCTCAGCTAGATCTGCTCTTAGCCAAGGGCCATACTGCCCTTCCCCCCCTTGTTTTTTCATGGTCCCGTCGTTCTTATTTGGACACACTCCCCCTTTATGTAGGATTCTTCCACACTCAAAACAAATCCTCGGAAGCTTTTCATATTTAAACGATATCCAAATACTCTTCCCCTTCACCCGAGCCATTTTCCCCCTTGCCAAAACCTTAAAAATATCCAGTTCTACCCGTATCCTCAAGTACTTGCCCCATCCACATCCATCCACATTAGTGTCAACATCGATATCTTCCCTATCCCTCCACCAATCTGCATTCCACAATCTCTGTTCATACATGCCAAGGGAAGGTCATGGAGTTGAACCCAGAACCTCTAAAAACTAAAGCATCTGGTCGGGTCAATCCATCATATAGGTTAAGCACAATCAAACAGTTATCAAATAGCCAAGGTTTCTCATCCCACACCCTCTGCTTATCAGCCACTGTTACAAAAGTTATCACAAACACGTTAGACCTTACCTCCCGAAAGGAAGCAGGTCTTCATATTCTCCAAACTTTTGCCATAGTTGTTTCAATCACTCCCCTCCCTATATTTCTTTCTGTCGTCACCCTTCCCACCAAACTCCTTTCCCCTTTATCACTCAACTCATCCAGACTGATATCATCCACCACAACCTCGTGGTCTTCTTCCTCCGTAAGGTGGAGCTTTTCCCACTTCGTTTCCATTTCCTCCATTATTTCCACTCCTTCCACCGTACTCTGCAGTGCACCACCACTGTTTTTCTCTTCTCCAGCACCAACTTCCGTCTTCGGACGTGTTTTCCCCCTGGGACCACCACCAAGGCCGTTATAACTACCTCACTCTATAACCCACTCCACCCCTTTTCCAGAGAGAGAAAAGAGAGAAGACATATATATATTATATACTCATAATATATTTTATGAGTATATATTATAAATACTATATTAATACTAGTATAGTATAATATTAGAATAGTATTAGTATTAGTATAGTATAGTATAGTATTAGACTACATTATAGTGTAGTGTACTATAGCATAGTATAGTGTACTATAGCATAGTATAGTGTAGTCTAGTATAGTATAGTCTAGTATAGTATTAGTATTAGACTAGTATAGTATAGTATAGTTTAGTATAATATTAGACTATAGTATAGTATAGTGTGGTATATAAATTAACCCACCAAACTGGAAGAATTTAATTAATTTTCCATTAAATTAAATTAATAAATATTCCCAAGATTAGTCAAGACAAAGTCTCATGCATCTACCCGGCCCCATACCAAAGAAAATAACACATGTGATCATATATTATCCTTCGAATCTCTGCAAAAGTACAAAAATATATATATATAGAGAGAGAGAGAGAGAGCATGTCTTATAATTAATTTAAAAAACCATATGTTGAGCGATTTTTCTTTTTAAAAAAAAGAAAAGAGGATGACACCTCTTATTTATTATTGGCCCTCACTTGTGGCTGAAGAAAACCTTCACAAAGAATATCACCCAACAAAAAAAACCCGTGCCTATGAACTTCAACACTTTAACTACTACGAAAAGAAGCCAAACCCAACTTATCCAACCTATACAATCCTTTTAACTCTCTTTGAAATTGACCAATCTCTCTATACATCTTATTCTTACCCAAAGCACCACATTTTGCCAAGAAATCAGCAACTTTATTACCCTCCCTAAAACAATGAAAAAAATTCATCTCATCTAATAGAGCCAACAACTTATCCCAAAAATTCCATAAATACCAAACTGTACAACGTTTAGCTAAACTCCAGGAAACCACCACCAATGAATCACACTCAATGTCAACCAATTCATAGCCAAGTTGCTTACATAGAACCAAGCCTTCAAGAAGTGCACGTAACTCAGCCTTAGTGTTAGAACCGTACCCAAAACACTTTGAAAATGCAGCAATAAGTGCCCTAGAATTATTCCGAATAATGCCACCCCTTCCACTAACACCAAGGTTTCCCAAACTGCTTCCATCCACATTTAATTTTACTCTGCCAAGTCTTGGTTTGGACCACCGCACGATTTGACATCTACTCCTTCTGGGCTCAGCTATCGACACATCAAGCCAAGACAACATACGCACATCCCCTTCTGCCAAGTTATTCACCTTTGTAACCTTACCCGCTATAACCTGCAACCAAAATCTAATAGAATGCCAAACCTCAGTTAATGATTCCATCTTCCCTTCCATGCGAGCACGGCATCTCCTCTACCATAACCTACAGACCACAATCGTAGGGATCAATCCCACCAATTGCCTGATCTGTGATTGTCGGTTTGCTCTGCGAAACCAAGCTAAAACTCGTTCCTTCCAATGTTGTTGTGCCATGAATGAGATCCCCACTGTTAGAAATGAAATAAGAACAACAAGAACTCGAACTGAAGTTTCAATATAGAGAAAAACTGATTCTCATTTTCTTAAGTTAAAATGATACAAGGTTTTGCTACATATATATACATTACAGAAGGAGAAAAACGAAAGGATCAAAAGGAAGAGTCCTAAAGTTAACTTTTCATTTTCTACAGTTTTACAAGCAATCTGCTGCAGTATGTTTCCTTGACATTGCTTTTCATCACTTTATTTGCTTTTGTGTGTAATCGTTGTAGTCTTTAAGGTTGACCTGTCGTGCCATGCTTCCCTTTTGTGATTTTGCTTGTTGCATCTTGTTCTTTGCATGTTGTGGTGTACTTGTGTAGTGTCTTCATGCTTCTTTTCCTTGCATTCATCCTCTATTTCGTGAGACTCCCCCTCAAGATGGGCATAGATATTGAGTATTCCCATCTTGGACAATAAGAACTGAAAAATAGAAACTGTCAATGCCTTAGTGAAAGTGTCTGCTAGTTGGAATTTTGAGACAATGTGGACAGGTGTGATGATTCCAACCAAAACCTTTTCTCTAACAAAATGGCAATCCAATTCTATATGTTTAGTTCTCTCATGGAAGATAGGGTTCTTTGTGATATGGATGGTTGCCTGGTTATCACAGAACAAGAGAGCAGGTTGTGTATGGTCAATGCTAAGTTCCTTTAGCAGACCAAGGAGCCAAACAATTTCACAGCTTGTAGAGGCCAATGCCCTATATTCTGCTTCTGCTAAGGACTTAGAAATAGTCACTTGTTTCTTTGATTTCCAACTTACCAATGAGTCCCCAATAAAAATGCAAAAACCTGTGACTGAGCTCCTAGTTTCTGAACAAGTAGCCTAATCAGAATCACTGTAGGCTTTCAAGTGTAGAGATGACTTTGATGACAGAAAGATGCCTTGGCCTACAGAACCTTTCAGATACCTGAGGACTCTATAAGTTGAATGTAGGTGAGCTCGTGATGGTCTGTCCATAAATAGGCTCATCACATTTACTGCATATGTGATGTCTGGCCTGGTAATGGTCAGGTAGATGAGTCTTCCAATGAGTCTTCTATAGGTTGTAAGGTCTTCTAGTATCTCATTTGTGGTATGACTCAATTTATGATTTAACTCAATAGGTGTGGAGGCAGGTTTGGTGCCAAGTAACCCTGAGTCTTTCAAGATTTTGAGGGTGTACTTTCTTTGACAAATATTTATTCCAGCTGATGATCTTGCAACCTCTAATCCTAGGAAGTATTTAAGGGGTCCAAGTTCCTTGATTTTGAATTTTCCATGGAGGTGAGCTTTGAGCAGATCAATTTCTCTTTGAGAATTGCCTCCTATTATGATGTCATCCACATAAACTAAAAGTGCTGTCAAGGCTCATTTTTTATTTCCTTTGGTGAATAAGGAGTAGTCAGATTTGGATTGACTAAAACCAATGGCAGTGAGTGAATTGGAGAATTTTGAAAACCATTGCCTTGATGCTTGTTTAAGTTCATAGATGGACTTATTCAGCTTGCATACCAGTTTCTCCCCTCAAGCTGCTCTATGTGAATGTGATAACTAGGTGGTAAAGCCATATAAATTTCCTCATCAAGATCTCCATGTAAAAATGCATTATGAACATTCATTTAAGATAAAAACCAGTTTTGAATGGAGGCCAAAGCAAGAAAGACTCAAACTGTGGTGAGCTTGGCCATTGGACTGAAGGTCTCTTGGAAATCAAAACCTTCTCTTTGAGTGTATCAGTTAGCTATGAGCCTTGCTTTGTGTCTTTCAAGTGATCCATCAGATTGGAGCATGACCTTGAAGACATATTTGCAATGTTTTGAATACCGTACCGGACGTTGTACCGGTCAAGGCACTGGAACGAAATATTTCGATACCGGTACCGTTTCGGAATAGCTTTTCGGGATAACGTTTCGGGATAGTCGATATATAAATAAATTATATATATAAATATATATAAAAAATTATATTCCAAAATAATAGTCTATATATAAATAAATTATATATAAATACATATATATATAAATTATAAATAGTCTAGTTTGAATTAGGGGTTAAAAATAAGTTTGTAATTTGAAAAAATCGAAAAAAAAAAAAACACAGGCCGAAATATCGGCCGGTACAGGCCGAAATTTAGTCCGGTATGGTCGGTACCGGCCGGTACGGCCGGTATTTTAGCCGGTACGGAACAGATATAGTTCATGTATCGGCCGGACGGCCAAAACGAAAAATTTCGGCCGTACCGGCCAGTACGGTACGAAATTTAAAACACTGCATATTTGCAACCAATTGCAACTTTGTTGGGGTGGGAGAGAAATAACAGTCCAAGTGTTGTTCTCTTCTAAGGCATTGAGTTCAGTGTCTATGGCATCCTGCCAATGCTTGAATTTGACAGCTTCACTATAGGAGGATGGTTCAAAAAATAATGAAAGAGAAGCAGAAAAAGCCTGGTGGGAAGGGGAGATGTGTTTGTAGGTCAAGTGATGTTGGAGTGGGTGAAGAGTTGAAGAGGATGTGGAGGCTGCTGTTTGACAGTGATATTGGTGGAGATAGGCAGGTTGATGCCTTTCTCTAGTGGATCTTCGAAGGTTTGGGGTGATAGGCAGCTCATGTTGTTGGGGTGAAGAAAGAGGTGAATCAAGAGAGGTAAAGGGCTGAGGTGTTTCAAATTGTGAGATGGATTGTGATATGTGATTGGGTGGAGGTGATTCATTTGTTGGGACAAGTTGTGACATGGAAGTGGGTGAGAATGTGTCATCTGGTAGTGCAAGTGGGAGTACTAGATTTTGAGGAAATGAGAGAGGAGGAGAAAGAATGGAGGTAAGAGATTGGAATGGGAAGACAGATTCATGAAATATGACATTTCTGGAAATGAATGTGGAATGAGTCTCCATGTCATAAAGCTTGTAAGCCTTAACATTTGGAGGGTATCCCAGAAAAATGCAGGGTTTAGCACGTGGCTCAAACTTAGTTCTGTGGTGCTTGTTAGTGCTAGCATAACTCAAGTATCCAAAGACTCTTAGGTAAGAATATGAAGGTGGTGAGGAAAAGAGTACTTCATAGGGAGATTTATTTGAAAGAAGATGTGTGGGTATTCTGTTGATGATGTATGCAGCTGTTAGGACTGCATCTCCCTAGAATTGAGTGGGTAATGCAGCTTGGAAGAGAAGAGCTCAGGCCACATTTAAGAGATGTTGGTAATTCCTCTCAACAACACCATTCTGTTGAGGGGTATACACACAAGACTTTTGGTGGACAATGCCATGATCTTTATAAAAGTTTGCCATATCAAATTCAAGACCATTGTCAGTCCTGATTTTCTTTACTTTCTTATTGAATTGAGTGTCTATGAGTTGGAAGAATGATTGTGAAATGGATCTTGTATCTGATTTTAGTTTCATCAGGAAAATCCAAGTCACTCTAGAAAAGTCATCCACAATAGTTAGAAAGTAATGAAAACCTTGAAGTGAGGCTTGAGAATATGGTCCCCATATATCACAGTGTATTAAGTCAAAAGGGAGTGAACTAGATGATACACTTGAAAGAAAAGAAACATGCCTTTGCTTGGCCGAATGGCAGATTTTATAATGAGAATGGTCCTTGGACTTTACATTAGGAATATGAGAATGAATTAAACTCATCCTCTATGAAGATAAATGTCCTAATCTAAAGTGCCATAGATCAAAATCTTGTTGTGTGGCAGCTTGATTGACTCGAGTTTGATTTGAGAGAGTTGAAGGAGGGTTGATGTTGCTGTCATGAGGACAATGCAGCAGGTAATATAGACCAGCATGGACTTTAGCAAGTCCAATCGTCATCCATGAAGAGAGGGCCTGAATGAAGCACAAATCATTTGAGAAAAATAGGCATATATTTGGTCTCTAAGTGAGCTTACTGACTGAGATCAAATTGAAAGTAAACGAGGGTACACATAGGACATTAGTTAGGATTAATGAATCTAAAGTTTGACTGTTCCTATGTGTGTAACTTGAGCCTTTGTACCATTAGGAAGTTGTACAAAGGCTTGTTTGCAAGAAGAGGGCTTGTCAGAAAATGAGGTGGAGCATACCATGTGATCAGTGGCTCCTGTATCCATGACCCATGGTGTGTTATAACCATCAGATTGTTTATTTTGAGAGGGTGAGTTGAGTTTGCAGGGGTTTATAGAACTGAGCTGGTTTAACAGGCAATGTTTTATTGTTCATGGGATGAAATTGTTTAACAGGCAATGAGAGAGTGGTGAGGCAGTGATAATTACCTGCTAAGTTTGAGTAGGATGTGTTTGAAGAGCTGGTTTCAGTAGTGTCTAGTTTGGCAAAAGCAGGAGTAGGTAGAATTGGTTTGGTTTATCCCAAGCTTAGTTGAGGAAATTGAGCATTGACAAGAGCCATGAGATTATGTGTTTGTGCCTGAGAGAGATTCAATTGAGAGACTGCTGGAGCAGGTACTTCCTGAGGTGATGAGACAACCTGTGCAGTAACTTGATTTGCAGAATATGATGCAGTAGGATTACTTCCAAATTTAGTTTTTGTAAATTGATAGCACTTATCCTTTGTGTGTCCAACCTTACCACAGTGGTGACAAATCAGGTCTGACTTTTCCCTTTCTTGGGAACATTTTGGTAGGCTAAAAGGGCAGATGACTCTGAGATGGGTAGTACTATATTTCTAGCCTGCCTTTGTCTTTCTTCTTGCAAAATCAGAGAAAATGTCTTGTCTAATGAAGGTAAGGGACTTAGTAAAATGATTTGTCCCCTCACATAATCATAGCTATCATTTACCATTAAAAACTTATAAACATAATCTCCTTGTTGGACCTCACCAACAGTTTTTAACACATCACAAGTACAATTTCCACAAGAACAACAAGGAAGTGGTCTATAGCTGTGTAGTTCTTCCCAAATAGCATTAAGTTGTGTGAAGTAATCACTTACAGAGAGGTGCCCTTGAACAATGCTACTGAGCTTGTGCTGGAGGTGATAAATTCGAGCTTCATCAGGTTGAGCAAATCTTTCTTTGAGTTTGTCCCAAACATGCTTAGCTAAGGTCATGAAAAATACATTGGAAGCAATATCCTTTGAAACTGAATTTAGGATCCAAGCCAATAAAATGTTGTTGCATCTCAACCACGACACATATGAGGGATCTGACAACTCAGGAGTATTGATGGTGCCATCCAGGAAGCTCAGTTTGTTTTTTATTGAAATGGAGAGTAGAAATGACCTTCTCCAAGATATATAATTCAAATCAATTAATGGGGTGACACAATGACAGTATTGGCATTGTCACTGTGATGTAGGAAGAATGGACTGCTTGAGTCCTCAGCAATGGAAACAGGAGAAGAGGAAGAGGAAGATGTCATGGCTTAAGAGATGAAATTTGTTTGCAGATTTAAGCAAACACAGCAGGACAAATAGCTTGCTCTGATACCATGTTAGAAATGAAACAAGAACAACAAAAACTCGAACTGAAGTTTCAATATAGAGAAAAACTGATTCTCATTTTCTTAAGTTAAAATGATACAAGGTTCTGCTACATATATATATATACATTATAGAAGGAGAAAAACAAAAGGATCAAAAGGAAGAGTCCTAAAGTTAACTTTTCATTTTCTACAGTTTTACAAGCAATCTGCTGCAATATGTTTCCTCGACATTGCTTTTCATCACTTTATTTGCTTTTGTGTGTAATCAGTGCAGTCTTGAAGGTTGACCTGTCGTGCCATGCTTCCTTTTGTTATTTTGCTTTTATGTGCCAGTGCTTTACACGTTTCATCTGCTGCATTGTGCTTTTCATCAACTTGCTTGCTGCATCATGTTCTCTGCATGTTGTGGTGTACTTGTGTAGTGTCTTCATGCTTCTTTTCCTTGCATTCATCTTCTATTTCGTGAGACCCACCTCAGACGACACCTTCTTCCATACTGCACTCGCAAACTCCCCACCTCCCAACACATGCTCCAAGTCTTCAACGTGGCCACATGAACAACAGTTGCAACAAGAAACAATGGGAATACCAACCTTACGAACTTGTTCATCAACACTTAAAGAACTGAAAAACGCTTTCCACATACATACAGAAAACTTTTTCAGAATCGTGTTATGACAGACCCACTTCACCCATTCCACCTTCAGGAAGTTTTACACGTATTAAATCCCAAGCAGACTACGTCGAAAAGCTTCCATCCTTTTCCTGCAACCAAATCAATACATCCTTCGAGTCCTTCAATCCACCCACTACCGACATGACCTCATTTGCTAATTGAACCCCCACTTATTCTTGCAGATGATCAACGTCCGATGAATCACGAATTATCAACTCGTTAATACGAATGTGCGGCTCTACTATATGATCAACTACTTCATGCAAAGGACATTCTCCCACGAATTTATCATACCACAACGATGCCCTCCCCTCTCGAATTTTCCATCTGGAGTTTTGCAATAAAATTGGTATCCATCGTATAATTTTACTCCAAAACTGCGAACTAGGCCTTCCCTCCAAATTAAGACTAATGTGACTCTCTTTAACATATTTTTCCCAGAAGGATTCTTGCGTCAAAAACTGCCATCCCAATTTCAGAAACAATGATTGTTGAACTTCACCCAAGTCACTAACACCAACACCACCCTCCTCCACTGGCAGACATAATTTCCTCCATGCCCTTCACTTCCTCTTATTTTTTCCGTCCTGCTCTCCCCAATAAAAACTTGCCAACATACTATTTAGTTTATTTATGATCTTCTTTAGCATATGAACCACTACAAGTAGATGAACGGGCATATTGGTTAGCACATGCCTCAATAATAACAAACGACTCCCTTCCGATAGTAACCGAATTTTCCAACCACCGCCAACTTCTTAGCCACTTTGTCTAGCAATGGCTCAAAATGGCAATTTTTAACCTCCCATCCACAATCGGAACTCCCAAATACTTAATTGGAAAATTCCCCTGCGTAAAACTAGTCTCCACCAGAACTTCTCTCACCCGATGATTAGACAACCATTTTGAGAAGTATATAGCTAGCTGATTTTTCAAAATTAATCAACTGCCCTGTCCATGCCTCACACTTCTTGAAAATCTCCATCAAACATCGGATCATTCTTTTTTAAGCATTAGCAAACACTACTACATTGTCAGCATACAAGAGATGAGAGATCTTCGGAGCATCCACCGAAAGTGAAACATCTGTATCTTTTTCTCAACCGCCTTGGCATTTATCATTCGAGTCAAAACTTCCTCTATAATAATAAAAAGATATGGTGATAGAGGATCTCCTTGTCTAAGGCCCCTTTCTGACTTAAAAAACCCTTTGTACGTGCCATGCATCATTACTGAAACCAAGGAGACGCCACACAATTGAAGATCAATTTGCAGAAAAAATCCAGTATGCCAAAAGCTCGTAGGACATGCATCAAAAACCTCTAATCCACCCTATCATACGCTTTACTCATGTCAATTTTCATTAGGATATTTCCTCCCCTCGATCTCCTATGTAACAACTTTAACATTTCCTGAGTAAGAGAAATATTCTGAAAAATACTACAACCCTTCACAAACGCACCCTATTCCAGTGAAATAATTTTTTCAAGCACCCTTGATAACGGATTGACAAGAAACTTAGTAAACACCTTGTATAACACACTACACAAGCTAATCAGACGGAATTGATCAAAACTGATTGGCTGCTTCACCTTTGGAATAATGACAATAAATGATGAAGAGTAAAATCTAGGAAGCTCCTTACCATGAAAGAACTACCCCACCCGCTGCCATAACATCCAGCTTACATCCCAACATGCTAGGTAGAAAGCAAATCCAAACCCATCCGGACTAGGGCTCGAGTCCAACGCTATGGATTTCAACACCTCTCTCACCTCCAGTTCAGATGGCTCCACACTCAACCATGTTACCTCCCGGTCACCAATCACGAACTTAATTAAATTACTCAAATCTGAAAGGTCCCCCATCCTGGCCTGTGGAAGAAATTCTTGAAAATGTCTCGCAGCCCCCTCATGAAGCATTTCCAGAGAATCTAACAACATATTATCACGAAGGCGCATATTATTCACACTCGAAGTCCTTCTTCGCTGAGCAATGACTGCATGATGAAAATACTTTGAATTTTGCTCTACCTCAAACAACCATTTTTCCTTCTCCTATTGAGCTAGTTGGATGTCTTCCCATTGCACCCAACGTTCTAGTTCAGCTTTATCATATAAGAGCTCAGCTTCAACTTGTTCCGAAAATCCATTTTGTAACCCATCCTCAAGGACCTCAATCCTCTCATCTAGTTCCCGATTTTTTTCATCCACACGCCCAAAAACTTCTTTGTTCCAAACCCATAAAGTAGCTTTTAGACGTTTAAGTTTTCCCGCTAGGATATTCATGCCACTCTCCCCCAGCATATCAACTGTCTAGGATTCTTCAACCAACTTTCAAAAATCATCATGTTGTATCCACATGTTTTGGAATCGAAAAGGAACCGGCCCATACCTTCGAACCTCCAAACCCAACTATACAATCAATGGCGAATGATTCGAAGTTCGTCTACTAAGCAACCGAGCCACCGCACCACCAAACTTCAAAGAAAAAGAATTATTCATCAACAATCGATCAAGTTTAGCCCAACTATGAGCCAATCCTTGCTGCCCATTACACCATGATAATTGTTTCCCTTCCAAATTCCAGTCATCTAGTCCACATGAATTAATGCACTCATTAAACTCATCCATCGCAAGTCTTGCTCTCGATCAACCACCAACTCTTTCAGTATCAGATCTAATTATATTAAAATCACCCATTACCACCGATGGAACACCATTACAGGAGATACTACTTAGATGACTCCACAAATCATGACGTTCATTCGTAGAGCATTTAGCATAAATAAAAGAAGCGAGTAACACTTCGCCATTATGAGAAAACAGTCCCGAAAACTATTGAAGATAATGCCTATTTATGATGCAGTTTTTTCAATAAAGTCTATTAATAGTATTTTGTTATTATAGAGAAACTCTGTTATCGTGCATCTTGGGATAGGATGAGTTTTAATGCTCTGTAATTTTCAATGCTATTTATATAATGTACTTCTCCATCTATAATGATGAGATCATTAGAATCAATCAACAAGTATTTTGGTTGAAGTTCTCCTCTATCTTTTAATTCACCTCTGTACTAAAAATACCAACAGTTGGCATCAGAGCAGCTTTCGGTCTTTGGGATATGATGGCTGCGCCTGGTTCATCTGCAACTCTTCCCATTTTTTCTGGTGAAAATTATGACTATTGGAGCATAAAAATGAAAACCCTTTTCCTATCTCTTGATCTGTGGGATGTCGTTGAAAATGGAGTCTCTTCAGTTGCTGAAGACACGTCTGAAGGAGCTTCTGATCTTACTCAAGTCAAGTCTGATAGGCAACGAGATGCAAAAGCCTTGTTTATTCTACAGCAGGCTGTGAGTGAGGCCATCTTTCCAAGGTTGATGAGGGCTTCTTCTTCCCAGCAAGCTTGGGAGATCCTGCAACAAGAATTTCAAGGTAATATCAAAGTTAAAATTATCAAACTTCAAAGGCTAAGAAGGGAACTTGAAAATCTCAAAATGAAAGAATCTGGGAATATCAAGGAATATTGCTCTAGAGTCATTGAAGTAGTGAATCAAATGAGGGCTTATGATGAAAATATTTTAGATGAAAGGATTGTTCAGAAAATCCTCATAAGCTTGACTGAAAAATATGACCATGTGGTGGCTGCCATTGAAGAAGCTAAAGATCTATCTTCACTTTCTGTCATCGAGTTAATGGGCTCACTTTATGCTCATGAACAACGGATTGGCAGAAGGAATGAGGTGTCTTTGGAAAATGCATTTCAATCCAAAGTTAGTCTAAAGAATCAAAAGCAAAAGGAATTCAAGAAAAAGTTCAAGGGCACAGCCAAAGGAGGAGAAAATTCTCAAAAGAAGAAGGGAGAATTTTTACCTTGTGGTGTTTGCAAGAAGACTAATCATTTGGAGAAAGATTGTTACCACTGGGGCAAGCCACAATGCTCAAATTGCAAGAAGTTTGGGCATGAAGAGAAAGATTGCCGGTTCAAAAACAAAAATCAGCATGCAAATTTCACCGAGGACAAGGAATAGCAGTTGTTCTATGTTTGTCATGTTGCAGCCGAGCAAAGAAGAGAGTGGTTTCTTGACAGCGGGTGTAGGAACCATATGACACCAGATGGGAGCTTATTTTCTCAAATTGATAAATCTGTATGTGTTAAAGTAAAGCTTGGAAATGGAGATTTGGTGGAGGCAAGTGGTAAAGGTACGATTGCCATGGAAACCAAGAAAGGGACTAGATTCATAAAAGATGTTCTTCATGTTCCTAGCCTTGATCAAAGTTTGCTATGTGTTGGGCAAATGATGCAAAATGGCTATTCACTTCACGTTGAGGGAGAGCTATGTGTCATTCTTGATTTGAAGAAAAACAACCAAGTAGTGGCAGAAGTTAAAATGGGAAATGGGAGAAATTTTCCCATTACTTGGCAGTACCCAAGAGCAATGATGGTCAAATCTGATGAAACAACTCTTTGGCATCAAAGATTTGGTCATTACAACCTAAATGCCTTAAGGATGTTAAATCAAAAGAACATGATAAGAGATATGCCTTTGCTGGACCAAAACATGCCTACTTGTGAAGGGTGTATGATGGGAAAGCAACATAGGCAGCCATTTCCATCAGGAGAAACATGGAGAGCAAAATCAGTACTTGAGCTAGTGCATACTGATCTGTGTGGTCCCATGAGGACTCTCTCTCAAAGCCGAAACAAGTACTTTATGCTCTTCATTGATGATTTTTCAAGAATGAATTGGGTTTACTTTCTTAAAGAAAAATCAGAGGCTTTTAGTGTTTTCAAAAACTTCAAATTGCTAGTTGAAAATCAAAGTGGTCAAAAGATGAAGATCTTGAGAAGAAATAGAGGGGGTGAATTCAACTCAAGTAAGTTTGATGAATTTTGTCAAGAAGAAGGGTTGGAACACCAACTGACAGTTGCCTACACTCCACAACAAAATGGAGTCTCGGAAAGGAAGAATAGGACTGTTATGGAGATGGCTAGGTCCATGCTAATGGCAAAGGGCATTCCAAAAAAATTCTGGGCTAAGGCTGTTAATACAGTAGTATATGTGCTAAATAGATGCCCCACAAAGGCAGTGAAGGAGATGACTCCAATCGAAGCATGGAGTGGACACAAGCCAATTGTTAGTCACTTCAAAGTATTTGGATGTTTGTGTTACATTCATGTACCTGAACAAAAGAGACACAAACTTGAAGAAAAGTCAGAGAAAGGGATTTTTCTTGGGTATAGCTCTCAATCCAAGGGATACCGAATCTTCAGTCTCAAAACTCAGCAGCTGGTCACAAGTAGAGATGTTCAGTTTGATGAGCATTCAACCTGGAAATGGAAAGAAGAGCATGAACCAGATTTGACTCTTCGTGGTCCAATTATCGAGCAAGTTGAGGAAGAGCTTGAAAGATCAGCTCCAAATGATCAACCTTCATCACCATTCTCGGTTTTAGGAAGTGACAGCAACTCTAGAAGTTCAGCAGTTTCATCACCTGAGACTTCTCCAAGAAGATTCAGGGCATTAAACGAAATATATGAATCTTGCAACTTCAGTTCCATAGAGCCTGAAAATTATGTAGCAGCTTCTAAAGAACAAGTTTGGGTGGATGCAATGAAGGAGGAGATTAGAATGATTGAGAAAAACAATACATGGGAGCTGGTTGCATATCCTGACAACAAGGATGTTATCGGAGTTAAGTGGGTATATGAAACAAAGCTCAACCCAGATGGTTCTTTAAACAAGTGTAAAGCAAGATTGGTTGCAAAGGGCTATTCACAATAGGCTGGGATAGATTTCAATGAAACCTATGCACCCGTAGCTAGGTTGGACACCATCAGAACAGTAGTTGCACTTACAGCTCAAAGAAGTTGGAAGATCTCACAACTTGATGTAAAATCAACTTTTCTTAATAGAGAACTTGAGGAGGAAGTGTATGTTCAGCAACCCGAAGGCTTTATGAAGGAAGAAGGGAAAGTATTTAAGTTAAAAAAGGCTCTCTATGGGCTTAAACAAGCACCCCGAGCTTGGTACAACAAAATAGATAGCTATTTTTGTGATCATGGCTTCCAGAGAAGTGTTAGTGAACCTACACTTTATGTCCAACTCAAAGGTGAAAGTTTGCTCATTGTCTCACTTTGTGTTGATAATTTAATTATAACAGGAAATAATTCGGTTATGATTGAATCATTCAAACAAGAGATGATGAAAACATTTGAAATGAGTGATATGGGACTAATGCAGTACTTCCTTGGAATGGAAGTATGTCAAGAAGGAGGCATTTTCATTTCACAAAGGAAATATGCTCTTGATTTGCTCAACAAGTTCAATATGGCTGAATGCAAATCAGTAGCTACTCCTTTGATAGCAAATGAGAAATTGAAGAAGGAAGATGGTGCAAAAGAAGCCGATGCAGCAGCATATAGGAGTTTAATTGGAAGCTTACTTTACTTGGCTGCCACTCGGCCTGACATCATGTATGCAACTAGCCTTCTCTCAAGATTCATGCAATGTCCAAGTCAAATCCATTTTGGAGCTGCTAAAAGAGTGTTGAGATACATTCAAGGCACAAAGGATTTCGGCATTTGGTATAAACCAAGTTCTCATTCAACTTTGACTGGTTTTACTGATAGTGATTGGGCTGGTTCTGTGGATGATATGAGAAGCACATCCGGGTATTATTTTAATCTTGGAACTGGTGTGTTTTCATGGGGATCTAAGAAGCAAGGATCTATAGCACAATCCACAGCCGAAGCAGAGTATGTGGCTGCTGCTGGAGCTACAAATCAAGCTATTTGGCTGAGTAAAATTCTCAAAGATATGGGTGCAAAACAACAGCTACCAATTGTGATTTACTGTGATAACAAATCAGCAATAGCTATGGCAAAGAATCCTGTCTTTCATAGCACAACTAAACATATTGCAATCAAGTATCATTACTTGAGGGAAGTAGAAGCAAAAGGAGATGTGAAGCTGAAGTTTTGTAAGTCTGAAGAACAAGTTGCTGATATTTTCACAAAGGCACTTCCAAGAGACAAATTCCAGTTGTTGAGGCTCAAACTTGGAGTGTCAGAAAAATGCATCAAGGAGGAGTATTGAAGATAATGCCTATTTATGATGCAGTTTTTTCAATAAAGTCTATTAATAGTATTTTGTTATTATAGAGAAACTCTTTTATCGTGCATCTTGGGACAGGATGAGTTTTAATGCTCTGTAATTTTCAATGCTATTTATATAATGTACTTCTCCATCTATAATGATGAGATTATCACAATCAATCAACAAGTATTTTCACTACAACAAATATGAGTTTTTTTTACGAATTCTTTTTCCACGAATTCTTTTTCCACGATACATGATCGTGGCAAATAGTAAGCCTTTTGTCACGAGATAACGTTGGCGAGTAAAACTTTATGAGAAAACAATTTTTTTCCACGAAATAAACACTTTTTGCTGCGACTAAAAATCGTAGCAAATAAACTTACAAAAAATATCCGCCTTTCGTGGGTTATTAGTTTTTGCCACAAGATTATCAATTTTTTCGGCGACATTTCCTCGTCGCAAATAGTCTTAACCAGATTTGTATTGCTCTCGTTGGTACTGAGTTTTGGCGACGAGATTATTATTTTTTCCGGCGACTTTTTCTCACCACAAATAGCCCAACATTTTAATTCTGTGTTGTTAGTATTTGCGGCAGTGTAAAAAGTATTTGCGGCGATAAGAAGCCGCCGCAAATACTAATAAAATTATATCCCTCGCTCCATTCCTCCCCCCCCCCCCAAAACACTCCCACGACTCTCTCTCTCTTTCTCTCCCGCTCTCCTCTCAACTGTCGAGCCTCTCCCCCTTGCTGCGCCACCGCCACCGCGAATGGATCCCCTTGATGTCAAGCCACCATGGGTCTTCCTCCTCAGCTCCTTGCCCTCTCATCGACTCTCTCTCTCTCTCTCTCTCTCTCTCTCTCTCTCTCTCCCTCCCCCTCTCAGATTGCAGCAGATCCGTTCCCCTCCGCCGTCTCCAGCCATGGCTATCGCCTCCCTCAGCCGCCCTACGGTTCTGCCAGTCATCATATGTCGCTCCACCCTAGCTCCTGCATCTGTCTCCCTCGCACGATCTCTCTCGTGGGTCTCCAACGCACACCCCCCCACGGTTGTCTTATTACAATGGCCTTCCCCGCCGCCGTGAGCCGCCATCTCTGCCTCCAACGAAGATGCAGCACCACCACGAGCAACCCATGGACGCAAGAGCACCTCCCGCACGCCTCCTTTGTTGTGCAACTCTTATGCATGGTAAAGCACTTTTAAGATCCAAAATCCTTTTAGATAGTTTGCGTCCATCATTCAAATTTGGATAACAAGTGTATGGGTGTGTATTTTAGATTTTCTTTTCATAATCGAGAGAAATCTATACCATCTTGAAGTTCCAATTTTAAATTTTTTTGACCCTAGCTTGGTGAATAACAACGATGCCACTTGGAGGTCAATAATGTGTTTTGCCCCCCCCCCCCCCCCCAACACAAAATAGAGAAAAATAAAAGAAAAGAAAAAGTGAACAATTAATTTTCATGGCTTTGTGGTTTAATCTGTGAACAATTCTCATGGCATTGAAAAAGAAAGTGATGAAACCATGTGCATGGAAATTCAGCTTTAAGTTGCAATTAATTTATCCACTGTATTTCTTGCATCTTTGAGAAGTCTTGTATGTGAATATTAGGTTGCTGCGAGTATGTTTGATCCTGAGTTGGTGGTTCACAATGCTGGAACTGATATTCTTGATTGAGATCCACTAGGCAGGTTGAAGGTAATTTTTGTTGGACATGTTTGGCTTGCGAGAAATTGATAGTTCTCTATTTGCCTTTCCTTTTCCCCTAATATTTATTTATTTGTGTTAAAAACAAGAATATTTATTCACCGTATAAAAATCATAGAAGTTGTTTCCTCTCTGTTTTCCAATTTATGTTTTTATGTTTGCTTTATTTTGCAGATCAGTCCTGATGGGATTGCCAATAGAGATGAGAAAGTTTTTAGGTTCGCTCGTGAGAGGACCATACCTATTGTCATGCTCACATCAGGTTCTCTCTCTCTCTCCCTTTCTCTCTCATTGCATAGAAGGAAGAGCGACTCATTTTAGCAAAGGCCATCTCTTTATTTTAGTCATACTGCCTATATGTTTCTCTGTCTGGGAGACCACGTTTCAGACATCTTCATCATGCCCTTCGCCCACAAAGTATCTAAAAATGCTTTCACCAAAAAGCATCTAAATGTAACTCTAGTACGTTTATAACTATTAACAAATATAAATTGGAAAAAATGTATTGAAACTATTATGTTGAGAAAAAAAGAAATGATCACATAAGCGGATCCTGGATATTGCTTCCATGTTTCTTACGGAAAAAAACATGTTAGCCTCGGTCACGCACACGTAAATATAAAAATAAAAGAGAATCTTAGGAGACCCTTGCAAAAGAGATTGTGTTAATCACGAATGAGCAGCAATTCTTCCATTTACGGAGCCTTTAGAACCTCTCATTGCATAGGTTTTGTCTTTGACCTTTGGTTTTTCCATGTTGCATCACCCCATGGATTATTTACAAAGGTTGCAGACGTACAGCATTTTGCTAACTCCTCTGTGTTGTGATTTAGAATAGGGAAAAAAGGTAAAATGGTTGGAAATGTTATGTATGTGACCTTGCATGTTGCAGGTGGTTACATGAAGTCAAGTGCCAGAGTTATAGCAGATTCCATGATCAACCTGTCAAAGAAATGCCTGATAGATATGGGTAAGAATGCCACGTAAAGTTGTTCATGATCGTTCTCTGCCAGCAGATAGGAGGTTGGATTTCCATCAACAGATCTATGGTATGGGTTTGAAACGAGTTTTTTAATTAAGCTGATCACCAAACTTATCTGAACCCCTTTAGAGCAATGCAAATCCAAATCAACCCTTTGCTTCCCATGCCAACCCATTTCCACATGGCATGACAAGGATAAGGGTCCATTGGACTGGATACTCAATGTGGTGGAAAACCTTTGGAAACGAAACTCTTGAAACTTGGGTGCAAACTCAAATGTTAGATCCATCTAGATAATGTAGCATTTCCAAATGTGACAAACATGCCCTAGTTTTGTTCAAAATTGTGACTTATTGCTTTTAGCTGCTTTTGGTTGCCGTTGAAGTAATGTTATTGAACTTGTGGCGAGAGTACTAACCATCAGTATATTCATTCTGCAGGGCATATCGTGCATTCTACATCCTTAACTGGATATATCGTCACTTCACAGAGTCTCATTTTAGTCGATGGATAGGTAAGCTATGCCTAGAATCTCAGAGAACAACTGTTTGTCATGCGTCTTGCAGCTTGTGAGTATAATTAAATTCTTTCTTAATTTTGCAGCTTGCATCTCCGGACTTGTTTAGACAGCTTTATATGCAGATTTCTTTTACTATTACTATATTAGGTAAAGAAATCTGACACATTCTTGATGACGAACCATGCTATCGTTGTTCTTGAAAAGGCTCTGACAAATGCATGCAATCCCCCATTGTTCAGATCCATGAGATTTAAAGAATTTCAAAGAAACTTCTTGTCTAGATATGCCAGTTCTGAGGCAGTGCTACAATTTTTAAGCTCTGTGCATTAGTACTATTGATCATGAAGCAAGAGAACGGATCGTGAAGATGCTATCGTTAATTTGCACAGAAGTTGGATACCATTGCAATTCCTGCAAAGCTGTAACGATTTCTGTTGAAGTCTTTCTGATAAAGACTTCGCAATAACACTCTTAATATCAGTTGGCTTATTACTTATAAAAACATATTAGTTGGCTTATTAGTTTTCATGACCATATCATAAATGAATGGTAATTACATTCATGAATTAGGTTTGTGGATTTTTTTAAACCACGCCCCACTATTTGTGGAGTCATGAATTGTAACCTGTAAAGTTTTGTGGTTGTGTGGTGTGTGTATAAATTGAGTTCTTATTAGAAGTTTTTCTTGTGAATGTTAACATATTTGTACAAGTTTTTTTTGGATCTCCAAGATTCGGATATATTTATTTTAGCCTATATTAGACTATTTGTTATGATTATTTTTGGCTCTGAATCATTTTTTTATTTTATGCTTTTTTGTCTGAAAATTATTAGCATTTGCCGCGAATGCAACTCATGGCAAATACTTTTTTTTTTTGCTGAAAATAATTATTTCCCGCAATAGATTTCTTCGTAAATAAGTATTTCCGACCTTTATTTTTTGTGAAAAATATATATTTCTTAGGAAAGTATTTTATCGAAAATATCAAAGACAACTTTTTCCACGAAGATATGTCATGGGTAAACACTTTTTGCCACAGTCTCTTCTCATGGAAAATGGTGTTATTGCCCACCACATCATACCGGATGAAACCTTATTTGCCACAAAAAAAAAAAGTTTTAACCACCAGGATAGTTCATGAGAAAAAGAAAACTTTTCCCATGAACTTGTGGTTTGGTGGAAAAAGTATCTTTCCCCACCCGTTTTATTTCACGAGTCTCCCACGACTAAAATTGGTGGGAAATATATTTTTCCTATGAAATATACACTTTTTTCGACCGCAGCCCCTCCTGGAAAAAAACATGATTTGTTGTAGTGAATTTGGTTGAAGTTCTCCTCTATCTTTTACTTCACCTCTGTACTGAAAATACCAACAAAAACGACTGGCTTGTCATGCCAACCAGGTCCATATTTATCTCCTCCTTCCAACACAACCAAACCTTTCCTTTCATCTCCAAATTAGACCCAAAGTTAGGAAATCCCATACTCAATGCCCACCTATGAATCTTATCAGCAGCTTGGAATGTTTCAGAAACCACCAAGATCGAAATATTATTATATTTATGAACCAACATTTTTAACCTTCTTTTGGAAGTGCCCAACCCTTGGACATTCCACACCGTTATATTATCTATCATAAATCCAATCTGAGAGGATGAGCTTTAGCCCTTCTCGACTTCCTCACCTGTACAGCTGCCCGCTCCGCTACATTTGTCTCACATTGATTATTAGTCCCAGGATCAGAATAATAATCCTTATAAACATCCACCTCCACAACATTTTCCTCTTCTGAAAGCGTCTCGAATTTGTTAACGCACAACGCAACCTCCTCCATGCATGCAATCATACCCTCCCTATTGCCCTCCACTTCCTTCACCTCCTCCACCTCATCAACATCCTGAATTTCTTCCACAAAAAAAAAAAAACGATTCACAACCAGCCACAACCATCCCATGTGAGGCATCCCTCATGGCCTCCACGACAATCACACCCACCCTGGTTCCGAAGTTGTTCCTCCCAGAGCCACTCCCACTTGAACCCTCCACCACGTTAGCAATTGGAGGACTATGCTCTATTGCAATACCCTTACCCTTCTCAACCTCCGTAGCCTCCTCTATACCCTATGTAGCTTTCTGAGAGACCACTACCTCTCCTTCCTCCATAATAACAATCCCCTCCAAATTATCTGGTTTTGACTTACAGCCCACCTCTTTCCAAACTGAAGTATCCTCCTGTTTACCAACTCCCACCTGCCCCTTTTTAACAATCGGTCTAGCCTTCCCACGGTCCCCCACCCTACACACCGCCTTAGTATGCCCTTGCCTAAAACACTTCTTACAATAAAAGCCTCGTTTCTCATATACAACCTCCTGCCACACCTGATTCTTATTGCCCGCCACCAACGGAAAACCACACATTGGCTCCTGGCCGCAAATCAACCTCAACACACAGTCTCGCCCCAGTTGCATGTGTGCGATACATCGTTGCATTATCTGTGCAAAGAAACCTTCCAAACCTTGTCGCCAAGATTTGTAAACAATCCAACCAGTATAAATGCAAAGGCAACCTTGGAAGAAAAATCCATTGCGGCGCAATCGCTAGTTCTTTGTGCATGTCAAAATCAACTGTCCAGTTGAATAATTGGAATTGACAACTAGCGACCATCCTGCCCTCCCTTGCCCATTAATGCAGGTAGTCTTTCTCATTAGCCAAATGCAACAAAACATGATGCTCATCCATGAAACTAATCATGAGCACCTCGCTCCTCTCATTAGTTTATAGTCTGACGTGGCAGGGCGATTTTTTGCTCTCTGCTAGGGTTCTGTTTTCTTTGAGTGCACTAGGGTTTTCTTGCAGCTTGCTGCAATGGGCGGCCCTCCGGTGACCCTTGTTACCGGCGGAGATGAGCAGTTGGGTTTGGAGGGGTCTGAGGCGTTGAGGGTTTGCTTTAAGGATGAGGAGTTAGGGAGGTTTCAACTGCGGGAGGATGCGGAGATTGAAGGAGTTTTGTTCCGGCTCTTCAACGGCCATTACCGCAGCCCAAGTTTCGGGTGGCTATGCGCAAACCAGAGAATATTAATGGAGAGATGGGTTTTATTTCTCAGATGTGGAGATGGAAAGGGCGGCTGAAGACCTAAAGTTTGCTCTTGTATTAAAGTTTTTGACGTCAAGACCGTCGATTGATGTGTTGCGGACGAGCGAATTTGAAACAACTTCAATACTTATAACAACGCCGGCACATGCGCCCCACTGTTTTGCGCAATGTAGGGGCTCTATTTTGCGAGGATGAAAATCGGATACTATACACATGCAGTACGGCAGCTTTTTAGAAGTGAATTACGTAGAAAAAGTGGCGGAAACAGACTTTTTTCTTGTGGAGGGCCAGTTTATGTGGTTCGCCCTCATCATCTTGAGATATCTACATAATATTTATGGTTCTGCAGACCTTATGTTGCTATTTAATTACCCTTTCTTCTTTTCGGCCAGGCCGGTAGATCATCATGATGATCAGGAATAATTAGTGTACGCACGGGCCTGGTCTAATTTGATCATAATTTCCTGCTTTAATTATTTTATGGTTCGATCAGTAGCAGATGATCAATGTCGACCATGATTATCAGAACCATTTTGGAACTAGCTGCTAGCCAGGCAGGCAGTAATGGCGGAAATGAATTCGTTTCACAAATGCTATGTTCATCATCACCAACCACACAAACTTCTAGGTCCTTTTTCACCTCTTATGTAGCGAAATGAGTTCATGCATGCATTTATTATATTAGCGAAGTACCGCACAACTTATATACTCGATCGTTTCACTTCATGTTAATTTGGTCTAATTGATTTCGATCTATAGGACCCATTGCTTTCACTCAAAATAAATACAGTACTTGATCTAAGCAAACTGTCACTGCATGCCATATATATATACATATATATATATATAAAGAATGTTTTAGTAATGTGAGTGTGGAAGCTAAGAATGAGATCAAGAATCTGTGGAGTAATTATGAAATTCAACAATATGAGAGGTATCTTAATTGGGCTTCCACCTGTTATTGAGAGGTCAAAAAACAGACGCTTTCAATTTATAAAACAAAGGGTTTGGCAAAAACTTCATACTTGGAAAGAAAAGTTGTTGTCGCAAGGTGGTAAGGAAATTTTATTGAAAGCGGTAGCTCTCTCAATTCCAACATACACAATGAGTTGTTTTCTTCTTTCTTCTAGTTTGTGTTCTAAGTTGGTGGGTATGATGTCAAAATTTTGGTGGGGCCAAAAGGGTAGTGAGAGGAAGATTCACTGGTTGAGTTGGAATAAGATGTGTCAAAAAAAATCTCATGGAGGGATGGGTTTAAAGATTTAAGAATTTTCAACTTGACTTTGTTAGCAAAGCAAGGGTGGAGATTATTCCAACATGAGAACTCTTTAATGCCCAGATTATTAAAGGCTAAATACTTTCCTCATACCAGTTTTATGCAAGCAGGATCGGGTAAATGTTCATCTTATATATGGAGGGGCATTTGGGAAGCAATAAAATGGCTTGTGGCAGGGTGTAGGTGGAGAATAGGAGATGGGAGGTCTGTTAAGATATGGCTCGATCAGTGGGTTCCAGGGCATAGTTCTTTAGTTTCTAAAGGGGATGTGGTTAGGGAGGAAACTAGATTTGATTCAGTGGACTCTCTTTTTGTGGATAATGAAAAATTGTGGGATATTCATAAACTTAGATCTCTCTTCAATCCAGCTGTGGTAGTTGATATACTTAAAGTGCTACTGTGTTCTGATGATGTCGAAGATAAGAGGGTTTGTTCTCATGAGAGAAATGGCGTGTTTAGTGTTAGAAGCTGCTATAGGTTTATTTATGCTCAGGTGGGATCTCAGATTGCAGAACCTCAAATGTGCAGGGTCAATGTGTTCTCTGGAAGTAGTTGTGGAAAATTCAAGGTCAAAACAAGATAAAAAAATTTGCATGGCGTGCATGCAAATATGGAATACCCACTAGAATGAACTTAGTGCAGAAACATGTGTTAACTGATGCAACATGTAGGTTCTGTTTATCAGAAAGTGAGGACCTTCATCATGCTTTGGTGAGCTGTGATTCTCTCCAGAGGTTTTGGCAATCTTATTTACCTAGATTAGTCATTGACAATAGGATGATAGCATTTGAGTTAGCTCTGAAAATCTGTGAAAGGACAATGTGTGAAAAGCTGTCTATGTTTTTTGCTTTGGCATGGAGTTTCTAGTATAGAAGAAATAAATATGTGCATGATCAATTGTTGCTTGGTCCTAAACATGCAGCTGATATTGCTTTAATTCTGTTGAGAAGTTATGATCAAGTCAAGCAGAATAATCGTTTACAGATTAAGCAACATTACAGATGGCAACCTCCTCAATCTGACTGGTTGGAGTTAAATGTTGATGGTGCGGCTTTTACAACTTTGGGAAAATAGGTGTTGGTGCTGTGTTAAGAGATGATTCAGGCCGAGTGCTTATGGGTGCGAGTAAAGTTGAGGTTGAGGTTGAAGACACTGAAGCTATAGAACTATTGGCTATTTTAAGAGGGTTGCAATTGTGTGCTAGTATGGAAATTTCATAGCATATGGTGGAGAGCAACAGTTTGCTAATTGTGGAAGCCTTGCAAGAAAATAGCATGAATAATTATGTGTTGGGAGTGTTATATTATGAAATTAAAAAGCTTTCCTCCAGCTTTGGTAGTTGTCTTTTTTCACATGTTTATCGGGAGGGTAATATACAGCACATACGCTAGCTAGAAATACTTGTAAGGTGGAAAGTATTAATATGTAGTGGGATTGTATTCCAGACTGTATTTCTCAAGTCATATGACTTGGTAACTGTCTGTAATCGTTTTCTCCTTTTGATTAATGAAGTTATGATTTCTATCCAAAAATAATAATAAATAGATGTAACACCCCGTTCCCGAAAAAACATTTTAGAATTTTCGAGGAGCCAGTGTGCTACTACTAAACTTGAACTTAAAACTTTTTCTTTTTAACAATGCACCAGAAGCGAAAGATTTCCATAAAATAACAAACTTCAATAAATACTGAAAATCCAAAATAAAGTCTGCGGAAGCACTTATGACAAAAAAATACGGAAGTCTCATGTGCTATCAAAATAATTTATTTAAAACTTTAAACCACAAAAATAATCATAGCATAATCTGTCTAGGCCTCTGCCTCGCCTCCCTGAGTCAAGTTCTGTCCTGCAATCTCGTCTTCATAAATGTCATCACCTGGGGTGGTTTAAAAACATAAAAACAAATTAAAATGAGTCGAATACTCAATAAGAAACACATCATACAGTAAACATAATAAATGTAAGGTTTCTTAAAAAGCGTGCATATTCATAAATACATTCATAAATAACATGAACATGAACATTAACTTATCTTTCACTTGTCATAGGGTATTACCCACTGTTGACTCCCGTGAGTTAGGGTTAGCGAATCTAAATAGATTCCGATTCCGCCCGTGACCGCGGGTTGTGGAATCCATACATAAGGAAGACAATACTAGGTGCACTACCAGCATGCATGACCTGGCAATGCAATATACCCATAACATAGGTACCGTTTTCATATCATAACATAGACCATTACATATTTTATCAAATCATACTTGCATACTTGTCATTTCATAGATTTCAAAAGAAATCACATACATACTTGTCATATCGTATCATAGATTTCAAATGAAATCGCATTCTTTCATAAACGTCGTGATACATGTTTCATTGCATAAAATCATGATTTTTCATAAATATTTTATGAAATAACTCTCTCATAAAATCATGCATTTCCTAAATAATTTTATGAATAATCTTTCACTTAAAATCATGCATTTTATAAATAATTTTATGAATAATCTTTCACATAAAATCATGCATTTCATAAATAATTTCATGAATAATCTTCCACAAATAATCTTTCACATAAAATCATGCATTTAATAAATAATTTCATGAATAATCTTTCACATAAAATCTTGACTTTTTCATAATTTTATCATGTTTTGGGTATGTAAAAATGGGCTTCCAATAAAGGGCATACATGCATAATATCTTTTATAAAAAGACAAACAGCTCACTGTACATACGTGTAAGGATATGATCATGCTACTTACCTCGTAGCGCTAATCCAATATTTTCAGGGTGCGATTGATTACCTATAAAATACACGTAACTGGCGTAAATTTCTAACTTTAAACTGTATTTCGTGATCAAAACCTAAATTTTCAATTTAACCTATATTTTCATAAATTTTGATCCTTCATAACTCTAAAATCACATTGACTCTATGCTATTGACATCAATTCTGTATAATTAGAGTTTATCTGCCGAGCTTAAAATACAACTCTATCACCATGATACAAATCTAATTAACCTCAAGCCCAGCCCACAGCTAAGCCAAATCCAATTTTAAAAAAATACAAGTCTATTTAAACATCATTATAATTTTGTAAAAGTCAAAACCTGACCCATAATAATAATACTACATGAAACCATCTACATAAGCCCATTGTACGCACCAAAAGGGCCTAGGGCCCAACGGCCCATCATGAAATTAAGGGTTCTTTCAGAACCCGAAACACAGCTAGACCAAAATAAGGCAAAAACAGAGTTTGAGAGAGGAAGAAAGGTTTGCGATGGAGACTCACTGAGGGAGAGGGGCTGACTCGACGACGGCTCTGGGTGGCTGGGAGCCAAGGCAGCGCGACTGGATTCCTTTGGCTGGTTAGTGCGACGCCGAGAGAGAGGATGAGTGAGAGAGAACAGAGAGAGATTTTTCGCACCACGCAACGTGCATGGGGGCTTCGGGTGGTGGCGTTGGGCGTCACTGGGCGGTGGAGGCTAGACCTCCGGCGTCATCTGTTGCTGCTGACGGTGGCGTGGCGGCCCACCAGTGGCAGAACGTGGCTCTCGGTTTGGGAAAGGATGCTCTGTTTCGTTGGGCTAAAGCAGAGCAGCTTCAGCTTCCGCTTCCCACGGAAGATGATGATGGTGGCTACTGTGTTTGGGCTGCTTTCAAGGGTGGAGAGGAAGAGCTGCGTGTGTGTAGTTGTGCGGTGGTCTCGTGTTTGTTCTACGGTGAGTGTTGGTTGTGTGTTTGGAGGTGGATAAAAACCGAGACTCTCTCGGTGATGGACTTGCGGGTTGAGTGGTTTTGTGTGGTGCACGTGAAGGCTTGGCTGAGCAATAGTGGTGGAGGGCAGCGACGAGTGCTTGCTATTGGGTTGGTGTGGAGGAGACCAGAGTACGATGTGAGGACGAAGGCGTGGATCGTTGGGTTTGTTTTCGGCTTGAGGTTGGTTGTTCACGCTGGAAATAGACGCTCGGATTGGACGCAATAAGCCTCTATATACAGACCAATGAAAACCCTAGTGAAGAAGGAGAAAGAAACGTACGTGCATGGAAGTGGATTAGGTTTCGTGTGTGTTTGAAATTTATAGAATAAAACCGATAGCTAAGAGTTTCATTATGAAGAGGAAATAAGAATAGGAATAGTATTTGGACTCTCACACACACGTGTTTGAAGTAAAATAAAAGCTAAAAAACTAAAATAAAATAATAATAATGGAGACTTAACTCTAGGTTTAAAAAAAAAAATCATCTGATAATTCGCTTTAACTCGTTAAAAAATTTTTATCTGTAATTTATTCCTAAATATAAGATCGGGTCATTACAATAGATGTCATAAAAGTAAATAAAAAAAATTAACATATTTTAATATTATGATACGTTAGATTGTAAAGTTATTTTTATTATAAGTAGATTTATTATATTATAAAAGGCCATATCAATTTATAAATTTATTTTTATAAAACTTTTTGTGATGACAATACTTTTTTTTTTATATATAAAAATCATTATCATTTTTATTAAGTCGATCGTGGTTAAAAAGAAAAATAATAAGCTTGAAGCAGCATCATATGAATTTCTGACTAGCAGAGGTTGAAAGATGAGAAGAAATTAAAAGAACGTGAAATGCAATAAAGATCAAAAGAAAAATTATTCTCAGAAATCATTATTTACTACCCTACACCCTACACTCTATAAAAAATACCTCACACCTTATGAAAAGAAAAAAGAAAAAAAAAATTATAAATATAAAATATGAAAGTAAATAGTGACTGATGTATAACATTCTTCATTCATTCCAACAAAGCATCATAGCAAGCAATCATGAACCTGAGTGGCTGCATGCATGCCTCGAAATGTGTACGTGCGAATGGAAAATTGGATGGATCAAGGCCTCGTTTGATTATATAGTTCAGATATGATAGGCTAAGATATTTTGAATAGTAATAAGATGTTTTGAGTTAAGATGAGATGATATAGTTTGTAAAAAAATATATGTTGGATAGTGAGATAAGATAAAATAGTCTTGACTTTTTAGAATTTGATAAAGTGGTGTGTCCCACTATGATTGGATATGATTTAATAATTATTGATTATATAATAATGACTATATTAATAAAAAAGTAAATTTTGATGAGTAATATTAAAATATTGTATAAAAATTCTATTTTGTTTCCCAATTAGTTGGACAAAATTATTGTATAATCTCAAAAAAAAATTCTGCTGTAAAATATATTAGTTTAATTATGAGTGAATAGAATCTTCTCCCAAGCAAAAATATATCTATCTCTCGTGAAATTCATAATACCAGATAAGCATGAAAACGTCATCATGATCAAAACATTTTTCTTTTCTTTTCTTCTTTCCTATCACTCTTATTCCCAAAGTTCAAAACCCCACAAGAGTAGTGGATTACAGACCCATAAGCCTTTGTAATGTTATATACAAGGTTGTGTTAAAAACCATGGCTAATAGACTGAAACACATACTGCCTCAAATCATTGCCCCTAATCAGAGTGCCTTTGTGCCTGAAAGGCTCATCTCTGATAACACATTGGTAGCCTATGAGACCCTCCACTCGATGAACTCTAAAATGAAAGGGAAGAAATGATTCATGGCTCTAAAATTGGACATGAGTAAAGCTTATGACAGGGTTGAATGGGATTTCATTGAAGCAATCATGATCAAAATGGATTTTCCTGGTCATTGGATCCATATCACAAAAGCATGCCTCTCTTCTGTTTCTTACTCAATACTTGTCAATGGAGAACCTCAAAAAAATTTTGCACCTTCGAGAGGCCTTAGACAAGGAGACTCCTTGTCCCCATACTTGTTTATTCTTTGTGCTGAAGCCCTCTCTTCTCTCCTTAAACATGCTGAGGCATGTGGCAATTTAACCCTTGTGGCTATTGGCAGAGGTCCCATTAAAGTAAACCACATCTTCTTTGCTGATGATAGCCTCTTGTTCTGCCAAGCCAAGTATGAGGAAATTAATTGTGTTCTCAAGATCCTCGAGCTATATGAGAAAGGATTAGGACAGGTTATAAACAAGGACAAGTCTGCTATCTTTTTTAGCAAGAACACCACACTGATGACCCAACAGCAGATCAAGAGTCTAGCAGGGGTCCAATCCACCTCCAATTTTGAGAAATATTTGGGTTTACCTTCTTTGGTGGGTAGGAAGAAGATTGCCTCTTTCCACTCTTTAATTGATAAAACCTGGTCTCGGGTCTCTAATTGGAGGACCAAGTTTCTCTCTGCAGCAGGAAAGGAAATTTTGCTCAAAGCTGTGCTTCAAGCCATTCCCACCTATGCAATGGGGATGTTCCTTCTACCAGCTTCTATAACTAGGAGACTAAACCAGATATTAAGGAGGTTTTGGTGGGGTTTCAATGAAGACTATTAAAAAATTCAATGGGTCAAATGGGAGCAACTTAGTGGCAGGAAGGATATGGGAGGGTTGGGATTTCGAGATCTAAAATGCTTTAATATTGCCTTACTCTCCAAGCAGGGATGGAGGATACTTCAAAACCCTACATCCCTAGTGGCACAAATCCTAAAGCAGAAATACTTCAAACAAGGAAATTTGCTTGATGCAAAGCTTGGGACTGGGCCTTCTTTTGCATGGAGAGGAATACATGCTGGATTATCTCTATTAAAAAAAGGTATAAGTTGGAGGGTTGGAAATGGAAAGCAGATTAACATATGGCATGACAGATGGATACCCTCTTTACCTGGACAACAAATTGTGACCCCTCGAGATGATGACTGCTGGTGTGACAAAGTCAGTGATATTATCGATCCTCAATTGAAGATATGGCAGGAGTCTCTCATAGATGAAATTTTTTCTATTCAGGAAAGAGAGGGCATTAAAGCTATACCCATCAGCTTAGGAGGAAGAGAAGATAAACTTATCTGGAATTTCACTCCTAATAGAATCTACACTGTTAAAAGTGGGTACTATCTTGGCAAAGAATTGGAAAGAGAGAAAATAGGAGAGTCTTCAGGCAAAACAGTGGACTGTCTGGTATGGAGGTCCATTTGGAAGCTCAAGGTACCCCCTGCCACCAGAATGTTTGTTTGGAGGGCATGTAGTGAAGTATTACCCACTATGGCAAACCTGAAAAGAAGAAAGGTGATAAAGGATAGCATTTGTTTAATCTGCAAGAAAGAACATGAGACTTCTGGGCATGCATTATGGGGATGTAGTGGTGCGCAAGATGTTTGGAGTCAAGGTCCAATAAAAGTGCAGAAATCATCTTCTCATAGTCATTTGTTCTTTAATATCTGGGCAGAATTGATTGGCAAACTTGATTCAGAGGAGTTAAATGAGGTAGCCATTACAATGAGGCTAATATGGGCGAGAAGAAATGATGTATTACATGGGAAGGCCTTCAAACACCCTCGAGATATCATTGCACAGGTTAGGACAGAACTATCTCTTCATAATGAGGCTATGCAGAAGATGGTTGGTGCTAATTCTGAGAACATGACAAGGGTCCACGAATGGACTAAGCCTGCAGCAGGATGTCTGAAAGTGAATTGGGATGTAGTTGTACAAACGAGAATGGGAAGGATTGGCATTGGGGTAATTATTAGAGATCATCATGGCCTAGTGATAGGTGCCCTTCGTGCCAACAGACCTTTGAAGGGCAGCGTTTTTGATGCTGAAGCATATGGTTTACTTTTGGCTTGTGTTTTTTGTAAGGAGATTGGAGTAAGGCACCTCTGTTTGGAGGGGGACTCAAAGCAGGTAGTGGACCAAATGAACCAAGACAGTCCTAATTGGAGCTTAGGTGGTTGTCTCATATCAGATGCCAAAGAGATTCTAAACTTAGCTGTTGTTTGGTCTATCTCACATGCATACCAGGAAGCTAACATGGCAGCTCACATGCTTGCTCAAGCGGCTTACGAGTGTAATGAAGACATGTATGACATTGAGATATGCCCATCTTGTATCTGTCAAGTGGTTTCTAAGGAAATGAGGCACTGAGATCAGCACTTGTATATTGGTTTCTTTGTAATACTGATTTGAATTGTATGAGTTTGGAGTTGATTAATGAGATCAGTTTTATTCAAAAAAATATATATTATATCCGGACACCTCTACAGAGCCCGCTCCGAGTTCCGCTTCCCGGTCTCGCTACTGTAAAATCTTATATTTTTTTATTTTATTTTTTTGTATACGTATTTTTTTAACATGGTAAAATATTTTTTAAAAAAATAAAAATATTATAATATTATTAAAAATATTTAATTACTAAATAAAAAAAATATTAAAAAAATATATAACGGGACCGGAAGTGGGACTTTAGCTTTATCCTATTATATCCAAACCGACAGTGAGAAACAACTTCAGATGAATGTAATATATCTTCTTATATATAAAAGTATCTATCCCAAAAGTAACAATATTTTTTCCTCTCATATTATCTTTTCCATTTTGTCCCTAATTTTATGACGAAAGCCCATTTTGTTTTCTTCTGCTTCTTTCTCTACCGCCCAACTTCTGGGTTTCTGGTTGTTTCTACTCTTTCTTTTATACCATTCTAATTTTCACACAAACCTTTCGTCAGCTTCCAATTGATTCCCCTTCTCAATCTCCGCATCTGCTGTTAGTGTTCCTCCATATATAATCAAGATTGGTGATGTCGTTAGTTTCCTCAAGAGTTTACAATCCATGACAGTAACATACTGCTTCTACCATTAAATTATTATGCTTTATGTACAAACATATAAATATAATACGAAATCTACTTTCTGGTTTAATGCAATTTCCTTTCAAATTTTTTTAATATTTGCATCCACTTTACATACATATCTATTTCCATTTTCATATATAAACCAAACTTTTCGAATAAAGTAAAAGTCTTTGTAGTTGATCTCCATCAAGTCTTTTTTTATATGTCTTGTATTGGATGCATGCAATAAGAGGACAAGATATGAACACAATGAAAATTTCCTATGTTATCATTGCAAAAATATGAGCAACTCACAGCCACGGTATATATGTTTCCTTCATATTTTAATCTATAACTTCTAATATCACAATTTTGTGATATTAATAATTTGTTCAAACTCACAACTTCATTTTTATTACTTTCAGTTCTCGAGCCTATGCTGATATAGAAGATGATACTAGACAATTGGCAGCCGTTTTGTTTGGATCGGTAGCAGAAGAAGTAATGAGTTGTACAACAATTGAGTTCATGAATCACAATAGCGAGGTAATCAAATTATTTAATAGAAGGTTTTATTGTACTACTTTTTTAATAAAAAGCATCAAAAAACATTAACTACTTCTATTAGGGTTCATTTCTATGTATATAAAATTCTAACATAAAATTTAAAACATTATAATTTATAAAAACTTCTTTAAAGTAATGGTATAAAATCTAACATCCTTAGAACAAGAAGCGAAATAAATACATCAAAATAGATGCATTTGTTTTATATAGTATTATTTTCTATCAACATTTCCTAAATTTCTAAATTTAATTTATGCAAGAACATTTACCGTATCTACAAAGTATTTCAACACAAGTTTCAGAAAAAGAATGGATCATACACCTAAGTGTGGAAATAGATCAATTCCAAAAATAGTGACATAAAAAATTTAACGTTCTGTCTATCCATCCAGTGACTAAAACAACATGAGTTTGAAATATATATATTTCCCTCAAACTACAAAAACAACATTTTTTTAGCTTAAAAAAACTTTTGCGCTATATATATTGTTCTTCGAAACCTACCTTCAAAGAGCCTCTGTGATACTTCTTGGATATGTGTTAGATATATGCTCTATACTTCAAAATCTACATATGAAGAACTTTTGTAATACTTTTTCTATAAATGTCATTATGAGATGATAATGTTGTTAGATCATAATTTTTTCTTCTTTTCCTTCCTCAAATGACCTAACATTTTTTTTTTCTAAGCAAGTAAATATATTTCAATAGAAAAGATGATACAAGAAGAGGGGGTGGGGTTCCCCAACAAACATCCCAAAACAATAATAACAGTGCAAAGTGGTGGATAAAAAATAAAAAAAGCGGGTTTTTAAGCCCAATTTCTTGGTCATCACCCATGTCCTACAAAGAGGACGCCATCTTAAAAGACGGAAATAAGTTGTTTGCAAAAAATTGCAAACAATGAAACCACCGACGGTAGTGGTGGAACCTCCGCTAAAAGCGGTGAGAGTGGCGGCTGCACTGTTGCTTGTTGTCTTGAGATGATTTTTGGCAAGATCCTCAGTCCCTTATTTGAGATCAAGGTTTAGGAAAAGCGATAATATAGGGGAAAAATCGGCATCGAGTGGACTGATCATCTGTATTCTCGCGCGCCTGTGATGGTTCGTGGCAACCGCACACCTATGGGATGGAGATTGGGTGGCCCAGATCTGGAAGATCCCGGCGAGACAAAGCTGCTGGTACGGCGCGTGGGTAACACACGCGGAAACGAGCCGCGCGTGAGGGCCACACGCAGACCTTTTTGGCACAACTCCATGCGATCCCTATAGATCGACAGCTGTAGGATGGGGTGGTGGTGCGCGTGTAGGCGGATGGCAGCCGGAGAGCAACATATCTGACTAAAAACGAACCGATAGAGAGAGGAGAGAGAAAGCACTACCTTGGAAGTGAATATACAGTGCGGAAATGAAAACGAGAATGAGAGGAGGGTGGGAGACTGTGATAGCTCTCACGGAAATAAGATGATTCTAGAGAAAAGGCAGACGTTCTCGCTCTAAGCGACAAATGACCTAACATAATGTTATTAGGTTAGAAATTTTCTGCTAGAAGCTCATATGTCAACATGCAAGGCCGGCAGCCAGCTGGGCAAAGCACTCGATCGAGACGATCTACCTACAGCTGAGCCTTCCAGATTCACCTTCGGCCCAATAATTATTTGTAAATTCTCTTTGATACGGGTGAAAATGATTAGACCAGTATAGTAGTCTAATATATGGGTGGCTCTACCGCCACTACAGTTGGAGCTCTCGTTAGCATATTTCATATATTTTTTTATATTCTTTTTAATAAACTTTTTTAACATTTTGAAATATTTAAAAAAGTTATAATATTATTAAAAAATATTTTCTTAATTATTAAATAAAAAATCCCAACGAGGGCCACTAGCACAGCTAGCAGAAAGAGTAGCTTTTTCCCTAATATATTATATGTGTAATGACACATGCAATCGTGGAGTGCGCAAGTGCCGCGCAGTTGTTTTGAAAAAGAGTAGAGTTTACTATTAAAAATTTATTATTTTTTATGTGGGTCTCGTATTTATTCATTTTTTTAAAGTGATTGTACAACACTTACACACTCACGACTGCAACTATCCTGAAACGTCCCTTTCAATGCATGCAGGACCGATTGCAATATATATATAGTGTACATGCAGCAGATTTTATTTTTTAGTAATTTGGGTAGATCTAGCAGATCGATTATTAATATTTAACGTACGTACGATCGATGATGAATTAATGTTTCATAATTTCATATATAGATATTGTGATTAATTAATGGAATTAATTAATAGGATTATAACCATGCATACATGCATAATGTGTATCTATATATATATAAGTTTATCTGTCGTAGACCTTAGGCAATTAATTAATTATCGTATATATAGCTAGGTCGTGATCAGTTTATCATTAAACGAAAACGTACGTAATGATGAATGTAATCTATTATCCCGAGAAAAAAGAAAAAGAAACGAAAGATAAGAAAGTCATGGGGGCGGGTGTTTGGATTAATAAATTAATGGTTTTATCTTACAAAAATGCTTATTGCAACCGGCATGTGCAACCGATGGGGAATCTCACTACAAGAAAACGTACTTATTACAGCAATTTTTATTTTGTTGTAAATAAAATCACCACATTAAGTCACTTTTTGCAACGAATCAAAATTCGTCGTGGCATTTTAACCGCGACTTGCGATTTAAATGGAATTGGAATTTTTTACAGCGATTTTTAATTCTACTACGGCTTTTTGTTTCGCCGCAAAACGAAAAAACATCTTGCAACGGACTAAAATCGTCGCTACATGGTCTAGGGCAGCAAAACGCACGAAATGTTTTATTTTTCCCCCTCGAGCTAGACTCATCTTCTCTTCCTCTCTCGCACGGTACTCATCTTCGTATTTCTCTCTCCCTCTCTCTCTCTCTCTCTCTCTTGCTCGTTCTACCCTTTGACTTCAAACCTCAGGGCATTCACAGTAGATCCTCTCTCTCTCTCTCCACTGCAGATTTCTTGTGGTTTTGGTGCTGCGCACATTTGTGGGAGTTCTTGGATTTCTGAGTTGCCGATCGGTGGTATGGCCCTTCTCCTTCTCTGCTTCTCACGAACACACCCACATTCACTTCAAGTTAATTTCTACTCCCATGAAATTTCTGTGAAATGAATTTCATTTGTGCAGTTCGTGGGTTTTGGGGATTTTTCTTACGTTTTGTGCAATTTTGGGTTGCTGCTGAGAATCTCTCACAGCAGCAAGCTCCCACCCATTTCTCCTTTGCTCACGCAACACTCACTTCAATTTTTCACTCACATATTCACTCATCACAGATCGTAACTGCTCTTTGTTTTTAGTGCATTTCTCTGTTTTTTTAACAACAAGGTTCATGCCTTCAGATGCTTTACATGTGTTTAACATCTATTTTATATTTCAAATTAGTAAAACTTATAAAGAAAATATAAAAGAAAGAGAAGTGGTCTTCAGCTTGTGTTTTGTGCATTCTACTTCATCAGTTATGTGGTTCTGTTTTAGTGCAGTGGCATTTTACTAGTGAATTCAGTTGCGGTTCTGTTTTTGTGCATCTGAGTTGTGAGTCTTTTTAGTGCATCAGTGTTGTTTGTCTGTTTTGTGCATATGAGTTGTGGTTCTGGATTGGTGAAATTGGGTTTCTTTAGGGCTCAAAAGTTGGTGGGGTAGTTGGTTTAAAATTTGGGTCCTGCTGCTACATCTTTTTTCACAAGTTTTTACCAGCTTTAATTTCCATTTTGTGATCCACCAACATGCAATTTACTTTTTTTTTTAAAATCCAAAAGTTTTCTCTAAGTATTGATTGATTAAACTACTTATATATATATACAAAGCATTCATAGACTATCTGCTATGAGATCTCAACACAATAAGTTGTTCTGCTTTGTATTTTTTTAAAATACATTTTGCGGATTATAAGTTATGTTTAGTCAATCTTTTAGAATAGATCACTTATGTATTAGTTTTTTGAAATCATCATTGCCTTCAAATAGAGGTGAGGACCTACAGACAAAGTTCTTGCTCGAGCTTTATGGTCTAAAGGTAAAATAGATACACTAATCTATGACATTATCCATAATTATTTAGATCCCTGTAGTTGTAAAATGAAGGTAAGGCAGCATTTGGTTGTGTTTCTTTAAATGTTGCATCAAATTCTTGTGTGCTTACATGGATTTTTTAGTTTGTGAATGCCTTTGGGGATTTTTCAAATTTTCAGATTGTGATGTACAACCTCACAATAACTTTTGAAGATAGGTGTACATTGTTCCAGTGCATTTGGTTGAACCTTATGCTAATACAGAGGCTCTTAATTAAAAAGGCGTGCTTGTTGTGAACTTCATCATCCCCATGGCCTGTTAGAGTTGTAATTTGACAATGACTATTAGATAGAAACAGGAAAAAAGAAAAGTGAATATACCTTGTTATGTGTGATCAATTCTAGAAAATCCCCATAATATGTCTAGAACTATTTCTCATTGGTGGTGGGAAATTTAAACTTGAAAACTATAATATTGCCATGATCAGGAAAAGAAAATGCCCACACAAAATATAGTTCTTAGGCATTGACATAAGTAACTTTGAACCTTTCATTACGCACACAGCCATGCTAGATTGAAACTTTTCAGTAACTTTGACTCTTTACCCATAAATACAGACAGAAAATCGGTAGTTACCTGAAAGCTGAACATGAATTGTCTTGCGTTCTTGCTTACTTGCACATTGGGTGAGACTGAAGCTTCTCATACATCAATCGAGCCTCATTTGGCCTATCAACCATTACCACTGTTTAATAATTCTCCTTACATGGGCTATGCCTACTTTCTACTTTCTACCATCAATAAGATTATTACCAATCAATCAAAGAAAAAAGTATTTATCATTTCAATTCTTATTTTATAGATTATGTTTGTTCAATTATAATTTGTACTGAAATAACTATAAACAAACTTATCAACATGCTAGTGTTACTATGGTAGTATCTTAGTTACATTTTAAGTGTTGAATACTGCAATTTACAAGGTAAAAGTCTCCCCCATTGTAAAGTGTGAATTGTATACTGGTTTCTCAGAGAGAATGTGTATGTATTTTCAAATCAGATACCTTAAAAGGTTTTTGTGTCACTTATGCATGTATATTCCTGATCATGTTTCATTCTTAAATTTTGTCATTTTATTCTAGGATCCATTTTTAAGACTATCTAGAATTGTTGTATAATTTTTGGGAAATGCCAAATTTACTAGCTCATAGCTGTATAATTTTTTATATATTTTAACGAATGACTGAGGAACCCTTGCATTTGGTTTGTGCTTTTTGGTCTAACCTTCTCCATTATCTGTCTATACTATTGTTGTTCTGCCATGCAGAAGACTGGCATTTATTATTGTTGTGGCTGTCATGCTCTTTTTGGCATTTCTTGGATTTTGTGAGTCTTTTGTTCTCTTGGCGTAGAAGAAGAATATTCTCATCATATGGCTTATTATAGTCGTGGCTTATTTATTTCTTCTTATATCATTGTTATGGCTACTTGTTGCAGTATTTTCCAAATGATTGGGATGCAACCTCTGGTATACTTGGAAGTGATTTAAACATTAAGCTCTTTTCATGCTCAATTATTAATAGCGGTCATTGACAATTTTGGAATCAGTTCTCTTTTACTTGATTAGCTTCTATCCTTATTTCGGGGCCTAAAAGATGTGTATACTGTGTGCAATGAAGACATTTTGCACATGGATCTGTTACCAGTTGACTTGTTAAACTATGATTGCCTGCTCTTATTTTTGCTAGTCTTGACTTGTTAATTTTTATGAAAATGTTGACTTGCTATAGAGGTTTATGATTAATGGGGTTTCCCAAACTTCTGATATATTATATAATATGTAATGGTAAAGAATGTTTACAAACTCCTGATTCAGTTTGTTAATAATTGTTTATTAATAAACTGAATCTTGTATTGCGCATTTGTGCCTCATCTGATACTCAAATAAGATTGCCAGGTTAAAAGCATGTTTCTTTTGATTTTCCTGTTTAGAATTCAAGTGTTTTTCCAGTTCCGTCCTATTAATTAAATATGTAGTAGGTGCCACTTCGTATTACATATGCTAATTTGTCTAATTGCATCTTGAATTCATATCCATTATAGATTTTTTTTTTCTTTCAGGATATCATCAATGGTTTTGTCTTGTTCTTCGTAACCTTGTACCCTTGTCGTACCCCTCAAAACGTGTGTCTTTTTAAATAGTGGATGACAAAGCATAACCAATGGAAGTAGATAAGTCATTTCTTCATTACTCAATTAGCATTTCTTCTGTTACTTAATCATGCAGAAATTGTTAGCAATCATTTCTGGATGTTTTATAAATATAATTCATTAAGAAATCAAGGACAAAATGTTGAAAACTTGAAGAACCTGAGAGAGAAAAGAACTTGTTGCTGTCTGTTACAGTTTTTGTTGTTGTTTGTTTCAATTTGCTGTGCAGTTTGTTTTGGTTTTCTCTTGAGATTAACTTACCAACTGCTTCAATCGCTTGACTTATAGCTTGATGTGGCATTTTTTTTTTATCATAATTACAACCAGTTTTCTGCTGAAAATATAAGTAGTGCAGACATTTATGCACATCGAATGTGATCTTGGTTGA
Source organism: Juglans mandshurica (assembly GCA_022457165.1). Classification (NCBI taxonomy): domain Eukaryota; kingdom Viridiplantae; phylum Streptophyta; class Magnoliopsida; order Fagales; family Juglandaceae; genus Juglans; species Juglans mandshurica. The sequence goes on along the minus strand of CM039621.1, from coordinate 11,878,448 downwards.
TGCCAAGTTGCTCAGGATATTTAGTCATTTGCATGCCCACCAACCCCTCTCTGTTCTTCTCTGTTTTCCTGCCAGAGTGCAAAAAATAAATAAATATAGGCACTGTTTTATAGAGATTTCTTTGTAATGCTATTCATCATACAATTTCATTATCTGTATTTTTTGTGTCTCGTCTTTCTTTCTTTTCTCCTATTAATTATAATGTTGGTGTCGACAGCTTAATGAAGTTCATTGCACAAAGGAAACATTGTACTTCCTATTTAACTCTCAGTAAACGGATAATCTTAAACATTTTATCGTGTTTATTCTGTTTGTTTTTATTTTCGTAAATAATTATGTTGTATTGACTTCTCCACATTTCATGCCATAGAGATTCTGTGAATTCCAAGCACCTCCAGAACATAACTTGGTAGTTCTGCTGATATGTATTTCTGGAGAACCTTTGTTGTATATATGCTTTAATTTTTTGAGATCCTGTTACACTAGATTCCATTATCCTATCTTTGCAATATTTTTTTGAGTCCTAATGATTTATATGGCTTCAGGATAGATTCACTCGAACCAAACAGTGGGTTCGAGAATTGCATAGACAAGGTGAGGTCATTAAAACTACTCTCAACATTTCTGAAGTAATTCACTCTTGACATTAAAATCATTTTGGATGATCTCAAACTCACCATGTCTTTTTGACTCAAAATATTACAAATTCTTAGATTATATAATTTGATAGTTAACTTGAGAGTGGACTGATGATTACATGATGTAATCACAAGTATGTGGCATACTATGTCTTATTCCTTGTTTAGAAAAAGCTTCAAATTTAATATTTTACAAAACTAATATTTTCAGCTTTTTTCTAGGGTGCTTAGAAATAAATATATCCTTCCATAGATCTAATAACATATGGATGGATAACATTAGCAATTGCCCTTTGTTCTAATTGATTAACAACAATGAAAGTTGAAATTTTGAAACATAAAGTAAAAGAAGCATGCATTGGGTTGACAATGTTTGGTAATAATTGTGAAACATAGTTGTAAGTTTATATTTAGATGGGTGCGAGTAAGATAAAAACTTGTTTGTTAAGTACCTAGTTTATTGTTCTGCAGATTTGAGACTGTTTTTAGTGTTTATATCTTAATTAGGTGTGGTGTTGATGTTTAAGCAGAATTGTTGATGAAGAGATTATGTTGAACTCTCTGATTGATTCATGAGTCTTTCCAGTATCAGGTATCACTGGGACCCTTGATGTTTGCTTCGACATTTGTCCTTGTTGGTGATCATTATAACAAAGATGTAACGGATTTTAGGGTCCTTTGCTTGATTTCATGTAGGGCAGTCTTTTGATATGCTTTTGCTTGATAATATAAATGAGTTCAAACTGATAGTGTGATTTTGAACATTTCTCATTTCTAGCTGCTTTTTGTATTGAATTCAGACGTGTTGCCAATTAAGGTGCAGTTTTTGCTTGCTTATTTTTTATGTTTTAATATACTTCTAATTTGTTAAAGTTCAACATGTGTTTTCAGGTCAACTCCTCCTTCACAGGCTGTAATGACTGTGAGTAATACATTTGACCTAACTATTTGGTGCAATATTAGACTTTTGTGCACTGTATGGTAAGGATGTTGTGTGTTTTAGTAATTCAATAAGGCAAATTCACAATCTCAACACAACAAAAATTGAAACTTTATAACCCAGTCCTCTGCTATAAAGATCCAAATCTTATGCTCAGATTACTTGAACAACGAATTAAACTATGGAATATAAAGACAGAAGAAAAGTGTAAAACTTATTTCTCAAATGCCATATTAAAAAGATGACATTTGAGAAACTACTTCCAGGGACTCTATGTGGCTCTTCATTGGGATTTTTGCAAGAGTCAATTTGTTGGAGTTCTCAGTGCATCAGACTTCATTCTAATTTTGAAAGAGGTATCTCTAGAATAATCTTTTGTGTTTTGTTGAACTGTGGTAGTTATGAAGAATTAAATCTTTGTATTTTAAAATGATATGTATAGAGGCTGACATCATAAATATCAGAAAGACTTGCTATGCTCTATGGATTAAGAGAGAACATTCATTTTGTTTAAAAAATGAAAATATACAAGGATTTGCATCAGATATATTAAAAAATGATGGAAAACCATTCACTCATTTGCATCAGAAGGATTTACAAAACAAGGTGGCTATTGTTCCCATTATCCATTCTTCAGAGGATGGTTCTTTTCTACAGCTATTACATCTTGCTTTGCTGTTAGGGATACTATAATGTAAACTTCTTCGTGGGATTGTCACTTGAGGGTCCAACACTAAGAAACTAATCCATGGGCCTAATTTTCAGGCATCTACAGGTTTTTTAAACATTCTTTTAGCTCCTTTCCCATTCTTCAGCAACCCATTTGTTCAATTCCTTTGGGTACATGTGTTCCAAAAATTGGGGAGTAGAAGCCATTTGCAATGTTTAGGTTAAATGCGTCTCTTAGTGCTGCTTTAACTTTATTAGTTCAAGGTGATTTTCCTTCTTTTCTCAAACTACTGAAGAAAGTAAATGTAGCTTTTATCTTGTAAGAATTGGCATATTTATCTCAGCCATAAAGTTTCTATGTTTTCCTTGTAACTTTCTGTGTCGTGATTTTGATCTCATCTCAATGCTCTATGTTTAATAACATTGGACTTGTATTATACTATTTTAATTATAATACACCTTCCCTTTTCAGCTGGAGTTAATTCAATTTATATTTAGTGGATGATAATGGCTCATTGCTAGATATGTATTCATGAAGGTAATTGGCTTTCTCTCTCTCTCCCCCAGTTTTCTACACAGCTATTATTGAATGATCCATATTTTTTAACCATATCAAGAGGTGTTTTGTATTTTCTTAGTGATATCCCTGCTTTGGCAAAAGATAAAGCATATGCACAAATTCACCTTGGTGAAATGCGTATTCACCAGGTAATTTCTCAATCTTATGTATTTATCTGACTCCATCGGGCATGCTAGCTGTATGGTAGATAGCAATCTCTTTAAATGCTTATAGTTTAGCACTTGTTTTCTCACAGAATGTGGCAATGGTTATTAATCTAGATGCTTTGTAATCTTGGTTTCAATTTATTGCTTACAGAATGTCTTAGGTAGTTGGAGTTCAAAACTTAGGTAGTTGCTTACAGACAAATCTTGGTTTAAGATTATTTTTATAGGTTAGTAAATCTGTTAAATGAGGTTTAACTTCTAGAAGTTAATCCACATTTATGATACCATAAAAAGATATCATAAGGATAATGATACTAATGAAACGTTTCACAAGTAATTTTTTTTTTAATAGATTATTTGAAAGTAAAAGGATATGTACGTATGCATTATCAGACTTTTGTAAAGAATTTTCTTAAGCTTGAATCTCTTCAGTTTTAGGCCATAAAGATTTCCAGAATTTTTTCCTTTTCTTATTCACATATGTAAGTTATTAGCACAAATTTAATTTCCAGATTAATTCTTTTAGCATCGCTGAAACCGGTCTAGGTCAATAATAAGAACCCTAAATAGCAGGAAAAGTATTTTAATTTTGGTTTCTTCATCCAACGGCAAACTTTTGTTCAATGGGTGCTGGTGTTTTGCCTGAAAATGAAGTTGAAGCATGGTCCCATGGAGAGCTCATGTACATGAGGGCATGCACTTGTCTCGTTCTAAGTATACCAAAAGATAAAGAGAGGGGAAGAGTGGTGGGTTCGCTCTCTCTTTGGTGGGTCTCTCTTTTTTTATAATCTAAAGAAATAAAATAAACAACCGCAGTTGCACTACGGTTTTACAAGCCGGTTGTATCTAGCAGAGCTGTTTATTTTATTTTATCTCATTTTATCTAATCATTATAGTTTTTTAAAATTTTCATACAAAATATAATAAATTATTTAACTTTTTTAAATTTTAAAATAATAATAATATTTAAATAATATTTGAATAATATTTTATTCAATTTTTAACTTTTATTTAAAATTATCTGATTTTATCTCACGCGTTAACCTGTATGTACAACTGAAGCAGAAATTGGAAATAAAGACGGGGGGATCAGCATAGGAACGTTGGTGCAAAGAAAAATGACTGACTGTAGAAATTGGGGGATTAAAGACTCAAGAGAGGTGACCCATCCATGAAGTCTCCATCCATTCAAGCTATAAATTATGGAGACGGGTCACCTCTTTTAATCCCCCAATTTCATTGCTGTCAGTAAGCAAATAAATTTTCGTCCTTTTCGTTAGAAAGTAGAAACGTCCCATTTCTATTTTAAGAAAAAATTATTATTCTTCTTCTTCATTCTTTTGGTAACCTTTTTATTTTAAGAAAAATGATAATTATATAGTGAACGTGTAAGTGACGCGTAATTATTTTAAAAAATAAAAAATAAAAAAATTAATTTTTTAATAATAATTTTTACTTTAAAAAAAAAACAAGCTTATTGCCAACAAAAAACAACAACAAAAAAAGGTTGAGACATTATATAAAAGTATTTAATCAGGTAATAATATTCTCTGCTTTTTGCAGTTTGATGCTTTGGGTGTGATGAAAGTGGGTATCCAACAAAGTGGGTATCCAACAAGTAACATTACTAAGATAAATATTTTAAAGAATTACACAAGCTAGACCACCACCAGCTTGGGCAGTCAGAACCAAGAATCAGACCAAGTTCGCGACCTGTTGAGAAGAGGAAAGTTGACAAGTTCAAGAGGGAGAGGATACTAGCAGTACAACACAATTTATCTTTTGTGATAGAGGAAACCGTCACCTAATGTACGTCACATAAAATAATTGGTGACGGTTGGAGTGTTCCGTTTAGTGTAACGTTCAAACGTTCCTTTTTTGTGACGGTTGAGATCTGTCACAGAAAGTAACGTTCGAACATCTAATTGAACGTTCGAACGTCAACCCGACTAATTGGCATTCGAATGACAGAAGTTGACGTTCGTTGATTATAGTTCAAACGTATCATACTTACGTTCAGACGTTTATACGTCCGAACGTTAACTGCAATAAACGTTCGAATTTATGTTCAAACATTAACGTACCAATGTTCGAACGAAACGGGTATAATGTTCGGACGTTAGTTCAAATGTTAACGAAGAAGAGTTCGAACACAAGTGGTACGTTTTAAGGTTTGTTCGATCGTTAATCATTTAAACATTTGAACGTTTTGTTCGTTTGCGGGTGAGTACGTTCAAACGTTGAGTCGTACGTTCGAACGTTATGTTATAATTTTGTGTAATTACGTTCGAACGTTGGTTGGAATGTGAACCAATGTTTGAACGTTTTTTATTTATATTCGAACATACAGATTAGAAATACTAATTTCATAAAATTAAAAAACATATCAATCATATCAGATTACACACCATCATTTAACAACTAACAATGTCTTATAAATTTTCAAAATTAGATATTAAAAGTTATATACACTGATAAAAATTCATTTCTTCTTTTTTCCTCGCCCACTGCGATTCTGTTGCAATGACATAACACGCTCCATTTGCACCATCATCTCCCGCTGCACTTGCTCTTGAACTTTACTTCTTATTCTTTCCTCCTGGTATCTCTGTTGGTCCCGCAAACGCGTCTCTAAATGAAACTATCGTTCTAAGATAGACTTCAACTCTTGTTGTCTCAACCTTATATACTCATTTTCGTGTCGTGCAGCTTTTAAATTTTTAATAAGATTATTAATTTGTGAAGTCAATCAGGTTGAGGAGAATGAACTGGAAAGCTTGAAAGATCGTCCCAAACCTCTTGCCATACTAGACTTGTGCCTGAGCAGTTGCGTGAATATGTCTATATCACTTGGAGAGGATTCCCAAGAAGCTGACTGCATCTCCATCATTTTTTCCTGCAATTTGAAAGAACACGCAATAAGTAACATATTAAAAGAAATACAAATAAAAAATAAATTATTCACATGTTGCATAATTTATTTAACAAAATTAACACCGCTTACATAATTATCTACAACGGAAGGATCCATCTACTCACTACACTCATTAGTGTGAGCAGCAGCATAGACATGAATGAGTGAAAAGTTTTTAGGATCATCACGTTTCCAACAAAACGACATTAGTAATTTTAAAAAGATAATGTTATTACTTAAATAAAAGAATATCATAAAAATAAATGAATTCTATAATTTATTAATTACCATTTTATCAGCAAGACGGTGGACAGTGGACAGTCAGAGCAAATCTATTATGTGCATTTGTAGAACTTAAGTCTTACAAAATTAATTAAGAATGTTAATTGTAATATATATATACATATAATGTATAAAACGAATATAAATATAAATAATTAAAGGATATAAATCTAGAATACCTGATAATCTAGAGTTGCGAAAAGATCACAACACTTTCTCCAATCGTCTAACTTCATCTTTTGGAAATGGGACTGCGCAGCCTCTTCCAACGCCTCAAACTTCTTGAAGTGGTCATGACATCGTCCCTTGTGACATCGGAATAATATAGCTATCAATTCATTCATAGTTCTCGAATCCTCGCTACGGCCAAAGTTGAGGTCGAATTTATCCTAATAAGTGAAAAAAATGTACTCTCAAAGTAAACTCACCACCGGCACATGACTCTGAATGTGCTCCTTAATCTCATTCTGAACCATCTCGCCATGATCGCACATAAAATGGAGCATAACCTCGGACTATTATGCCAATATAGGAGGAAAGCGCTGTTGTACTATCATACACTCCTCCAGTGGAATTATCAAGAATTGTGACCTTGAGCTTTTCATGCTTTCTATTTTTTCTCAAGAAAAATGTCACATGTATAGCCACGACCGCGACAAGCAGATGCATCAACTAATAGATAATAGTATAATTATAGTTATATAGTTATTGAGACAAAAATATTAATATATAATTAATTATCAACGACATTTCCTTACTGGTAGGTGTCGACTGGCTGTCGTTCTCTTGCATGTTAACTTGATCTTCAGGAGTGAATTCCTTGTGTGGAGAGTCCCAAACGAGGTCAGGATTTGGACTTGGCAGAGTAGGTACAATTCTTCGTTATTGTTTTGGCGGCATCCTTAAAAATCATTAATATGATAAAGAAAATTAATTATAAGAAATTATGAAAAGTATAATATTCTATAGTCACCAATATGAATAAAATATTTAGTACTTTTATTTTTCATCTTCATATGTATTTTTCATGTTTGTTTCGGAATCTCCCTCAATAACATCTTCGTCGTCATCATCAACCTCTTCTTTGTCCTCCTTATCCACTTCCTCTCCGGATTCTTCTTCGTCTTCTTCTTCTGACTTATCTTTTTCCTCTTCCTCACTTACTTGGATTGAATGATCATTTAATACGGATGGGTCGAGATGGACAGATGGGACGTCATCTCTACACAAAGGGAGCAACTCGAGTGTATTGAGGTCAACAAACAAGTTAATACCCTCTTCATTTTCTTGGTAGGCCTCTATAATCGGAGTGTCATCTTCATCTCCACTATTCTCATAATCCGCACTCGTTCCTGCTTCATATATATTTCGAGAGATAAATTTTTGTATGACTCTCCAAGTTATCTCTCCACTATCTTCATCAGCGCTTTTCATTAGATCAATCAATAAATAGACTTGGGTGGCTTGACAAGCCAATACAAATGGACCATCTTCGTACCATTTAGATGCAGTATTGACACTCGTAAAGTAATTATCTCTATGTATTGAAACCCCACCACAACTGTCACAAAAAGGTAGGCATCCCTCTTTTATCTATTTTCCGGCTACCATGAGTTGTCATTGGCCAAATAGTCACCGTAGAAAAGTTTCTTAAAGTATATACTTCATTTCTATGGTGGCATTTGGCCACTTAAAGAATTTTGAATTGTGGTACGTGATTTTCGAGAATGGCTGAGTCGTCTGTGTTGTAACGTTCGAACATTTCGACAGAACGTTCAAATGTACGACGTTTCAATTACATAGCCGTTATGCCTTCCACGTTCGAATGTATATCTTGTACATTCGAATATTCCTTTTTGTAGCATTTACATTCGAACGTTGAATGTTAGCGTTCGAACGTACTACTTTTCAATTTATCCGTCGTTTTGCCTTCTACATTTGAACGTCAATATTTTACGTTCGAACGTAAAACACATACATTCGAACGTGGAAGGCATAACGTTCGAACGTACCACATTTCAAAATTCTTAGTCGTTATGCCCTTGACGTTCGAATGCAATAGTTCGAACGTGTATATTATACATTCAAACGTTAATTGTTATGTTTAAACGTTAAACACATACGTGAGAAGGTTTTATCTGAACGTTCAAACATATGTTATATTATGTTCGAACGTTAATGCAGAGCAATTTAAAATTAATACGAAAGATGCATCAATAATACTAATAATTTTTTTCCCTTTCTATTTTCAGGATATAGCTCATCCTTTGCATACCAGGAAACATGGGAGGGAAGAAGCTACTGAGGACACTACTCAGATCGGGGCTTGTACTATTATGGTGGAGCGAGAGGTCCTACTCAATGAGTTCGACAAGCTCAGATAGGAGCAGACGAACCTCATAGGTGTCTTCATCACTAGAGGCTGGAGAACTATTTGCATATTGAGGGGGAAGGTATACCTCTCAATTGTTCGGGAGTTCTATATGGGGATGTGCTCCATGTCTCAGGACGCATCCTCTCACACCGTGACTGTACGCGGTGTTTCGTTTGAGATTTCACCCAATGTCATCGTCCAGCTCCTCAGGATTCGTCGAGTAGTTGAGACATCGACTATAGCTGACTCTCAGACTGGCGACACAGCCGTGGTTCGCACATCTACATCAGCACACGGTACACTTGATGCAGATGTAGACACTTCTGTATCATTTACTGGCTTGGCTGAGCCAGTAGATGATGCCAGAGATGCAGACCAGTCAGAAGCCGAGGGTACTAACTGTTAGAGATTGCATGCAGATCGAGAAGAAGAACACCTTCAATGAAATACATATGCTACCTTTCTTCCGCATGATGCAGCTTATTGTTGCAACAAACCTAAATCATGTGGCATATAAGACCACATTTAGTCAGATTCGAGCACATTTTTTTTACGAGTGGCACATGGAGATCTCATCGATTTGCCACTGCGCATGTTTGAGAAGATCCTTTACGAGGCGAGCATCTCTCCACCGACAACCTCCCATACAGTGTCATCATCAGCCAGCTATTACTTGCTCGGAGAGTACCACTCTAGTCCGAGGAGCGGGTCACAAATCATAGGAGCCCCCTCTACATAAGCACGCATTGACGTAGCATTGGACAGGTGAGGGGGTATCCTTGATGTCAGCCACCCCTGTAGTGGATCTAGTTCCTCTGACGCAGCCCGGGCTCGGTGTGGGGAGTAATAGTCAGCATCCAACTAGTACATCTAAGGGAGATGCGCGACCTGCTTGGGTTGATGCGGTGATCTCACAGTTGACTGCGCATATCGAGCAACAGATCGTGGCTATAGAGGAGTTTGTCGCCGAGATAGCCCATCGTGTAGATATCCTCAATGAGAAGGTTGATGCCTTGACCGAGGAGATATGGAGTACGAATTTCGTGAACAACACGTTTGTCTGAGTGTTGCTTACGAAATTTTATCATATTTTGTATTTTACTTTTAATATATATAAGAAACAATATTATTTAATATATCAATTATTTTTTAATTTCAATTCTCAATCTTCTTAATGTTAGGTTTTTCAACTTTAATACTAAATCATTGTACTTCAAATATATATTTATATATATAAATATATAATTATATTTTACAAATTGTGTATACATATATATTCCAATTTTTTAGACTTGTTCACAAATTATGCACTATAAAAATCACATAATTTTTAAATTAGAGTTATTTAATTTAAATTTACAATTAACGTTCGAACTTTAATTACTAACGTTTAAACGTTAGCACCAAAACATTTCATGTTCATACATAAGTAGCCTCAATGTTCGAACGTATATATAACGTTTGAACGTAAATTTTCCCTGTTTGAACGTCAAAAAAATCTTATTTGTCTTTAGTGACAGTTTCTAGAAATCGTCAAAGAAAATAATTTTTAGTGATGGTTTAGGGACTGTCCTAATTTCTTAGCCATCACTAAAAAATAATTATGTTGCAGTGTGGATTTGCCGAGTTTACGAGATGATGAGAGAGAGACTGGATTTATCGAGTTCATGAGATGATGAGAGAGCAATTGAAGCCTTCAGGAGGATGAGAGACAGAAACAATGGGAAATGTATTCTCAACTCATACCCATGGCAAATTACTTGAATCTCTTACATGTTCATTTTCTGTTGCATGGTATGGTGTAAATTATAACTTTACACCAAATCCAGTTTGAAGCTTTTCTCTTGGATATATGCACAGTACAAATAATCTTTCCGAGCATCTAGAAAACAAATGGGCCTCTTAAGCACCATTAGTATTGGCAACATCATTCTACTACAAGAAATATGACTGTTCGAGACCAATTTTTTGTGGACTAAAACTTACTTTTTGTGGCGAAACTATGTCATCGCAAAAAGTTTTGATCAGTAAAAGTTATGATCGCTAAGAGTTAGTGCACGTTTGGGATTATGGGAGGAAATATAGCTTACAGTTTTATGGCTTATAACTTATAGCTTAATTAATAAATTATTGCTATTAAAAAGTTATCTATTATTTTGTACCCATATGTTTAAATCATTTTCAAACATGTTATATTTGTTTGGAAACAAATTAAAACGGTGCTTTTGAGGTAGAAATTACGATTATTTAATGTTTTAAAGATTATGACCATATTATTGAAAGTTTAAAAGTTGTAATAATCTGAAAGTTGTATTAGTATTTTCGCCCCTTAACGTTTTTTTTTTAAATTCAAATTACATTCCGCATTATCCTGAAAAACACATTTGAGGAAAAACATTTTTTTACCCAGACGTCATTTTTAGCATATTTGATATTAAAAAGTATTTTAATATGTAACACCCAAACAATCTAATTTTTCTATAAAAAAGCTTTTAAAGCTATTTAAACACTTTAAGACTCCTACCGCAACCTCAAACAGGCCCTTAATTTTGAAGCATCTTTAGTCTTTTACGGGGACTTTAGGTCATCGCTAAATGCGTGTCCAAGTATTTAACTAATTGCGACGGCATTGAATCGTCGCAAAAGGCCATTATTTTTTTTAAGACACCAAAACGTTGTGTTTGTAGCCTGAACCCTTTCCCCTTCTTTCTTTTTCCCCTTATTTGATCTTTTCCTTTTGTCCGATACTCTATTTCTCTCTTTTCTGTGAGTTTTTCGTCGTTTGCCCTTTGCCGCACCATCACCACCTCATCTAGTCGGTGAGTCTCTCTCTCTGTTTGTATCTCTCTTTATAAGTCTCACTCGGTCCCCCTCTCTCTCCCTCCGTGATCAAGCTGCCCTACCTGGCGTTTCCACAACCCATGGTAGTCCGCCACCTCCTCTACCCGCTCTCCATTTCAGTAAGCTCTCTCCCTCTCTTTTCCCTCTATCAGTCTGTTTCTCTCATAAGTTTCCCTCTTCCTTAGAAACATCATCTCGCTGCAGCTCAAGGATTTGCAAATTGATCCTCCTACCTCTTGCAGCGCTCGTATATATACACATTTTCCTCTCTTTAGTTTTGAATCGATTTTTGTTGTTAAACTCTTTAACTTTGAAACCAAAGCCATAAACTTTATCTTCAGCTTGTTTGGTTGCTCTGTAATTGTTCGGCTTGGTTGGCTTCTCAATTTCCCTTTGATGTTTTGGGTGTTAATTGTGGTCCTAGTTACCAGCAGAAATGCTAGCTTTAAGTTTTGAGTTTTGCGTACCAGCTGCAGAAATGCATGGTGGTGGCAACCATGGTCCTGGATAAAAGGTTTGAGATCTACCTCATGTGTGCGTGTTATCTAGACTGCGAGCAAAAGCTTAAAAAATTAAGCTGATCATCTTTCCATTTTGGTAGATGGCATGTTTGTATATCTTAATAGTCTTCAATGGAGTTGGTTTTATTAGCAGCTTGTTTTTGTTCATTAATTTTGAAGTATTGGAAACTGATCTAGGTACGTAAGAAGGCATTAAACAATTGCTTAATCTCAATTTGAAGGATTTTAGAATGGTTAGTTTGCTTAATTTTCTTCTTAATTGCTTGGGTCAGACGCTTATATAGTGCTACATATCATGTGTATATACTCGAGTTGCTGTAATGGTTAATTGTGCGAATTTTGAATGTGGCTTATCTATCTTAATTTCTATGTTTTGATCATTGCCAACTTTTCTATCTACAAGTTTAAAATACAAAAGGGGAGGGTGGCCCAACCATTTTGATAGCTATATGTGCCCTTAATTTGTGAACAACTCTAAAAAATTGACTTGTATATATTTATATATACACAATTTGTAATATATAAATATATATTTATGTTTATATATATTTGAAATGCAGTGATTTAGTATTAGAGTTGGAAAATATAACATTAAAGTAGATTAAGAATTGAAATTAAAAAACGATAAAAATATTCAATAATATTTTTCTTTACAAATATTAAAAATAAAATAAAAAATATGATAGAATGTGGTAAACAACAGTCAGATGATAACGTTGTCCGCGAAAGTTGAACTCCGTACCTCCTCAATCAAGGTATTAACCTTGTCGTTGAGGATAGTTACACAATGGGTGAGCTCGGCAACAGGCACCGATATAGCCTTGAGCAATCGATCGATCTTATGATCGATATGTGCAGTCAGTTGTGAGATGACCACATCAACCTAAACAGGCCGCACATCTCCTGTAGATGTACTCGGCGTATGCTGACTACTACTCCCCACATGACTTGGCTCAAGTTGCGTCGGAGGAACTAGATCCTCTACAGGGGTGGCTGACGTCCCCTCGCCTGTCAAATGCCACGTCGATGCGTGGTCATGTCGAGGGGGCTCATCTGATCTTTGAACCAACGTTCGAATGTAAATATATAAATTAGATAGTAACATTCGAACGTCCTCACACTCAAACCAATAAACCATTCGAACGATAAAGCGATTAATGTTCGAACAAAGCACTTGCATTCGAACGCTCATTCGTTTACATTCGAAATAACATCCCAACATTAAATGCGTTACGTTTGAACATTTACGTTTACGGTCGAATAGAAATTTGAACGTTTATTCTAATTAACGTTCGGACGCATTAACGTTCGAACGTAAATATGATACGTTCGAACAATAATCAACGAACATCAAATTCTCTCATTTGAATGCCAATCTGTTGGGTTAACGTCCGAACGTTTAATTTTACGTCCGAACGTGACTTTCTGTGATAGTTCTCAACCGTTACAAAAAAAGGAACGTTCGAACGTTGTACCGAACGGAACACCTCCAACCGTCACTAAAAATATTTTTTATGACGGTTGAACAGTAAACCGTCACCAAATATTTTCTGTGACGCTCTTTAGGTGACAGTCGTGGTGACGATTTCAAACCGTCACCAAATATCTTTAGTGACGGTTTGCCATTTTTTTGTGACAGTTTTCTCTATCACAAAAGACACATTTTGTTGTAGTGTCTAAAGAAGTGGTGTTTTTAAATTTTATTTTTATAAATATTGTAGTAGGTCTTATAATATACAAATGGTTTATACCATATAACAGAATGTGGTAAGAAATACTTTCATGTGGTTAATTGCTCTCAGTTTAACTCTTTCGGTAAAAAATAAAATAATTAAGAATTTTAGGTCCAAGCAGCATGTAATTTGATGGTGTGAGAATGATGATCTGGCATATCTTTTGGGTGTGAAACTTGCACATCGAGACACTATATATATATATACCTATTACTTAAAAGCGCTTATAATGTTACTGTTTATTACTGTTCATTAAAAGTAATAAACAATAAAGTAGTTTTTTTTTTTGCATATCTTATACTGTTTGTTACTGTTTATGTTACTGTTCATAAACAGTAATTAGGAATAGTAATGAGTTTTTTTTTTTTTTTTACACATGGTTATTTGGTTTTTCTGTTTCTTTTTGAGTTTGTCCTTGTGAATGTCAATGTGCGACGTAATACCACAATCGTGCGTGAGAATTGAGAGAGAGAGAGAAAGGAAAAGTAAGGAAAAATATTAGTTTTTAGGTTTTAAATTCCAACCCTTCATCTTTAATTTTCAGATTTAATCTAACGGTAGAAGTTTAAATATTGATTTAAACTAACATAAAATAGATAATTAAAATTTAAATATTATATCATACACTTAAAATTAACTTCAATTTATAAAATACTAATTTTTTATCATTAAATAAAAGATAAAATTTTTCTGAATATTTTTAAGAGAATAATATTATATCATATACTAAAAATCAACTTTAATTTATAAAATACTAATTTGTCATCATTAAATAAATGATAAAATTTTACTGTACATTTTTAAGAGAAAAAACTATCTAATTAATTTGAATTTTTAATATAATTTAAATTTCATAATAAATGATGAACATAAATAAATAATAATTTTATTTTTATATATTAGACTATTTTAATATTCGAAATTACATTTTATTTTTTCTTCAATTTGACATATGTGGCAAACGTGTTTTTTTTATCAATTAGAAAATCTTACGCCATATAGGATTTTACACAAGTACCACTAATTTCAAAGTAACCAAGCACATTCTAGAGATCAGCACAATCACTGAATCAAATAAATAGCACAAACAGAAAAAAATATAAAAATAACAATAAAATATAAAAATAACAATAAAATATGAACAAATTAATTACTGTCGTCTGGCTGATCTGACGCTTCGGTCCTTGCCGACCTTACTATACTAGGATGCCAATTAACCTTTTATATATGTGTGCATATATATATATCTCCTTATATTTAAAAGTGTATATCGTCTGATGAATAATAAGATGAACAATAATGAACAATGATAAACAATATTCTTATTTTACGCTTCCCTTCTTCGTCCATCTCTACATCCTCACAGCAATCATTTTCACAAAATCACCACAAAATATCACAAAAATTATTAAAAAATACTACAACAGATCATAAAATCACCTCATACAATATCTTAATTGAATTATATGTAATGATCAATAAACAGATAGACCCATTTCGGGAGAGGGAGTTGCGAGGAGACGAGGGCTGCCATGAGGGCTTTGATAGTGGCATGGGTCCATGGGGGTGGTCGTCGGAGGAAGAGGAACTCGATGGTGGTGGTGCGGTGGCGCAAGCGTTGAGACCCATTTCGGGTTGCTCGCGTGCGGCGAAGGGAGGAGCTGCCAAGGGGCTTCGACGGTGGGGTTTGCTCGCCGGCGTGAGGGGAAGCCAGTGACGAGGTCGGTGACACCCACGGTAGCGCACGGCTGCTTGAGGGAGGATATCGGGTGAGAGAGAGAAGCCGTGGCTGAGCGGAAGGAGAGAGAGGGAGAAATAAAAAGTGAGGGGAAAATAAACTTTTTGGGATTTAAATCTAACCCTTCATCATAATTCTCCAAATTTGATCAATGGTGAAAATTTAAATAGTGATTAAAATTAATTTAAAATAATTAATTAATATATAAATATCAAATCAAAAATAAATTATCAAATTTAATTTATAAAATACTAATCTTTCATCATTAAAGAAATAATGAAATTTTGTTAAATATTTTTAAAAAAGTAAAACTATATAAATAATTATAGTTTTAACATAATTTAAATATGATAATATTCTTAATTAACTTAAGAGTACTGCTACATCTACCGAAAAAGTAGTCTAAAAATGTGTCCTGAATGTGTATTTTACTTTTTTTTCATGTATTTTTTTAATCATCATAAACATTTTTTAAAAAAATAAAAAATGCACAACATCATTAAAAAACACTTCCTTAATCACTAGGTAAAAAAAAAAAAAAAAGTTGAGAGAGGTAGAAAGAGAAAGCGAGATGAAAAGGAAACTTTTTATGATTTAAATCTAACTCTTCATCATAACCCTCCAAATTTGATGAAATGGTAAAAATTTAAAGACTGATTTAAATTAATTTAAAATAGATAATTAACATATAAATATCATATCATAAATAAATTATCAAATTTAATTTAAAAAATACTAATATTTCATCATTAAATAAATGATGAAATTTTGTTAAATATTTTTAAAAAAGTATAACTATATAAATAATTAGAGTTTTAACATAATTTAAATATGATAATATTCTAATTAACTAAAAAGAATTGCTACAACTAACGAAGAAGTAGCTTGAAAATATTAACTGAATATGTATTTCACTTTTTTATTTTTCTTTTCTTTTTTTCATGTATTTTTTTAATCATCATAAACATTTAAAAAAAATAAAAAATTCATAAAATTATTAAAAAAATACTTCTTCAATCACTAGATAAGAAAAAAATTTTTTAAAAAAAAAATTGGCAAACGTAACTTGGACGTTACCTATTGGTAGTGTATATATATACTTATATAGGTGATCATCGATATTAGCATTAACGATGGTAAAAGAATATAAAAAATAAAAATAAGAATCCAAAAGACTTAAATCCTGGAATAATTTTATTATGTATTTTTTTATTATAGTTATATATTTATTGTGTGGTGCGTGAAAATGATAAATAAAATTTTTTTAAAAAATAAATATTATATTTATTATATCGGTATAATTTTATTTTATTATTTTAATATAAATAATTAATCGTACGATGCTTAAATAGAAACTGTTTATATAAATCTATATAATTATATTTAAAAAAAATTTAAAATAATATTTTTTCTCTTTTCATCTGATTGATTAATAGATCTGTACATACAATCTGTTACTCATTATTGAAAATCAAATTTCTTTAATAGAAATAGAAAATATAAAAAAATATCTTATTGTCCATAACATCATTAACAAACCATGTTAAGATATCATGTTAATAGAAAAAATAAAAATAAAAAAAATTTATTAGGATGGTGTAGTTCGAACTGTTCCAACTCTAATAGAAAACCCAGCACAACCAGTTGTCAGATCAAGATTTATTGACTTTCGTGTCCTATCCGTCGTCTTTTATTTAATTATAATTTATAAATGTTTTTTTTATCATCTATATATTGTCTTGCTGACCTAGCTATCTCCTACATCAGTACCGCATCGGCGCATCCTATACCCAACATTTTCCTCGTGCCGTCGGTGCTTCTTCGGGTTCTCTCTCCCTCCCCAAGCAAACTCTCTCTCTCTCTCTCTCCCTCTCTCTCGCTTGGATCAGAGGCCTACGGCCCTACAGTTTTTTTACTTGGGGAGTATCAAAGAATGGGCAGGTCTCGATGTTGCGAGAAGGAGGGGCTGAAGAAAGGGCCCTGGACCCCTGAGGATGACCAGAAGCTTTCGGCTTACATCGAAGAACATGGCCATGGAAGCTGGCGAACTTTGCCCGCAAAGGCTGGTATACTAGCGATAGAGCACCCTAGCTAGCTAGCTTTTTGGTGAAAATTTATGTATCATGGAATATTATAGCCTATTTATATGACACCACTAATCGATGTTTTCTTTTTTTGGGTTCCTTCGTTTTGGTTGGGTTTTAGGGCTTCAGAGATGTGGGAAGAGCTGTAGGCTGAGATGGACCAATTACCTCAGACCTGATATCAAAAGAGGAAAGTTCAGCTTGCAGGAAGAACAGACCATCATTCAGCTTCATGCTCTTCTTGGGAACAGGTACATACATCAGTCAACGGTTCTTTCTGTTTATAGCCGTTCTCTTCTAGTACTACTCATTGACTGCATGCAAGTAATATATATGACACCGATTGGCTCACTAATGTCAACTTTTTTGGGTGATCATATTGAGCTATATATATATATATATATAACACACCTCATGAGAGTGCCATTTTTCTGGCTGGCCTTTTCCTGATCGAGCTCATGAGAGTGCCATTTGAACATAGAAGATGAAGATCCCTGCGCCATTCACATGGTTGACCGTACCTTTTCACCTATAAATTAAGTGGAGAATGAGATAGGACACGAAAGTCGAAACTACTGTACCTGCAAGATTCCACCCCAATGCACAAGATTATCATCAGCTTATTTATCACGATCATTGTCTTGTCGTTATCATCCTTGAATCTGCAGTGAAAACGAAGAAATACCTCTTCTCTATAATTGACAGGATTTTTGTTTTCAGATGGTCGGCAATTACAACTCACTTGCCCAAGAGAACCGACAACGAGATTAAGAACTACTGGAACACACATCTTAAGAAAAGACTAACTAAAATGGGCATCGATCCCATGACCCACAAGCCCAAAACGGATGCCCTCGGCTCCGGAAGTGGGGACTCCAAAGACGCAGCAAATTTAAGCCACATGGCTCAGTGGGAGAACGCACGGCTCGAAGCCGAGGCCAGACTGGTAAGGGAGTCGAAGCTGCTTGCAGTGTCCAACCCTATTCAACAGCAGGTCATGATCTCCTCTGCTTCTGTTCAGAACATCAACAAAACCCTCGCTCAAACCACACTGCCACCATGCCTTGATGTGCTCAAAGCATGGCAAGGGTTATGGTCAAAGTCAACAGGAGCCGGCATATTCCCAGTCACCGGAGACGACCTTGAGTCTCCGACATTCACGTTGGGCTTCTCGGTAAACGCATTCCCCATCCAACGTACTGTTGCACTCACTGAAGACCAAGTGGCCGCTGCAGTTGATTTCGCCGCCAATAGCTCGGTTACATGCGGAGTTGGGATTATCAAAGAAGTCTGTCAAATGCCAGAAGAACTCAAAGAAAGATTGGATAACACAATGTCATTGCAGGAAATGACGTATACCACGGAAAGTGCATGGTTTGCGGATTCTTTTAGGGCTATCAGTGAAAACACGCCTCTCTCAAATATCGTGGAAGGTTTCACTGATATCTTGGCCTATAACTGTGACGACAAGAACTCATTGTTGGCCGGAGACAACATTATGGAAAATGGAGATAAAACCTGCAGCGGTGACTTTGAGGAGAATAATAATCATTACTGGAACAGCATACTCAATCTAGTGAATGTTTCGTCGCCTGGTTCTCCTGTGTTTTGAAAATCTCAAAATAAAAAAAAAAGGCAATCGTTCATGCTTACTTACTTATAACATATGTCTAAGAGGGAACTTAAATCAATACCTGAGTACGCAGTACATATATATATATACACATATATATACATATAAATATATATATATATATATATATTCATATAATGAGCTACTAGTTTTTTGTGTATACAGGTTTTTCTATAAAATATAAGCTACAGTACGCAGCTGCCTGCCTTGATATGTTCTGATTCTACAAAAATTTAATTAAAAAATTGAACTTAAAGCAAGACCGACTAATAATTCTTATATATATGTTTATATATATATATCGGAATCCAATGTCCATGCACGAGTACTATTTAATGCTTCCACTTTAATTAATTGAAAAAATATATTTGTAATTAGTGTAATTTTTTAGGCGTTAAACACGTGCGTCACCGTTAAAATAGGTCTCACAATAATAAAAATATATATATTAGAACTTCGATTGTTTTTATGAATATAATATTGGTGCCAATATACAGATTAATGCATGCAAGCAGTAAAACTCCATAGTAGGTTAAAAATCGATCCCAACAGTACTACAAATAATTAATGACTTTGATCAACAGATCATATTTGAAACGTCAGGGTTGAACTACAAATCATGACTTTGAAGTTTGATCAACAGTGGATGCAAGAAATTAAACAGCCTGCATCCATGCAGTAGTACTACGTACTAGTACGGCCTGCTACTTTAATCACCCTACTTATAATACGTACCAAGTTAAGAGTATTACAAGTAATTTGAAACATGCGCGTCAATTGAATATTATAATCTCTTGTGTGTCTATATATATATATATTGTCAAAAAGAAGTTAGAGAGAGAGAGAGAGAGAGAGAGAGAGAGAGAGATGCAAATTGTGTAAATATGGCAGTCTTTTCAGCTGCATCTTCATTAGTTAATGTCATCAATCGTAGTAATAATTAATGTATTCTGTAGATCTTAATTACCTGATCAATTGGTTCCTGATTAGTTGGTTACGTTTATTAATGTACGTACCTGCATGGCATTATATCATGTTGTACAGAGCTAGCTATCCTGCCTTCGTTTTTTCCCCCTTTTTTTAAAGCAAATTAAGAGCTAGCCTTCTTTTCATCTCTATCTTCTGAATTTTCTGTATAAAGCGCCTATGATCTGCATATATATATATAGGAAACTCGCGGTAGGTTAGGTTAAGTTAGGGTTTGAGATTTTCTTAAAATTAGTTTTTTAGGAGTAGTTTTGTTTATTGGGGTTGCAAAAGAAAATAAGAATATTTGAATATTCTTTTTTTTTCTAACTTTTTTGAAATTGGTATTTTGTATTGAAATTTATGAAATAGATAGATAGAATTAAAATATTGTTTGAATATAAATTTTTTAGTAGTTAATTTTTTTCTTTTCTTTTTTTTGTAAAATCTATTATAATTTTTGTGTTTTTATACTATTATTAGAATTTAGAAAAATTATTGGTTGAAAAGTTAAAATATAATTTTTGCAGATTGAAAAATGAAAGTTGTTTGGGTTAAAGTTGAAAAATCTATTTATTTAAAAATATATATATTTAAAAAATTGTGTAGCCAAACATAGCCGAATTTTAATTTGTAGATGCAGCTTTGCGAAAGAACAATTTAGATTTTTTTTTTTTTTAAAAAAAATTTCCTTCCCTTAATTACCAGGATATAGCATCAAATTAGTATGCCACACGTATAATACCCACCGTGTTTGTGAATATACCGATGTTAAATTTGAAAATAATTAGTCAATATTATAATTAAAATCCTCTATAATTATAAATATAAAGTATAATAATTTATCCCTCCTAAGTCCTAAATAATATCTTGTAATCTTATTCACCACCTTTCTATACTCATATGAGATATTAATTAATAGATTTATTTGATTCTCTATATACTCAGTCTAATATATTAGATTGTAATTTACTACTATTAATTATAGCAATTCAATAAAACTCAAAGTCATATATTAGAGGGGACATTTAGTCCTCTGGGCTGAGAGCCCATCGAAGGCCAAGTCCATCCGCAAGCTCAGGAAGACTTGTGGATGGCTCAAGGCTAAAGAGCCTTACAGGTAAAGGACTCGCAACCATAATTTTGGGTGAGATAACCCAAAGAGTTGGGGATGAGGCCCAAGACTAGGTACGAATATCTCGCATAAGATAACTCTCATAAAACAGGAAATATCCTCTCCGTTTAAATAATGGATAACAAAGGATAAGCACTAAAAACTGGTGATTAGAATTAATCGACATCACGTCGCATCTTTCTATAAATAGAAATTCTATTTGCAGTCCTCAAACAGGAACTGCATGTGCAAGCCCTTTATTAAATAAAAAAAATTACCATTTTAATAAGGATATTATTGTAATTTTGAAAAAATTTAAAGACAAAATTAACTAGACTTGCAATGCACTCCCCATTTGAGGACTGTACGTAGCATTGCTCTTCTATAAATAACTCGGTGGAAGTAACATCATTTCTATTTTCGTATTTTATATACTTATTCTCATACTGTTATTGACTTAAGTAACGGAGTTTTCACAGGATGACTAGTGTCATCCGTATAATTGGTGGTGTGAAACACGTCCTTAACACATATAATATATTTTCTCATCTAACAATATCCATTTAGAATTCAATGTCGATCTAGCTAGCTAGTACAAGAGGTAGATTTTTCATTAATTGAAAGAGTATGAAATAATTTTAATGAAAAATCAAATAAATATTTTTTTTTCTAGCAAGCGAATATATACCAAGGTCGATCAATATATAAAGAGTAATATTACATATAATTTTAGAATGCGTAAATATCATGTAGTCGTTTTGAAAAAAAGTGAGATTTACTATTAAAAAATTAATTTTTTTTTATATAGATTCCATATTTATTCACTTTTTTTAAAACAATTATAAGACATTTACATACTCACAACTAGAAGTCTAGTAGCATCATTTTCATATAAAAATTTTAGAAAACAACGCGAAGAAGATAAGACTGTCATACAATGATCACTGAAATGAATATTAATTAGTTACTGGGACAACTGAGCCATTTAATATGTACGTACGTACGTATATATTTCATAATTAGCAACTGACCATTTTAATTTCAAGCCCAGCTACAAGATAATATATGCATGCTGGGTTGATCCCTCAACGAGCCGACGTGGATGCAACCACGCCATAACCCAAACCTGCATTCCGCCAATTCGTACGCATGCAGTAGTTGATCTCTTGCCAACTGGAATTAGGTCTCGTTTAGAATCTAGCTGTTGAGATTTGCCAGATGAGACAAGAAATCTATTAATAGTAATAAAATAATATATAAATATTATTAAATTAATTTGAATTAAAATATTTTATACATATAAGTTTGAAAAGGAAAAGAGAAAAAATTAAATAAAAAAATTATAAATTTAAAATATTATTAGAAGATAATTTTTTTATTTTTGTTTTAGGTAAAGTTGAATTGTTTTTTATGTTTTATTTAGAAGTTTGATAAATTAGCAATAATGATTAGATGAGAAAGTTAAAAAATTTAAAATTTAAATTTAAAAAATATTTATATTTGAATGATATTTAAGCATTGAAATGAGATGAAATATTTAGAATGAGATAGGTTGACACCGTCTCACATTGAAATGCGATCTTAATTAAACAAAAAATAATAACTAACACATCTTTCTAGGGCAATTAATGAATGATCGATCTAATGCTTTAATGCAATATTAGGGGCTGAATGGAATGAATATGCTCTACTTTTATATATATATATATATATATATATATATATATATATATATAGTATTTATTTAATTTTAATATCAGATATTCAAATTTTTTTACGAGAGAGAGAGGGCCTGCATCCCCTGCAGATGTACCCATCGACTATTGACTAGTACTCCCACTATGGGGAGCAACACTAGCTCCAGACTAGGTCAGAGGAACAAGATTTGGTGTAGGCTTAGGCTCCGACGATGTGAGGTCATATCTAGGAGGTTTATCTGCTCAGTCAACCACTCCTCTGCTTGGGGTGGCACTCTCCAGTCCAGTAATAAAAGAGTAATAATCACCCCATATGGTAGGTTGTTAGTGGAGATGATGCTCTCAAATATCACTTGTGGCAAGTCAGTTGGCTCTCCACGTGCCACTCATATGAGGAACTATGTGCGAGTCCGACTGAAGGTGGCCTTATGTGCCACAGGATTCACGTTTGTTGTAACTATGAGATGCAACATGCGGAAAAATAGTAGCAATAACGTGTTCTTCTTATCGAACGGTGTGCTGTATCTCTTGATGAGGACGAAGAAATCCTCATCGTGGTCGTCATCTTGAGGCTGATTAGTCCCCTCACCCTCTGGGCTCCGACCGGTCTACATCTCTTGCCATAGATTCGATCGGACTAGTAGATGTTGCAAATGTGCCTACATCTGGTTCGTCCTTAGCCTGAGCATCCACTATAGTCAATGCCTCAGATACGCGATGGATGTCGAGTAGCCCGGTGATGAAATCTGCTGAAACCTCGAATGGAACACCGCATACAATTACAGTGTGCATCCTGAGGCATGGACGACATCTCCATGTAAAACTCACAAACCATGGAGGGGTATGTCCTCCATCCTCTCCCTCAGTGCACAAATGTTGGTCCAACCTCTAGAAATAAAGACGAACCTCAGACTCTTCTTCTTCCATGTCAGCTTGTCGAACTCGTTGATATACACTTCGCATTCAGCCGTAATAGTTCTACAGCCTATCCGAGAAGTGTCCTGGGTTCCTTCCCTCCCTCGTTTTCTAGTTCTGAAAAAGAGTGAGATCTATTATTAAAAAATTAATTTCTTTTTTATATAGGTTCCATATTTATTCACTTTTTTTAAAATGATTATAAGGCATTTACACACACCTACAAATATCATTTTCCATATAAAAATTTTAGAAAACAACGCGAAGAAGATAAGACTGTCATACAATGATCACTGAAATGAATATTAATTAGTTACTGGGACAACTGAGCCATTTAATATGTACGTACGTACGTATATATTTCATAATTAGCAACTGACCATTTTAATTTCTAGCCCAGCTACAAGATAATATATGCATGCTGGGTTGATCCCACGACTTCCCTCAACGAGCCGACGTGGATGCAACCACGCCATAACCCAAACCTGCATTCCGCCAATTCGTACGCATGCAGTAGTTGATCTCTTAATTGCCAACTGGAATTAGGTCTCGTTTAGAATCTAGCCGTTGAGATTTGCCAGATGAGACAAGAAATCTATTAATAGTAATAAAATAATATATAAATATTAGTAAATTAATTTGAGTTAAAATATTTTATGCATATGAGTTTAAAAAAAATAACAAAAAAAATTAAATAAAAAAATTATAAATTTAAAATATTATTAGAAGATAATTTTTTTATTTTTTTTATTTTTGTTTTAGGTAAAGTTGAATTATTTTTTATGTTTTATTTGAAAGTTTGATAAATTAACAATAATGATTAGATGAGAAAGTTAAAAAATTAAAAATTTAAATTTAAAAAATATTTATATTTGAGTGATATTTAAGTATTGAAATGAGATGGAATATTTAGGATGAGATGGAGTGACACTGTCTCACATTGAAATGCGATCTTAATTAAAATAATAATAATAACTAACACCTCTTAACAGGACAATTAATGAATGATTGATCTGATGCTTTAATGCAATATTAAGGGCTGAATGAAATGAATATGCTCTACTTTTTTTTATATATATAAATATATAGCATCTATTTAATTTTAATATCAGATATTCAAATATTTTTTACGAGAGAGAGAGAGAGGGCCTGCATTCCCTGCAGATGTACCCATCGGCTATTGACTGGTACTCCCACTATGGGGAGCAACACTAGCCCTAGACTAGGTTAGAGGAATAAGATTTGGTGTAGGCTCAGCCTTCGATGATGTGAGGTCATATGTAGGGGATTCATCTGCTCAGTCAACCACTCCTCTGCTTGGGGTTGCACTCTCCAGTCCAGTAATGAGTAATGATCACCCCATATGGTAAGTTGTCAGTGGAGATGATGCTCTCAAATATCATTTGTGGAAAGTCAGTTGGCTCTCAACGTGCCACTCATATGAGAAACTGTGTGCGAGTCCAACTAAAGGTGGCCTTATGTGCCACAGGATTCATGTTTGTTGCAACTATGAGATGCAACATGCAGAAAAATAGTAGCAACAACGTTTGGGAGAACGTGTTCTTCTTATCGAACAGTGTGTTGTATCTCCTAGTGAGGACGAAGAAATCCTCATCGTGGTCGTCATCTTGAGGCTGATTTGTCCCCTCACCCTCTAGGCTCCGACTGGTCTACATCTCTTGCCATAGACTCGATCGGACCAGTAGATGTTGCAAATGTGCCTACATCTTGTTCGTCCTCAGCCTGAGCATCCACTATAGTCAATGCCTTTGATATGCGATGGACGCCAAGTAGCTCGGCGATGAAATCTGCTGAAACCTCGAATGGAACACCGCATACAGTTACAATGTGCATCCTGAGGCATGGACGACATCTTCATGTAAAACTCACAAACCATGGAGGGGTATGTCCTCCATCCTCCCCCTCAGTGCACAAATGTTGGTCCAACCTCTAGAAATAAAGACGAACCTCAGACTCTTCTCCTCCCATGTCAGCTTGTCGAACTCGTTGATATACACTTCGCATTTGGCAGTAATAGTTCTACAGCCTATCCGAGAAGTGTCATGGGTTCCTTCCCTCTCCCGTTTCCTAGTTGTTAAAGGACGAGTCATATTCTACAAAAAGAAAAAACATTAGTATACATATATATAAAAGGGAGAACAAATTAAATATGTTCGAACCTAAAACTTAATGTTCGAACATAAAATGATAACATTCGAACGTGTAAGTAATCACATTCAAAAGTTAAGAGTCAAAAGACCAAGGAAACGTTCACATTTGAACGTTTCATGTAAATACGTTTGAACATGCGAGTGCATTCGAATGTATTTAACTTAATGTTTGAACTTATGTAGGCATACGTTCGAATGTTAGGACTGAAATGTCCCATGAGACATTACATTCAAACGTTTGATGTATACAGTTCGAACGTAAACATAAACGTTCAAACTATAGAATTGTTACGTTCGAACATTAGGATTCAAACGGCCAGGACAACGTTACATTCAGGCGTTTTAGTGTACAAACATTCTAACATTACATTTGAACGTAGATTAAAACATACGTTCAGAGTATAGATGATCATTCGAACGTTGCCAGTGAGACGTTCAGACGTTTAAACCCACAAATGACTAAGTTGACTCAGCCATTTCCAATTTTCTCAAATAGGTCGTTAATCTTGTAATGGTCACCGTAGAAATGAAGTATACACTGAGTGTAGACTATCTACGGTGGCCATTGGCAACTAATGGTGGCCGAAAAATCAAGTGACAAATCTGGCCCCAAATGGGTTTCGGTTCATACAGAAACCTCCTAAAAAGGTTAAAAAAAAAACACAATAAAAAGGAGAGAGATGGACACTAACCTTTTATGTGACGGTTGTTGTGGCGATTAACGGCGGCGTGCGACGGATTTGATGACTGAGTGCGACAATTTGAATTTTGGATGTGGGTGGAAATGTCGTTTGACGTTCGGACGCACAACATATATCCAAGTAACGTGTGAACGTTACAACTAATACGTTCGAACGTTACATCACTTCCCGCACCATACGAACATGTGTTGTAAACGTTCAAACATAAAAGGAATGAATTTTTTATATATAGTATATTTATATTTAAATATTATATATAGTATATTTTTCTAAATATAGATCGATTGGGGAAATACTATATAGAGTTAGTATATATAGTAATAAAGTATACTAATAAAGTATATAGTTATATGTATACTAATATACTAATAAAGTATATATATTACTATATATATTGTAATATTATATACATCGATAGCCAGCCCTAGTTTTAGAAAGAGAGACCCATCATTCTCTTTAGAAACCACCATCAAATCAAAACCTACGCAGAGGGGGGAGGAGCTTCGGCTCCTCCCTCCTCCCTCCTTCATCCCTCCTCCATCTCCACTCTAGTTTTCTTTTTTCCTTATCCTTTTTTGGTTATTTTTTCAGGGCTAAGTATGGTGGAAGGCCGATCTGCTGCTCTCTGATGCCTGACGACCACCAAACCGCAAGTTTTCCAGGGCGCTAATCCTTTAGATGGGCAAATAATTTCACCGAACAGCGCTGCGCGTGAGCCCCACGCGCAGTCCAAAGTGGGCGCGTGAAATTCACGCCCCACTGCTAAGGGTGCTCTTCTGTCGCCATGCGTGGCTTTTCTGGGTCCAGGGCCACCAGTTACTTCAGACCTGACTAACCGCCATACTCCCAGGGTGGCGTGTGGCTCTCACGTGCCATCATAATCACTTTGTTTGTTTTTTTCCCTCCAAGGTTGAAAATGCGTTTCTATGTCTTTCCAAGATGTAATTCCTTCTTTTCCATGTATCTTTAATTTCTATTATTTCTTTTGTTTTAGAAAAATAAAAACAAAAAACACAATCTCTTGGACTTTTGTCCATAGGGTGTGTACTTTATTCCATCTTAGACAGAGTATGGGGTTTGTAAACTCTGTCTTGGACAGAGTTGTGCTATCTCTCAGACGGTGGTCTGTAGAGGTTTGTAACATGGATTAGACCATATCAGTCACAGTTGTGTACTAGGGGCTATTAATGTTCTAGTTGGCTTATTATGTATATTTCAGATCAAAGTTATAATGTCTATTATTAACAAATGTAGTATGTCTTATAAAAAAAAAATACTATAGCAACTATTGTAATATACTATATAGTTTACTATACTAACTACATAGA
Organism: Juglans mandshurica; assembly: GCA_022457165.1. Lineage (NCBI taxonomy): Eukaryota > Viridiplantae > Streptophyta > Magnoliopsida > Fagales > Juglandaceae > Juglans > Juglans mandshurica. The sequence goes on along the minus strand of CM039621.1, from coordinate 11,850,463 downwards.
TTACTATATACTATATAATTTACTATATTAACTATATGGATTAATATATACTATATAACCATAGAATATATACTAAATACATTACTATATATACTATATACTAGATTCCTAACTATATAGATTACTATAATACTAGATTGCTATATATACTATATGCTAGATTACTTTATATATATACTATATACTGGATTACTAATTAACTATATAGATTACTATATATACTAACTATATATACTATATTATCTATATAGATTACTATATAGATTATTATATACTATATAATTTACTATAGTAACTATATATATTACTATACTATATTATATATAATATATACTATATACATTACTATGTTATATAATTATGTTACATATACTATATAACTATAAGATATAAACCTCGTTCGAACATTAAATACATGTTCGAATGTCAGTTTGGTACATTCGAACGTGGAATAATTCAGTTTGAACGTTTTTTAAAAAAGTGGTTGAACCTTTCCCGTGTTAATTCTATGGAATATACGGGGACCTAATTTTATTTACGTTTGCATGTCAACACTGTTACGTTCGAATGTTATTTTAGTACGTTCGAATATGGAATAATTAAGTTCGAGCGTTTTTTAAAAAATTGGTGGGAACTTTCCCGCGTTAATTCTATGGCATATCCAGGGACATAATTTCATCTACGTTCGCATGTCAACATTGTTAGTTTCGAATGTTGTTTTGATAAGTTTGAACGTAGAATAATTAAGTTTGAACGTTTTTTAAAAAATTGGCAAGACCTTTCCCACGTTAATTCTATGGCATATACGGGGACCTAATTTCATCTACATTCACATGTCAACACTGTTACATTCGAATGTTATTTTGGTACGTTCGGACATGGAATAATTAAGTTTGAACTTTTTTAAAAAAATTGGGGGAACTTTTCCGCGTCAATTCTATGGCATATACGGGGACATAATTTCATCTAGATTCGCATGTCAACACTGTTACGTTTGAACATGGAATAATTAAGTTTGAACATTTTTTAAAAAAGTTTGGCGGGAACTTTCTTGCTTTAATTTTATGGCATGTACGGGGACTTAATTTCAACTACGTTCGTTTTTCAACAGTGTTACGTTTGAATGTTAGTTTGGTATGTTCGAAAGTGGAATAGTTAGGTTTGAATGTTTTTAAAAAATTTAGCGAGACCTTTCCTGCGTTAATTCTACGGCATATATCATGGGGACCTAATTTTATCTACGTTCGAATGTCAACAGTATTACATTCCAACGTTAAGGTATGTAAACCAAAATTTTGAATACCATTTCGGTGATTGTTTCAACTAAGGCACTTGAATGAAATATCTTGGTATCAGTACTGTAATACCCAGAGCCTAAGCCCAAACCAGAAGGGAGGCCAAGCCCACGACAATGTCGTTTTGGTACTTCCCTGACTGCAGTTTTCTTGCCAAACCGTTTTTTTTTTTTTTCTTCTTTACTTTCCCTCTAGTTTCTTCACTTCCGAAAATCCCTCCACCTCAAATCCATTTTTCCCCATGTCTCTGCGGTTTGCTTTTCTTTTCCTTTTCTTTTCCATCATATACTCAGACTCTCACTCACCCACGACACCACTCGTTCGATTCACTACCAGATGATCAAGTCATCCTCCAAACTTTCTCTCTCGCTCCTCTTTTTCTCCGTAAGTTCTCACCACCTCACGATCCAGTCACTGCTCAAGCCCTTCTCGGTTGGTCTCACTACCACGAAACACAGAAGTGTTTTTCGTCCCATGCAAACCGTGTAACGAAGCCCTTCCCATCCAGAAAGCATCGTAAACCAAACCATTCAAACACAGCCACCGTTCACCATAGGCTCCCTCCATCGTAAATTGCACCTCACAAGTGATTAAACTGAATTATTGCATATTTTATACATTTAGAACCAATATATTTTATTTATTTCATTACATTATTATTGGTTTTAGATGAATAAATCCGAGTTGTGATTTAAATTGGTTAATAGCATGATTTATGCTTAATTTTATAATTTGTGATTTAATTGAACAATGTTCATTCATATGCACAACATATTTTTGATATTCTATTATTCTTATTTTATTTTATTTCTAATTCCTATTATTTTATTTCTAATTTCAACGAGTGTAGGACTCTTCAAATAAGGATAATGATGGAGTTTGGGAGTAATTCGGATCAGAGTCCAAAATGCGTTAGGAGACAGAATGGACATAATGTAGTATTTTAATCATAACTTTCTGCTCAAATATCGGATTGATACTATTCTTGATGCGTTGGAAATCTATCTTAAAGGGCTACAAAGTTGTCTCTAATAAGAATTTTTAAATTCAAACTCCTAAAGCACGTACGTGGCTGTGAAGTTGAGTCCTAAAATTTAAACGATTTTGTGTGCGGGAATATGAAGACATTAGGGTTTCTTCGTACCCTATTTAAGCATATCATTAGCACGAAATTGGAGACTTTTGCAGAAGCAGCGCTGCACATTTGAAGAACTCGTCCAGGGTCCAATTGCCACTCCAGCCGCTACCTCCATTGCCTACCACCTCCATCTCCATTCGTTTGGCTTGCTCTTTTCATTTCCTACTTTTTATTTAATTTCAGTTTAAAGTTTATGAAATATTTTTGAGATATTTGGCTTAGACTTTTTGGCACTTTATTTGCTGTTTATTTACTTCGTGTTATTCATTTTTCTCGCTTCTTTAAGCTTTCATTGAACAGTGATTACAATTGCTATGGATTAATTTTGAGAATTTATGATTTCAATACAAGGATGAATCCTATAATCTTGATTTTGGGACTTTTCAAATTTCAATTCGTATTTTTTCAATTACTTTCTAATCTAGTTTAATTCTTAGATTAGTTTTATTAATCTCTCAGTTCTATTGCATATTAGATCGATTAAACCTTAATTAGGAGTTAAATAATTTTTGCTTTATTGTTTAATTTTTAGATTAAATAAGATTGTTTAGTTTAGTTAATTTTCTTTATTGTTAATTTTAATTTGTTAGTTTTTTTTACATTTCATTTCGACACTAAAAATTCCAAAAATATGAATCTAGTCCATGACTAGTGCCCTTTTCATTCTTGTTGCACTCTTTCATCCATTGCACATACAATCATTTTTATTTGCTCTTTGTGAATATTTTCACCATTTTAAACGAGTTTGATTTTAAGTAACTTTCCCATAGGAGACGATCTAGGAATTTATTCCTAATTATTACGCGACATCCTCCTGCACTTGGGATAGCCTTTGTGCTACTCATTTTTGAGTGAGTCAAGTTTTTGTCACAAGCTCCCATCAACCCACGGCCTCAACCCATGCATGGCAACACCCCGTTAGCCACCGTGTGAAAGCTGTCCAGCCTCCACTTGCACGTAAAACTGACGCCACCACCCCTCACCTGACCACCACGGAAGCCCCAGCTCCTCCGCCTACCTACATTTCAGGTTTAAAGACTCTTTAAAGAGAAACTAATTATTCTATTTTTATTAAATGAAATATTAGCTCTCATACTTTAATCAGTTTTGTTTTAATGAGTGTTTAAACCAGAAATGTATTTTATGGCATAATGATATTTATTATTAATATTATTATGCAATTTTAGAAATATTCTGAGTTTAATAGTTATGTAGATATTGAGGAATTTAGGAAGTGATGGTATTTTAGAATTAAGAGAAATTTTAGGTTTTTGAGGAATTAAAATAGATACTTTAGGTGTAATATGAGATTATCTGTTCATTGGAGATTTATTTAAATTACATGAATTTTTATAGATGACGATTGACAATTGTTTAGTACTGTTGTGGAGATTTTCTGAAAAGCTAAGATGCCCAGGTAAGCGGGGTTCATATACTAGTTTTGCATAAAAAAATGAAATGATGTTGATTTTGAAAATATGCATGTTTGTTTTTTGAAAAGAAATCTGAAAACGACCTCAGATGTTTGTTCTGCATATGCATCAATTCTATATAAGAGAAAGTATTTTCTGTCATGACTGGTGTAGACATGAGCTAATTTTATTCATTCTGTTTCTGAACTTTGCAAAAAGAGCGAATATGAAAATCTAAAAGATTGTGCTGTGAATAAATGAAGATTTTTTTGATTCTGTTTATTTCAAACACGTGAAATGATCTGAAGCTGTTCAGTTTTCAGTTTTGATATGATGTGGCATGTGAAAACCTTGGCATGAATTTCTGATTCTGTATATGAATATGATTTGGTTCCGATGTTGTTTTGTTATGTTTCTCTTAAGGCATTGCCACGGGTATAATGGTGGTTTATAACCCTACCATAGGGGTAAAACATGGTATACGGCCCCAGCCACAGGTATAATAGTGGTTTATAACCCTACCAGGGGTGAAGTATGGTATACGGCTCAGCCACGGGTATAATGGTGGTTTATAACCCTACCACGGGGGTTAACTATGGTATATGTTTCGATGCAATGCTTTGATATGATATGAAGATGATGCCTCAGTTTATGACATGCCGAAGGATTTTTGAATAAGAAAGTTTTCTGAAAGTTTCGCTCTGATATTTTGTAACAAGTTTTGTTTATGCATTTTGAAAGTAAATATATTGTTTCTGCATTCTAAAAGTAAATTTTTTGTTCTGCATGCCGAACTTTATAAACGTTCATGTTTACATGCTAGTATAAGTTTTCTGCTTACTGAGTTATTGATAACTCACCCCTTATCTCCACAATATTTTTAAGATATTTTGATGGTTCAGCTGAGGATCAAGATTATGAGGCATTGGGTGAGATGATTTCAATATAGTGGATTAAGCATAGAAAGTTTTTGTGAGTATTGTCGATTTTTATTAATAAATTTTATTGCGTTATGATGACTTGTCATTTTGAAAAATTGGTTATATTGAGGAAATTAGATTAAATCAAAATTTCTATATGATATTGAGAATTTGGAGTCTATTATTATATTGTTGAAATGTGATTTTAAGTGATAGGAAGTAACTCTCCGACCCGTGAAGATCGGGGCGTTAGAGGTACCGTTTCGGGATAGTCTATATGTATAAATTATATTACAAAATAACATCAATGCAAGTCTTAAAAAGTTAGAACATATATTTATAAAACTCAATAATACTTCTAAGTTCTCAATCCAACTATTAAAAAAAAATCATCACTCATATTCATCACGAAATGGAGAGTAGAGATTTGATTTTCAGTTCTCTATAAAAGAAGATTGTAAAAAAGTTAAGAAAATAGTCTTCAGATATGAGAATTGGAGTAAAAATTATGAAAATACACTAAAAATATAAATTTTGGTCAGTACACTGAAAACCGGTTGGTATTGACCGAAACGCACCGAAATGGCCTGTATTTGACCCGGTATGAAACACCTATCTCCCTCGTGCCGGTTACTATTTTGGCACTGTAAATACCAGCCATACTGGCCGGTATGGCACGATATTGAAAACCTTGATGTAAACAGACTTGGTGGGACACTTAGCGGGTTTGTATAGTTTTACGAAACGTTTGGACATTTATGGTAAATGTTCGAACATTACGACACTTTGATGCAACGAATTTGCATTTAAAAAGTTGCTACAAAAGGGCCCTGTACTAAACAGAACACCGTCGTTCTATTTAGTTTAACCTATTACAACAATAAAAGTCGCTTCAATAGGTTAAAAGTTTTGAAAAAAAAGCTATAACACCCCAGACAAGTCTAGGGCGTGTTTAAGAAATGGAGAATGTTGTTTATAATTCCCTATTTCGTGCTTGTGAGTGACTGAGAGAGAGAGAGAGTGCTTGTGAGAGAAACTTGTGTGAGAGAGTGATTGTGAGTGAGAAAGAGAGTAGCGTGAGAGAGAGATAGAGGGAGAAAGAGAGGTTGAAACTGAGAGAGATAGAGGGAGAAAGAGAGATTGGTAGGTGTGAAATTGAAGGTAGTTGTAGTGCTTATTTTGTGTTTATTATTGTGTTTATTTTTTTGTTTATTTTTAAGGAAGATTTGTTGTGTTTATAGATTTATTATGATTATTTTCACTAATTAATATTTTATTTATTTTGAAGAAATATTTGTTGGAGCTTGTTGAAGGCTATGAGATAAAAAAGTTAGTTTTTTTTAGGTAGGTATATTTCTAAACTTGATTGTGGGATTATATTTTGATTATATTGTGATTTTTGTAATTATATTGTGATTATGCATGTTGTTGGGCCTTCATCTGCATGCGTCGTGAGTATATATAAATGCATGCATGCATGTGTGACCTTGTGTTTCAGTGTATCAGAGTGACATTTTACTACTGTAATCCAACCTATTTTGTATTGCATTTCAATGGATATTTATACATGTCTTGTACAAGAATTTGGAAGAATAAAAACAGTTATACAACTTGAGAGAATGTCTAACAGAAAAGCCTACGGTTTCCCTAAGGTTTCTTCTGCAGTGACCTTTGATGAGGTGGCAATATTTTCTATGTTAATACGCCCCCTCGAGTCCAAGGGAGTGTCAACAACATTGAGACTCGTTCTTAGTTGAAAAAATCTGTCAGCTACAAGTGGCTTTGTAAATATGTCAGCAATCTAATCCTTTGAACTGATGAAGGAAATATTTAATGTCTTTGCTGCAACTCTATCTCTAACAAAGTGGAAGTCAATATCCATATGCTTTGTTCTAGACTGATAGACTGGATTGGCAGCCAAGTAAGTGGCTCCAATATTGTCACACCAGATTGTGGGGGCTTGGTTCAAAGGTAATCCAAGTTCAGAAAAAAGTGTCTGAAGCCAGATTAACTCTGCTGCCAAGGAAGCTACAGCTTTGTATTCTGCTTCCGTGCTTGATCTTGCAACAGTATGTTGTTTCTTGGAGCTCCAAGAAATTAGATGCTTGCCCAAATAGACACAAAGGCCACCTGTTGATCTTCTATCATCTGGGTAGCCGGCCCAGTCCGCATCCGAATATGCTTGAAGTTTGAATGAGGATTGGGAGGAGAAAAAGAGACCATGATTTATAGTGCCTTTCAAGTAACGTAATATTCTTTTTACTGCAGTCCAATGGGGTAATTTAGGTGCATGCATGAATTGACACACCTTGTTTACTGCAAAGGAGATATCAGGCCTAGTAAGTGATAAATACTGCAATCCTCCAACCAAACTTCGAAACAGTGTAGAATCATCAAAACCAGGTGAATCAAATTTAGACAGTTTCAAAGATGCTGCCATGGGAGATGTGATAGGTTTGGCTTGTAGCATGTTAGCTCGAGTTAAAAGATCCTTAATATATTTTCGTTGGGAGAGCAGTAGACCATCACTCAGCTTAATAATTTCAAGACCAAGAAAGTAGGACAAACTACCCAAATCTTTAACAGGGAATGCTTCACTTAAGTCATGAATGAATTTATCAATGGCAGAGGCACGGGAAGCAGTAATTATAAAATCATCAACATAGACTAGGAGATACATGTGCAGATCACCATGACTAAGAATAAAAAGTGAGGCATCTGCTTGAGAAGCCTTAAAACCGTAGGACAACAACCAAGTGCTCAATTGGGCAAACCATGCCCTAGGAGACTGCTTGAGGCCGTAAATTGCCTTATGCAATTTACAAACATAGTGGGGGTGCAAAGGATCAATAAAACCTTGGGGTTGTTGCATGAATACCTGATCATGGAGTGTTCCATGAAGGAAGGCGTTCTGAATGTCAATCCGTCTGAGAGGCCATCCACGGGCAACCGCAATAGATAAAACAAGTCGAATTGTAGGAGCCTTGACCACAGGACTAAATGTCTCCTGGAAGTCGATGCCATGCTGTTGGTGGTAGCCTTTGGCTACAAGTCTCGCCTTTCTCCTCTCAATTGAACCATCAGCCCGTAATTTTGTGCGATACACCCACCTGCAACCGAGTATATTAGCAGAGGGATTAGGAGGAACCAAACTCCAGGTATGGTTTTGAAGAAGGGCACGAAACTCCTGTTGCATGGCATCTTGCCATTCTGAGTGTTTGGAAGCTGCAGCATAACTGGTTGGATTTTCGGGAGTATGTACAGTGGTAGTGAGACAAGTTCGGGAAGGGTATGGCACGGTGCCATCCATACAAACACGGGGACAAGAGGATTGAGTATGAGACCGAGTGATAATGGGGGAACGTGGTGGAATGAGAGTGGGATGAGATTGAGGATTAGGATTTTGATGCAAGGTAGTAGATGGATTGATGTTGGGGTTCATAGTGTGGGATGGAGAGAAGTGAGTAGGGGAATTAGGGATTTCGGGAAGACTGGAGAAGATAGGCGATGAGCTTGAACGAGATATATGTTGCGGGCCTGGATGTGAGTGTGTGCTTGGGGCTGGGCCTAGGCCGAGAATTGATGGGGAGAGAAGTGGTAAAAAGGCCTGTGTGGAGTTGCTGGTGGACTTATTTGAAAGAGTAAGAGAAGAATGAGTTTTGATGGACCATGAGTTAGAGTAGGGAAAATCATCTTCATGAAATAAAACATCCCGAGATATATACAAACACTGAGTAGTGAGATCCAAGCAGTGATAGCCTTTATGTGTAGAACTGTATCCAATAAAAAGACATGGAGCAGACCGAAAGTTAATTTTATGCTTGTTATAGGGGCGTAAATTGGGAAAACATTTGCAACCAAACACTTTTAAAAAATGATAATCAGGGTGACGATGATAAACTTGAAAAAATGGAGATTTATTTTGAAGTGTAGGAGATGATAGGAGGTTAATGAGATAGACAGCTGTCTCAAAAGCTTCAGCCCAAAAGGGAGGAGGAAGATAGGCATGGGTCATAAGGGCAAGTTCAGTTTCAACAATATGCTGATGTTTCCTTTCCACAAGCCCATTTTGTTGATGGGTATGTGGACAAGAAAATTGATGATGAATGCCTAATTTTTGACATTTGGGTGTGAGAGCTTTAAATTCGCCACCCCCATCAGTTTGAAGAGTAACAAGCTTAGTATTGAAGAAATGTTCAACATAAGATAAAAAAATAGAGAAAGCATGAAGAACATCAGAGTTAAGTTTTAATGGATAAAACCAGGTGAACCTGGTGAATTGATCAACAAACGATACATAGTACTTGTATCCTAATCTAGAAACAAACGGGGCCGAGCCCCAAACATAGCAAAAACAAGCTCTAAAGGCCTAGTGGAAGAGGCCCAATGAGACACAAATGGTAGTTGATGGCTTTTAGCAAGTGGGCAGTCGAGACAATTGTATTTAGAGCTATTGGAAGAAATCTTCAAATAGTTGGTGCGCAGGATGGTGGAGACGATAGAGTGATGAGGATGACCCAACCGAAAATGCCATTGAGCCGTAGTAGTACGTTCACCGATTTGAGCTGATGGAGAGAGATTAGAAGATGATGGAGTCATGGAAGGAGAGGGGAACACATAAAGGCCATCACGGATTGGACTTGTGAGGAGGGACTTCCCCGTCACTATGTCCTTCACAGAGAAGAAGTTTGCGTGAAACTCAAAATAGCAACGATTGTCTTGACAAAATTTAGAAACAGAGATTAAATTTTTGGTGATGCTTGGAGCATGAAGAAGATTTCGCAATAAGAAAGAGGAAGAAGGAGAAGATAGGGAGGAGTCACCAGTGTTTTGAATGGAGAGACCCGAGCCATCTCCAACCCGAATTTGATCATTACCACTGTACGGCTCTAAGGAGAGATTGAGGTTATCGAAATCATGAGTGATGTGGTGCGTTGCTGCAGAATCAGGATACCATGTATTGTCTGAGAAAACTTGAGATTGAGGGATTGTGTAATTTGCTGAGAAGGAAGGTGGAGCAGCATATTGATAGCTATGATCGAAGCGATGCCTACACTGCAAGGCAACATGACCTGTTTTGTTGCAAACCTGACATGTGGGTCGCTGATTGTAAGACGTATGTGATGGAGCAGGTGACTGATTGTAAGAGAAACGACCACCACGATTTGAGTTAGCATTGCGACCACCTCTACCATTCTACCATTTCGACCTCCTCTGAAGGAGTTACGTCCACTGTTGCCAGTATTGGTGAAGTTTACTGAGGGCTCCATGGAACTTGGAATCTTTGCTGTATGAGATAATCTGCTTTCATGGACAAGCAACAACTGATAAAGTTCATTAGAAGAGATGGGCTCAACCCGTGTAGTTATGGAAGTGACAAACGATTCATAAGTTGAACCAAGCCCCGTGAGGAGGTAAGTAACAAACTCTTGATCTGGTAATGGAGTTCCCGTGGAGGCAAGTATGTCAGCAAGGGAACGCACTTTACCGAAAAAGTCTGTAATAGTTTGGTCACCTCGAGTGAGGTTAGCCAGTTGAAAACGAGCCTGAAATTGTATGGCCTGAGAGTGTGATGCAAACATGGAAGCAAGGGAGAGCCATAATGCACAAGAAGTGTTTGATGAAAGCACATGGCCAATAACAGAATCTGAAAGAGAGGTGAAGAGAATACTTAGCACTTGTTGGTCAGTACGTTTCTAGGAAGAAAATTTTGGATTGAGTTTTGGAGTAGAAGAGGATGCCTTAGATATATTTTCTGGAGGACAGACCAAGCTACCATCAACATATTGGTAGAGATCCTGACCTTTCAAGTATGCAGTAATTTGCACTTTCCACATAAGGTAATTTTCTATGTTAATTTTGTGGTAACAATATGAGAGAAAGAAGACATAGTAGAAGGGTTGGAGGATGACGCCATGGATCAGTGACTGTGAGTCATTTGCTCTGATACCATATCAGAGTGACATTTTACTACTGTAATCCAACCTATTTTGTATTGCATTTCAATGGATATTTATACATGTCTTGTACAAGAATCTGGAAGAATAAAAACAGTTATACAACTTGAGAGAATGTCTAACAGAAAAGCCTACGGTTTCCCTAAGGTTTCTTCTGCAGTGACCTTTGATGAGGTGGCAATATTTTCTATGTTAATACAGTGCACAAATCCTAGTCCACGCATGGCCACTTTCGAATGTTAGAGTTTACAGTGTTTGGAAGAATGTGATTTCAAAATTAATTATCATTTGAAGATATCTTTTCGCTTTCCTACATTGATTGTTGCCCTAGACTGTCCTTCATCACCATGTAAAAGGGAAAAAAAAAAATTAAAAGTCTCTATTTCTAATGAATTCTAGCTAAGGCAAATCATCACAAAAATTAATATATATATATATATATATATGAAATAAGCTATCGAGAGTACTAGGTTTTATTTTTTAACGTCTGGGTTTTTATGGCTAGGCATATATGTGAGCTAGCTGACTATTATGAACATATAATATAATGAAGCCAGCGTTCAACATTTATGCCATGTGTAAAATTAAGATGAGGGCTGGCATTTTGGAGGGGGCACTGAGTGGTTTCAGAATACACACACATCATATATATAAATATATATATATATATATATATATATATATTCAATCATAGAATTAGATATATATTATCTATCATCTTGCTATGACGTTTGCATTAATAGAATTGTTGTAATTTATTATACTATATTGTGAATTGTGGGATTATATTGTGATTATATTGTTATATATTATATTATGATTTTTGTGATTATATTGTGCTTTCTGTGATTATATTGTGATTTATGAGATTATATTGTGATAGGCATGTGTGATTTTTGGATTAATTGTAATTTGTGGGATTATATTGTGTTTATGTAGTGATTTATTTTTTTTATAGGAAATAATAGGAATAATTAAATTGCATAAATTAATTTTTTGAATAAAGAGATTTTGAATAATTAGAATGCATAATTTCTTTGATTTTGAATAAGAATAACATACTCTAAGATTAAAACCTTATACCTAATTAATAATATAGACTAAGATTAAAACAAATAACTAGTTAAAAATATAAAGCATAACTTATATTTCTCATTTAAATCTACATCTTTTTTTTAAGGAAGAACAAACTCTATTTATTCATAATGAGACATTACAATTTTAAACTGAGACATACAGAATACAAGCCAACTACTGCTTTTAGGGTTTCCCAATACACAAATTTCTTTGTGACTGACATGATCTAGTTCATTGCTGTAACTCTCTATAGACAAACCGTTTGCAAGACAGCACTCTGTCCTGAGACAGATTTAACAAACCCCACTGTCCTAATACAGAATTAAACAACCTCACACTGTCTAAGACGGAGTAGATGACACTCTATGGAAAAATTTTAAATCTACATCTTAGATTGATAAATAACTATATCAATTTAATTAATTATAATCTTAAAATGCTAGGAAATTAAAACAATAACCAATAAAACAAATAACTAACTCCATATACTATACTTAGGACAAAACATACAGAAATATTTCGAATCCCTTAGTTAAGACCCCACAATGGATTCTTTAATCAAGGTTTTGAAGAAGTTCATTATGAATATACATTATTTAAATTTATAACCTTATTTATTTGGAATCAAATATACATTAAACACACCTTACATATCTAAATTCGTCTACATATTCTATTGATAAATAATTATATCTAATTTAATTAATGATAACTTTAAAATGTTAGGAAATTGTAACAATAACAAATAACCAACTCCACATACTATACTTAGGACAAAGCATATTGATCTTTTTCGAATCCCTCAGTTAAGACCCAACAATAGATTCTTTACTGAGGGTTTTGAAGAAGTTCAGTATGAATATACATTATTTAAATTTATAACCTTATTTATTTGGAATCAAATATACATTAAACACACCTTACATATCTAATTTAAATTTACATATTAGATTGATAAATAATTATATCTTATTTAATTAATGATAACTTTAAAATGCTAGGAAATTGTAACAATAACAAATAACCAACTCCACATACTATACTTAGGACAAAGTGTACTAAACTTCTTTGGAATCCTCAGTTAAGGCCCAACAATGGATTCTTTACTGAGGGTTTCGAAAAAGTTTAGTATGAATATACATTACTTATATGTTATAGCTTGTGTGTTATAACTATATGTTACTATTTCATAGCTTGTGTGTGTGAGATTGCATGAATAACCTTAGACCTATTTGGAAATTCATGTACACTTAGGTATTCAATAATTCCTGAATTGTCCAGTGTTGACAGTTTGAGATTATATTATCTATATTGCACATTTTCATTACTCTTTTTTTACACGTTCAGGATAGAAATTTCGATGTATTTTTAATTTGTTCTTCGAGTATATTGTTTGCAGGGTGACAACCCCTCTCTGCAACCATGTATACTTGGAGAACTTTAGGGAGGTGTAGAGTAAAAGAGTGACAAAACTTGTGCAATATGGATGATATAATCTCGAATGGAATATGACCAACTACCTTTATCCAGAGAACATGGGGAATTGGATTGGAGTATGTGATGCATGTGAAATTAGTTGCCATTATACTAATCCATAGGTTCTTTTTTAGAAATGGACAAAAGTTGGATGCATCTTGGTAACAGACTTGGAAAAGACTACGCTTTGTATGCACACGGAGTGAAAAGATTTATTAATTTTGCTTTGGCCTCTGCCGATAGTTGAGGTTACATAAAGTATCCACGTCGAGGGTGCAAAAATCTATGCGCTTTAGGATTGGATGAAGTAGAAAGAGTCATATAGTTGTGACTGGTATGGATTTGTGATATACTCTATGGGTATTGCATATTGAGCCATATGAACAGTCTGCCGATATTCCGTTCGGTGATGGTATTGAAATGAGTCACTTGGATGACAATAATGGACTTTTGCAAATGGTTGCAAGGTGTGAAGTTTCTAGACAGTTATGCTTCAAATCTCGGTAGATCCGTGAGCCCTGATGAATGGAAAATAAGTGGATGGAAAAGTCATGATTGTCACGTATTTTTGCAAAAATTGTTACCGGTAGGAATTCGTGGAAAGCTGACTTCTAATGTACGTGTTGCCATAACTGAACTATGCATGTTTTTTACTTCTATACAGTGAGCACATGGGCAAACTTGGGACAGAAGGCGTGAGAATATAGAGGCGAGGCACAAAGAATAATTTTTAGGATGGTTTGAACAACGCATATGCATTTAAATGTCCCGTATAGTAGAATATTTGTAAACCATTTTAATTTATAGTAACTTTGTATAATTTTGTTACTATTTCACTTGTTAAATTTTGGAACAACGTGGTCTTAATCCATAATCAGTTTCTTCTGAATTGCATGCATGGTTCAAGGTTATAAGTTTCATATTATGGATGGTGAACTTAATCGAAAGATGTAAAATTGTGGTGTGATGGTCGAGGGAAGTCATGGAATAGAGGATATTGACTACTATAGTGTCATAAGTGACATTATCGGACTAAAATACCTGAGTAGGAATGTGACATATATATTGAAATGTGATCGGTGGGATCTAGGTAGTAGTTGGGAATCGATACATAGGGAAAGTCACTTTACAAGTGGTAATATTGTATGTAAATGGTATGAAGATGATCCGTTCATATTGGCTTGTAAAGCGACCCAAGTCTATTACTTGATTGATCTAATGAAAGGGGCCAATGAAGCTAGTGGAGAAATAAATTGGCAAGTCGTACAGAAATTTGTTCCTCAGAATATTTATGATGCAGATTGGTAGTGGATCACAATTATAGTAGAGATGAAGATGACACTCCAATTATAGATGCCTACCAAGAAGATGGAGAGAGTATTAATTTATTTGTTGACCTTGGTGCACTTGAACTAATCCTCTTATGTAGAGATGACGTCCCACCCGTACATCTCAACCCATCCATAATAAATGATCATTTAGTTGAAGATTTTGACGAATCAGAAGAATCAAAACAATGAGGAGAAGAAGAAGAAGAGTCAGAAGAAGTCAATGAAGAAGAGGATGATGATGAGGAAGGAGATTACGAAAATGTTATTGAAGGAGATTCTAAAATAAACATGGAAAATACATATGGAGATGAAGAATAAAAGTACTAAATTTTTATTTACATAGATTAGGCTATTGCATTTTTCATATATATTTCTAAACTAGTTCATTGAAAATAATAATGATTTTGGATGCCACCAAAACGACAATGAAGAAATGGGTCTCCTCCGCCAAGTCCCAAACCGGTGGAGGACTCCCCAACTAAGGACTTCGTTCCTGATCAAGTTGACACATAAGAGGCAGACTGCCAGTCCACACCTACCAATAAGTGAATTCTTATTGATAATTAATTATATTTGAATACTTGGGGAGACTGGTTTTAATAATTTTAAATATATTAGCGATGCCTTATCACATTGCGGTCATGGCTTAACACGTGGCCTAGCTTTGAAGAAAAATACAAGGCATGAGAAAATCAAGGTCAACATACCCAATAACTCCACTAAAGGTGTGGATGATAGTGTGGCATTGCTTTCCTCCTATGTCAGAACACTAGTACGAGCTTATGCACCATTTTATTTGAGGTCATGGCAATATGTTCCAAATGACGTTAAGGATCACATTCAGACTCGTGTATTGGTGAGTTTATATACCCTAGTTTTTTTAGAAATGTTTTTGTTTCATATTTTTTATGCAATTCACTTCTTTGGATGAATTCGACCTAAATTTTGGCCGTAGCGAGAAAGTACGAACTATCAATGAGTTGATGGCTACATTATTTTGGCATCACAAGGGATGATGTCATAACCACTTCAAGAAATTTGAAACATTGGAAGAGGCTACTCAGTCCCCTTTGCAAAAAATGAAGTTAGACGATTAGCGAAAGTGTTGTGATCTTTTTGCAAGCCTAGATTATCAAGTATTCTAGATTTTTCCCTTATAACTTATTTACATCTATATTGGTTTCATAGGTTGTATTTAACATTGTTAGTTTCTCCTACAACACTTAAGTTCTATCAATGCACATAATAGAACGTCTTTGACAATCCACCATCTCGTCGGTTTAAGGTCATTCAAATGCCTTGCGAATAAAATGGTAATTACTTATTAAAATTCAATCATTTTTATCATATTGTTTATTTAAGTACGAACATGATTTTTTAAAATTACTACTGTACTTTGTTAGAAATGCATGATCCTGCAAATTTCTCCCTTGTTCATGTCTATGCTGTTACTCACACCAAAGTGCACAACGAGTGGATTGATCATGTCGCCAAAGATAATTATGTAAGTGAGATCATTTTGTGTGAATAAATTATGCCAACATGTGAATGTATATTATCTTTTCTCAATATTTCTTTTAATATGTTACTTATTGTGTGATTTTCTTCTTAATTGTAGGAAGAAATGATTTAGATGTAGTCAACCTCTGAGGAATCTTCTCCTAGTGACATGGACATATTTACGTAGGTCCTCAAGACTAAGTCTGGTTTGGTAAGAGGTTTGAGACATTCTTTCAACCGTGTTAGTTCATCCTCCACGGTCTTGACTTCAGAAGTTAATAATCTTACCGAGGATTTAGACGTGGCATGCCAAGAAATTGAGCAGATGAAGTCGAGATAGTAGAAGTTGGAGGCCCTCTTATCACGATAGTCCGATTTAGAGATGCGTTTGCAGGAGAGACAAAGAGACCAGGAGGAACGAATATGCATTTAAGTTTAAAAAAAGTACAAAGGGAGATGCTGGCCTAGTGGAACATGTTATGTCACTTCAGTAGGATCATGGTGGGCAAAGAAAGAAGAATAAATAAACTCTATCATTGTTCAAAACTCTTGTTATCTAATTTTGCAACTCTTTAAAATATTTTCATGAGATGATACTATTTGTGGTGTACTATGATACAATTTGTATGTTTTTTAATTTTATGAAATTATTAGTTTTGATCAGTATGTTTGGATGTAAACAAAGAACGTTTGAACATGGCTTTATGTTCGAATTAGCGTTCGAACATAATTACATAGACGTGCAATATATACGTTCAAACATAAGGTATTACGTTCGAACGTATATACTCCACAAACGTTCGAACTTATTCTGGTACGATCGAACAAATATTTCTTAATGTTTGCATGATTAAAAAAGATACGTTCGAACGTATTTATTAACCATCCAAATGTTTAATTTTTTATGTTTGAACAATTATTCAATAACGTACGAATGCAAAATTCAAACGTCACATCACAAATGTTCAAACGTGTGTACATTCGAAAGTAAAAATCAAACATTCGAATGAAAAATATTGAACGTTAAATATTTAATGTTCGAATGCTAATCGGTCGGGTAAACGTTCGAACGTTATTTAATATGTTTGAACGTACTTTCTGTGACATAATTTGACTGTCACAAAATTTCTTCATGTTCAAATGTTGCTTCTCACGGCAGACTTCCAACTGTCACAAAAAAACTTTTTAGTGATGGTCGTTTAGTAAACCGTCACAAAATACTTTTTGTGACGGCTGTGGGGATAGTTTCAAACCATCACCAAAAAGTTTCTATGATGGTTTTCTTATTTTTTGTGACAATTTCGTCCATAACAATAAATGAAATTTGTTGTAGTGTATTTTCAAGGACCATGTACTAGTTTAATTGTCTCTGGAATTTACAAGTCAAAGACTAGGAACTCAAGCAGTGTCAAAGACAAAAAAGACCGGGCAAGGTCATCACGATGGGAGGCATGAAAGATACTCCAATCAATGAGAGCAAGGGCACCACCTCAGCCACAATAATCTAAGTGTACAAGAAACGACCAGGCGGCAAGGAAAGAAGCACGCCCACTAGCGAGAGGGCAACACTATTGCAAGTACCACCAGTCGGACACTCATTGGATAGAAGACTGTTTGACGTTGAAAAAAAGGGTTGCCAGCCTGGCAGGAAGCGAGAAGCTCGAACGAATGTTGGTCAAGTATCACAAACCTATGAGAGAAGAAGGTTGTGAGCGTGAACTAAGACAAAGCAGAAGTCCCAAAAGACAAAGACAGGATCCGAGACACAACACCCATCAGTAACAACATGATTGAGACCAAGCTCCTTTTAAGGAGATCTGCACGATAGCAGGGGGTTCGCTGGCGAGGGTCAAACGGCGTCCAACAGAGAGACTCATGCTCGCAGTACAAGGTATCACTAGGTGTATATGGCAGATAAGCCTCCTAAACACCCCAAGTTAAAAACCACCCCCACCCGGAGATAAAGACTGCCAAGGAGTCTTGTACACCCACGACGATGCCTTGGTCGTCACCCTCCTGATAGCCAACTACAAAACCAGGCGGGTTCTAGTTGACAACGGGAGCTCAGCCGACATCTTATTTTGGGATGCTTTCGTCAAAATGGGCACTAGCTCTGATAGGCTATGCCCTTTGCCATCTCCCCTGAAGGGGTTCTTAGGAGAAGTTGTGCAACCCATGGATGCCATCGCGCTGCCTGTCACAGTCGGCCAAGGCGTCCACACTGTTACAACAATGAAGGACTTTTAGTGGTCAAAGCCCCATCTTCTTACAACGTCATATTAGGTAGACCAACTCTGAACGACTTAATGATAGTCACCTCTACCTACCACTTGAAGATGAAATTCCTGACAGAAACTGGCATCAGCAAGGTTCGTGGAGAGCAAATTCTTGCTGGGGAATGTTATGTTTAGGAGCTAAAGGTGGCGGTGCCTATCGTGTGTGTCATGGACGGATTGGATAGAAGGCCTCCACAAGAGATGAGAACAACTTGATGCGGGCCGAAGTAAATGAGCCACTAGAAATAGTAGCCTTACATCCGAAACGCCCGAACACCACGACAAGGGTCTGGACGAGGCTCCCACTAGAACACATAGAGACGTTGAAACAGTTGCTGATCAAACACCAAGATGTGTTCGCCTGGAGCCACGAAGATATGCCAGGGATCAAAAATGTCGTCATAGAGCAAAAGTCATGCATCAACCCGAAGGCCAAAATGGTGCGCCAAAAGAGAAGTTCATTCAGTATGGAGAAGTGCGCTGCTATAGCTGAGGAGGTAGACTGTCTCTTGGTGGTGGGATTTATAAAGGAAACGTACTACCCAGAATGGCTCTCCAATGTAGTCCTAGTTAAGAAAGCTAACAGGAAGTGAAGAATGTGTGTAAACTCCACTGACCTTAACAAAGTCTGCCCCAAAGATAGTTTCCCACTGCCACGAATTGATATCATTGTAGATGCCACGGCAGGACACAAAGTTCTGAACTTCATGGATGTGTATTAGGCGTACAATTAGATCCAAATGAATCAGGCGGATGCTGAGAAAATGGCATTCATCAACGATAGAGGCCTTTATTGTTACCGAGTGATGCCCTTCGGGTTGATGAATGCTGGGGCTAGGCAATCGAATGTTCAAGCACCAAGTTGGGAAGATTATGGAGGTGTGCGTCGACGACTTACTAGTGAAGAACAGGGAACCTACCTAGCACCTAGTAGACCTCAGAGAATCCTTCGCAGTGCAGAGCAAATACAAGATGAAGTTGAACCTGGCTAAGTGTGCCTTCGGGGTCAACTCGGAAAATTTTTTGGGGTTTATTATCTCGGAGAGAGGTATTGAGGCAAACACCAAATAGATCGACGCCGCCTTAAATATGGCGTTCTCGAAAAGCATTAAGGATGCCCAACGGCTGGCAGGTAGAGTAGTCTCCTTTAATAGATTCGTATCGAGATCCACAGACAAGTGTCTTCCTTTCTTTAGGGTCTTGCGAAATCCACACCCATAGAATGAGGAATGCAACAGAGCCTTCCAGGAGCTAAAGCAATATCTGACCAGCCCGCCTCTATTGAAACAGCCCAATCAAGGGGACATTTTATACGTGTACTTGGTGGTTTCCCCCCATGCCGTCTCAGTGGTCTTAATCAAAGAAAAATAAGCAATACAGGCGCCGATATATTACAAGAGTCGTGCGCTAAGAGGCGCCGAGATCAGGTACCCACGCAGAAGTGTTGGCATTTGCACTGATGACAGCCGCCAAGAGGTTACAACTATATTTTTAGGCCCACCTAATAAAAGTACTGACAGAGCACCCCGTCAGCAGAATACTACAGAAGCCGAACAGTTCAGGAAGATTGGTCGTATGGTCGATGGAGCTCAATGACTTTGATACCATGTGCCCAGAAGTGCAGTGAACGGGCAAGCCTTAGCAGACTTTGTCATCGAATTCACCGATTTTTCGGCAGATATCAAAATGGCGCATCCCAACTGACCTTGGGTAGTGTTTGTTAATGGATCCGCCTGCCAGAGGGGAGGAGGTATAGGGATCTACATCGTTGGCAAGTCTGGACATGAGTACTACTACATGGCCACACTTACTTTTAAGACTACCAATAATGAAGCCGCGTATAAGGTCCTAATACAGGGACTCGCAATTGCAAAGACACTAGGCGCTAGCGAGATTGAAGCCAAAGCCGACTCTCAAATAGTGGTAAACCAAGTAACTGGGGATTATGCCACGAAAGGGGAAGGACTAAAAAAGTAACTAAATCGGGTGCTAAAAATCTGCGACCAGCTCACTTATTTTAGTCTTGAGCAAGTACCAAGGGTAGATAATGCAATAGTAGATAGGCTAGCCAAAGCTGCATTTGCAAAAGATGATACAGACCTGCCTTGGGAAGTAGAAAGGAGGGTGATAAAGATTCCAACAATCAGAGCACAAGTGAGCCACGTCGCACCCTCGGGGCCAGAGTGGGCCAAAGAAATATCGGAATACCTAGATACTAACAAACTTTCAAAGGGGAAGGAGGCAGCAAGGAAAATTAGAAGGAACACAGTGTGGTTTGTTAAAGTTGATGGAATCCTGTACAAGAAGGGTTTCGCCGCCCCTTGCTAAGGTGCATCTCGCCCGAGGAAGCACAATATGTCTTGGCAGAAATACATGAGGGCGTCTGTAGCAACCATTCGAGTGGAAAGGCTTTAGCAAGGAAAGCCTCAGGGAAGGCTACTATTGGCTCAATGCCTTAAGGAATGCCAAACAGTTAGCAAAACAGTGCACTTAGTGCTAGGTCTATGCTCTCATTCAACATTGTCCACCTGAGAAACTGCTCTAATTTACTACTCCATGGCCATTTGCCCAATGGGAGTTGATCTAGTTGGTCCCTTTCCTCCAGGGAATGGCAGGGTAAAACTCATACTCGTCGCAGTAGACTACTTCACTAAATGGGTGGAAGCAAAGCCCCTCGCAACCATAACAGCAAAGACCATCACCAAATTTCTATGGAAGAGCATCGTGTGTAGGTTTAGCATTCCCAACAGTATAGTCTCCGACAACGGGAAGCAGTTTGACTCGGAGCATTACAAAGAATGGTGCCAGGAGTTGGGCATTGTGGAGGAGCACCCAAGAGTCCTATGGGCCTATAGGACAGCTATGAAGACCCAACAGGGAGTGAAGTTGTCGCTCCCGTAGAAGTCGGCCTGCCCACATACTGGACCAGCCACTTTAACCAAGTTGAAAACAACAAGGCACTCGAGGAACACCTCTATGTACTAGAAGAAAAGAGGGAAGAAGCGGAGTTCCAGAACATCCTCAACAAAAGGAAAGTCGAGCGCTACTTCAACAAGCAAGTCAAGCCTAGGTCTTTCAAAGTAGGCAACTTGGTACTAAAGAAAATGGGAGTGACAACCCAAGATGAGGGGAAGCTCGGCCCACGATGGGAAGAACCGTACGTGGTCATCACCACCAATAGATCGAGTTCCTACTGCCTGAAGGATAGTCAGGGACGAGAGTTGCAGCACTCGTGGAACTCCGAGCATCTAAAGAGGTTCTACCCTTAGATATTTTGCAAAATCTATGTTTTTTATAAGAGACAAAGCAATAAAGGTGGATGGCTTTTCAGTTCATGCATTTGCCTACAATTAGCCACCAATATCGAGTCCAAAGACTCGTGGTGCAACCAATGGACATGAAGGTCACAACACCCCACAAACCCTACAGTTAGCCACCAGTGTTGAGTCAAAAGACTTACGGTGCAACACATGGGCATGGAGGGCAAAAGACCCCACGACCCCTTACTTGGCCACTAGTGTCGAGCCCAAACACTTGCGGTGTGATGGTCGTGGTGCATCAAATGGGGGTGGGGTCAAAAGACCCTCCATTGAAAGACTCACATCTAAAAAGGGATACATCAACATTAAATTTACAAAAAGGAGCCAAACCGAGGGCCAAAGTTATTTACAAAAAAAAGGGCCAAACCAAGGGCCAACATTGTCAAGCAAACAAAACATAAGTAAAGTAAGCAAATGCTATTTTTGTGATGGCAAAGTTCCACTAGGCTTGGAGGATGAGGGCGAGGCAAGAAAGGCGTCGGGCATAGTGTTACGCCTTAGGGCATCCACAAATTCACGTCAGTTTTGAAGTCACTCAAGTCCAACCTCCCTAGGTGGGCCTAAGGGTTTGCCAACAAATGGGCTCGTAAGTGAGCCATCCCAACCCCATAGCCATACCTGAAGGTCCGGTCTCTAACAACCCTAGCGGTAGCCACCTGAGGATGCCAACGAACCAAATCACCATTGGCAAAAGCCAATTGGGACTCTAGCTCTTGTATCTTTATTTTTTGTTCTTTGGTTGTGTAGTCCAAGTGCATCATGATTCTATTTGTCTTGTCTAGCATGGTGTCGACGTCCTCCCTGTTCTTCATATAGGCGGCGAACCTCGACTCCAACCTTTCATAGTTTCCTTGTGCCTCATAGTTTCCTTGTGATGCTTTCACCACTAATAGCTCAAGGGTGAGTCTCTTGCACTCCTCCTTAGAGGAGAACAGTGCTTGGGTAGACTTTCGGCAGCGCTTCTCAGCCTCCGCCTACGACCGCTAAGAGGAGGCCAGCACCTCACTCAGGCGGGATACTTGGGCCCTAGCACATGCCCGTTCCAATTCCACCAGCTGCAGAGCAAAACTGTCACTGGCTTGGAGGGATTGGGCGCGAAGCAATTCACCCCATAGCTCACACAACTCATCACGGAGAGACTCGAGCTCGGCTTCTAAGGCAAGAATGTGCACATCAGCTTGTTCCAAATAGCACTCTACCTAGGTCTTCTCGGCCAGGAGTCGAGTCATCTCCTTCTTGGTGAAGAAGTCCCCATCACCGACAAAAGAAAAGGGGGAAGGGGAGGGAATATAGACCCTTTCTTGATCTGTTTGCGGGGTTTCACCCCCAAGATGGTCGTGGAAAGGGAACTCGGTGTGGACTCTTTCCCACCACCGGTTTCAAAGCCATCGTCACCTTCGACATTAGTCTAGGCACCCCCAACTAGAGGGGGAATAGCTTTAGGCACAGCCATCCCAGACACGCCAATAGAGAAGGCATCATAAATGTCTGCAAAAATCTGGCTGCCACTAGGAATTGAAGTCGAGGGAGAGAAGGGAAGGGAACTCAAAATGGGGAGTACCTACCAAACCAGTCTCCTTAGAGGGCAAGTCAAAGTCGAAGGCTATCGCCAGGTGAACAAGGGCTTGCCCCATGAGCCCATTGAGGTCGTCAAGACCTGGGAATGTTGGCGGCAACACCATCATAGGAAAGGCTTTGTGCGTCTCCCTCCCAACAACAAGGTTAAAACCAAGAGCCAGGGCCCCTTCTGATTCCACTTCCACCTCCATGACGGGCTCTATAGTTTCACCCTCGCCGTATTAACTACGATGAGGGCATTTTTGGGGACACTCAGAAGATGGAAAAGCACGCCTCCTCGCCGGAGGTGGCATGAACTTAAGTTTACACCTCGTGGCGCGGGTGCGATCAGGCACCATTAGGAACATGTCAATGTTGGCGGTGGTTAGGAGTTGCTTGGTCCCCAGGCCACCATAATTTTCTTTAGCCAAGTTGAGGACTATATCAACGAGAGAGCATTCTTCATCAATTAGCTCTAGCAAAAGACTTTTGTCGTCAGGGGCTTTGCCCCAGTTTGCACGAACGGGGAAATCTTGATGTGCCTTTCGGAGGCGGGAAATTCCCAACCTCTACCAGAAATGAAGAAAAATTCTCTTTGCCATTACTTGGCATTAGAGTGGCGGGGCTTAAACACCGCCAAGCGTTATGAATGAACGCGAAAGCTACAAATGTTACCTGGTAATCCCTTTACGGAATAAAAATGCAGGAACTCCTTGGCGCTCAAATCTAGGTACGTCTCCCCCAAGGGTTCCAAGGTCATGCGGAAGACCACGCAAGAGCACAATAGAACACACCACGTGTGCAAATGAAGTTGAGAGGGAGCCAACCTCAGAAAGTCCAAGACATCGTGGACTCAGAGAATGAATGGAAATCGCAAGCCCTGTGCTAGGGCACAAACGGGGAGGGCAAAAGATCCCGCGTACTCTTCCTTATCGACGCATCCTCCCTCTAGAATAGAGAGCTCCACAGAAGTTGGGATGCGATAGGTGGACCTCATCTTCATCAGGTCCTGCTCAGTAAGGGTGGAACACCAAGTGAATCCTTCAAAGAATGGAGGAGCTTGCCTGTCGGAAGACTCCACGGCAGAGTGGGAGGAGACCCTTGCTGAAGTCTGGGTGGAAGGTTTGAGGAGCCGCGGTTAGCCATGAGATAGGATGTGAGAAATGAAAAAGTAGAAAGTGAAAGGAAAATGAGAGAGAATGTGAGAAAGCAAGAAGAAATGTGGCACAGATGGGAATGAGGAAACGAATCAAGAAGATGAATGAGGGGAAAAGGAAGTGATGAGGAGGTTCTTGGGAAACCAAATGGGTGATAGTGCCGACGGTAACCAATTTTTTGAATGGGAGAGAATACAAGCGTGCGAACAGTTACGTAGGCCACGTTTTTGGGGTATGGCAGTAAGTTCAGACCCACACCTTAGTTAACATGGATCCTTAGCGGGGTAGAAGGAAAGGTCGTCTAATCAACCGCCCACTTGCCCCAAGCCAGTGGAGTAGGGGGCCTTCACGTGAATTAAAATTTTCCTATGCACTAGCACAAAGGAAATTGGCAGGGTAACTGGAATGAATGTTAAGGTCTCTTGGTAAGGAGCCCACGGCCAGGGGACGGATTCAGCCTATGGGCCCAAAATTGAAGGGCTCACAGCCCAAGAGCCCATGGAACCCATGTCCCTAACCGTGTGATATGATCATGCCAATAGATCAGGGTTGTTATCTCGTCCACTTATTAAGGGATAATTGATTCACATCTATATCCTCAACACCTGAAATACCCCATATTTTTTTTTATGTATTTTTTTTAGTGAAGGATAATTTTAATTAATTTAAATATTGTTTATCTTGTTATAAAATTTATCGGATTTCTCGTTAGATTTATTTTATAATTTTTTTTTAAATTGTGAAATTTACTTTGAGGTGATTTCTTAATATTAATTAGTGTTTACATTTAAATTACACTTTGCTTTAGTGAATAATTTTTATAGTTGGACTTTAATTATTATTGTTTTAATTATTTTATTTTTTTTCCCACGCACCGCACTACCCCCATGCACGTCTTGCTCTCTTCAAACTTTAAGGTTTTTCTTTTCACCCATATAGATACACGATTTCATCTTATATTTTTGAAAACTGCCTTGTATCCTCGCTGTAACCAGCCTCCAGAGACCACCATCGTGCAACCCCTCCTAGTTCGACGCCAACCTCCTTTTCCACGTATGTAAAACCGACACCACCGTTAGTGTCCTTCACCTAGGCTCAACGCCTCTCTGTGCGCCATCACGTCCGTCTCGGCCTCAGCCGCAGCAGCATGCCATTACCGTGAGAGCGTTCCGCTCATACAAGGAGGTCAACAACCGCGGGCAACCATTGCACCACGTGAGACGCTGAGCACACGGATCGCACGGCAAGAGACTCGCCCGCGCACGGCCAAAAGCCATCCTGCATCTTCACGGTTTTACCCAACCGTCTCCTGGAAAACGCAGCCTCCCAAGGAAGTCAAGTTGCAGCTTGCCCCTCCTCAACGCTGCCATACGTTGCCACCGAGACCCCCCACCAGTGTAGCCTTCGATAGCCATCCTGCAAGCCTATGGTTTTCACTCCCGAAACAGAGGATGTTTCTCCTCCTACCGTGAGCCATTGCAACCTTTAACCACCATGAGCTCCTTCATGTTGCGGCTCCAGAAACCGCAGGCGAAGTTTTCCGTCACCCAAGTCCGCCTCTTGCCACCACGCCGCACGGTAATCTCCCTCTCTGTTTTATGTCTCTCACGTTCGGTTTACTCTCCCGTAAGCTCTCTCTCACCGTACATCTCTCTCTCTCTTTCTCGTCTAGTGCATAGCCGCCGAGTGCACCACCTCCCATCGTACACCGCGGCGTCGCACTTCACCATCTCGGTGAGTCCCTGCCGCCGCTGCATGTTTTTCTTTTATTCTGTTGTATGTTTATTGTTTGTTTTATGTTTAGGGTGTTTATATATATGTGTGTGTGTGTGTGTGTGTGTGTGTGTATATTTATAAGTAAAGTTTTAACTTGGCACTTACTAGTTTTAACCTCATATATATTAGGAAAGTTCACGGTTTGAATTTTCGGCTGAGAAGTATTTTTGTGTTGCGTTTATATTTAAATAGAATTTTGTTTTAAGTTTCAATAAATATTGTATTGTATTTTTAATAATATTGTTTGTTAAAAGAAGTAAATCTATTTTTTTTCTTAAGAGGTGAGTTTTTCATGAATTATTTTAGGAAAAGTTTAGTAACTAGTGTATTCTTTTTATTTATAAAATATTGTTGGTATTTTAGATATTTTGAATATTATTTTTTTATTGAGTTCTATATTTATCATAATACTTATTCAATAAATTTTCTTCTCCAGTACGAATTTGATTAAGTGGATAGTGATGGTCTTAGAAAATGTTGGTATTTTAGGTATTATGAGAATTTTAGATTTTGAGGTTCTTAAAATAGGTTCTTTTAGCATTTTTAAGGTTTAATATCGAAATACGTGGTTGGTTGGAAATTTATGAAAGTTACGTGATTATTTTATAGGTGACGATTAATATTTGTTCGACATTTTTGAGGAAAATTCTGAAAAGTTAAGAAGTCCAGGTAAGCGGGGTTTCTATGCTAGACTTTGCATAAAATAAAATGAACTGAGGTCATTTTTGGAAAATGTGCATGTTTTGTTATGAAAAGAAATCTGAAAGCAACCTCAGATATTTGTTTTGCATTACTCATGAGATCTATTTAAGAAGAAAGTATTTTCTGTCATAACTGGTGTAGACATGAGCTTATTTTTGACATTTTGTTATTGAACTGAGACAAATGAGTGAATATGAAAATTTGAAAAATTTCGCATGTGACGTGAATATGTTTTGAATCTGTTTTGAAAAATGTGAAATGATCTGAATATCAGTATTCTGTTTTGATATTATGTGGCATCTGAAAAACCTTTGGCATGACTTTCTGATTCTGTTCTGACTCTGATTCTGACTCTGATATGGTGATTTTGATTCTGTTTTGCTCTGATATGTGGCCCTGTCACGGGATATAACAGTGACCTCTAGCCCCGTCACGGGATATAATAGTGACCTCTGGCCTTGTCACGGGATATAATAGTGACCTCTGGCCCTGTCACGGGATATAATAGTGACCTCTGGCCCTGTCACGGGATATAATAGTGACCTCTGACCCTGTCACGGGAGATAATAGTGACCTCTGGCCCGCCACGGGATATAATAGTGGTTTTCTATTTTGAGTTTAATCGTTTGGGTAACACGGTGATTTATGTTCTGCTTGACTTTTTGCAGGATGCACAACCCTACCACAGGGGTTAAACATAGTCTCTATTCTGATATGATATGATAAGACGAAGTTGCTCAGTCATGTTGTGCCAAATGAGTATTTGAATATGAAAAGTTAGTTTCTGAATATGAAATAATTGAGAAGTCGTTCTGATTTTCTGATAAGATGTATTTTTTGAGATTTGCATATTGATACTGAAATGTTTTGTTTCTGCATTCTGAACTCTATGAAAATGCTCATGTTTACACACTAGTATATGTCCTTTGCTTACTGAGTTGTTGATAACTCACCCCTTATCTCCAATTATTTTTCAGATGATTTTTGAATAGACCAGCTAAGGATCAGGATTATGGAGCATCGGTGAGATAATTATTTAAGCATAGTGGATTACTTGTAGAAGATTTCTGAGAAGTGACAGTTTTTATTAAGAGACTTTGTAGTATTCTGATGACGTTATATTTTGGAGTTTATAAATATATTGATGAATTGTGAATTTTAAGTTATAGGGAGTAACACTTCGATCCCTGCGGGACCGGGGCGTTACAGTTGGTATCAGAGCCAGGTTTGAATTCTGCATACTATAAACCTTGGAGGTTTAGATATCTGTGAGTTTATGAAGAAACTTCAGATTTAAGGTGTAGAAATTCTAGGACTAAGAGATGATGAAATTTGTATTTAAGGTTTTAGAATCTGTTAGGCTTTTGGGCATATATTCTAGGAAATTTGAGGTATTAAAGTTTTTAAATTTCAATAACCGATCTTCATGACATTTAAGGTCTTAGATCCATTCGGTTTTTAGTGGAATGTAGAAAATGATTTTGATAAGATTTAAGGGTTAGATTTTATAGGTGTAAATAAGCTTGATCAAAAGCCAAGTTTGAAGTTCTGTAAACTCTGATATATAAGGTTTTGAAATTTTGGACTTTAGGAAATAAATTTTTGAATTAGGGTTTAGAATTCTACGAACTACAAGAAATAGATTATTGATTCGTGATTTATAGATTAATTAGTAGTTATATTTTTCGTGCAGTTATTACTTTATTATTTTTTTCTTCCTTTGAAACGTTTAACCAAGGATGAGTCTTCCAGGATGGCTGCTCGACGTCGTGTTCGAAATTTTGGGGGCTTGAATGCAAGAAATGAAGAGGACGGATGCACCATAGAGCAGTTCAATCAGATGCACGCTCCCACTTTTGATGGTCGTGGCGACCCGACCTTAGCTGAGGATTGGATCCAGGACATTGAGGAGATACTCTGTGTCTTGAATTGTACTGACAAACAGAAAGTATTGTACTCTGCCTTCAAGCTGACCGGTGCGGCTAAACGATGGTGGATATCAGAGAGAACCATCAGGGAAGCTGATGGGAGGGGAGTGGTTAGTTGGCTCCACTTCAAGCAGATTTTCTTTGATCGTTTCTTCCCAAGATCGATTAGGGACGCTAGGGCCAAGGACTTTGCCGATTTAGTGCAGGGTACTATGACGGTGCACTAGTATGCGGCCAGATATATTGAACTATCACGCTTTGCCTTATATCTTATACCCGATGAGGAGAAGAAGACCCGAAAATTTGAGGAGGGACTAAATAACCAGATTTATGAGCGAGTGGTGGCCCTTCAGTTCCAGAACTTCTCAGAATTAGTAGATAAGGCCACAATAGTCGAGCGAGGCCTCAAGAGAAGTGTTGAACTTCAGGAGCAGAGGAAGGGGCCGACTCCATTGGGGTTTCTCTCGAACGAGAATAAAGGACCATTGAAGAAGATGAAGCTAGTGAACAACCTTGGCCAGAGACAGGTGCCGGACTACGTTGCAAGTCTTGCAACGTAGTACACTTTGGGGATTGCAGAAGGAGAACTGCACGGTGTTTTCGATGTGGGAAGCATAGCCACCTCGTCAGAGATTGTCCAAAGCAACCAGATGGGAGTATGAACCCCAACCCGCCTCAGAGGACTGATTTCACAACACGGGGCAGGAATCAACACAACGCAGTGTAGGCTCGAACTCAACTCAATACAGAGTGTGCAGCGGAAGCGCGATTAACCCATTGGAAGTAGTAGTAGTTAGCTAAGCAAATTTCGAGGACGAAATTTTTTTTTAAGGGGGGGAGGATGTAATACCCCGTATTTTTTTTTATGTATTTTTTTTTAGTGAAGGATTATTTTAATTAATTTAAATATTGTTTATCTTGTAATAAACTTTATCGGATTTCTCGTTAGATTTATTTTATAATTTTTTTTTAATTGTGAAATTTATTTTGAGGTGATTTCTTAATATTAATTAGTGTTTACATTTAAATTACACTTTGCTTTAGTGAATAATTTTTATAGTTGGACTTTAATTATTATTGTTTTAATTATTTTATTTTTTTTCCCACGCACCGCACTACCCCCATGCACGTCTTGCTCTCTTCAAACTTTAGGGTTTTTCTTTTCACCCATATAGATACACGATTTCATCTTATATTTTTGAAAACTACCTTGTATCCTCGCTGCAACCAACCTCCAGAGACCACCATCGTGCAGCCCCTCCTAGTTCAACGCCAACCTCCTTTTCCAAGTACGTAAAACCGACGCCACCGTTAGCATCCTTCACCTAGGCTCAACGCCTCTCTGTGCGCCATCGTGTCCGTCTCGGCCTCAGCTACAGCAGCATGCCATTACCGTGAGAGTGTTCCACTCATACAAGGACGTCAGCAACCGCGGGCAACCATTGCACCACGTGAGAGGCTGAGCACGCGGATCGCACGGCAAGAGACTCGCCTGCGCACGGCCAAAAGCCATCCTGCATCTTCACGATTTTACCCAACCGTCTCCTGGAAAACGCAGCCTCCCAAGGAAGTCAAGTTGCCGCTTGCTCCTCCTCAACGCTGCCATACACCGCCACCGAGACCCCCCACCAGTGTAGCCTTCGATAGCCATCCCGCAAGCCTCTATTTTTCACTCCCGAAACAGAGGATGTTTCTCCTCCTACCGTGAGCCATTGCAACCTTTAACCACCGTGAGCTCCTTAACGTTGCGGCTCCAGAAACCGCTGGCGAAGTTTTCCGTCGCCCAGGTCCGCCTCTTGCCACCACGCCGCACGGTAATCTCCCTCTCTGTTTTTTGTCTCTCACGTTCGGTTTACTCCCCCGTAAGCTCTCTCTCACCGTGCATCTCTCTCTCTCTTTCTCGTCCAGTGCATAGCCACCGAGTGAACCACCTCTCGTCGTACACCGCGGCATCGCACTTCACCATCTCGGTGAGTCCCTGCCGCCGCTGCATGTTTTTCTTTTATTCTGTTGTATGTTTATTGTTTGTTTTACGTTTAGCTTGTTTATATATATATATATGTGTGTGTATATTTATAAGTAAAGTTTTAACTTGGCACTTACTAGTTTTAACCTAATATATATTAGGAAAGTTCACGGTTTGAATTTTCGGCTGAGAAGTATTTTTGTGTTGAGTTTATATTTAAATAGAATTTTGTTTTAAGTTTCAATAAATATTGTATTGTATTTTTAATAATATTGTTTGTTAAAAGAAGTAAATCTATTTTTTTTCTTAAGAGGTGAGTTTTTCATGAATTATTTTAGGAAAAGTTTAGTAACTAGTGTATTCTTTTTATTTATAAAATATTGTTGGTATTTTAGATATTTTGAATATTAATTTTTTATTGAGTTCTATATTTATCATAATACTTATTCGATAAATTTTCTTCTCCAGCACGAATTCGATTAAGTGGATAGTGATGGTCTTAGAAAATGTTGGTATTTTAGGTATTATGAGAATTTTAGATTTTGAGGTTCTTAAAATAGGTTCTTTTAGCATTTTTAATTTTTAATATCGAAATACGTGGTTGGTTGGAAATTTATGGAAGTAACGTGATTATTTTATAGGTGACGATTAATATTTGTTCGGCATTTTTGAGAAAAATTCTGAAAAGCTAAGAAGTCTAGGTAAGCGGGGTTCCTATGCTAGACTTTGCATAAAATAAAATGAACTGAGGTCCTTTTTGGAAAATGTACATGTTTTGTTATGAAAAGAAATCTGAAAGCAACCTCAGATATTTGTTCTGCATTACTCATGAGATTATGTTTAAGAATAAAGTATTTTCTGTCATGACTGGTGTAGACATGAGATTATTTTTGACATTCTGTTATTGAACTGAGACAAATGAGTGAATATGAAAATTTGATAAATTTCGCATGTGACGTGAATATGTTCTGAATATGTTTTGGAAAGTGTGAAATGATCTGAATATCAGTATTCTGTTTTGATATTATGTGGCATCTGAAAAACCTTTGGCATGACTTTCTGATTCTGTTCTGACTCTGATTCTGACTCTGATATGGTGATTCTGATTCTGTTTTGCTCTAATATGTAGCCCTGTCACGGGATATAACAGTGACCTTTGGCCCCGTCACGGGATATAATAGTGACCTCTGGCCCTGTCACGGGAGATAATAGTGACCTCTGGCCCGCCACGGGATATAATAGTGGTTTTCTGTTTTGAGTGCAATCGTTTGGGTAACACAGTGATTTATATTCTGCTTGGTTTTTCGCAGGATGCACAACCCTACCACGGGGGTTAAACATGGTCTCTGTTCTGATATGATATGATAAGACGAAGTTGTTCAGTCATGTTGTGCCAAATGAGTCTTTGAATATGAAAAGTTGGTTTCTGAATATGAAATAATTGAGAAGTCGCTCTGATTTTCTGATAAGATGTATTTTTTGAGATTTGCATATTGATACTGAAATGTTTTGTTTCTGCATTCTGAACTCTGTGAAAATGCTCATGTTTACACACTAGTATATGTTCTCTGCTGACTGAGTTGTTGATAACTCACCCCTTATCTCAAATTATTTTTCAGATGATTTTTGAATAGACCAGCTAAGGATCAGGATTATGGAGTATCGGTGAGATGATTATTTAAACATAGTGGATTACTTATAGAAGATTTATGAGAAGTGGCAGTTTTTATTAAGAGACTTTGTAGTATTCTGATGACGTTATATTTTGGAGTTTATAAATATATTGATGAATTGTGAGTTTTAAGTTATAGGGAGTAACTCTTCGATCCCTGCTGGACTGGGGCGTTACAGTTGGTATCAGAGCCAGGTTTGAATTCTGCATACTATAAATCTTGGAGGTTTATATATCTATGAGTTTATGAAGAAACTTCATATTTAAGGTGTAGAAATTCTAGGACTAAGAGATGATGAAATTTGTATTTAAAGTTTTAGAATCTGTTAGGCTTTTGGGCATATATTCTAGGAAATGAGGTATTAAAGTTTTTAAATTTCAATAAGCGACACAATGAACCATAACAATGGTTCACATAATTTTTTACTTAATATTAAAATATTTTAATCATCCTAAGTCTAAAATCAACAATCCCCCACCTAATTAAAATGTTTTAAAGACAATTAGAAGAAATATCTTTGGGCTAAGTACTATGCATCAATAGAGTTAGCTTGTTGCTTTGAATGTCCACTTAGTGTAATGGGCCAAAACTAGCCCAAAACCTGTTTCTGGGTCATTTTGGGCCCATAAATTAACTTAAAAAAATAAAAAAAATAATTTATAATAATAGAAATTATGTACTACTAAGTTGCAACTATTAACTAATAATCATAACTAACCTATTACAATTGATACAAATTAAGATAAAACTAGAACAAGATTACAAATTCATCTAAAAATATTTCAAATTGTACTATTGTGGCAACATTACAATTAACTAATTAAGTGAATTAAAAGAAGAATAACATTTCATCGGAATTTGGGGTGTCCATGGTGGTAGAAAAGACAATGAGTTGTGCTGACTATTGTGAGACTATGAGATCATAAAACCTAAAATATTAATAATTTAAAAAGAAACAAAAATTAGAATCACAAACAAGAAACAAAAGTTAAAGATAAAAATATATATTAGAAATGTAAACATTACAAACATTAAAAGTACTAACCAAGATGAGATTGAGATCAAGATGAGAATAGATCATTGGGTCCTTGCGATTAGGATTCGGCATATGACACTGAGATTATAAAAGCTAAAAAAACTAGAAGAAAAATAATTAGATACCAAAAATTATATAAATACTAAAAATAATTAAGGGAAAATTTTGTACAAACCAATGGCAATGGTCGGTCCAATACACTAAAACTCATACTCCAGTGGAGGTAGTCGTAGACGTCGTCTCATGTATTGCTATAACAATTAACTTTGAAATTAATACCGATTAAATAAATTAAAATAATAAAACAAAATCCACGATTACCAGATCCAAAGTCAAGAACATCCAGAACATGAATTGGGGTCCCTTGATCCAATTCTGCATGCAAATCAATGGCTTCACAGTGGTAACAAACAATGAACTCCGAAATGGATCTAATATTTGCCCTCCGGTACTAAAGGCCGGCTTTGAGGCTACAGTGCTAATAACGATGGCCAAAATACTACGGACTATCTCTCCAAGGACAGGATATTTCACGACATTGGTCTTCTACCAAGCTAATATATCAAAGTCTCGTGCAAATGGTTGAAGATCCGCTATGAAATATTTGTCTACCTCTTACTGAGCCTTTGTAGAATGATGGACTACGGTGATGGACACCAAGATGGACCTAGTCTTAAAGATTTTTTGCAAGTTCCAGATAGGTCAATTACAAGGTCAAGAGCCAAGAAGATTAAGGAAGCAATGCAAGGATTGGTGCAATCCACTTGGGACGAGTCTAGCAAGAGCCGAATATTCAAGATGGGCTTTAGAGAAGAAGATCCAGTGATCATCCATGTGATACAAGCTATGGAAGAGCTTAACAGAAATTAGGGCCTATTATTATGATTATGTGATTGAAAGCCTTGGACTTAATTATTTCATTAAATGAGCTTATTTTATTAGTTATAGGAATTAGTTTAGAATAATTGGGTTTCAGGATGTTTGGCCCACATATATCTTATTTCTTATAAATTATGAGTTTTGGACAGGCCTTGTATTTTGGTCAAAGGCTTATTTGAAAAGTTACTTTTTAGGAACTATGGTTTCAAGAGGTTACTGAAGTGACGTACTGTAGCCGCGACATTGTTCACTTAGAGGTATTTTTGGAAGATGAGGCATTATTTTGGCTAGGGTTTTAATTAGGTTTTAGTTTAAATACTCTTTGTTGCCTCATGTTAAGAAGTTTTATGAAATTTGATGAATTTATTTATTGTGAGTTGAGTTTATCTCATCTTGTTCTTGATTGAACTTTTGAACTTATCAAGGTAAATCACAACCTTTGTGGCGTTCCTCCTTGTAATCTGGGTTCTTGAGACGGGTTCTTCAACGGGTCTAGATTTTAATATAATCTAGGTTCTTGAAACGAGTTCTTATCAAGTCTAGATTCTCCATCCCTTGAGTTGATTTTGGCTTTCTTGGGGAGTTTTCATATTGATTGTGGGATTAAGGGATTCCATTCTCGCGGGTTCATATCATTTGGTTTCAGAGCCAGGTTTCCAATCAGGTCTGATTCTATCTTTTAATTATTGCATCTTTAATTTTGATTCTAGGGCTTCATTGTTCTAGGGTTGCAAAAAACAAAAAAACAAAAACTAGGCAGCCAAAATTCTTAGGGTTTTTGGTTTGGCTAAAATTTGCATCACCTAGGGTTTCAAAATTCTAGGGTTTCTTGCATCTCTAAGTATTGCTTGGAGTGCCGTTTCATTGTTTATCTTCTACTTCATTGTCAATTCTTATGTGCTTGAATTCAGTTGCTTGATTTTCACAATTGAATATTGCTTTTTGTGATTGAATTAGATAAAAGAAGAGAAAAAAAAAATAAAGGAAAATAAAAGAAAGAAAATACGAAAAAAAAAAAGAGAAAAGAATAGGTAGCATATTCAAAGGTTGCTACATACAAAGAAGAGAAAGAGAGACATTTGTTGATTGAGCTTTATCATCAAAGGGGCTGAATACATATTTCTAGTTGATATCTTGTTTTTTAATTACTCTTTCCTTCATATAAATTCCTTGAGTCTTGTGTCATTTTATTACTTCCTTACTTCTTGTTCTTGTTTCTTGGACTTAATTACTAGTTGGGATAAAACAAGGTTGCATTGTCTTGATTGAGTTCAATTAGTTCTTAAAAAACTTGAGTGGGAAAACTCTTGAGGTAAAAGGCAAAAGAGTGTGAAACTATTATCAAGAAAAAGCCAATGAAGTGTGAAACACGAGTGGAGTGCCATTATTCGAGTATAAACACGTAAGGGAGTGTGTGAGGTTTTCCACTAACATACTTTTTGTGCAGCACATTATGATGTCTCATAGGAGCAACTCATCACCAAAGGGGATGGTAGATAACTCATCATTTGTGTTGCAAGCCATGCAACAATAGTTTGAGCGGTTAAATTGGTGTTGGGTGAAGTGAGGGATATGATTGATGATCAAGATGAGGTAATTAGAAATCTACAGGGTAGGTGAGATAGGAGGCGACGTGAGTCTAGTGTTGAAAATGGGTATGAGAAAGAAGAGTATGGTGATTCTTTTATTACTAGGCATGCACTCAATACACAAATTAAGATGGATGAAACAGAGCAGCAGAGCGAGAACATTTTTCATACTAAATGCCACATCAACAACAAGGCATGTAGTATGATCATTGATTTGAGGTGTTTTATTAATTTGGCTAGCACTACTTTAATTGAGAAATTGAATTTACGTACCTTGAAACACCCTAAACCATACAAGTTGCAGTGGTTGAGTGATTGTGAGAAGGTTAGGGTAAATAAGCAAGTGCTAGTTTCTTTTTCAATTGGGAAATATCAGGAGTGATATAGTGCTTATGCATACTAGCCATATTTTGTTGGGAAAACCATGGCAGTATGATAGGAAGGTGATCCATGATGGGTTAAGGAACATGTACAGTTTTGAAAAGGATGCAAAAACAATCAAACTTGCTTCTTTAACTCCAACACAGGTCCATGGGGACTATTTGAAACTCAAAAGTGAGGCTGCTCAAAAAAGAAAGAGTGAAAATGAGAGTGCTCAAAAAAGAAAGAGTGAGACTGAGAGTGATAAAAAAAGAAAGAGTGAAAATGAGAGTGATAAAAAAAGAAAGAGTAAAAGTGAGAGTGATCAAAAAAGAAAAAGTGAAAAAGAGATTGAGCTAAAAAGCAAGAGTGAAAGTGAGATTGAGCTAAAAAGCAAGAGTGAATGTGAGATTGAGCTAAAAAGCAAGAGTGAATGTGAGATTGAGAAAAAAAGAAATAGTGAGGCCGAAATGGAGAAAGAGAGAAAAATGAGAGAGAAAAAGGAAGAGGGTGAGACTGAGACTGAGACCTCAAGCAAAAGAGAGAATGAGTTGAAAAATAATTGTGAGGTCGAGAATACAAAAACAGATGAAGAAAAAGAGAGTGACAGAAAAAAGAAAAAAAAAAAGAAAGTGTGAAAGGGAAAAAGAGAGTGAAAAAAAAAAGAGAGTGAAAAGAAAAGGAGTGAAAAAAGTGAGAGAAAAACAAAGAGAAAAGTGAGTTTTTATGCTAAGGCGAGTTTTTATATTGATGAACTTGACGTATCTTTGCCTAGTATTGTTGTCTCTTTGTTGCAGGGATATGAGTTCGTGTTTCCTAACGGTGTGGTTAGTGGATTGCCACCTATTAGGGAGATAGAGCACTACATTGATTCTGTGCCAGGTGCAACAATTCCTACCCGACCTTTCTTTGAAGAACTTGACACACTTGAAAGGACAAGGTAAGTTGAATAGAATGCATGCCAAGTGGGGGCAATTCATTGATACCTTTCCTCATGTAATCAAGTACACACAAGATCAGAAAAATTTTGTGAATGATGCTTTAGCAAGAAGATATGTCATTGTTATCATTTTAGATGCAAATTTATTGAGACTTGAATATGATAAAAAATTGTATGTTAATGATGATGGCTTGGCTAGTGTGCATGGAGTACGTGAGAAAGCATCGTTTGGTCAGTTTTATAAACTAGACTGATATTTGTTAAAAGAGAATAGTCTTTGTGAGCCTACTTGTCTTATTCGTGAGTTGCTTGTGCATGGATTTGGTTTGATGGATCATTTTGATATAAAGAAGATTTTAGATGTGTTCCATAAACGTTTGTAGGAGTATCATTTGTCATTTATTGACTTGTTGCATGAACATGTGCGAGAGTATCATTTGCGTCTCATTGAGTTTGCATATAATTGGAGTAGTCATTTTGGTGTAAGGAAAGTTTTAGGTGTGTTTCATGAATATTTGTGGAAATATCATTTGCCATTCATTGAATTGTTACATAGACGTGTGTGGGAGTATTATTTGCCCTTATTAGAGTGTGCATATAAAACCTTGCATACTACTATTTCTTATTCTCCTTTTGAAATTGTTTATGGTTTTAATCCACTTATTCATTTACCTTTGATGCTTTTGCTTGTTGATGATAGGAGTAGCTTGGATGAACATTTTCAAATTCTTGAGAAAATTAATGAAAATGCATATAAAGTGGATCTTTCAGGTAAGTATCATGTTTCAACTATTTTCAATGTTACTAACATTTTTCTCTTTGATCCAGGTGGAGATGGGGTATTTTTGGAAGATGGGGCATTATTTTGGCTAGGGTTTTAATTAGGTTTTAGTTTAAATACTCTTTGTTGCCTCATGTTGAGAAGTTTTATGAAATTTGATGAATTTATTTATTGTGAGTTGAGTTTATCTGCTCTTGTTCTTGATTGAACTTTTGAACTTATCAAAGGTAAATCACAACCTTTGTGGCATTCCTCCTTGTAATCTGGGTTCTTGAGACGGGTTTTTCAACGGGTCTAGATTTTAATATAATCTAGCTTCTTGAAACGAGTTCTCATCGGATCTAAATTCTCCATCCCTTGACTTGATTTTGGCTTTCTTGTGGAGTTTTCAAATTGATTGTGCTCCAACCTCTCACCCAAGTCCAAGCTACGCATTTTCTCCACCCCGGCTTCTGGAGGAGGCGGGGGGTAGGTGTAGGTGTCAGAATATTACCACCCCTGAACACGGTAAACTCATCAAACAATCTAGCAAGGGTTTCCCTAACCCTCGTAGCAATAAGTTCCGCTCATGCATTCCTGTGCACCATTTTCAATCCATATACCAGCCATCACTCTTAAACTAGGGGTCAAGAGCAACAACCACATATAACAAAGTATTAGCCCTACTCAAATCTCTCCAATAGTTATCATACTTCACCCTCATCATCAATCTCATCTCCAGCATCCTAATATGGTCGCTCACGCACATGTCATCCAATTCTTCTTTTACCCTACACATTTGCTTACAGAAATGAGGGGATGAAGGATACAAAGAACCAGACAGCCTCGTTGTGACCTTATAGAAATGCCTCAAAAAATCTACAAAAGTAGCAACGACCTCCTAATTATCATCAATAGGCTTCCCCGAACGCACATGCTCATCAAAATATCTGACATATTGAATGTCTTCATCACCCAATAACGTAAAGGCTGACTTATATTCTTAAGCTGCCTCCAACATCAAGAAGTTTGAATCCCATCTTGTAGAAACATCAATACAAATGCCCTTCTTGGATGTTATGCCCACAGACCTCACGTAACCTTGAATTTCTCCAATCTAGCAAATGGCATAGTAGTTTTGATCCAGGTAATCGAGTCATCAAGATCTTTCAAACCATTAGTGATAATTAGATTATGTGCAACACATCACACATGTAAACACTCACCACTCAAGCTTGTCTTTTTTGCCTCTCTAAAATAGGTCTTAAGATGTCCCAATGCGACATCATTAGATGAGGCACTACCAATTGTAATCGTCAGAACTCGTGCCAACTCCCACTCCTTTATTGCAGCCTCCAAGATTTTCCCAACCGTCTTATCCTTATGATTGAAAATTTGACAAAACTTTAAAATTTTTTGTGTAATGTCCAATCACAATCAACAAAATGCACAGTAAAAGACATATAATTAAAATTCTGGACAGATGTCAAAGTTTCAGTGGTGAGGCAAACTATTTGACCAACCAATTGGCCCCTTAACAACTATTTTTCTGACAAATATTATTTTTTTATATCCTTTGCCACTGTGTGGTGAGAAGGAAGATTAGACCTAGGTCCCAAGTACTTAAAAAATATATTTAGAACCTTTTTCCCCTTTACACACTGAAAAGGTAGCTCGTCCATGATGATCATACGAGCTCGGTGTCTCCTACACTGTTCGGGATCATACTTAGTATACCCCTTCAACATTGCACCCTCACTACTCCCATCCACTATTTTCTTAAGTCTAATCTCTAGTTTATATTGACTCTTCTCTTATAAAGATTTTAATATTAGACATTTTTTGCATTGTTCTTCTAAGTGTACGTTTAATTGGAATGTATCTTGTCTCCTATAGTGACATCCATACACTTTACCACAATGGTTAAACTTAGCTTGGGAGTTATTGGGGTCACCACCCTCTAGTTTGGTAAAGTGAGTCCAAACTATTGAAATAGGTTTCTTGCTCTGTGTGGACAAGGGGCAGAGCAAGGTTCCATAGAGCTAGGGGTAGCGTCCGTAGGGGTAGGGGTATCCTCCATAGATCCAGTAGGGTTAGGTGTTAGGGTAGGGGTAGGAGAGCTAGTACTAAAATCTGACGGACTAGCCATTCCCCAAAACTGACAAAAATAAAAAAATGAAGCAAACATCACATCAACAATTAAAATCATGCAACAATCACCAAAAACAGATCAAGGTTTCATATTGAAACCCCAAAACAAATCGGGGTTTCATATCGAAACCCCAAAACAGATCGGGGTTTCGATATCAAAACCCATAATTTAGTTTAGGGGTTTCAATCCAAAACCCCTAATTTAATTTAGGGGTTTCCATCTGAAACCCTAAATTAATTTAGGTAACATAATTAAGAGTTTCGGATTGAAACCCTAAACTAATTTAGGAGTACTAACAGGTTTGTATTCGAATATGTCAAGCTTCTCGAGAAGCTTTTCAATATAATGAGATTGAGTTATGCTAATACCATCACGATATCTCATTAATTTAATACCAAGAATTACCTATACATATCTCATGCTTTTCATGTCAAAGTTCTTGTAGAGAAAGTTTTTAACATCAAGAACAACATCTATATTTGTATCAAAGATGAGAATATCCTCAACGTAAAGATATAGCATTACACATGCACCATCAAATATTTTAGTGTATAAACACTTATCACATTCATTTATCATCAAATCATAACATAAAATTATTAAATCAAATTTTTGATGCCATAATTTAGGAGATTGTTTCAAATTATAAAGGGATTTAAGAAGTCTACAAACTTTTCATTCCTGTCCTAGAACCACAAAACTCTATGACTGATCCATGTATATCTCTTCTTCTAGATTACCATTAAGAAAGAAGGTCTTTACGTCCATTTGGAATACCTCAAGTTTATTGATCGTAGCTAGAGCAATTAGAACACGAATTGTGGTTATTCTAGTAACAAGAGAATACATATCACAATAATCAATATTCTCTATGTAAATCCCTTTGCAACCAGCCTAACTTTAAATTTATCAATAGTACCATTTGACCTCAATTTCATTTTAAAGATCTATTTACATCTAATGGCTTTCCATCTAGGAAGAAGATCACACAAATTTTAAGTGTCATTAGTTTTAAGAGATTTCATATCATTATTTACCGCTTATTTCAAAGCATAATTAATGGAAAGCGTGGCATCCTTAAAAGTCAAAGGGTCTTCCTTTCTACTTTGTTTTTTAAAGGAAAGAGTTCTAGAAAAAATGTTGCATCCCTAGACTCCATAATGGTGTTGGATCAATACATGAACTTCTGATTTGATAATTAAAAATATATATGCAGAACTATGTCTAGCATACCCAATGAATATTGCATCAATTGTGTTGAGACCTAATTTCTTTTTTTTTCTTTTTAATTTTTGGAATATTAGTTTTGGCAAGACAACCCAAACTCTAAAGAAAATAATGTTGGGCATTCTACCATTCTATAGTTCATATGGTGTATTGTCAGATCCATTAAAATATATTTTATTCAAGATAAAATAAGATGCAAATATTGCTTCCTCCCCTCATTGTTCAGGTAGGCCGAAACTATAGAGCATGCATTTGACCATATCTATCATGGTTCTATTTTTTCTTTCAATAACACTATTGGATTAAGGAGAATATGGAGGGGCTTACTCATGTATAATGTCATTCTTCTTACAATATTGAACCAATTGATTAGAGGAGTATTCACCACCTCTATCTGACCTAATAATCTCAATGTTTCTCTCCAATTGATTTTCAACTTCAGTTTTATAGATGAAAAAATTATTAAAAGATTCATCTTTTGTTTTCATCAAATAAACATAACAAAATTTGGACATATCAACTATAAAAAATACAAAAATATTAATTACTACCTTTCTAGTTGACACCATTTAAATAGCAACATCACTATGAATTAATTCAAGTAGTGACAAATTTCTTACAACATATTTAAATGATTATCTCGGCTATTTTGATTGAACACATATTAAACACTTTTTTATCCAAATCAATAAAAAAATTTTAGGAATAATCTCTAAATCCATCATTTTTTTAACATTATGATAATTAACTTGACATAATCTAGCATGCCAAATTAGAAAGGAACATGTAGAAAATATAAATTTATTTTTAGAATCAAATTTATCTACTACATTGTTTGAACATTTATTATAAAAAAATTGTCACTCACATAACCTTTCCCCACA
Source organism: Juglans mandshurica (assembly GCA_022457165.1). Lineage (NCBI taxonomy): Eukaryota > Viridiplantae > Streptophyta > Magnoliopsida > Fagales > Juglandaceae > Juglans > Juglans mandshurica. Next base: position 11,808,175 of record CM039621.1, on the reverse strand, counting down.
AATGACCCAAATTTAATTACAATAACTTTACTGGATTGAAATAAAAATGTGTAGCCCGCCTCAATTAGTAAAAATTTACTAATTAGGTTTATCATCGAACCGGGCACATAAAACACGTCTTTTAATGGAAGGGTATTTTCAAAATTTAGTTTAAGTTCAATTTTTCCTACCCTAAATGTTGAAAAAATTGAGCAGATATAGTAATCTAAAAAATAAATGTGACTTTGAGGCGTGTAAAACACTATTTTTAAGATGATAATTTCCCCCACTCAAAATAGCTTGCTATTGGTTACAAGCAATTCACCTTCTGTATATAACAAAGTCACTAACTGCAGATAGTAATTTTGAAAATTTTCCTTAAGAGTTTCTTTACAAAATTGTGTAAATAACTAAGAAAATGGGAGAATAGAATTATAAAATTCGTAGGTTGCATCCTCTATTTATAGAGAATGAAGTGGTACCTTGTGAAAAATCATATTTCTTTAATTGTGACTTTTCAACTAGTAGTTATTAGTTTAAAGGGCATAATGTTTTATTTAAAGACCAAGAGGTATGCTTAGCCAAGTGGTTAGGCGCCTCCCTTCCCCAAAGGTGGTCACTGGTTCAAGTCTCCCAACAAGAACTTTAGTTGAATTAGTTTTTGAAGTAGCATGCCGCTTCAGCCCAACGCAAGCCTTGGTCCACCTAGGCATTATACCTCTTCAACCCACACAAGCCTTGGTCCGCCCAAGCATTGTGCCTCTTGGTCCGCCCAAGAGGCATGCTTAGCCAAGTGGTTAGGCGCCTCCTTTCCCCTAAGGAGGTTACTGGTTCAAGTCTCCCAACAGGAACTTTAGTTGAGTTAGTTTGTGGTAGCGTGCCTCTTCCACCCAGCGCAAGCCTTGGTCCACCCAGGCATTATACCTCTTCAGCCTACACACAAGCCTTGGTCTGCCCAAGCATTGTGCCTCTTCAGACGAGTTGTACGAACAAGCCTTGGGCTTAGGCTGTAACGCCCCGTTCCCTGAGGTCCGGAGAGTTAACTCTTAATACCTCAAATCAACTTAAATAGTACAACTATAAAATCCAAAAAATCCAATAAAATATTAATCAATTTAATCAATCCAAATATCTAAATTCCTCCATGGGGACAATAAAGAAAATCTCAATAACGTAAATTAAAAACTCTCAAAAACTCGAAATTATCCTTAACCCATCAAATCAAAATACCCGAAACATAAACTCAGTTTACTAACTACTACTCTCAAATAAGCACTTGTACCATCGGGCACTTATTCCACTCTGATCATCACACCTGCTAAAACTTTCTACTCTTGTTCTTCAGCTGAACCATCAAAATTATCTGAAAAAAATATATGGAGATAAGGGGTGAGTTATCAACAACTTAGTAAGCAGAGGACATATACTAGTGTGTAAACATGAGCATTTACAGAGTTCAGAATACAGAACAAAAATATTTTCTTTCAGAATGCAGAATCAGAATAATGTTTTCAAAATGTAGCGTCAGAACATGTTATCGAAAATATCAGAGCGAAAGTTCGAAAGTATTCATAATCAAAATCCCTTTGGCATAGCATAAACTGAAACATCACATCTTATCTTATCATATCAGAATATATACCATGTTTAACCCCCGTGGTAGGATTGTGCAAACCCCGGTAGCTAACCGAGCAGAAACAGAATGTGAATCTTCCCCTTATTCATTCTCGGAGCTCCGAGTGTGCACATAGGAAAGACCACGCAGAAAACTACTTTGTTTCCAAAGTGGGTGCACCAGAAACAGAAAAGTTGGTACCAATCTGAACAGAGGCCACAGTTTTACACCCGTGGTGAGGTCAGAACGGAACAGAAACAGAAACAGAATGTTATGCCAGAGGTTTTCAGAAATCACATCAGATCATATCAGAGTACATAAAATCTTCAGAACAGAACAAAAAATCATATCACAACATAATTTATGCACAAATTTCATATTCGCTCTCTTTTTCAAAGTTCAGAAACAGAATGTCAGAAATAAGCTCATGTATACACCAATCATGACAAAAATATACTTTCTTCTTAAACAGAATCTCATGAGTAATGCTGAACAAATAATTGAGGTACTTCAAATTTATTTTCATAACCAAATATGTATATTTTTCAAAAATCAACCTCAGCTCATTTTATTTTAATGCAAAGTCTAGCATATGAACCCCGCTTACCTGAACTTCTTAGCTTTTTCGGAATTCCTTAAAAATGTCGGACAATAATTAAACGTCACCTATAAAATAATCACGTAATTCCCATAAATTTCCAATTAATCACGTATTTCGACATTTAATCATAAACTTCTAAAATAACCTATTTAATTCCTCAAAACCTAAGATTACAAATCAACACTTTCTAAAATCGATTTACTAACTTGACTAAAATATTTAAAAGTCTGACCTATTTATTAATAAAAACAAACTACAAAGTTTAATACTAGATAATATAATTATCTTAAAATATTTTAAAATAAACCATGACTATTTTTAAATAGACTAAATCATATCTAAAGTGTAAAAACAACATTACTCCAATATTGTTTACTCTTAACATAAATCTTTACTTAATAACATAATAAAAATACTTAAGTGATTTTCTTTAATCATAATTAAAAGTTTAAAATAAAATTTCACAATTACTAAAATAATTTGCTACCAAAGTACAATTTGAAAATCCTATTTATTGTTTGTAAACTTTTCTTATACCACCCGTATAAACCACGTAAAAACAGACCAAAAATATCAACTTGAACACATTCTAAAACTAAGGGTAAAACTGTAATTCCTTATTCAAAAACTATGCAAAATATAAGTTTACGTAGACTGCAAATGCATTCACGCAGTCTCGGTGTAAAAACCGTAAGAACAGGGGCGCGAGGTACTCACTGCCAAGGGAGGAGCTGCGCGCGACGCGGCGAAGAAGGTCACGATGGTGAGGCACTGAGAGAGAGAGAGAGAGATATGAGTGAGAGACCTCACGCAGAAAGAGAAAGGGATGGAGAGATAGCTCAGCGTGAAAGAGGACGAAAACTCACTATGGGGCAACGATGCGGCGGCAACAAGGTGGTTGGGCAGCAGCAGGTCACGGAAAGGTTGGGATGTCAGCATCGCCGGGCTTCCCTTCGCCGTGGCTGGTGGCACCGAAACAAGAAAAAGTGCCCTGTTTTGAGATGCAAAAACAGAGGTCCTTCAGTGTGTTTGATGGTGGTGTTTTCCGACGTGGGTTCACGGCTGGGTCACGATGGTGGCTTATGGCAGCGTTGTGGAGGAGCATGCAGCGGCTTGACCTCCTTGGGGAGCTGTAGTTTCCGTGTGATGGTTGAGTAAAACCGTGAAAGTGCAGACTGGTTTTTGGCCGTGCGTGGGTGAGTCTCTTGACGTGCGATCCGTGGGCTCGGCTTCTCAGGTGGTGCTACCCGTGGTGGTTCTCGTGAGGTGGGGACACAACGTGGTGGGGTTCTCGGTGGAGGTAAATGCAGTGGTTTAAGGTGGCTGAAATGCTCTGTTTTGGACAGTTTAAAACAGGGGATTTTCTACCTAGTAATGGAGGCATTGGGAGGCAGCTTCGCGGCTGAGGTTCCGCATGCGTGGACTGAGTTCGGCGGAGAACGATGTGTTGGCCCGGCTGTGGGGGGTGGCTGGGCTGCTGAACGCAACCGAGGCTTGCGATTGGGTGCTTTACGAAAAAGTAGGGACTGGCCGCAATGGCCACGGTTTCTTATGTGCTGAGGGTGTGAAATGAGGGCAGCGGCAATGAGTCTTCAACATGCATGAGGGGTGAGTGTATGAATATGTGATGAGAAAACCCTAAAGGGAGGAGAGACGTGCGTGAGGAGAATGCTGAAAATAGACATGTGTGTGTATGATCGTGTGTGTGCGCATGGAGTGGACGAGCGGAAATCCTATGGGATTTAAAAAAATATAGACGGAAATAGAAATAAATAAATACACATGCGGTAGAGAAATTAACGTGTGAAGACTAATAAAATAAAATAGAATAATCTAAAACAAAATAAATAATAATAGATGAATAAAACGAGGTTGATTGGGTCCGAGTGTTACATAGGCCAATGGGTAAGACCTTGTGTCCACAGGTTCGGATTGGGCATTGCGCCCCTTGAGCCTCTAAGCCTATCCCATACTTGTTAAAATTAAAGCATCAAAGTGTAGGGCCAGGGGGATTCAAACCCATTCCCTTTGAAACAATACACCTTTACCACTGAGCCAATGCATTTAGTTATGCTTTTAATTCACGAAAATAAATAATAACCCACATTCAATAAGTTCTCACATATTTAATATCACAATCTATAATAAATATAACAATCCATCACTTAGATTGTGATATTAAATTTTCAATCAAATACTAATATACTCATGCATACGAGAAGCTATCTTTCAACTTAAAGCTTCAATTAGTGTAAATATCTCAAATTTCTAACAAAGTCAATGGTAACCTAGTCTTAAACAAAGACTTTATACGTTAAGAACAAAAATACCACACGCAAGATTCCATCCAATTTGAGCGAGATAACTCACTAATTAGTTTGCACTAATCCATGTACTCCATCCTAACATTCATGAACATTTACAAAAATAAACCTTAAATCTTTGCTAGAAGTTGTCCCCACCTCTTATGTTCGTATAGGTAAAGTTCTTTTTGTGTCTCTGTTACTTTAGACACTTATACAACTATTGAACATCATTAAAGACATAATATTCATCCTTCATCTAACGAGCAGTCAGCACTAAACATCATGGAAGGGTTACATTAAATTAAATTTTAGTGCTATTTTAGTCATATAAATGTAACTTGTTAATACCCTTTAAAGCTTAGACTGTTTAAAAATAGTGTAAGGTAGGGTTCTTATTACAGTTGACTTTTAAAAGAAAGGTTTCCGACCCATTCCACTAGATGTACTAATCACTAAATCTCTTTTTAATCATTTTGTGAAAGGATTTGCCAAGTTTTTGCTTGATTGCACATATGCAATATTAGTGATAATACCATCACTTAATTAATTGCTTAACATATTCATGTCTCTAGCTAATATGTTTAGATTTTCGATATAAACTTTAATATAAGCCCTGGACATAGTAGCTTCACTATTACAGTGCAAAGAAATGAATAACATCAGTTTTAGCCACAACTTTATATCAAAAACCAAATTCCTCATTCATTCTGCATCTTTAACCTTTGTCGTTAAGGCTACAAATTAAGATTCCATTGTAGAATGTGAAATACACATATGTTTCTTATAAGCCCATAAAACAACTCCACTACCATGGTTAAAAACCCAACCGAATAACTAGCATTGTAGGAAAACCCAACTTCACTCCGTAGCCTTGTTGTCACTTGCAATAGTAATCCAATTAACTAGCATCACAATATCCTTCTAGTATAGTAGGAAAACTGGTATAATACAGCATTAACTAACTAGTTCTTTTAAATTACCCAAGGACTATACCAATTGCTTTCAAATGCTTCATACCAGGATTACCAATATATCTAGAAAGTTTGCATAATGCAAAGGAAATATATGGCCTAGTATAATGCATTGCATACATCAGACTTCCAATTTCACTAGTATATTCTAACTAAAAAACTGCTTTGCCAACATTCTCAGTTAATTTAAATGAAGAATCATATGAAGTATTTGCTTTTTTAATTCCTAAATGTTGAAAGTTAAGAAGCATTTTCTTAACTTAATGAGATTGACTTAAAGCATAGCTCCCACTATGTTTCTTTACTTTGACACCTAAGATAGTGTTAACTTCATTAAGATCTTTCATTTTGAAATTCGAAGTCAAATACTTCTTAGTTTTAGATATCCCTTCTATATTTGTTCCAAATATAAGCAAGTCATTCACATAAAGACAAATAATAACACCATAACAATTAGTGAATTTAGAATATATACATTTATCAGTATTATTATGTCTAAATCCATGAGATAAAATTATCGAATTAAATTTCTCATGCCATTGTTTTGGTGCCTGCTTTAATTTATATATTGACTTGAGTAATTTGCGAACCTTTTTTTCTTGTCTAGGCATAACAAACCCTTCTGGTTGTTTCATGTACACATCTTCATCCAATTCACCATTCAGGAAAGTATTTTTAACATCAACTTGGTGTACAAGCAAGTTATATGGTGAAGTCATTGTCATAAGCACTCTAATGGATGTAAATCTAGCCAATGGGGCATACGTATCAAAATAGTCTATACTCTCTTTTTATTTTAAACATTTGGCTATTAATTTGGCCTTAAAAGTTTGAAGAGGCTCATCTGTATTTTATTTTATCCTAAATACCCATTTATAACTAATAGGTTTTGGTCCAGAAGGCAAGTCAACAAAAACCCAAGTATTATTTGACAATATTGAGTCAATTTCATCATCTCTGAAAGTCATAACTTCTTTAAATATTTTTGGATCTTCTTCTATATTTAGTAAAACATGTATCTTGTTTAAAACATCATCTCTATTTCCTTCCAAAAGGAAAACAATTGCATGAGATGACACAAAATCTCGATTCAAACTTTTCTCTTTTCTGACTCTTTGATTTCTCATTGGTTTAGTCAATGTGTCAGGAATTATACAATTTCATTTTCGACTTAAGTGAATTTTGGTGTTTGAGTAAGTTTTGTCATTATTTTAGAATCATTATAAAATTTATCTTCAATAAATCCTACATACTTTGATTCTACTATAGCATTAGAATCCAAATCTAAAAGTCTATATGCTTCTGAATTCTCACCATATCTTACAAAAACACTCTTTATTACTCTTGGACGTAATTTTATTCTCTTTTAGTCTAGAACTCTATAAAATACTAAACAACCCCATATCCTTAGGTATTCCAGGTTTGGTTTCTTGCTTTTCCACAACTCATATGGTGAAACTTTAAATTACATAGAAGGTAATCTATTATGCAAATGATATGTTATGAGCAATGATTCTCTGAACAAATTAAAAGATAATTCTGTATTCAAAACCATAACATTTAAAATATCAACTAGTATCCTATTTTTTCTTTCTGCTAAACCATTTTATTGTGGGGTATATGATGCACTAGTTTGATGTATAATGTTATTCTCTTTGCAGAACAAAGGAAACTTAATAGGAGAATATTCACCACCTCTATCACTATGAAGTATCTTAATTTTATTTTCTCATTAATTTTCAACAACAGACTTGTAAGATTTGAACATATTGAATGTCTCATCTTCACTTCTCATTAAATATACATGTGTATATCTTGAGAAGTTAACAATAAAAGTAATAAAATATCTATTGCCTCCTCTAGTTAAAATACCACTTAATTCACAAATATCAGAATGCACAAATATCAGATAATTTTGTATTTTTTCTGTTTTAGGAAAATTTTCTTTGTCATTTTCGCTTGAATGTAAATTTCACATTTAGCACCATGTTCATGATTATATAGAATTAAACTATGTTTAGACATCAAGTTTAAAGATTTAAAATTCAAATGTGCTAATCGATTATACCACAAAGTAGAAGACTCAACAATGTAAGTAGAATCAGAACTTATTTTATTAATACTTAATTTAAACATGTCATCACAAGAGTACCATTTTCCAAACAAGCACTCCCCCTTTTGCAAAGTTTTTATTTTTCATTAGTACTACATGTCCATCTTCTGCATCTTCATAATTTTTGAATTGAGACTTTTGGTTGCAGACATGGATGGTAGTGCCTGAATCATGCCACCAATCAGAAGAGTCGGTTGTTGCCATATTTAACTTTGTAATCATGCCAATTTGCATTTCAGAGACCATGTCTATAATTTCTAAAGTCTCATTTCGATCAAATTTGCACAATTGGAATTGTCATCTTCTTTCATATATTTCTTCTTGTACCTACAATCATGCTTAAGATGCCACTTCTTTCCACAATTGTAACAAGTTTTATTCTCTTGTACTTATCACCATTGTTGGAAAAGTCATTATATTTTCTATTGTTTCCTCCAAAATTACCTTAAAACTTATTTTCCTCATCAACAAAATTCATTTTAGAGCCATTTTGAGAAAATAATTTCTTATCTAGAATTCGAATTTCCTCTTCAATTTGTAAATGTTTTTGAATTTTCTCTATAGTGAAATATTATGTTGTGTGCATAAGTTTATTTCTATAATCACTCCAACTTGGAAGAAGTTTGGCAATAATAGCCCAAACTTGTAGAGGTTCATAAGCCTCAATGTTAAGGTCTCGAAGTTTATTCACCAGAACTTACAATTCATGGACTTGATCCATCAGAGAAGTATTATCATTCATTATAAATTTAGAATATTTCATAATTAGGAATTTATCCATACCTTGTTTTTATGATCTAGACTTGAATTTCAATGCCTCATAAATCTCTCTTGGTGACTTGATTAATGTAAATAAGTCCTAGAGACGATCAAAAAATGTATTTACAATGTGTCATCTGCATATGTCATCTGCATACCAATTCATCTTCTTGCATTCAGCCTTAATTTCATCATTGTCATTAGATTTGGGTTTTGCAAGTACTGGCAAGTCCTGATCTAAAACATATGAAATCTTTAATCTGATAAGAAGGAACATCAACTTGTCCTTGTGAGAAAAGTTTGTTCCATCAAACCTATCTAGTCTGAAAAAATCTTGGTTCATCATCTTGAAAGTTGTCATATTAGATTCTGATCTTATTGCGATTATCACCTTAAAATTGCTGAAAAAATTAAGCGGATACGGTAATCTAAATAAATGAATGCGAATTTGAGGCATGTAGAACACTATCTTTAAGATGATAATTGCCTCCACTCGAAAAAGTTTGTAACCGGGTTACAAGCAATTCACCTTCTAGATAAAATAAAGTCACCAACTGTAGATAGCAATTATAAAATTTTTCCTTAAAAGTTCTCTACAAAATTGTGTAAATGAGAAAATGGGAAAATAGAATTATAAAATTTGTGGGTTACATTCTCTATTTATAGATAATGAAATGACAACTTGTCAAAAATCACAACTCTTTATTTGTGACTTTTCAACTGGTAGTTATTAGTTTAAATGATATAATATTTCACTTAAAGACAAGAGGCATGCCTAGCCAAGTGATCAAGTGCCTCCCATCCCCAAAGGAGGTCACTGGTTTGAGTCTCCCAACAGGTACTTTAGTTGAATTGATTTTTTATGCAATGTGCCTTTTCAGCCCAGGGCAACCTTGGTCCACCCAGGCATTATGCCTCTTAGACCCACGCCCAAGACTTGGTCCTCCCAAGCATTGTGCCTCTTCAAACGAGCCATGCGGACAAGCCTTGGGACCTTGTGTCCACCTATTTGAATTGGGATGTACCTAAGCTTATATATCCCATGCTTGTTAAAATTAAAGCATCAAAGTGTAGGTAGCTATGGAGTTTCAAACCCATTTCCTTTAAAGCAACACATCCTTACCACTAAGCCAATACATCTACTTGTAATTGTAATTTACACAAATATATAATAACCCACATTTAATACATTCACATATTTAATATCACAATCTACAATAAAAATAACCCTAAGGACTTGTGTAGAGTTGGAGTTTCCCATCGTCACTTTCGTGCCACTTTTATCCTGATACGATGAGAAATATTATAACATTAAATAAATTCACATATTTAACATCACAATCTACAATAAATATAAAACTAAATACTTGTGCAAAGTTGGAGTTAGCCATCGTCATTTTCATGCCGCTTGTATTTTAATACGATGAAAAAATATTGCAATTAGAAGTGACATGTACACGGGCTCATATGTCCACTATCTAATCATTAGCACTACAAGCCAGATAAACTTGGAGACTTATGGTTACATACTGTTCATCGGTTCCAACGGAGTCAATATCAAAAAGTACCATATGAGTATGTGGGTTAAGCGATCTTGTTTCTTTGTTGTCTTGATTTTTCCTCTTCTTGTAGTGACAATTTTTAGCTATGTAACCCAGTTTGTAATAGTTAAAACAAATGGATCTCTTATTATATTTGTTGATTTATGACTTTGATTTCAAATTGTGCCCATAACTAGTTTTACCCTTATTAAATGGAATTCTGGTGTAATGGGTTTATATGTGTTCTTTGGCCTTCTACAATATTTGCCTTAGACTGAAACTTAGAAACTAATGGTGGGATATGATCATCTTTCAAGTGTTGTTCTTGGATCCTAATGGCTGAGATCAATGTTTCCTTCGTCAAATCTTCAGTCATATGTTTAAGAGATAGACCAAAACCTTTCCATAAAGAATGCAACTTGTTTATTGTACAAGCAACTTGGAGATGCTCTGTAATACGCATTCCTCATTGGCCCAATTCATGATAAATGATAGTTAACTCTTGGACTTTCTCTCCCACAGATTTGGAATTATCTATCTTAAAGCCAAGAAATTGGCCTGCAATGTACTTATCCATTCAGACATCTTGGACACCATTTCTTATCAAGAGTATTCTAAATCTCTTCAGCAAATTTAATGTGTAGGTAAACATAAAAAAGTATATCATTTAAATGATTTAAAATTATACATCTACACAAATGATCTTTTTCAGTTTAGGTTTGCAAATCAATAGAACGTGTAGGCTCATGCAAATCATTAGAATGAGGACCATTTTTAATAACAAAATATAATCCAAGCATGCTAAGAAAGCTTTTCATCTTTTCTTGCTAACACTTTTTCGAGTGCAATAGGTTTGTTTGAAGTCATGGTGACAACCAAATAATTAACAAGGGTACTGATGCTATGTCCCCCCCCCCCCCCCCCCCCCCCCCACCCAAAGTTGACCCCTAGTGTATTTTAGGTTTTTTTAAATGTTAAAAAAAGACATACACAAATTCAGTAATGGTAACTTTTTTTAACATTTAAAAAAAACCTAAAATGCACTAGCGGCAACTTGGGGGCAAATTGGGGGGTGAGGGGGGGCGGAGACTTAGCATTTTCCAATAACAATACATCTCTAGTTTAACAAAGAGAAGATCTACTTTAAGATTGTTGAAAAAAATATAGATATAAGAGATATATGTGCAAACGCTTTGTAAACTAGAGAATTGATCAAATAACCAAAACAATTTAGAAAGAGAGAACCCGGTATTGAGGCACATTGTGATGGATGCTTCCTTAAGAGTAGATTTTGCCGCTCCAATTCTTAACATGTACTAGGCTTCTTAATAGTCCACTCCAAAGATTCAACAATGTCGGTTCCTGCTAATCTCTTTTTCAGTTCACACAAAATAAGATCTTCAAACCCGATATAAAATGGCCAAAACCCAAAGAAAAAAAGACATAAAATAAAGGAGGAAGCGTTTCTCTAATTTTTAGAGATTATTTTTTAGTGTTTAAATTCTTGGGTGGATTTTCCTATTTATAGAAAATAAAAGAGCATTGGTGAAAAGTCATAGGTTTTCAATTCTCAATGAACACATTTAACATGTGTCAATTATAACCAAACAGCACAAGGTTTCATGTAGCCCAATGGTGAACATGTTAGGGACCCCGGTCTTGTCCCTAACACTAAGGGTCCGCGGCTCGTCTTGGTGGTGATGGTGACCGAGTGATCTTACCAACTTGTTTGGCCTTCCACCGAAGGATGGTGTTTGAGTGATGGGATAATGGTGTATTTGGGTAGGCTAAGGCAAATCAATGTGGGAGGCTAGGCTTGTTCTTGAGTGAGGTGCCAAGATGATGGAGGCAATGGTTGAATGGATGAGATGAGGTTAGGGTTCAGGTTGGAAGCACTTAGGGTTGTCGTGGGCTAGGGTAGAATTAGGGTCGGTGTGGTCTTGGAAGATTGGCTTAGGATTATGGGTGTTTGATGCAATGGGAATGGCTTAAGGGTTACCCTTAATGTTTGGGCCACTTGGATGGTGATTAGGGTAGGAATGGTGAAGTGTAGCTAGGGTTTTATGAGGTGACTAGGGTGGATTTAGAGATTGGCAAGAGATAGCTTAGGGTTGGAGTTTAGGATGATGCTAGGGTTTGGGAATGAGATGGAAGAGTGAGGCTAGGTTTTGGTTGGCTTGGTAATGGTTATAGAAAGTTTGTAAGATGGAAGGAATCTTTGAGTGAAGAGGAAAGTTTGAATTTTGAATTAAGATGACAAGTCAATGGTTGACTTGGAGAGATTGTAGGAAGAGTGATTTAAATTGAAAATGATTTGCAATTCCTTAAGTTAAGGGATTGGAGTTGGGATTTGAATTTGAATATGGTAAGAGTGGTTCCTTGAGTTTAGGGATTTGAATTTGAATTTGAATTGGAGTTGGAGGAAGTCAAGACTCCTAAAAGGAATGGGTTTCCTTATGGAGCCTTGAGGTGGGCGGCTAGGGCTTATGTGGAAGATGGAGGCAAGACTCCTAAAATGAATGGGTTTTCTTATGGAGCCTTGAGGTGGGCGGCTAGGATTTGATGGAGGGAATGCTTATGATGGCCGAATATGATAAGTGGGTGGTGTGGCTAGGTCAAGTCCAAATAAGGCAAGTAGTAGCCGAATAGGACTTTGCACCAAGGGGGAAAGTGTGTTTCGACTAGGGCAACAAGGATGAAGCAAACACTTTATGGGAAGTGGACACACTTATGGAAAAGATGACAAACACTAGGTTGGTCGAATTTTGTGGCTTGGATGGATTGGAAGAGCAAACTTATGAAGACACCAAGAACAAAATGAAGAACACTTAAGAACAAAAGCAACACAACAATACTTATGAACTTAAATGAACAAAAGAACAAACAAGATAAATTCAACACTTGATTCACGAATTGCACAAGAATTGAATAAACCTCATATATTGATAAACACAACTTGGATTCACGAATTGCACCAAATTGCAAGAACAAGATAGATAGATTGAACCACACCAATTCACGAATTGCAAGGTGTGATCCTCTCTTTGGGATTCACGAATTGCACCCAAAAAGTCCAAGTGCCTAGCACCGATGGTTGATCTCGTTGATCTCAAGAACAAGTCTACCGACTTAGGGAATTTGCCAAAGGTTCAAAAGATAGAAATGCCTAAGGGTCCTATTTATAAGAGTTACAAGTTGGAAACCCCCAATAGGTCCCTTGGAAAATAAATAATTAAATAAAAATTAATAATGAAAAATAACATAGTTGGCATGGGTTAAGTTGACCCATGGCATGGATGAGCCCATGGCTGGGCGTACGTGCACTAGGTGTGGGCGCTGCGCGCGGAACTGCTGCCTGCGCGGGGCGCAGGCGAGGCATGCGCGCGAGACGTGCTAGAGGCGGGCGCGCGGGGCACGCACGTTGGGCATGCTGTGCGCGCTATGTGTGTTGGGCATGTCAAGGCAGGCCCCATGGCATGCCCCTAAGGCTGTTTTGGGGTTGTCTAGCCTTGTCCCCACATGGCTAGTGGCTTGGCCATGGGCCACAAAACATGGGTCTCTACCAGAACATCCCTCTTCTCCAAGCGTCACACATCGGTTCAAGTCACCAAGCTGGTGACTCATCTAGAGACATTGTCTCATGGATTGGGTATGTTAACAACCAAACCAAAACAATGAAACATGACAATGGTTCACGTAATTTTTTACTTAATAGTAAATAATCATCCTATGTGTAAAATCAACATTTATATATAATATATAGTATATTAGCTTGGTTTGGTTTTGAAGAAGAGTCACCAAAACGGAGGCCGACCCGATATAAATTATAATTCACTTTGTCAATATGTTCACCAAGGATCAACCGGATTCTGGAACAAGTCGGATTGGGTCGGTCCAGTCAGTTTGGGCAGTTTCCGATACAAACCTAGCAGGTGGTGGAATTGAAAGCTTGTTGGCACAAACTCACTTAGAGCATTAGCATTGGCTTGGGCAAAGTTGAAAGTTGGCCAAAATTTAGATAAGTTGTACTAAAAGGATCCCACATTAGATTGGGCATCTCTAAAATAATTTAGATTTTTGCTACAGTGATTGGCCAAATTCGAAGAACCAAATTGATTCACCAAAAGTTAAAATAATAATTTCTCACTCCATTGAAAATATGGTTAGTGAATATTTAGATAGAATATTATATATTTGGTTAATGAATAAGAAATTTAGATAGAATTTTAAATAAGTTTAATCTCAATTTTTGGTTATTAGTATTAAATGATCATTGAAAATATGATTTTTTTAAAATTAATTTAATTAGAATATAATTATTATTAATATTAAATTGGTATAATTATAAAATATGATACAAATAAATTAAATAAATAAATTATTAATTTAATAATATTTTATTATTTTATAGAGAGTAAATGACTAATCTAATGTGGGAATTGAATTTAAATAGAATAGATAAATATAAAAAAGTGTGATATTGACTAAATTTTAAAAATATATTTGATAAAACCAATGTTAATGCTCGCCATAATAATTTAGAGAGGACAATGTCAGAATTAAGAGCCAATATGTTCGACCCTCTTTTTGTTAGGGTGGCATCAGCCAATAGCTTACATTCCTATAGCTTTACAGATTTCATGGGATTTTTACGTCATCCCCTCTACGGTTTAATTTGAATAATATTAACTTATAAGAAAAAATAGATGGGCCAAATTGTTTGACTCGAGGCCTTTGTGCAATAACGTTATTTTGCTTTTTTGGCTAGTTTGGTTACGTAGTTTAGATGAGATGAAATAAAATATTTTGAATGATAGTGAGATAATTTAATTAAGATGAGATGAGATAATTTGTAAAAAAATATGTGTTTAGATAATGAGATGAGATAGTTTTTATTTTTTGAGATTTGATAAAAGGGTCGGCCAACCAATGATTAAAAATCATTTAATAATAATTAGGTAATAGTTATATATATTTTAAATCCCAATTTTATATGTTAAAAGGGATCTTCTATCAAAGCAAGATAAGGCAAGATGAGTTAAAAATTTGTTTTTAACCGTTTGGATACACAGATAAAGCAAGTAATGAGATAGTATAGATTAGATCATGTAGGAATGATTGGAAAATGAAGAACAGTGGATGTTTGTGAATATAGTACCTAAAATCACTGTTTCAGTTGTATTTGCATAAACACTACTGCTACGTACAGTCGGCAATTGCAAACGGCTTACAGTCGGCTTGTAAAATAATATTTTTTAATTGCCACGTGTATTAATTAAAAAAAAAATTGAAGAATAGAAATGCAGGAAGAAAGCTTCCTCTTCAAGCCACTTTTGTCCGAATGTTTTGAGATTGGCCGTGCGAGAAAGAAACTTGTTTGCTTGTAATCTTCGAGTGGGAAAAATACTGGGAATCGTTGGTTTGAATATTTTCTTCCGATAATCAAAGTGTGGGTCTTCGGCATCGTCGTCTCACAGTCCAGGGAAGACAGAGCATCGTCGTCTCACGGTCCAGGGAAGACAGAGCAACGTCGTCTCACGGTCCAGGGTCTTCGGCATCGTCGTCTGTCTCACGGTCTTCGTCTTCTTCTTCAGTCTACCGTGTGGGTCTTCAAGCATTTTCTTGACCGTGTGGTAAGAGTTCATAGTTTGGATTGTGCTTTGAATGTATTGGATGAATATCCTCTGTTTTGATGCTATTTTCCGAATCTCTGTTTTCAAGCTTGAGTTTATGTCTAAAAATGTATAAAAATGGGGTTCGGTTTCTCAAAACAGAAGCACTAAGTATTTTTCATTTAGGGAATACAACATGGAAGCACTAAGTGTTTCGTCGGGCGACACCGAGATGAGTGTTTTTCAGTTAGGAAACACAAAACAGAAGCACTTGAGTTCACTCGTCGCATGAGCTTCACTGGGCTCATTGATGACATCTGAGGATATGGTTCATGTGGAATTAAATTGTATGTGTAATTCATGTGATTCTCCTAATTGTTCAAACTGTTTTAGCTAAGTATGATCGAGTAATTCCACATGCATTTTATTTATAGTCTGTGAAATGATCAATGTTGGTGGCTCAGTTTGTGTTTCACTCCATTTGGTTTAGTAGTAAATATATATGAAACAAATTTCGATTATATAATGTTTTTCACAAATTGTCCCAATACATGTTATATGATCTTAGACAGTAAACTCCAGAACATGCACAAACTCTAGTTTTCATTGATTTCCTTTCACTTGGTATTTTAGCAAAAGGAATGGCAGACTTCAACATCAGCAATGTGTTCAGTGGTGTAAGCAAAATTAACATTAGCAAACTTATTTAAATATCACTTAAGAATAATGTTAAAGATCACTTAAAAGTTTTTTTTAAAATTATTAAAATCTAAAAATGGGAGTGAAACAAATATGTAAAGGGCATCTGAAATATTGTTTAAACAATAATTAAAATTATTTAAACATTATTTAAACAACTATAAATTCTATAAAACTCATTTTAGATGTTTATTTTTCTCATTTGGTTTTAGCTTGGCCCTCATGTCTAATCTTATTTTTGTGCATTCTTTTTCATTTTTTGTGGCAGCCCCATTAAGGTCCAGCAGTACTAATCCGATCCCTTTGTTGGTTTTGGTGGGCAAGCTGAGGTGAAAGCTCTTCCTCTTCTACTCGAGAGAGATGCTTGTCTCTTAGCTTTTTGTTCATACTCAATCTCAACTTGCATGATGTCTTATTAAAGAATCTTTACACGTTTTTATCAGATTTGCTGCTTGCATTTTTCTTTATTATCTTCATCACCGTAGTACAACGATCTTGTCCATTGTACAACGATTTGCCACTTTAAATTTGTTGTGTTCTTACCTTTTTTCTTTCTTAAAAAATCCACACAGTAGATTAATTTGTGCATGCATGTTATGTCGAAGCTGCTATATATATGTTGCAACTCCTGTAGCAGAATTATTAACTTGTACCTGCTATGTTAAATTCTTTGAACCTTTTTTTCTCCTATAAAAATGGTCATACAATTTTTTTCCCTGTTTTTTTGGAAGTTTAATTGCTTTCTTTTTTAGACTCCTCCCATGGCTACAAGCTCCGGGACAACCGAAAGATTTGAAGAGGATACACCCGGGTGTAGGGAAACTGAAGTGCCTTGTTCCTCCTCTAGGGTTCATGAACAAGGTGAAGAGGATAGGCCAGATTCAGGGGAAACTGGCCTATCCTCTGCCGAGACACCTCCGTTAGACCAAACGGATGGTGGTGATATTATGGAGCCAAAAGCGGGGATGGAGTTTGATTCGTTTGAGGAATTAATGAGCTATTATAAGCTATATGCTAAAAAATGTGGGTTTGGAGCCATGACACAAAGAAGTGAAAGGGATGATGAAGGGAGTGTCAGATATGTCACTCTTGGTTGTGCCCGTGGGGGGAAAGCTCGGAATAGGACAATGAATGTCGCCAAACCACGCCCGACAGGAAAGACTGACTATAAGGCAAGGATTAATGCCTTAAAAGTTGAGGGGAAGATGCGGTTGACCACAGTTCATAATACCCACAATCACGGACTGAGTCCACAGAAATCACGTTTCTTCCGATGTAATCGCGAAGTTAGTGAGACTGTAAAACGGGTACTAGATACTAACGACCTAGCTGGCATTCGAATGAACAAGAGTTTCGGATCTCTTGTTGTGGGTGCGGGAGGATTTGAGAACCTCCCATTTTTGGAAAAAGATTGTCGAAATTACATCGATAAGGCAAGACATCTACGACTTGGAGCAGGTGGTGCTGCAGTTAGTCTTCCTGCAATATGGATCTTTAAGGAAAATTTATTTGAAGGTAATGAAGTCTGAACAGATAAGACAAAATCCATCATAATGACCAAAAACTAGATATGTAAAACAATTAACAATATTATACATTTTATACATAGAAACTAGAAATCAGGTTCCAAGAGCTATTTTATGACACTTTAACTACAAACTTCAGTTCTCTAGTCATTTTACAACACTTACACTACAAATTCAGACTATGATTTAACATGTACTATTTACCAATTCACCAAGTAACAACAAACAATTATCACAAAACCCCAATACAGCCGAGGTAGCATGCGTGAACGCCTTAGGAGCGCTTCTCTCTCAAGAAGGACCAATTCTTTTTTTCGAACCTCCTCATTTCTACTGGATAGCACCATCTCTCTCTTCTCGATCTCATCTACTATTTTACGGAGCTGAATCTCCCTCCTTTCGACATCGAAGAGTCTCTTCTCGAGTTCTTCCTTCTTCCTTAAGAGTTGAATTTCTTTTTCTTGTAGATCCGAGTTTGTGTGTTGATTACTATCAACCCACTTGAAATATTTGCAATATGGTAATCCCTAATATTTAACACATACATAAAAAAGTGTTAGGTACGTAAATACGTATCAATATATTATTTCAAGTTACATTAGAAGAGTACTATTTACCTTTGTGTTGTAGTTTGGACACCCTAAGAAGGGTCGCCCTGGATTTCTTTTAGTATTTGAATATCTCAATGTAGTTTCAATATTACAGAAGCACGATGGTTTCGCTGACGGTGAAGAAGACAGTGATGATGAGGACATTCTCATGCAGCAGTTTTTAGTTTGATGGTATCAAGATTGTGAAACAGTTTTGTAAAAACTACAGTTTACAACAAAAAGGCTTCATTTAGAAGCTATCCAGATTCAATCGGCAACAACTAAGACCAATCAACAAGCTATCTTGATTTTTAATTTCACAATCTATCATAGGGTACTAGAAACTTTAAAGTGGAGTTGAAATGTTGAATCCAGCTTCAATCTCCAACCATTTCAGCAAGCTATATAGGACTATAAATTCTGAACCCACAAACCATTCACAGCTTCAAAGGAAAACCCAGAACCTCAACATTGAAGCTCAAAACAACCGTGAGTCCATGACTATATCCGGGTGAATAAGCATAGAACACATATCAACCCCACAAAGAGCAACAAATAGCAAAGTTGAAAGTCAAAAGCAGAAAAACATACCCTTTTCTTCACTCAGTGCAAACAACAAAATCCAGATTCAATCGGCAACAACTAAAACCAATCAACAAGCTATCTTGATTTTTAATTTCACAATCTATCATAGGGTACTAGAAACTTTAAAGTAGAGTTGAAATGTTGAATCCAGCTTCAATCTCCAACCATTTTAGCAAGCTATATAGGACTATAAATTCTGAACCCACAAACCATTCACAGCTTCAAAGGAAAACCCAGAACCTCAACATTGAAGCTCAAAACAACCGTGAGTCCATGACTATATCTGGGTGAATAAGCATAGAACACATATCAACCCCACAAAGAGCAACAAATAGCAAAGTTGAAAGTCAAAAGCAGAAAAACATACCCTTTTCTTCACTCAGTGCAAACAACAAAATCCAGATTCAATCGGCAACAACTAAAACCAATCAACAAGCTATCTTGATTTTTAATTTCACAATCTATCATAGGGTACTAGAAACTTTAAAGTGGAGTTGAAATGTTGAATCCAGCTTCAATCTCCAACCATTTCAGCAAGCTATATAGGACTATAAATTCTGAACCCACAAACCATTCACAGCTTCAAAGGAAAACCCAGAACCTCAACATTGAAGCTCAAAACAACCGTGAGTCCATGACTATATCCGGGTGAATAAGCATAGAACACATATCAACCCCACAAAGAGCAACAAATAGCAAAGTTGAAAGTCAAAAGCAGAAAAACATACCCTTTTCTTCACTCAGTGCAAACAACAAAATCCAGATTCAATCGACAACAACTAAAACCAATCAACAAGCTATCTTGATTTTTAATTTCACAATCTATCATAGGGTACTAGAAACTTTAAAGTGGAGTTGAAATGTTGAATCCAGCTTCAATCTCCAACCATTTCAGCAAGCTATATAGGACTATAAATTCTGAACCCACAAACCATTCACAGCTTCAAAGGAAAACCCAGAACCTCAACATTGAAGCTCAAAACAACCGTGAGTCCATGACTATATCCGGGTGAATAAGCATAGAACACATATCAACCCCACAAAGAGCAACAAATAGCAAAGTTGAAAGTCAAAAGCAGAAAAACATACCCTTTTCTTCACTCAGTGCAAACAACAAAATCCATATTCAATCGGCAACAACTAAAACCAATCAACAAGCTATCTTGATTTTTAATTTCACAATCTATCATAGGGTACTAGAAACTTTAAAGTGGAGTTGAAATGTTGAATCCAGCTTCAATCTCCAACCATTTCAGCAAGCTATATAGGACTATAAATTCTGAACCCACAAACCATTCACAGCTTCAAAGGAAAACCCAGAACCTCAACATTGAAGCTCAAAACAACCGTGAGTCCATGACTATATCCGGGTGAATAAGCATAGAACACATATCAACCCCACAAAGAGCAACAAATAGCAAAGTTGAAAGTCAAAAGCAGAAAAACATACCCTTTTCTTCACTCAGTGCAAACAACAAAATCAAGCATCCGATACTTGACTTATACCAAATTAAAAATCAGAAATCTGGCACAAGACAATACCTGACATAACCCAAACACATAATTAGGTCGAAAGGTAAACCACCAATATTCTAAAAGATCAATTCAAAGTTGCCCAAGAAAAAATCCTCTTCAGGGGTGTCCAAACTTCGACAATAAATAAGCAAAGAATGAAAATATCATTCAGTAATACAAAGAGAAAGAACCTAAAACACCCTAACAGTTTCTAGATAAAAAAAAAATCACACATTTCGTAGATAAAAAAAATCCTAAGAGAAAATTATGGAATGTTAATAGAAATTATACCCATTTAAATAGGACCTCGGATTTGTGGTAGCAGACATTAGGGTTTGAAGCTGCGTGCTGGAAGTGGAGGTGCGTTCCATAAATTCGAAAGTTGGGGTTCTTCGAGATGAAGGGCAAGGAAAGTTAGAGTTTTTCGGGATGAAGGGAAACGAAGAAGTTAGGGTTTTCGGGATGGAAGAGAAACGAAGTTGTTAGCGAAGTTGTTAGAGTTTTCATTATGAAGGGGAACGGAAATTCGAAAGTTGGGGTTCTAGGGGATGAAGGGGAATTTCAATTAGGGTTTTTTAGGATGAAGGGAAATGCCGAAGTTAGGGTTTTCGGGATGGAAGGGAAACGAAGCTCTTAGAGTTTTCGAGATGAAGGGGAAGGGGTTCTGCGCATAAGATGAAGGGGCTCTTAGGCTTTGAGTGGAGGGCAAACGGCTTCGAGGGAGCAGAGAGGGAGGGAAGTCGGGAGAAGCGAAGAACTTCGCAGAGAGGGAAAGGAACTTCGTAGAGAGGGAAAGTTCTTCTTGTCTGAAACACGAAGATGAGGAGACAGTGGCAATTAATTAAACGGGGCGTTTCGGTTTAATTGCCACATCAGCTGCCCGCTTGCGCGGCGCTTCCCCCTGGCGACTGCAGTAAGCATTTCTCTTGCACAAAATATCCTTTTGCCCTTAACGAAGCAGCATGGAGTTCTCATCCAATTAGAGCTGGAATTGGAGAGGCGGGTTGCTTCTTGGGACTTGATCACTGTGGGATGGATTAAGCGAATTAGAAGTTCTTTAGGAATTTATGATGGTCTGTTTTTTCCCCTTTTTTTTTAAGGAATAGTTATGGAGCCAGCTTTGCTTTATTAATCTACAAATCCTGTGTAGTCGATTAATGACGTGATCTTATAATGTGTAGCTCAAATTTACATTTGATATAGGGAGCGGCAGTACAAAGAGAACCAAGAAAGTAATTAATGCATCACAAGACCTGGAGGAAGCAAAATATATATGAGGACTATGGATTCTGAAATGGTTGGTCAAGGCTAGTGACTGCTTCATTGAGGAGTAGTAGGGGAAGGTGGAAAAAATCATGTAGGTTGAATCCAATAACTATATATGATGTGCCCTATAGGTAGCAGCATAGTTGGCCCTGGATGGAGTTGGTTTCCAATTAGAGCTGTGCATCTGGATATGGATCTGGATATTCGGGAATATTCGAATTTGTACCCGGTCTTTTAAAACCAGGCGGGTATCCGGTTTTAGAACTGGGTACCCAGATTGAAACCGGTATCCAATTTTAACTTCACTTTTTTGATGTCATTTTGAATGTTAAAAAACGATGTCGTTTTGAAACAAAATTATATTTAAAAAAAATACTCAATAACGGATAACCGGTTAAATAATCTAATCTGGGAGGGTAGAATATTCTACCAGCCCGAGTCCAATCCAGGCGAATAACAGCCCGAATTCATGGGTTCCGGATCGAACCAGAAAAAATCCAATCCGGATGCACACCCCTAATTCAAATTCCAATTGTGGTCGACTTCAAATGGTAAAATCTTAGTGCTCTATCAAGGCACATTGGTCATTTTGGAGCCATCGCAGTTGGAAAGGCATGCTGGCTGATAAAAGAATCATTTATTATACCTTGGCTATAAGTTAAATCTAGCAAAAACAAAGGAGGGTTCAAATTTGCTTCCATAAAACATAAGTAAAGAACACAAAAAGCCGCCCCATTTGGAGTGCAAAAACTGGTCTTAGTTGTAAGCTTGGTTTACTATTTATTCTTGTCTTGCATGCTCATTGGGAAAACCTGGCTATGTATTAGTTCGATTTGTCTTCATAAGCTACCACCTATGTATTAGTTGGATGGGTTAGTACATGACATGGGACTGATGCCTTTCATTGTTTCTACTTTTTCCAAGGTGCCCCGTGCTGCAACACTTGGTCCAAGCCAGCCCAATCCAGTACTGAACCTGGCCGTTGTTGGGTTAAAGTCGCAGGAGCTGTACATGGGGGCATGACGCTTAGGGCTTTGTTTGATATTAATTGGTTGTATTTATTCTCAGTGGATAGTAGAGTTGAATACAAAATGAGAAATGACTGTGATGGTTATTTAATATGAATGGATTTAGCTCAGTTTGTATATGAGAATACAATACGCCACCCCATTGTAATATATATGAGTTTGGATTTGTTGATGGGCTTGGATGTTTGTTGATGGGATTTTATTTTGCATGTTATATTCATGTTCAACCTTCATTTCTTAGGCGCCATTGATTATGAATGTTGCTTTTATGAACAGATAAAAAAACCAGGCTTAGAAAGAAAATTAAGCCCAGGGAATTTAAGCACGGAAAATTATTTGCGGCGAATTAAAACCCTTCACCGGCGACTAATTTATCGCCGCTAAATCACTTTTACTTTATTAACTCTACCCCAGCGATCCCAAAATCGCTACTATAAACTTATAGCAGCGTTTTAAAATTCGCTGGGATTTAATTTCAATACCAATAACTAAATGACGGCGAAACTTGAAATCGTTGTCTATAAGGAAATAGCGGCGTATTGAGATCGCCGTTATAGGAACATCTACATTTAGCAGCGATTACAAACTCGCTGAGAAGGTGGGGGAGCACTTAGAGGCAAGCTATAGGGGCAAATCAAAGCAAACTTGGAAGTAGGAGCCATGAATTATGAACTGAGAACTGCAAGGCCAGAAAAACCAGACAAGTCAAGTTGAAGAAGACCAGATAACATCACCAACAAGTTCAAATCATGAAAATTTTTTAAATGGACCTTAACTTGAACAAATTTCAGTCATATTGTTGCAGGGTTTGTTGAGTTCATTAATGCAAATAAAGGGCGACAGCTACCTATTTTAAGACATTCCTACAATATTGCTTTGTTTTCTTTAAAGTTCAGCTTAGAAATTCCCATGTACATTCCGATTCAATCTTGACATAGTTAGCTCCTAAACTGGTTATTTTTTGTAACTCCTGCTCTAGTAATAACAGCATAAAAATCCAAATCTCAATTGCATGTATTGTAAAATTGATTAAATGTATACTTTTCCGCAAAACCTCACATCCCTAATGGTACCCTGAGATACTTACAAATCATACCTTGTACTCAGAGTATGAGGGATAAGTAAATGAAATGGGCTCAACTTTCAAATCATACCTTGTACTCAGAGTATGAGCCTGCAGTACTATCACCTCCCTTAGTTCCGGTCTTCTGTTCTGGTTTCCTGCAAGGGGGAAAAGAATGTGCAGAAAACTGGGATACAATAAACAAAGATAAGACATTTAAACAGATGGAGGCATCAAATCTAGTAGTCTACCTTTCATCAAAATCATTAGGTTGATGATGTGAAGATGTGCTCAAGTCAAATGCAACAGAACTGGATATTCCTGCTTCTGAGGATCTAGGTTTAATGTCCCCCTGTACAAAGAATGATATCCAATTAACTTGAGCAAAAGATTCTCCATGGGAGAATTATTGAGAAATTCATAAAGACAAAGTGACCAACAGCAAAAGACTTACGGCAAATTTGCCTTCCATCCAGCCAGACAAGTTCTAACTAAACCAACTTGATCCTTACGTAGGTTTTTTGCCTAGCTTTTCATTGTCACTGCACCAATCATCTTAGTAAACACTTGGACTCTATCATCGGCTCAAACCATAGATGTCCAAGAACATACTTTAATCGCCCCAACTTACAAACTACTTATATGGCAACCCCATATGGGACCAATGAGAAAAATGGTCCCTATTTGGCAAGTGTGTGGTATTTTAAGGGAAATTAATTATAGACATTTGAATGGAGTTAAGTACAAGCGACACTGGAGACTTGCAAAATAAGAACTACTATAGTTATGCACATGGGCTGAGTGTTCATGATAGAGTCATCTCTTTTCCTGTCCCTAACCAAGAGTTCATCTTGTATACTACTCATGTGCTTTGGCTATGCCTTATGGGATTTTAATAGATTCTTTATTTGGTTATTTATTTAATTCTTGGAAATAAATAACCATAAAATCATCCATATCGAACTAGTACACTTAAAAGATACAAGCAAACAATCAGCAAGAGGCTCACCATAGAATACACTTGAGAAAAGCTTCTTAGGCAGCTGTCACATCCCACTAGTTGCCAATCCCAAGATATTCTAGTCGACAGAGGGGGGCAGGAGCAACTGTGGCAAACACAAAAAATAGCATTAATATTCGACTCTGTTTGGGAAACCAAGTTGCTAGAAATATATTTGAGAACTTCACTTGTACAAGTACATGCAATGGTGGATAACTCCAAATGATACTAACCCCATTTTCAGACCCATCAAAGATCCAAGAGATCCCCGGTGTAGACATAGATCCAAGATTTATATAAATATATATATAATTCTATATATATATATATATATATAGCCCAGTGTCATATAGACTAAGTCCAAAAACCACCCAAAAGCACAACACGTCGACACCCTAATTTCATATCTCCCCGGTGTCACAAAAAACCACCCAAAAAACTTGTGCCCTTTTATGAGAAGCCCCTTATGGGCCGGGGGAATAGTTACACTGAGTCTGTCGAACTGACTCAGTGAACGATGGGAAAGCCCTAAAGAATTGATGCATCAGATTGTCATTTTGTATCTGATGCTCCCTCAGCTCCCGCAACTCTGTCCTCATTTCATCCAGCTGACTCTTGTAAGCTTCAGCATGCTTCTTATATTGTTCAGCATCCTTCTTGTATTGTTCAGAATCTTTCTTGTGCTTTTCAGCCTCAGACATGTATTGTTGCATTTGAACTTTGTCACGCTGTCTACTTGACTCGGGGATGACCATTTCCCCAAGTCCCCGTGCATATCCAGGTCGATGGCCAAGAACCTCCCTAAAGACAGTCGCTGCTGCCTCATCACTACGTTGCTCTGGTCCTAGGCCATCCAACCTACCTTGCATCTCCTTCTGCACATTGACAAAGCAACGATTAGAACTAGCATAAATCAGCATCAATGCTATGTTAATAAAATTATCACGTATAGAAAGAAACATAGACCCCAACGGCTGTTCCTGTACTACTCACATAAGTACTTTCTGTAGCATCTGTGACAAATGCATTCTTTTTCTTCGACCAACGCGTCTCTTTGTAGAAGTCGACCAAATTCTCATTCTCATTGCGCTGTCATGTGACATTTGAACAACAAAAGCTATGAGTAAATGGACAGCTTTAGTGATAATAATGTAATATTGTCAAAAAAATCTCCAACTATATATTTCACTATTCTATTGAAATCAAAAGATTGTTTTCCCTTAGACATACCTTTTGCTCAAGTAATCGGACGAATGATTTACGTCCTGATGTGTGGTTAATGGCCTGCTTCTTTCGGTTCTCCCGATTTTGAGCTGAAATTTTCTGTCATGTGGCATTAGGGAACAATTACTTATAATAGACAAACATATTTGCCACAACAATATTTAGACATATTAAATTGATGCATATTATATGGTTGTATGTGAGAAAGATCATCTATACCTTGAAGGAATCGCTGCCCCACCTTTCACACAACTTCACCCATACGATGGGGTCCACTAGGTTAGTTCCATTAGCCAACGCTTCTACGTGGCTTCCATAGGATTCATAAATCTTGTGCAAGTCGTGGTGGAAGGAGTTGAAGCGCTTACGTAAGGCCTTTGTCACCGTCAATTGGTGGTTTTCGCGATCCCAGTCCAACACAAAGTCACTCTACATGCAAACAATCAATGTGTCATCTCGTTATTTAGGCGATGATTATACTACATAAACAACTTCCAAATGCTATGACAAGAACAAATTTGTATATACCCGAACACGGTCAATGAGCTCCTCTTTAATCGCTGGTGGGACATCCGACCAACGCTTGTAACTCATGTCACAGTATTGTTTAACAATCCACGATACTCGTGTTGTGAACATAGAAGCGTGTTCACAACATGGGGCTGTCTCACCATCATTTATCTTCAACTGCACTTTCCCGTTCTTCCTTAACTTGTCAAAGAAAATGCATCTAGATGGCCCACGAGTTCGTCTCCTCTGTTCTTGCGTTCCTTCGGTCTCCATTGGGGCAGCTGCAGCTGTATTTTAAGATATTATTTATATTAGTATGTAGAAGTGTAATGCCGAATATTCACACTTAATAACACATAAAACATGATTTTGCTTTCAAATTCAAAGTATTGGAAAAAAATGCACCAGTTTGTTCTCGTGTAGGTGATTGTTCCACTGTATTTGGTGGGGGTTCTTGAATAGGTTCTGGCGCGTGACTTGGCACAACGCATGGTGGGGGACTTGGGGGCTGTGTCGAATCATCCGAGGAGGATTGATTACACTCCTCCATGCTGTGATATGAAGATAATCGTGCACCACGGGGTCGCATGTGACGACCTGAGTATGGTATATAACGCCTTCCACCTCGAAGGCCGCGAAGTCTACCTCCGCCTCTTGAACTGGGTCCCGGCTGGGTACCTGCACGAGTACAAGTTAATGGAACATAGTGGGATCAAATTCATAACATAATTGATACAAAATAAATTATGTATATATACCTAATAATTGATACAAAATAATTGATACAGTCGGCCGTATATATACCTTGATATGGCATAGCGCTCCTCACACAGCCTCCCGGTATTGAACGTAACCTGAAGCAAAAAACATCACATGTTAGATACCATTTAATTTAGGTATGGATGTTGTAAATCTTGAATACTACTCTCAAGGTTGTTTGCTACTTGCATAACAAATAGTTCGAGATAGGAAAAATGAAATTCTCTTTTTAATGGTAAGAAATAAATCAGAACATATATTTCACCCAATCATGTTTGAACTGTCTATATACACATACCATAAAAATAGAATCTCATATTGTCAGATGTCTATATACAAATGGAAATTTCGTCAATGCTACCTAATATCTCAACCTTAAATGAATGAAGTTCCTGGGTTGTACTTATAGGTTGCCAGACTCATCAGATGAGGATGTTGAGTGGACATCCTCATCTGAATGTTCCCCTTCAGATGTTGATAGGTCCTCTTCATCTGAATATTCTCCCTCACTGGCCGCATTTCCAGAATCAGAAGTGATCATGTCATCATTAATAAAGCCTGTTGAATCTATACATTGACCAACCGAATCCAGGATTTCTCGTGCATCTACATGCCTAGGTAGTATATCAGGCCTATTCAGTTGAGTTACCACTTGATATGTGTTATCACACTGCACTGGTTCATAATAATATGATGGCTCGTTTTCTTGATCGGCATTAGGAGTACTTGATTCCCTAACAATATCTTCAAGAACTCTCGGCAGTGGGGGAATGTTGTATACATTCCTATTTGCATAGTTCTGCACAACACCCCAATTCCCTTTCGCCCTTAAATCTCTTATGTAGAAGCATTGATCAGCCTGACTCGCCAACACGAATGGTTCATCCTTGTACCAAGTCCTGTTCATGTTGACACTAATCATATGGTCATCCACCCGCACCCCTCGTTTTCGATCACCAACGTCAAACCAATCACATTCAAACAGGTACACCTGACGCCACTCAATGTAGCGTAACTCTACACTATTATTAATAACTCCATAGAAGTCCAAGTTATTTGTGGCCTCATCACCAGTTACCACCACTCCAAAATTTTGTGTACGCCGGCGAAGTTCACGCTGTTTCGTATGAAACCTTTTTCCATTTATTATGCAAGCAGAATATGTTGCAACCCAACGGTCAGGCCCGCAAGCTAGCGCATACAGATCAGCAGACACATCAAGTGTATGCGAGGTACGATGTTCTTGGATCTATATATTTAAAAAAGCAAATTTCATAACGTGAACACTACGATTAGATCCAAATCATATAAAATGAAACCTATAGGCAGCACATCTTAGATAGGAATGGATAAGAACTTACACGTTGCTTAAACCAAGTTGGAAACTCAGTTTGGTGCGTTCGATCGGTGCAATCTGGGTGTTGCACCTTACATTTCTCGTAGTGTTCCCTGCATTTGGTGCATCGAGGCGCCGCAACATATTGAAATTAGATGGTATTGGATTCATAAAGCATTAATATAGAATGAAACATGATTTTTAAGTAGACTCGTTAATGCTTACTCTATATAAGGTCCAATCTCCGCACAATTATTGAGCACGTACCAGATGGCTGCCCTAAATAGTTTATCTTCCAATTGCACGTTAGAAGGCATGCCCAATGGATGGACTTTCTGGTTGAAAATTTTGAACCCATCTAACGTTTCCTCTTCGTCAGCATCAATGTTGCGGTCCGGTCGACTAAACCTCGTCTCAATATCTTTGAGGTATATGGAGCAAAATGTCAAGCATTCGGTGTGAATGTAGGCCTCGGCTATTGAACCTTCTGGGCGGGCTTTATTCTTAACGTACCGCTTGAATTTGTCGAGATACCTCTCAAATGGGCACATCCACCTATATTGTACTAGACCCCCAAGTCTGGCCTCACGGGGTAAATGGACAGCTAGGTGGACCATAACATCGAAAAAGGAAGGAGGAAATATCATCTCCAATTTGCATAGAATAGTGACAACATCAGTTTCGAGTTGGGCCAGGCAGTTGACATCAAGTGTTCGAGCGCACAACTCTTTGAAGAAAGTACCAAGTTCAGTCAAAGCCAAGCCAATGTCACTTCTTAAATACCCCCCAGCAGCAATGGGGAGTAGCCTTTGAAGGAAAATGTGACAGTCATGGCTTTTCAACCCTGAGATTTTGCACTCACGTCGAGAGACACAGTTTGAGATATTGGAAGCGAACCCATCTGGAAACTTGATATCAGACAACCACTCACAAAACTTTTTCCTTTGCTCGACGTTTAATGTGTACTGTGCGTGTGGCATTGTTACACGATCACCATCACGCCTCAAGTGTAATTCTTTTCTATAGCCCAAAAGCTCTAAGTCACGCCTTGAATTGATGTTATCCTTACTTTTCCCTGGACTGTTCATTAAAGTAAATAAGATGTTGTCGGCAATATTCTTCTCAATATGCATAACATCTAAATTATGCCGAAGCCGAACTGTTGACCAATAAGGTAACACGAAGAATATGCTACACTTTGTCCAGTTCAGCTCTTCAGTAGTGCGTTTTTTCTTCGTATGAGATTTGCCAAACTGAACATCCCCAATCATCTGCAATTGATTTTGAATCTCTTCAGCTCCTACATCCCTTGGTGGCATGCGATGATCTTCTCTACCGTTGAACAACCCTTTCCTCCTTCTCCATATGTGATCTGGGGGTAAGAAACGTCGATGTCCCATGTAACAATGTTTTCGGCCATATTTCAACCAATTAGAGTCTGTGTCTGGATTGCAAGACGGACAAGCCAATTTTCCCTTTGTTGACCAGCCAGACAGATTCCCATAGGCAGGAAAATCATTGATTGTCCACAATAAGGCAGCATGCAACATAAACGTCTCCTTAGTTGAGGCATCATATGTAGGTACCCCATCTTCCCAAAATTCAAGCAGTTCATCGATCAACGGCTGCAAGTATACATCAATCTCATTCCCTGGTGACCTTGGGCCAGGAATAATCAGAGATGTCATGAAGAATTGGTCTTTCATGCATGACCATGGCGGCAAGTTATAAGGGACAAGGATCACTGGCCAAATGCTATGAGGTTTAGCCAAGTTGTTGAATGGAGTGAAGCCATCACTTGCCAGACCGAGCCTAACATTGCGAGGATCCGAAGCGAACCAACCATGATCTTCATCAAATTTCTTCCAGCACTCAGAGTCGGCGGGATGTCTCATACAAGTATCTTCTTTCGTCTGTTGCTCTTTGTGCCATCGCATATCACCTGCTATCTTGGTAGACATGAAGAGACGCTGCAATCTCGGTTTCAAAGGAAAGTGACGCAACACTTTTTGAGGTACTGCGCGTGATCCGTTTGTATTTGGTATCCACCTCGAAGCCTTACATACAGGGCATTCATTAAGAGCAGCATTTTCCTTCCAATATAAGATACAGTCATTGGGGCACGCATGGATTTTGTTATACTTGAAGCCCAAGCCGCGCTCCAAAGACCTAGACTCCTCATATGATTGTGGCAATAGGGCATTAGGAAAGGCAGACCTCAACAAATCAAGGAGCATGTCAAACGACTTAATTGACCATCCACCGATTGATTTGATGTGTAACAACTTCACAACGAATGATAACTTTGAAAATTCTGTACACCCATCTACTAGAGGACGTCGGGCATCCTCTAGTAGCTGGTCAAAAGATGGGGCTGGTCCATCTACATGTATTGATGGCCTGTTTGGCAAAGGAGTGTTATCTTGAGGCACATCAACAAAGGTGCCTGCCCGGATGTCATCCAACATATGCTGCATGTCATCTATGTAATCGTGTTCTTGGATGATATCGTCATCAAGATCATCATCACTGACATACAATGTTGTCTCCTCCTCCCCATGAAAGATCCACTGGGTGTAATTTGGGTTGATCCCTTTAATAAACAAATCGGTTTCCACCTCAGGTATAGGCAGCCACAGATTGTTAAGGCATGCACGACATGGACACCGAATGCGAGCCCTTCCACTTGCATGGTTTCGTGCTTGTGTGAGGAAATATTTGACGCCTTCCGCGTATGCAGGTGATACAAGCCTATCGGGGTCATTCATCCAACTTTTGTCCATCTAAACAAAGACATGGTGGGGAAGAAATTTAGGTCAGCTTAGCTTTAATTATATAAGTTTGATGAAAAACTCACCATAGGCCAAATGTTGGGATAGGAAAATAAATGTTTAACTTGAAGAAGATTTATGAGTTTGGCTAGCTAGGCATCTCAGAAGGTTTAAACTCCAACAAATTTTCAAGGATAATTGGCTAACAAAACTTTATTGGGAGCTACATATGTTTATGACGTCCCCACACAAGGTTGCAATGTGTATTGATATATATATATATATATATATATATATATTATATATATGTATTTATCAATCATGGACCAATCATGTTTGATTGTGATAGTAATAACCGTCGATGGCCAACTACATGTCTAAGCCCCTTCACTCTCATGTATATATATATATATATCTTTATGGATTGTGTGTGTGTGGGTATGCATGAGATATACACATGATATATATAGACTTGAAAATGAACAACATCACCCAAAACTAACATACCAATTCCAAGAGAGTTTGGTAAGTAGAATACACTTGACTTAGAGTGATTATCTAAACATAATCCATAAAAATATGCAAACTCAGAAGGTCTAGCATATATAATAACACTCACAAAAAAAAAAAAAAACATGCAGCATATGTTTTGAGAATGAGCAAAATAGATAAAATATCGTCTTGAAGCTGTGTATGGGTATTTCTTACCTTCAATCCCCAACTATCCAGCAATAAGAGATAGGCTTTGCCAATTGAACACTCAACCATCCAACCATCCATTCTTTTCCTAATAAGGGACTTTGATCTGATCCAGCATTTATAGATAGAGTCTAAAAAATTAGGTAATTTTAGAACTGTTTTTTCATTGTAGGTAGTAGTACTCGGTTCAATTGCATGGCTTGAGAAAGAAGAACAAAAAATTAGCTGAGAATAAAATGGATCAATATAAATATATATATATATACCCAACAATACTTTTATCCCATTTCATGTTATATTGATCCACACCCATCAACTTTTATCCCATTTCCTTTCAGCCGAGGCCTTGAAAGGGTCTTATCTACACTTCCATCACTTAATCTAGCACAGAACAGTATCTTAACATATCATTGGGAAGGATTCAACTTGCCAATGATATTTATATACATCATACATTATAATTGAATCCAGGGACCACTGTTTTTTTTATGAAGTTTCCTATATATATATGTATATATATATAATATATTTAATTATAGCTGTTAATATTCACGCATGAAATATGTCACGCCTTAATATTCTTGAAGATATAAATGCTGAGTGTGTAACAATATAATCCGGCATGCATGCAGCAGACCTTTGAATAATTTGCATAAAAACCTTTCAACTCCATACCTCCATGTATATATATAATCTATATGGATCTTTATATAGTCAAGACAAGATCAACATACTGATCAATAAACCATCACAATCAGAGTTAATGAAAGATACATGGCCAGAACAGCGAACATGAGATTTTCACATCCAAACAAGCATTTCATTTAATTATATTTTAGTAAATTCATTATTTAAACAATAATGTGTGTTAGTAGTACACAAGGAAACAAAAAATGGAGTTGGTTGGGTATGTAAATTAACGTTAATTTCCGCTAAAACTACGTTGCCTCTTGATTTTCTTCATTGTTATATTTATCACACAGAAAAATATTATTATACGTGCATTAGAAGTTCCAACAACCATATATTTCCTTGTTCGTGTCTATTTTTGTTGAAGACCCAAATAAATTAATGTTATGCCCAAGCTTACATTAACCAAATCCACTTAATTGCTTGAGTCGATGCTCATGTACATATATGCAATATCTTAAGGCTTACGCAACCCAAATCGTTCAGAATTTTATTGAGCTGTATTTGTCTATTCTAGTAGGTAGGTGCATCTGTAAATAAGCCATTTGGGTCAGGATTTTAATAAATTTCTGACCCACAAAAGCCTGCCTTTGGGTGTTGGAGTAGCTTTCAAGGAAAACATGATGGCAAACTACTGATTTAGATTAAACTAAACAGGCTTCCTTTCCTGTTTTGTTTCTTCTCTTTTTGCATGAAATGGAAGCCCGGGCCAGGGATTGTAAGGCAAGCAAATTCAGAATCTAGATAAAGAGACTCTGATCAATGGTAAGGGATGGTGGAATGTTAGGATCGTATCCATCATCATCATCATTTCTTAATCACAGATGCTGCTGCATGCTGCTGATGATGATGATGGAATATCTGCTGCAACAAGCTAGCATGCAATGCAACAATAGAATTCCTGATATGACAGTTATGCAATGGCTCTCATAGATGTAGAGCCTCGTCATTATAAGAACATTATGCAGGTTTCAACCTCATAATGATGCATCAGTTCCCATATCCATCAGTATTTTGACGGGCCAGCACATCGTTAGGCGGCAGAATCACCAAATTGGCAATATTAATTCAAACCAGTTTGCATTAATGTCATCCCACAACAAAATACAAGTCATCGTTAACTCCTCTCCACCATAAACCAAAAAGTAATGCAAACACTTTTTCCATTCAAACTGTAATTATATTTTAGTAAATGTAGAAATTAGAAACAAGTATTTTATTTCTGGGATGTTGGTATTATATTTTAGTTGAAAAATTTAACTCTTTGTGCGAATAGTTAATGAGTCCTTCATTTAATTGGTAATTATGAGCATGGCCGGGTGGTGGCTTTATAGACTAAATATTAGAAGTAATAACACAAGTGATGTTGGTATAACCGATTCATATACTTTAGCTTCATTCTTAAAAGTAATAACACAAAAAGCCTAGTACCATGTTATTCTGAAAAGTATATGTTTATAGATCATATACAAAGATAAATGTTTGGTTGATCACAAACAGAAATTAGAAATAGTAATCAAACAAACTGAAATACATACCTACTTATATATACACCCCTACTCGCATTTGTATATAGTTTGTTGTGATAAATTAATTAATTGATATGTATATTATATTGGAACCCAAAATTAATCTCTATATGCAGAAAGAACTTGAGTTCCCCAATGTATAGACTAATGTTTGCCTAAATATTTAGTACAGAAAACTTGTCAATGGCTTAAGGTATTGACAAGTATTATAGCACTTGAAACCAGCAGAGGTTACAGCTTATCGGGATGATCAGCTGTTTAATTGACCAATAATAGAAAGAACTTCAGTTCTCCCAACTAGCATAATTGAGATATATGAATATTAACTACAAGCAAATTGATCATATTCGAAATACCCTATAAATAACTTAAAACTAAATGGGTTTTTAATTTCAGTCATGATCTAAAGTATTTTGTATTCAATTGAGGACAATACTGCGCTAATAGATGCAACTTATAAGTTTTTTTCATGTTTGCATGCATGCTAACACGCAAACAATGGATTGCTTGCCTTAAGCCAAGTTTGCATGAATGCTAACATGCATAGTTCTCCTCCAAGGGATTGCTATTATAAGAAGTTTGTTAATTTTTAATAATGAATGTGATGGTTTTGCAATGACACTATGCAAGACTTATAAACTCTAATATAGTTAAGATATATTTAAACTTGCTCCTAACTAAAATAACTAGAAATTAACTTTTATGTTCTTATAAAAATAGAAGAATATGAAGTTAGTAGTATAAATAAATTTGAAACAGCTATTTATAACTAACTCAATGTGTCAGTTATAAATAGCTAGCCTCACCTGAAGTTGGCCTATTTTTTCCTTTTAGGGGTTTAATATATGAAGTATATTAAGGCATAGCTTAGCTTGAGTTGGTTTTGCCCCTTTACCAAATTATGATTTGTTCTTATAGTTTGGTACATTTTCCTATAGGATTTTAACTGTGAACTATATTACCGAAACAATTTTGTCAGTATTGCCTTGCAACAGTTCGATCTTAAGCTTACTCCTGATCTAAATCTATATATAAACACTAAAAACATCAGTATTACACAAAGAAAACCAGGCATCGAAAAGAAAATCAATATTTAGACCGTAAGATTGGGCAGATACAAAAAATCCTGAAGCAAACAGAGGAAAAATAAAATCAACTTACATAGGAACATGCACATTTGTTTCGCAAGTTAAAGAAAAGGATTGACAAAAAAAAACAAATCAAAACATGGTATTTTGCATGTCCAGTGTTCATGAGAAATAACCATTTCCAACCAAATACATAGTCAAGAGTAAACTAATTACATGATCAGAGTGCATTTGGCAAATGACGAATTTTGGAATAAGCACAAAAATGAATTTTAGATTTCATTGAAGGGAGGAAAACAACTAAATTGGCAACTTTGTATACCTATACGGTAGTTCCCTTCCCTGGAGCCGCCAACAATTATGCTGATCTCTTGGCAAATCTTCAACTTGGGAAACGAAATGGAGGCAGAGAACTCATATTGTAAGGGAAGGAAACGTAGGGATTCGGCTTGTTACTAGTGGAAATGAAGGGGAGTGGATTTATTGATTTTACTAGCTGAAAATCAAGAACCAACAACGGAAGGGAGAAAATTGCCGGAAAATGGGACAGTGAAAACCCGCATTCGGTGAACGCGGAGGAGGTGACGCCTTGGGCAAACACTGGTTAGGGTTGCGCAAAGCAGGTGCAATAGTCGCCGGGTTCGTCGAAGTGCAGAGGTTCGTCGAAGTGTTGGGGGGAAATGTGTTTGGGGGGAAAATAATTAAGACTGTAAGCGGGTTTGGCGCCCAGACAATGTATTGCGGCGAAGTTTACCGCGTTGCAAATTTAATTATTTCTAGCAGCGACTTTAATCGCCCATATAGACCATAAAGTCGTTGCAATAGCCATCTTCTATGGACCCACTATACGATTGGTCGTATTTCATTTAAAAACAACCGGCGGTTTTTAACTCGCCGCTAAATAATATTTTTCCCAACGAATTATTATGCGGCGACTAATAACTCGCCGGTAAAGACCAACTTTCTTGTAGTGATAAGTGCTTTGGATGGGTTACAGTTGTCTGTTGAAAGTGTATGAAATTAGTTTGGTTTGACATCAAACCAATATATTTTTGTCTACCCGATACCTTTGTAAAGATTGGTGCTATGTTCCATCTAGGAGTAGTGTTTCTATGATTTTCCGAACGCATGGAGATGCTGTAGTTGATGGTATAGTGTACTAATTAACCTTTGTTTGTAATAGCATTTGGCGCATTCAACATTTCTTTTGTAATAATCTCTGAAGGATGAGAACCAACCATGTTATTATGGTGAAAATAACTTTGATTGAATGCATATTGAAATATGTTGACATACACAAATACTAAACAATTATCTTACAAGTGAGATCCTACCCATCTTCTAAAATTTCCCACGTGACTGCCTTCTGAAACTGCCATTCCAATCCCCGTCCTTCCTCCATACCCAACACCTACATAATACAATCTCCATTTATAATCTTCATCGTCCTCCATCTGAACGAGACATGGGGATCCCACTCCTTTATTATCCCATCCATCCTCTTCTGAGGGCTTAACAATAGGGTCCTCTTGAAGCCTCATCCAATTCTTCAGCCCATCGGGAGATACTGCGAGCCCAATACTACTTTTCCCACCTGCAGAAACACCCTCATATGCCATCAAATATTTTCCTTCTTTGCGGTTTCTCACCACACATGCATTCTTGACCCCAAGCTCATCAAAAGAACCGAATGATCCCCCACCCATTATCTTCCCCAGCTTCACCCATCTGATCCCATCTCTGGATCTTGCAATTCCAAGAGCAAAATGCCCCTTGTCCGTATCAAATGAATGATAATACATCCTGATATCATCGTTGCTGTGCACAACAACATGAGGTGAGGCAATAAACAAAGAATCCCACTCCTTGTCTGACCCCAAATCTAACAAGGCTCCACTATGATGGTCCCCTTCAATTCTGGCCCAGTGCCTACCATCTTGACTGCATGCCAGGCCTGGGAGAGACATAAAAATCTTTCCAATTTTAGGACATTCATCTTTCTTGTCTCCTCTGTGAACTCTTTCTGGGTTTACAATGTTGGAATTTCCTGAAAATTTAATTTCTTCAGAACTATATCCTGTGTAATAAAGCCAGTAAACGGCACTGTACATTGGGCTAGACATAACAACCATCTCAGAAGGCCTAATGCTCTCGGTGTCAAAAGCCCACCAATTCTTGCTGCAATTCATTACCAATCCCACATCCCCACATGATCTAACATGGTCTGCTCCTCTTGCCCAGTGAATTCCATTGCTTGAAACTGCTAACCCTACGGAATCGGAAGTGTTGTTAGCATCAGATCTTCCATGGTACCACATGCACCACCTTTCCTCATTGTCTCCGATATATCTTTTCACAACTGGTGAGCCAATTTCAGCGCTATCCCAGGAGTTTTTGGGACCCAAGTCAAGCACCAGACCACTAGAAGAAGTAGATGTGAGTGCTTGATTCGGCATGGGAGTTGCCAAATTTTGAGATTTCGAACTTGAATCCCGTTCAATGGAAGGATTCTTATTTGTTGCATTGTTGCTATCAATGCTAGGTTTTGTGGAGCATTGGGTGAGAAAGGTGCTGTTTCTAGACTTAGGACACGAACCCCTTTGGTGGCTTGGGAAGCAACTGCACAAAGATGTGCTAGAGGCATGAAGAGCAAATGTTTGTAGTTGGATAGAAGGCCATGGAAGTTGGATTAATAGATTTGTTGCCTTCGATGTTTTTCCTGCGGTATAAGATGCAAAGAAACAAACTGTTTTGAACCTTGTGACTGCTACTGTGTCCATTATAGGACCATAAGAGAGCTGAAAGGTAGTGGGAATGAAATGAGATCAGTGGCAGAATCAATTAATGCAAATTGATGGGTGCCACATTCAAGTGGCTTTTATATGAGTCACAATTTATTTTTGGACTACTTGAAAATCTGCCCAATTATTTTCTCTATTTCAAAAGACGCCCTAGCGTAGTGTGAATTTCATTCAAATACGTCCTCATTGACCTGAAGCATGCGGCCTGACTATCATGATTTGTTACCTGAAAATCTGAGGGGTGAATCTTAAGTATTCAGCAAACATTGACCTAGAGTTCAATGAGAAAAGTGTTAAGTTCAAAAATTTAGAAGGGCTAATACGTCAAGTTCTGTAAGATCAGGTATCCAGTATAAATACCCATATGCTATGGGTTATTCAGAAATATCTTAAAGAGAAATGATAGAGTTATTACTGTTTAACAACTTGTTTACAAATTATATAATAAAATAATATTATTTAAATCTTATTTTTACTACTTTTACTTTTGAATCTTAAAAACTAAATTAGGATCCTCGCATGTTTAGGCAAAAATGTCAATTCAGCATGAACAATTAATATATATCAGTACTCTATCTCCCTCTTCGTACTTTCCCTATCTGCTATTCTTCCCTGCATGCATTTTGGTGAGTCAATAGTAGTATGTACTCTCCCTCTTCGTGCTTTCCCTATCTACTAATTATTGTATCAATCTGCTTTGATTGAAAACTTGGCCTCTTTGTGCGAATGGTAATAACAGAATAATTTATTATGATCTGCATGGCTGTACTTGTGATTCCCTAGAATTAGTTCGTTCGGTACAGAAATCAAGTACTTGCTATTCTTTTATCCACTTTTCTTTGGTCTTGTAGCAAGATATATAGATACGACTCTCATTGTAAGTTGCTGAAAAGTAAGTCATGAACAATTTGGCAAAAGAACAAGGTATACAAAGAGGAAGATATATATCTAATTATATATATAAGAAACCTAGCTACTAATTTACCATGCATGCAGCTTAATTATTTTTGTTTTCTCTACGCTAGCTATAAAATTTCCGGAGTTACTTCTATTCTCTAGAGCATGCAGCATTTAAATGCATGCGCTTCTTGTTTAGTCATTGTGGATCAATAGCTGCTTACAAGTTAATGCACATATTTCTTCATGGATCGCATTATACTTTCAACAATCACCCTCTCATGCATTATACTACTTGATCAGCAGGGGGCCGGAGGCCGGGAAAAACTCGTTTTTTTTTAAGACATAATATATTATTAGAAGTCAGGTCTATATATATATATATATATATATATATATATATAGCTCGTCATGTTGTTTTTAATTGGCCTCTCTTTGTCCTTAGAAAGTTACTCTGCTGTTGGCCACTTGTCTTTTTAGTTGGACATGCAATAGAAACTAGAAAAACTCTACTCAACCTCCGGTTCACGGGTCGCACACCACATTCCTGATGTGGTGAACCCGAATCCTTACACGTCACGGTTCATTGATTTATCTCCCGCTACTCACACTTCTCCCCTTCTCTCCCTCTCCATCACCCCGAAAACAAGCACCCCAACCACTTCTTAGCAATGAAACTCTTCAACAGGCTGACGCCCCTCACCCCAGCCACAGTTCTCTCTCCCTCAACCCAGATATACCTCCAGACGTTGCGGGCCAAGCTAGATCTCCCGCATGGACACCAAGTCACCAACCCAGATTGTATGGTAACACCATTTTTTCGAAAAGGTTGATTTTTGGTAGATCGCGTGTAATTTTTTTTGCACATACACTGTTTATTGCGACTGGTTGTGTTGATTTATCTGGTTGATTTTTTTATTTTTTTTTTTTGTGATTTCTAGTATACAATTGATTTGCAAAAAAAATTACATGAGGCCAAAAAAAAAATCTGCACGTCCCAATCCAACGGGAGCTGGCTGAATCTCATCTAAATTCAATTTACCTATCTATTTTTCTCTCACTAATTTACTTTCGTTGGTAATCGACAAATCTTGAGTTTTTTAATATTTTCACCAAGGACCAAAATGCAAATTTACTTTTTTTTTTTAAAAAAAAAAAGAAAAAAAAAGAAAGCCACGTAAACTGGAATACAGACGTTGCGTAAATATTGATCAGTTGTATAGCAAAACTCAACTAATTCCTAAACCTTTACCACTCTCATAGGTTCACTTAATTTGTCTCTACCTCGAATATCGGTCCTATGAACCTAGCCTTGACTTATAAGTATATAGTGTTGAGGAGGAGGATACAACCAACTTTCAACTATTGTAAGTCAATGAAAGATTGGTAGCTAGAGAACTAATTATAATGGAGTTTGTAGAATCTCATACAATTGAGAGATATATAGCTAGACACATGAAATGGGTGTGATAGTACTATTTATTGCGCATTGAGTTTAATGTTAATTGAAAAATTCACTCGTAGCTATAAATGTTGTGGGTCAAGAACATTGGAGATCTCAATTCTCTGCGTTTCTACAAAGGACGTTGCTACGTCCATAGAAGATTTCTACAGAAATCTTATACCGAACACTACAAATCTTTTTTTTATATTTTTTATCTTTTCTTTCACTATTTTTTTAAACTGTTTAAACATTTTTTAAAAAAAAAAAAGATTACCTATTCATTTAAAAATATTTACTTAATCATTAAGTAAAAAAAAATTCTGTAAAGAATTTCGGTGGTTTTTTTCTGTAGACATAGTGAAATATCTGTAGACATGGTTTTTTTCTGTAAAGAATTTTTTCTGTAAAAAATTCTGTAAAGAATTTAGGAGGTTTTTTTTCCTCCTACAAATTCCAAGAAATATCATTCTTGGCATGGAGGGTTCGCGGAAACCGCGTTTTCTAAAGTTCTGATCCTTTCCATCTGGGTTATGCAAAAATATTTATGGGTTTCAGATTAATAGAGTTAATTTTTTGTCAAAAAATACTAAATGTGCTTGTAAAAAATTTGCCTATCCACGTAACTTTTCACCCTTTTTTATGTTTTATTTATTTATTTATTTTAATGAATTTATAAGTTTTTTTTAGTACATGAATTTATAAGTTTTTGGTGAGTACATTTGGCATTTGCTATAATTTTTCCTAAGGTTTGGACAAGATGTTATAGAAATTAGAGTTTTGCTACGTACAAGCAAATTTGCGTATCAATCTGCGTACTAATATTGTTGCTTTCACATTCTAAATTTAAATTAGCAACATTTTCAATAAAATCTACTTTCTGACCAATCATATTGAATGAATATACATAATCGCTTACAAATAGATTTTTCTTAAAAATTAGTACATATTTGAATATGTATATATAGAGGGTACTTAGACAGCCTAGCGCGAAAGTAAGGAAATCCTAAATAAAAAAATATATTAAAAAAAAAAAAAGGCGCTACGGAATTATGCGTTAGTTCTATTAATTACGCTTAGCAGCCATATTTTGCGAATCTCCTTTTCATAACATGATTACCTAACATGAAATTACAGAAAAATACTTCTTATCCTTTTCGGTGTAAATAAAAATGAATGATAAATTATCGATGATGAATGAGGATGTCACGAGAGAATAAACTTTCTTTTACTAAATTATTTTTAAGAAAGAGGATGATATCTTTCTTATTTTATTCTTCAGCAGCAAAAATTAAGCTTGAAATTATAATTCATTTAATACTCTTAGAAAAGTTGACTACGCTTTCGTTTGTGATAGATTATTTGCGACGAAAATAATTACAATAAAAATAAATATTTGTGACGGATTCATTACAAAGAGAATGACTATTTACGACAAAAATGACTCATTTTAGCAAGAAATAGTCATTTTTATAATATATAACTGGCTACAAATAAACTATTTTCTTGTAGTATGTTGAGATGAGATGATAAATTTTTTAATAGTAATAAAATCATTTATGAAATAGTTTGAACATGAGAGACTCAATACAAATTGAGGCCTAAGGTAAAATTTAAGTGAGCCATTCATAATTATAATACAATAAAATATAAATTATTATATGAAATATTTTCAAAATTTCCAATAAAATGAGGTTTATTTAAAATCTTTAAATAATTTTTTTTGAATTTATATTTAATACAACACCTTAAAATAAAGCCTCGATACAAATTTGGTGCCTCGATTTAGTAAGATCTTAAAAAAGTTATTTAAAAATATAGATAATTCATTGTATTAAATATTAAATTTAGTATCATTGAGCCTTGCACACATTGAAAAATATATAAATTATTTAAAATTTTATTTAAAGAAATGGTTTTTATTTTTTATTTTTAAAAATAAAAAGAAAAACACCTCATGGTAGGGTCCTACCATTGAGGCAGCCCTGAGTTTGAATTAAGATGTTTTATGAAATTTTAGAAAATTAGAGAGAAAAAGTTAAATAAAAGTTTTATAAAATTAAAATTTTATAAAATTAAAATTAATTTTATAGAGTTTTAAAAAATGAGAGAGCTAGGATAATTTTTTATTGTTATTTTTGTTTTGAGATTTAAAAAAATTAAATTATTTTTAATTTTTTGTTTAGAAGTTTAGAAAAATTATAATAATTAGAGAATGATTAAATTAAAAAGTGTTTATATTTATAATATTAAGATATTAAAATAAAATGAAATCACACTATCTTACAATAAGTAATTATTATTAGAAATACTGTCCAACTACATCGATCGGCCTTTCTAATTTTGACCAGTTTAAGACCACAAGATCTTCGTAATTTATTAGTTAATTAATATTAGCGGCTGACTGAAACTTTGGGACACGACAACATGAACAGAACACCTAGAAAGAAACTTTGGTGAATCTAATCGTCAAAGCCATTTGGTGGTTTGTCCCATCATGTATGCAGATCATCAGAGCTGATAGTGATCTGGAACGTCCGGCGAAGCAAGCACGACGATAGCCGACCGTTGTCGAAAACATTGGAGCCGACAGTCCCAGTCTCATGAGAAACGTGGTAAAAATGTTAGGGAGGCACCTAACTCCTAAAGTTGTACCATTATTCACTTACCCTTGTTATATATCAATCACTATTTTAGTATATATTTCTTATTTTTTTTATTTTTTTAATTATATGTCACATCCAGTCATTACTTTCAACCTCTCTCTCTCCTCTCAATCTCTATCCGGCCTCTCTCCCTCCTTCCTCACTCCCCTCATTCTCTCTCTTCAACCTCTCTCTCTCTCTCTCTCTCTCTCTCTCTCTCTCTCTCTCTCTCTCTCTCTCTCTCTCTGACCTCTCTCTCCTCAAGCTCTCCTCGATCTCTCTCTACAACCTATCTCTCCTCAAATTTTATTAAAAGAAAGAGAAGAAAATAAAATAAAAAATAAACCCCTACACGTCAAGTGTGGGGTGTCCCCCATATACAAGGCCTGATGCAAAAAAATTTTCTTATCCATATTTCTATATTATTCTATATTTTCACAAAAAATTAATATGGTGGGTTTCGGCACAGGGGAAGAGGCGTGAACATAGAAGAAGAATAATCTCAAAATGGGATGAAAAAAAAAAAGTGCATTGTTTACATAATTTTGTATTATTTATATCAAGTTTATACTGTTCATTACATTATTTATGTCAGTTTTGTACCGTTCATTTTATTGTTTATATCAGTCTTATACTGTTCATTGTATTGTTTATATCAATTTTTAGACCATTCACTTAACTTTTTACTTTTTATGTGAGTTATTAATTTCAAAATTTAAATGAAGGCTGAAAATGCAAAAATTAAATGAAAATATCCCACTGGCCATTTGGATAGTCAGATGAGACTTGTCGTACAGCCCATATGAGATAGTTTGTGGGTATCCAAACTGGGCTTAAGATGAGATAAGAATTTTGTGAATAGTAGTAAAATAATTTGTGAATAATAGTGAAATAGTTTGAATTAAAATATTATAAAATTGAATAAAAAATATTATAACGTTTTATAAGATTTTGAAAAATGAGAGAAAAAAAAGTTGAATAAAAAATATTATAAAATTAAAATATTATTAGAATATATATAATTTTTTAATATTATTTTTATTTTAAGATTTGAAA
Organism: Juglans mandshurica; assembly: GCA_022457165.1. Taxonomy (NCBI): domain Eukaryota; kingdom Viridiplantae; phylum Streptophyta; class Magnoliopsida; order Fagales; family Juglandaceae; genus Juglans; species Juglans mandshurica. The sequence continues at coordinate 11,763,960 of CM039621.1, read as the reverse complement.
AAGTTAAATTATTTTTTTATTTTTTATTTGAAAGTTTGGAAAAGTTGTAATGATTAGTTTGAAAGTATTTATATTTGAGTGATGTTTGGGACGGAGACCAAATAATAAGATGAAAATTTTGAGATAAAATTCTTGAGCAATACTACGTACAGTCCCCATTTTGGGGATTGCATCGTAAGTTTAGGTAATTTTATCTTTAAAATTTTTTAAATTACAAAAATATTACTTTTAAAATGATGATTTTTCTCATTTAATAAAAGACATGTACATACAGTTTAATAAAATTTCTCAAAATTCTTTAAAGTTTAATGATCGAATTCCTGTCAAGGGTACAAATTGTAAAACAAGTGTAATTCATGATACAAATCATCAATTTTGATGGTTAATTAAAACCTCGGCGGCTTACGTCGTACTCGAAAATGATAATTGCTAATAGTAACACACTTATTAAAAATTAAACGTATTATTCATTATTTTTTAATCATCGTCTTCTTATATAATATTCAATAAAAAATTATTTGAGATAAAAGAATGATGAACAGTATTTATAGATAGAAAGTTAGTTTTAAGAATTAAATCCAAATATTATTTTTATAAAAAATTTTCACAACCTCTTAACACTCCACACTTCACATTATTTTTAATTTTTATTATTTTTTTCTTTTATTAAATATTTATTATATGAATAATGAATAAAAAATTTGAAATAATTTAAAAAGAATAAATTCAAAAAAAAATTTTAAAAATTTAAAAAAATATGGAATGTGGAGTGTGATGGAAGTTATATAGCAAAACTCTTATTTACATGTAAGGAACTAAATTTAAATCTAAATTATATTCATAATAAATAAATAAACGACTTGACACATTTACGTACGAACCTCCATTATCATCGTTCTTTGTATTGTATTATGTTTGCCATCAAATAATAATGATAATAAATAAATGGCTTTCGAAAGCAATAAGGGAGACAGTACTACGTGGGGCCAAATTAAGGGATCGAACACCAACAACCCCTACTTCAGTTTGTCGTCTCAAAGGCAAAAGCATGCCGACGCAGTAAAGGATGGTTTCGATACAAGAAATCTCAATTTATCTTATTTAATTAATATAATTTATTTTTAAATTTTTATATAAAATATATTAGATAATTTAATTTTTTTTAATTTTTTAATTTTTAAAATAAAAATAATATTTTATTCAATTTTTAATTTTCAACTTATTTTATTTTAACTCACTATCTAAATATTTCCTAGATGTAACACTAATTTAAAATACCAAAAACATGTATATATGTAAATGTTATACCAATTATTTTTTGGGACAAGCGTTGATCCAATAAGGGCATATTTGGAATGTGAGATGAAAATTTTATATTTTATTTTAGTGTTTAAAATATTATATTTTAGTATTATTATTATTTTGAGATTTGAAAAAGTTGAATTGAAATTTAAAAAAATTGAATTGTTTATTATATTTTGTATGAGGATTTGAAAAATGTGTGATGATGAGATGAGAATTTTGTATCTCATCTCACCCCAAACCTACCCTAAGTGGCAATATTTGTCGCGGCGTTCGTCACCGTCTGTTCCAAGTCACAATATATATAGTTACAGTATAAAAACTTATGATTCTCTATCATTCATTGTTGGCCATTGAGTGTTTTTTAAGGTTGATAATTTTTTTTTATTTGAGAAATGATTTGTACAAGCTTCAAATAGACAAGCCATATACAAGCTCTTATAAAAAAGTAGATCTCACCTTAAAAAAGTGTAAAAAAATTTATTATTTATTAGTGGGACTTATTGTTTTACAAAAGGCTTGTATGAGACTTGTCTATTTGAAACTTGTATCTAACATTACTTTTTTTTTTTTAAGGATTTATGTTGGGAAAAATTCTTATTGCAATCCACAGATGAATCCTAATAGATGTGGACTGTTTTGCAGGCCTAAGATGAAAAATTTCGTTTCATCTGTCTCAGAGCGGCCAAGGAGTGAAAAATCGCTTCCTTTCTCAGATGCCTTCGCCATCGCCTACGCTGCTCCCCATCCCTTTCTTCCATTCTGAATGTGAGTTTTGCTATGTACAAGCAAGTTTGCGTACTAATCTGCGTATTAATATTTTTATCTTCATATTCTAAATTTAAATTAGTATTGTTTTCAATAAAGTCTACTTTCTGACTAATCATATTGAATGAGTGCACGTATTAGTGTGTAGAATTGCTTACAACTAAATTTTTCCTTTTACTTTACATGTATTAGGTATTTTTGTTTCTTTACATTATGATATATGTTAGAACTTTTGCAGACATTGTTGAATGTTTTACTTGGTCAAAAGTTTCAAACTGGGATATTTGATAAAAATAAAAATAAAAAGCCTAGACTCTCAGGATTGAAGTGTGGCTTCTAGTTTGTTGGAAACTGTCTTGAAATTAGTAAGGGTGGATTTCTAATGTCGGTTGTGAAATTTCTTTCAATCACCTTCGTTGCCTTCAAATTCTTTTCTTCTATTTTTCCATTTAGGTGACTTCTGATGTTTTAACAGTTTAGATTTTTCATTTGTTGTTTTAAATTTTGTGTGCACTCTACTTGTTTGTAAGAATTTGTGAACATATAGTTATTCATGCTTGCAGTGTATGTGTTGAAAATAAGGGTGTTTTGGTCAAATACTTAATAAAATGGGGGCCTTTTCATCTATTCCTATATTTGGACTGCAAATGAGTCCTATTATGTGGACTGCACGTAGCGCTGCCCGATTGATAGATAATGTTGGTAATCAATGAGTAACCGTGCTCTTAACTTCTTACTCTGCATGTGGACTGCACGTGGGCAATGGGTGCCGCCACCCGTTGCACCGCCCCGTTTGCCCCACCCCCGCCTGGGTGGGGCAAGGGATCCGCTCCGCATAAACGAGGGGCGGGGCCCCCCGCCCGTATGAAAGGGGCATTGCGGAGGCGGGGGACGGAGGGGGCTAAATCTCCCACCCCGCATGTAAAAGGCCAACCAAACCCCCCCCCCCCCCCCAAACTCAGTTTCCCAAACTCTCTCGATTTCTCTCATCTTGATCTCTCTCATCCTGAACTCTCTCGATCTCGTTTGCCATTAAAGTAACAGACGTGGTAGAGAGGAATCGATTGGGTTTGTTGTAACAGACGTCGCCGAGAGGAATCGATTTCATTTTCCATGAAAGTAATAGATGCCGAGGTAGATGAATCTCTCTTGATCTGGGTTTTTCATTGTTGTATGAGACATGGGGGCGGACGGATGGAGGTCCATCCCTGCATCCCATGCAAAGGACGGGGTACCCCGCCCCCACATGGACGAAGGCGGATTACGGGTAGCACCCCTAATGTCCGCTGCCAAATTATATTTATAATCATGGAGTGCGCAAGCGCCGTGCGTACAATACTTTGAAAAAAGTAAGTAAATATAGGAGCTACATTAAAAAATAATAATAATAATAATAATTATTATTATTATTATTATTATTATTATTTAATAGTAGACCACATTTTTTTGAAAATAATTGCGCAATGCTTATACATTCCATAACTGTATATAGCATTACTCTTATCTTTATTGCCGCTTGGTTTGTATAAAATGTATATGGCATTAATTTTGGACTCAGCTTTAGCCTTTCAACGTTCAGATTTTAATAACCTTATAATTCTAAGGTGAATTTGGGTGCATGTAGAAGGCTTCAAGAGTAGTTACAGGAAGGAGAAAACTTTCGCCTCACACTTGAAAGAAAGATGTTCTATCTTTAAGATTTTTTGCATTGGATTAATTGTTGGCCATTGAGTGTCTTTAAAGGTTGATAATTGGTGCTAGGTACAGTCCATATAAGGAGGCCCCGTGTGCTCCATCGTTTGTCTTTTAGGCTCGTTTGTTTTCGGAGATGAGATGAGATGAGTTGAGATTAAAGTTAAAAATTTGAATAAAATATTGTTAGAATATATTTTTTAATATTATTTTTATTCTGGGATTTGAAAAAGTTGAATTGTTTATTTTATTTTGTATTGGAAATTGGGAAAGTTGTAATAATTAGATGAGATGAGATGTTTTTCCAAAACAAACAAAGCAAAATGCCCAGAAATCATATATGAGGAAGGAAGCCATTCGATTTGCCCAGAACGATTTTATTTTGCCGCTCACCTAGCCCATGTGACCTCTTGTGCTCTGTTCCATTCGAAATCCGACGTTGTCCTCAGCTCTTCCACCACCACCACCACCATTGTTAACGTAGACCCAACCCAGTCCAGCCCACGCGAGGTTCCTTTCAGAGTCAGTTGAAGCAACAGGATCAGCTGTAAAGGATAAGCAAGGACTTGCATTAGTAATCTCTATTGTAGCCTCATAAAACTTTTGTAAATTTTTAAGGTTAAGCTGGGGGGGGGGGGGGGGGGGGAGATCATGGAAGAAAAACCAAAAGCAAATAGGGAAAAAACTATAAGACGTCATGATAGCTAAAACAACTTGGATATTCCTTATTCTGAGCATTAAATCGTAGCATCCCCAACTAGATTTGGAGAAGTAAGCCTAACACATGAAGTTAAATTGCTTAAACCTCCCCTAGAGTTTTCACATGCATGTACCTCCCTTGTATTTTATAAAATTACACTCCCATCCATGATAAAAGACGCCATAAACAGAAAATGGAGACCGGTGATTATCCTTCATTATTTTTTATAAAATGGAGATTTGCTTCATTAAAAATTAAAAAAGTTGGAATTTAAAACCTTCATGTTGTTCATCCTCCTCCCCTCTTCTTTTTCTAACCTTAACATCTGGTCGTAGAACAATGTGAACAAATTTATTGGCTACCAAGTCGCACAAGCCGTCCCTCCCAACCAACAAGCATCAATCTTCCAAAATCATAAACAATAAAAAGAGAATGTGAAAGTGCAGTTTTTGGCTACCAAAAAGAATGGGTGCCAATGCAATAAACAATAAAAAGTAAAAGAACAACCGTCAAAGATTCAAATATTCAACAAGTCAAAAATAGAAACGAAGGGGACGACCTCTTACAGATTTTCTTCACGGCGCAGAGGAAGGGATAAAGGTGGATCTTCAACACAGAGGAAGGGGACAACACACGAAGGGGATTCAGTTAGGGCTCAAACGTGGCTCAGTACTGGAACAAGACGAAGGTCATGAGGAAGGAACGAAGGGAACAACCACCATCGGTGAGTACGAATGCGTGGTCCTCAAGAGGAAGGGAGAGTCGAATCTCGAGAGGAAGGGGGATTTCAGTTGCTCAGGAGGAAGGGAAAGGGGAGGAAGAAATCAATTTTTGTTTCTGCCATAGTGAGACAATGTCCTGTTTCTCTTAAATGAAACGGTCCGTTTCATCCACGCTAGGACTTGCACTTGCAGACCTCTATTTGGGACTGTATTAAGAATTTCTCTTTTTTTTTTTAAGGGTTTACAATAGATAATGTTGGTGATCAATGAGTAACCGCTCTTAACTTCTTACTTTGCACTCAACAGACCCTTTCAAACTCCAAGCAGTTTTAGTTTTTTTTTGTTGCCTTTTGTATTTACGTCGGCTGCCAAATGATATTTGCAGTCGTGGAGTGCGCAAGCGCCATGCAATCATTTGAAAGAAGTAAGTAAATACGGGACCTACATAAAAAGCTTAATTATTTAATAGTAGACCTCACTCTTTTTCAAAATAATTGCGCGACGCTTACACACTATACGTAGCATTACTCTTATCTTTATTGTCGTTTGATTTGTATAAAACGTATATGCATGGCATTAATTTTGGACTCAATTCCATAACCAAAAGCCTTTCAACGTTCAGATTTTAATAACCTTATAATTCCAAGGTGAATTTGGGTGCATGTAGAAGGCTTCAAGCCGTTTTAGGATTGAGGAATTTTACACATCAGCTACTATTCACTTTCATACCATACATTTATAGTTTTTTTTTTCATAAGGTATGAGAATATTTTTTATAGGATGTAGAAGTGTTTTTCAGAGGGTGTGAAGTGTGGAATATTAAATAGTGGCTGATGCATAAGATTTTTCAGATTTTAGTGATTTATTGCTTTAAGTTGGTTGGCTGCCTTAATTCTTATTATTGTCCAGTTGCCGTATTTTTGTAAAATGTCCATCATTCTAAAAAAGGCAAAGTGTGGAGATACTGTTGAGGATTTTTTCAAATAAAGGAGAGATATTTTTACTGGTGGAGCTTTGGAAATATCAACCACTTGTGTAGAGCTGGTTAGAGCTTTACAACGATCAGTTGGACTGTTGTATTTTGGAGTAGGCCTGTGCAAGAAGCCCGATGGGCCGCTCAACCCATGTGACCCGACTGGGCCTACTCGACAAAATTCGGGTTCATCGGGTTAAAACTTAAAAACGGGTTTATAAAGTCAGATCCGTCGAAACCGATTTTGGACAGTCTCTTCTCCACTGCGAAATCCTAGCCTCCGTCACATTCTTCATCGCGTTCTCCCCTCTGCTGCAACTTTCCTGGCCCAGATTACTTGTCTCTCTTACTTTCTCTCTTTTGCTCGACTGTTGGAGGGGGTTCTCTTCTTCCATGGGTTGGGAACTGGGTGTGTGTGATAAGGCTTGGACTAGGAAGGAGACTTTGTTATTCCTCGTCTAGGTCTCCTCAGTATCCTACTGTCCTCGGTCCCAACCTCCTCGACGTTTGGATTCCCAACACCAACACCCATTGTCCTCAGTCCATTGTTTCATTATTTATATTTACTCTTTGTTTTGTTTCTCAAAAGCACTAAAATGTTCAAAATTACTGAACTGGGTGGAGATTGTTTGGTGTTGCGAACGGCGAGCTTTTGTCCCGGGATCTGCGAGGTGCGTCGATCTTCTACACCGAAACGTGGTTGCGCACGATGACTCCAGGTCCTTCGGGGAGTAGCGGATTGGGAGAGTGAGCCGAGGTTGTTCCCGTTGGGGAACTCCAACGGTGAATTGATGACGATGGGGAGTTACCCGAGATTCCCCATGTACAAAAACGACTTCGGGTGGAGACGGCCTCTGGCGATGCATGGCAATTCGGTGAACGAGTTTGATGGTAACATCTCAGCGTTTCCTAAGATCCAATACTAGTTTATATGTTTCAATACATATGGGAGGTTGATCATTATGAAATCAGGTTCAAAGTAAAGCATCTGCTCGTTAAAGAAAAATAGCCAGAGGTTCATCTGGTCTCTTGGATTCGTCTTCAAACGCTTCCATCAAGTCCCCCATCTTCTCCTCTTTCACGGTGCAAGACCTCATCGGGTCATACGGGTTCGACCCGGTTTTATTTTGATCGGGTCGGTTCGGATTGGGTTGTCCATTGGATGAAAGTGTTTCGGATCGGGTCGGGGATAAACGCAACTGTTTCAGTTCAGGTTGCATGCCTATCTTGGAAGAGACAAGTCAAGAGGCCAATTCATTTAAAACTTTATATACTGCAAATGGCTTAAATCTCTTAATTAAAAAGAACGAGATTTCGTATTTTAGTTCAAACTAATTTCGTTTGAATTTTAATTTTGTTGTACTATATTTCACTAACACTAATTACTAGATGAGAATTGAGAAATATGTCTTCAACTGATCTTCATTGTTTCTCATTTTAAATATTAAATTTCTGGATCAGGTGGTGACCCAAAATTTGGAATGCGCCTCTTACTAGCTAGATATATAGGAGTACTCTAGAACTATCGGACAATAGCATGCAGCTTGAGCTAGCCCCCAAGAAAAAGCCAAACTGAGTTATATAAGGTATTGTTAAATTGATTTAACGTACGAAAGAGTAGTTAACATGAATTAAACATGTGATTGATCTGTATAGTCTTCTATCTGCAATTAAAACTGCATGCATGCATCCAGATCGAGACCATTCCACGTTCCAGCTTTTATCAAACATAAAACGAAGTTGATAAACTTATCTTTTAATTAATAGTTAGATTTGACATTAATTTCTAGTGGCCTGCCACAATTTCCGCATCTCTTGTATATGAATTATGAAGAAGGATGTGGTTCCGTACGGAGTAATCTATCTATCACTATGGTGTTATTTCAAGGACCCAAACCACGATAAATAAATAAATGAAACTTAAGGACCACATTAGAGAGAGAGAGTATAAAATATGAAAAATTTTATTCATCATCCCTACACCACACACTACATTTATGATCTTTTATTTCTTTATTTTTTTCCCTTAATAAATATTTGATGTAGGGATGATGAATAGAATAACTCAATTAGTTTAGTAAGAATAAAATAAAAAATAAATAAAAATAAATGTAGTGTGTAGTATGTGAGATGATGAGTACCAAATCTCATAAACTATATATCTATTACTATATATAAAAAGCGGAGTCATATAATTCTGACGTGGCATTATACCCATAAAAGTAAGTATTCTACCCATTAAATTTGAAGTGTTATGTTTATGAAACAGTAAACCTTTTAAAAGTAATGTTTCATTATGAACCATTGTAACTTTTAAGTTTCATTTCCTTTCTTACATATAAAGATATAAACCGATTCAAAATTCCACTCAAAAGCATTAATTCAACATTTATATTGTTTCGTATTTTAAGCGGAGTCATATATATGATTCCGATGTGGCATTCGACCTATAAAAGTAGGCATTCTACCCATTAAACTTTGAGTGTTATGTTTATGGAGCGGTAATCCTTTTAAAAATAATGTTTCATTATGAACGTTGTAACTTTTAAGTTTCATTTATTTTCTTACATATAAATATATAAACTAATTCAAGTCTTCACCCAAAGATACTATTTCAACATTTATATTGTTTCGTCAAATAAACCGTCATATAAACCATTTCAAATTTTTTCACTATAAAACTCGGTCTCTCTCTAAATCTTTCTTCCTCACATACAATATACACAACAATCCACGCATTTTACGGGTTATAGGCCCGTATAGAGAGAGTATGTCGTTCGTGCCATAGTTATGAAGTGCGTTTGAATTGCTTTGGGCCAAAATGAAGGAAAGACAGATATTTTTTATTTTTTATTTTGAATAGGCATTAGACGTGGGCGCGATGGCCTTCCTACTCAGAATTGTATGGAGGATACACTTAAAAAAAGCCCATGATATAAGTGGAGGATGATGAGTCTCTGGATCCACAGCAATTTGATGGAGCTTTTTTTGGATATTGTTTGCAGGCCTTCTTAATAGCTGCATCATCTTCTTAATTCGGACTTCGGCAATAGCAATCTTAGAACCTAATATAGTCCATTGTTGGGCCAATGAGAATCCGACACGTGATATTTTCCGTAATCGAAAAAATGAAAATAAGGGAAAATAAATGTGCAAAATTGGAAAATGAAAAAAGGGGCCACCAAAGACTACTTGCACCAAAGTAAGAACAAGCTTCGCAAACGAAATACATGATGCTAGACATTAAAGTTAGGCCAACCAAATGGAGATGCAGGAGGGCAAGTTAAACTACACTTTTGCTAGTGTTCTTGGTGTTATTACAAATAGAAGCATAACAAGGAGATGCTAACACAGATCGAGTAACCATCTGTACATGGGAGAATAAGACAGACCAAAAGATAATTGCTAAGAATTTACCATACTCAGCCTCTCAATTTCTCATGAGTAGGCAATTCTGTATAGCTTTTGAAAGGGGCTTGATGTTTAGAATCATAACAAATCTGAATAACAAACTGACTTTGTGGAATCAACATTAATCGGAGCTCGCTCGATCATGTTTGCTAAAACTAGTCATTCCAAGAATTTTCTTTCAAGGGGTTCCTTTTCTTTTGTGATTTGCTTTGAGGTCTGAAATAGATCATTTTTTGGTTCATGCAATTGGAAATACAATGAAATACTTCTAATTATAATTGAATCCTGTCCATCTTCTAAAGCTTCTAATATCACTCCCTTCAGAAACTGCCATTCCAATACCAGTTCTTCCCCCATTTCCAACACCTTTATAATACAACCTCCACCCGTCGGAGTCCCGGTCCATTTGAACCAGGCATGGGGATCCTACTCCTTCATTATCCCATCCATCTTTGGCCGATGGCGGCAGAGCGGCCTCATCATTAAACCTCCTCCAATTCTTCAAACCATCTGAAGACACAGCCAACCCTATACTCCTCCTACCATCAGCAGCAATGCCTTCATACGCCATCACATAATTCCCATCTTTCTGGTTTCTCACTGCACGCGCATTCATAACCCCAAACTCATCAAAACAACCACGTCCTCCTCCTCCCATTATCTTCCCCAACTTCACCCACCTAATCCCATCTCTTGACCTCGCAATTCCAATACCAAATTCCCCATTTTCTGCATCAAATGAATGGTAATACATTCTAAGATCACCACTGACATGAAACACAACCTGCGGGGAGGCAATAAACGATGAATCCCACTCTCTTTCAGAACCCACATCAAACAAAGCTCCGCTATGATGCTCAGCTTCAATTCTAGCCCAGTGCCTCCCATCCTGACTAATTGCCAAACCGGGCAAAGACTTTGAAATCTTCCCAACTCCACCATTTTCAACGTTCACCTCATCAATGCAAAATCTTTCCGGGTTTTCCAAACTGAATTTCAAAGAATCCTCAGAAATCTCTGCCTTCTCAGAACTGCATCCAGTGTAGTAAAGCCAGTAAACAGCACTGGCAGCTCTAACCTTTGCACTGGACATGACCACCACCTCACAAGGCCTAATACTCTCAGTATCAAATGCCCACCAATCTGTACTACAATTCATCGCCAAACCGGCTTCCCCGCTCGATCTAGTAGGGCCTCCGCCTCTCTCCCAGTGAATTCCATTTCTTGAAACTGCTAAGCCTATTGCCTCCGAACCTGGGTTTCCTTTAGACCTTCCATGGTACCACATGTACCACCTCTCTTCCTCATCACTAAGGAACCTTTTCACAACAGGTGATCCAATTTCTGCACCGTCCCACGAGTTTGTGGGGCCCAAACCAAACACCAACCCGCTAGAAGAAGAAGACGACGATGTTGATAGAGAAGAAGAAAGTGCTTCATTTGGAACAGGGGCTGAGGATTTCGAGGTTTTCGGATTTGAATTGGGTTCAAAGGCCGAGTTTTGATCAATTTCATTGTCAGTGTTGGTGTCGGGTTTTGTGGAGCAGCGAGTGAGATAGGGAACACTGTTCCTGAGGTTAGAGCTTGAGGCATAAAGGGTGAGCATGCTGGGTTTGGTTGAAAGCCATGGAGGGGTTAAGGTAGTTGGGCTAGTGATTTTTGGGATGGTAGAAATTGAGAGCGCGTTAACGGTTTTAATCGATGAAGCTCCAACTGACGCTGCATCCATGGCTGCAGATGGTGGAGCTCAGTGGGAGTGGATTGGGAGATGTATGGATGGTTTAAGGACCCAATAAAATGGTGACACCTTTGCAAATTCGAATGGCCTTGAAAGAGATAAGATCATAAGAGACAAGATCGAATGGGAGAGAGCCTTTGGGGAAACCACAAAAGAACACGAAGTTGATCAGAGGTTTCTATTCTACCCTCGTCATTATCGAACTGTTTTATATCATAGAACTTCCAAGTGTTTTGAGCAGTTGGTCGGTTCAAAAGCAAAGGTATTGCAAATTGGCAAACTTCCTATGGAAAATATAAAGAAAGTGGTAAATTTAGAGCTGGCACCGACCGTTTCCCAGAAAGATAATAGATTTTGAGGCACTTATAGGTTTCTTGAAATTCAATTCATTTCAAATTAATTATTAATAAAAATTTATTATTTTTTTAAGTTCTAATAAAAAAGTTATGCATGTTTAGTTAAAGAAGTTCGTTTAGATAGTGAAATAAAATAAGATGAAATGATTTTAAATGAGTTGAACAAAATATTTTTAGAATATTATTATTATTTTAGAATTTAAAAAAGTTGAATTGTTTATTATATTTTATGTGAAAATTTAAAAAAATTATAATGATGAAATGAGATGAGATGAATTGAGATGATTTTAGTATCTAAATGAGCCCAAATCTTTTCATCTCATATAATCATTATAACTTTTCGAAACTCTCATACAAAATATAATAAAAAAATCAATTTTTTAAAATCATAAAATAAAAATAATATTCTAATAATATTTTATTCAATTTTAACTTTAATCTCATTTCATCTCATCTCATCTCATCTCATCTGTGTAACCAAACGAGAATTCATCTCAACTTATTTCATACATTTTAATCTAAAAAGTTAAACTCATCTCAATTTAAAAAAAGTTACACTCATTTCAATGAGATCTACAAAATATTATTATTCACGATTCAACTTAATTCATCTCAACGTCTCAAATTCGGAACGATTAGAATTAGTTAATGGCCAGATATTCTTACACCAAATGAAAATAATTCAAGAAAACAAATTTAAGCGTTTTGTTAGATTTTGCTGCACTCCAAAGAGTATTATACCCTTTTTATTGTTGATGGATGAAGTTACTATATTTTGAGAGTAGCTTGGGAATATAATTTTGGATTGGAAAATGGGCGATCTCTTGAATCAAAAGTGAGTGCTAGTGATATTAGGGGCCTCATTTTGTTTGATATGCCTCCATCTTTTCTAAACAAGTACAGTGAAAGTGTCATCCTTTACTTTTCTCTCCCCCTTCTAGGGCTCTCGTAGTTTGGACAGGATCCTTTCTTCTCTCGTAGAATCATCTTTTTCATTGATAATTGTTCTTTTGTGCTTAAAATATACAGAAAAATGAAGAAAGAAAAGAGTTGTATTCTTTAACCGTAGGAAAGGTATGAGGATCAATTCTCTCTCTTTTTTTTTTTTAAATAAAAAAATTATTCGGCCATTTTTGCATTAAATTAAAAAGAAAAAAAAAGAAGAAGAAGAGAAGAGGGGACTCACTCAACAAAAACTATTACACTAAACCCAGTGTAAAAAAATAAAATTAGATTAGATAAATTCAATCCAAACCTGTTTTAACTGTTTTCCTTGACCAAGCCTAGGGCCAGGGGATCCCACAAAAGCAACTTTCATATTCCATTTAGATAATAATGTCTCGTCTCGTCTCTTCTTATTTTATCATTACAGTTTTTTAAATTTACACACAAAATTAATAAACAATTCAATTTTTTTAAATTTCAAAATAATAATAATATTAAAAACTAATATTTTAATAATATTTTATTCAACTTTCAACTTTGATCTAAAACCATATTATATTTTCTTACTCTTAATCCAATACCTCTTCCTCTTAATCCTTAGTTATGAAAAGTAAATACATAGATAGATAATTGGGATTGATTAACTCAAATCAATGAAAGCAAAAGGAAACCACTTTTGGGTGCTAGCGCTGCGCATAGGCACCAACAAGGTAGGTAGATATGAAAGATCCAACGGCAGGGAGTTCAGTCATACAACACATAATGACATTTGGCCAGAGGCATGGATATGCATTGATGTGTGAATCTCACACGTCCATCTTTTGAGCAATGTTTCTAGGTAAGTCTTGATGAAGATCGGCGGTCAATAAACATGATAGAACAGTTCTGCTAGAGTCAACTCGCATACGAAATCGGGAGATAATCAGCAAATTTTAAAAAAAAAACAAAAAAAAGCAAAAAAACAAAAAGTAAAAAGTAAAAGCTAAGGACTCATGTCAGTCTCTCTTCATCTTCTTCACCCTCCACGCTCGATTCGAAGCAACTCAGGCCCTACAGTCCCTCAATACCTCAACTTGAACCCATGCCAAAGCAAGAACAACGCCACCCTACTCTAGCCTTTCCCTCTCAATCTCCCTTGTACTCTCTCTCCCCCTAACTTCCCTTGCATGCTTGAATTTAGCTTAGCTCTATCAATAGTCTCTTTCATGGCAACAACAGCAGTAGCGGAATTCATTCCCAAATCACTTCTTCATTCTTCGTTCATCTTCTTCTTCTTCTTAGTTATTTTTTTCCCAGCGACTATATTTCCCTACCAATTCATGCACAATAGTTCAAACTTGAGTAAAATGCTAAAGTGCTTAGGGCTGCTGCAATTTTTTTTTTATCAGTTCAGTGAACTATCCACACTACCACCAATTTTATTTAGCTGCGAAAAGAGTAATGAAAACAAACATCATATAAAATGTACCAAATTGCTTGCATTTGCAAGTATTAAACCACATTTCATAATGCAAAAGAACAATAGCTACCATCAACATCCGGAGTTAGTCCAATAAAATCTAATAGAACGAGATAAATGTGGTTCTGGAAAATATTCCCGCCATGAATGTTTTAGTGGTGATGCTTCCTCTCAAAAAGCCTATCTGGACCCCATGGAAACTCTTTGTTACGAATGTGCAAATGTGGGTATGGAGGAGGCTCGTTGTAATGGGGATGACCCTTCTATAGGTTATAAATTGCTAAAACAGAGCATAAATCAATCCCTACATATGTTATCTTTTCTCATTTTCCCGCTTCACGAGTGTCATCGTGGTGAGCAAAGGATACAAAGGTGCGCTTGGAAGGGGCAGAGGGTTGAGAGGCACCTCGAAGAGCGTTTGAAGACCAGATTGGACCATAGCCATCACCATTTCTCAGCTTCTCTATCCTCGTTCTGTTGTAGCAAGCTTGAAGTACTTGAATATTTTTTTTCCATATCGTCTCTCGATTTTCTATCTCTTCTTTAAATGAAACACAACATTTCATTAAAATGATGTGGCGATTATCCACCGGTTCACAGGCCAGTTGTATTCAACATTTTTCTTTTTATAAATGAAATAATACTACATGCAATCGTAGAGTACTCAATTGTCATGCAGTCGCTTTAAAAAAAATAGTCTACTATTAAAAAATTAATTTTTTTTCATATGTATTCCGTATTTTTACCTTTTTCAAAGTGATTGTTCGACACTTGCGCACTCACAACTACAACTATCATTTCTCTTGTAAAAGTAACAAAATCGCTTCAAACAAGTCCGATCTAGAACCACCCAACCCCATGATTGAAGCACCAACAAAAAGAGACTTCCTTTCACAATACTCGCCCGATAATCCACATTACAATCGGAAATCGGACACATCTGAAGAACCTTCTGACCGTTGCAAAAACCTTGAATTTCCAAAGAATCTACCACTTGTCCTAAAAACATGTGGTAATCAAAACGTTTAATTGGATATTAAAAGAAATAGTGCTAAATCCACCAAAATCACATATAATACATATTTTCTCTAAGCTTTAATCAATAACAGAATTTATAGTTTTTGCTGACCCAATAAAAAAACATATGCTTAAGATGTAAAAAAGAAAAAAAAATCCTTTTTAAAGTACTTGGTCTGATAAACTCATCTCATATTTGACCAAAACCCCAAGGCCAATATATGAGCACTCTAATAGTTGATTGGCCATAATTATTGCCGGGGAAAAAAAATAACCAAGCATCTAGAAGGAAAACATGGCACTCTGCTCTCCTGCCACTTAAACGTTAATAGCCACCTCCTCTGAATCTGTCCTGCATCTCAGCTGCCCTGTCCTCTTTCAACTTCTGCACAATTTCAAGTATCTTGGGGTTGAAGAAACGGTCATGAACATACTTCCTCTCCCCAGCTTGAATCTCTTTGATAGCACTAGGATACGGGTTAGGAGGAGGTTTCTTCCCTTGAGCTCGTGCAATCTGCTTTAAGCGAGAATACGCCTTCTTCTTTGCTTTTTTCTCCACCCGGTATTCCATCTAGACATCAAGAAACAGCTGTTAAATTAAGCGAGGGTGGGGTTGGGGGTGTGGAACGGAGAGCGCACATTTAGGAAAAGAGCTAAATCCAAGAGTCTATAATACACACGTCAGCTACAGCCATTGCTTCTTCCTCACTAACTCCCTGCTCCTTCAGGTCAAGCACCCGCAAACCAAATAAACGAGCCGGAGGTGGATTGTAACCACACAACCTGTAGAAACAGGAAGTCTTAATGAATTAATGTTTGAATCATCGTCATTTGAATCCAGAGACTAATTCCCTATTTCTGAAATGATCATGATGAGACACTAAACCTAACTTCAAGTAAATTGTACAGTTGAAAAGTCCATGACCTGAAATTGAGGGTTTTATGCATATTATTTGATAGTCAGGAGTTTAATATCAGATATAGACCCACATATCACTAAGATTGATTATGAAAATTAAACAAATCTTCCCTTCAAAAAGATGGAAATCAGTTTAAAGTACATATGATAGAAAAAAACAAAAATACTAGAAAAACTATTTGATAGCCACCAATGACAGGGAAACAAGAAAGGACAACTTGAACATCATCCTAGAGCACAGGCAAACCTTAAGTATGGCAAGTAACTTATTTCTTAATAGTTGACTCAAAGTATTTCTGATACATTCAGTTCCTAACTGACATGTCTGAGATCAACTCAAAAAATAAAGATCAACAGTCCCCCCATCCTGAAAAACATTTCTGTTCATTTCATTTAACTAATTTTCTTTCCCATTCAGCTCCTAATCACTCCTAGGCATCCAAAGCAGGCAAAAAAAGTAGTAAAAATCGTTTCATTAAAAGTTTTAGTAAACAATGAATTTAAAAGAGTTTGCATTGTTAAAATCAAGCAACTAGTCTGCTTATGTGTTTGCAAGAATATGCAGGTGTGCACACATGCAACCACAAAACCCTTGTAAATTGAGGTCAGCAACATTAAGAATTGAATCCAAGCACACCGATAGCGAATTCAACCTGTATTACAATATTAGCAAACATTCAAGGTTGCCAACAAAAGAAAGTAGCATGCACTTAAAATATACATAAAAAAAAAAACAATAATTTTGTTGCCATCTCTTTTCACAGTTTAAAATTTTCTTGATGAACATACTGCTGTCGCCTTAGGAAACCCAAGTTCATAGCATGCAACGTATGTTTACAAGCACATTATAATTACTGAACTGAAAAGTAGATACCAAACATTGCAGAGAGACTTAGATATAGAAATAAAGCAATACTTGATAGCATCTTCATGTTTCGAGTCCGGATGTTTCTGAAAGAACTTTTTTATATAAACATCCTCAGGTAGACTGATCCTTTTAACTTTCCCATCAGCACGAGGAAATGTTGCAGGTGGTGCACTGCACATAAATTAGCAACATTCTCAAAATTTATGAACGGCAGCTTAAGGAAGCTATGACTAATTTTTATAGAGGTATTTTCCTTTGATAAGTAAAGAACGTTCAAATTATGGATCAGTAAACAGATTCTTAACATGGGCATCAATGGCATCAAAAGCTTAATTTTGATAAAGAAGCCATCACATTAAGAATTCGTGAACTCAAAAACAAAAGAATAAGAAAAACCTATATTTATCATCACATTCATGAAATTGAAATACGATGCCATACTCCAGGAACTAAAGTCTTAATTTGATATACGTATATAAGCAAGGCTGAAATACAATTTTGGTCCTTGAAATTTAGCTTTAGATGGAGTTTCATTTTTAAATTTTAAAAAGCAATTGAACAGTTTAGAAGATAGCAATGCCATCATCACTTCTATTAGTCATGAATCACATTTGAGTGACGGAAGGTTGATGAAGCACAACTACAAACAATTGGTGGATGGAAGGATAAAATTGTTCCCAGCGACGCAATTCAAACTTTGTAAATTTCAGGAATGAACATCCGAAATAGGTCAAACTGCAAAACTTGACTGTAAACAGAATACCTTCAGGACAAGTAGTCTTCTATTATATCATTCACCAATGTGTTCTTTAGTAATTAAACATCTAAATCGGCACAGAAATACCCAAACAAACATCTTGACAACCTTCAACAATCAATTTAGCAAGTGAAGAAATGAAAAGGCACAAATCTGAATTTGGATTGGTCAGATTTGAAACCATAACGAGCCAATGGGTCCAGAAATTAAGAAACTTTAACGTACGAAGCCCAGGGAGCTCAGAAGCTCCTTGCTATTCTTTCCAATCCCACCATTTTTGTATCATAGAACCACAGAATAATATAAAATAAAACCTACCTTGAAAACCACATTAACATAAAACCTAAAACTCACTGAATTCAACCATATGAATTAGAACTAGACGTGAACGACTTTCAAAGTCACATAGAGAGAGAGAGAGAGAGAGAGAGAGAGAGAGAGGGACGAACTGTTCCATGGCTTTGAGCCAGACGGGCTCAGCCTTGGCCAGGCCCTTTACCAGCTTTCTGGTTCGAGTAAGCAAATCCCCTTTCATGAAAGACATGGCTGCCTCTTTCGCTGCTCTGCTTCGCGTTCTCTTCTCCACTCTCTTCCGACCATGAATATGAAAGTACTGAAGAAGAATACGACGACGTATGCATCCAATTCAGCTGAGGTAGATCTTCGAGAAACCTAGATGGGCTAGATTAAAAAAACAAAAAACAAAAAACAAAAATTATACTTGGATCTGGGCTCAGACGCAACATGCCGAGATTCTGGTCCTGGGCCAATGCGAAAATATGACTTACCACAGTCCACCTGCCGTGGGTCAACGCTTGGATGATGGCAAATAATTTCCCTTACTTTTTTATTGTTATGCTTTTGGGTCAACTTTACGGTTCTGAGAGACTTTTATTTTTTATTTTGAATGAAAAATAACTTTTTTTTTTCTAATAATTTCTCATATTTTACTTCTACGTGGACATAAAGTTTTCTTCTTTTTTTTTTTTTTTCATTGGGTAATATTTCTGCATATTTTTGCTAACGAGGGTATCGAAAATTGTAGTTAAAAATATGAAGATATATAAATATAGAGAAATGATATTTACAGTCCAACTAGGATATGTAAGTCTCCTCCTTAATTTAATTCAAATGAATTCAAATGAATTCAAGCATAAAGTAGTCTCAATCTCAAGTTGTTTACACAGTGAAATCAAGCAAATCAACAAATCAAGCATGAGCAAGAAAGGGAATAAGCTCACAATTAATAAAGCTAGCTCTTAGAGTAATTTTGTACATCACTTAAAAAATTCGAAATTAGATTAAGGCTTAAAAAGAATCTTTTCTCATAAAGTATTAAATTGCATTTTCCACATGTGCATGATATATTTAAATTATTAAAAATTTGAAATTTGAATTTTTAAAAGATAATTGACTGTCATCTTTCACATATAAATGACATGATTAAAAGTTTGAATTTTGAAAATTTGAAAGATGATGGATTGTCATATTTCACAAGTGCATGTTTTGTTTAAAAATTCTGAAAAGTGATTGATACTCTTTTTGACACATGCAAAAGGTAGATGATTTTGTTTGAAAATTTTGAAAAGTAAATAATGTTCCTTTTGTCATATGCGAAAAGTAGAAAATTTGATTTGAAAATTTTGAAAAGTGAATGATGTTGTCCTTGAGAATTGCAAAAAGGAAACACTTTTATTTGGAAATTTTGAAAAGTAAGTGGTGCTCCTTTTTTACATGTGAATCTTTTTAAATTTGAAAATGAAGTCTCGTATGCCCATAAATAGCTTAATTGAGTTCTTCAAATACATACATCAATTCTAAGTTTTACAATATTCATTCAAAGCTTTCAATCTCCATTCTCTAAGCATTGAGCTTTAACCCTTGTTCATTTTGAGAGAGATATAGTTTGCGTTGTATTATTCTTATTTCACTCGTTGATGAGTGTTTTTTTGATAATTAACCTACTTCCTATCAGCTCTTATAAAATGATGTGTATAACCCTTGTGTGTGTAGAATATGTTCTACACAAGAAATAATTGAATCACCACATGTAAGGTAATCGTAAGTGTAGAGAGTATTCTACACAAACTCTTTGTAGTGGTACTGCTCAAATGTGTAATAGGTTTTTATCTCCACCTTCAGGAGGTTGAATAGTGAATTTGAGAATTCTCAATCAGTAGCTTAAGACGAGGACGTAGGCAGTGGGGCTAAACCTCGTTAAAATATTGAGTTTGCTTCTCTCTTACCCTTATTCTTTATATTTACTGCTATTTCATATTTTGTTCATATTTTATATTGTGTATTTAGTTTATAATTGTCAATTTTTAAATACAACCCAATTCACCTCCCTCTTGTGTTAGACATATGACAACATTATATTTTATGTGATAATTTAGAAAAGTTGTAATTATGAGATGGGATGAGATATTTTTATTATCTAAACGGGCCGGGTCCTGAATTTAATAAATCATTGTACGTATAAGGCTCATGTGGAAGGCCTTAATATACAAAGATTAATGCGGACCCAAAAAATAATGTGATAATAACATGATGTGCAGCAAAACCTCCTCCCCTTCCAGAAAGATAAAAAGAGGAATTATATAAAAATGAATAACAAACATGATCTGATCTGCAGCGTCGTACGTACGTTTGTAGAAAATTCATGTATTGTCTCTCCTTTTATTTATTTCCAGTATAGCTCGTGCGTACTATCATTTCTCTTAATTCCTTCCTAATCAATTAAATCCTACTCATCATCATCATCGTCTTCGTTTTCATCATAGTTGAAGGGTAGAGGAACAGACTTGAATGCACGGTACTTGCCAACATTGTTCAAATGCTCATTCTCCAACCTGAACATGTTGTAAATCACCAGAAAAATCGAGAACAAAATATATTTACACAAAAGCTGTGATCTCAACAAGTATAAAGTAGTACTCTTGGTTACCTGAAGAAATTCCAAATTCCACGACGAATGATTTCTAGGCTGGCTAAAATGGTGATTAAAGATTCTGGATGCATGAAAGATAGCTCGAAACACAACACAGTTCTCAACCAGGCAAACCTGAGGAGGACATTCAACACCTGCATATAATATTGCCATGAACTCAAAAAAATTGTGAGTACTGCCGGATGCTGATGAAAACTGATCTCCGCAAGTACCGAAGTCGTTTAATTACTCACCATGGCTCCAAAATAGACACTTTTGTGAGGGATCAGAAGCTTGTCTCTCAACCAGCGGTTCTTGGATTGTCGTTGCAGGAGTCCCCAGTCGAAGACAAGGTCCCAATATGTACTGATAATTGATGCAATGGCTGAGAAAACCCATGATAGCGTCTTCCAACCCGATGATTTCTCGTCAAGACTGGAAGCTGTTCTCATGCAAACGGCCACAATTGTAAGAAAATATTTCAGCCCGTTGTATCCTTGCATAGCATCTTTCTCTTCGCATAGGCGACGGAGGCACTGACAAAGAGAAAGGAACAAGTGCATGCAACATTAATAATCATTTTGAGTCGCAGCGAACGGTTAAAGCCCTCGTGCATCTCAAAAGTTTAACCCGGCCCCGCCTTGCGTGCAAGCCGAAAGGTACGCGGACCCATCTATTAGGAGAGGATCGAACTTGATATTTTAATTGGAGAAGATCAAATTCCAAGACCAATACTATATTAAATAATCATTTGTCTCAAAAATCTAAGCCATAAGGAATGGATGAATTTAACAATTTGATTGATATTCTCCAATAGTGAGCTGGGTACCTGAAGGAGTCGAGACCAGTATGGAATCACTGCAACAATGTAGAAGAAAGCTTTGTATATGTCGCTGTCTTTGCAAGTGTTTTCTCTGTGCTTATAGTCTCCCCAACCGTAGTAGCATATGTAGAATTCCAAACTTCTAAAGGCTTGCACCTGGCTAGTAAGCTGATCTGCCAACAAGAAATCTGGGAGTGTGACCTGTCGTATAAAGAAACTCACAAACTTTTATTAACGCCCACCTCAGTTCAATGTCATTCTAAAACTCTTGCATCATAATCAGTTGTCGACCACAATACGTACCTTGTACAAAGGAGCACAGATACAGTGAAAGAGACGTGTAAGGAAGAAGAAACGACTTGAGCGGTACATGACATTGAATGGGCAGAAAAATATGATAACTACAAGCTACAGATCAGAAAGATCAGAGGATAAATTAATTCTGTGTGTATTCAGAATTTAGATGGGGATATATGGGGAAAAATTAGGTAATTAAAGTTCTATATATAAATGCTGATCTTACAAGAACCAAGCCAAGAGGCAAAAGTTCAGTCAATTCTTTGTAAGCTTTCGTTTTTGGGTCCATTTCCATATCAAGGTTTAAGAGGACACTAGCTAGGGCTAGTACTGCAAGACCGAAGCTGAGGAGGAGAACTTGTCGGTAGCCCAACTCGGTTCCTTGCTTGAATCCGAATATGAAGGAATAGTTGACTCGGTACCGCCTCCAGAAGTATATGTTTGCAGCATACAGTACCGTGTGAAGAACTATGAAACCAAACAAGCTGCGAGCGAGGAAGTTTATATCATTATAATATTACAAGAGAGTTTTTAATTTCCAGCTCTTTCTTGGAAATATTGAAAGCATGACGCGTGTTCATCTGAATCTTTTATTTTACGTTATTTATTTTTAAAAGCTTAAAGGTTCTTCTCATCGTAGCATGTAAAGATATTGATAACCGTAAATTGTACAATTGTCGCGTAATCGTTTTGAAAAAAGTGAATAAAAGATAGGATTTACATGAATTTTTTTTTTAAAATAGACTTTACTCTTTTTCAAAATAATTACGCGATTTTTATACATTTCATAATTATATGTAGAATTACTCTTAAAGAGAGCTTATGCTCCGGCCGGGTCTTGTGAACCGCGGCATAAATTTTGATAGAGCTAGTTAATTCCAAGCTTGTGTGATAAGATCAGTTTATCTAAGTTGATAGGCCAGCACAAAACTTGTCAAGTCAAATAATTTAAGGTCTCGTTTGTTTTCATAACAAATCTCATCTTATTTAATCATTATAATTTTTTCAAATTCTCAGATAAAATAAAATAAACAATTCAATTATTTCAAATCTCAAAACAATAATAATACTAAAAAAATATATTATAACAATATTTTTTTCAATTTTTAATTTTTATCTCAATTCATTATCTCATCTCATCTACAAAAACAAATGAGTACTTAAGCCATTTTAATCTCTCGACACAATTTTTCTGTCTTCTCCCTGCTCTTTAATTTTTCATATGCTGTGAAAGTACTAGTGATCCTAACTAAGTTCTAATCATAATATTTATTCCTCATTAATTTGATGATCTTCTCATTTAATTAAATACTTTCCGGAATGATCGGCGGGTTTGCTTATTAATGAGAAGTTTTGGTCCATACGTGAAGGAGTATTGAAATGCGTAATCTAAATAATTAAATCCGTCTAATACTATCGGTTTAAATCTTTGGGATAATTAATGATTAACATTATAAATGCATAAACAAACATGGAATTAAGTAGGATTATCGTGCAGTTCTTAATAAATTTGTTGGAGCGGATCAGATATATATAATATGATAGATGTTGCATATATAAAAAGATTATATAAAGTAAATTCACAAACTGACGTGGTTTTATGAAATCCGTTAGATCTATTTTATAATAAAATAACTTTACAATCTGACATACCACATTAAGTCACGTCAGTTTGTGGATTTACTTTTGTGTAATTCATGTGTGGCTAAAGTATTTTCCATATAATATTAGGCATATAGAGAAATGAAGTACTTACCTATATAGGGGAAACATGTTATCCATGTAACGAGTCGCCCCTTCCTTGTACATGATTTTACGAGTACGTATAATTAAAATAAGAGCTAATATCAGAGCTGCTGTGCCGCCAGCCAAAAAACCTGAAATTAAAGTTTTCCCTTAATCATGACCATTAGATCCAAATTAAGGCAAAGAAATGGCCGATCACATGATCATGATTAGTACATATCGATGGATCGATCAAAGATCTTGCGTACCCATGGAAAATGTAATCCGATGTCTCTCTCTCTTTGCCTTGGGTCTTAAGATGTTCATGCCTCTAATGCGGTTAGAGTTGGAGAAATGCTTGATGAATGTAGCTTCAGTCCTTTCCATAAACTTGGTAACCTGCAATTGGCAAATGGCAGCAGCTACGTACATGATCAGAGATTCAGACTATATAGAAAGACCGGACATTATAAATTAATGCAATATTGGACAAATTAATTAAGCAATTAATTAGTAGCTAGCAACCCCCTTTTCGCAAGCCAAACTTAAAGGTCTGAGCCGGTCGACCTTGATCTCCTCTTAATTTCAAGCACTTCACCTAGGCCGATTAATCTAGAAATGATCTCACCTCATCAGAGCTGCCGAGGAAGGAGTTATCCACCATTTTCATGTAAGATTTTGATGCATCTCTTGAAGTGATCTGCAATGTTAAATATTACAATTAGGACCAAATTAGTATCATTAATATGTAATGCATGTCTAACTCATAGAAAAGGCTAGAGAAAGCTAGCTAGCTAACTAGCTGTAGTACTTCTTCTATCACAGCAAATGTTAATTTTATGTATTTTTTTACTTAGTTTGTTGTTTTTGATAATTAGCTTGTCAATTGGTTTTATGTTTTAAGTTAGTCGCATGATGGCTGTGCTGGAGACACCCCCCCCCACACACACACACACACACACACACACAGAGATATATATATATATATACATATATATATATATACTTTGTATAATTTTTTTTACTTTTTAGTGAAAAGTAACTAGAACCTTCCAGTCCTTTCATCTGTTATGGTATCAAATTTTTTACGTCCGCCCAAATAGAATTCTCTTAAGTATGCCCTTCGTCTTCCATGATGCTAACCTCATATTCTTCGATTGTTGATGCTGCTAGTCCGTATTTCTTGCATCCAAGTAATAACCCTGGCATTATTCTTGTCACACAGCTTTTGATCGGTGATAATTATCACACTTGGGCTAGATCCATGTCTATGGAGTTGTCTGCGAAAAATAAGCTAGGGTTTGTTGACGGTACGATTCTCAAATCCGTTAATACTACTGATCCTATGTTTTTTTCTTGGAAAACGTTGTAACAACATGGTTATTTCTTGGATTCTCAACTCCATTTCCAATGAAATTTCTGCTATTGTTCTTTATATAACCACAACATGTGAGATCTGGAACGATCTCGAAGAGAGATTTTCTTAGAAAAATGGACCGCGTATTTTTCAATACAAAAGAGTATTTCAACTCTTTCTCAAGGCTAACTCTCTGTGAGTGACTATTTTACTAAGTTGAAAGCCCTCTGGGATGAGTTGCTTAATTACAAGCCACCTCTGGCTTGTTCTTGTGACACAGTTCACATTTTGAACAGTTATGTTCAACAGGAACATGTTCTTCAATTTTTGACGGGCCTCAATGAGTCATTTTCATCTACAAGGGCTCAAATTCTGTTAATGGAGCCTTTGCCTCCCTTAACAAAGGTTTTTTGCTAGTTTTACAATAGGAGCAACAACGTGATATTTCTATTGGATCCTTGTCTTCCACTGAGGCACATGCCTTTGCTCTTTAGTTTGATATTTCTAGACCTACAAAGTCTCCATTCAAAAAGGAACGACCAATCTATAAACATTGTGGGCTTACTGGTCATGTGATTGAGAAGTGCTATAAACTCCACGAATTCCCGCCAGGATACAAACCTAAATCTCGGCAACAGTCCATGGCAATCAAGTTGTTCTTAGTGACAACTCTTCCACGATTGCATCTCCTTTTTCATTAACTCAGACTCAATATCAACAGCAATTAGATATGCTTCAATCTGATACATCCTCTGAATCTACTCTTGTTGTTAATACCATAGCTTCTACTTCATCTCCAATGTCTGGTATATTTTCTCATACTAGTCATTCCATTTTCTCATCCACCAAAAATGCTTTATCTATTTCTGATTGCTCTTCCTAGATTCTTGATACAGGAGCAACAGATCATATGGTTCCATCCGTTACATTTTTTCCTCTGTCACTTCTACTATTAATAGTACTGTCCAACTTCTCAATGGCCATTGTGTTTCAGTTACACATGTTGGTACAGTTCGTGTTTCAGAACATCTTGTTCTTTAAGATGTTTTATGTGTTCCTTGCTTTACATTCAAGTTAATTTCTATTAGCAAATTAACTAAATCTCTCACATGTTTCCTTTTCTCTTCTGATGTGTGCCTTATTTAGGACCTGATCTATTGGAAGCTGATTGGAATGGGTAGACAAAGAGGAGGTCTTTACATGCTGCAAGAATTAGGCTCTTCTTTTTCTCCTTCATCAAATTTATCTTGTATCTCTAGTTCTAATAATAAATTGCAGCCATATACTTGTTCTGCATCATTAAAATGTTGTGTTTGAACTTTGACATAATAGGTTGGGACATCCTTATGTTTCTAGAAAGCATTTTCTGCATTCATTTGTTCCTAACTTTATTATATCTGCCTGCCTTACCATGTTCAATTTGCCCATTAGTTAAACAAGAAAAAGCTTCCATTCCCTAATAATAATAATTTCTCTGAATTGCCTTTTAATCTTATTCATTGTGTTGTGTGTCCATAATTTTTTTCGTATGATCAAAGCATAATTCACTTCTAAAATAAAATTAAAAAAATCGTACTGATCATGGTACTGAATTTTTCCTGTCTTCTTTTCTCACCTCTAAAGGAGTCATTCATAAAAAAAGCTGTGTTGAATTCTATTGTGGATAGAAAACATCAGCACATTCTGAATACAGCTTGAGCTTTAATGTTTCAGTCTCATTCGCTTCTTCATTTTTGGGGTGATGCTATCCTTACAGCCACTCATATCATAAATAGACTTCCAGTCCTTGTTCTGAAACACAAATCTCATTTTGAGCTTTTGTTTCAAAATTCTCCGTCTTATACTAATTTAAAGACCTTTGGATGTTTGTGTTTTGCTTCTACACTACATCGATATCAGACCGATAATTCAATAATTCAATAAAATTATCCTGCCATGTTACCTTCAAATTCAATAATTCCTTTACCTCTACTTGTTGAATCTTCAACAATAGATCCTTTAATTGTGCCTTCAACAGTATCTTCCCCAATCATGTTTCTCTTGGGGACTCTTCTCCTCCTTCTAATATTCCTACTTCCATGCCAGATTCTTCTCATAGTCCTATTGTCCAAGTTCATAATCCTAATATTCCACATGTTCATCCTCGGAGATCCAATAGAATTAGAGGTGCTCCCGGTTACTTGCAGAATTTCTATTGCAACTCCTCTACTGCACACTCTACATCAAATTCTAGAACATGTATCACTTCTTCAATGACACAATATGATCTTTCTAGCTTTCTTTCTTATCATCGCTTGTCTCCTAATCATAAATCCTTTGCGCTAGCCATTACTGCTGGTATTGAACCTGAGTTTTATGATCAAGCAATCAAGCACTCTCATTGGAGAGATATTATGGCTGCTGAGATTGCAGCTTTGGAAGCCAATAATACTTGGACTGTTACCACTTTACCCCCTGAAAAATAGCCCATAGGATGTAAATGAGTTTATAAAATCAAATACCATGTTGATGGCTCCATAGAACGATATAAAGCTAGACTTGTTGCAAAGGGTTACACCCAAAATGAGGGACTGGATTATTCTGAAACATTTTTCCCAGTGGCTAAAATGGTTACTGTTAGAACTTTACTTGATATAGCTGCTATCCAAAATTGGCATTTAGTTCAACTTGATGTGAATTATGCCTTTTTATATGGGGATTTGTTGGAGGAGGTCTACATGAAAATACCACCTGGTTTTAATATTAAGGGGGAGTCCAAATTATGCAAATTGACTAAATCTCTCTATGGGCTGAAACAGGCTTTACACCAATGGTTCTCAAAATTCTCTAATACTCTTTTATTGATATGGGTTTTGTGCAATCTAAAGCTGATTACTCACTTTTTACAAAATCTCAAGGGTCTTCTTTTACTGCTCTTCTTGTCTATGTTGATGATATTGTGATAGCAAGTAATGATATCAAATCTGTGAAGTGTTTGAAAATCTTGCTTGGGCAAAAATTTAAACTCAATGATCTTGGGCAGCTTAAGTATTTTCTTGGTTTGGAGGTAGCTAGATCTCCACAAGGGCTTTCTTTGTGTCAAAGAAAATATGCTCTTGAGATTTTGCAAGATGCTGGCTTTCTTAGGGCCAAACCAACCTTATTTCCTATGGAGCAGAATCTTAGACTTACTAAAAGTGATGGAGAGTTGTTGACAAACCCAACAGTTTTTCAAAAATTGAATGGTAGGCTCTTGTATCTCACTATTACAAGGCATGATCTTTTCTATTCAGTTCATCGGCACAATCAGCACATGGACAAGCCTATACAACCTCACTTGGCAGCAGGGTGGGTTTTTAAGGCCACACAATATTTTGAATTCCATCAAACACCTCCTGCCCAAAGGTTACTAATGGCTTCTTATAATATGGAGGGTGAGGCCTTGGTGTGGTACCAAGACGCTGTAGATTCCGGACAGTTTACTTCATGGGAAAACATTTGTGAGGGCCTTATTTTACAGTTTGGCCCTACAGCTTACGATGACCCTATGGAAGCACTCACAAGATTTAAACAAACTTTATCTGTAATGATATATAAAGCCCAGTTTGAAGCATTATCAAATTGTTTGAGGGGGTTGTATGACCATCATAAGCTTAGTTGCTTTATGAGTAGGCTAAAAATTAGATCCGTCTACCGATTCACATGCTAAATCCCATTAATCTAGGGGCAGCCTTTGGCTTAGCTAAAATCCAAGAGGAGTACCTAGCCTCTACCAGGAGAGTTTTCAGGTCTGGCCCAGAAAGACCATTCACACAATTTGGGATTTTTTTACCACAGCAAAGCCAATCAAGTGACATCAATTTTAAGCCTATATATACATCACCAAACAGAAGAATTTCCTCCATTTCCGTAGATGATAAGCGTCGCAAAGGGCTTTGTTACCATTGTGAGGAAAAATAGAACCCAAATCAAGTGTGTAAATCTCCTAAACTTTATGTGCTACAAGGCCAAAATAAAGTGGAAGATGTAGGGGAAGTGTGCAGTGAAGAACACGAAGATCATGTGCTAGAAATGGGGGGACCTTCAATTCCCTTACCTGCTGTAACCTTGGAGACTGAACCAGAAATTTCTTTAAATGCAATCTCCGGAACACCAAGTACTAATACGATGAGACTCCTAAGAAGAATTGGTCAGGAATAGGTGGTTGTCCTCATCGATTCAGGGAGTACACATAATTTCATTGACTTATCTATTGTCTTGAAAACCAAACTCAAAGTCAATACGACTAAGGGGCTGTCTGTCAAGATAGCTAATGTTGACTTGGTGTAAAGTGAAGGTTACTGCAATAGTATACGCACCAGCATACAAGGTAACCAATTTTACCCTTCTTTTTACATCTTATCATTGGGTGGTTGTGATATTGTCTTGAGGGTAAATTGGCTTGTGACTTTAGGCCCGATTATTTTGGATTTCTCAAAGTTGATTATGGAGTTTTCATATGCTAATACATGGGTCTGTTTAAGGGGTTTAAGTCCTTCGGGACTGTCTTTTAAGGGGGCAGTAAATCCCTCTTACATTCCATTTGTAGTGGGAATGGATTTTTACTACAATTGGTGGGCACCGAGTTGGAACAAAAATGCCCACCGAGTTGGAACAAAAATCAGACACTGTTTCAAGGGAAATTTAGAGTGTCCTCGACAAATTCCAGCAAGTTTTTGATGCACCAAAAGCGTTACCACCCTTTAGCTCTCATGACCATAAGATTATTTTGAAAGAAGGCACTCAACCAATTTCAACTAGACCATACCATTACCCGTATTACCAAACGGCGGAGATTGTGAAAATTATGATGAAACTGTTGTCTACTGGGGTAGTCAGGCCAAGTAATAGTCCTTTTTCATCTCCGGTGTTATTAGTGAGTAAGGCGAATGGTAGTTGACGCCTTTGTATGGATTATAGGGCACTTAACCAAGCCACAATTAAGGATAAGTTCCCTATACCAATTATCAATGAACTGCTAGACGAGTTATGTGGGCCAGTGATTTTTTCTAAGCTAGATTTGCAATCCAGTTACCACTAGATCAGGGTAGCCCCGGATGATGTGCCCAAAAAGGCCTTTAGGACACACGAGGGGCACTATGAGTTTCTTGTGATGCCCTTCGGGCTCACTAATGTCCCCTCTACTTTTCAAGGCCTTATGAACACCATTTTTCGTCCATTTTTTAGGAAATTTGTGTTGGGTTTTTTTTTTTCATGACATTTTAGTTTATAGTAAATCATCGGAAGAACACTTGGGTCATCTCCAACAGGTTTTAGAGGTCCTGAATAGCCACAAACTCTATGCTAAACTCTCAAAGTGTAGATTTGGGGTTGCTGAAATTGATTATTTGGGGCATCTTATCAGTTTTGAAGGGGTTAAAGCCAATCCTTCTAAGGTGGCAGCAATGCTGGAATGGCCCACACCAGCCAGTATTAAGTCCCTCCGTGGATTTTTGGGACTAACGGGTTATTACCGTAAGTTCATTAAACATCATGGTTTAATTATGGTTTAATTACCACTCCACTCATCCAACTGTTAAAGAAAAATGCCTTTCTATGGTTTGAAGTTGCTAATACAACCTTCCTTGAGCTGAAACAGGCTGTATCATCACCCCCGGTTATAAGGTTATCAGATTTTTCACACTCTTTCACTATTGAATGTGATGCTAGTGGTAAGGATATTAGGCCAGTGTTAATGCAGTTTAATCAGTCCATTGCCTTCTTGAGTAAGGCCCTAAAGGGTAAAGCACTCATGTTATCTACATATGAAAAAAGAATGTTTTGCAATGGTAACAATAGTTCAAAAGTGGCGGCCTTACTTATTGGGCCAATCCTTTGTTATTAAAATGAACCAGCATGCGTTAAAGTACATATTGGAGCAAAGGGTAGGCCCGGGTGCACAACAGAAATGACTTAGCAAATTTTTGGGCTATGACTTCACTATTGTTTATAAGAAGGTTACGGAGAACAAGGTAGCGAATGCTCTATCAAGAAAAGGGGAAGAAAAGTCCACACAATAAGGATTATTGGCCATAATTTAATTTCCTAACCCGGATTGGGTTGAGGAATTAAAATCCACTATAGTGAATCAGCTGACATGCAAGATTTGATTAGTAGACTCTCAAGTAACTCAAATCCACCCAAGGGTTTCCATTTACAACAAGGGTTGCTTATCAAAAAGGGCAGAATTGTTATTGTTCCAGATTCCAAGTTTAAGACTAAGGTGCTACATTTTATTCACGATGATCCCTTAGCAGGTCATTTGGGATATTTAAAGACGTACCACAGAGACAAAAGAGACTTTATATGGAAGGGCATGAAGCGTGACATTAAGAAAATGGTGAGGGAATGCATACTGTGTCAGTCAATCAAAAATGAAACTACCACCCAGTAGGGTTACTGCAACCCCTGCCCATCCCACAAAAACCTTGGAATGAAATTTCTATGGACTTCATCAAAGGGCTACCTAATTCTCACGGCTTTGATGTTATTTTGGTGGCGATGGATCAACTCATTAAACTTGGGCATTTTATAACCCTGGCCCATCCCTACACGACTTCCACTGTGGCTGAATTATTTATGAAACATGTTTTCAAATTACATGGTTAATCTAAATCTATTGTTTTTTTTTACAGAGACCCAGTGTTTATTAGCTCTTTTTGGAAGACTCTTTTTACACTGCAGGGATCCTTACTCAACTACAGCTCAGCCTATCACCCTCAGAGTGATGGCCAAACAGAAGCCCTCAACAAGTGCCTCAAGGGCTACCTCAGATGTTATGTGAGAGCAAAGCCTAATCGGTGGGCTCAGTGGCTCGCCCTAGCCGAATGGTGGTACAATACGTCTTATCATGCATCTACAAAGCTGACACCTTTGAATTTGTGTATGAAACGAGTAAGAACTGTCGCATATAGCCTGGATTTACCCACAACAGCCAAGATCCATCCCACCTTCCGTGTTTCATGCTTGAAGAAGAAAGTGGGATCCCAGACTCAGCCATTGTCAATGCTGCCTCCAATGGATACTCACAACGAACTCCTTCCAGAACCGGAGTCCATAGTCGACCCCCGCATCTGACGCCATGGGAATAAGCCACTGACCGTAGTCCTTGTTAAATGGTTTGGGATTTTAGAGGAAGATAACACGTGGGAAAATCTTTGGAGACTTAAACACCTTTACCACCTTGTGGGCAAGGTACTTTAAGGGGGGAGCTTGTTAGGGTCCTCACCGGTGGGATGAGAGTGGTGCGAAGAAACCCTAGAGAAGAAGGATAGGCGTACGAGGAAGAGGGGAATCTAATTTGTGAAGTCGAAGGGAACTAAAGCTAAGTGCAAGTGCTTATGTTAGGGCATCTCAGAACGACATCATTTGGGAAGAAAGGAACGAAACGCTGCGTATGGGAGAAGAGCATATATAATCAGTGGTGTCTCAACATTGCGTTTCACATACTTGAAACACAGTGTTTAAAAGGTTGTGACCCTGTCTTTTTTTTACTATTATTTTTCTCAACATTTGCTGTCATTCAATGTTACTGTTATTTTTCTTATTTCATGCATTACATTCTGTTAGGATGTCAGACATATAGGGAGGATAGGGACAACGTAAAGGGGATTAGAGAATCAAGAACTTTATAGATTAATTTGTGGAGGTTGGGTTACCTCAAACAGACCCATGGCTCTTTTCCATTGAATGATATCTTCCCATCTTTTCCATCTTTATCTCTTTTGAAGCTTTATCCTTCATTCATCTTCATTTATGTTAACACTCTTTCAGCAATACACAAGCAAGGCCTAACATACGTGGCCATATATAGTTGTTTAACCATTCAATTGATCGATCGGTCTATTATCGAATCGATAAAATGTCTTGAAAGAATTATAATCAGATTAATAATGGTCCTAACCGGGAGTGTAAAATTAGTTACAAATTATTACATGAATCATGCATGAATTCAAATGATCTTTTAATTAATTAGCTCAATCTTTTACGATATACATGAATTGCATGGTTATCAAATAATTTTTCAATTTTCTAATTTACCGTTCTAATTAAGCTTGCCAGTAACTTGGCTAAAATTTGAGACCAAATATTATATGTGTAAGGTGATTTTCCACTCAAGTCCCAAGAGGCCCAATTAAGCCCGGCCCGAAGCCTAAAGCCATTAACTCGGCCCATTAGGAGGCTCCACTGTACATAACCTAGGAGGGATGGTGTTGCAGAGGATGGGACTCGTCGATCTGAAAACCCCTCGGGGAGTGTCCAGTCCTCGAGTGCCCGCCCGCACAGCAGGCATAATAAACGGAAAACTGTTGATCTGCTGACAGAGAAGGCATGAACGGACCAGATGGAAGGCAGACTGTGAGGAAGAGGTTGGAGAACCATGCCGCATTAATGGTTCCGCCACCCGGACAACACATCACATTAATGACGCCGTCGCAGAGCCACGTCGCATTTAAAGATTCTGACAAAAGGAACAGTACAGGGAACGTGGCTTTCATGAAAGAAGGCATGGTCTGCTTTCATGAACAATACAGGAAACGTGGCTTTCCCTGTAGTATAAATAGCAACTTTCATGTACGAGAAAAACTTTCTGATCCCTAGACTCTCTTACTTATTTACTACACGCTAAGAATATTTACTAACTTTGGCATCGGAGATTCCCTATCCCCAAGGCCACCCTCTCCAAGTTGCAGTATTTTCTACGTTGTGTTGGGCTTGCTTTGAAGACATGAGTTGTTAAAGGTTAGCCTAAAGGCGTGTGAAACATGACATTAACAGTGGCGTCGTCTGTGGGATCGTAATAGATCTTGTGTGTCCTTCTCATACCTGCAACAACCCGTTCCGAGCAACTCAGAAGAAATATGGGAGACGCCAGGGAACGAGGTTGAAAACCATGGAGGAGTGGGTGACGAAACTAACTGGCGAAGTGGAGACACTCCACAAAGTGAACGCGGAACTCAAAAAACCCCAACGGGAGCAAGAGGGCGGAGTGGGATCCAGTGACACTAAGCACATGGGATTCCAAAACACACAAGCGGGACCTAACAAGGGAGAGCAGCAGAAAAACATGCAGGACGAGCTCTGCATCCTCAAAGGAAAGTATGAGGAAATAGTAAGAAAAGTGGACACGTCGTCAACAATAGACTAGTTGCTCACAAGCACGGTTCTACCCTATACTAAAGAACTAATGGCGGTTCCTTTGCCACCAAAATTTAGAGTCTTCGCCATGGAAATGTATGACAGAGGAAGGGACCCCCTCGAACACCTGGAAACTTTCAAAGCTCACATGACGCTACATGGATTCCTCAGCGAAATAGCTTCCAGGGCGTTTCCTCTGACCCTGAAGGGGTAAGCGCCTGTATGGTTTGGGTCACTAGCACCTAAATGGTGGACAGCTTCTGCTAGCTAGCCAGGCTGTTCCTAACCCAGTTCTTGTCTAGTCGGAAGAGGTGGCGTCCAACTATGTACCTCCTCACTATCAAACAAATGGAGGATGAAAGCCTCAAGTCCTATTTGGCCCGGCTCAACAAAGATAGCATGACCATTGATAACTAAGACGAGAAGATAACCTTGGCAACGCTCTTGGGAGGCATCTGGCCGTGCTCCCAGTTAATGGCAGAGATTCCTAGACGGACTCACGCGACATTACGAGAATTCATGGACCAGGCCAACAACTTCATCAACGCGGAAGACACTCTTTGAGTGTTGACAAAGCCGCGAAGGAAGGAAATAGAGCACGCGGAGAGGAAATAGAAGGCCCCAACCAAGGATAAGCCCCACGAGAAAGGGGAGAAGGGCTCCCAGGAGAAGCGGCGGGAGGAAGTCCCAACAAAAGGACCCGGACTATGGTACGACCGACCCACGTTCACCATTCAAAAGGAGGACGACCGGGGAACAATGCGCTGCTACTGCACGTACCATCGGTCCACACACACAACACCGAAGACTGCTTCTCCCCGGGAGGAAGGAAGGAATATGTGGAACATCAGAGGCACCGCCGCTCCCCGGCCAGAAGACAAGAGCAAGAGAGAAGGGGAAGGAGTCGGGACCGAGATGACTAGCACAGACGGGCGAATAGCTCTCAACGACTGGTGATAAGAGGGCCACCATCAGGTTGCCCCCATTCGCTACCAAGGCAGCAGCCCCTTAATGAGATTTGAACCATAGCTGGAGGGTTCGCAGGCAGGAGCATCAACTCGTCGAGCAGGAAAACATATGCTAGGCAGGCCCGATACTACGAGATATACTCGGTTGAGTATCATCCTGCCAAACAAAGAAGGGGTGACCCTGCTCCGGTAATCTCGTTCACGGAAGCCGATGAAGAAGGGATTCTATACCCCCACAACGACGCCCTAGTGATCAAAATGCTCGTCGCCAACTTCACCACCTGCAGAATC
Organism: Juglans mandshurica; assembly: GCA_022457165.1. Classification (NCBI taxonomy): domain Eukaryota; kingdom Viridiplantae; phylum Streptophyta; class Magnoliopsida; order Fagales; family Juglandaceae; genus Juglans; species Juglans mandshurica. Next base: position 11,728,787 of record CM039621.1, on the reverse strand, counting down.
CTCATTGACAACGGAAGCTCCGCGGACATCCTATTCTAGGAGGCCTTCATCAAGATGGGTATTGAGGCCTCCGGCTACTGCCCAGCCCCATGCCATTAAAAGGTTTCTCAGAAGTATTGTCCAGTCGATGGGAACCATCACCCTATCAGTCCTAGTGGGGAGTAGCCCCTGCATGGCCCCTGTTATGGTTGATTTTCTGGTGCTGAAAACTCCGTCAGCATATAGCGCCATCATCAGAAGGCCCATCCTCAACAACTTAAGGGTAGTCACGTCGACCTACCACCTCAAAATAAAGTTCCCAACCCCCAAGGGAGTAGGGGAAGTTCGAGGTGAGCAGGTATTGGCCAGGGAATGCTACGTTCAGGAGCTAAAGTAGAAAGATGAAGGGCCCGCCTTGAACGACAACAACGGAACAAGGTAGGCCAGACACCATTGAAAAAACTTTGGCAGGCCTTCGACTACACCTCACCCTAACAGTTTTGAGGGGGGAAGGGGTGGTGTGCGGCTGTGGAGGGAAGGATGGACAATGACCTCCCCAAAGCAGGATTCTGTGTCCCTTAATTTTTTAGCATCTCTTCACCTAGCTTGTACTTTCCATTTTACTTAATAAAAACGCGACCTTTCAGGAATATGCAGGACACCTGCTTCACGATTTCATATTATCAATAAGGCGCCAACAATAAAATGCGTGGCAACGAAATCTATGGCAACATGATCATCAACAGATTAACTCCCCGGGGGGCACCATAGGGAAAAGTAGGCCCAAGGATTGCCTTATCTCTCCCATGGCAGAGTGCTAGTCAGCCTTTGGCGGCCTGAAAATGAAAATTTACCTTCCTTGCGGATGTCAACAAGTGGGTGCGAGTTCAGTCACAAACTGCTCAAAAAACTTACCTCCTCATGGGATACTATAGGGAAAGGTCAGCCTAAAGGTGGCCTTATCCCTCCCGTGGGGGAAAGCAGGATCAGCCCTTGCGGCAACTCGAGAACTTACCCTAACCTCCACTACGAGTGAAGAGTGGGTCTAGCACCAGCCTAGCTCAAAATGTTACATTTCCTTATGATATCAACAAGCAAGAGCGGGTCCAGTAACAGACTACCCGAACAACTTACCTTCCTGCAGGACTCAACAAGGAAAGGCAGGCTTAAAGGCGACCTTATCCCTCCCACAAAGGAGAGCAAGTCCTGCCCTCAAGGCGGCCCGCGAAAAACTTACTCCGACTCTTATCACGGCGAAGAAGTTACCTCCTTGGAGAACCAAAAGGAGCTAACTAATTTAAGGTAGCTTGACCTCTCCCCAATGGAGTGCGGGTTTTAGTTTCAAGACTGCTTGAAGTAAGAAGAATCTAAAGAAAGGAAGCAAAGTACCACAAAAAGGCCGCACAAGCATCAGCAAGCAAGAAACAAATTAAGGTTAAAAATTCTCCAAATGCCAAGACAAAATATGCAGGCAAGAGCAACAGCGGCACACAGAAGGTAATAAGCACAAAACAATGCAAAAAAAAAAGAAAGAGAGAGAGAAAAAGTACAAGAAGAAATACAACAAGGAAAATGCGAAAATAATACAGCAAGGAAAATATGGAAACAGTACAGCAGGATACACAAAACCATTTTATTAATTATACAGGATTACAAGCAAGAAATTGCATCATGAAGTCGCAAAGCTACAAGGAATAAATTACAACATAAGGCCGCAGGACTACAAGGAACAAGTTACACCGTAATAGCAAGGGAACCTATACCGCAAAACGACCAGGAATAATCCAAAGGAGCCAAAAGACCTCACTATTCTTGGACCCATCTGAAACATGACAAGTAGTTCTTTAAGCAACGACGAAGATAGCCCCAAGAATCAGAACATCTCGGAGTTAACTTCTACTTTAAGAACTGCTTACCAAACAAAAACCATTCTCCACTGCAACCAAGCAGGCAGCGAGTTCGATGCAGGTAGCGAGTGAGGAGAAGAGTTTTGAAGTCGAGCCCCGTAAGCAAAAAGGCGAGAACCAGTGAGGCACAATAAGCAAAAAGGCAAGAACGAGAACAAAGGGTCTGGGACCCCAACAATGAAGGGTTGGCGGCTCCACCCTCTGACCCTCCAGCGGCGGCCTGAGTGCCACCAAAGGACCTATCGCCCACTAGGGTGTAAAGGATTCATCGGAACCATGAAAGATAGAAGAAAATACAAAAGAACTTTGGAAGGGAAGCAGAGTAAAACAAAGGAATTGGGAACTCAAGCAGTAAAGCAAGAGTCACAAAAAAGAAAAGAAAAAAGTGCAGAAGTGAGTATAATGAAATTTCTAACTGGGAGAAGGGCCTTTATATAGGCAGCGAGGACACTTGGCTTGCCAAGGCGTCATAGCTCCATGAATCACCGTGAGTCACCACGTGTTCCCCCCTCCCCCCCCCCCCCCCAGAGAATCAAAATCCCTTGATTATTGCAACTGCTACAGAGCATATCCACTAATATGACATGCAGAATTAATGCCAGTAAAGAACGGAGCCATAACGCAGAAATCGAAGGGATGTCATTTAATGTGGAAACATAATTGGCACTGGGTTGCCACGTACGTAAAATACAAACGGTCACTCAGCGTGCGACCAGGCAAGCTAGGAACTTGACGAGGCATAAATGAAGGAGGAGATAAGAAGAATTCTACTCGGACACGTCCAGAAAGAATTAGCGGGTAAACTATAAGGGATTTAATCCCATTACTCAGAACCTGCTGGGTTTCTAACCATTACCCAACCCGAGGGTGCTGAACAGTCAACAAAGCAGGTCGACCTAACAATTTGCAGCCGCTTTTAGAACCCAGAAATTTGCACAAAGCAAGGAAGGGAAAAATCAAACAACAACGAGTAAAAAATTAGTAGCAACAACTAAACGCTCTGGTTTGTCTCATTAAAAACTTATGTGAATTCTATTTTACTAACGCAATTATTTTATGTGGTGCAAAAATCGACTAGTTTCAACTTGCAAAGTCAACTCCACTAAACGAGAACCCTATCAACAAATTACCTCCCCGCAAGGCAAAAAGGGAAAGGTAAGCCTAAAAGGTTGCCTTATCCCTCTCGCGAATGAGTGCGGGTCGGCCATTGGCCACCCAAAAACATAATCTTCATCAGCGGAATCTCCACCAACGAAATCTTCAACAACGAAATCTCCATCAAAGGAATCTTCACCAATAGAAACTAACACTCTGACTATGAGGAAAAAACAAACGGAAATAAAAGAAAAAAGCAAAGGAAGCCAGTGGGATGAGCCAAGAAACTTCAAAGGTCAAAGCAACTAGCAGGGTCAAAAAGGTCAGATCGGATGCCAGCAGGGTAAGCCGAGAAAGCTTCATAGGTATGGCTGGACATGACCACCCGAATAACGATTAAAATGATGGTCGTACTCTAAGAACGACTATCCATAGAGAATAAGCACGCACAACATGACCAGCCAGCGGGGTAGGTAGGAGCTCTGTTGACCCCATTATCACAGTTCCCCAGGCTGACCGCACAAAAACAAAAGAAGAAAGGAAAAAGAGGCAAAGACAAGACATGACCAACAAGATATGTACAATAGTCAGTGTATATGTATATACAAACCGTTGAGCAAAAAAACACGGAGACATGTGTTAAAAAAAAAAGTATAACGAAACAAATAAAATCTAAGTCTCAGCTCCAGGAGCATCGGTCTCTACGACAACAGTAGCAAGGTTGGCCGGCTCAGCGGTAGCAGGAACAAGGTCGGCCGGCTCCACTAATGCCGGCACAGGTACGGTGGGACCAGGGAGAGCATTCGGCATCTCTTTCTTTCCCAATTCGGGATTGGCTTTAAAGGATGCCTCATCGGTGGGAATTTGGGCAAAAGCGAGCAGTTGAAGGTACTTAGTGAAAGATCTCGAATGCAACTCCAGACTTTCTAAGAGGAATGCCCACATTGATCTACGACCTTAAAAGATCCCGCATCCCCACGCCTTGTCACGAAGCTTTCAAGAACCACCTTAGCTGCCCTTGTAAGGAGAGAGTGGCACCCTGAAGACTTTGGTTCAGCTGCTCCAATTGTTCCCTCTCCTCCCACGCTTGGGATAAGTCGCCTTGGAGACTTTGGTTCAGGTACTCCAACCGGTTCCTCTCCTCCCGAGCCCAAGATAAGTCACCTTGGAGACTTTGATTAAGCCGCTCCAGTCAGGTTCTCTCCTCTTCGCACTTCTGCTTGTGCTTCCTCTGGCAGCGCTCCAACTTCTTCACTCTCTTGCGCTCACCTGATAGGTCGAGTCTCGTCCTCTCGAGTTCATGCTTCAACTGTTCTCTCTCCTCCAAGCTCTCCTGATCATCCACGATGGAAGCTGCAAGATGAAAGGTGCCCTGGCGACATAAAGAAAAGGCTAAGAAAAAAGAAAAGGGAAGAAAGTAAAAGGCGGGAAAGAAGCGGTTGAACCTCTTGAAAAAAGCCCGATAAGTACTCAGCAACCCGACCAATGGCGTCCTCTTGGCTCCCCTCCAAGGTCAGCTGAAACAGAGAAGGAAGGGCCTCTGCATGGCCTGCAAACTCAGGCAATCCCTTAGAGACTTCAGCAGGAGCAGGTGGGTCACCACTCAAAATCCCCGAGCCGGGGCTGATCTTAGCATTCGGAAGAAAGTCGTCCCTCACTGGACACTCCACTCGGGCGAGTGGTTCATCACTCGGACTCTCACCGGCTGCATCACCTACGCAATCGCCACCTTCAGAGAACTCCACCTAGATGGGTGGGTCGATGACTAGACTCCCCCTATCTGGGAATGCGGCTTGGACAGAAGAATCCACTGTAGGACTCTTTGAAACCTCGAGGATGGCAACGTTTGGAGGAGACTTACTTTCTGTATGATCTCCTGCCTCTGCACGGTTGCTAGAGGTAACCTCCACCCCTTCATCAGCCACCTCAAGAGAATGACTCCCAACGGCCGAGCAGGACAAAGAAGGAGGGGAGATCCATGAAGAAGAATGTTATCCCTCATCAGGAGGGTTAGATTCGAAAATGCTTTGAAGGAGGGCATCCATCCCAACCTCGCCCTCAGATGCCTCAACAATGACCACCAGTAGTGGCACCACGAGAAAATTGCTTGCCAGCTCGCCCGCCACAACCGATGTTGGGACCGCCACCGTAATGAGATGGCTGGTCTCCAAAGTAGCTGATCCCTACATTAAAGGGTCCTATACCCTGGGAGAAGGCCTATTCTCAACCTGAACACTCTCCCGACGAGCTATCTTCCCCTTATCCGGCAAAGGAAGATCTTAGGGGCGCTTCCAAAGTGGAAAACTTGGGGCCACGTAGCAACCAGCCTATCATCCGAAGGAAGTGTCCCAAAGGAGGCAGAGAACTCCTCAGACTCTCCTCAGAAAGGAGGACTTTGGAGAAAACACTGTTGGGATGGTTTTACACTCATTCCCGCACGATCACAAGACGATTAGCTTCGTAAGGAGTGACTGTTGGATGCATAGCCTTATCTTCCAGAATTTTTCCCCAGTCTGTCCTTATAAGAAACTCCCAGCGATTCATCTGGTCCACCGGAAACTCCCTTCCATGGCCAAATACAAAGAAGAACTTGGGAGACCAGTCTTTCACCTTACAGTATCCCAGCTCCAAGATGACTAGAGCATGGGATGCCTCGAAGCTACATACATTCCCCTTTAGGTGTAACACCCTGTGAGCAAGAAGAAACTCACGACTAGTAAGATCTACGTCGTCCTGAAAGGATTCCAACAAAGCCCGCCGCTAGATAATGCTGCAGCAAATCAATAATCTCCAGGCATTTCATGCAGTTGGAAAGGGGCCAAGCCAAGGTGGTCCAAAAGGTCACGAATAGGGTGAGGGAACGACAATCTCAAGCCGCATGAGAACATGGAAGGGTATAGGGCTACCTTACTGGAATGGCCCTCTGGTACTTGGAAGGTAAGGGCTAAGGAGGCTAGCGTTGATTTGTTGGTAGTCAAGCGCCATCCGTTACCCAAAGACAATGACCCAGTGTCAGTAGTGCCCCCGTCGGACACGTTAGGTTGAACATATTTTTTAGAAGCCATCACCACCAGAACACGAAGTAGCAAAGAAGACTTGTCGAATAAAAGAAAAATCAAGAGAACTGGAATGGAGGGATAATCAAGTCGTAGTGCGCGGAAATCAGGTCCCACTCCCACGTTTTATAAAAAGAAGGTGACGGTTAGACTCTCATGAATCATAGCGACAAGGATACTCGTCGTTTTGGGATACTCGTCGTTTTGGTTTTGGGGAATGTGGTTTACGAAGCAACACCGACGTGAACAGCCATCTGACACCTCTTCATTAATGAGGTTGAAAAGATGTTATAAAAAGGTGAGCCCATCATGGAAGACAGGAATGTTGTCAGAAATGTCAACCAGCAGAAGCCTTTCGGACCTTAGAAAACCTAAGTAAGGTTCCTGGCCTTTGTAAGAAGGCGGGATCTAATCATGATAAATTTCCACCATATTTTTCCGATGAGAATTAGTGGGGTAACTGTAAGGGGATTTTCTACTCAAGGCCCAATTAAGCCCATCCCGGAGCAAAAAGCCATTAACTCGACCCACTAGGAGGCTCCTCTGTATAGAACCTGTAGGAGGGATGGTGCTGCAGAGGATGGGACTCATCGATCTTAGGACCCCTCGAGGAGTGTCCAGTCCTCGAGTGTCCACTCGCACAACAGGCATGATAAACGGGGAACCGTTGATCTACTGACAGAGAAGGCATGAATGGACCAGAAGGAAGGCAGACTGAGAGGAGGAGGCTGGAGAACCACGCCACATTAATGGTTACGCCACCCAGACAACACATCACATTAATGACACCATCGCAAAGCCACATCGCATTTAAAAATTTTGACAAAAGGAACAGTACAGGGAACGCGGCTTTCATGAAAAAAGGCATGGTCTGCTCCTCAACCCTATAGTATAAATAGCAACTTCTAGGTACGAGAAAAACTTTTTGATCCCTAAACTCTCTTACTTATTTACTACACTCCAAGAATATTTACTAACTTTGGCATTGGAGGTTCCCAGCCCCAAGGCCTCCCTCTCCAAACCGCAGTATTTTCTACGTTGTGCAGGGCTCTCTTTGAAGACCTAAGTTGTCAAAACTTGGTTCAAAGACGTGCGAAACACAACGTTAACAATATGCATGATGATATTAACGCTCATCAATTGGAAAACAATTTTATTTCTTTGGTGGCCAGATTGATCGAGTGAATTAATTAATACCTTATCATATTTCTTCATGATCTTTGAAAATGCCAGTTTATTCAAGAAGCTGCAAGTATCAATATTCAGAGAAAAATATTTAATTTTCTACATAAATGAAAGGAAAAACAAGAAAAGCCAACCAGATCTGAATAAACTAGCATTAATATCTGTTAGAAATACTAAATCAGAATGTACAACGAAAATGATATTACCTTACAGGAAATATCTCAGATCTAGTGCAGTTGTTCCACGGATTCTCCAGCGTCGTTGTTCATCCACGATCTTTACATCGATGGTGGAGTGTGCTACGTGGTAATACCAGAGCAACACTCACACTTTTCACAACCTAAATGCCGTGACTAGAGAGAACCATTTGAGAGAGAGAGCTTGTTTTATTCAAGTGTTACACCCAAAGAGGGGGAGAGACTATGTAAATAACCTCTCTAGTGTAACCCCCTGGCTGGCCATTAAGGGCCAGCCATCAAGCCTCATGAAGTGGCTCTTCATAACCCCCAAGAGGAGGTGAAGGGGTGCCCACTATGGGTGCCCCTTTCTTACATCTCCCACTCACACATAGTAGACAAGACCCCAGGTCTGCATCCCTTAATATGTTCTCAATCTTGTTCATACTGGCAAATAGGTCGTGTGACCATCGAGCACAGCTGTAAAAGAAAAATGGGAGCACTATACCAAATCTCTTTGAGAGAAGACCAGCATAGCAACATCCCTAAAAAGTGTCTTATTATGTCCTGACTCATTTGGTCACATTAGACTAAGCATCCCTAATCCCTCTCGAGTTCAAATGACTCAAAGTAATGCTCAATCTCCATAAAACATGATGTACTCACAGCTATGGTGCAACTCCCAAGAAGCAACATAACTTGCCGGCAATGAGTACACACCATTATCGATGTGTTACCAAAAAGTCTTCCCTTCGCACTCATGTCATTTAATTTCAATCTAGTCGCTTTCCCAGCAATGCCTTTTTAGACCGCATCATTTATGGTCATAGATAACATACCAAAGTAGCCGACACTAAAACATCAACCTCGTGACATAGTCAAAGGTCTCCTAAGGGCATAAATAAATTAAGGTCATTAATTATAACCTACAAGACTCACACGGTGAGGAAGCAGGGAACCATTCACTCACCTCTACTGTTGGTCGCAAAAGCACATGTAGTATGAAATACATGCTACGGTGGAGTTCTCTTTCTAAAGAAAGAGCGTATATTTAATCTCAATTCACCGTACAGATATTAGTCTAGTTGCTATCTCAGCGCCTAATCCGAGTCCCTCCATTTGCTCGCTATCCAAAGCGCCAAAGAGGATCTCGCATCTGGCTAAACCACAGGCTACATGGATTGTGGGTAACCATGCACAATCCTTTTAAATATGATAGACCTCATCTTAGCTCACACTAAGGTGACATATCTTTTGTGTCTTACAACTTATCCATCTTTGAACAAGTACCGAATGACACATTGTCTCATCTTTGCTCGCTACCTCTTTGTAGCGCCAAAGGCGATTGCTCGTGTGAGTGAGCCGATCTAAGCCTATCAATATACCTTTTTCACCATAACTCTTAAATTTATGGTGAATATGTGTGCTTACCAAAGAATGCTTCCAATCACGCCACATGATCATAGAACACATCAGTATCATGTGCATGACGAGCAATACCATGAGGTACAGAGAAATCACATGGTCAACAACAAATTATTAAACCACAACTCTCAAGTGGTGTTTAATGACCATTTCTCTCCATGCGCATTCTAACAGAGCGATGGTTTTAAGACAAGTAAAACCCAGAGTACTTTGGCATAACATAACATGAGCATCATCATCACATCAAAACAGAGCATCTCACAGAGGTAACTCTCCGACCCATCCGGGACCGGGGAGTTACAACAAAGGCCCTAATCGTTTTACTCTTAATGAAAAATAAATAATGGTTATCTCACATGCTTTTGTTGAGTGCAAAAGATTTATATGAAACCTTGAAGTCGCAAATTAAGTTTGTTGAATAACATTTGGGGTCACCTTGTAGATTCTTAAAAATAATGAAAACAATAACATTACACCATAACTATTTTAATGAAAACAAACTATAAAGTTTAATACTAGATAATATAATTATCTCAAAATATTTTAAAAATAAACCATAACTATTTTTAAATACACTAAATCATATCTAAAGTGTAAAATAATAACATTACACCAATATTGTTTACTCTTAAAATAAATCTTTACTTAATAACATGTTAAACATTACTTAAAAGTTTTCGTAAACATAAATAGAATTGAGTCTATTAGTATATATTAAAAGTTTTTAAAACATACTAACACAGCTTACACGAAGGGTAAATAATGTAATTAAAATACTTGTTTTCATTTAACCTAAAGGCATGCATCACGTCCTGCGCGCATAAACCATCCTATTAACAATGTAAAATAAACATAGACTAGTAATCACACGAAGGCTCACCGAAAGAGGAGGGAAACGTGCGGAGGAGCAATGGCTGGGCGATGGATGACAGTGGTCACGATGGCGAGGCAGGCGGAGTGTGGCAGACCAAAGGCTAGGCGAAGGTCAATAGTGGTGAGCTCGATGGTTGGCCAGTGATGTTGCTTGAGGCTGAGGCAACCGGCGTGGAGGAGTTGCTATATGGATTGCTCTGTTTTTGGTTGAGAAAAACAGAGGTTCACCGTGTGACTGCAGGTGACATGGTGACTTCATTGCATGGTGGTTACAAGGTTGGATACAGTGGCTGGCCAGCAGTCGACTGTGGTGAGCTCGGGGTTGGGCACCGTGTGGTGGCTTCGAATGAAAGAGCACCGGGCTGATGTTGCTCTGTTTTTGGGGCTAAAACAAGGAACTACATGCGATGGGTGTGGGGATGTCGTGGGTATGGAGAAAAGGTGGCTGGTCGCGGCGGTTCACTGCTGTTGCTGGACATTTCCTGGACGAGGACTAGAGGCCGTTGGTGCGCCGGAAGGGGTGGTAACCTAGTCTAGGGTTGCAGGTGGTCGAAGTAGAATGAGGCTTTGCGTGAATTGCTCGTGAAGTGAAAAACTTATGAATAAATAGTGATGCTATTAACCCTAGCGGAATAGACGTGCATGCAAAGGATACGAACGTGCACGTCGTGGGTTCTGGTACAATATCTTATGGCTTGGGCTGTTTGGTCATTTCCAAAAAAAAAAATTGGCTCCCGACGTAGTGAATAAAGAATAATAAATGGGCTTTTTCATATTTCAAATCCAAAAAAGTATTTAGAGAGCGGACTTAGTGCTTTGGCCCGGATGTTACATTTGCTCCCAAAGACAATCATAATAGTCTAGTCATTATTTTTAACGACAATCGCATCACAAACTCACTTAACCAAGTAAGTCATATTTACCCTCTAACAAAATCTTAACTTCTAACTCCCATGAGCAAACCATAATAGAAACACCAAACAGTATAAGTAAAACTAGATTCTTTAGTATTTTCCATCTCATTAATTGTCTTTAGATTTTGAACAAGAGCTCCTAGAAACTGTTTTTCTTATAAACAGTCTCACAAGACATGAAACTTGAGCTACTTTTCACAAACCCATATTCATCACCTCGTAGTATGGAAAACCTCTTATTAGGCGACAATTAATTATCTAAGATAACCAGCTCGCAATATCTCTTATGATGACACTTTTCTAATATTGTCAACAGGGTTCAAAGAACCCCATTTTATTCAATAGGTCGTTTAATAAAAAATAACAACTAGGTACATTGGGTATCTTTGAATAGATGGTTTGTTTTGTAAACAGCACTAGCAGCATTCATTCGCTTTCTGTACCAAAATAGTACTAGCAACAATCATGTGCTCAAAGTACTTCATGCCTAAACATCACAAAAGCTAACCATCTAATTCTCCTATGAGAATCAGCTATTTAACACTTTCAAGAAAAGTGTCAATAAATATGCGATCAATAGCTATCTAAATGCAACTCAATTAGTGCCAAGAGATGGATCTATACTTCTATCAACTCCACTTTTCCTTTGTCAATTAGATCAACAACCCCAGGTTGGATCATATAAGTGAAGCAAATCTAAGATTCTATATTAGGATTCCTACTATATGAATTCAATACATTTAGCAGAGCCATATTACAAATATTCTCTTATAGTCTCTAAACGACGAGAGAATATTGATATAAAGCTACCATGCTATTTAAGATGATCCTTATATTTTATAACTTTTGGGAGTCACTATCACTAATGGTACACCTTAACTCAAAGGTATACTCCCACTAGTTGTTGAATTACTTCCACTATTTTCAGCGATCTTATATAAAAACAAAATTTGAAAATATTAAGGTTAAGGTAATGTGGAATAAAACGTGATGAAAACATTCTTTCCAAAAATAAGTGTTACAAAAATCTACAATTCCCCACCCTCGCCGAAAATATGAGTAATTTTCTTGACTCAACCAAAAAATGATCAAGCTTAGATCCTCTCGATTTTTAATAGAATTCACGTTTGCACAAAATAGTCACTCAGCATTTCTCAAAAGTGAATGAACTCGATCTAAGGACGACAAATCAGAATTAAGGCTGCAACCCCATATTATATCAACCCAAGTGTAATGTAACAACTGTTTTGCACCATAATTCATTTATAACACCATTCTCAACAAGACAATAAACTGTGAAATAATTGTTCTCATCATATAACTCATGCGATTGTGATTTCGAAAAAATTTTAACTGAAAAATATATTTTCATAAAAAAATTTTGGATCGCATTTATATGATGAAACAACATATTTATTATCAAAGTCCTTAGTGTGCATGTATAGGAACTTTCACATAGAAAATGCTCATATTGTCTTTTCTCTTTGACTCTTCTAAACCAAGGAGAAGGATCTCATTAGCGAGAAAATTTTCAATTTCTCAAGTTTCACACCCATCATCCTATGCCTCCATGACATATTTTAGTATATCATTTCTCCACCCGAAAAATAATACCACTGAGTCAATGAGTGACTATCCAACTTCTAAACTTCTAGGAATTATCACTAACTTTGGCATTGGAGGTTCCCCAGCCCCAAGGCCGCCCTCTCCAAACTGTAGTATTTTTTACGTTGTGTAGGGCTCTCTTTGAAGACCTAAGTTGTCGAAACTTGATCAAAAGGTGTACGAAACACGACGTTAACAATATGCATGATGATATTAACGCTCATCAATTGGAAAACAAGTTTACTTATTTGGGGGCCAGATCGATCGAGGGAATTAATTAATACCTTATCATATTTCTTCATGATCTTTGAAAATGCCAGCGTATTCAAGAAGCTGCAAGTATCAATATTCAGAGAAAAATATTTAATTTTCTACATAAATGAAAGGAAAAACAAGAAAAGCCAACCAGATCTGAATAAACTGGCATTAATATCGATTACCTATAGCTTTTTAGATTACCTATAGCTTTTTAGAAGCCGTAGCTTCTGGTAAAATTCAACAAAAGCCCTCTTAAGTAGTTCTTCAACTTTCTTTAGATTTTCCCTGCTGAAATTCAGCTCTGTCTGCATAGGATAAGGGAGGAAGCTCTTAATGGTGGAGCGGGGAGTCTCCAGTGTGTTGTTTATTTTCACACGATTAAGTACTTCCAGAGGAGCTGGTCTACTACTGGCCGACGGCCTGATGCTATTGGGCTTCTTTTCTTGAACCTTTCGGTTGACAACTTTAAAGGTCTCCAGCTCGTCGTGATCTTTATCCTGATCACTGGATTCATCTGCTTGTCCATGGCTACTCGATCCACCTTCTTCAATCACATCCATGGACGTGGGAAGTACTCTTCCTGCGTAATTGAAATCAAACTTTTACCCTTTATGTTTCAGCTAAAAGTAAGAGAAATGGTTTCAATTTCTACGTACTGATCACACTCCAAAAAGAGAAAAACTGAACTAGACTACCATATAATTAATATATATATATATATATATATATATATAAATATATAGCTTCGTTACATAAATTTACAAACTTACCGCTGCTTGCTCTGACCCCTCTCGGTGTTGAAGCCGACAATGCAGCTGCAGAAGCTGCAACATCTGAAGCAAGACGAGTCATCTCTACTGATCTATCAAACCAACCTTGAGGATTCTCCACTTTTATTCTGAAAGCAATGAAAGCATCCATTTGCTTATTCAGCAGATTGGCTTCATTCATCACCTCCTCCACCTTAGACCTGTAAAATTTGTCCACTTTATTGAATTCATCGTCAAGCCTCCTGAAGTAAACCAACTCGTACTCTCCCCCTTCGTCGTCGGACATTAGAAACGTAGTCTGATAGCTTAGGGAGCCATCTTGGTTCACTGAGTTGACGAGAATGGCTTGGCTGTCAATGTCATCAGGAGTGGATGGGCTCGTGGGGTGGTTGTTGTATCTTTGCGTAAGGCCGCTAAAAGCTCTGTAAAGTGTGAGCTTTCGCTTTAGGCTGGCCAGGGTACTGCTGGCCGGTGGCTGGTTTCTTTGCTTGAAGCGTAGGATGTCTTTCAACAAGGTTTTGAGGTTTCCATAATCCATGTATGCTTTTTGCCATTCGGGCACCATCTGTGCCGTGAATTCCTTCCCGAATTTCATGGTTCTTTGCTCCTGCAAATGAAGCAGCAGTACTACTTCATGAGCTGCTGGAGAGTCTGCTTTAATGAGCTGTGTGAGACAACGATCCCTCGATGATAATTAAGTGCCATCTCAGATCGATACAGATTTATTTATATATACGTGCTGGCCAGGAGGCAGGAACGACCCTTTCAACTCATGATCATGTTTTGTTCCTCGAAAATCCATGCATCAAAATTTCAATCAGAGGAGCAAACATGTGTTGGCTAGGTCAACTTTTCCCACAGATCATAGAGAGAGATCTGAGAGTATGCAAAATTTTCATACATCCCAAATATGATATTACATACATAACCAAATTTTACATAATTATTGATGATCTCTATGATCAGCAAGTTAATGAAAATAGTACACATAATAAAATTCAACATAAATTGTGATCAATGCTAGGTCGTGATCATCAATGTTGTTAGGTCCAACAAGATTCAGATCAACGTCTCAGTGAAGTCTAGCTAGCTAGCTACTAATTATTGTGATCATTTTAGCTGGGTTCAATAAATTGTGCGTACTATTGATCGATCATGCATTTATTCGATTTGTACGTAAGTATACGTAGACTCTAAGCAATTAATTTGGTTTAATTTGAATTGAAATATATAGGTTTATTTAGGGATTAGAGAGAAGTGTTCATGTTGTAACTAAAAAGATGCCACACAAATAAATATAAATTGATAAATTATATTTATTTTATAATAAAAATAATTTTGCAATCCAATCTATATATCACCCAACATTTTATAGTGTACATTATATGGTTGCAATATTCCTTTCTCCACCCAACGTTGAATTAATATTGTTTGAATGTTTGAACTTTTTTTTTTTTTCCGCAAGTTGCTGGTGATATATTAGAAACATAAGGCAGTTCAGTACATAGTTGGAGATCTACGTGATTGACTATTACAAAGATTTTACTACAACACAATTGTTCTTTAGTGACGGTTGAAAAATTGTGACAGTCCCCAAACTGTTACTAAAAAGCCTTTTCAGTGACGGTTTCTAAAGACAAATCATGAGATTTTTTTAGCGTTCCAACGTATGAAAAATTTACATTCGAACGTCACATATACGTTCGAACATTGTGGCTACTTACATGCGAACAATGCGAACGTGAAATGTTTTGCGCTAATGTTCGATCTTTAATATGACTCTAATTTAAAAAGTATGTAGTTTTTATAGTGTATAATTTGTGATCAAGTCTAAAAAATTGACTTGTATATATTTATATATACACAATTTGTAATATATAAATATATATTTATATTTATATATATTTGAAGTGTAGTGATTTAGTATTAAAGTTGAAAAATATAACATTAAGGAAGATTGAGAATTGAAATTAAAAAACCATAGAAATATTAAATAATATTTTTCTTTACATATATTAAAAGCAAAATATAAAATATTATCGAATTTCGTAAACAACACTCAGATGATAGCGTTGTTCTCGAAATTTGAACTTCGTACCTCCTCAGTCAAGGTATCAACCTTGTCGTTGAGAATACCTACACGATGGGTGATCTTGGCGACATACGCCTCTATAGTCGTGAGTGATCGATCGATCTTACGATCGATATGCGCAGTCAGCTGTGAGATCACCGCATCAATCCAAGCAGGCCGCGCATCTCCCGCAGATGTACTCCCGCAGATGTACTCAGCTGCTGCTGACTACTACTCCCCACATGACGTGGCTCAGGCTGGGTCGGAGGAACTAGATCCTCTACAGGGGGTGGCTGGCGTCCCCTCGCCTGTCCAATGCTACATCGATGTGTGGTCATGTTGAGGGGGCTCATCTGATCTTTGACCTACTCCTCTGACTGGGTTGGCACTCCTCAGGCAAGTAATAGCCAACTGATCAGGATACCGTATGGGAGATTATCCGTGTAGACAATGCTTGCCTCGTAACGGATCCACTCAAAGATGTGCAGTGAAAAATCTATGGAATCTCCATGTGCCACTCGTATCAAAAACTGTGCCCGAAGCCTACTAAATGTGGTTTTATGTGCTACAGGATCCACGTTTGTTGCAACAATAAGGTGCAACATGCGGAAGAAAGGTAGCAGATGGTTCTAGTTGAAGGAATTCTTCCTCTCGATCTGCATGCGGTCCCTCCCGGTGAGGATGTAGAAATCCTCGTCTTGGTCATCATCCCGAACCTCGAGGCTAGTATCCTCGGCCTCTGACCAGTCTGCATCTCTGGTTGATGCTGGCTCAAATGGGCGGCCAATAGATGATGCAGAAGTGCCTACATCCTCACAGGATGTAGCGTGTGCAGATGTCTCAACTCCTCGACGAATCCCGAAGTGCTCGCTGGTGATATCTCAATGGAAATAGCACGTACAGTCACAGTGTGAGAGGATGCGTCCTGAGGCATGTCACACATCCCCATATAGAACTCCTAAACCATTGAGGGGTATACCTTCCCCTCAATATGCAGATATTTTCCCAGCCTCTACTGAAGAAAACATCTCTCAGGTTCGTCTGCTCACATATGAGTTCGTCAAACTCATTAATCAGGATCTCTTGATCTACCATAACAGTGCGAGCCCCGATACGAGCAGTGTCCAAAGTGGCTCCTTCCCTCCCTCATTTCCTAGTATGCAGAGGATGAGTCATATCTTGAAAATAGAAAAGGAAAAAAAATTATATACATTGATGCATTTTTGTGTTAATTTTAAGTTGTTCTGCATTAACGTTCGAACATAGTAAAAAAAACGTTAAACGTTAAGATAAAACATTCGGACGTGTATCATTTACGTTCGCAAGTAAAACACATACGTGCTAACGTATAATATACACGTTTGAACGTAAGCAGTAAATAAATTTTGGCTGAAGTACGTTCGGACGTTTATGTTATACGTTCAAACGTATGTGTTTTACATGCGAATGTAAAGGATGCACGTCCGGACGTTGAAGCATAAATAAAGTTAAAAGTAGTACAAATGTTTGAACCTAAATTTTACGAAAATAACATCCGAATGTAAAACAATACACGTTCGAACGTATAAGTTTTAACGGTTTTGTAATTGAAACGTCGTATGTTCGAACGTGCATGTGAAACGTTCGAACGTAAGCAACAAATAAATTTAAATGACCTAAGTTCGGACGTTTATGTTATACATTCGAATGTATGTGTTTTACGTTCAAACGTTAAGGATTCACGTCCGAACGTTGAAGCATAAATAAAGTTAAAAAGTAGTACGTTTGGACATTATAATTAAACGTTTGGACATAAATTTTACGAAAAATAACGTCTGAATGTAAAACAATATACGTTTGAACGTAGAAGCCTTAACGGCTATGCAATTGAAATGTTGCAGATTCGAACGTCTTGGTGAAATGTTCAAACGTTAAGACACAGAATGGCTGAGTCAACTCAGCCATTATTGAAATCTCGAAAATAATCTACAAGGTTCTAAATGCCGAAATGCTACCGTAGAAATGAAGTATACACTTCAAGAAACTTTTCTATGGTGACTATTTGGCCAATGACAAGCCGTGTAACCGAAAAATGGAGTTGAAAATCTGGGCACCACTTGGCCCATTTTAAACAAAAACCAACTCAAAACTCAAATAAAATACATGTTATTTGATTAAAAGATGAATGTCTACATTTTAGTGACGGTTGTGGCGGAGTTTGACGGTGGCGGCGACGGAGGAGTGGCGGCGTGCGAACGGAACAAAATTAGATAACGGTGAAAATGAAGTTTTGCCGTTCTGATTTGGCCTTATATACACGAAATGTTCGAATGTAGTACTTAGTACATTCGAACGTAGTTCTTAGTACATTCGAACGTTTTTCGATTTATTTTTCAAAATATTGACTATAATATATTATATTATTAATATATGTTATATATTATATATTATAATGTTATATATAGCATACTATATATAATATTATACTATAATATATATAGTATATTATAGTATGTATATACTGCGTATTATATATATAATGTATTATATAGTATATTAGACATATGCTATACTATATATATAGTACAGTATATATCTAATATTATATAATATATTACATATATATGATCCATTATAAACTAATGAAAACAACATTAGAATCGCAAGCTCTTATTACTAGTCCAAAATGATATGCTTTATTATTACAATCTAGTACCCAAAATTCTAGTGTACAAATTCCTAAATAGATTGATTGGAATCAAATTACTCTCCCTAATGAATGACAATTAGATTAATTGGTTTTTTTTAATTTGTGAGTGCTAGTTATATTTCTAAAGTTTAACAATATGTTTATACATGTTGTTGTGATTTTATGCTTATTCTTGAAATAATTGTGATTATTATTTGTGAATTTTGTAAATAATTTGTGAGTTTATGGTGTTCATTGATGAATTAATATGTATAGAAATATTGTTGTGAGAATATTGTTGTTGTTGTGATATGGATTTAAAATATTATGATTATTATTTTTGAATTTTTATTGAATATGTTTAACAAGAAAATTATAAGTTTAACATCTTAATTTAAGTAAAGATTAAAAACATTTAATATACAGATAATATGATAATTATTATTTAACATGGAGTAAGTATATATAATATATTCATACTAATTTAGTTAGAATATGATTATTATTCAAATTATAAGTATAGTATAAATTATGTCATAAAAAAAATTTTTATAACTTAACTATATATAAAGTATAATACTTTTTCATATAGAGAGAGATCAAAGACGGGACTGGCCATTAGATCAGTAAATAGCAAGGCAATTTTAGTGGGAAGATCGATCCCTTTTGTTTTCAAAGTAATGTTCAAACATCCTCCATTATTGTGTTACAAGTAATAAATATATAGAGGACTGACTAGCTAGCTAGCTTAGTGATCACGTTGTAATTGCGTACATTCATTTGTTGAGTTTGTAGCTATGAAGTGGGTCGTACGTATCTTCAGACATCGATATAGGTGTCCATTAAGTGCTAGCCCCAGTCGTACGAGCCTCTGCTGATAGTCATTGAAAGTCGGGAATATTTATGAACGGTATGAAACTGGGTTGGATGAAGTTGAAAGTCATATATTTGAATGAAGTTGAAAGTCATACAAATTATGACCCTCAGATGATGTGATTCAAGAAAATCATTACTATATAGTATTTATATAGTGCATTATATATATATATAAGTTTTATTGTTCGTTTTATTCATTATATATTATTGATTCATATTTTCTTTTTCTTTTTTTGAGAAAAACCATATACTTCATGTTAAAAAAACCTAAGAAGGTTTTGAATACAATGAGGATAATCCTTTACATGTATGGATTCTTCATAGAGGTCTAATGAACTCCCTTGTTATGTACAAGACACGAAACTTGTTCACATAATCTTTCATCTCTCTAGTTTAACAATATAACACTAGTACTAGAAGGTAACATTGTTAATTCAAAGAACATGAACATATTGTTTGTAGTGTTTTTTTTATAGATATGGTGTGACATTACATAAATAACCTTAGACCCATTTTGGAATTAGTGTACATTTATGTGTCCACTAATTCCTGAATTGTCCAGTGTGGACAGTTTGGGATTATATTATTTGTATTGCACATTTTTGTTACTCTTACTTTTCACATTTAATATGAAGTTTCGGTGTCGGGTATACTGTTCGGAGGGTCACAATCCCTCTATTTGAACATGTATACTTGGAGAACTATGGAGAAGTGCTGCCGAAATTTCCACTAACGTGGAAAGTAGTAGAGTAACGAGATTTGTGCAATATGGAGAATATAATCTCGAATATGATAAGATCAACTACCTTATCAAAAAAGCAATGAGAATTGGAGCATGACATGCATGTGAATTTTCAATGTACGTGTTATTAATCGATAGACTTGGAAAAGATTATGTAACCTATGTGCGTGGAGTCAGAACCTTCATTGATTTTGCACGGGCCTCTGCTAATAGTCGTGGTTACATTAAGTGTCCATATCGAGGGTGTAAAAAATTGTGTGCGATAGGGTTGGATGGAGTAGAAAGTCATATATTTGTAAACGGTATGGATCTAGGGTATACCCGATGGGTACTGCATGGTGAGCCGTATGAACAATCAGCACATGTATTGGTCAATTATCACAATTATTTGCGGCACATGGATGATGATTATGAGCAGAATGAGATGGAGGAGATGTTGGGTGACATTGGAGCGGGGATGTTTATGGATGAGGTTGACGACAATGCCTCAAGTGGCCGGGGGACTGATTGTGATAATTTTGCTTCAATGTGGGAAGATGCAAAGCGCAAGCTTTATCCAGGCTGTACAAAACATTCCAAAATATCGTTTATTGTGTAGTTGCTTCACATTAAGTCATTGTATGGGATGTCAACGAAAGTAATAAACATGGTATTGAACTTATTTAACGGGGTGCTTCCCGAAAGATCTGCATTGTCCAAAAACTTTTATGAAGCGAAACAGTTGAGAAAGGGATTAGGATTTGAGTACAAGTCCATACATGCATGTAATTATGATTGTGTTTTGTTCTGGAAAGAAAACAAGGAGAAACAAGCATGTCTTGTATGCGGAGAGTCGAGGTGGAAGGGTAAGAAAAACGTGCCGGTTAAGATGTTGCGGTATTTTCCCTTGAGACCTAGGTTGCAAAGACTATATATGTATAAAAAACAACTTACGATATGAGGTGGTACGAGGAGAAAAGAGTTAAGATTGACGCATATATGAGGCACCTAGTTGATTCACTTGCGTGGCAGTCTTTCGATAATCAATATCCAGAGTTTGGGATAGAAGCTAGGAACGTGCGCTTGGGACTCACAATCGATGGCTTCAACCATTTTGGGAATATGAGTACAAGTTATAGCACTTGGCCCGTAGTGTTGATTCCGTATAATCTTCCACCATGGAGGTACATGTTTGTTAACTTTACTCATCTCCAGCCCGAGATCACCTGGGAATGACATTGACGTATTCATGCAGTCGTCGATTGACGAGCTGAAAGAGTTATGGGAAACAGGCATTAGAACTTATGATGCATCCACGTCGACATCTTTTCAGATGCATGCTGCGCTAATGTGGACCATAAATGACTTCCCGGCATATGAGAATATTTCTGGATGGAGTACGAAAGGGAAGTTAACGTGTTCGACGTGTAATAAAGAAACTGCTAGTGAGTGGTTAAAATATTCTCAGAAGTTGTGTTTCATGGGTTATCGACGTTCAACAAATCATGCTTGGAGAAGAGAATGTGCTAAGTTTGATGGGAGAGTAGAGGATAGAATTGCACCAAAAGAGTTGTCTGGGGAAGAGATACTGGAACAACTTCAACATGTTAGAGCAAAAAATTTTGGCAAAGTTTGGGAAAAGAACAAGAAAAAACGAGGCGTAGCATAATTGAATTGGACAAAGCGTAGTATTTTTTTTTTACTTGTCGTATTGGTCGTCCTGCATGTTGCGACATAGTTTGTATGTAACGCACAAAGAGAAGAATATTTGTGATAATATACTGGGTATATTGATCAGTATTAACAAAAAGATGAAAGACACGATCAAGACGAGGAAAGATCTTGAGAGACTAGGAATTAAACATAATTTACATTTGCGGGTGGAAGGCAATAGGGTGGTCATGCCGCATGCATGTTTTACGATGGCGAAGGAGGAGAGGATGGATTTTTGCAAATGGTTGCAAGGTGTGAAGTTGCCAGATGGTTATGCTTCAAATATTGGTAGATGCGTGAGTCCTGATGACTGGAAAATCAATGGATTGAAAAGTCATGACTGTCACGTATTTTTGCAGAAGTTATTACCTGTGGAAATTCGTAGGAAGCTAACATCTAATGTACGTGTCGCCATATCTGAACTATGTATGTTTTTTAAGGATTTGTGCTCTCGGGTAGTAAATCGAGATGTGTTGTCTTCATTGCAAGAAGACATTGCTACTATACTATGTAAATTCGAGCAGATTTTTTCACCATCATTTTTTGATATCATGGTCCATTTAGCAATACATTTACCGCGAGAGGTACTTTTGGGTGGACCGGTGTAGTTCCGTTGGATGTATCCAGTTGAAAGATATTTGGGTCAACTGAAGCCCTCTGTTGGGAATAAAGCTAGAGCTGAGGGTTCAATAACAGAGGCCTATATGCACGATGAATGGTTAACATTTTGCTCTCTATATCTTCGTGGTGTTGATATACGATTTAATCGTTAAGAGCGAAATGCTGATCTTATTGTTCCACCTCCTTGTGAGCTATCAGTGTTTTTCCAAAATGTACGACCCTTGGGTGCACAAACTGGTTACGATTTAATTAATGGAGAATTGGGTAAAGTTCGGTGGTATGTGCTAAATAATTGCCGGGAGATTGATGATTATCTCAGGTATGTCGTTCCATGCTTTGAATAATTCTAGTTTTCTTGAATATTAACTATCACTGTTGTGCTCAAAATATACTTCTTTTGCATTTATCTATAACAGCAAGCACATGGACAAACTTAGAACAGAAGGCGTAGAAAATATAAAGACAAGACACGAGGAAGAATTTCCCAGATGGTTTGAAGAAGGTGTATGAACTAAAATTATATATATATTATATTTTGAAACTTTTAACTCTGGATAATGAAATAATAAATATATATTATTTCAATTGTTAGATTTTGGAACAACGTGTTCGTGATCCTGAATCAATTTCTTCAGAATTGTATGCATTGGCCTGTGATCCCTCAAATAGAGCACTTCGATACACTGCATGCACGGTCCGAGGTTATAGATTCCATACTCTGGACTGTGAACATAATAGAAAGACTCAAAACTCTGGTGTGCTAGTCGAGGGAAGTCATGGAACAGATGATATTGACTATTATGGTGTCATACGTGATATTATCAGATTGAAATATCTAGGTGGGTCTGTAACATATGTATTTAAATGTGATTGGTGGGATTTAGGCGGTGGTCGGGTTTCGATACATAGAGATAATCACTTTACGAGTATCAATATTACATATAAATGGTACGAAAATGATCCGTTCGTATTGGCTTGTCAAGCTACCCAAGTATATTACTTGATTGATCCAATGAAAAATGCTGATGAAAATAGTGGAGAGATAACTTGGCAAGTCGTACAAAAATTTGTCCCTCGAAATATATATGAAGCAGGAACGAGTGCAGATTACGAGAATAGTGGAGATGAAAATAACACTCCGATCGTAGAGGCATACCAGGAAAATGGAGAGGGTATTAACTTGCTTGTTGACCTCGGTGCACTCGAGTTGCTCCCCCTGTGTAGAGATGATGTCCCACCCGTCCATCTGGACCCGTCTGTATTAAATGATCATTCAATTCAAGTAAGTGAGGAGGAAGAAGTAGAAGAAAAGTCAAAAGATGAAAACGAATCAGAATCGGGCCAGGATGTGGATAAGGACGATAAAGAAGAGGTGCATGATGATATTGAAGATGTTATTGAGAATGAGTATATGAGGTCGAGACAACAAGAGTTAGAGTCTCTCTTAGAACTACAGTCTCATTTAAAGACGCGTTTGCAGGACCAACAAAGAGACTAGGAGGAAAGAATACGCAGTGAAGTTCAAGTGCAAATGCAACGAAAGATGATGGTACAAATGAAGCGTGTTATGTCGTTACAACAGAATCGCGTGTTAAGACATTGTTAGTTGTTAATTGATGGTATGTAATATGATACAATTAGTATGTTTTTAAATTTTATGAAATTAGTATTTCTGATCTATACGTTTGAATGTGAATACATAAATATGTATAGTAACATTCGAACGTTGGCCTCTACGTTCGAACGTACTGACCTTCAAACGAACAAAACATTCAAATGAGTAAACGATTAACGTTCGAACATACCTCCGAACGTACCACTTGCATTTGAATGCTCCTTCGTTTACATTCGAAATAACGTCTGAATGTTAAACCATTACGTGTGAACATTAGTCCATTAACGTTCGAATGTTTATTATAATTAACGTTCGGACGCATAAACGTTCGAACGTAAATATGATGCATTCGAACTATAATCAATAAACGTCAACTTCTCTCATTCGAACGCCAATCAATCGGGTTTCCATTCGAACGTTCAATTGGACGTCCAAACGTTACTTTCTGTGATAGTTCTCAACCGTCACAAAAAAGGGAACGAACGAACATCCTACCAAACAGAACACTTCCAACCGTCACTAAAAATATTTTTAGTGACGGTTGAATAGTAAACTGTCACCAATTGTTTTCTGTGATGCACATTAGGTGACGGTCGTGGTGACGGATATCTTTCGTGACGGTTTGGCAATTTTTTGTGATGGTTTCCTCTGTTACAAAAGACAAATTGTGTTGTAGTGTTAAAGGTGGGTCTTTCCCACTATGGAATTTTAACAAGGATGCTGGAATTTGGATCAGATGGATGTTTCCGAAGGCTTACATTGCCGCTACCCAATGCGCTAGGTTGTGCGCGCATTGATTTTTTTATCAATGAATTTTCTTTACTGTCCATTCTTTAAATGAATTTAGATGATGTCTGATGTCATTTATGATGGGGCTCAAAATCCATTCTTGGACATAGGAGGAAGTTGAGATTGCTTGAATTGTCACATTTGAGTCTCCTTCCACGACAATTTTTTTCAGCTTTAATGTTGCAGCTTCTTTGATGGTCATGAGAGCTGCACTTGCTTTTCCTAGGTTTGGATTGACCTTAGTAATCAAATCAGTTTTGGCAAAAAGTACTTCACCATTGTCTTTCCAGCAAATGTATGCTGTTATGGATCCTTCACTTCGGTTAGCAACATCAAAAGTAATAAGATGATGACCAACAGGATGTCACTCACATGTGGATATTTTTTGCTGCCCAAGCTTTAGAGTGCTGTGAGTATGTTTTGAGAATTGATTCCACATAATTCTAGATAGATGGTACAACTTGCTTGTGTTCCACCTTATTTCTATGGAGCCAAAGGTTGTCCATGGCTATGATAGCAAAGTTTTGGAATTCTTGGTGTTCTTCTTTTGGGATGTTTAGATTATTCAATGGATTCAGAATAATATTAATCCAGATGGCCATTGGCTGGGTAGCAAAACAAGAGATATTAATAGGTCATCTTGATTGTCTCCATGCAACTCTAGAAAATATACAATTGAAGAATAAATGATGGAGATTTTCTTGTTCAGAGTTACATAAGGGACATTTAGTATGGTCTGCTTCCAGTTGAATAACATAATTGATGAGGATTTTCATTGGAAGGAGATTCTGGCTAATCTTCTAAAGGAACAATTTGAGTCTGTCTTGAACTTTTAATTTCCACAAATTCTTCCACTTAATGGCCTGGTTTATGAACACAGATTGATCATTTTCATTGGCAAGGGTTGCATAAAGCGATTTAACATAGAAGACTCCTGATGAATGGTGAATCCATTTAATTTTATTAGGAATGAATTGAAAGTTGTGATTGGCCAGAGGGATTTTTTGAATTTATCTTGAAGTATTTTAGAAGATAGTGTTTAGGAGTAAAATATTCCAATGTCTTGGCTCTTCTAGGATCAGCTCAGAGACAAACATGGTATGATCAATAACTGGCAAAATTGGATTTGGGAGTGGAATATGTGATGGTAGTGCTGGGATCCAATGATCAATCCAAACTCTTGTGGAAACATCATTGTTGATCTGGAAACAGATACTTTGCCTAATAAAGTCTCTTTATTTCAAGAGATTTTTCCAGAAAATAGAATCAATTGCCTTCGGATTTACATCTAGGAAAGAATTATTATTAAGATACTTATTTGAGATGGCATCTTTCCATGGACTAGTGGGATCATTGAGGAGTGAGTAGGCAAGTTTGGACACAAGTGCAGAGTTAAAGAGAAAAGTCTATTTGAGGCCAAGACCACCCATGGATTTTGGCAAACACATAGATTGTCATGATTTAGGAGTGAATTTTTGCTTTTGAAGATTCTCATATCCCCACCAAAATCTTCTAAAAAGACTATCAATCATCTTTGCCATAATTTGGAAGCACCATTGAAGACATTACATAGGATGGAATTGAACTAGCAACAGCTCTAATCAGAACAGTTTTGGAAGCTTGGGATAGAATTTATGTTTTCCATCCTTGTAATTTTGATTGAATTCTCTCAATGAGATTAGTAAAAAAAAATTCCTATCAACTCCACCCAATGGAAGACCCCAGGTATTTGGAATTTGGAGGAGAAACTCTAAATTTTATGGTTTGGTCAAACCATGAATTGTACAAGTCAATGCATTCTTCAAATGCTTGACTGTTTGATATGTAGCTGACCCAAAGAAGAATAAGTCATCTGCAAACAGAAGATGAGAAATGGAGGGGTCATTCCTGGATAGTTTGATTCCTTTTAGAAGGTTGAGATTTTCTTTTGCAACTATGAGACTGGACAGCACTTCAGTCCCTAAGATAAA
Organism: Juglans mandshurica; assembly: GCA_022457165.1. Lineage (NCBI taxonomy): Eukaryota > Viridiplantae > Streptophyta > Magnoliopsida > Fagales > Juglandaceae > Juglans > Juglans mandshurica. Next base: position 11,702,500 of record CM039621.1, on the reverse strand, counting down.
GAGAAAGGGAGATAGGGGATCTCCCTGCCCTGTCTTAAGCCTTTAGATGGTTTGAAAAATCCATGAGGGGATCCATTGACAATGATTGAGTAAGAAACCGTTGAGATACATTCATTAATCCAATTGTTCCATTGATTATTGAATCCAGCATGATGGAGAACAGCTATTAGAAATGAGCATTCCATGGAATCAAAAGCCTTAGCCATATCAATTTTAATGGCCATAGAAGCCTTCCTGCTTTTCCTTTTTTTCATGAGATGGAAGATTTCTTGTGCAAGGATGGTATTTTATTGGATGGTCCGACCCTGAATAAAGGCTGATTGATAAGGAGAGATTAGATTAGGTAAGATGGATTTAAACCTATTAGCAAGGATTTTTGCTATAATCATATAGCATACATTGGAAAGACTAATAGGTCTAAACTGGTTTACATCATTTGGGTTGTCAACCTTTGGAATCAAGACCAGATTTGTATGGTTAAGTTCTTTCTTTGAGGATTTTTCCATGGAAAAAGAAACTTTTAACAGCAGCAATAAGGTCCTTTTTTATGATTTCCCATAAAGTTTTATAAAAGAGGCATGTAAACCCATCAGGGCCAGGAGCCTTTGATGAAGGAAGTTTTCTGACAACCAATGTGATTTCCTCATCAGAGGGGATTTTACACAAGAAATCATTTTCTGTAGCAGAAACTTTTCTTTGGAATAATTGATCCAACCCTTCAGGGGGAGATGGATTTGAAGAGGTGAAGATGCTTTTGAAATAATCCTGAATTCTTCCAATGATAATAGAATGGTCAGAAGTCCATTGGTTCCTCCCCAGTTTGAGGGAATCAATGTTGTTTCTTCTATGTCTAATTGAGGTTGAGGCATGGAAGAATTTAGTGTTCAAGTCAGTGGTAGTAAACCAAGTGATTCTGGATTTTTGTCTCCAAAGGCTCTCTTACCTTAAAAGCAATTCATTCATGTTTTCCTTCAAATCAGATTTCGAGGATGAATAGGAATTTTGCCCTTGAATAGAGGAAAGAATGTTGGATAGATGTTTAATCTGGGTTTGGATATGGCCTAAAGACTTAAGATTCCACCCCTTTAGAGCTTTCTTTGTGGATTTAAGTTTTTTGGAAAGGATGAAAGAAGTAGTACCAGAATGATGGAAGTTCCAAACTTCCTTAATAATTTTGAAAATAGAAGGTTCCCGAAGCCAAAATTTCTCAAATTTGAACGATTTTGGGAATTGATTTCTCTTGGAAGTATCAAGGAAAATTGGGGCATGGTCAGATGCAATTATAGTTAGAGTATGAAGGGTTGCTTGAGGAAAAATATTGACCCAGGAAAGGTTTGCAATACCCCTATCTAATCTCTCCTTTATCAGATTATGACCTTGTCTATTATTAGACAAGGTATATTTAGGACCAATGGAACCCAAATCAATAGACCCAAACCGGTTCATAAATAAAAAGAGGTATTTTGGAGTTGAGGTTTGGGCAAAGTGTTTCCCACCTAATTTCTCTGATTGGGATAGTGTTTCAGAAAGGAAAATAGCATCAGGGTTGTGATCCCGGTTGTGATCCCTAATGATGGCCCGAAGGGATCTAATTACACAAGGTCAGGCAATACCTTGGCAATTCCATGCTACAAGCCTCATGGAATCTGTGGTGGCAGTGAGGACTCTGCCACCTCAGTCTTTGGATTTATGGGAAAAATGTTCATGGTTTAGGTCTGAACATTATTACCCGAGTCTCTCAGCTCTTGATTCTGGTATAGGGCATATATGATAGATGCAGGTTTCCTCAAGCTCCTCCTCTGCACTTTGTCTTTTTTGGCCCTTGAACTTGCTCTTGTTTTCATAGATTTCCCTTCGGACTTGACTGTTGAGTCTTTTGTACGTTGAGCTAGATTATCCTCCTCTTCAGAGACATCGACGTCCAATGTGATTCTTGAACTAATGAAGCATTTTTTGTGAGGAAACAGATGGATGGGTTTTTCTAGGATAAAGTCCTTCCTTTTCTCTAAAATCTCGTTGTGAGATTGTGGAATGGGAATTGGGATTGAGAAAGCAGACGTCATTTTCTTGATATTTAGGTTTTGAGACGGGGATGGTTCATTCGGGATAGGAGGAGGCAAATAGGGAATGAAGTGGGTTTGAGAGGATGAGGAGGATTGGGCTGGATTGGCTTGGGAGGTTTTGAGAGCCGAACATGCCCTACCCGAGGGGCTAACAAGCAATGAGAGATTGTGGTTGGAATTAGAGATGGAATCCGGCCCATTTTTATTTTGAAGCTGAGAAAGTATCTAGGCAAGGAGATTTGGGCTTACTTTGGGCTTGATAGGAGCTGGCCTGAGTTCAAGTTTATATTCCTCGGAAGGAAAGGGTAATACAGGCAATTCCTCTAAGAGACAGAGGGGAACATGAGGCATTGAGGTTTAGTTGGCTCCGGAATAGGGGTTTGAGGGAGAGAAGAAGTGATGTCATTTGTCAGACTTGCAGGGAATGGGGGGGAACCAGATTATTGATGGTGACAGAATGGCTGCCCTGATTTAATAAATCAGACCGATGGAGTCGTTGATCTCCGCACGTGTAGATGATGAAATTATGCATGGATCAAGATTGCTTGGTTGAGGAAATTGGAGCGTCGAGAGAGCAGTATCTTCTTCACGATTGCACTGATAGGGAATGAAATCATCTAAGAACAAAGATTTGATGCAGTACTCCTTTCTGATTCCTTCGCTAGTATTGATGATAATTGCTTTGCCCTTACCCATGTGTTTGGCTTGACCTTTTTCCTTCGAAGTTGAACTAAAACTTTGCCCAGAACCTTCTAAAGGTTCTCTTAATGTTATTGGAGATAACAAAGGTTGAATATGTTTCACATTACTAAGCGAAGTTATCCACTGAGATTGATTTTTTGGAAGCTCTTCAGATCTTTGCAAGTAACTGCTAGAGCAATGCAGGATTTGGGTTTTGGCCTTCATCCATTGTCCAAATCGTGGTTCCTTGACTGGACTAGTGAAAAAATGACAAGCTTGTTGAATGTGCCGCAGTCTTCCACAACTATAACAAAATTCAGACAAACGTTCATATTTGAAACTGATTTGTGTTGGCTTATCATTGAGTCTGGGTAGGAGAAAACCATCAAAGAGGGGTTCCAAGCGTGTTTATTTCAACCCTAATGCGCATAAAAGGTCGCGCACAAATATTTGGAAGATAAGCTTGATCTATTTCAACGAGTTTGCCCAAGACACTGGCTATTTCCCTGCGTTCTCCTCAGTCATCATCTCAAGGAGTAGTCCACAAATACGGACCCAGAAAGTAGCTAGAGAATGTAAGATCGATTTCTTGTAAACCAAGGCCTGGGGGCCATTCTTTGAAGACCATATGATAACCTTTAAAGTTCCAAGGCCTTTGATGAAAAACTCTATTCTTTTCAATATTTGATGGAAAGGTAAAGAGGAATGTGTTTGCATCCAGATCTTCAATAATGAGTCCCGGAACAAAATTCCAAACAGCATAGATAATGGAATGGAAAATATGCTTATTTAGAATTTTGTCAGAGACCAACTTACCCACGAGTGCTTGGTTGGAGTTCTTTGTAGCTGTGTCTTAAGCTGGGGTCAGAATGATATCATCCCAAGTCGAAAGATTTCGTGGGAGACATAAAGGAGGGAACTACTAGGGAGAGGAAGAAGACTACTAGGGAGAGAAGACTCATAGAGTCGGATCAATGAATGTTTCACCTAATTGCTAATTATTACTTGATCTTTATTAATTAATTTTTGGAAGGTGGTCGAAACATTAATTTTCTTATTATTAGAGCGAGCTAGATAGCTTTCTTTCAAATTAACTTCACACATGTGCTCTTTTTTTTTTTTTTATTCAAACTCATGCAAACCTGCGGATTGGGTTTTTCTTCTTCTGCATGTTCTTCTAATTTTGCAGGTAACCAGATCTCCAAATTGTTAAAAGGTCACAAACTAAAAAGCCCAAGGCCTAGAAAGCTCGCCCAAAATTATAAAAAATAATAATAATAATAAATAAATAAATAAATAAAGTCTCGTTTAGATATTGAGATAAAGATAAAACGAGATAAAAAAAAATGTGAATAATAGATAAATTATTTCAATTAAAATATTTTATGAAATTTTGATAAATGAGAGAAAAAAATTGAATAAAAATATTATAAAGTTAAAATATTATTATAATATTATTTTTTTAATATTATTTTTATTTTTAAATTTAAAAAAGTTGAATTTTTTTTATGTTTTGCTTGGAAGTTTAGAAAACTTATAATGATTAAGTAATGATTAGATGAAAATTTTAAAAATTTAAAATTAAAAAGTATTTTTATTTTAATGATGTTGGAATATTGGGATGAGATGACATTTCTCAAACGGGACCTCACTCATTTTGTAATTAAAAAATGATCATATTCATCGGATCATCACCCTAACATTTTTTTTGAGTTTTTTTTTTTTTTGTCTAAAAGGAGACGGTACCTTAAGTTTATTTATAACCCTCACCTGTGATGGAGGAAAATTGTGATTATAAGCCGACACTAAGGTTACAGATAATTATAAAGGACCAAAATTCAGACATCAAAATAACCTAATATAAATGAACAAATATCCAAGATTACATGTCAATAAACATTAAAATAAACCTTAAAAAACTAAAAAGTACAACAATCCTGCAGATAAATGTCAGCTCCCAGCCTCCCACTAATAAGAATAATAGCTAAGAAAATAGGTGCAAAGTAACATATACCTCCCTACGAAATTTATAAATAAAAAATTCTAATTTTGTCTATGTGAAGAAGACCCGTCATCTTACTAGGTAAAAGATCTCTATTTTTCTAAAAAAAAAAAAATCTCTATTTTTAATTCAGTCTATATTTACACTCTCAGCTTCGTGATAGTCTAGCTTATAAAATAATGTAGACTTACAATATAGCATCTCATGTATAAATACGTTAGTTTATAAATTAATTTTTATAATATTTATTTGTTTATTGTGATAAGCGATAAGTTTGAAAGAACTGTTATCAGCGACAAAATAATTATATAAAATTAATTTTATAAAATGATGTAATTTCATATAATTTATTAGATAATAAAAATAATTTCATAATATCAATTTGTGAAATTAATTTTTTAAATTATTTATATAATTTTGATAACCTGAATGCACACCTGGTTTTTACGGATCAGACCCGACCAAAAATGGACGATCGAACAAACTAGAAAAGCCTATCCACCCGGGAGCAATGTATTGGACCCATATCTTCTTCTTCGTCTCACCACATGCATTGTCGACTCAGCTCAAAGAGTCGGAGAGGCAATGGTTACTCCTTTCCCGTTATCTCCATCCTCTCCTTTCCCCTTCCCTACCAAATTCCTCAGAAGCTTCACCTCCATAACGGTAACAAAAGCATCACCACTTCCATTCCGCCACTGCAAGCGGCTTCTCTCTGTGTCTGTGACGTCCTCTTTTCAGAACCCTGACTCTGACTCGCCTCCTTTGCCTCCCAAAGTCCAGACCTTCTGGCAATGGTTGCGCGACGAGGGCGTAGTTTCTCCCAAGACTCCGGCGAGGCCTGCTGTCGTCCCAGAAGGTCTGGGACTCGTTGCCCAGAGAGACCTTTCCCGGAACGAGGTCGTTCTGGAGGTCCCCAAGAGATTCTGGATCAACCCAGATGCTGTGGCGGCCTCCGAGATTGGTACTGTGTGTAGCGAGTTGAAGCCTTGGGTGTCTGTCGCTCTGTTTCTGATCAGAGAGAAGCTGAAAAACGATTCTCCGTGGCGCTATTACCTCGACATTCTTCCGGAGTACACGAACTCCACTATATATTGGTGGGTTTGGCTTGGTTTTGGGTGTTTGTGCGTGGGAATTTGGTGTTTTGATAGAATTGAAAGTGTAGGGTTGATGAATGTGATTTAATGGTTCCAGTGCAGGTCAGAAGAGGAGCTGGCTGAACTTCAAGGTTAGTGTAGTTGCTGTTTCACATTGATCTTTCCAGTGTTATTCTTGTGTTAGGCTTAATAACTTTCCAAGATTCGGATCTAGTTGTGGATTAGTTCTCAACATTTTTGGCATTTCCGACTAAGGTTAGCTTCATCTGCAAAGCATTAAAATGGTGCTAGTTCTTTTTTTTTTATACGAACTAATAGTGTTCTTTTGTGTGAGCAATTGTTGGTGGACTTAATCTAGATAATTTAAGGCTAGTGCAAACTGCTTACCCTGTTTGAGCGTATTATAAATCATGATGGTTGCTAAATTCCATGACAATGGGAATATTGTTCTCTCGTGTATAAGATTTTCGAAATGGAAGTGCATCAGCTCGACATTCTAGATATGATTGTGCTGCGAGTGTATCTTCTTGATTTTCTTTCACTATTTTTTTTTAATCTTGATTGGATATTGAGGGAGGGAGGTGGAAGGCTACAACAGGTTTTTAAGCTCCTTGGGAGGCTCAAGACTATTGTGGGAGCCAAGACATTATACCCAAATTATTGGCTTTCTCTGGTCTGTGAAGACTTTATGAGATTCATCGGAAATTTTCCAATTTGCATACGGTCACAACCTTATTTGTTTGGTTTACCAACGGATTAAGTTCAACTATATGTCCTTTGCTAATGTACAAGAGCGTAGTGTGGCTTTGATGATGACAGGTGTCATTATTTAATTTGCACAGAATGCGTTGTAACTTGCCATTTGTCATTGGAATTCAATTGAATTGACATTTTCAGGAACCCAACTTTTGAGCACGACGTTGAGTGTGAAAGAATATGTGCGAAATGAATTTCAAAAAGTGGAAGAAGAAATCATATCCCCTAACAAGCAGCTTTTTACTTCTCCTATAACATTGGATGAGTTCTTTTGGGCATTCGGAATACTCAGATCAAGGGCATTCTCACGCCTGCGCGGTCAAAATCTTGTTTTGATCCCGCTTGTAGACTTGGTAAAGCATTTTTTCCCTCTTCATATTAGTTTTCAGTGGCAGTCACCTGACTTCTGAATTGTCGACAACACTAATTTGTATGGAAAAGTGAAATGATGTCTCCTACAATATATGTATGGACGCTATTTATGATCATTTATATATATATATTTTTTATAGGTGTATATGATCATTTATATTTTATTGAAAAGATTTTCTGGTTTATTCTTTAATAATGGAGGGCACGATTATCAATCATCTCCATATGCTGATGCCTGTAAAAATTTGACTGCGTAAAAGCTGTGTTGGATATCCCATAAATGGAATGCCATTTAAAATTTACTAGGTCGTAATGTACTCGTATTACTTTAGTAGCAAATAGCTGTGAAGATGATGCCTTCATCCGAAGCACTTGCCATATAAATTGGTCTCAAGGAACTGTCCCATAAAACCTTATTAAAAAACTACACATTTTATTTATCATTTTTACGTAAAGGCTGTATTTCACAATCTGATAAAAAAAAAATGGTGCACTTTATGCAATGCTGTTGCTATTTCCTTTGATAATGGCTAAGCTGCCTCTAGTTTTGAATCAGATTAACCACAGCCCTAGCATAACCACAGAAGATCATGCATGGGAGATTAAAGGAGCAGCTAGTCTCTTCTCTTGGGATTCCTTATTTTCTCTACGCACACCCGTTTCCGTCAAGGCCGGTGAGCAGGTGAAGTATTCCTGCTTCTGATGTTTCTTATTGAATTTGGTTCCTTTGGCATTCCATAGATCTAAACACGCATATTTTTTCTATTTGGCATAAATGGTTATAATCTTTTAATTCATCTGCAAGTTGGACAAAGTTAATGAAATATAATGTTCCATAAATGGAGAGTCATTTTGTGTCAAGATGAGGTGATGATGTGTTCAAAAGAAGTGGGATATTAAGAACTAGGTATCAACGTGTTCATGCCTTGAAACCCATGACTGCTCTTTTGAGTTTTCATGACTAACCCTCTCATTCCTTTTTTTTTTTCTAGCCCTTTCATTCCTTATGAATAAGTTCTGATTTTATTTTGTTAATGGGTGACAATTGGAAGTTTTTCAATAGGTTATGATCCAATATGATATAAATAAGAGCAATGCTGACCTGGCCCTCGACTATGGGTTCATAGAACCTAAGGATGATCGTAATGGTTATACTCTAACACTAGAAATATCCGAGTCAGACCCATTTTACGGTGACAAGCTTGACATTGCTGAGGCAAATGGTTTGGGTGAGACTGCATACTTTGACTTTGTTTTTGACCGTCCACTTCCACAATCAATGCTTCAATATCTGAGGCTGGTAGCACTTGGTGGCACCGATTCTTTCCTATTGGAATCTATTTTCAGAAATTCTATATGGGGCCACCTTGACCTACCTGTAAGCCGTGCCAATGAAGAACTCATATGCCGAGTTGTCCGAGATGCCTGCAAATCTGCTCTTTCAGGCTATCATACCACCATTGAAGAGGTAAACTTTTGCCCTCCATGTTGCCATTACTTCTCATGCAATCTTATAAATTCTTGGTATATGCACTTCACATCATAAGGATGATAAGGAAAAAGGTTAAACTACACTTTATCCACTTTTTGTTTTGAGTTGAGTTTCCAACCTTTAATTTTTAAATATGAGCTTTATGTACCCCAAGCGTGATTGCATTTGCTTTGAATCAGGAGTTTACTATAAAAAAAAATTTATAAGTAAGTTGTTGGTGTAATGTAATGAGGTTGCTATAACTCCTAGGGGTTGGCTCAAGTGGTAAAGGCCTTGGGCTTAGGGGTATGCTCCTCCTAGGTCTAAGGTTCAAATCACCTTGGGTGCAAAAAATCTCTAGGGGCCATCAAACTGGGGGATTTTCCTCTTGAATTACCCGAGGTGGACTTGTAGGAAACTCCTTACCGAGAGCCTGTGCACCCCTAGAATTAGTTGGAACGCTGTTCCCAGACACCCGGTGCCAATAAAAAAAATGAGGTTGCTATTGCCTTTTTTTGGTTTTTCTTTTGTGACATGTGATTTAGATGTATGAATCTTAAGTGTTTTCAAATGAAAGTCTATTAAAATATGTGATCTCAGGTGAGTAATTGCCCCAAATGAAAAATAGAAGTACTATTTGTATTTTGCTTGTAAAAAAATGAAGTCTTATTTGTTCAGGCCTTCTGAATGCAGTACTATAAGCTGTATCAAATATTTGCTAGGTAGAATTCCATCATACGCAGAATTTATAATGTAGGTTATTATGTGGAGGCGTAGCCATGCACCTTTTAAGACAATGGTTACTGGTTGATAACAGCTCAGTTCGTCAGGTCCAACTACCTGAGTTAGCTACAAAAACAATTGTTAAGTGAAATATTACACTGATCTCCCTGCCACGTCCCTTTCGTTTTTCTTTTTTTTCTATGGCTGGTGGGGGGAACTTCTCCTTGTCCTTGGAACCTTCAATCTCTTATTTGGAATTATAGATGGCTGGTGTCCCCCAAAACTCAATGCATCTAAACTGATTATAACTAAATAGAAATGTGTATTGCAGGATGAGAAGTTAAAAGGAGCAAATATTGATCCTAGGCTAGAAATTGCTGTTGGGATAAGAGAAGGGGAGAAGAAGGTGCTCCTACAAATTGATGAGATCTTCAAGGGTAGGGAATCAGAATTGGATGAATTGGAATACTACCAAGAAAGGAGGCTGAAGGATCTTGGCCTATGTGGGGAGCAAGGTGAGATCATCTTCTGGGAGCCCAAGTAGGGCCAAGTCTTCAAATGCCCCTCCTAAACTATGATCATTAGGTTATTACCTGAATGAAACACTTTCTTGAGAACTTCTCTGAGGGGGAAAAAGGGACAGCCACTAGACAGCTTTTTACATGGTGAAGTGATCTCTCTTCAATCGGGTTTGCGATCAAGGATTCCCACTCAGCTTAATTTCTGCAGCTAGGTTGTACTTGTAGTTCAATAGCAGCAATATGTGAATGGTTGAGCTACAATCTTTCTCAATAGCTAGTGCATATTCTTGTCAACTCTCTTGGAGTAGCACCCTTACTTGTTGAAACTAATCGTGCAAACAAATTTCTACTCAAAGTAGCTCTTAAAGGAAGTTACTGGGTTTTGTAGAAAGTTAAGAGGCTTACAAAATTCTGGCTCTTGTTGGATAGAATCATAAGAGGTACTTTGACATACTCTGTACAAGACCCTTGGTCTCTCTCTTCACTTGAGGGTACAGTTTGTGACTTTCTTCGTTACCAATATACACACAAAGAGCCCTCTGATTTGCTTCTAATAGAATTTAAAGGGAATGCACACTACAAAGTCTAAAAAAATTCAAACAAATTGATGTCGATTCTGTTCAGTATTTTGTATATCACTGAGCATTTAACTCATTTGAACAATGGTCTAGAATGTTGAATTTCTTGTCACCGAGGATATATCGATCCACTGAACACTTTTGACTGGAGAGAACCAAAAAATATATAAACAAAAATAACACTGAAGACGCATCTTTTGAAACCTAAATGGGCACTCTTTAACTGTTTCTTTTCTTCTTCTTTTTTTCTTTTATCGTTTCGTGCAAAACTCTTCTGAAAGTGGTCGTATACATTGCATATATGCCTTATCTTATGAACGTGACATGAGCTGTTTACAATAGTATCCCCGGAAAAATTCAGAGGTTCACTGTCCAAGATGATCTCAAAGTTGGCTGATTGTAGTCACCTTAATCTAATTGATTTTCCAGGGCCTAGCAAGTCATCACAATCTGTAATTCCCTCACAGAGGCACTCCTGCGGATTTGCATAAAAATAATCTTCCTCCTTTGGTTTGTCTACGGAAACTTTACGAGGCGTTGGCTGTCCCATTCTTTTCTCATGAGCCGACCGGACAGCATTGACAAACTCGGTCCATGAAAGTGTTCCATTCTGATGCATATCCAGTAACCCTACAAGCCTCTTCCGATCCAATAGGATAGTTTTTTTAAACCCAAGATATCTGCAAGAGATTAATCAGAAGTGTCTTTAAGATCTAAAAATAAGAGTGCTTAGCTTCCATTGCCATTAAATCAACTACAAGGCCAACTTTGGAAGGGTAGGTTATACAAACCTGCGGTGACCTTCCACAACTTTTGCCATGTTTCCATCGTAGGTGGGAATAAAAGTGCTACTGGCTACCGAAACCATAAAATCTAAAGCTGCCATTTGTGATGAATGATTCTGGAACTGTCGCAGCTCCTCTGGGGCTAGCAACGTTTCTTTTTTCACCTGATGTTTTTGGGTCTCAAATTTTAGAAGGATCACGTGCAAAGATATGCAAGATGATCTGAATGATCCAAAATGTTTGTCAAGTATACCAGTAAATCCGATATATCACTTCACAACTGCTCAACAGACACTAAGGATTAGCTATTAAGTGAAACTTATAAAGGAAAACCCATCAATGTCATACTTGATCCTCAGCTTGTGAAAATTGAAAGATTTCAATATGTTACTACTGAAATCACTCTTAACTAAAAATAACTACCAGACAGTGAGCCAATGAGCTATGGGCCAACTGGCACTACTTGTCTTTAGGGATCATGGGGTGCAACACTGGGGGGTTTTGATCCCCCCCAACTAGGCAATGGTGCCCTCTTCAAAATTGCCGAGCCAAAAAAAAAAAAAACCTACTGGAGACTGGAGAAAGTGGAGTGTTTTCACTAAAAGAAAAACAAAGATAAGGGCAAATGCAGAATAGCGATAAACTCACAATCTGAGGAAATGCAGCTCTTAATGCCACAAGCCTCTGTTCACTGCCATAAATTTCACCAGCTGCGATATAAATCTGTGTCTCCTTATTGAAACCCAATGCCTGCAAAACCAATACCATCTCCTCTGGTGTCAGAGGACACAAACCTTGTGATCTTCTCTCTTCTGACACTATCTCTTTCTCTCTCCACCAAGGGTAAGCATACCTGAAAGAAAGGTGTGAAAAGATGAATGATATTTGTACTTGAAAAAACTAATTTAAAACTTATCAAAAAGGGATGAATGCTATTTGTGGGTGTGTATTGTAGTAAGTGGATGAGTACAAACTAGTTTTAACTTGAGATACTTTTTTTTTTTTGATAGGTAATCATTGAAATATTATTAATAGAAATAGGCCAAGTCCAGGTACACATGAAGTATACATGAGAAACACCTAATTAGGGTTTACAAACGAAAGGAGAAAGTCATGGACATTAAGTCCGTTACAAATAATGGTTCCCACCCATAAAAGCAATGACTTATAGAAGAAAAGTTTTAATTCATCCATTGTTCTCTTGCAATCTTCGAAGCTTCTTTAACTTGAGATACTATCAGACTTGAGTGAAAAAAATAGATACACTTTGGTCAGGAAGGATCATACATTATACTCTTCCTCTGCCCGGTGCTAAAACCCTGAGCTTCTTGTTTCAGAAACAAACAAGCGGGAACTGACCTTATTAAAACTCAATCAGGACATTTCAGAATTACCCCCATTGACTAATCATACATTTGGCATCCTCTCCAAATCATCATACACAAGGCATTATAGCATAAAGAAATTTCAAATTCCCTGATCATTTTGAAAACAAACAATGACTATTCTATACTGTTCCTTGTCCTTTGTTCAATGCATCATGAAGTGAAATGCTTCCTAAGCAAAGTATACTTATAGAGAACGTTGGTCAAGCTTTTGAAATGAGCATTCAGAACTAGAGGAGACCAAAAAAGTATAATAAACACTACAAACCTCATCCTCTTGAGCTCTGCAGCTTCTTCCTCAGTGCAGCCATGTGTACAACCTGAGAAAGCCAACATGTCCATCTCATATCTCAGATGCAGAGCCAGGAAAGGTCCCTTTTCTTGAAGCATGCGAACTAATTTGTATCCCAAAGTCTCAATCTGAGGAGTGAATTTCAGTGCCTGGAAATTAACACGACACCTGAGTTTCTGAAGATCAGGTGGGATCCCATTATTCGCCAAACGTGCATCTGTCTTGTTGAAGTGCAATACTTTATACTTACCAAAAAGTGGAAGAATCTGCAGAATGTGATCAAAGACTTAGGATAATGATGGATAGCTGAAATTTAACAGTTGATTTTTATTCATTTCTTTTTTTCTTTGGTTGGGGGGGGGGGGGGGGGGGAGATATTGATGTCCCACTTTTTGGTTCAAAATTCAAATCAGTCAATCCTTTAAGGATGAGGCCAAACTTAATATGCACTCACATCATAATTTGGCAATGTAAGCCCCACTGATAAAATGGATTTTGTAGGGAAATGAAGCATTGGATAGCCATATGAGGTAAAAATCTCATGTACGGTTCTGTAGAGTGGCAGTAAGGGTGACTTATCTGTCAACTTTTTCACTATCACCCCCAAAAAACCGTACTCTGGCAACAGTTCGAGGAGCTCTTCAAAACTACCTTTACGCCCCCAAAAAATTGAGGGAAAAAAATTACTTCAAGTTTATCAAAATCAAACTTTGTAAATTCTAATTATCCAAACTATCGATACCCATGAATTGAACTACTTTTTCTTTTCTTTTTCATGACTACCTTTTTGTAAACTGTAATTGTATAAGGTTTAAAACCCATATTAATAAGACTGACGGGTATCTTCATTTCTTCTTTTCATTTTCTCTAGGAAACAGATACGGTAGGTTAAATTAAAATAAATAATGCAGAAAGTGGTCACACACTGAATGCTTTCTTTTACCTCTGTAGGTATATTAATGCTTCTAACACAATACTCATTGAACTTCCACATATGCACTACCATGCACGCAGGTACATATCTTGATACATATTTTGATATACTACTTGTACAATTACATTCATCACTAATTTTATGAGTTGATCTATGCATAGATTTAGATGCAATCCTGATTAGAGTAAAACCTCTCTAAAACTTTTGTTTTAGTTTTCAGTACTGACACTAAAAACAAGACATATCATGATGTTCATAGCATGAAGATAAACCCATGTAGATTTGAGGGGACCTTTTTCTTTTTGAAGAACCTTCCCCACAAAGATAGTTATCCCCTTCCACAAAAATAAAAATAAAAATCAAGTGAATTCCCCTATTTTTAGGACTCATCGAGAGCCCTAGTCAGTCACAAGATCAAACAAGACGCAGAAGTATTCTCATTAACCTAATAAAAAACAAATCTACAGACATGCTGTGAAGTTGATATGTAGCAAAAAAATTCATTAATTAAATACAAACTAATAAAAAGTACACAAACCTGTTGCACGTAATATTTTTCATTTGACCAGCTAACAGGAGGCATCTCAAGTGGAATGAGACCATGTTTCCTATTAAACCTCTTTGGCAGCCTTTTTATGATTCGGACTTCATCTCTTAGAGAATTAATGAAATGTCGCACATCAAAGATGTCCTCAAAATTACTGCAGAAAGAATGTTACGGGTTAAAAATTCTTATATAAAAATAAAAGAAGAAAATTAAGCCAGTTCTTTTAGAACAATCAATACACCTAGGGTCAGCCCAGAAAGATGTCTTGTCGAGCTCTGGAACAACCAAAGTGAGATTTAAAAGCCGAGCAACAGTCACCATGTCACATATCTGAAATGTCAAACTAGCTAAATCAACAATTTGACATATGGTAACAAAAGCAGGCAAAGAAAAAGAACAAAGGGTACCAACCGCTGCACGCATTTGATTCAAGCCTCCATTGCAAGACACTCGTAGAATACCATTACTTTTATACTTTCCTGGAATATTTCAGGAGTTAAGGTTCCATTTGGAAAGCAAGAATAAAATATGCTTAAAACCAATTAAAATACAGGTACTTCATACGCTAAATTATAATACCCCATAATTCCCCAGTTGATTATGGTCTTGATCATATAAACCTCGTAGAAGAAAATAATTGTGAAGGCATGGAATGCGTTGGTATTTTAGAAAACCATACGATGGAAGCTCTTGGGACTTTCAAAATATCACCAGAAAATGATTAGAAATTAATCACAAAATTTGATCAGGAATGCAGTAATTCAGCATCATTATTATGTCAAACAGCATGCAGGAGACAGCACAAGGCATTAGAAAAGTAGCAATTTAGCATAACTCATGCGGCTCCAAGCAACGGAATCCCCAAAATTTTCTCAGTATCCATTCTAAAATCACGTAGTGCTGTAACATTCTTTTTCTCTAATCAAATCAAACTATGCATCCAAAATTTATATTATATTGAAGTGCAATAGAAGTTTTTTCATCTGCAGTTTTCTACTATCCAAAGACGCAATATATCGCATGCAGTACTAAACTGAGACAAATTGAGTAGCGACATTATTGATGATCCGATTCCGATTACTAACGCACTAGAGCTTTGGGTCTCAAGAACTCACTTGCAGGTAGAAGAGGCGGCAGCGATTGCACCTCTTCGACGCGAAGCTGAGCTACCCTCGATATTCGATTTGTAAGCCCAGCCAGCAAATGCGGATGCCATAGCTCCCCGACCGCCACCAGCTGAACCAAGCACGTCCAGAGCACAATGCTCGAGCACACGCGGATGAACCACAACTGCAATCGCGTCCTCGGAATCACTGGAGCCGGTAGCTTATCGCAGTGCACCTGTATACTCTCTGATCTAACCTCCATTTCTCTGCCCAACACCTCATCTCCGCTTCATCGAACCTCTCTGCCTCCACACCAATTTTTAACCCCTATTTCGCTACTCAATTGTAACACCACAAAGCCGGCATGAATGTCACAAACAAATAGGCATCCACACTGTAAACCCTAAGCTAGACTTATCCCCGAATCCGAAGCAGGAAAAGAAAATGGGAACGTAAGTAACTAGGATAACGCAATTAGGAGGTTGTGAAAGATCGAAAAAAATAATAAAACCTTAAGAGAGCAAAACACGAGCGGAGAAAAGGACGGATAAAATCGAACAACTTTTATCAACAGCAGTACAAAGTACAAACCGATCAAGTCAGGTGCTTCGTTCTGAATTATTTTGGATTTTTTTCGGGGAAAATTTTCCTTTCCTTTTTCTTTTCCTCACAACGGAACCGTCAGACGCTGCATCATGTTTTCATGGGAAGAAATAATGAGAAAATGACAAATAGAAATATAGTATGGCTTTCAATCTCCTTCTCGATCCATCTCTTTATCATGGACTCGAAATAAAAGAAAGTGCTGTAAAGATCAGAGGCTTTTGAACGGAAAATCTTCGGAAATAGATATCTCCATTTCTGATGGATCCGTACGTTCCTAAACTTCCTATACGCTTCGAACTTTGAAGAGGCCGTTCTCTACTTTGCATTGAAATTTTCCCCGTTTATATAATTTTTCAAAACTGCTGAGATATTTGCAATTGATTTTATTTTGATTATTCCAGTCTAAGAAGTGGGGAGAGTATTTTGGACTTTTTCAAAACTGCAAACATTCTTGGGCACTGAAAGCTTGTTAGGATGTCGGTCCAAGTTTTAAATTACCTGTACATAAGTATTTGTGTTAAAAAAAATATATATATATATTTGCTTATATTTTTTTGCCATTTTACATATCTCTATCTAAATATTTGTATCATCTAGTATAAACGCAACACCATGTCGAATTAAGGATGGGAGGCGGGCCTCCGCATCTGGCCCACTCGCAAGTCGTAACCCCCGTGCCCCTGCCTGGAGCGAGCAAGGGCATCTATCTACACATAGCTGGTGTGTGGGCGAGCGCACACATTTGGGTGCCAGGGTTCAGGTTTTCACCCATTAGCACGACTCTAGGAGTGGGTGGTGGGACTCATCGCCTGTCTGCCCTGCCCCGCCCCTCGATCAGACCCCCAATTGGTCGAGGTAGGGGCCCTTGCCCGTCCCATGCGACCTGCGGAAGGGCCCCTCCCATGCAAGCTGCAGGGCATCCACTCGCATGGTTTCACCATGCGAGGGCTAGGCCCAAGCCAGCCCGAAGTTTATCATGTTCGGCCCACACATTATATATAAATATATTTTTAAAAAAAGGTTTATAATACCCAAAACGATGTTGTTTCATTACAAGGTTACAAAATCCTACCACATATGTATAAATATGACATTTTCTCTCTCTCTTCTCATTTCTCTCATTCCAAGCCCCTCTTTTCCCCCTCCTCTTCTAAATTTTCTCCCTCGTCCATCAGGCTTTCACGGCTTAGTGCCAATGGCATGCCCACAGCCACCATCCTTCGACCTCGACTTCTCTCTCATTTCTCTTTTTCTCCCTCTTCACTTCTTCTCCTCCTCCTCTAAGCCAACAGAGATAAGAGAACTTCTCTTCGTAACGTCGTCATGGGTCTTTGTAACTTTGTTTTCGCATGTAATGAATGGCAGCTG
Organism: Juglans mandshurica; assembly: GCA_022457165.1. NCBI lineage: Eukaryota > Viridiplantae > Streptophyta > Magnoliopsida > Fagales > Juglandaceae > Juglans > Juglans mandshurica. The sequence continues at coordinate 11,685,213 of CM039621.1, read as the reverse complement.
CGATCGTGGGTGACACTGGAGTCCATGACGTCGTGACGGGTCTTCGAGTTTAATGACCCACAACTGCGACCATGGGCCATACAGATCTGCCCACAGATATCTAAAGATCTGTGCACATATCTGTATGACCCATGAACGCAGTCGTGGCCCGTGGGTCTGTTGTTCAATTTGTTCGATTAGGTTTCTTTGTTCAATTTGTTAGATTTTTCTGATCTCTAAGGCTGTAAGTTTGTTTGGTTGTAAGTTTAGTTTTTGGTTTTCATTTGGATTTGTAAGATCTGTAATGTTTTGTGCAATTTGGTTGTAATTTTTTTTATTTTGGTTGTAAGTGTGTTCTGTAAGTCCGTGACACTATGTAATGCAGTGTTTGATGAGGTGGCAGACCGAGGGGGCCATTTTAAAATCCCCTCTCCCTCATGTCTCTCTCTTCCCTCTATTTTAAAGTCTCGTCCTCTCTCTCTCTCTCTCTCTCTCTCTCTCTCTCTCTCTCAATATGCCCCATCATTCGAATAGGAGCACCTGCCCACGGGGGGTGAGGTTAGAGCCTCAAAGCCCAACTCTTCCCCTGACCCATGCGAGGGCCGGGGGCTGCCTACTCGAGAGTCGAATTAGCTACAATTCTTTATTTTGCTTCTTGGAGGGAATATTATAGTCTAGATTAAAATGTATATATATATGGTGCTAAGTTATTAAATATCCATAGATAAGTGAAGCCACAAAAATAAACTAATGTCACCACGTCACCATCTATAAAGTGAATCATCACATGCAAAACGTAATAGTATGTTATGATCTAGAGTGTCATGTATAACTTGATTGTGAATTTAACAATGTTTGTCTCATTTTAAGGATTAATTCTAATTAGAGTTTGTATCAAATATTATTTTTTTTGTTTTAAAGAAACCAATATCTTATGGGAACAATTTTCCTTTTTTCCCATTCTCCTTTGAGGTTCTATTTTCCTTCTCATAAAAAACTTCCCTTTTACGAAAAGCAAGGTGGAAGGGATGAAAAATGAGTGATGCCATGCAATGATATTATACATCCAAGAACCTTAACTGTGACAACATTATGATGATGCGTAAGGGACCAACAAATATCAAAGTACTCTCTTATTCAAGGAACCCCCAAACCGTAGTGAGCCTCGTGTACTTGTGTTATGTGCATATACAACCCGTTGATAATGAGTAACTTTGATAACAAGTTTATTGAAAGAAATGGTTTAGTTGCAGAGTAATTTATAAAAGTAAATTCACAAACTGATGTAATAATTGATATAATATGTTAGATATACTTTACAATAAAAGTAGTTTTACAATTTAACGTACTACATCAAACAACGTCAGTTTATGAGTTTACTTTTATGAAATCTCTACGTGGCAATATGCAATATTTCTTTTACTAATAATGATTTCACAAACAATGAAGAAATGATAATAGTAATGATCGAGATATCGACAAAGCGTCTCCATTCTTTGATGACGACAACGGTGATGATGATGGAGACGCGAGCAGTACCATAACGTTATGTTTTAATCCATGATTCCATAATGCCAAATACAACTTCATTACATCCATTTATTTAGTAATTTGTGGTGTGATAGTTAATTAATTATCGACTGGACCCATGGGGAACATTAAGGTAAGCTCACATCTACTCTTGACAATCCCAAGTGACAAAGGAGTGACGAGTTATTGTGTTTAGTTTATGAGCTATATTAATTACCGGGTATAAAGTAACCAACACGAACATTATGATTTCGGAATAAGTTGTGCACGTGAAGAAAAATAAAAGTACACCGTATCAAATATATATTCGATATGCTATACTTTTACTTGTATTTGCATTGTATTGTTTGATTTCGAGAAACATTATTGTTCGCATAATTTGACAATATGTTTCTTCAAGACTTCAAGTCCCACTAAATTCTACAATAATAAAGATTGATCTTGTTCTTATCTGTTTTGAATCTGTTAACGTCGTATTTCGTATGTCTTTTGGTTAGGTTCCAGCAATTTAGGTCTTCAGAATTTGGGCCTGCGAAAATAGAAACAAAGGCAATCTGGGAGAGGGTGACCTTGAGGCCAGAGAATCTCTAATGCTAAAGTCAGAAAATTCTTTTAGAAGTTTGTAAATAAGTATGAGAGTCTAGGGATCAAAGAGAATTTCTCGTACTTGAGACTTGTTATTTATACCCTCAGTCTAGGGGGATAGATCCCCATGGAGTCCGTGTCCTTCGTTCCTTTTGTCTAAACCCTTTAATGCGGCGTGGCTCTACGACAGCATCATTATGTGGCTTGTAGCTCGAGTAGTGATGCAATTAATGCGGCGTGGTTCCCTGATTTGTCTCACCCCACTGGCTTCCTTGGTGGTTCGTTGATGCCTCCCATGTCAAAGGATCAAGGGTTCCCTCTTTTTTCCTCTCATTATGCAAACAAGCACTCAAGAGCTGGACACTACTTGAGGGGTCTCCAGATCGGCGAGTCACATCCCCTGTAACACGTTCCCTCATACAGGTAGCCTTCAGAGGAGCCTACTCACGAGTCGAGTCGAAGAGTCTACATTGCTCTAGACTGGGCCTTTGCTTCTTGTCCCCTTAGTTGCCCTTCTTAGGCCCGCTAAGACAAAAGGGGGAAAAACCCCTTACATGATGTAATAACGTCTTTAACCTTATATATACCAGAAAAAAAATAATTATATCAACTATAGATAATTCTTTGTATGATAAATTATATTTGTAGCTATAGAATGCGTAAATGCCGCACACTCATTTTGAAAAAAGTGAATAAATACGAGACTCACATGAAAAAAAAAATTAATTTTTTAATGGTGAACTTCCTCTTTTTCAAAAATAATGCGCAGCGTTTACACAACCTGTTAACGTCGTGTTTCGCACACCTTTGGGCCAAGCTCTAACAACTTAGGTTTTCGAAAACGAGCCCTGTACAAGGTAGAAAATACTGCGGCTTTGAGATGGCGGCCTTGGGGCCGGGAAGCCTCCGATGCCTAAGTTAGTAATTATTCTTAGAGTGTAGTAAATAAGTAAGAAAGTCTAGGGATCAGAGAAGGTTTTTCAGTACCTGAGGTTTGCTATTTATACCCTGTCTGGGAATGGTGCAAATAGTCTTTTCCCACAAAGTTTAGGCTTCTCTTTTGGCGTATGCGGTCAGACTTTCTTTAATGTGGCGTGGCTCCATGTCGACTTCATAATTGTGACATGTGACTTAAGTAGCAGCGTTATAAATGTTGAGTGGTTCCCTGGGCCCGGTCTGATTTATATGAGCCGTAGATGACGATAAATCAAGGGTCACTCGTATTCTCCGTGTGTTCTGTGCACATTCTGTTCTTGAGAGCGGCTGCAGTATGTCTGGTCGTTCTGTCTTGTCGATCAATCGGCACCCTTTCCTGGTTGTCGTTTCGTTCCTTGTTTTGTTAAGAGAACCCATTGGGCTGGATTCCTGGGCTGAGGACTCATGAGCCTTTTCAAGGGGAAAATTCCCCTTACACGACCAATAAATATATCTATGATTATTCTTTTTGAGTTCAATCCCTACAAAAGAAAAGAAGATGGGCCCAATCAATTAAATATGGGCTTTGCATCCAAAATATGCGTTAGTTTACATTTGGCGAAAGACTATTAAACACATCCTATTAGAACTTATCATTTTTTAGTCATCAATTTTTTTATTATCTTCTTGTATGATATTAAATTATTAAAATATAATATAATAATTATAACTCATTTCAACTCATCAATTCATCTCAACTCATTATTATAATTTTTTCAAATCTCAACATAAAATATAATAAACAATTCAACTTTTTCAAATCTCAAAATAATAATAATAATAATAATAATAAATAATAATATTCTAACAATATTTTATCATCTCAACTCAACTCAACTCAGTTAAACATCCAAATGTAACCTTACACTAATTCCTAAAATAAATAGAATATAATAAATAAATTATGCTCATCGGTGACACTTTTTCAAAAAGTTATTAGATATTTTTAAAAAATAGATGACGTGGTATTTTTGTATATATAAAATTAAAATTATTTATATAAATATCAATTAATCAAATTTAATTGTCTGGAGAGAAACATCAGCCAATCAGCAAGGTCCACTTAAATGAACTTACGCGTCCCATGCAATCACAGATCACCACGTGGCTCAAATAAATAGGAAAGAAACGACAACTCCTCCTTCCTCGCTCAGATTTCGTCTTTCATAGTCCAAAAAGCGCTCTCTCTCTCTCTCTCTCAGGAAAAAAAGAGAAAAGAACAAGATTTTGCCATATAGCTCTCACGCTATGATTCAATCCCAGCATCTATATTTTCTGCTAATCTTAGGGTTGCTATCGTGTACATCGGAGTCGATTCGGTTTGACCTGCAATCGGGTCACACCAAGTGCATCTCCGAAGACATAAAGAGCAATTCAATGACGGTGGGAAAGTACAGCGTCGTCAACCCCAACGAGGGCCATCCCATGCCCGATGGCCATAAACTCACCGTTAGGGTATATTGATATTTTCTCTTTATTTGTGCTCGATGTGTTGACGTTTTTTAATGTGATTAGACTACTTATGGTAATTTGGCGACAATTTTTGGTGTTGCTATGCATAGGTAACTTCGTCTTATGGGAATAGTTATCATTACTCGGAGATTGTGGAATCGGGGCAGTTCGCGTTTGTGGCTGCGGAGGCGGGAGACTACATGGCGTGTTTCTGGGCAGCCGATCACAAGCCCCAGATCACGTTGACTGTGGATTTCGATTGGAAGACTGGTGTAGCCGCCAAGGATTGGTCTAATGTTGCTAAGAAAGGCCAAGTCGATGTAAGTCTCTTTTTTGCACCTTTTATTGGTCTAATATTACTTCCGAAAGGTTACTTAAACAATTTTGTTCCTTTTTCATGCGATTATGGTTAGGTAGTTAGATTTATTGTTGGTCTTTGGGCGATGAAATTTGAGATTTTTTAATTTAATACAGTGTGGGCTTGAAGCTTGTCCATCACTGCGTTAGGAAAGTTGAATTTTAGAGTTTTATGCTGTATTATTCAGGAGTTACAAAACGAGATGCCAAGAAAATTTTGGGAAGGAGAGTTTCTTCCCTTTCCCAGTGAATGCAAAACGCGAGCATGGTTTTTCAAGGCAACGGACCTTGTTTGCTATTGCTTATGAGTTCTATAGGGTGTGAAGTTGATGAAATTTGCCTTCAGATGGATATGTAGAGAACCCCATTTTTTAAGGAGCATACCCTAAGCATGAATGAAGAACTAGTCTCTGAAATCTATGTATATAGAAGCCGAGCTGTTCAGTTCTGGAAAATGTTTAAAAACACCAATTATGAGTTTATAAATTCTGGCTGCCTCATCTGTGTACCTGCTGCATTTCTTATATAGGTGGTCCAAATAATGTGGTGGTACAGTTGAGGGCTGGTTTGTTATCCACCTCTCCTGTCACAGCAGGAAATGCGACTTGTCAAAATTAAATGAAATATAGAGGAAATATTGGTGTAATGGGTAATGGAAACTTTGGGTCTCTTGAATTGCAAAGAAGTTGTACTGCAAGTGTGCCACAAGTGAAGATTCTGAGTCGCTCGTATGGTTGGTGAGTACAGCCGAATTCATTAAGAGTGTGTATAGTTTCTCACTCCAGAGGCACCCTTACTAGAAAACTCTTTGGGTGCCATCTTTGAAACCACTTTTGGCTATAGGTTTGGCATCACTTTTGATAGTTCAATAGAAAGGCCTAGCTAGGAGTGCTACCCGCCCCTTACGGGGTGGGGCCACCCCTACCCCGCCCCCCAACCCCGCCCATGTGGGGGCGGGGTACCCCGTCCGCGTGCGGGGGTGGACCCCCATCCGTCCGCCCCCCTACTGGGCCTTTGGCCAGTTCAGTTTTATGGGCCCTAAATGGCCCAGAATCTGTTTTTGGGCCACTTTGGGCCCATAATTTAACTAAAATAAATAAATATATTTAAAAATTGAAAAATATATATATATATATATAAAACTATTAACTATATACTAAATTTCAACTATTAATCAATTCAGTAATAATCATCACTACGGTACTAAACTACTACAAATACAATTTACAATTATACAAATTAAGACTCTAAGAGAACTAATAAACTATTACAATATTACAAACTCCTCTAAAAATATTAAATATTACAAATTGTACTATTAACTATTTTAGCAACATTACACTTAATTGTAAATTAACAATTATAACTCATAACTTTTCAATTTGATCAATTTGGGGTGGCGCTGTGGCGGTGAGTTCACTGAGTGGTGAGTTGTGTCGATTGCTGTGAGACTGAAAATCAAGATCATAAAAGTTAATAAGTAAGTTATAAAATCTGAAATATTAATAAATTAAAAATAAAACAAATTAGAATTATAAAGTTATAAAATGAAACAAAAAAAAATACAAAATATTAAAAGTACTAACCAAGATGAGATTGGGATTGGGCAATTGAAATTTGAGATGAAGATGAGGCAGATACGCATAGATCTGTCATTAGGATTCGACATATGTACATATAAAAAAAAAGGATTCGGCATATGTATATTGAGAAAATAAAAGCTAAAAAACATACATTTAAAATAATTAGATACTAAAATATGATATAAAATTATAAAGGCAAAAAACAAATAAGGGACAAATTGTGCAAACCATGGTAATGGTGGGTCCAATACAAAGTCATATTGCATCGGAGGTAGCTGTAGACGCCGTCTCATATATCACTATAACAATTAAATTTGAAATGAAATTAATGAATACCAATTAATGTTTGGATACTCTACAGTTAATTCTCATAGTTTTCTATATGGCCTAGCTAGCCACATACGGGTTATAAAAGTTGTAAAGAATTTTTACATAAACATATAAGAATGTGAAAGTATATAAAAAAAAACACTCAATTAAAATGGTTCGATGTCTTTCTAATTTGGAATTTAAATTTAAATAAAACCTCTAAAGGACACTAATATCTCAATTTCATCCGTCTATATAAAGTAATACTATATTTTTCATCATCCTTAAATCATCTAGCTCTTATACTATATTCTGATAATAACAATTTTCATTTATAAAATATAAAAAATAGTCATTTAAAAATGTTAGAGCCTCGGAAATGGTTGATGTTTGAAACCCCTAAATTATTTTAGGGTATTTCGAAAAAAATGAAAAAATAAACCACGGAGTCACGGACAGATTTACACACGACTGCACAGTACACATTGTTCATCAATCATTCAAACCACATGCACAATCAAGTCTCCACAGCACACAATTCACAAAATCCCATACTCAATCTCCGATTAAACCCCATCCTTCCTCCAATCTCCATTCCATAAAATAAATATCACAAAAAATTAAAGTAGATTTAGGGTTTCTTACCTTCGGCGATGGAGATGAAGATGGAGTCACGGAAGGCTATGGCGATTGCTACTGTGACGGCAATGGAGATGCAAATTGCAAAACGTAAGCGACCGAGCGGAGAGCGACCGAGCGAGACACACAGAGAGAGAGAGAGAAAGAGATTCAATTTCTGGATAGGGTAATCTCGCCCGGGGGGGGGGGGGGGGAATCTAAACAAATAACGAAACGACGCCGTTTTTCCATTGACAAAACGGCATTGTTTCGTTATTTGTATATTTAAAAAAAAAAACCAGGCATGACGCGACATCATTTCATGCCTGGGTTATTTATATATATATAAACGGGGCAGGGTGGGGGATTTGCGGGGCGGGGGTCGCCCCTATCCCGCCCCCACCTTGGGGGGTCAGATGCGGGTGAGGCCACCCGCCCCCCGCATCTGACGGACTAGGGGCTCCGCCCCGTTAAACGGGGGCGGAGCAGAAGCAGGGCGGGGCAGCCCTAGGCCTAGCTGGTGCTTTTATTGCATGTTTTAGCAGCATTCACTGCCCTTGAAGTGGCATTGCTGAAGTGCAGTTCAGAAGGAAGTAATGATTCCTCATTGTTGTTTCATAAATACGCATGGTTATAAATATGGCTGAGATGATGTGCTTGTGTATTTATTGGGATTTCAATACAACTGGGCTAAGATAGCCTCTTTTACACATTGCCTGTTGGGAGAGATTGTTGAACTAATTTTTGGTTTTGATTTCAATTTTTTATGATCATGTTATGTTATCATAGAATTCATTTCATTTGCTATATCCAGAGTGTTTTTGCCTGCTCTTCAGACTTCTATTTATACAGTTTCTCAGTCATCTTGTTTGATGTAAAATTCTGGAAAGTCAAGATAAATGTTTTTTGGGGAAGTGTTTTTGTTTTCCCTAGTTCTGCATTTTTTATTGCATTTTCAGAATCTTCACTTGTGGCACACTTGCAGTACAGCTTCTTTGCATTTTTATTTTTATTGCAAGTGTGCCACAAGTGAAGATTCTGAAAACTGTTTACTGTTGACTAACAAGTTTGTTGTACCAAACCTCAGAAAATGCAATAAAAAATGCAGAACTAAATGGAGCCTGTATATGGAAAGTTCGTGCAGAGGATAATCCTCTTCAGCTGTATTTAGATGGTTTCCCTGGACTATCCTCGGATTGGGAGCTGGGAGTGAATAGAATTTGGTGTTTTTCGTTTTTATTATTAAATAATAACAAACAAATAAAGAAAGGAAATCTATACCTTATGATATGATTAGTTACTTTTTTGGGAATTATGCTGGATGTTTAGTCTGTCTATTTTCAAATAATTGTATTCCCATCGGCCTGCACTTTTTAATCAATATATTTTTAGTGGTGTTATTTTCAATATAAGTCTTCTGCTTTTTACATATTCCAGGGTTGAGATGTGAGGGGAAAAACTTATGTTGTTGTCATTACTTCATATGCCAGGCCATGGAACTAGAACTTAAGAAGCTGTATGATACTGCTATTTATATTCAGGAGGAAATTTATCATCTCCGGGAGAGGTAAGGAAGCATCTTTATCTCGACCAAGTTGTCATAGAAGGGATATGTTTTGGCATAAGTATTATTACTTGAAAAAAAAAAAAACTTCTAAAAAAAAAGTCATAGAAGGGAGATTTTTTTTTTTTTAATTGTAATTGGAGCTATTTTTGCTTGATGTTTCAGAGAAGAAGAAATGCAGGAGCTCAATAAAACTACCAACTCCAGGATGGCCTGGTTGAGTTTTCTTTCGCTCCTTGTTTGCTTATCAGTGGCAGGCTTGCAGCTATGGCACTTGAAAACCTTTTTTGAGAAAAAGAAGCTCATTTAATCTAATTCTGGGCAGGTTCTACAATTTTTCTCATCTGTTTCGATTTACAACATAGAATCAATGTACCTTTCGAGTAGACTACTACAGTTGAAAATTGCTTACAGCGTACAGAATCTTGTCTGCGTGTGTAGCTACCTTACATGAATCTTGGGGCAGCGTACCTTAATCATCAGTTATTTTGTTTCAGTTAAATTTGAGATGTTGTAGAAGGTTGGATTTAGGTTCATGTGACTTTTAAGGCTTCATTTAGATAGTGAGATGAGATGAGAAATCTGTAAAATAGTAGTGAGATGGGTTGTAAATAGTAGTAAAATAGTTTGAGTTAATATTTTTATTGGGTTTTGAAAAATGAGAGGTAAAAAGTTGAATAAAAGTATTATAAAGTTAAAATATTATTAAAACATAATTTTTTAATATAATTTTTGTTTTGTGATTTGAAAAAATTGAATTTTTTTTGTGTGTTTTATATAGAAATTGAGAAAAGTTGTAATGATTAAATGAAAAATATGAGAGAGAAATTAAAAAGTGTTTTTGTTTGAGTAGTGTTTGGATATTGAGATGATAAGAGACGAGACTAATTGGTCATCCAAACGAGGCCAATTTTCATATTATGCGTTCTTGGAAGATCTTCACATATGTTTATACCCACAAGAACATTTAGAGGAGACATAAAAATTTGATTCATCAGCCTCGTAATTGATCAACTTGTTGCATGGCAAGATAGCATCAAACCCTTTGAAATAAATTGTCCAAAGGCAACATATAATCTTGGTTGAACTAAGGCTCAAAAAAAGCTTTTAGTTTAAGCCGATTCAAATTGTATCAATAAGAAATCGAATTGATTTTTTTTATTGTTTACCAAACTGCTTCAATCAGCTGATTTTGACGGATTTGAGTCGATTCTAACCAATTCAAAATTGTATTTTTTAAAAATTGTCTGATAATTGAGTTTTTTTAATCAAAGAAAAATTGAAAAATAAAACATATAGTTCTTCATTTTCTTTAGTAGAACAAAAAAATTAGGGGATGAATAATTGTTTTGTATTAAATTTGTGGTTGTGAATAAAATATTACATTTACCATGTGCTTATAAGTTAATGGTCTTTATCTTCTTCAGCAAAAAAAAAAAATGTCAGACATTTGAGGTTAAATACATGAATTCCAAGTTTATTTGAAACTATTTAGATTTCATATAATATTTTTATTAAAACCAGTCAATGAATTTTGTGGGTTTCAGAACTTGCATCAAGAAAATTATAAATATGATACATCTTGATTAATATATTTAATTATTGCACACGGGTTTTGTGCTAAACAATCTCCCTAAAAATGTTTAAAGTTGTTTAGATTACAAACATAATTGGTAGAGCTAATTAATTAATTGTTCTCGGCTACTAATTACTAGACACCAAGTACAAGCTCCAACTGTTAAAATTAACAGCAACAAAAATACACAAAATCTTCACTTTCAGCAAATAACATCCTTTACACAAAAAGGATATGGGAGCTTAACCCCCACATCTAACTGTTAAAAGAGAACGCCTAAAGAGCAGATATACTAGATGTTGCATGTTCTCTACTCTCAAATCCACTTCGGTACCAAAAACAAATTACAATTAAACGATAAAATATATATATATATATATATATAAAATAAAAATAAAAAGCAAAGAGAATTAAGGTCAAAGGATGAAAAGCTTCTTTCTTCATATATGTCAATTTGGACGAGACTCTTAAAAACAGTGTTGTTCACATCGAGATAATTGTAGAAAGTGAGAAAATTAATCAACATCATCATCTATCCGTTCATGACAAGATTCCAAACAGAACATTGGTAACCTCAGTAGTAGCTATTTCCTTGCCAACTACCAGTTTGAGTCTATTCACAATCCCCATCTGCTCTCGATTGGAAGCACAGGAGAAGACCGGTAGAAATCGCAAATATATTATCCACTAACTGATCACACAAATTGGTCTTGGATATTATGTATTGAATAGGCTCCAGTGATGGTCAGTTGGTAGATTTTCCTTTATCTTTTCAAGCCTCTTGAGGATTTCCAAGAAAGAAGGTCTTTGGTTCATGTCAGCAGCCCAGCACTGCTCGGTTAACCTAAAACCATTCAGTATCAATGGAGATCAGAATAATTTCTAAAAAGCTTTTCGACTAATCTATCAACACAATAGTAAGTAATCAAAATATAACAAATCTCAATATCCTAATTGCATATTGAGCAACATGAATAGTTTTGGACAAAAAGATGACAACAATGTTGAATAGGACCACTAAGGGGATACTTGGGGAATGAGATGAGATGAGATGAGAAATCTGTGAATAGTAGTGAAATGGTTTGAGTTATGATATTTTATGGAGTTTTGAGAAAGGAGAGAGAAAAAGTCGAACAAAAATATTATAAAGTTAAAATATTGTTAAAATATCATTTTTGTTTTGGGATTTGAAAAAGTTGAATTCTTTTTTGTGTTTTGTTTTTGGGAAAGTTGTAATGATTAAGTAATGATTAGATGAAAAAGTTTAAAATTTAAAATTGAAAAGTGTATGTTTGAGTGGTGTTTTGATGTTGAGATGAGATGAAATGTGATGAGATGAAACCCCTAAATGTGCTAAGATACCAATTTTTTCTCAACATTGGCATCTCCAGATTCTCCACCAGAAGGATGGCGGGGGTGGGGGAGAGAGAGTAGGAGCAGAATGAGGTGTAATAGGTTGTATGATGCACCATATAGCCAATTTGCTATATTAATCAATATTTTTACCAAATAAGATATCAAAGGCTTTGCTCAAACATGTAGCACAAAATGTGGAAAAGAGAAAACAAAAAGGAATAAAACAGATAGCAAATTGGATGAAGGGAAAACAACGACAAGAAGAATGAAAGCAATCCCGAGTCAACTAATCATTGCATAAGGAGACATTAGTTAAGTTAAAAGAGTTACAAGAACAAGAGAGAAGGTAAATAACTTGGAGCATGGCCATGAAGACGACAAGATGGCCGTGAGGGAGGGAGGGAGAGGGAGTCAAGCAACCACAAAATCATGAATTCAATTCAATTAATTGATCAGAGAAAGAAAGAAACAAAACAGGATCCAACTCCTCAATGACCTTTTGATCGACAGGAAATTATGGCAAAACTTAGGCCTCGTTTGTTTTCACTAATCAGATGAGATGAAATGAGTTGAGATTAAAGTTAAAAGTTGAATAAAATATTGTTAGAATATTTTTTTTTAATATTATTTTTGTTTTGAGATTTGAAAAAGTTGAATTATTTATTTTATTTTGTGTGAGAATTTGAAAAAGTTGTAATGATTAGATGAGATGAGTTGAGAGGAGTAGTGAAAACAAACGAGGCCTTACTCTTTCAGTTCAGGGATGTATCCTTTTGAGCGAAATGTAGGCCTGTGTCCTTCAGCCACATATTTGGCTGCTTCATAAGGCTCATGATTTGAAAGTGGCGGGTCCCCTTCAAGCATCTGAACCAGTTTGGGAATGTCATGAATTAGAAATAATGTCAAACACTTGTATGTCTTAACTCGAACTCTGTATAGAAAGTAGCATTACCTCATACAGTATCATGGCGAAAGAGAACACATCAACCTTCTTATCATATTTCCGATGCTTGAAAACTTCAGGAGCCATATACCGGTCTTTCATTTTGTGCCATGCCAAAAAGAATTAAAAAAAAAAATTAAACATTCAGTATTGAAATTCCTATCCGCTACAACAACTTTGTTAAAACACTCACAGCTTCCAGTCTCTCCGGTCATCTTGTACACGTCATGAGAATTCTGAACCTTGATGAGCTTGCTTAATCCAAAATCTCCAACTTTTAAATGGTCAGCACTGGAATTTACCAGAAGTACATTCCTGAAATTGATAAACAAATTTCAAAAGGTAAAAATGGAAACCCAATATTAGGTCACTAATGTTCTTGACGGCGGAAGCCAGAGAAAGAAATAAAAGGTGCCTTTTCAATTGGGTAAAGAAGCAATCCACCTAAGAACAGTAATCTCCTCACTATGAAGATGCATTAAGGGTACTAATTAAAACATAGCATCTTCAGCTACCAGTACAACACAGAATATAGTACGCCCACGAAGATCAGATACAAAATCAACTCACCTTGGTTTTAGGTCCCGGTGAATTATGACATTTGGTTCATTGTGAAGATAAGCCATGCCTCTGCCACATAAGATTAACATAAGATTGGCATAACAACTGAATTCACAGAGGATGCATCTTTTTAGTATATAGTATGTATTGTCACTCAAACTTGCCTTTCCTGGGAAGAAATCTCTGGATAACTATCTCTCCACACAAACTTATTTCATACAACCTCAAAAAGGTGTGGCTTAATTGAACTTTCCCACTTATAAGACAGCTTCTATTTACGATGCACAAGTAATTATAACTTTGGGATACAGGTCTGGCATTTTTCTTTAGGCAGGTATAAGAAGTCAAAGTACCTCGCTATGTCCAGTGCAAAGTTGATAGCTGTTGAAGGACTAAGGGAACTTTTTTCCTTGAGGTATTGATGAAGATCACCCTATAACGGCATATAAATGCAATAATTAAGTGCTCTGCAAGTTACTCATCAAAAATAAAAAATTAAGTGCTCTGCAAGTACATGTTTCAGATCACTGAAAAAGACTTCTCACAATTTGAAACACAAAATAACCAGGCATTTACTCACCCCTCGTAAGTATTCAGTAATTAACATAAGGGGCTTCTTGTCAGTGACAGCTCCGAGAAATTGGACTATATTTGGGTGACGAAGCTTCACTAGCAACTTAACCTCATGTCTGAAGTCCTGACTGAATCAGGAAAGTGCAGAACAGGTGAGTAATTTACATTCTCGATCAAGTAGAAATTAGATTGGTAAGGAAAACTTGATTATAGACAACAAGCACTCGATTAATAATTTTCATGAGGATAGCTGCCCTCCAGACATGTTGACATATGAATAATAAAGGCCTTTCTAATTTCAACAGACACACCATTTCTTGGAAAGAACGCCAGGTAAATCATTAAAGAAAAGCTTTTTGGTCCGAATAAAATATCTCACCCATCATTTTGGCTCTGGTTCCATTGTATATTAGAACAGTTCATAATAAATCTACAGCCACAACTCAACTCAACTATGCCTTACCCCCCAGCTACTTGACGTTATTAGAAGGATCTTATGCCGGTCGGTCCAGACTAGGGGCATATCCCTAGTCATATATTTTCAATGTCAGTTGGGAATGCCCCAACTCATATCTCAATAGGATCCATGCTTCATAGGAGGTGAAAAGTTATGTGCTGGCTGTCTACCTGCCATAACCCTCTGCCTTTATCCAGGCTTGAGACACACTATCTAAAAGGATATAACATTTAAGCATGACTTAAGCAAGTTACTTCCAGAATATACATGCAGATATACAGAGGAAAGATTGTACTATGTCTCCAAAATAATCAGCTTATACAGGATTAAATAAAACAAACGAATAACAACCCCTCTATACGAAAACATCATAAGAAAAATGGATCTTACATCACCAATCTGTCATCTGAAAGTGATGGGAGAATGCGTTTGACTGCTACAGGTGTTCCACGCCAATAGGCTTTCAAAATCTCACCAAAAGATCCCTGCTAGCATCAGTCATCATCAGTTAAAGCATGTCTGACAAATGGACTAAAAAAACACACCAAGAGCTGAACTAGATTCAAGTGCAAACAAAATGACCAAAAAGTCCAAGGCACACCAGACCAACAGAGTGAACTACGAGAAAGTACCAAATAAAGATGAAATTATTTTAGCCCAAAGAAACTATCCTCTCTTACAAAGATCAACTTCAGAGGTTTGTATACTCTGTTTCTTTGACAAGAATCATCTCGGCACTTTACCTAGCTAGGGGAAATGAAGTATAGGGTACAGGTGGAATAAAATTACGTCATTGGTATGGGGGTTCCTAAATCAATATCTCACAAGGCAGAATCTAGAAACTCTTGAAAATACAATTAGATTCTGCCTGCAGTAAAATAGTAGACAGAAAATCCTAGTCATGGTATTTGAGGAGAACCATCAGGCTCAGTTTAAAGAAGACAAATAAGAGACTTTTAAATATCATAGTGTACCTACTTGGAACAGATTGTATAACTGGCCCTTATACAGTTTGCTCGTTACCAATCTTAAAAGAAATAAAATCAAACCTTTCCAATAATAGCTGAGTTTGAGAAGTCCAGTTCAGAAGGGTCAATTTCCCAGTCACACTTGTTTGGCAGAGGGGGTGGAACGGGCTTTGGTTCAAAATGGCTTCCATTTTGGCCCTACAGCATGAATAATCAAAATTAGAGCCTGTGAAAGAAAATAATATAAAATACTTATAAACAAGTCTTCATGAAGTAATATGATATAGGTCGCATTGATATTGAGCCAATTTAAATTCATCACAAGAGCATAAACAACAAACAAGAGAGTGCATTTCCATGGTGAAGCAAATTAGTCAGATATGACTTGTAAATTGTTTTCACATCTATGAGGAAACAACTCTACACATATTGGTATTGAAGCTTGATACAAATAAAATACCGTGCCTTGTTATCCAGCTTCCATTTGAAAACTAGTAAAAAGCATGGTAAGGACATCATCATATTTGAAGGTTCATAGCCAAACACCACCAGACATTATTTTTTTTTTATCGGTAAACAAGATTTTATTGATCATAAAATGTGACATCCCATATGATAAAGATAAGGGTAGGTGATGCATAGAATCTCACATTGCTTGGGAAGGAGAAGTTCTTGCTCTTTATAAGGTTCCAATGAGGCTCCAATTGTATCATTGATTAGTCCTTTTGGAGTATAGGTCATGTAGTTTGGGCCTTCCATTGGGGCATTACAAATGGTATCAGAGTCTATCCCAACCAGAAATATGGGACTTGAGCCGTGCCACCTACAACTGACAGGCCCGACGAGGACGTCGGGAATTTAAGGGAGGTAGATTGTGATATCCCATATGATAAGGATAAGGGTAAGTGGTGTATGAGTCTTGAATTTTGTATCATACTGGCCGGTACGGCCGAAATATACTGTTTCCCGGTACAAAGAAGGGTATAGTTTCATACCTGTCAGAATTTTGGCTGTTTCGGCCCGTACCGGCCGATATTTGGGCCTTTACTTTTTTCTTTTTTTTTTTTCATTTCTTCAAACTGCAAGCTCATTTTTTGACCCCCCAATTCAGACCAGACTATTTATAATTTATTCATAGATAGACTATTCCGAAACAATATCCAAAACGGTACCGGTACCAAAATATCTCGTTTCAATGCCTCGACCGAAATGGTCACCAATAGGTATTCAAAACATTGGTATGGGATCCCACATTGCTTGGGAATGAGAAGTTTTTGCTCTTTATAAAGTTCCAATAAGACTCCAATTGTATTATTGACTAATCCTTTTAGAGTATAGGCCACGTGGTTTGGGCCTTCCATTAAGGCGTTACATAAAATAGACAAAGCCCCAAGTATATGGGACATACACAAGAACATCAGACTTTATTACATGCTCATTCCGATGGAAGACAACTTAGTCAGTCCAAAGTCAAACAATTTTGGACCAACTAATGAAACAGAACTGCTTTCATAATTTCCCAAGCAAACCAAAGTTCTTCTCACCCTTCTCTTCTCAAACATAAATCATATATTAATGATCAATCTAACCCTGAAAAATGTCGACTACTCAATTGTATAGTTAAAGGATTAGGTTTGTTTTAATCTTAGCCAAGCAAACCAAAGTTCTTCTCACCCTTCTCTTCTCAAACACAAATCATATATTAATGATCAATCTAACCCCAAAATGTGTCGAATACTCAATTGTATAGTGAAAGGTTTAGCTTTGTTTTAATCTTAGGTGTGGGATTTTTTTGTAAACCCCAAGGTTGTTTGTACTATGGTATACCTCCTCCATAAGTCAGGACTATTAATAAAATTGGGGGTACTATCCTCTTAAAAAATAGTGTCTAACATCCAATTATTTATAACTTGATGTGATGAAATACTTATAATGATGTTATGCTGCAATACATGGGCTTAATTGAACCCAAAATCCCTAAAACGTCATGACCTCAATTTATCCTTGATGGCAATACATGCAACAGACAACAAGTTTCCAATAAACGCAGTTCTGGAGAAACCTGAGTATAAATTTTGGTTCTCTCTTACTGAGAGAAAGCCATGTTTAAATAACTCAGACCGTTCACTAGTTTATTAAGAAGCCTATTTTGCCATTCCATCATCAATCAGATATCATAAAAATGGATCCTCAAAATAAATCTTTGTCAGCCCTTTACCCATAAAGTTACAACACCAATGCAAAGACCGCACACACACACACACAGATCTATATATATATATATATAGATAGAGAGAGAGAGAGAGAGAGATGTTTACACTTTTTGGTTATATGTCCATATATGGCCCAAGGATTCACATCCTAGAAAACCGGCTCGCTAGGTGGAGGTGCCCCCAAGCTTATATGCACACATACCATTTGACTCCTAACCAATGTGGGACTATAACATACCCCCACCCTTCTAGGTTGAGCACTAGGGGAGGCTTTCACCAGGCTGGGGCAACATGGTCCGTCCCACTGGATCCATAGCCAGCCACTCTGCAAGCTTAGGTCGTTAGGCGAGGCAGCATGGGAGCCCACAACCTGCTCTGATACCATTTGTTATATGTCCATATATGGCCCAAGGATTCATATCCTAGAAAACCGGCTTGCTCGGTGGATGTGCCCCCAAGCTTATATGCACACATACCATTTGACTCCTAACCAATGTGGGACTATAACATTTTCTCTCTCTTTTTTTTTTTTTGTCTTTTGAATTTATCCACCAAAATTAGAGCCCCCATTTCTTTTACTGTAAAAATATTACCGACTACATGCATTTAGAGAAAGAGAGGGGGACCATAGGCTTACATAAGACGAGCCACCGTACGATTTTAACAGCTCAATCATGATATGCTTTTTAGCTCCTTCGGCATCAGCTAAAGGCTGTCATAAGAGAAACTCCAGCTAATTAATCATCTGATGCCAAATACAATGAAATAAAAACAATAAAACTCTTATGCAAGTCTTATGTTAGCACTTTTTTCTTTTTTATGGGCAAACCTAATGTTAACACTTCACCGTCATACTACTTGTTTCTTGCTCATGATAAAGGTCCAGCGACTGGAAGCCGAAAGGAAATTTGTACTTTTAGAGTTACACAGTTTATTCACTTGCAATTCTATTTTCAGATGGACAACAGACGAATGCATTAATAGTTTGTCTGACCCCAAGCTTACTGACTCACACAACTCTACACTCCTTGACTTAAGCTTCTCCCAAATTTATCGTGTATTTTGCACCAGCTTTTATGGATACGCTCCTCTCAAATAACTAGAACTAATAAATTATACTCGCACTGGTTGTTTGGAAAAGCCTAGAAAAGCGAAAAAGAAAATCGAATGTAGAAAAAAAACGAAAGAAGGGGGAAACAGAAGCAGTGATTTAAAAGAATTTTACGGTGTTCTTCCAGCGATCTTGGGCGTTGACGTCGGCGCCATACTCGATCAAGCACTTGGCAACGTCGATCCAGCCGTGGAGAGAAGCGACGTGGAGCGGGGTGCGGTTGTCGTAATCTCTGGCATGAACGAGGGAGCGATCTTCTTCGAGAAGCTTGCGGACCGCAGCGGGGTCGTTCTGGTGGGCGTGCCAGAGAATCAGGGAGGTTCGGCTCACCCTCGCCTTCTCCTTCTCCTTCTCCTTCTGCTTACCCTTGTCGGAGGTAGAGCTTCCCTTACTACCGGCGGCCTCGCCTCCGGAGGGGGCGTCCGAGCTCATCACCAGCGATCGGATCGGATAGGAACTGAACCGTTCGCTTAACTTGAGTGAATTCGGTTAGAAGTTTTTTTATTCTTTTAATTTATAATTATTGGGGGGTTGGAATCTGTTTTTGCCATAAAAGTAAGTGGGAAAGTACTGAGTGGGGGCGGCTAAAAATGTTAGTTTTGTGTCCGTTAGTCCGGTTTTACTTTTTCAACAGAATCTTATTCGGATCCTCTCTTTCTTTTTTTACTTTTATTTCTATTCTTCTCACATTATCTTTTAATTATCGATCTTTTTAAATATCATCAGTACAATAATATCATGTCATTTTGATAATAATATTGAAAGTCGGGAGGTAATGTTTTAATATTCAAGCCAAATAATATTACGAATCCAATAAATAAAGAATTTAATTAGTTTAATATTACAATTTTTTTGAATTAATCGTTAAGTTTTTAACTAATAATATTATAACAAAAATAATGTTACGACGCGAAGGGACGATCTATATTTGATGCACCAAATCTGAATATAGAGCAAAATCAAATAAAACTGGAAGTCGAGTAAAATATAACCCAAGCCTAATTAGAGCATTGATAGTGGACTCAATAAAGTTTGATCAAAATTTAGTTAGATAATTCACTTTTATAAATTTAGCTAATCACTTTTCAACAATACCAAATAACAAACTCTCTAAATCTATAACTATTCTATTAAAATATTGATTTTGACATTTTTATTTATTTTAATTCTAATTGTAATTTAAATATTTATTCGTTATTAAAAAAATACACATTAATTTTATAATATTCATATTATATTTTAAAAGAAAAAAGTGACATCAACTAATCATTATATTGCAGAATTAGAATGTGAAGCACTCCAGCAAGATGATGTCACATCATTGAAATGATGACTGATGGAGACTAGCCGCCTTTTATAGTTGAGTTTGAGATTTGGGCGCTTCGTGCTTTTGAGACGAAGATGAATTTTCTGAAATTGTGAGCTCGTACGAAACGAATAGCACAAGGGAGAGAGAATTTTTTATACCAAAATAATATTTAGCAAGCAACTTGGACTCAACAGATTTGGCCAGTGAAAATTATCAAAATTAAAAATATTATAGTTTTGTTGAGTTCATTACAGTGAACTTTTATACAATCTAGTTAAACTTTGGCCAAAATATAAATTTATTGAGTCAACTACTAGGGCTCTAAGCATAAGTTGTTGCTCATTGCTATTCTTTTGCCATTGAGGCTTTGTTTGGATATCAATATCACCTCAATCCGTCTTAAACCAATTATTGATGTGACCTACTACTTTTTAAACTTTCTATAAAAAGTTAAATTCATATAACTACTTTGTACATTCAAACACATATCTCAATTTATTTACATTAAAACAATTTCAATGAGACCCACAAAATACTATCATTCACATATCAACCCGAATCATTTAAGATCACATCAGCATCCAAACATAGTCTAAGGCTTCGTTTGGAACATAAACTCATCTCAACTCATTATTACAACTTTTTCAAATCTCTAAATAAAAATAATAATATTTTAATAATATTTTATCATCTCAACTTAATTCAACTCAATTCAATTCAAGATCCAAACGCACCCTAAGTCTTCAAATAATTCATCAGAAAAAAGAACGAGTCCTCAAATATTATTTCGTTGTAGACCTTGTGGCCGCTAAACATGTTTGGATTTAACAATAATTGATAGTACCAAAAGAAATTGTTATGGGCATATCTTTCCTACGTATTGCTTTGGAGGTTCCCCAGCCAAATCTGGGCAGCCCTCTAACATGCATTCAAGCCCACTTGAGGATCAACTATCAAGCACCAAAGGTTTTATGCAGAGAATGTGAAGCTTAAAAGACAAGATCAATGTTGCTTCAACTTGTTCATAAGATATGGAATCATGATGACCTTTGAAGACAAACCAAATTATGCAATTTCCATTCGGGCTGTATAATTCACTTGTAAATTATGAGTATATTCTGTCGGCTAACAAAACTTATATTACATTATCAAGTTCCAACCTTCAGCGTTGATAATGTTAGTTTCTCGTACGTACATGTTCTTCCTTCATACTTTGAGAACTTCACAGCAAATCCTCAGCATCTTCAAGAGACCGCTTGCGTGCCTTGAGGTTGAGCTCAAGGCTCTGAGGTAGAGGTGGTGTCCTCCCACGCCGGAAGAGAACTGCAAGAGCCCTCATTTTCCGACATAGATCAAATACCTGTAGTTAATTTAGAAAGTCTTATTATAAAGAACCATATACAGTACCAAATTGAAGATTGCTCTGTTCTTACTGAGGAGGCTTCTATCTCCGCAACACCTTCACAACCTTGGCCTCCGCCTTGCAGTAAGTCACAATATTTTGCCGCTTCATTTTCATCTTCAAATACCTGCAACAACAATGAAGTTTTTGACCATGCAAAATATACTTGGCCTGCATTGAACCATTCACACTGGAAAGTGACGGGGGATACAGTGACTGGAGTGACTTGCTTCCGGGTGGGGAAGCAAGTGGGTAATTAGTGCCACGGACGGTGATGGTAGACTTGAGCATTATATTTGCAGTTATCTACAAATAATATACAGGGTCTTGCTCATGTAGCGAATACTGATCCAATGAAATATATATTTGAAAACCAAAGCTTAATTATCACTTACTAGCACTCCCTCCCTAATATCCTCCACAAGCATCTGAAACTTTGTCCCCGTTCTTGACTGTTTGGGCTGATTTCCAATTCCAGATGTCCACTTTCCTCCCTTGGAAAACAATAACCCAAGCTCCCTTTCGACTTCACTGTTACAGAAAGAACAAAAAAATTGATCCGGTGCAACAGTAATAACCATCCAAAAGAATGATGGAACTAGAAAGGAGACCTGCGATTCCTTCGGGTTTTCATAGTGCACAATTAGTTTTCCCTCTGGGCAAGTACATATACAGGCTTTGGAGTTTCTCGCCAAGGGTTGGCCTCCAGTACTGTACAATAATAAATGACCGAAAATGAGAAACATTTTGCATAAAAACAAACATAACATTATATATGAACAGGGCACCAAGAATTGTAGAAATAAAGCCTATCACCATATACAATGCAGCGTTTATGAACCAGAACAAGTAAAACTTGGAATACTCAAATTTACAAGATAAAAATCAACACTGCATTCTGAGAGAGAGGTACCAGTAACAATGATATATCTCAACCAAAAATGATTGATGATTGAATGGTCAGGATACATAAGTTACACATAAGCATAATTAGCTATGTATTCAGGAGTGCCCAGAGAAGTAGAAGAAACAGGTATCCGGCTGAGCCAAAGAATTTTGGTACTATGTACTCAGGAGAGTACCTAGTGAAATAGACGTAACGGGTATTTCAGCTGAGTCTAAAAAGTTTTGGTGAGGCTTGAACAATAACTAGAATAAAATGACAGAACTGACGTTTGGTCAATCTTATTGCAAACACATCGAAATATCAAAATCCACATGTAATAATAGATAATATGCCAATTGGAAGGTATGTGATGTTAGAGTGAAATTTATCTAAACCACCATCAACTTTTTCCCTCTTTAAGCAGTCCCCACTTAACAAGAGGCGAGGTAGTAGGGTGAACTAAGACATCCCGCCCACAAGTAAATATGTTGAGAGGCCTCATGACGTCGCCCCTCGAGATGGAAGAAGCTAAAACATTTTCTTTTTATCTTGTAATAAACCATTCTCTTTTACATTTTTCTTGACGATGGAAAGTGGGGAGGCAGGACATTCAATGCGGCAAACAACACTAAATACAACAAGACAAAATGGCAAGAAGCATTTGGTGCGAAGAGATGCAGAGCATGAGCACTTAATGCGAGGCAATTGGGACATGACACCAAGATCGGTGGCTGGAAAGAAAGGGGGATTCCATTGGACACACAGTGACCCAAGAATCAAGGGATCCTGCAAATATAAATAGCCAACAAATGAGGTGAAACTCTTAGCAATTCTGCACATACTAGAATATCCTCTCTAAAGATTACGTGAAGTATCAGAGATACCCCATGTCGGACACACCCGGAAAGTTTTTTCTTTCTTTGTAGGCATTTCATTGATCTCAAGGTTCACGTCTTTGGCATCGGAAATTGTACTAACATCCCCAAAAGCAGGATGGAGAGGTTCTACCTCTGCCTGCCAGCATTTCTTTATCTTCAGGCAAAATGTATGCATTATTTCAAAAGCATATGTAGTTAAATTTACAAGTTTCAACTATGTAACTGTGGCCTAAGGGTATATGCCTCTAATTTAACCGTTCCTTTACTTTTTGTAAATGTCGAACAAGAATGTTAGAAGATTTGGTGTTATATGGTGCGTGGGATGCTAAATTCTTACTATTAACATAAAATTTTTATCTATAAAAGGGAAAAAATTACCCTTTGATCAGCTGTTAAGAAGCAAATTTTCATAATGCATGATCAAAAGTCACCACGTCAAGAAGGGGATCCAAAAAGAATTACGGCCTTAATAATGTTAAATGGTTATATATGAGGCCCGTCGCACGCACAGGGAAAAGCATTGCATTCCAACCAAATAGCACGCATTAGCACAAATCACGATCAGGAGCACCAGCTGGAGCTAACCACTATAATCAAACGCAACAAATAAGAAGCAAGCAATACCATCGTAGCTGCTGCTATCGAAGGTCTGGTGTAGGTGTCTACGCATGTCGTACGCACGCGACGACATCCGCTTCACGAACTCATCCGAAGTTCCAGGAATGGTACCATCCAGGTGAAGTGCCCTCTCCACGTCCTCTCTTCCGTCGTCGTCGTCGTCTTCTTCATCTGCGGCTCCACTTCTCAGACTACAAGAAACTTCAAGAATTCTCCTTCTGTGAAGTTCTGGAGAGTACGAGAAGCCGAAGAAAGAAGAAGAAACACGACGGAGACGACGGTTGTGGGAAGCGGATAAAAAAGCAACGGAGATTCGCCGGCGGCGGCGGAGGCGGAAGAGGTCACTGGTGGGAGGGAGAACAATGGAAGGCGAGACGGAGGATAGAGAATCCATGGATGATGGTTCGATTTTTCTGTAGGTGGGTAGGTTACATGTATAATATAAATGGGAAGAAAGAAAGGTTTGGGAAGAATGGATTGCTGGACTTCTCGGTGTGAAAGGCTGCTATGCCTCTTGGGTTTGGTGTGATGGAATTAGAAAGGAAGGAGACGAAAGGTTTGGGTCCGTCTACTGAATCTCAGCGTGATATTTTCCCTCCAGTCTGTGGTGGGTACGGTAGAGTTGGGTCTGTGAAACGGACGGGTCAAATTCTGAGAAAAATTATGTGATTTATTTTATTTTATTATCTGTTTATATCATTTTTATTATTTAAATGGTAAACTTTGATTGATAATATTTAAAATTTAAAATTTTAATTTTTTAAATTAAATTATTTTATATTTTAAAGAGTAGTCATGCAAGCCAATGTTCAACCAATAATTTGTGTAGAAGATAAGTTTATTACCATCTATCATTGTTTTATGTCTCTTGCATAAAATAATTAACAATGAGTTAAAAATAACATCTAATTTTAGCCAAGTATCATTTTCCTTTTATAATTTTTTATCATTATCTCTTATTTAAAATAAGTAAAATAAATAATTTTATAATTATTTAATACTACGTTAAAAAATTATAAAAAATGATAATTTTTTCTCATTGCTACTGTAATAATTGGAAATGTCTTTTTATACACTGGCACAGATGATTGCCCCTAAGGCACCGATGGACCAATGCCTTTGTCTATCACCCGATTTCTTGATTAACAGCATCGAGTATTTGCACTTTAGATCTCATGACTCGACTTGTAGACGGTGATATCACCACCTTTGGAGACGTGATCTTCACTTATTCACTTGTGCTGGTGGCGGAGAGGTCAGCGCAAAAAAATAGAGCCAATTGGGCCTGGTTTGTTTAGTGAAATCATTACATATTATCGAATCATTATAATTTTTTCAAACTTCCAAATAAAATATAATAAACAACTAATTTTTGTAAATTCTAAAACAAAAATTATATTAAAAATTATATTCTAATAATATTTTATTCAACTTTTATCTCATATCATCTTATCTCATATCAACTCACTATCCAAACCAAGCCTTAGTGTGTCATCGCTATATAAGAGCACTCTCATTGGAATAACCAAAATCAAACTCAAGTTTTAGCTAATTTGAGATTAATTTGGTTTTGACTATTCCATTCACATCAAATCCTCACATTGGATTATTTATTTATTCATTATATAATAATAAAATAATATGAGATAAATTTGATTTTAGTTATCTCATTCACATCAAATCTTTATATTAGATTATCCATTTATTCATTATATAGTAATAAAATAATACTAATTTAATTTTTTTTAATTATTAATTTATTTAATTTTATCATATTTTACCATTCTACCTATTATATGTTAATTAGTAATCACATTCTAATTAATTAGTAATCATATCTAGAATTTATATGTTTGGAGCTTTACCAACACATTGCAAAGTTCACAGATGATTCATGCATCAATCTTAAAACAACTGGACTAGAGTAAGAATTAATGATTTTTGATGATGAGGAATACCGGAGAACTTGCTAAGCTTTATAAATAAATCATCCCAAAATCTCTACTCAATTAGTGGAACAATTGGCATCTATAAATTGCCACCACACTGAATCATAGAATGTAGCTAATATGTATAAAATGTTGTAGTCCAGTTCAAGTTGCACTAGCGCCAAGAAATTGCCCAGGGTTTGTATTTCCACAAAATACATCACATAGTGGTTGGCTAGCCACATGTATTTCTAGCATATGTGGCTAGGTAGCCACTAAAATAAGAATTTTAGAGTCTACCATCTAACTACATTAATGTGCATTTTTTTTTTTATAAGTAATAAGATATTTTATTTATCAAAAAGTAGGCATAGCCCAGGTACACTGGAAGTATATATGTGAATATACCTATTTAGGAATTAAAAACAGTTACAAGAAAGTCATGGAAGCTGAGACCATTTAACTCTAAAGTAATGGCCCACATAAATAAAGTCTTCCACATAAAACTCCTAAACTCTTCCAATGAGCGTTCATGATCTTCAAAGTGTCTATCATTTCTTTCACATCAAATGCACCAAAGAATACATAAAGGAGCCATCTTCCACACAGCTGCTATCTGTGCTGTCTCAGTAATCCCTCTCCAACTTGCTAGAAGTTCCACCACCCTTCCCGGCATTACCCATGCCATTCCCATTCTACTGAAGAAATAATTCAAGATTTCTCTTGCAAACTCGCAAAGTAAGAGTAGATGGTCCACCGATTCACCACTATTTCTACACATACAACACCAGTCTGTGATAATAAAACCACGTCTTCTAAGATTATCCATAGTCAAAATCTTCCCTAACGTTGTTGTCCAGACAAAGAAGACAACCTTTGTAGGTGCTTTACTTTTCCAAATGTTCTTCCAAGGAAAATTCTGACGATGTTGCATGGTAGATGCTTCATAGAAAGAGCGTACAGAAAAATTCCCTTTCCTAGAGGGTCTCCATTCCATCTCATCTTCATTTGTGGCAGTAATAGTAGCCTTATACAGCAGATTAAGAAACTCGGTCAGCTCCGCCACTTCCCAATCATGTGCATCTCGAGTAAGGCTAATGTTCCATTCTTGTGTGCCATGAGTTATCACCCGCAAGTCAGCCACCATAGCTTCTTTGACCCGTGCAATTATGAAAATAGAGGGATAAGCCTCCTTCAACGCCATGTCTCCCACCCACACATCATACGAAAAACTAATCCTATTGCCATTCCCCAAACGCAGCCGAGTATGATGAACAAAGGAACACCAACCATTCCGTATATACTTCCATAATCCCACATCATATATATGCCCCCCTCCCCTCTCTAGAACACCACCCCCCCCCCCCCCCCGGGGGTGTGCTTCCATACTTCATATTGATCACCCATTTCCACAAAGCTCTCATCTCCTTATTATAGCGCCACAACCATTTTCTCAATAGAGCTTTATTAAAAGCCATCATGTTGTGAACTCTCAATCCTCCATCTGTCAAAGGAGCACACACCTTATCCCACCCCACTACATGAAATTTAAACTCATCTCCTACTCCACCCCAAAGAAAGTCACTATGAAGTTTCTCAATCCTACTTGCAATGCTAGTAGGGAGAGGAAAAAGAAACAAGTAGTATGTAGGAAGGTTGGATAAAGTGCTCTTTATAAGAGTGATCCGCCCCCCTTTAGTTAAATACAACATTTTCCACCCAGCCAACCTACGCTCTATTTTCTCCACTACCTCTTCCCAAATTGTTTTAGCCTTAAAAGAAGCCTCCAATAGAAGACCAAGATACCTCAATGGCAACGAAGAAACCACACATCCCAATATATTCGCCAATCCCCTAATGTTACTTACCTCACCCACCGTAACCATCTCTATCTTAGCAAGATTAATCTTCAACCCTAATACCGCTTTAAAACAGAGAAGATAGCCTTCAATGATTGTACATGTTCAACACTTGCCTCGCAAAATAGTAATGTGTCATCCGCAAACAAAAGGTGGGAAATAATGAAGGACCCATAATTATTAGCTCCCGCTGAAAATCCTGAGAAAAATCCCCTTGCTACCGCAGCCGACACCATTCTACTTAGCGCCTCCATAACTAGAACAAATAAAATGGGTGATAATGGATCCCCTTGTCTTAGACCCCTCAAACTATTAAAGAAGCCCACAGGGTCACCATTAACCAATACCGAGAAACGGATTGTTGACACACAATGCTTCATCCACTTCCTCCATCTTTCCCCAAACCCACATCTATTCAACATATAAAGCAAAAAGTCCCAAACATGATCATAGGCCTTCTCCATATCTAATTTGCATAAGATGCTTGGTTCTCCCGACTTGATTCTGCTGTCTAAACACTCATTTGCTAAAAGGACCGAATCCAAGATTTGTCTCCCTCTCACGAATGCATTTTGAGATGTAGAGATAATCTTGTCCATAACCGTGCTCATCCTATTAGCAAGGACTTTGGACAGTATCTTGTATATGATGCCCACCAAGCTGATAGGCCTAAAATCTTGTACCTCTATTGCACCCAGCTTTTTAGGGATTAATGCAATAAAAGTAGCATTCAAGCTCTTCTCAAATTTGCCAAAATTGTAAAACTCCTAAAAAACCAGCATAACATCCTCCCTTACCACCTCCCAACAAATATGAAAAAATGTCATAGTAAAACCATCCGGTCTCGAAGCTTTATCTTTGTTCATTTTTCTGATCACCAACTGAATCTCTTCCTCTTCAAATGGTCTCTCCAACCAGTCCATACTACTATAGTCAATGGACTTAAAAGCTAGTCCATCTAAAGTAGGCCTCCATGCATGAGGTTCTGACAGCAAATGTTCAAAATATCAAGCCACATGATCCTTTATCTCAGCTTGGTCTGTAGATGTGTCTCCATCAAAGTTCATGGACTCAATAGTATTAAACCTTCTATGTGAGTTCGCAACTCGATGAAAAAACTTTGTGCACTTGTCCCTCTCCCTCAACCACAATGCCCTTGACTTTTGTCGCCACGAAATTTCCTCCATTAGGATCAGCCTTTCTAGTTCAGAAACCACTTGCCCTTTTCGGTTATGCTCATCTCCTACACCCTCCAAGCTTTGTAACTCTTGGAATAAATTCTTCTTTTGTAAAGTTACATCACCAAATACTTGCTCATTCCATGTCTTCAATTCCTTCTTCAAAACCTTTAATTTTCCAGCCAAAGCATTGCTAGGAGTGCCTTGGAATTGAAATGAATTACACCATTGTCTAATCAAATCCACAAACCCCTCTGTTTTTAGCCACATATTCTCAAACTTAAAAAGCCTTCTACCCTCATGAATACCTCCACATTCCAACATAATTGGGAAGTGATCCGAGCATATCCTTTGTAGTCTTTTTTTATATAAATCTAGAAATTGTAGCTCCCAAAAAGGAGATATAAGAAATCTGTCCAGCCTTGACCAACTTTGATTATTAGCCCAAGTGTATTCGCCTCCCATCAAAGGTAAGTCCATAAGACTCAATTCAAAAATTAAATCCAATAATTCCACCATAGCATGGTTGCGGCCCTCCCCTGACCTCTCACTAGGGAACCTAGTCACGTTAAAATCTCCCTCAATATACCAAGGTACATCCCACCAAGTACATAGACCAGCCAGTTCATCCCAAAGTAGCCGCCTCTCACAATCTAAATCGGGGCCATACATCCCTCCAAAGGCCCATAGAAAACCATCATCTGTGTTTTTGAAACAACACCCCACCGAAAATTCTCCCACAAATCCCTCTATGTTTTCCACTACCCTCTTGTCCCACATAACCAAAATTCCACTTGAGACCCCTTTGAAGATAAATATGTCCATTCGGCATATTGGCAACTCCATATGCTCCGGATAGTTCTTCTAGTGATGAGCTTCTGTTTTGTTTCTTGGAGACAAATGATATCCATCTTCCATTATCTTAAAATAGATCTTATTCGAAGGCGTTTGTTGATCTCATTCAGCCCCCTAACATTCCAAATCAATATTTTGTGCTTCATTTAACAACTGATCCAGCCCTCCCCTTATTTCTTCCACGACTTGCACTCCCCTCATTCCCCTCATAATTAATGGACCAAGTCAGCCTCATCAACTCCATCTCTCTTTTTGACCCTACTCCCCGTTGACCTGCCTCCATGGCTATTATCAGTGCCTTAAACTGATCCTCAAAGCCCTCACACGAAATCCCCATACATCTTTGAAGTTCCTCCATCTTTTTCATAACCCAATCAGACGAAAGAGTAGGAAGAATCATACTTATTGGTGTAGGATCTTCTCCTGGATACTCCCCCCTTCTGTTGAGTGTTTACATGGCTCAAACAGAATCAAAGAACCTTCCCCTTCGATATCCACCTCCTCTGTCTCATCCTCATACTCCAACTCATCAAGTTCATTCTCCCCATCTCCCTCCTTACTCCTATTGTAAGGCCTTTCTTCCATCATTATGCAATTCTGGTCCTGTCCCGAGGATGACAATGATTTCAACGACAGCCCAGGGCTCGCCGGCATTGTCTGTATCAGCCCACAAGATAACGCCCCTCCCTGTTTGACTCCCACCCTTGTTGGACACAAACCTAGGCTTTCGGCGTCTGCACTAGGCTGCTCGAAAACCCCCTCTACCACTGCCGGCGTCGAAGATGGCCCCGCTGGACCACCACTAGCCTCACAACAGACCGTCAGCTGGTTCTGTACGAGATTCACCCCCAAAAACCTGCATCGGGTCAAGAGTTTTGGCCTGATCCTTCGAACCCGAAACATTGGGCTTCACTGGGATGCTCGAAAACCCCCTCTCCGACAATACTACTACCTTCGCCAGCACCGTAGGCTACGCCTCGCTGCCCTTGACGTATCCCACCGCTACATGTGGAAGGGAAACCCCTCGTCTCCTCCAAACAGGCCCACTGGGTCTGTTTACCGATCTGCTGGGCCTTGGCCCATTTGAAGGACCAGCCTTATCCCCAGGGAAGGTTATGGGTTCCTTACCCTTGGTTTGCCCCTTGAGCCCATCTCCTGAGTCCATTACATGCAGCCCATGTCCTGCTCCTTTAGTAAACCCAACCCACAATTGCCCCCCTTGGTCCTCAACGCACCGTTTCAAATAGTTGATTTTATCTTGCAGCTCTCCCATCTGTTTTTGCATGTCAGACAGTACCCCCAATACCATTTCCTTTTGAAGACCAACAACTCTCCTGCCATCTTCCTCACGTCCTTGAGACCCTACAAACACGACACCACTGACAGCCCCACTAGCCACCCTCCTGTCCAACTAATGGGATAGGTTCCAAGGCCTTTGTTGTTGAAGAGCCTCCTTGTACGACTGAGAAGTTTTCCTTAGTGCCGTTGTCACTGAAGGTGTTTGCCCACCACTAGCTGCTTCCTTCAACAACTCCGCCAGCTTCCACCATCCCCTTCCATCTCTGTCATCAGGAACAAGGATGTAGTTCCTACGTCCACCCCCTCGATGCTCTTCCAACGCCATGAATGCACCTTGAATATTTGTGCATCTCTGCACAGTGAAGCCCCTGTCTCCTTCGCTATGGCTAGCATAATACCCTTTCCTCCTTGCAGTCCTACCATCCTCCAGAACTTTACTAAACCACCGTGTTGTGGCTAACTCCATTCTCATACTCTTCACAAACTTCCTCCCTCTTTCTGTAAGAATCAACCATCGTCCCTCCCTAGCTACCTCAAAGGATTTTAGTTCAATGGCTACAGCTTTCATCTGAGACATATTCCTCTCTAGCCAATCCACCAACACTCAAGTTTTCAAGCTAACACGAAACCCTCATAATACAGTTTCATGCAAAAAGTGTGTGAGAACAAAAGTGTACGGTGAGGATTTTCTCTCTCTCTCTCAAGATAAAAAGAATTGTGTACGAAGAGGATTAATGTGCATTTACAACAAACAAAAGAGCAGGAGTACCAAATAGTTACTTCCCTCCAAAAGGTATGATGGAGATGTAGATGTGGATGTAGATCTATTCTTCATTTCCTTGTAAACTTCCTTCTGAAGAGTTTGAAAATAGTCTTGCTGCATTGCATTCATGCCAGCAAGATCTAATTTCATGATCTCTATATCAATCTTCTTCTTCTTAAGTGCAATTAATGACATTCGATCGCTCTCTGCCTTGGTGACCGCTTCTCTCCTCTCCACCATGCACACGCTTCTATCATCGGTCATTCGACTTAAGGCTTTATTAAACTCAGCATCTTCAACTTCTCTAGACTTCATCTTTCTCTCCCTCTCTTTCTCACTCTTCTTGCCTAGAAGTCTCTCACCAATGATCTCAACGTTGTCATCGAGAGTGTCATTTGCTAGTGGAGTTGACTCAGCAATAGTTGGACGTTTCCCAGGTAGTCTCCTCATCGTGTGCAACATCGACATATGTTGCTGTCATTTTGGTTGTGTCAATGTTCCATGGTGTACTTCGCCTTCTCATTCTCTTTATACAATGTTTTGGCCTTCTCAAGCTTAAATGAGCCAAGTGAGAATGTTAGAGTAAAAATGAGCTCAAGCACTAAAAGAACATAAAGGAGAAACTAAATTATTACATTGTCCTACTCCGTGGCACCACTAGGATGTATTGACTCTACTTGGGCAACATCAGCACAATTTATTTGTGCATTTTTGGATACATTGCCATCGATTGGTCAATAACACTACAGAACGTTCAGGATTGTTTGGTTTTTTATACTGATTATAATATTCCCCTATTTTCTCCCACATTTGAGTGAATTTTTTTATCAATCTCACATATAGCATCAATGCTAATGTTTAGCAAAGCTGAAACAAGGAGGGTGTCCTCTACGGTGAAAGACACACCTCGAAATGATTTTTTAGAGGGTGGCAGTCTTTCACTTATGCAATGTGAAGCTTGGACCGGAACATTACCATCTATGCTATCGAACAAGATGTTGCCTTCCCCATGTTCACCACTTCGTAAGAGAGTGGTGAAGAAAAGATCCTCATCAAATGGTGCGGCCATCCTTCATCGTATTAACATGGTATATAATAGGATATAATAGGATACAAACTAACATGGTAAATAACAATATAAGAGGATCTTACCTAGATAAAAAAAAATCTGGATGTATGGTTGAGCAATGGCTTTTCAACCGTTATCAAAGAGGTTCAGCAATGTCGGATGCACATCTTCAGCACTATTATCAAATTTACCTGCACATTAATAGATCTCAAATACCCAAACGATCCTAGCACGTGGGCAGAAACTCAAAACTGACACAATGGACATATACATGCGAACATAGCTCAAACAGATAAAAACCTACATACATGTAATAAAAAATGATATGTTGGTGGTCTCTCTTGCATGCATCAAGGATTTTAAAAGGATCAATGACTTCTCACAAAACTGAAAGATCCTTTTACTCATAATGTTCATATCAGATGGGGAAAATCACATAATTGAGAATGGAGTTTTGAACTTTTGACAGGGGACAATCAACATGCTCCGGTGGGGATGGCGGGGAAAATCAAGGAGGGGTTGAGGAGCATTTTAGGAGGATGATGGAGGAAAATCCTAGAAACCCTTTGTTTTTGAGAAATTATGCTCAATTTCTATATCAGGTTAGTTTTGCCATATTTATTTGTTTGCATTTGGGCATATTGTTTTTCTCATCCTGTGCAATCATTAGGCTTATAATGGTTTTTTTCTTTCTAATTTTTCAACCATGGATAACTGTATACTTCAGAAGCCTAAACATTTGAACAAGGGGATGATTTCACTTAATTCTCAAGTTCTTAGGAATTATGTTTCATCTGGGCGTTAATAGTAATGCTTACAATCTTATTGTGTTGACAGTCCAAGAGAGATCTTCAGCGGGCAGAAGAGTGTTACTCTCGTGCAATACTAGTAGATCCCAAGGACGGTGAAGTTCTTTCACAATATGCTAAGCTAGTATGGGAGCTCAGTCATGCCATGCAACTTAACTTTAGGATTGTTGGTTTTCAGCCATGTTCATATAACATATGCAAGTTTTCTCTGGGAAGCAGAGGAATATGTGGATGAAAGTGTTGTGCCAGACAGGGGTGTAAACCAGTCGGTCCGGACTGGAGAAATCTACCGGACCGACCGGTTCGGTCCACACCGGACCGACCGACCAAATGCATGGTCGGTTTCAGTCCAATAAATAGGAGAATTTCAATCTTCGGTCCTGTCCCGGGGTGGAGATTTCTCGGACCAAACCGGACCGACCGAATAAAAAATAAAAAAATAAAAAAATATTATATATATTATTTATATAATAATTGTACAATTAATAATATAAAATTTTAAATATATTATTAATACTTGTTAATATTTTATAAATTAACAATATTTTATATATATCTTCATCTAACCTATCACTATTAACAATATAAAATTTTAAATATGTTATTAACACTTATTAATATTCTATGAATTAACTAATATATAATATCAATTAGTTAATTATATAATAATTATATAAATTAATAATGTAATTTATTATCATTAACCATATAAAATATTTTTTTATTCAGTTTGTTACATAATTCACATTAATAAGTCACTTAATTTAATTTAGTATTTTAAATAAATTTTTTTATTAATTGATTTAAAAAAAAAAAAGGCCGGACCGAATGGACCTACCGGACCGGATCAATAATTACCGGTCTGGTCCGGTTCCTATGGGGTGTTCGGTCCGGACCAGACCGAACCGAACCGGACCGACCGGTTTACACCCCTAGTGCCAGAAGAGATCCAAGTCATGCCATCACATTTTCATGGAGCTGTCGCATCTGCAAGTGCTTAAAATTTGGGTTGTGGGAGCCTTGTGACCAAGGCACATAGGTTTTGAACCTTCTGCAGGTTCAACCTTGAGAGAGAGAGAGAGGATGACAATTCTTTCTGAGCTATTGGCTGGTAGAGGATAGCATTATTCGAGAATAAGAATGGCCTTACTATTGTATGTGTATAGACAAACATTGTTTATGGATACAGGTAAACTGACAATGGAAGCCAGAGTTCATACTCAACCATTTGATTCTTTTAAGTGTGACAGTGTGCCGTAGTTTTGAAATTGTCACCCATGCATTCCATAGATTTTTCTAATACAAAGAAAAACATTAAGATATGACCAGAGTATGTACTAAAGAATAATGTGAGTGGAAGATTGAATTCTATTATGAAACTGTTTCTATATAAATATTTCCAGCGTATGTACTAAAGGATTTATGAGAAAATGAAAAACTGAAAGGTGATTGAGACCTTTTTACAAGCAGTTCATCCTCACTACATTTACACATTTCATTAAGATAAGATCAGTGGACAAAATCGTTTTTTTTATAAGTATCAGTGGACTAAATCTTGCCACGATAAACCTGAAAGGTGATATGAACTCGTGGGAATGGAATCCCTTGAATCCATAATCAATTTGAAAACTCCCCAAGAAAGCCAAAATCAAGTCAATGGATGGAGAACCTAGAACCGATGAGAACTCGTTTCAAGAACTTAGATTATATTAAAATCTAGACCCGTTGAAGAACCCAACTCAAGAACCCAGATTATAAAGGAGGAACGCCACAAAGGTTGTGATTTACCTTTAATAAGTTCAAAAGTTCAATTAAAAACAAGAGGAGTAAAACTCAACTCACAATGAATAAATTCATCAAATTGCATAAACTCCTTAATATGAGGCAACAAAGAGTATTTAAACTAAAATCTAATTAAAACCCTAGCTAAAATAAAGTCCCTTTTACCCAAAATGCCCCTGGATGAATAGTGCCTCGCTACAGTGTCGCGGCTACAGTAACGCTACACTAACATCTTGAAACCCTAGTTCCTAAAAAGTAACTTTCCAAATATGCCATTGGCCAAAATACAAGGCCTTCCCAAAAACCCTAGTTCAAATAATAACTTTCACAACATGCCCTTGCATAAGCCCCCTTAAGTTGCTTCCCATAATAAACTCAATTATTCTAAACTAATAAAATAAGTTTTTTAAATGAATTAAACAAATTAAAAGCCTTCAAGTGCCCAAAGCATTTAGTCATGTTGTTGCCCTTTCCATATCTTATCAAATGAATCAAAACTGAATCTTCATCCATTAAGCCATTGAACTTGTAATTGACCCATCTGGAACTTGCAACATATCTTTAAGACTAAACTCACCTTAGTTCCCATCATTCCCCCTCTCCTTAAAAGGATTCAACCTCAAATCTCCACCTGGATCAAATGGAAAAATATTAGTAGTATTATCATTAATTTCATATGCATTATCATTAATTTGTTCAATAATTTGAAAAAATCCATCCGAGCTACTCCTGTCGTCAATAGGTAAAGGCATTAAATCTAAAACAGTAAATGGATTAAGTCTATAAAAAATTCAAAATGAGAATATAAAGTGGTTGTATGCATAGTCCTCTTATATGCAAACTCTATAAATCTATCCACAACCACAAAAATAGAATCTCTACTCCTTTCTTTCCTAGGCAGCCCCAAAACAAAATCCATAGATATGTCAACCCATGAGTCACTAGGAACTGGTAAGGGTGTATACAACCCATGTGGCAAAATCTTAAATTTGGCCTTTCTGCATGTAATGCACCTGCCACAAATGTGATTCACATATCTCTTCATCTTAGACCAACATAAATGTTCATGCAAAATGTCTAAAGTTTTCTTGACACCAGAATGACTACTCCAATTATATGAAAACTCAATGAAACGCAAATTATACTCCCGCAAACGTTCATGCAACAAGTCAATGTATGGCAAATGATACTCCCACAAACGTTCATGAAACACGCCTAAAGCTTTTCTTACACCAAAATGACCACTCCAATTATATGCAAACTCAATGAATGGCAAACAATACTCCCACAAACGTTCATGCAACATGTTAATGAATGATAAATGATACTTCTACAAACGTTTATGCAACACTTCAATGAATGGCAAATGATACTCCCACAAACATTCATGAAACACATCAATGAATGACAATTGATACTTTCACAACCGTTCATGCAACACGTCATTAAAAGGCAAATGATATTCCCACAAACGTTCATACAACACAACAAAAGTCTTCCTTACACCAAGGTTACCCAACAAACCACCATGTCTATCACACACAAGCAGCTTACGCATAAAACTAGTAGGCACACAAAGTCTATTCTTTCTAAACAAGTACCAATCTAGTTTATGGAACTTACTAAATGATGTTTTCTCATATGTTCCATACACACTAGCAAAGTCATCATCATTAGAGTGCAATTTCTTATCACATTCAAGTCTCAACAACTTTACATCTAAAATGAAGACAAGGACATACTTTCTTGCTAAAACATCAACCACAAAATTTTTCATACCTTATGTGTATTTGAATACATGAGGAAAAGTCTCAATACAATCATCCCGCTTAGCACGCATTCTAATCAACAACTTACCTTGTCCCTTTAAGTGTGTCAAGAACTTATGTTCTTCGAAGAAAGGTCGGTTAAGAATTGTCATACCTGGCACAAAATCAATGTAGTGCTCTATCTCCCTAATAGGTGGCAATCCACTAAACACACCACTAGGAAATACGACCTCATATCTCTGCAACAAAGAGACAACAATACTATGCAAAGATACGTCAACTTCATTAGTATTAAAACTCGCCTTAGCATAAAAACTCACTTTTCTCTTTGCTTTTCTCCCACTTTCTTCACTCTCTCTTTTCTTTCCACTCTCTTTTTCTTTTTCACTCTCTTTTTCCCTTTCATACTCTTTTTTCTTTTCACTCTCTTTTTTTCTGTCACTCTCTTTTTCTTCATCTGTTTTTGTACTCTCGACCTCGCAATTATTTTTCAACTCATTCTCTATTTTGCTTGAGGTCTCAGTCTCACCCTCTTCCATTTGTTCTCTAATTTTTCTCTCTGTCTCTATTTCGACCTCACTATTTTTTTTTTCTTAATCTCACATTCACTTTTATTTTTTAGCTCAATCTCATTTTCACTCTTGTTTTTTAGTTCAATCTCTTTTTCACTCTTTCTTTTTTTTATCACACTCACTTTTACTCTTTCTTTTTTTATCACTCTCATTTTACTATCTCTTTTTTTATCACTCTCAGTCTCACTCTTTTTTTTTTGTCACTCTCATTTTCACTTTTTCTTTTTTGAACAACCTCACTTTTGAGTTTCAATTGGTCCCCATGGACCTGTGTTGGAGTTAAAGGAGCAAATTTGATTATTTTTCCATCATTTTCAAAATTGTACATGTTCCTTAACCCATCATGGATCACCTTCCTATCATACTGCCACGGTTTTTCCAACAAAATATGGCCAGCATACATAGGCACTACATTACAAAGGACCTTATCCTGATATTTCCTAATTGAAAAAGAAACTAGCACTTATTTATTTACCCTAACCTCCCCACAATCACTCAACCACTGCAATTTGTATGGTTTAGGGTGTTTCAAGGTATGTAAATTCAATTTCTCCACTAAAGTAGTGCTAGCCAAATTAATATAACTCATCAAATCAATGATCATACTACATACCTTGTTGTTGATGTGGCATCTAGTATGAAAAATATTCTCGCTCTGCTGCTCTGTATCATCCATCTTAATTTGTGTATTGAGTGCACGCCTAGTAACCAGAGAATCACCATACTCTTCTTTCTCATACTCATTTTCAATACTAGACTCACGTCGCCTCCTATCTCTCCTACATTATAGATTTCTAATTACCTCATCTTGATGATCAATCATATCCCTCACTTCACCCAACATCAAGTTCAACCGCTCAAACTGTTGTTGCATTACTTGCAACACAAAGAATGAGTTATCTACCATCCCCTTTGGTGATGTGTCACTCCTATGAGACATCATAATGTGCTGCACAAAAATAATGTTAGTGGAAAACCTCACACACTCCCTTACGCGTTTACACTCAAATAATGTCACTTCACTCGTGTTTCACTCTTAGTTGGCTTTTTCCCGATAATAGTCTCACACTCTCTTGCCTTTTACCTCAATAGTTTTCTCGCTCAAGTTCTTTAAGAACTAGTTGAACTAAATCAAGATAATAATACAACCTTGTATTATTCCAACCAGTAATATAGATCCAAGAAGCAAGAACAAGAAACAATGAAGGAATTTATATGAGGAAAAGAGTAATTATAAAAGAGGATACCAACTAGAAAGATATATTCAGTCATTTTAATGATAAAGCTCAATCAACAAGTGTTTTCTTTCTCTTTGTTGTAACTATGTAGCAACTTTTGAATATATTACATTTTCTTATCTTCTTCTTCTTTTTATTTTTATTTTTTCGAAAATTTTCTTTTCTTTTCCTTTTTTTTTTTCCTTTCCTTTCCTTTCCTTTCTTTTCTTTTCCTTTCTTTTCTCTTCTTCTCTCAAATTAAATCATAAACAGCAATATTCAATTGTGAAAATCAAACAATTGAATTCAAGCACACAAGAATTGACAATGAAATAGAAGAGAATCAATGGAACAGCATTCCAAGCAATTGACAAACTTAGAGATGCAGGAAACCTTAGAATTTTGAAACCCTAGGTGATGC
Organism: Juglans mandshurica; assembly: GCA_022457165.1. Lineage (NCBI taxonomy): Eukaryota > Viridiplantae > Streptophyta > Magnoliopsida > Fagales > Juglandaceae > Juglans > Juglans mandshurica. Next base: position 11,645,889 of record CM039621.1, on the reverse strand, counting down.
AAATTTCAGCAAAACCAAAAACCCTAAGAATTTCGGCAACCTACTTTTTGTTTTGTTTTTCTTTTTTTTTTTTTTTTTTTGCAACCCTAGAACAATGAAACCCTAGAATCAAAATTAAAGATACTAATTAAAAGATAGAATCAGACCTGATTGGAAACCTTGCTCTGAATACCAAATGATATGAACTCGCGGGAATGGAATCCCTTGAACCCACAATTAATTTGAAAACTCCCCAAGAAAGCCAAAATCAAGTCAATGGATGGAGAACCTTGACCCGATGAGAACTCGTTTCAAGAACCTAGATTATATTAAAATCTAGACTTGTTGAAGAACCCGACTCAAGAACCCAAATTATAAAGGAGAAACGCCACAAAGGTTGTGATATACCTTTGATAAGTTCAAAAGTTCAATTAAGAGCAAGAGGAGTAAAACTCAACTCACAATGAATAAATTCATCAAATTTCATAAACTCCTTAATATGAGGCAACAAAGAGTATTTAAATTAAAACCTAATTAAAACCCTAGCTAAATAAAGTTTCTTTTACCCAAAATGCCCCTGGATGAATAGTGCCTCGGCTACAGTGTCGCGACTACAGTAACGCTACAGTAACATCTTGAAACCCTAACTGATTTCATTACATCTTATGCGGCCAGAGATGCCACCGTGAATAAGGTTAGGCATTAGCTTTTCTAGGCTTATCTAGAAAACATTTCTAAACTCATGTTCCATGGGTTCAGGCACAGAGAAGCTGACCAAGCTCAAGATTTTCATAGAAGCTAAATTAAACGTCCTTAATTGATTGAATGTGTAAAGGATCGCGGCCTACATAATGTGGTAGTGTGCACATGGGGCTATCAATGGAGGGCAGGCAAATCATATCCAGAAACATCCAAATCCAAGAAGAAATAGTAACAACTCATGTAAAATCAAAACCCACTACTATGAAAGGAGGAGGATAGAGGGATAAGAGGAAAAAGGAATCGAAAGCAGGGGCAGAAGGACCAAGGAGTCTGCGAGAGAAAGAGGGGTTTACCTGGTTCTGAGTTAACTCGGCGATTTCTAGTCCTTGGAGTGTGGTGGTGCAGTAGTACGGTGGCGTTGTTGCCGACGAGATTTGGGTTGGTGGTGTGGTGGTGATGCGGTGGCTCCTTGGTCGAACAAAGAGGTGAAATGTTTTTTTAGAGGGAAATAAAAGGAATGATATTTGGAATAGGAAACGTCGAGAGAAGAGATAGAATGTGCCAAAAGTAATAATAATAAAAATATTTGATTCATTTACTATATACTTTTATTTTAGATATACAATTGGGTGTAAATTTTAATAGGAAAATCGGACCAGATTGGTCTGAACCGGTGAAATGGTCCAGAACCGATTTTTAAAATGTAAAAAAGGGCCAGAATCGATCCGGTTCCGATTCTATGATTTTTAGGACAGGATAATAATATATATAATAATATAAATTATAATTATATATAATAATATAAATTATAATTATATATAAGATATTATATAATTATCACTATGACCATATATTATTATATAGTATTAATATCAATATTAGTATAGTATATAGTATTAGTAATAATTTAGTACTAATGTATTATTATATAATATATAATATATATTCACTATAATAGTATAATATATAGTATTAATATATATTAATATATTATAAGAGTTATAGCATAATATATGTATAATAGTATAGTTAACTTAATATGTTAGTATTAATATCACTATTAATATAGTATATAGTATTAGTAATAATTTAGTATCAATGTATTATTATATAATATATAATATATATTTCATAATGTATAACATATAGTATTAGTACCTTGACATACTCTAAGTTAGTAACAAATTAGCAATTAATATCATAAATCATTTTTTTATTGCAGATTTTTTGAATAACATTTTGTTTTATAACAGTTTTTTATAGCAAAATTTTTTTTACACAGCAGATTTTTTTATAAAATAGACTTTTCATAGCAGAATTTTTTTTAAATAGCAGATTTTTTTTACAAAGCAGATATTTAAAGCATAATTCTTTTTACATAGCATATCTTTTTATAAAACGGATTTTTGTAAATAGTAACAGATTTTTAATAAAACAGATTTTTTTAAAGTAATTTTTTTTTTAAATAAATAGATTCTTTATGACAAATTTACAAATTATTTAAACCGAAAAACTTGACCGAACCGGACTGGAAACTAGTAAAACCAGATGTACCAGTTTAAGAGGGTAACTGGTGCGTATTCGGTTTTGAAAAATGTAAACAGATACATACCGATTCAGTTCTAAATTTTGTCTAAAACCGGATCAGACCGGACCGAACCGATTATACCCCTATTATACTGTAGCAAAAATTAACCTTCAAATGCGGTCTAATCAGGCTGAATTTTATCCCAATAGCTCTCAACATTTTTTTTTTTTTTTTTGACATTTAGCTAATCCATTGCGACTGTTCCAAAATGTTCATAGCCCTGTCGTTCATATGAACAGTACTCATCAATAGTATATGATACTGTTCATGTGAGAGGAGTCCATGAACGATGAAACCTTTTTGTTTCTATCATTTCTCCATTGCTACATCATGCTCACTTCTTTTGGCTATAGCTTCTCTCGAAAAAGCAAAAATGATATATATATATAATTATTTTTACAATTTTTATTTAATTATATTTTAAATAATGGGTATTTTTATAAAATAACTTATAAAAATAACATAATATTACAAAAATACCGTCAATTTAAAACACGATTAAATTAAAAATAAAAAAAAAATAAAAAAAACCTATAAAAAGAATTGTACATGATTTTAAGGTAAAAGTATAGTGGCACAAAAACCACTCTCTCACTAGAGTCTCTCCTCACTGCACAATGAATACCCCATCCTCTTTTGTATTGAAATTCCAACAAAGATCTTGAGCAACAATCTCAAACACAATGGAAATGGACACCTTGATCACACAAACTGAAGTCCTCTCCTGGCAAGACCTCAATCTTGAACCTGCAACAGAAGTAGCAAAGAAATCATCAGATTTGGCTTTGGTGGATCATCTAAAAGCTGAAAGACCTTTTAACAAATTTGCAATACACACAATTATCAAAACTACTTGGAATTTCATACAAAAATTTATCATTAAAGATATGGAGGCCAGTCTGTTTTTATTCACTTTCCAGTCACCTCAAAACAAACACAGAGTGCTCAATCAAGCACCATGAAATTTCAAAGGTCATATTCTCATCCTAAAACCATGGCCCCCAGGATCAGCATTGCAAGAGATCCGATTAAGTCACTCAGTTTTTTATGTGCAAATTCATCGCCTCCCACTAGATTACATGACTTTGAAAAATACGACAAACATAGGAAAAGCACTGGCCAATCTTTTGAAGGTAGAATAAGACTCGCAGTTTGGTATAGCATGCAGGAAATTTATTAGAATCAAGGTAGAAATCGACATCACAAACCCACTGAAGCACGGTTTCACACTACCTAGAGCTTTCAACATCGACACATGGGTTTCTTTCAAGTACGAGAGACTATCAGATTTTTGTTATGCATGTGGAAGACTATGGCATTCACAGATTTTCTGCACCTATCTCAAGTCTCTACCCACTCACCTTCCATTTGGACCTTGGTTACGAGTGGAATACACAAACCCAGCACTCTCTCAGACAATTCCTCAAACAGCAGACAGTCAACAGACCCACGTAATCATTACAACCCCACACTTCTAGCCAACGAAGAATCAGTTGCAAAGCTCAAAAGGGAAAGAAATAATGGTTGACAACAGACAAGAGAAGTGAACAATCAATTTTTTAGTGCTCAACACAAAGGAAGTCACTAACGGGAAAAACACGAGCTGTACCGAAATGGTCATCAAGAACTTCTCCCCAGTCAGGCAGCCAGAAATCTCTCAATTTTCCCCTGCTCCAAATCTCCCGGCGTTCTGTGACCCAAATTCCTTGTTCCATTACAATTCCTCAGCCATATTCAACTTTGTAGCACCTACCGCACTAACTCAGATCAGTTATGAAATAAATTACTTCACTGTAAGCTCCAACCCATCAGTCAGGCCGAATCTAATCCTTAACAAAACTAAAGCTCAATATACTTTACCTGATATGACTGAAACGGAGCAGCATTTGGGATTTATATCCCAAAGCTCAGCAGAGAATACTCCCCCTGGCAATTACAATGGCGACAGTGTAATCTACAGTGCTAGGTTATATAGCTCAACAAGCAAAACATAAGCCCAGCAGAACAAGGCCTAATTCGGTGAGCCCAACTCCTTGTTTTCTAATCTCATTAGGCAATGTTCTTTTTTCATTAACAAACAAGCCCAACCTCCCTCAACCCCAAGGCCCAGTAGCTCAAGCCTATCAAGCCCACAAAACCCATCACAAGAAGACCTCTCTGATGTTGGACTCACACATAGCACTCATTCAGCCCCACCCAACACAGACAGACTATCAAGAAGGCCATGCACCTCTGCATCTTCTGATGAAGTCCAACCCACGAAGAAGAAGCCCCAAAAAAATCAGCCAGAAAATAGACCATCATAGCTATGGCTACACCTCTATATCAAAATTCAGAAAAATCAACACTGGCACTTACACTGCTTGAGATGCAGTCAATATCAACAGGAAAGACAAAAAAATTTAAAGGCTTGCTCGGACTTCTCTATACCAACCTATCTGAAAAATTCAAAAAAACTGAACAGTCGAGCTAAAAAATGCCTCCCCCAACAAAATGAAGACAATGGTATGGAATTGTAAGGAACTCAACCAGCCCAAAGCAATTAAAAATTTAAGGGGCAATATTAAGAAATATAACCCGAACACAATTGTTTTTGTCTGAAACCATAGTGCCAGTAGAATGCTCCTTATCTATTGTGAATAGTTTAGATTTCCACTAAGGGTTGGCTCCGACTCTGACAAAGTCGGATTGCCCACCTCCAACCTCTGACTCTGATTCAAGTCAGAGTTCGACTCTGATTCAAGTCAGAGTTCGACTTTGATTGAAGTTCGGAGCTCGGAGTCAGACCTCGGAGCTCCGATCGGAGTTGAAGTGGGCTTGCCCTACTCAAATTAGGCCTAGGCCAACGACCTAATATCCAAGGCCCAATCTGAAATTCAAATTGGTCCACCCCTATTTAAAAATATTTAAAAAAAAAAAAGACAAAATAATGTAAAAAAAGTAATTGAAAAATCTAAGATAATATAAAAAATAAGTTAAAAAGCTAAAATTTAAATACAAGGACTAAATTGTGTACAATACAAAAATATGTGATTTAATACGTGCAAACGATAAATTTAAATTTAAAACTACAAATTCGCAATTAACTCTAAATTTACAGTACCAAAATATAAATAATGTCATATATTTTATTCAAATAGCCACAGTTCCCACATCAATCTTGATAGTCCATGCATTTGAGTCAATGACTCGATAGTCGATAGTGATTTCCTGCATGAAGTTTTACAGATTAGATGCACTATCGTTTTTCTTTAGCCATTTAACTATAGACTTCTAAACCATCAGCCAAGTAATACATGACATAAAATAGGACACATTATGAAGTTATGAACTCACATCCACCTCTAACTCTAACGAATTTTGCATGATGGTAATCATGGTATTGAGTTTCTCACTAATAAAGAGGCCAGGGGGTTCTCCATCCCACGGTGCGTCCGTCTCAGTCATCTACAATTAGTCTGGGGTTTACTTATAGATCTACAAAATCATATAAATTATACTCTTTAGCCAGTGGTAACAAATATTTTCTACATCGATGCTTTCTCCTAGGCATGCATCTTCAAACAATCGGGAATCACCATATATCATGAAGACATGGAAAATTGTGACTTTAAAGTGTGCACAAATTTGCGGAAGCTTGCTTTGTCAACCGTGGTAAAAGGAATTTCATCAGTGATGATCATATCTGCAAGAACATCCCTAAACATCTTTTCACTGTGTTAGGGATTGACAGCTTCTTAATCTGCGTGCCATCAGTGGCCGTAGAAGTCTCGTAATACTGACGTGCATTGCTTATTTGAATGACAACCACATAGTTGTTGCCCATAGTAGTGGCATCGAGCTTGCGGGTTCTTACGATTATCGGGAATTTTGGTGAAATGTTTCATGTCCACAACCTTTTTTACTAGGCTGTGCTAGTGAATCGGCCTCAACATTCATCAACTTTTTCTCATTAAGCAATCAACATATCCTAGATCTATTGGGACTCGACTACTTGTATAGGAAGTAGCTGCTCTAGATGGGGGTCTACGGCCTGAAGTACCTGTCAGTGACGCCGATGGTTGTGTGTCATCCTCTTGTGGAGAATCGTGGTGAGATGGTATGGCATCCATACTTTGCTTTGTGCAGCCTTGGTATAAAATTATCTAAAACAATTAACAAATAACCGTCATTTAACATGTTATTAAAATTATCTACACATTGTCGAGGTCCTTTAAACCAATTGACAACACCTTGGTTTCTCACTAAGAGAACCAATGATCGAATCCCCCATCCCCTATGTATAAAAAAAAAATTATCTACATAATAGAAACACATTGAAAATGAAAAATATGTGTCTGACTATGTTTGTGGTGTTAAAAATAAATAAACACAAAAACTGAACGTCCGCTCCAACCACACTTGAGCGAACAATATGTGTGAAGTATGCTCGAGCGAACAATCTGTGTGAAGTTCGCTCAAGCCACACTCGAGTAGGCATTGAGCAAACATTTTCTGCAACCAAAAATCCTTATTTTTCCAAAACTTAAATCCTCCAATTGTTAAATTTAACAGCCTAAAAACTGAAAGCAATGAAATGCAAACAAAAAACATACACATTTTACAAATTTCAAACCAAAATGTGACAATTAAAGGATTTTGGAACCCTAAAATTCTAAAAAAAAAAAAAAACTAAGTGAGGGAGTACGCTTACAAATAATTTTTGGTTTAATGAACTCTGGAAGGTGGCTTGCGACGGGATCAGGCGATGGCAGACATTGTGGGAATAGTGTGGACAAGAGAGCTGCAAGGTGTAAGGTGCAGGTGCTGTAGAGAGGAGAGATGCAAGGTGTAGCAAAAGTGAGGGGAGAAGAAGGGGGTCCAAGCTACAAGACCCCCTTCTTCACGAAACGACGTCATCGTTTACTTACTTCAGTAGGGGGTCCTGCATTTTGGACTCCCTTCTGAACAAAACGACGTCGTTCCTCTTGAAGTGCAACAACGTCGTTTTGATTATGTTAAATTTTTTAAAAAAAATTTCGAAGTTCAGAGTCGAAGTTCGAAGCCAACATGGGCTTCGGACTCCGACTCCGTTGGAGTGTTGTGCAAAAAAATCAAGTCCATAAAACAAGCTCTTAAGCTATGGAATATAGTCTATTTTGAAAAAATTCAAGTTAATATCCAAAATGTAGAACGTGAACTCCTCAAAATGCAAAGTAGTCCCGCAACTCCTTGGAACCAAGGAAGAGAAAAATACCTCCAATTTAATCTCCAGGAACAACTGAAGAATGAAGAAAATCTATGGCACCAAAAATCATGAATCTCATGGTTGACATCCTCAGATCTCAACACATAATTTTTTCATCTATCAACAACAATCCGAAGGAGAAGCAATGCGATAGACTTCTTTAAATTGGGACCAGGTAATTGGACAATGGACCAAACTATTATTGAATCTTCTTTCATTAATTATTTTCGGTCTATATATACTCCACAAAACCACATGTCCCAGAGTTAATATAAAATATGTTTGAAAGGCAAGTCACAGATCAAGACAAAAATTTTCTTAGTGCTACGCCTAGTGAAGAAGAAATTTTTGACGCACTAAAATAAATTCCTAACCAAAAAGCGCCAGGTCCTGATGGAAAGACAACCCTGTTCTACAGACATTATTGGAGTATTATAAAAAAAAGAAGTCATAGAAGTGGTACAAAATTTCTTTTAGCAAAGGAAACTCCTGAGACAGATGAATCATGAAAACATAACTCTCATCCCTTAAATCTCAAATCCAAGCTTTCTGCACCATTATCCCATCAGCCTAACATATATTATCTACAAATTCATCACCAAAATATTTGTCAACCACTTCAAATCCACTCTGCCCAACATTATCTCCCCTCTCAAAACGGTTTTTGTTCCTGGCCTTAACATAAAAAAGAATACAATGATAGCTCATGAACTGTTTCATCACCTTAAAAAAAAATCGTGGAGAAGAGGTCTAATGGCTATAAAGCTCAATATAGAAAAAGCTTTTAATTTTGTTGAGTTGGATTTTCTATTCACGGTGATGAAAGTCTTGGGATACAAGAAGAGGTGGATTAATATGATAAAAGAATGTGTCACAACAACAACTTTCTCAATTCTTATAAATGGCTCCCCAGAGATTTCTTCAAAGTGCAAAGGTGACTCAGACAAGAATATCCTATCTCACATTTCCTCTTCATACTAAATACGTGTAACGACCCAATCCAATATTATTAGGGATAAATTATGGATAATGTCATTGGGCCTAAATTAGGTTAATGGGCCAATGATTATAGAAGCCCAATTGAGTATTCATATATTTTTAATAGACTACGAACTTAAGATTTTTTTTATTATGAAGGATATCAAATTTTATTGGTCGGCCATGTTAGTTAATATCATTAAATATTTATATTGTTGGATTAGGTGAAATATTTTTATGGGCCCCCAAGCCCATGAAGCCAGAAACCAGTTTCCACGTCAGGCTCGTTCCATGTTTCATGCCATGCACGTTTCTTATACATGATTATCCTTGTTTTATTCTCATATAGGGTTTTTTCCAATCAAACTCTATAAATACACGTTTTCCCTCATTCATGAAGAAGACCCAAGCAGCCGCAGCTTCCTCCTGTGCCAAAACTCTTTCACTTCGCAGAACCACGAGTCACTACAAACCATTGCCACCTTGGAGAGCCAAACAGAAGCCAACCGCCACCACTAGCCACCCTAAAAGACATCGAACCATCCTCAGCCGCCAAGGCACGCCGCAGCAACCACAGATGTGAAGCTCGAAGCCTCTGCTTCTCTTCCACGGTAGCCGCCTCGAAGGACGTCGGATCACGTCACTGCAGCCACAGAAAGCGCCGACCAACCCAACCCCGTCGCACCCACTCCCTCAGGTAAGCCGCTTCCGTCGCACTCTCTCTCTCTCTCTCTCTCTCTCTCTCTCTCTCTCTCTCTCTCTCTCTCTCTCTCTCTCTCTCTCTCAGCGTCATACCACCACGAGGACACTCCAGATGCACCACCGTGACCCCCGCCAAAGCCACCGTGCCGTGCAGCCCCTCTCTTGGTGAGCCCCTGCCTCGTACGTCTCTCTCCCACTCCCCTGAGCCTGCGTTGCCCTTGATGTTTTAAGTTTGTTTTCTTTTAGATCTTAGTTGCTGCAAGTGTTAAATGAGATTACATATATGTCCTTTTTAATCTAATATCTTGGAGGATTGTTTTAAATTACATTCATAAGTTTACACATAAGTATATGTTAATTATGGAGACCAATACGTCATTTTATTTGAAGTTAAGTTGGGCTTAATATTTTAAGTTGAGTTTTTACTTAAATAAATATATTAGTCGAATGCTCATTTTTATAAGGAAATGTTGAAGGAATTTGAAATATATTTTAAAGTATATTATTGAGCCTATTATTTTAGTTAATATCCTTCTTTGTCTATTTAGTTGGATTTTAATAAAATTATTATGTTATACTTTAAAAAAAATAAAGAAATATGTTAAGAATATTTAAATGATATTATTATTTTTTGGCTTCTTGTTTAATTATGTTAATTATAAGAAGGGAAACCTATTTTAAGAATTGAAGTTTTAGGACTTATTTAAAATAGTCCAAGTATTCTACTAAATTATAATATGTTATTAGTATTTAAGTAATTTAAATACCAGGATTTATTGATTATGGTGTTAAACAAAAGATTTATTTGACTATCTTTTAGATTGTGAATTTAATTAAGTGTGATATTAGGACATGTTTTCCTAGACTGATTTAGTGACATTTAATACTTCATATACGTGACGAGCTACGAAGTGAGATTCAGGAAATAGCGCTGCGAGATAAGTAATTGATCATAAATTAGGATCATCACAGTTCAGCTTATATATAAGTATTATTCAAATCAGTTCATTGACAGCCATTATTTATGAACCACTCATATCATATGCAAATACCTCATCCAGCATAGCATACGATCATGTCATTCCGCATCATTTTCAAATTCAGAAATTATAATTATGTATGTATTATGTCATGCATCTCATGTGTATAAAATACGTAAGCTATCTTAAGTTCAAGTGCAAGATAAGATCAGATCAGTTAATCAGATGGGCATTCAGATACATGGTACCAATGCAGTTAAGTTTTAGGGTGGATGTGCAAGCCACAGACTCAAGCGTGGTCCACCCTAGTATGCCAGAATACTATCAGCGGCTTCCCTTGCTACAGCGGGACGTGGGGCCGGTGCACAACCTCACACACAGGGTTAAATGTGTTGGCAAGTCAGATCAGTTAGTTAATTCAGATAAATCAAGTCATGCATAGCATAAACATCAGTATGAACAGTTATGAATTTTAAGCTCTCAGCATCAAAACTTTTATGAAAACCTTATATTTATCATGTTTACGTTGTGATGGATTTATTACTGAGTCTTCGACTCATTTTAGTTTGTTTTCATGTTTTTAACCACCCAGGTGAGGATGATGAAAACAAGCAGGCATGCCAGGATTAGAAAGATCATTTGATTGAGTTTCAGACCTTTTAGAATAAAAACTATTTTATGACATAAATTGTTTATTCTTTTAAGTTTTTTAAGACATTTTATTAGACAGTTTTTCTACAAAATAAATTCTATTTTCATTTATGAAATATGAGATCTCTTGCCGGATTTATTTTGTGAAAAACACATGACACTCCTAGCCTACGGGAAGTGGGTGTTACAATACGGAGGTGTTATCAAGAATTATAATCAGATAAGAAGTTCAAGGAAATTTTGAAGAAATTAAACTGAGCAGGAATAATCCACCAATATTGCACCTCCTATTTGCGGGCGATATAATCATCTTCGGGAAAGCTAGTGAAAGAAATGCTCAAGCCATTTTTGAAAGCCTGGAGAAATATTAGCAATAGTCGTGAAAAAAAATAAATCACAACAAGTCTTCCATTTTCATCACAAGAAACACCAACCCAAGAATCAAAGCTAAAATATCTCAGTTATTGACATACAAGTCCTCATCCTCAAGAATGAAATACCTAACACTCTCAACGTCTTTCAACATAACAAAAAGAGAAAATTACCAAAAATTACTACAGAAAGTGGGGGAAAAATAGAGGGATGGAAATCAAAGCTGATTTTGCAAGCAAGTAGGACTATGCTAATTGAAACAGTGGCTAGTACAATTCCATCTTATCAAATGCTAACATTTTTGCTGCCGAAATCAGTGTGTAAGACTTTTGAATTCCTACTTTAAAAAGTTCTGGTGGGGATTCCAAAAGGATCAAAAAAATAATCTAACTTTGAAGTCCTGGAAATCCATATTCCAACCAAAAATGTCAAAAGGTCTCAACCTTACACTAATAGAAAATGTGAATCTAGCACTTCTAGCGAAGACCAGATGGGAAATGGGTAAAGAAAATTCTTGTTTGTGGCACTCTATTCTCTTAGCAAAATATCTAAAAGCCACAAACTTTTGGAATACAACTCCAAAATCATCAGACTCATGGCTATGGAAATGAATCCTCAAAACAAGAGACATGTTTGCAAAAGGCATATGCTACCAAATAAACAATGGATTATCGGTCAATGTATGGTCAAAACCATGAATTCCTATAATGGAGAACTTCATACCAAAGCTAATACAACTAATGAACCCCCTTTTGAAAGTTTCTAACATGATCATAAATAACCCCCGCTCTTAGGATATTTCAAAAATGTAAAATTTCTTTGACCAAAAGAGCATCACTGAAATCCGAGAAATTCCCTTCTGTTGAACAACCTGAGGCAGGACCAACAGATCTAGACCCCAAATCACAATGGGAAATTTTCAGTCAAAACGGCTTACCACATAGTGGCAAGAAATTTTGGAAACACTCCGCAAAGTTTTCCAAGTTCTATTTTTTAAACCTCTCTGGAGATTGAAAATTCATGATCGCCATAAGCTGCTGCTCTGGAAAATCTTATGGAATATTCTCTCCACCAGAGAACGATTGAGCAATGTTATTCCCCAGCTCCTTTCGAAAAACTATCCACTGTGTAATAAAGTAGAAAAAACTTTAGTCCATCTCTTCATAGAATGCCCCATCAATCAGATCTTATGGCAGCAAAGCATTCAGCCTATAAATGTCGCAACTCTGCCGATAACTTCTATGTCAAACTAGATACAAATTATTCTCAATCTAGGGAAAGAGTTGGGATTAATTGACTTAGAAAAACATCATTTTCAATTATTTGCAGTCATCATACTGGATTTTATCTGGAGGTAAATGAATGAAATAGTCCACAATCTCATAGTTTTCTCTCTAAGAAAAGCAAAAGACCAGCTAAATCAAACATACTGAGCTTATAGACAAGCATGGGAAGGAAAACAAAATAGTCAAAGGAAAATCTAGATACCTCCCCCGCAAAACCAATGGAGCCTTCGATGCATCAGTCGGAGATTCTTTCTCAACAGCCTCCTCTATGATCACAAAAGAAAGACTCTAAAAATATGGACTTCAAAAATCCAATCCACAAAGCCATTGATAGTCAAAGCTTCAACAGCTCTTCTGGAGTCACAGCTAGCAACTCATCTCCAAAAAAGTCAAGTAATATTGGAAGGTGATGCACAAACTATCATAACAACCATTGAAAGCATGGATTCAACACCAAGCTGGCAAATCACTCCAATCATAGATAACATCATGCGAAGCTTCCAACAACAAAAGGATTGGAGAATAGGCAAAACTCATCGATCCCAAAATCGATATGTGCACTTAGTGGCGTAATGAGCAGCAACCAACTTAGTTTTTTGTTGTATACCTTTAGATTATCTTTCCAGATGTATTCTGTATATTGATAGTGGAAAAGATCCACCTTGAGACTAGTTGTATTCTGTTTTAATTATCTTCAATATTAAGCTTGCTGGATTAGAAAAAAAAAAGGTCAAGTATAATGGAAATTGGAAAAGTTTTAAGGAAAATGATACTACGTCGGGTTTGCCCCCTCAGTCTTACCATTCGTCTATTATAATTTTTTTTACTTATGGTTAAGGAAGTGATTATTAGTGAATTTGTATGTTTTTATTTACAAATGTTTATAGATGTTTAAAAAATGTCTGGAAGAAAAAAGAAAAAAAATAAAGGAATAATGCAAATGCACTATGAGACATGTCCAACGGTACAAGCTAGGCGGCATAGTAGCATCTTCCAAATTTTAATTGTAGGAATGCATTGTTAATAACATAGGAGTTAATTTTTCAAATTTAACAGATAGGAGTTAGTATCACTGACTGGCCGGCCTCATAGTCCTGTACAAAAGAATACAATTTATGCAAATTCATCATTTTCTTTTCTTCTTATGATTTGAGCTTTTCCATAAATTTTGAGCATCCAATCTAATTTTTCCTTAATCCCAAGATCATTTTCTATTCTCGATATGGTTGGCATGGTTGATTTTCTTCTTATATATGATTTATTGCTTTTGATATAATTTGAATGCTAAATTTGTAATGCTCTTAATAATACTCTCTAAAAATGGACCTTCATGAGGGGTTAAGCCGTGGGGTGGGACAATATAGTTGGGTGCCACCGCTCTCCGGTGTGGTTCAGCAGAGGTGATAGAGACTTTTAACTATGGTGTTATTACAAGAAAACTGTTTATTTGCTACTAGTTATTTCCTGCCAAAATGAGTATATTCTCATTGTAAATAGTCTGTTTCGCTGTTAATAACTCGTCACAAATACTCATTTTTCATGTGGTGTGGAGCCAATCTAGTGTGCAAATTATATCTATCTATAAAAAGGATTATGTTGCTCTTCCTTAATTTTGAACTTGTCATCCTCAATCTCGCCAATTGATGTTGGCGGAGATTGGGTGGTTTTTTCTTTACTAATTTTTTAAATGAAAAATAATTTAAAATACGACACATCAACTAGTATAACCAATAACACAATATTCATTTTGCTTTAGATTGCATTATAGATGTAAGGACGACGTTGTTGGGAACAATACTAGTACTAATCTTATTTAACTTCTATTCAAAGATTGCCAAAAAAAACAGAGAACAATTGCAAAGGAGGAATATCGTGAGCAATTCAGGGCCATCTAGCTAGTTTCGTCTCTTCTGATGGATTTTGCCTCACAATTTCATTAAACTTTTCCCTGGCCTCCTCAAATTATGTTGCCTCTTTATCATTGATCTCTTCTTCTTTTTCTTTTCCTCGATCTCCCTTTTACGAGATGGGACGTTTGAGATGATATGACCTGATTGAGGTGTGGATTAGAGCTTCTAAATTAGAAGTCATTATGTTATAAAATGCTACTCAAATCTTTACAACATTAATTACCCAATTCTAATTTAATATAACCATATAACAAATGTCATTGGAGGACTGTAAAACTGGTATGGGTTGGAATGTGGAACTATTTACTCGGTTGGTGGGATATAAAAAAGCAGAGGAAATTATAGTGCAACTGGGCAAGATAAATCTGGAAATGACTTGCTAATTTGGCTACCAAATTCTGATGGAACATTCTCCACTTGTAGTGCATGGAATTGTATACAAACAAGAGGTCCTAAATTTCCTTAGGTGAAATTGGTTTGTCATCCTGCTCTTCCAAAAAATGTTTCAGTTACTATGTGGAAAGCCATGCATGAGTGTCTCCCGTTGGATGACCGAATTAGAAGGGCTGGTATTCCTAATGTTTCTAGATGTGATTGCTGCTCAGTACGTGGATATGAAGACCTGAATCATGTCCTTGCGCAAGAGGAATTTGCAGAAAAAACATGGCAAATTTGCTCGGTGGTTCTTGGAGTGCTGTGTATGGAATGTAGTACTTGGAGACAAAGGGTTGAATGTTGGCATCGAAGGGCACGAAATTCTTCTCAATCTGGCCAACTGCTAAGTATTCTACCGTCGATAATTACATGGCATTTATGGTGGCGTCGCTGCAAGGCCAAGATGGAAGGCATGGTGGAATCAGTGTAGAAGGTTTGGTGTTCCCTTAAATATTGGGTGTCTTGGGCTGCTTTAAAACTAAAGTAAGGTCACTTACTTGGCGGGATGAGGGGGTTTTACAGTGTTTTAATTTGCCTTTTAAATCGATTGCAGAAGAGGTTCTAGCTCTAGTCTAGTGGAAGTGTCCGAAAAAAAGTTAGGTGAAGTTGAATGTGGATGGTTGCTCTCTTGGAAACCTAGGTCCATCAAGTGCGGGAGGTGTGATTCTGAATGAAAAAGGTGATCTAATTTGTGGTTTTGCAGCCTCTATAGGTCATAACTCCAACAACTATGCAAAGGTGATGGGATTACTCCATGGGCTTTGACATATTGGTATGTTGGAACTGACGAAGGTTGAGATTGAACTAGACTCTATGCTCGTGCTTCACTGGTTGAAGACGCAAAGATGTGGTCTTTGGTATATGGCGGATTATTGGGATGAAATCCAAAATCGGTTAGCTAGTCTCACATTTTCCTTATCTCATTCTGATAGAGAAATTAATGCAGTTGCAGATGGTTTAGCTAAAAGAGGAGCTCAATGTCTCATTGGCACATGGTTTTCGGTGTCAGATTTTTCATCCTTTATAAGATGAATTATTAGATTTGATAAAGGGGTTTTCCCTATATTCAGAAAAGTAGGAAACGTTGTTAGGGGGCTTATGGGGGTTTCATTGTTTTATTTGTTATTGCTTTTGCTGGTCTTTGTTGGAGTAGAGAGCCTTATATTGTTACCATGGTTTTTTCTCCCTCCTTCATAAGTGAGGTTGTTTATTGAAAAAAAAAAAAAAAAAGACTATGGTGGAGCCAATCTAGTGTGCAAATTATATCTATCTATAAAACGGATTATGTTGCTCTTCATTAATTTTGAACTTGTCATCCCCAATCTCACCAATTGACGTTGGCGGAAATTGGGTGGTTTTTTCTTTACCCATTTTTTAAATGAAAAACAATTTAAAATACGACACATCAACTAGTATAACTAAGAACACAATATTCATTTTGCTTTAGACTGCATTATAGATGTAAGGTTGCATGGAACAGTACTAGCATACATCTTATTCAACTTCTATTCAAAGATTGCCAAAAAACAAAGAACAATTGCAAAGGAGAAATATCGTGAGCAATTTAGGGCCAGCTAGCTAGCTTTGTCTCTTTTGTCGGGTTTTGCATCACAATTTCATTAAACTTTTCTCTGGCCTCCTCAAATTATGCTATCTCTTTATCATTGATCTCTTCTTTTTTTCCTTTTTCTCGATCCCCTTTTTACAAGATGGGATGTTTGAGATGATATGAGATCCGATCGAGGTGTGGATTAGAGCTTCTAAATAAGAATTGTCATTATGTTAAATGCTACTCAAATTCTTACAACATTAATTACTCGATATTTTGAATTAAGTAGTAGTACTACTACTACGGCCTTCTCTTTCCACGTGAATCATTGGTCTCGTGGTAAATTTGATGACAATAATATTGAGTTAAATTGGAGATCTTATGGCAAAATCTCCAATTTTACTCCCTTTAGGGTGAATTGGTTAAAAAATAAGTCCTCTTTATAAGTTGATATAGGAATATTAATTGAGGTAAGCTAGCTATGTGACGATATGATATTTAACTTTATACAAGCATGCATATTGATTTAGAAGAGTGCTAGTACAACTGCCGCTCATCACGCAAAATAAGTCATATATTATATTGACTTATCATGTGCATGATTTATTTTATTCTTTTTGTCATGTTTTTAAATATAAAATCAATTAAAATGCGTCTCATTAATAAAGTGTAATAGGATGTGCATGTTACTTACTTAATTTGGGTGAAGAGTAATATTTTTTTTTTATAAAAAAAAAAAAGAGGAACAACAGGGGCAGAATAAATTAACAAAAATAAACAAATAAATAATGATAGAGGATCATGATCTTCTTCTCGAAATTGTGAACTTAAAAAAAAAAAAAAAAACCCTAAAAACGAAAACAGAAACGTCAGAAGGATAGAGGGGGGGTGAATGGAAAAAAGATAGTCTCTCTCGTCAATGAGTTAAAAGAGAATTTGTGCAACAATTCAAAGAAAATAATGATTCTAATAGTATGAAAATTGGTAAAAAGATCAAAGGGATAAAAAGGTGGTCATGTTGTCAATCGAGGCCATGCTAATACTCTTTTCCTGATGTTCTTTTGCTTTTCTCTTTCTTCAAAAGCCCCCAAGTGAAAAATGTGGGATTGAAAGTTTGGCTTTTAAGGTTTCGCTTCTACAACATTAATCATAGGTGGTCTGACAAAAACCAAAAACTCAAAAGAATGATCAGTACAGAACCACCGCCCACCCCTCCCCAACCCACGGTTTTGTTGATATTGATTGTCACTGACTGTATTTCTTTAGACTTTCTTGATTGCAGATGACAGAGAATGACAAAGTCAAAAGCAAAAAAAAAAAAAAACACATGCTTCTTTGAATTCTGCTCTAGCATTAAAAGTGAGATTCTTCGTATTGTTTTTTGACAAGAAAGCCGAATTAATTACAAAGACCTTAGCTGCATGCTAGTAAAAGTGGCCCTCTCGAACCTCCTCTTGCTGCATAGCATCTCTCACTCTGATGTTAGATGAATGTCAGAAAATGACATGAACATGACAACCAGCTTGTAGAATAGCTTTTTCAAAATTTCAACCATCAGACAAATTAAAGATACAGAAACAGAATCATGAATTGTAGAAAATAGAGAATATGGTGAGAAAGATACAGAGAAGTGAGTGTGAAGAAGAGGAGGAAGACAGTGACAGGAATCTGAATTTGGAGTACTAGATGATGGAATAGGCTGCTGCCGTAGCAGCACTGGGTGGAACTCGGAGATCATATAGAAGTCGACGGAGATTTTGATATGTTTCTTGTAGATTTACAGTTTGTAGATGATGTGGGATCCACTTGTTATTGTTTGCCTTCAGAGATAGCAGAGGAAATATTGAACCTTCAGTGCATGTTAATGGGATCCCACAAAAATCAATAGAAATAGGTTCTTATTCTTCTTCTTCTTCCTCAGTTTTCAGCATGGAAAGTGCTGTACTGAGTCTTTGGAGCCCTCTCAATCCTCCTCCTATCTGCCCTATATGAAAGAATGATCCTCTAATCTTTTGTATGTCCATAGCATCTCACGCTGGATTAATTTCTTTGTTTGTGTCGTGCATCAAACGGACTTCAGTAGTATATATGCTACTTTATTTACGCTGATCATTTCTGATATGATTAAGATATATCGGTTACGTATGGATCATTTCAGTTCTTAGTTTAATATGTCTGCATGAAGCTTTTACGACATAGAAAACATTGGAATGTGGAAGGAACCAAGGGAGAGAAGATAGCTAGGAAGGACGAGAACTAAGGAGCCCCTCTCCCGTTTATTCGATCTTCAAGGATCAATATACGAGAGAACAAACACTTCTGGCCTGCAACGTTTCAAATAGTCTTTCTTTAGGGTTTCAAATATTCAAATTAATGATGATCAAATCCATGCACATGTGAGTTTTACTTGCATAAAATTATAAAGACAGGCCGATCGAGCAAGAAATATCTAGCTAGCACCCTAATTACGTACGTCTTACGAATTCACATCTCAATTGTATTATTATATTTAGCTAGAGATTATTGTTGTTGCAGTAGTACTGACTTCTCACAGAACCGCATGTAGGATTCACGACCAGCTTTTGGTGAAAAGTTCTTTGAAAAAAAAAAAAGGTTATTCGCATGCTTCGATGTCTGAACTTCCATGGAAGAACTTGAACCATAATCTTTCCCTTGGCCTAAAAATAAATCTTTTGGTTTGAACTTATAAAAAGGGTAAAAATTAAAGAAAGCCTTCATGTAATTAATTACCACTAATATAATTTCCGGCATGCATGCAGTGATCAGAAACATCTATGAGGGGGAAAATACTAGCGAACATGCATGCATGGTTATATATATATATATCCTATAAGCTGCAAGCAGAAAGGAAGGAGCTAGCCAACTTTATCACGACAAAATCCCACTTCTTTTTCCTTTTGTCGAAGCTGGTAAGAATGCCGACACCGGGCTCAAGCAAAAATCAGATTATATTCTTCAACATGCATGATATCTTTCAAGTTGTCAAGTGCTGCATGCATTAATATCTATGCATAGGCCTAGTGCAATGTATATCAACTTGTAGTCAAGTGATCATGATTTAGCATTCATAAGGTAAATCATCATTAATCTCTTTAATTATTTAATTAATTCGGTCTAAGTCATCATTAATGTCCGATATCTTCAGATTTTAGAACAAATCTTAGTAAAATATTCGAGATATATATATCGGGTGTGATACGCTCAAGATTATTTCTAGATCTTCTCGATCTGCCAAACCATAATTCATTGGTCAAAAACGACAAAAAAAGAAAGAAAGAAAGTGGCACCATTAACTTGAATATGCAGATTATATATAAATTAGTCGACATTTCAGTGCATGCAGATTAATATTGTTGAAGTTCCTATTGCAGATACTTCTAATGGAATGTGCATTTTTTATATTTAGTTTTTATTAGACAGAAAATGCTGTATCAACACATGGATTTCCGATTATATATATTATAAGCTAAATATATATATATATATATATATATATATATATAGTGTGTGTTGTAAATCATATATATCAGTATCCATAATTAGGGATTGAATTTAGTTTTGTGCAAAGAAACATGATCGATCTTAGAATAGATGGCATTGTGAAAGAGCGAAACGAAGGCTTACGGGTATATCGGAGATGAATCAAAGCTGGTAGGCTGTAGCCCTCGCCTCAACGGGTGTATCATGTGATAGCAGGAAATTCGAGTTTGAGTTTATGTTCCATGTATAGGGAAGAGGGGATATAATTTAGAAACATGATATCAATACCTCACATCTCTATACTAGTACTACTAAAACAAGCAATGAAAAACATAAACAAATACTGCAATCAAGAATTCAAAGCGATGAAGAATTCTACTCATCAGTCACTATTCACTCTCACACTCCTACACGTACAGTTTTTTTTTTTTTTTCATAAGATGTGGAGAGTTTTTCATAAATTGCATGTGGAGTGTGAACTGATAATAAATAGTGGTTGATAAGAAGAATTTTTCATTGCAACGTAATATATATGTGATTGAGATCACCCATAAGGATTAATTAGGACTAATCCTTATAGCAATAGCCCAGAAAGATCAAAGATTAACGTACGTATAGCAGTACGTAGTACTGAATAAGTTTTAGGTTAAATTAAAATTTTTGAAGCTAGCATATCGTATTTATATAGGAGTTTCGTACGTGCAGCAGTGAGCAGTTGACGGATGGATGATTTAAATCTTTAAGGGAAAAATGCCGGCCGATCACCGCTTGACGTAAAAATATAATCTGTTGATTAATCTATTCATCATCTTAATTTTTATTATATTCTCATTATTTTATGATATGGTATTAAATAATTAAAAACTATTTATTCTATCTTATTTATGAATTTATTATCTAATGTCATATCATGATACGATGAGATAATACTGAAAATTAAGATAATGAATAGATTTTTCTATCAAAGAATACATGACAACTCTATTACTACCATATGTCTATTAAGAAATATATTTATAATTATAAAATGTATAAATATTGCATATTCTTTTAAAAAAATAAATAAATATATATTCATATAAAAAAATTAATTTTTAATCATAAATCACATTTCTTTTTATTTCTTTCAAAGTAATAGACGATACTTGTACGTACGTGTTCATTAATTCGATAAATGATTTATATAAATTTTAAATAGATAAGTTTCGTACAAATCCTTGTAAAAAAATATAAAAAAAAAAGTTATTTTTTATTAATAAAACTCATTTTTTTATAAAAAATTTTTATATGAAACTTATCTATTTAAAACTTGTATTTAATATTCTCAATACACACGAGTGCATAATACGGTTTAATCAGTCCTTTGTACTTGTCCGGTAACTTTATCATAAGCTAATTGTTTTTATAATAAGTGAGTGTCTTTTAATTTTTATATATTTAACCATAAGCTCAAGGGCCAAAGGCCATCACTGAAAAGTGAAAAGTAACCAAAGCAAGCATGAGCAGCTGACCCCTACATACGTCATCAGTTTGTCTTTATTTTATACTAACCAAAGCACGTCATTGCGCATTAGAAGAGAATAATTATAGGTATAAAGAGAGTTTATAAATGTAAATTTTATTTCATATTATATGTTAAATTTATTTTATAAATTAATTTTTATAAAATATTTTTATAACTATAATATTTTTCAATATATAAGATAAGAAATAAGGAACACAAAACTTTTAAGCAAAACTTTGTAATAAAATAATAATTTTTAAAAATTACTTTGAACTTTTGTTTTAATTTAATGTGTTTAAATCTTATGAAAATATTATTTTATTATAAAATTGTAAATTGGTTGTGTTGTACAAGTTCTTAATGAATTATAAGCTTAAGAATAATTAATTAAAAAAAATCTTAAATGATATTAGAAAATAGAACCCATCACAAGCAATTTTTGGAGTCGATTTACATTGAATGGAAGTGAATTGTTTTTACTTGTAAATTATTAATTAATTAACGAGGAGATTGAAAATACGAGAAATATTCATAAGATCGAACTGATCTTGACTGCATTAATATATATTGCATCATCATCAGATGATGAGATGACCAAATGATCATTCACTTGTTTAATTTTATTTATTTATGTGTATATTTAGGCTACTTATTCGACTGTCATTATATTAATTATAATCATCATTAATATTGCACTGTCAAAACCCACTTAATAGAGATAGTACCATATCCACTCGATTTCCACTAATATCTTTGGCCTATAAAATCTGGTACACCACGATGCAGCAGCAGCAGTAATACAATGGTTCTGGAAAACATATTTTGTCTCATGTCTTTGGTTCAACTTCTTTACTTGGATGATTGCTGGTCTTTAATTTGATGTTTTTTTTTTTAATTATTCTTTAATCAATTTTATTCACCATTTTCTCATAATTAATTTCTTGATATCAAATTATTGCTCGTTTGGATTTCATCTCACCTGATCATCTCATTTAATTTCAACTAATAATCTTATTATTATTCACAAACCATCTCAACTCATTTCATCTCATCTCACTATCTAAACGGACCTTTAATATAGCCACATGACTCTCCTCTAAAATGAACATTGCATGTACATAAAATAAACGTCTACCCTTACTTTTTTCGAGGCGAACTCACTTAAAATATAAGTATGCAGAACTATATGTTTTAATTTTGTGTATACATATACATATAATATATGTACT
Organism: Juglans mandshurica; assembly: GCA_022457165.1. NCBI lineage: Eukaryota > Viridiplantae > Streptophyta > Magnoliopsida > Fagales > Juglandaceae > Juglans > Juglans mandshurica. The sequence goes on along the minus strand of CM039621.1, from coordinate 11,623,296 downwards.
GTGTGTGTAAATTTTATCTGGAAACGGTTCTTATCTGTAATTATGTCATCTTGGAATAATCTTTCTTGGACAAAGAAGTATTTTTGGGGGAAATGCAAGGAAGCACATGTGGTCTTTTTCATTTGTCACAATGATGAAAGTAAAGGAAAGAAAGGGTGGGAAATAAAAAGAGATAGAAGCCCATCATCACAACTTTTGGGGGGGGTTGGCTAGCTGGTGATTGAAGTCTAGGATTTTCCACTCTTAATTCAGTGAGAATTAATTAACAACTACTGCCTAATTTCAATATGTTGGGTAAGTTTCTTTTCCTCTTGGCAGGTAATTGTAATAAGCACATGCAATAGTACCGAGGCACATTGTGAAACATGTTACAAAGTCAGCAACTGTTTTGGGCTGACTAATTAATATTCCCAAGTCTTTTGTCAATATATATATATATATATATGCTGTATGATTCATAAAATAAAAGCATTGGACATTAGTGGATATGATGTGGTCCAAATCTTAAAAGGAGTTGAATATCCTTGAGGCTCCACATGACTAATCATATTGTCCCATTACCGCATTCCAACAATGTTTATCCTTAAAAATTCAAGAGACCCACCTTCCCAAGTGCATCAATGGCCCCTTCTCACCTCCTTCCACTAGTCATGTTGACAAAAGATGCGGCAAAAGGTAGGCAAAAAGTAGTAGCAGACTAGCAGTGGTTTAAACAAATTGTGAAGAGAAAAAAATAGCTAAAATAGACAAAAATAATAAAAAAAAAGGTTTTTTTCTATATCTTTTTGAGGAGAGGATGGTTTTGATTACCTGAAATCTCAGTTCTGGTTGGAGATTGAGGCTATGTAAAGGTGCCTCTGTACTCCTATGCGGCTCTAAGGAAATAGCTAGGCAGAATAGAAGATTCTCATACTTCAGTACTTAACAGTTTTCACACAGGTCAAAGGATGCATATATAGGGGCTTTAGGTAGGCTCATTAGACCCTTATCAAGTAGGCTTTGAAAACAAGCTGCAAAAAAACTTTAGAAGATAATTAAGCAATTTAGCATAAATGCCATGCTTGTTTAAGCTTGTTTTGGATTATTAAATTTCCCAGTAGCTCATGATCCCCAGAATATGAATGAAACCTCATGATGATGAGTTTCCCAAAGTTGAATGCTACAATTATAGGCATGTATCATGTTCCTATTACCCCTTGCCGACCTACCTTTGTTGATGATTTTACATAAGTTTTTCTTTTACATATAGACCTAGAGGATATATTCTGTAAAGAAAAAATCTATTCATCATCTTTTTTTTCATCATCTCATCAATTCATGATGTGGTATTAGAAGATATGTTTACAAATGAAATATAATAAATAGTTTTCAATCATCTAATGTCACATCATAAAATAATGAGAGGATAATAAGAATTAAGATTATGAGTAGAATTACTTTATGCAAAATGGCTCATGTAAATCTGTTTATATTCAAAATTCTTATTTTTATTCTTTGTGGAGGCAAGGTGGAAGATGAGGATATTGAATACGATGGTATTGTATTAGAGTCATTTGACCACAGTAGAAAATTTGGAATAAGACAATGTCAATGACAAAAAGGATAAGCAAGATTACTGTGCTTTAAGATTCTTAAAATAAGGTAGGAGTTAAAGGTCCATCGCTATCAGCACAATGCTAATTTTCTATGGCATGGCAGTACCTTTATTTATTTCCCTCCTCATTTGACTTGACAAGCATTTGGAAGGGAAAAAAATAATATATATGGGATAGCCTTATACGTTTGACAGGTAGTCAAAAGGGTGTTTTTTTTTAAAGCCCTAACAAACTCTTAAAGCAAAAATATTTCGCAACTCCAAGTAGACAGTACACCTTCATTGATGTTCTTTATAAAGCACTATATATCCAGGCGTTCCCTCGTTCATACAGAACTAGAGCTGGGCACAGTTAGGAACTAAAACCCAAACTTTCTTGCTGTAACTACAGTTTGCTGAAACACCTTTCTCAGTTCCCAGTTCCCAGTTTCCACTGATATCAAAATCAGAACCTCTCTCTCTCTCTCTCTCTCTCTCCCTCCCCCTCAATCTCATGTCCACTACCCCCCTTTGCTTTTTCTCTATCACTCTTGTTTTGCTTTCAAGTAAGTGATGGAACAGACAGAAGAGTCCAATGCTAACAAGAAATGCACCAAAACGAGAAGTTTCAGGGACACAGCCAACCCTCACAAGCATCAGTATCACTATCAGCATCAGCTACTACAGTACTCAAATCAGTATGGGTTCTGCAACCAGAACCAGTATCAGAGATACTACCCAGCTCTGCTTCCTCTACCCACTCAAATGCCATTTCAGCTAACTTTACCTCCTCTCCCTCAAAACCACGGCTTCAGGACAAAAACCCATCTCCACAAACCTTCATGCAAGCTGAATAACCCTCCTCTTGCCGCCTCCTCAGATACCCAGGTCCAAAATGTCGCAATTTCACCGGGTAAATATCAAAACCCTCTTCTTTTATTTGTTATGTTCCCTCCCCCATCCCCAACCCCCCATTATTTGCGTGCTTCTTCTTTGGAAACTCAAGTCTGGTTAGGGGTTAAAGATTCTGTGGAGGATATGCACTCTGCTTACGCAGCGTTTCAATGAGATTCTAATCAATAGAGAAGGCTGAGAATTGAGCAACAGGAGCTGTTTTACTCTTTATTATCTCTTATTTTTGTTTTCTTTTGGTTCATTCTTATCTCTGCTCTTTCTGATCAAAATATGACAATAATAGTAGTTGAGCATCTACAATTGATATATACGATAATTGCTAAAAATATTTGTCCTGCTGATTTCTGCTTTTGAAATCTCCTGTATTGTGACGTTTTTCTTTTGTAGTTTTAGGTACTTAACAATCTATAGCCGACTTAGCCTCAAAATATCTGAATTTTGTGGTTAGTGGAGTTGAATCAGTCTGACTCGTCTTTTTCTCTCCTTATCTAATCAGCTCCAGAGGGACTCCAAAGGCCAAAAAGCTTACCCCGTAAAGGAGATAGTGGAAGAGGTGTCATAGGTGCAAGGCAACCTCAATCACTAGTGGCTGCAAGGAGACCAGATTCTGGCGGCATAGAAGGGCCAGTTATCTCTCTCCTCGCCAACCATTTTCTTGTCCAATTTGATTCATCACAAAGAATTTTTCATTACAATGTCGAAATCTCACCTAATCCCTCGAAAGAGGTTGCCCGAATGATCAAACAAAAACTGGTCATGGAGAATCCAGTTATGCTTTCTGGTGCTTTTCCGGCCTATGATGGTCGAAAGAACCTTTACAGCTCTGTTGAGTTCCAAAATGATAGGCTTGAATTCTATGTAAGCCTCCCAATCCCCACTAGCAAGACAACTTTGCCAAATAGAGAATTCAATGACTTGCTAGATAAGCATCAAAAGCTTAAACTATTTCGGATAAACATCAAACTTGTATCCAAATTTGATGGAAAGGAGCTAAGTAGTTACCTAAGCAACGAGGGAGACGATTGGGCCCCTCTTCCTCAAGATTATCTCCATGCTTTGGATGTTATTTTAAGGGAAAACCCGACTGAGAAGTGTATTTCTGTTGGGAGATCACTGTATTCGAATTATATGGGAGGAACTAAAGAAATTGGGGGTGGAGCTGTTGGATTGAGAGGGTTCTTTCAGAGTCTTCGCCCAACCCAACAAGGGCTTGCACTCAATGTAGATTTCTCTGTAACTGCTTTCCATGAGAGCATTGGAGTAATCCCCTACTTGCAGAAGCGTCTAGAATTTCTTCGGGACCTTTCTCAAAGGAAGACTAGGGCTTTAACTGGTGAAGAGAAGAAGGAAGTGGAGAAGTCATTGAAGAACATCAGGGTCTTTGTTTGCCACAGAGAAAGTGTTCAGAGATACCGGGTCTATGGCTTAACAGATGAAGCTACTGAAAATCTTTGGTTTGCAGACAGGGATGGGAAGAACCTAAGGCTGGTGACTTACTTCAAGGAGCATTATAATTATGATATACAGTTCAGAAACTTGCCGTGCTTGCAAATTAGTCGGAGTAAACCATGTTATCTTCCTATGGAGCTTTGTATGATCTGTGAAGGCCAGAAGTTTCTCGGGAAGCTTTCGGATGATCAGACTGCAAGAATACTTAAGATGGGTTGTCAACGACCAAGAGAGCGAAAAGCCATTATAGACGGAGTCATGAGAGGACCTGTTGGGCCAAAAAGGTACAGTTAAACTCGGGAATAAATTCTGTCTTTAATTACTTGAAAGTTTGATTCTTTCCCAAGTTCTTCTGCTGCTATTAGAACTTTCTTGTTTTGCCTATGAATTGGTTTGTAAGTTAAATATTTTTCTATCTTGATAGTGGGATCCAAGGAAGAGAATTCAAACTCCACGTATCAGGAGAAATGACACGATTAAATGGAAGAATTCTACAACCTCCCAAGTTAAAACTTGGTGATGGTGGCCATGTGAGTGATCTTACTCCCTCCCGCCACGACCGGCAGTGGAACCTTTTAGATAGCCACGTTTTTGAAGGAGCTCGAATTGAAAGGTGGGCACTGATAAGTTTCGGTGGCACCCCCGATCAGAAGTCCTACATTCCAAAATTCATAAACCAGTTATCACAGAGGTGTGAACAACTAGGCATCTTTCTCAACAAAAACACGATAATTCGTCCTCAATTTGAATCAACCCAAGTTCTTAACAATGTCTCTCTTTTGGAGTCTAAACTCAAGAAAACACACCGAGCGGCATTAAACAATCTTCAGCTGCTTATTTGTGTAATGGAGAAAAGACACAAAGGTTATGCAGATTTGAAGCGAATTGCAGAGACAAGCATAGGGGTTGTCAGCCAGTGCTGTTTATATCCGAATCTCAGCAAGTTGAGTTCTCAATTTCTGGCAAATTTGGCACTCAAGATCAATGCCAAAGTTGGCGGATGCACAGTTGCCTTATACAATTCATTACACTCTCAAATCCCACGTCTACTCCAGTCTGATGAGCCAGTGATTTTTATGGGTGCTGATGTGACACACCCTCACCCACTTGATGATTTCAGCCCATCCATTGCAGCCGTGGTTGGCAGCATGAATTGGCCAGCAGCAAACAAGTATGTTTCAAGAATGAGGTCCCAAACACATCGACAAGAAATCATCCAAGATCTTGGTGCAATGGTTGGGGAATTGCTTGAGGATTTTTACCAGGAAGTAAACAAACTCCCCAAGAGAATAATTTTCTTCAGAGATGGGGTTAGTGAAACCCAATTTTATAAAGTGCTCCAAGAGGAGCTGCAAGCAATTAGAGGGGCATGTTCTAGATTCCCTGAGTATAAACCTCTCATCACTTTCGCTGTAGTCCAGAAGAGGCATCACACAAGGTTGTTTCCCTTCGAAACCGATCCATCTTCCACACAAACATCGTTTTCCGATGAAAATATTCCTCCAGGGACAGTGGTTGACACTGTGATTACTCATCCAAGGGAATTTGATTTCTATCTTTGTAGTCATTGGGGGGTGAAAGGAACAAGCAGGCCAACCCACTACCATGTCTTGTGGGATGAAAGCCAGTTCACTTCTGACGAACTACAGAAGCTCATTTACAATCTCTGCTACACATTTGTGAGATGCACCAAGCCAGTTTCTTTGGTGCCTCCGGCTTACTATGCCCACCTTGCTGCATACAGAGGCAGGCTTTACCTTGACCGCTCAGAGCCCTCAGCTTACATGAGAAGCACTCCCACACTCTCCCGAGCTGCCCCCCCAAAAGCAACCCCTCTACCGAAACTTAGTGAAAATGTTAAGAAACTCATGTTTTACTGCTGATTTTTCTTGCTGCAATTGCATTCAGAATTCTAACTACATATGACCTATATACACTTTGGATTCCTCAGAGATGTAGGCTAAGAAGACTCGATTCGAGAAATGTACGTGTTATGTTCGGCCCTCTTGATTATGAAAACCGTAGGAAAGCATTCTGATCATCTTTATCAAGAAAGTTACAGTTTGCAATAATCTCTCTTGCCGATTTTTAATATTCTTGTGAATGATTACATTATCATTTTCTCCCAAAAGAAATATCAAAGAATGTGCCATGCTTTTGACTAAGTCTCTTGCTTGGATGGTGAGATAAGATGAGATGGTTAGATGAATAAAATATTATTAAAATATTAATTTTTAATATTATTATTATTTTGAGACTTGAAAAAATTAAATTGTTTATTATATTTTGTGTGAAAATTTAAAAAAGTTATAATGATTAGATGAGATGAAACTGTTTTTATATCTAAAGGCTTAAAAGCTGAACATGTGAGAGCATACAAACGCCTCATAGTGCCTAAAGTTAAAACTTAAAACCAACCCAAATCTTAACAGAAACATAACGTTTCAGCTAATTAGAGTGATATTCGCATATTTGGATCCGAATTGGTTGTATCGGATACCTACAAAGGTTGTACAGACGGTCCCCAGTGCCAAAACATCGATCATATCGATTGCCGTCCATGCAATTCAACGACTTGGCTCTATAATATGAGCCCAAGAGTCAGGCTAGATTAATGGAAGACTCGGAATGTAAGACCAAATCCGGTCAAGGATAACAAGGAACACATTGTACCCACCCAAAGTGCAATAAAGGGGATATAAGTAACCTTAATGACATGATCATAATAAAAATAAAAATAAAAATAAAAAATAATATATATATATGTCAGTTTAGAATACGTATGATCCATGCATGCAACACCATTAAAAGTATAGCAGAGTTAAGGATTGAACACAAAAAGTTAAAAGGTATTCTTGGGGGTACTACACCAACTGGATCACTGCCCCTAGGCCAGAGCAGTGCCAGCCCCATTTGAACGAAGAATATATACAGTATGAGAGAGAAGAGATAAACGAGAGGGAGAACCAAGAAAATATAGGATTTGAAGTAAAGCCAGTGAAGTCTGACTTTCGACTTCCCCTTTTGTCTCTTCAGCCTTTTCTCTCTCTCTCTCTCTCTCTCCATGGTTCTTTATTACCATTAACCTCTCTCCCTTTTCTACCTGTGCGTCAGTACTACTTTTAAGTACTACACGGCCATGGGAAGGGACAGAAAGGCTGGAAAATAAACGTGGCCTTCCACAGCACAGCAAGTGGTAGGAGCCACAATAAGGAACTCACCCTGTCGCACACAAGTGTACGTACTATTTGGAATATGCAAAAATGACTCACTTTGGTTTTTTTTTTTTCCCTCTCACGTAATATATTTTAATAATATTTTATTTAAATTTTTATTTTTATTTCAATTCATCTCATAACAAAACCTTAATGCTATTTGGAATATGCAAAAGATGACCCACTTTGGTTTTTTTTTTTTCTCCCTCTCACGTAATATATTTTAATAATATTTTATTTAAATTTTTATTTTTATTTCAATTTATCTCATAATAAAACCTTAATAATAATTTAAATAAAGTTATGCACAAATTTCAAATGGTTTTTTTTAATAAAAGATAGACTACTATAAAACAGTGTAAAATACTCATTTTTTCCTTATGACAACTAATTTTTTATAAAAAATTTATACATTTAGTACTTATCCCTTACGTTACTTTTATAATTTATGAGGGGAAAAAATAAATATTGAAATAATCATCATATTTATAGAGAAATTTTATTTACAGTTTTGAGTAGAAAACTGCGTGCGTGTGCAGTCTCATTGATGAATGATGGTAAAAAGAAAAAAAAACATCACTTTAAAAATGATATTGTAATTTTAAATTTTTTTTAAATATAACTATATAGACTTGTATGAATAATTACCATTTGTGGACTGTATATAGACTAGTTCATATAAAGATAGTTCCTCTACCAACATAATTAAACAACATATTAAAGTATATGAACCATTCCTTTTCGAATCAAATCACATAAATTATTTATCACAAGACAGAAGTATCAAGTTTAAGATAGAAATACAAGTTCAAATAAATATAAACGTATTACTTATGTTATTTATAAATTTATTTTTATGAAATTATTAAAAATCATATTTTTAAAAAATGATAAAACTCCATAAATAATACGATAATAATTAAAGTGAGGTGTGAATACATTGGACACGACAATCAAAGCAACGTAATGAGACTACGAAACTACATAGAAGTGGTTCCTGGTGTCTGTCTGTCTTTCTGTCATAGAGCGATGCTATATGGCCTCGTTACGTCGCAATTCCCCACCAATCAAAAAAAACCAACCATTTCAACAAGCCCTTTCCTAGAGTTACCCAATTTCCTTTTTTGTTTTTTTTTTTGTTTTCCTTGGGCTGGAGTCCTGTGCTGTCCCATCCCAACAACTTTTTGGCACAGTAACCATGGCGTCTACGTTGGCACATTAATGTATTATTTATTTTTTATTTTTTTAGAAATAATATTTACAGTGAGGGTTCAAACGTCGCAATCGTTTTAAAAAAAAAAAAAAAATCTAAAATTTACATGAAAAAAATTAATCTTTTAATAGTAAATTCTACTTTTTTTAAAATGATTGTATGGTGTTTACACATTCCACGACTGTATGTAACATTATTATTATTATTATTATTTTTTTCTGCATGTGTTGAGATTCTGTTTGGTTTGGCCTTACCCAGAAGAAAATAGATCGTCTTTCTTCTTCTTTCTTTCCTTTCCTTCCATCTCATCTCTATGTAAACCAGGAATTAGAAAACAATAATATGAAGCATAAATTTCAACATTTTAGCAGCTTTCATGTCTTTTATACCAAAGGCATCCACCAATGTTAGATACTATTATTTTTGCTATGTGGTTTTATAAATCAATCACGTAATTAAAAAAGTTTTTAAACGTGTTTCATTATTTTTGTAATTGAAGATGATAAAATATATATATATATATATATATATATATATATATATAATAAGAACATTTTTTACCCAAAAAAAAAAAAGGTTAGGATGGAAATTGGAATTTCAAATTAGAATGTGCATGGTATGGTATTGAAATTAGGATTTTGCTATACATCAATTCATTCTCACATCCCATACCTAACAGTTTTTTTTTTTTCATAAAATGTAAAATATGAAATAATGAATAGTTCAAAGAATTATTCATGAAACTATTATTCTCATAAGGGCACTGGCATTTGGCTGCCATCCAAATATTTGTCTCAAATTTATCTGCATTGGACTAGCCAAAGCAATAAACCTTTGGCTTTGAGCTACAGTGAGAAGCACCTGCTGGTCATACTTAGCGAGCTCCTGTACATAGACCAAACGAATAAATTATTCGACAAAATCCCATCCAACTTGAAAATTTGTCCTTAGTTTTCAAGTTCTTCTTCTATATTGTACTTTGTAACTTTTATATTTTTTATAGATGAAAAATAATAGGTTGAGGAAAAAAATAGTTAGAAAATAATAATTTAAGTATCAAATTAAATTATTAATTAATATATAGTTAGTGTAATTACAAAATATAAAAAAAAATTAAAAAATAATATTAATAAAAAAATAATATTATATTATTATTTTGACTAATTTAATAGCTAATCTAATGTGAATTTACCTAATCAAATGTTAATACTATAGCCAAAAGTTCTAACCAAAATTTAGATTTGATAATGTCTAAATCATTGCTAATGCTATAAGTGGCTAGCCATTACTAATACTCTAAGTGGATAGTACAGGAAAAGAAAAAAAAAAAATGGAGAATGGGACTGGAAATGGTAAGGCCGGGGCCGGCACTCGGCAGTAAAATAACAACAGGTAACATAGTACAATTGTACAAAAGACCAATGGGGTTTCGATTGTAATCTGTTTGGTGACTTTAGTCCCATCGCCGGTTAACTTTTTTTTTTTTTTTAACTATCTGATCAATGTTTCACGTGTAAAGTTTTATATGGAACGATGGGAATGCCAAGATCAGGCCTACCACTGAAAGCAACACAGCTGGAAAACAAAAAATGAAAATTGTACACTCTGACCCCTCCCATGAGCTGTTGGATTTTTATTTATTTTTTTGTTTTGGTACCATCCCCAGTGATCTTTTCAGTCTCTTCCAAGTACAAAAATTTGCATATGTTGACATATCTTTTCAGTCTCTACTTTTTGTTCCTTCTTAACGTTCTATCACTTCTATTTTCTTTAGGCTTAGTAGCTAGGTTCATGGTGGCACTGTGATGTAAAGCAATTACCTCCATGCAGCCTTGAGCTTGAGCTTCTTGATTGGAGTTTGATTCCTTTTTCCTCGTCTCAAAGTGCTTTCTGGCTCTGGACCGGATCTGCTACATTTACTAATACAAAATTTCTTAGAACTGCACTAGTCTTGGACCTTTCCAGGTGGGAGGATTATTGGAACATTTGCTTCAGATTTATGATGATAAAATAAAGTCTAGATCACAAGGTACACTCGATTTCTACAGTTGATGAAATAGATGGTGCAACCTACTAATAAGGATCCCAAATGCTAAACGAGCTTGGGTCTAAGAATTGCCAAATTCGAAGCAATGATGGTGGGAATAGATGTGTCCATTTCTGCTCCAAAGAAACTAGTTGAATCCAGCTTCGTTTGTATAACTGCTTGAATCTTTTACAAGCTTCCAAAATGTTGCTCCTGTGACCAAATGCACTAACCCTGACAAATCCTTCGCCAGCAGGTCCAAAACCACTGCCGGGGGTGGTAACAACGTGAGTTTTCTCCAGAATCTCACTGAATACATCCCACGAACTTTGGCCGGGGAAGTGGACCCATACATATGGTGCATTCTTCCCTCCATACACATTAAAACCAAGCGAATTAAATGTCTCTACTATTATGTCAGTATTTTCTTTGTAGAAACCAATCACCTCATGCATTGCCTGCAAATAGTATAAAATTAGCGAATCTTGTTATATAAGTATATCAGAATTTTATTCGGCCATATGGGCTAGAGAAGAGGAACGTGAAAAATGAAAATAATTAATTAAAAAAAAAACTATAATTGAACAAAAATAACAAGATTTATAATGACAAATATTGCATTTTTTTTTTTTTTGTTAGTAAGGAATCACAGGAATGAGAACAGAAAACAGACCTTAAGACCTTCGGGTGAAAGGCAAGCTAGACCACCAGCTTGGGCAATGTTGGATGCACCATTAAAACAAGTACAAACAATGCGGCTGAAGTCCTTGGCTACAGGAAATCCATCAGAAAATAGCAGTTCCTTTGGAACTACAGTCCAACCTAGACGAACTCCAGTGAACCCTGCGTATTTGCTAAATGATGATGTCTCGATTGCAACCTACAATGTGCATAGTTATGAATTCATGGAAATAAATGTGCTGCATTGAAAGTGGAAAAAAACTCAAAAATGAATTTTCATCACTAAGGTTACCTCTTTAGCTCCAGGAATTTCAAAGATGGAACGGGGGTTGTCCTCCGACATGTACATGGCATATGCAGAATCATATACTATGATTGAACCATTGTCCTTGGCAAACTTTACCAGCTGGGTAAGTTGCTCCCTGGTTGCAGCAGCACCAGTAGGATTGTTCGGTGAACAGAAAAATATGATATCCGTTTGACAAACACCTGACAGATCAGGAAAGAAACCATTCTCTGGAGTACACTTCATATATTCAATGCTCTCAAACTTTTGTACATCCTTCTGAAACTGTCCAGTCTGGCCCATGATAACACTCGAGTCCACATAAGCCTGCACTTTAACCCATCTCTTGTAAGGAATTGATCTTTAAACCTTTAAAAAGTTTTATCCCTATGAAGAAATTTTCCATGCCACGTTACTAATAGCTTATCTAACAGATGGCGCCATCGATGAAAAACATTGTTTTCCATATTGATGAAAGCAAGGTAGATGGTCAATATGATTGAAATTATGAAATGACATGCTCAAACAAGCATACCATCCTTCATGTCTTGCATCTAAGTGGCAAGAGCACCTAACCAACAGCCCAAGTTAACTATCAAAATTGAAAGGTAGCCCTAATAAACAAAAACAGATGTTAGATCTATGGTTTTTCTAGGGACTGAAAGTGAATTACTAGGTAGAAACCTTGTGTTACTTAATAAAATGACTTCCCAAGTAAACCCCTTTTTCTTGTAGGCGACTTCCCTAGTAAACCCTTTTCTTCTAGGCGACTTCCCAAGTGAACCTGGTTTTATTCATTTCTAGATAATTATTATTGCTCATCCAAAAAATATTAATTTCCACAGTGAACCAATTAAATGTCTCTCACATGCACCTCTACCACTTTCTGTATTAGATATTGCATGGGGGTGTTCAAAACAAATACTACAGTAGATCTTTGTAGGCCTTTGGCAGGTAATTCCTGCAAAATTAAGCTAAAAGAAAAAAAATACTATCACAAATTATTACCACAGGCAGGTAATTTCATGCAAAATTAAGCTAAAAGAATAAAAAAATACTATCACAAACTATTAACAATAAATAAAATCTTAAAAAAATTGACAAAATGAATATTGGTAAGACCAACTCAACCTTTTCACTTAATATATATCACAATGAAAATAGATAATTAAAGAGAAAAATCAGAAGACAAGTCAACTGGAGAATAAATTTTATTCCTTATTTTGTAGAAGAATAAATTACAGGGTATGACGGGTCTTGCACTGCCATTGTAACATCAGCCCCAAAAACAACCTGTCAAGAGTAGAAAGAAAGCAAATTTAAATAGTGCTACAATTAAAAAATGTTGTTACAATTAAAAAAAAATTAATTATGGAATACTTTGCTGGTAAACAAAAACCAACAGTACAAGCAAACAAATATACACAGAGGCAAAGATCAATGCAAGGAATTCAAAACCAATGTGTAAATCTAAACAAACCTGAAGGCGGGATATATCACATTTCGCACCATCTGAAACAAATATATCATCGTCCTCTATTCCGAGGTTGGTATAAAAAGTTGAAGCAATTGCAGCTCTCAAAGACTACAGATCAGCAACAGTGTTAGTCTTCAGCTATCATGAAGTTTGTCATCAAAAGGAGTTATAAATTTCAATTGTCTCATATGAAACTTCAAGTAATCTGCTTTAAGTCATGTTGATTCTGTGTTTAATCAGATCAATTTGAACCTAGAGGATGATTGCCTAAGGTCAACAGCCAGAGTAGAAACTTCAGCCATACCTTTTTTTTTAAGTGAAACTTAGGCCATACCTTAAATCAGCATGAATTCTAAGACTCGGTGAATGGCAACCAAAAAGTACTTTTGTAGCATGTTCACAAAAACATATTTGGTTATTGATGAATTGTGAATAGATTAACAATAAGAAGCACAAAAAATGTCTAACCATATGAAATGGTTGTGTAACCATTTACAATTACTTTCTAAAGAAACAACATCAGTTTACATTTAAATCTATACGCTTGATTCTAGATGTGGTGCCGAGGTTACGCATAGTGACCATATATACTTTTGAGTTCTCATTTCAGACTAGATATGAACATGAAAGGGCGAATTGCCATCTTCAGGTCATAATGTTGAATCATAAGAATTACTTATCAAACAAAAAAAATTGAATCGTAAGTGTTAGTTCTTTTCCATCCATGATGGGAGAATATATTGTAATAGAACTACAGACAATTAGCAATGAAGTTCAACTCCATGGAACAGTCAATCACAAATCAAGAATGCCCCATACCTTTTCACCCTGCTCAGCTCCATAACCACTGTAACCCTCTAGTGTTGATAATTCCTGTGATCTCTGTCAAAGTGAAAACAATTTGATTCAGTAGCCAGCAAAGCAAGGATTCTACTTAATCGTAAACCAGATAAGAGGTAAAAATGTGCAAAATTTCATAAAGACATACAATAACATGACCATGGAATGGTTTCAATTATGTCAAGCAAAAAGCAATCCTAAAAATGTAGTTTGGGTCAGCATTTAAGCAAGGATTCTGTAAGTTGTAAACTATAACCTTAATTTTAATTTTTGAGTCGGCAATCGGGAGGGAGAGAGTTAAGCTTCATAAATCACACCTCTCGCCCCAGTTTCCAGACTGCCTTCGTTGTTATTTTTCTTCTTTTTTTTTCTTTTTTTGTGATTCCATTTGCTAAGTTAGTTATAGAAATATTTGGAAAGAGAAAAAAGCATAAGGAAGCATAAAAACAGAGAACACCACCACGAAAGATGTGCAGAATAAAACCAGGAGCACGAAAAAATCGAATGAAACAGTTTACTAGAGGGGTAAAGAAGTCATACCTCTCTCATCGCAGAAGTTATAACTTCTGGAATAGGCTCAGTAGTATCACCAATTCCAAGGCTTATCACTTGTGCATCAGGGTACTTCAGCAGGTGTGCAGCCCTCCTCCTGCCTATCTATACACAAGAATTATATAAGACAAAAATAAGATGACTAAAACACTGTTCAAAATACAAATAATGAAACAGATGTCTTCTATGGGTTGGCTGAGGACCAGAGGTGGGGGAGGCCAGAGAGAGAGAGAGAGATCATATCACTAGGACTTTTGGAGAAAATACAACAAACTGACAAACAATGTCCTCCAAAGTCCCAGCTTTATGCACTTTTTATAAGTGACAAAATTACTAAGAAACTGAAAAAGTAAGGCTTAGTGCACGCACAAAGTATACCCAAAACCATCAAATCGCCCAGAAGAGAATATCATCAAAGACTAGAAACATTCAAGTGGGTGAAAGCCTTGGTCTGGTATCACTCCCTTCAAGGTCCAAGGTTCAACATCTCATGAGTGCAAACAATCATTTGGGGTCACACCTCCTGATGAAAAGTCAACGATTTAACTAATTCTGTGTAGGGAAACTTCCGAGGGTGCGGTACGGGACCGGAGTTTACTCTGCAGGTGTGGGTCCGAAGGGCCCTACCTTAGAGAGGTTCGGTTCTCCGACATAAAAATAAAATAAAAAACCACATTTGAAAGCACCAAAAAGTAGTTAAATCTTAGATGAACTAAAATCCATGAAGAAGGCGAGTCAAGAAGCTGATAATATAATTCTATGGTTCTACCAAAAAAGAAATCATGTATCATAAGGTCAATCACAGTCGAGTGAATCGAGATTTTTAGCAATAGTAAGATTATAATAATAGAAAATAGGCGCACGTGCATTATATACCTCTGGGAAAAGGTAACCCGCTTGAAGTTTGGCCAAGTTTCCATTGCGAGAGACATTTGTCTTGTAAGCTTCAAAAGATACAGAATATATTCAGCATTATTGAATATCAAATATCCACAACGGGCATGGTAAGAAGAGATGCTTCTAATTCCGTTTTGGTTTAAATAGATTTTTCACTAAGGTGGCAATTTTGTATGACGGGACACAAATTTTCCATGTCCAATAATTCACAATTCCAGCAACAACATGGGCCCCATATATCATAGCTCCACTGCTACACAAACTCCCACTAAAACAAAATATGTCACACAAAATTAAAGAAAAAAGCGAAAACAATATCCAAAATTAGAATTGAAATGAAGGAGATAAAAAATGGTACCAGTCTGAGATTCTTTCGGCACTGCAGCAACGCATTTAAAAATGCTGTTTCTTTTCTCCTGAAGCGAAACGTTCTTAGTCCTGCAGCATACAAACCATAAAAGTTCATTCAATCGGATCCTTTGCAAAAGAGACGGAACACGTAAATATATATTTTAAAGAAAAAATATTCTGTTTAGTTGCTGAGAGAACTAAGAAACCCGAAAAGAACAAATGTGATCAGGTGATTAATGATGGGAAATAGAAGTGTACAACTTTGGGTGCGTATGATTATTTTTTAGGAACTTTCTAAGTAACCAACAGCAAAAAAGAAAATGGTACCTAGAATTAAAGTTGGAATGGGCCAAGAAAGCAGAAGAAGACGAAGAAATTGTAGTGGAGAGGTGTTGCAGGAGAGACATTTTCAGCTCAAGTACGAGGATGGCGATATCCTTTTTGAGGAACAAGAAACCTTTTTAGCAAATGAAGGCCTTATTAAACCCTAGCATCCAGTCAAACGTAAACTTCCTTGAAAGCGCAGCTTCTAAGCCCTAGCAGTCGCAGCCTAACACTGTATATCAGACTAGGTCCAAAATGGGGGAATCTTTTGATTTCTCTTCTTCTGCAGGACCATTCACCGGTCGTTTGCGGTTGATGAGGCTTGGGTTTCAATGGCTTAAGCTCACACAGGGGAAGCTGACTGGATTTTCTCAAAGCAGGGAAGGGGCATGCGCTGGTTTAGGGTTTTAGCCTTTTAGGTGGTTTTTTTTTTTTTTTTTTTTTTTTTTAGGCTTTGGTCGAAATGATAAATTTTCAAAACTTCCACCGATTTTATTTCCAAACATTTCAAATCTTTAATTTTTTTTATTTAATTATTATCACTTTTTAAAATTAAAAAAAAATACAAAAATCAATATAATCTTTTCAAGCTTTAAAATAAAATTAATATAAAAAATTATGTTTAAATAATTTTTAAACTTTATGATATTTTTATTCAACTATTTATATTTCTTATCTTACCTAATAAAACAATTCAATTGAAATTATTTCATTATTATTTACATATCATTTCATTACTATTTATAAAATTCTAAAATACTTCAAACATCAAAACATAAATCCACTAACCATCAACTCGAAATTCAGTCCGCATTTTTTATGCATAGTTACTATATTTTTTAAAAATATATATATTTTGAAATTTTGGAAACAAAACAGCTTTTATCATTTTAGTTTATACCAACTTGTAATAGTATTATCATTGGTTTGGATTGAGAGGTGTTCTATCTCATCTCATCAGTACAATATTCATAAATTTTTATAAAAAATATATTAAATAATTCAATTTTTTAAATCATAAAATAATATTTTATTTTATTTTCATCTAAACTTATCTCATTTCAACGTACTATCTAAACTCACAATTCATAAGAGGGAATAGTTATTTTTCATTATTATTAGACCATTATATTGGATTATGTAAAAATCTATCCAAATTTAGGTAAGGTAAAAAAAAAATAAAAAAATAAATAACAAATATATTTATCGTGTAGCTAAATGTAAAATTTCTTAACTTTTAGATAAGAGAAATGTTTTAACTATAAAGAGATCTCATAAAATAATTTTACAAACTGACGTGATTTAAAGTGATATGTTGAATTATAAAACTAATTTTATTAAAAAAATAGATATCAGTTTATAAATTTCCTTATATATATATATATATTTTATAGATGTAGCACTTATCTTTAGATAAACTGATGCAAACCCATTTAAACTAATTATTGGCTATATTTTAGCCTCCTGAATGTTTTATGGAAGCTGATAACAGGGTGAGTACAAAACTGGGCCGCCAAACCAAGTTTGGGTCGGTACACCAAACGAACGAGCGAACTTACTTCATTCACGTTGACCACCAAAGCTTGGGCTTGGAATGATGGGCCATGTATGTTGTACCCTGTTCGGCTCAACTAGATGAGCTCGTGCCAACATGTTTATTTTTTGGCATGCAATTCCACTAATTTCTTCTCGTTACAAATTTGAGATTTGTCGACAGAAAGAGCGAAGTGTACATGACATGGAGCAGTCAAAAGAGCTAGAAAAGCAGTTTCCCACGTCCAAAATCATGTTAAGCTCTGCTAGGGACAACCGACGTGCGGAACCGAGAGATAACCGGTCATAAGTGAAACTTACGTGTAATTATAAAAGAAAAAAAAACCCAAAAAATAAAAAGTAAAAGGTATCTCTCTCTTTATCTTCGTCACCTCAAATCCCTCTCTTCCTTCCATTCTCTCTCCACGCTGCTGCTTTGTTTCTCCCAACGCAATATGGACGATGCTATAGTTCTATACCCCTATGCAGGCAGAAGCCACCTGACCATAGTAGAGTTTGGCAAGCTCATACTCCTCTGGTGGTGGATTTCTTACCACCCACAAGAACCTTTGGCCACTATTTTCTATTCGTACTGCCATTTCTTTCAACTATTCTACCGAAAACAATCACATGCTTCCAAATGAAAGAAACACAACTTGAGAAACCAAAACCGAGCAACACCCTTCACACTATGAGCCTCTCATCCATAGATGAGCAACCAACGGCAAACTACAGCAACCATAATGCCGTAAGACATGTTCCACCATGTTCTCTGTTTCGAGAAGTAAAAAACAGAGTAAATTCTCTTGGCCCTCAGCCTAGCTTCACCTTGCACAGAAACTTCCGACCACCTCGTGGGTCAGCTTCTCAACAGACCAAGCCAATGAATACTCATGAGAAAAATCTAACAAGCGAGAAATCAAACAATCAGAACCCAACATTCAGAGTAGGACAATAAACTCATTAGAAAAATAATACCTTAATGAAGCCAATTTCCTTGGCATTGCTGCGAAAGCATTGCCTACCACACATGAGGTCGTACTTCTTGACCAACCCAACTAGAAAGCATGAGCCCTAAAAATCCAATCCACGGAAACTAACTCCTTTTAAATTAACATTTTTCTTGGTAGCAAAAGTCTTTTAACATCATATTAGTTTGAAGAAAAGTTATCTTTCTGATCACACTAGAATACATATATATTCTGCAAGAGAAAAGAATCATCTTTTTCAAGCAATCTTAGTGAGTTATATGATTATTTCTGCAAGTATCAGAATAACAACCAACGGCACAAAACAAAACCGAACAGAAAAAAACTCTCTGTAAATAAATCAGAAGCCTGACAAGGATCGGAACAAGTTAGATTTCTTTCAATCAATGATAATTTCTCGGGAACCAAACAGGTTGGAAGAGAAGAAGCGATATTCCGTACCAAGCACGGAAGCCATGGTCGTAGTTCTTAGGGTGAGAATTCCACACGTTGGAGTGCCCCATGATCTTGTTCTGTGTCTCGATGAGGGTGGTTTTGCAGTGGCTCACGGTAGAGAGTGGGTGCTCTATGTTTTGGTGCGGGAAAGAGAGGCTTACGGCGGCTTGGGTGCAGTTGGCGTCGGTTTTAAGTGGGTGGTCGTGTGTGGGAGGTATCTGGGCTGAGAGCACAAAATTGTCTTCTTTTGGTGCTTTAAAACAGAGGAGTAATGGCAACGGGGAGGTTTGCTGGGCTGTTTTCATGGAGTCTCCGGCGTGAAGCAGTGCCTTGCGAGATGGTTGGAGTTGCCTTGCTTGAAGGAATTCACATGTGGTGACGGCAGCTACGAGGTGGAGATGCTTCATTGAAGCCTGAAGGTTTGCGGCAGTGGTGGTTTCTTTGCTCATAAAAGGGGGCCATACATGTTTGGTTTCTTGAAGGAGACGGACGTGCATGGGGCACTAGGCGTCTTCAAGGGAGAGGGAGTCGTCTGACGGAGATGGAGATGGAGGGAGGGAGAAATGAAATTTCGAGCGGGAGAGAGGGGGAACGAAATGAAGAGAGGAAAAAATAAAACGGGTGACACGGATACGCCGGTTGCACCAGGCGGTTGTATCTATCATTTTTGTATATATATATTACCATATGGTCCAAGAATCTAGGGGTGCTACCCGTATGGTGTGGGGAGGGGGCACCCCCTCCCCGCCCCTCGCCCCGGTACTGGGGGGTGGGGTTGAAACCGCACCCCGCCCTGGCCCCCGCTCAACCTAATGACACATCAAGTCTAAAAAAAATTTTGGGTCTAAAAATTTTTTTTAGACCCAAATTATAATATAATTTAAATTTATATATTGAAAAAAAAAATAAACTCATTAGAGTAGTATTTTGGATTGTCTTGACCTCCTAAGTCAACCATTATATAGAAAGCCAAGGCAATACAATAATCATACTTAAGTAATGTAAGACTTACTAGCAATGTGGGCATTGCTTAAGTATGACTATTAACTTGAATTCAATTTCAAGTTTTTAACAAATTGTAAATATTTATATACAATATAATTATATAAATTATTTATATAAATATTAAAAATTATAATTTTTTATATTAAAATGGGGAGGGGTGCAAAGCGGGGGGCGAGGGCAGGGTGGATGGGGGCGGGCCCCGCTGCCCACCCCTACAAGAATCTAAGAATCATACCACATTCATAGAAATGTGGATACTTAGGCCTGTTTGGAACTTGGATTGAACTGATTAGTTCAGTCTAATTTTAAGTTGAGTCTAACATTCAAACATCTACCTCTCAAATCACTAAATTCATCTCAACTCAAAACCTCTTTACACGTGAGACTCACAACCTTTTTCAACTCAACACCTCTTTACACGCGAGATGCACAAATTTTTTCAACTTCTCATAAATACATCTAAACTCATCTTAGGTGGACCCCACAAAACTCACTATACCATCTCAACTCACTACTATTCATAAAGAACTCAACTAATCTTAACTCAACTCAATATTCATAAAGAACCCTGTAAGATTTGTAGAATATTAAAGGGTGAGATTCTACAAATCAAGCGGACTAATTATTAGCATGTAATGGGAGGAGTTTTTTTTATTTCCTTTTTGTGATACACTCGTTGAAATCTTATTGAAATCTTAGTTCTTTATTTATTAGGATGATATTATATCGGTTAAGTAATTTCATAGATGCATATTATAACTATGACTCACAACAGACTTGGCGTGCTTTGCTTGTTACGAGCAACTCGGGGTGACTAATGCCGGTTTGTTCTTCAACTATCATTTTGGGACCTTCAGTGCCCATTGAAAAAAAGAAAAGACTAGTTATACAAGAAATTCATGCTCGTGCCATTAAAATCAACTACAATCGATCAATGGAACAAAATATTAAAAATGAAAGTTCTAAAAAATTCATCCATAGACCGCTCACGATTTTTGAAACTTCTCTCATTCCTCTCACTAGTATTATCAAAAGAGCATTACTGAGCCATGGAAACTAGAACACAACACAATTGAAGCAGCAGAATGATCTAGTTATGTTGTCGGTAGATGACTGCAATGACTATTGTTCACAGCTTCAGACACGAGAACACAAATATAGTAGCACACTCAAGATCTTGGACTGAAGCAGGACAACTAATATACCATTTTTTTTTCTTCTAGGCAACCGAAATACCAAATTACTATTTATCAAGTTGGTATTTAGAGCACACTATCCACATCGCTTAAATGGTAATATTTGATTTGTAAGATTCAAATTTTAAAATTTATCTTTCAAATCAAAACAGAGAGACACAACTTAAAATGACTTTAAAGATTACTCTGTATAATGTATAATGACAGAAATATATGCATTATACATTAAAAGCAATAATGATTGTAATTTCCAGAAATTTTCTAACATAATATAGCTCCAACAATGTAGCAATACAGAGCCTTTGATACCTTCGTTCAATCCCCATGCATTGTGATCAGCAGGAAGCAACTTTATGTACTCAAAAGTCAAATATCCATCCAAGAATCAGGAGCATTTGTGGCTACCACCTGCTACAAATTTGCTTGTGAAGATACACTCACATGCCATTACACTGATCTTCATTAACGGTGCTAAAATGCATGGCATCAATATCATAATTATCTCTATGTGCTCCAATTTTCATGACATTCAAACTAAGACTCTTACTGATATATCATATATATTTACAAGGTAATATCATTAAATGCCCACCCTTTCAGCTGAAATAGCCATTGTTTCTAGTATGTCAGCTTCTACATTGGAAGATATACAACTGAAGTAGAAAACCGCACTCATTATAGAATCAATTAGCAACACAAATGAATACATGACCACCAAAAGAGGCCCTTCCCATATCCTTGAAGACCCATCTCCATAGCTCAGTGTCTTCACTCTATGCTCAAACAACCCCTCAATAAAAGCCATCCCAATAGTGGATCCGAGAAATATCAAAAGACCCACTTGAGTCTGACCCTTAATCAACACATTGGACCGCAGCATTGCATGATGTCCTGAAACATCCTCCAACACTGAAATCACAATAGCAATGTTACAAATAATGATTGCATTGGCAAAGATGACCGAGAAAACAAGCCCTGCCATTACTGCGGCGTAGACAATCATCCCCGGAGACAACCCAATTACACCAAATGCATTGCACACGGCAACAAGTAGAACACAAAACAATGTGACACAGCCAACAACCGAAATGCAGACCCACACATAGGTCGAAACTAGACGCCTCCAAATCTTGGCAATGATCACGTAAAATTTAGACACAGAGAACTTCTTCCTGGAATAACTACAATCTACCGAATAAACCACTGCAGCTTTTGATAACAACGACATCGTGATGTACAAGGGGAAGCACATTGCTGATGAAACAACCATCTCTGCGAAACGCTGGCACGACTGTTTCACAAGAGGCGTGAGAGGCAGTCCACTGGTCTTGGCCACCAACAAAAGCTCAATAATCAGTCTCCTTACAATCGAATGATTTGCTAACGCGTTGGGTAGAAAAACGGCAGCTACGGGGCAGATGAGCAATGCAGTAATCATCATAAACCCCGACAGATTGTAGCGGAGAATCTTAACTGATTCTCTTAAGATCTCCAAGGCATTCATTGAACGGAACTGGGAATTAGGCACAGTGACGTTATCAGAGGATTCCAACTCCAATTTTCGCAAATGGGTCTCTTCGGATCCGTCTTTTTTCAAATGATCCAATCTATTTCTAGGTGGTTTACCATAAGCAACTTCCATTTTCATCAATTTCTTCTTTACAAACTCAACAACTTCCAGAAACACAAAGGGTTTGAGAGAGCTAGAGCTGGCTCTGTAACTGAAAATCAAGGATGCAGGAAAAGTACATACGATGCGAATAAGATCTGAGAGGGCAAAACCAGTGAAAGAAAGTGAGTGTCACGCAATTGATAACGATAGAATACCTGAACACGTGGGTTCGCAGTGATGATCATGGAGAGCAGTTCACATGGGAGGAAGGCATGGTCGGGGGTAATGAATGCGCGAAAGGGTGTTAAGGAGGAGTCTCGTGGCGGAAAATCGGTATGATTTGTGTGACTGTGTGAGGAGTCGAGAGTAGAGGCATGTGGTGTGGCTTTGGGTTCTGACAGCCGACACGATGATACCTTCCGGTTAACAACCGGTTTACAATTAAGAAAATAAAATAATTTTATAATTTTATCGATTTATAATTGATAAAATTATTTTTTTTATAATTTTTTAAAAATAATTTTTTAACATTCATAAACATTACGAAATTTTTTTAAAAAATATACAACCTTATTAATAGTGTTAATCATTAAGTAAAAAATAAATATAAATAAATAAAATACTCTAATGATAATTTTAAATAGTAAGATTGAAAGGACTAGATGTATTTTTCTTTTTCAAAATTATAAAATATTTTTTACATAATTTTTTATTAGTATTTTAAATTTTTTAATATCTAAGTTGTGAGCTGGTTGTCAATCGGTGGTAAAGCTATCATTTTTCTTTTTTAAATAAGAGAAGTTGGGCAAAGAAATTTTTACAAAAATAAATCTATAAATTAACATAATTTTATATAATATAATAAATTTATTTTATAATAAAAGTAGTTTTACAGTCTAACGAACCACATCAAAACATGTCAGTTTATAGATTTATTTTAGTGAAATATATTTTTTAACTAAAACATTTCTTTTTAACAATAATGTACATATAATAAGAATTTACCACCCAATTTTAAATAAGGAAAAATTTATTTATCGTACCTTTTATTGTAATCTTCTCAACATCATTTGATGTGACGTTAAATGATGGCTCATAAGTGAAATATAATAAATAATCTCCAATCATTTAATATCATATTATAGGATGATAAGAAAATAATGGTAAAAATAATGCTGAGTAGTATTACTCTTATATCCAATCACTTCACTTGAAAAAAAAATGTGAATAAAATTGTAAATGTTGGAATAGTGGCTTGATTTCTTGTTGAAAACGACACTCTGTAGACTTGGCTTGACTATGGCTTGACCCTAGCTCGACCTTGGCTCCAGCTAATTAACTTTGACTCGACAATATGCTCGAGTAAACCCCAGACAAATTATTCGCTCAACATCCACTCGAGCGAACCCCAGGCAGACTGTTCACTCGATACTTACTTGACAGTCAATTTGAGCGAATGCCAAGCATATTGTTCACTCAATATTTCGACACGCCGATCGAGCGAATGCTTATAATTAGGAATTTCCGTGTCGTACAATATAAATACATATTATTTTTCATTGTATTTGGATTTTGAGTAGTTAGAATAAATAGAGAAAGATAGATCCTTTTGTGAGATTCTTGAGAATTCATTAGGTGTATTGGAGCTTTGGGATTGATGATTTTATGACTGATCTATTGTATTCCACCTTTATTGATAGCGAATTCATTGAGACCAATCCCGCCAACGAATATAAGCTCACACTAAGCCGAACCACTTCAATCTTAACGTTATGCGTGTGATTATTGGTTTTTTTTTATTTATATTTGCTATTTCACTTTAACTTTAACTGCCAATTAACCGGTTAATCTCAACAGTAAGAAATATTTATTGTGTATCATTATTTTTTTTAAATAAATGATTTGTTCTGATGATTTAATATCGGGATATTTATTTTGCCATGAAAGGGGAAATAGCGTCAAACTATAAGACCATTGATTATTGTGCTGAGTTTGGATCCGATACCGCCACAGTATCAAAGGTGGCTTATTGGCATATGCTGAGTTCTTTTAGAATGAGTTTTTCTATTTACAAATTAGGTTGGAAGACATATTTCATATGCCACGACAATATTTGATTTACAATAAAATTACTTTGAAATTATGTATCTCTATCAATCTACTATTAAAAAATTAAGGGGAGGCAAAAAAAAAAAAAAAAAAGTTTAGTAGATCAGTGATTTGCAAATTACAATTTAATTCAAGCACGTAAAAGTTACTACTTATTTGAGAAGTGAGTCATCTCATTTCATAATTTCTTATAAACATTTTTTAATTTTAGATTTTTAATTTTTTTTATCTAATCATTACAATTTTTCTAAATTTCCAAACGAAATATAAAAAATAATACAACTTTTTTTCAGATTTCAAAACAAAAATTATATTATATCAAAAATTTAATTTTATAATATTTTTATTTAACTTTTTCTTTCTTATTTTTCAAAATTCAATATAACATATTAACTTAAACTATTTAATTATTATTCACAAATAACTTAATTTATCGATATCTTAAACTATGATACTTTCAACTCATATAATCATGATGAGAAAATTAAAAGAAATATAATATGTTATTCTAATATAATAATATAATATGGGACCATCAAAGCCATTTATATGGCAGGTGAACATAATCAAACGAGCACATTCTAATTTTGTTGCGTTGTGTTTAAGCCCATATTTGGGAAAATAGTTATTCTTATAATTTTTAGATTATTTTATTATTATTAATAAATAATTTAATATTATTTATAAAAGAAAATTTTGATATAGAGATGGAAGATTATTCTTAGATTTCGAAATCAAGCCTTATGTTATCTTGTCTAAAAAATTTTAGTTTTTATTTATAAATTATTCATTATTGATAAAAACTACTATATAATTATGGAGAAAAGATATTTACAACTATGAATTGTGTAACTCTCGCGTAATTATTTTGAAAAAAGAGAATAAAATATGAGATTCACATAAAAAAAATTAATATTTTAATAATAAATCTCACTTATTTTCAAAACGATTAAACGGCGATTACACAATTCACGGTAGTATATAGAATCTTCACTAGAAATATTCTACAACGGAGTCCGGTTGCGTGATGGGAACGAGGTTGTCAACTTGTCTGTCTTTGTCTTGTCTTTGCTTGTGGGTCTTCTTTTTCTTTTCTTTTTATTTAATCCAAGAGACAGACCATTTCCGCCTTCACAACTTAACAAGCTGATCACTGAAATCAATCCAATCTACCTTTCTCGAGAAGAAAGGGAACAAACGACAAACGAATCCCGCCGCCACCGCCTCCTCGTCCGTCTGCTTCTTCTTCCTTCTCCATCATCACGCTTTTTCATTCATCTCCAAGCTCGCTAATTTTTTCCAGTGGGACAATCAATTCGATTCCGGCATGGCAACCCCAGCACCGCGTCTGGGCATCTGCACGGTTCTCTCTGAATCGAAGCGCATCCTCAATGCACACGCTCGTCACTTCCTCGCCCTCTCCGTCCTCTTTCTCCTCCCTCTCTCCTTCTCCTTCGTCGTCTACCCGACGCTTATACAACTCCTTACCGATCCCCCGCCTAACAACTCCCAAGTCCGCCTCAGATCTCTCCCTTTTAATTTCCATGACCATCATCATCAACAACAACCACCCATCTCCTCCAACTCCCTTATCCTCTCTCTCCTCTACTCCCTCTTCGTCTTAGCCTTCTCTCTCTTCGCCTTCGGCTCCATCACCTTCAGTGTCTTCCACGGCTTCTATGGCCGACCCGTCAAGCTTGTCTCCGCCATCAAATCAATTTTCACTTCTTTCTTGCCCCTCTTGGTGACGGTCATCATTTCCCAGGTCGTTGTCTCTCTGCTTGCCATTGCTTTTGGGCTGTTCTTGTTCTTCGTAACGAGAGTGATCGAGCTGTTTGGGATTGAGGTCGAGTATTCTTCACCTTATTTTGTAACGTTTTACGGGGTTGTGTTGCTTCTTTTGGCTATGGTATTTGTATATTTGCAAGTGAATTGGACCCTCGCATGTGTGGTTGTGGTGGTGGAATCTAGCTGGGGTTTCGAGCCGCTGAGGCGGAGTGCGAGTTTGATCAAGGGTATGAGAGGGGTAGCGCTGTCGTTGTTGCTGTTTTTTGGGACTTTTGCGGGGATTGTGGTTTGGACGGGTGCGGTTTCGGCGGTGGGATCGGATGGAGCAAGTGAAGGGTGGAGAAGTTGGGGGTTTGTTGTGCAAATTGTGGTGACCTCCACTTTGCTTATGCTACTTCTGCTTTACAATGCCGCAGCGAACACGGTGTTGTATATGTATTGCAAGGCAATTCATGGGGAGCTAGCCATCGAGATTGCTGAGGAGTTTGCTAGGGAGTATGTTAGCTTGCCCTTTGATGATGGGAAGGTCCCTCATGTAGTTTCAGTTGTGATAAGTTGATTTAGGATAAGGTTAGTGACCTCTGTAATTGATGCTTCAAACCTTTATTTCAATTACTTTTTCTCTTTTGTTCTGTCTTTTCCTTGCTCCATTCGTTTCTGGTTTGTAGTATGTGAAGCTTTCCATATGAATGAATGAATACCCTTAGATGAGATCTCAATTCTGAATTTGGTCTTATTTGTTGTTTTTGATCGACAACAGTGCGGTTCTTTTTTGTTACGCATTATGGTTTGTTTTCATTCTCATGTTCCTGATAAAAGTGGGATTTGTATTCGGTCTTATTGTGCTCGCATTATCATTCATGATACTTATTTAAAGCAAGATCAGGTATGATATTGAATGACTTTGTTCCAATTCAGTGTAGCAAGTAAACTTTTTTTTAGTCAGTGTGGTAATAATTGCGATATCTCAGTGTCATTAAGCACTCATCCATGTAGCCGCAGTATTAAGTTTACTGATTACATCCTTCTAAAGAGTAAAGACCTTGGGATCCTCTGAAAAGAAGGCATTGATTGACTCACGTGTGCTTTGATGTTCTTTTGAATTTTGTAATCCTGTATTAGCCTATATTATAAACGGGTGAGGGGAACTAGCTCAAGCGTTCACTTAACTACTTGATGAAATAATGTGACAGAACTGACAACCCAAGATAAAAAGCCTCCTGAATTGCACTGAAATAAATGGCCCTGCTTTAGCAATATTATCCTAACATTTCTGAATGTTTATTATTCATGTTAAGGAAGAAATCAAGGCCAGTCACGTTTCTGCAATACCAAAGGAAGCTGCTAACAGCACCAATGCAAGCAACAACTCAGGCACAGCAGAGGACAGCCACGCACAGCAGAGGAGCAAAGATTCTTCTAGAAATCAGAAACCATTTCTGGTAGGTAGGACAGGTGTCAATTGATCCTAAAGTTGTGGAAATTTGTTAGTTGTAGAATTGTCTATATAAAGACTGTAAAGCCACAGCAGAATGGTATGAAAAACAAATGAATGAAATGAATTTTTCTCTTGAGTATTCTGTCAAGCACTTGGTATGCATACTGAGCAATTATCTCATTATGGTATCTAGAGCCTTGTGAGACTGACGTCCATTTGTTTCCTTTTCTGTTCAGTCACAGAGCCGAATTCTCAATCTCCACTATCATTACTACACAGAATGGCATCTATCGTTATTGCTTTATCACAATAACACTCTAAACTACACAGAATGGCGTCTGGTGATTCATCTCCAGTCTCCACTACACAGAATCCTCAATTTCTCGTTCCTCCTACTACTCTAAACTCGGCAAGTCATTTTATCACAATATAACTCAGCATTGACTCTTTTATGGAAAGCACAGCTGGTGCCCTTTCTCAAGGGACGCCAACTATTTGGTCATGTGGATGGCTCCTCTTCCATGCCTCCCCCCATGCTTGATGATCACCCAAATCCCAAATACACTCTCTGGTTATTGCTTGACCAACTCCTCTTGTCTGCAATTAATTTATCACTATCTGATCAAGTTCTTGCTCAAGTTCTCGAATGCACCACTGCACAAGAGGCTTGGAACACTCTGCAAACCTTGTTTGCCTCCCAGTTCTCTGCCCATGTAATGCTGACTCACTATCCGCTAGCTACCCTAAAAAAAGGGTCCGAGTCGATTACAGATTATTTTCATAGAGATAAAACCCTTGCTGCCTCCTTAGGTGCGCAGGCCAGCCTCTCTCTCCATCGGAATTTTCAGTGTATTTACTTGCTGGGCTTGGGATTGATTATGACCCCCTAGTAACCTCTCCTACCATTGGGGCTGATCCTCTTTCTTCTCAACAAATATACAGTTTGCTTCTCACCCATGAGTTGCTTCTTGCCCATCAAACCCAGTCACTTCTCAGTGGTCATTCTCTAGCCGCTCACAATACTACTATCAAATCACCTCCTGCCTTTGTTCCATCTCATCAGAGAAGAGGAACTCGGATTTTTCGTGGTCGAGGTGGAGGAGGTACGCATAATCCTTCCTTCTTCTCCACTCGACCAGATAATAGGCCGCTATGTCAAGTTTGTAATAAGCCAGGGCACACTGACCTCTCATGTTATCATCGATTTAATCACAGTTATCAAACTGCTCCTCCCCCCTCACTGTCAGCCAATATCACCACTATACCTCCAACCCCACATCATACAAATTCCTGGTTTCGTGATATTGCTGCAACCAACCATTTCACACATGATTTCAACAACCTTAATTTGGATTATTCATCATACCAGGGCTCGGGCCAAGTGAGCATCGGAGATGGCTCTACTATGCCTATTCAGCACATGGGTTTTGCACATCTTCACACCTCCTCTGACAACTTTCTTCTTTCTCAACTTCTTCATATTCCCTCAATTACAACAAATTTGTTATCAGTTCGTCGGTTTTGTCATGATAATTCTGTCTATTTTAAGTTTCACTCTAATTGTTTTCTTGTGAAGGATTTGCAAACTCGGGAGGTTCTACTTCATGGCACCGTTAAAAATGGCTTGTATGTCTTACCTGCAGATGCCACGACCTCATCATTAGTTTCGGCTTCTCCCCAAGCACATATTGGTGAACAAACTTCCTCCTTCCAGTGGCATCTTCAGCTTGGACATCCATCCCCAAGAACTACAGCCTTTATAATTCGTCACTTTAATCTTCCCATCAATTCATACACATCTGTTTCCCATTGCTCAGCTTGTTATCAAGGCAAAACACATGCACTTCTTCGCTCTCCATCACCTTCTTGGTCCACACATCCATTTGAATTACTGTTTCTAGATGTTTGGGGTCCTGCCCCAGTGTTATTGTCCAATGGCTGTAGGTTTTTCTATTGTTGATGATTACTCTCAAGTACATTTGGATTTTTCCAATTCAATCAAAATCAGATGTTTCCTCAATTTTTATTGCCTTTTTACAATATGTCAGTAATTATTTTTCTTCTAATATAATGGCTATTCAATCTGACTGGGACGGTGAATTTAGGCTTTTTAAAAAAACTCTTCAATCCTTTAACATTGTTTATCGTCTTACATGCCTTTATTCGCATGCTCAAAATGGGACGGTTGAACGTCGTCATAGGCATATAGTTGAAACAAGACTTTCTTTCTCAACTCAGGCATCAATGCCAAGTCAATACTAGTTTGAGGCATTTCAAACTTCCATTTTTCTTATAAATAGAATGCCTACCCCAGTTTAAAAAATAAGTCTCCCTTTCAAATTCTTTTTAAAAAATCTCCGGATTATAATTTTCTTTGGATCTTTGGCATTGCTTGCTGGCTAAATTTACATCCGTATAATTGTCATAAGATGGAACTTCGGTCAAAACTTTGTGTTTTTATGGGCTACAACCCAGATAATAAGGGATATTGTTGTCTTCATATCCCATTGGGCCAGACCTACATCTCTAGAGATGTAATCTTTAATGAAACTCATTTTCCTTTTACCTCGAAGTCCAATTCATCTTCTCACACTCGGCCCATTTCCATACCTGCACTCCAACCCATTGGCCCCTTTTTACAAACTCATTACATTCGTCCAGCACACATGCAGTTACAATCATCCTCAAATTCGTCTGGCCCACTCCCTCAATTCGCTCGGCCCACTTCACCTACAGACCAATCTATCCCACTATCATCAAATCTCAGTCCAACTTTACCTTCGGTCTCTCCATCCGATTCACATCCAACGTCTTTCTCACCCTCGAGCTCCTTTCAATCCCTAAATTCCCAAATTCCAAAATGCACAAGTCCTTCCTTTAAGCTTCCTTCGGCATCGTCTACTATAGCACAAACTCACAACTCTCATCCAATGGTCACATGTGCTAAGGTAAACACTAACCTCGTTTGCATTCAAGACCCACCTCAACTCATCTCAACTCATTTCATCTTATCATTACAATTTTTTCAAATTTCCACACAAAATATAATAAACAATTCAACTTTTTCAAATCCCAAAACAACTTTCCCAAATATCCACACAAAATATAATAAATAATTCAACTTTTATTCTACCATTCACAAACCATCTCAACCCACCTCAACTCATCTTTGAATCCAAACCACTCCTAAATGCCCTCTAACACGCACAGATGGCATTGTCCCTTGTCCTCAACGAAAACCCTCCCTTTCACTCACCATCTCTGCACATACTGATGTTCCAAAAGAGCCCACCTCCTGCACTGAGGCCTCTAAATTTTCTAAATGGCGAGAAGCCATGAAAATGGAGTTTCATCCCCTTTTACACAACTATATGTGGGAATTGGTTCCCCCATCACCCTCCTTCAATGTTTTGGGTCCCAAATGATACTCAAAACAAAGAGGAAAGTTGATGGAACTTAGAAAGGCGTAAAGCACGTCTTATGGCCAAAGGCTTTCATCAACAAACTGGAATCGACTACACTGAGACTTTTTCCCCTATCACTAAACCCACTAACATCTGAATTCTTCTCTCCCTTACTGTTACTTTCAATTGGCCACTGTAACAATTAGACATACAAAATGTTTTTTTACATGGTGATCTGGAGGAGGCAATTTATATGCGGAAACCCCCAAGTTTTGTGCATCTTGACTTTCCCTCTCATATGTGCAAATTGAAAAATACCATTTATGGCCTAAAACAGACTCTTCGAGCATGGTTTTTTAAGCTCAGTACTAAGCTATTTTCGCATGATTTTCAAAAGTCACAGTCTGATACTTATCTTTTTCTTTATCGTAATGCATCTCATATTGTTTTCGTTCTTATATATGTTGATGATATTATAGTTACTGCGTCTAGTTTACATTTACTTTATGAGTTCATTTCTGCACTCGGCATGTCCTTTCCCATCACAGACCTAGGCTAATTGCATTACTTTTTAGGAACTGAAATCTACCGAGATGATAAAGGGTTGTACTTATACCAATCTAAATATATTTTGGATCTTCTTCATCGTACAAATATGCATAATGCCAAACCAACTTCCACTCCCATGTCATCCTCTCTTAAACTCACGGCATTTGAAGGAACTACTTTTGAGGACCCTCACTGATATTGTAGTGTGTCAATACATGCATAACTCGAAAAATACCACACTGGCAGGCTGTCAAAAGAATTCTTAGGTATCTTAGACTCTCCTCTCACAAACTTTCCGCTTTCTCCAATGCTGACTAGGCTGGTTGCCCTGATGATAGAAAATTTACATGCAGGTTTTGTGTATTTTTTGGGTCACACTTTGTCTCTTGGGGTTCCAAAAAATAACCAACTATTGCAAGATCATTCACTGAAGCCGAGTATAAGGCTGTTGCCAATATTACTTGTGAAATCCTATGGATTCAATTTCTTTTAATGGAACTTGGAATTTTCTTAACTGATCCACCAACTTTGTGGTTTGACAATTTGGATGCAACTTATTTATCAGTAAATCCAGTTCTACATGACTATACCAATCATGTAGAATTAGATTATTATTTTGTAAGAGATTGCGTGGGGGCCAAGACTCTCAAGATTTCATTTGTGTCCAGCAAAGATCAACTGGCTGATATTCTCACAAAATCATTATTTGCGTGGATCCAAAGGTTTTAACGATGGTTTAAGACTTATACTTGCAAGCTTTTTTTTTTTTTATCAAAAATAAAATAAAAATCATTGGTAGCCCTTAATTGCTGAAAGTAAATAATGGAGCATTAAATTCTTATATGTTGTTTATAGTTTACAAAAATTCCACACAGACAATATTAAATACCGTAAGATCTATTTATTATATTTATCTCTCTCTAAATTAGACCATCGAATTTAATAGAGAATTCGAGTTATCTCTCTATCTTCAGAGACGTGTTGGATTTTCGATCTTTTTAGTATAAAATGAAAGGAAGGATGTTGCAGTTTAGAGTAAGCAATGATGTGGACTACTTACTCGAGCTTCACCTCTAGTGTTGGAGAACATGATCCATAACGTCAGCTTTCAACATTAAAAAAAAAAAAAGGGTTTGATGTCAGACTCATCTATTGGCACCTCATCATGATGGATGGCTATTGTATTATCCTTTAGATAAGATTTGGAGTTCCATTGATGTGTGTTGTTGAACTGAGTTTCGCCTTTAGTTTTCGAAAATGGACATAAAACCGTTATTTCAGACAAAAATAGGCATTGGATATTGGACCTGAGAAGTTGTCACCTATTGTCTCTGACTCTTCCATTTCCTGTTTAGATAGTGATTTTGGTGTCTCCAGGCTAAAAATCCAACCGGATTATGATGTCCTTTTACAACCTGGTTGAAATTTGAAAATAACTATGCTAAGAAACAGCATCAGTTTAATACATCTTGCCACCACAAAGCAGTCTTGTTGAGTTTCCCATTTTCTGGTTGTACTCGTCGTTTGTTTTTGCTTCTTTTTTTCTTTTCTTTTTTTCAAGCAGATTTGAACTCGTCTGAATACTGATGAATGAGCTCTGTCTTATGGTCTAATGATATTTTTCGTCCTTGAAACAAAACAGAGTTCTTGAAAGAGAAGTTTGATCTATTTTATATAAGTAAATGTACAAACTTATATGACTTGACGTAATACATCAGATTGTAAAGCAATGCAAATCCTTCGTAAGCAAGTTAAATATGAATGGCTGAATTGCATTACGCACTTGGGTGGTTCGAGTGCGTGGCTGACTGAAAAATAAATCATATGATAGTAGAGAAAAATGAGTTCATTTGGAGAATGAGAGAAAATTACAGAACGCTGGGAAATGCGTCGATTTTATGACGAGGGTAAAATGCATAGAAATGAGGTCTTTTACTCTGAGAAACGCTACAAAATAAGCTGTTTAGACTCTAGAATGTGTTCTCATCATGCTCATTCAGGCAGGGAAAAAAGAAAGCTACTAAAGTCTCCATTCAAAATTGCATGAACAGGAAAACCAAAACCTTATTAGACTATTAGAAGTGTGAAATACTAAAAACAACAATATTATTATTATCCCAGTAATCATCTCCCTGGTGACAAAACAATATTGTTAAACGATGTAAATCAATATAGCAAAATAAGACCCTATTTGGATACAGAAACGGTTTCATCTCATCTCATCATTACAACTTTTTCAAATTCTCACACAAAATATAATAAACAATTCAACTTTTTCAAATTTAAAAACAATAATAATATTAAAAATATTATTTTAATAATATTTTATTCAATTTTCAACTAAAATCATCTAATCTCATCTCACTATCCAAACGGATCTAAGTAGAATAGTTGTCTAGTTCTAAGATTAGTCTTAAAAGTTTTAAGAGATTTGCAGGCTTTTCTCCAGGGCCACAACCTCTTTCCGGATCCAGAACCAGCGACCTTGCTTTGATTATGAATAACCACCAGGTAGCCCTACTTTTCTACCATACTCTTGGTTTCTAACTTGCTTTTAAAGTTTCTCAGCATTAAGCTGCATTCACGATAGGAGAAGTTGGAGATCTGTTTTGCCAATATGTGGTGACTTGACATGATTCCATGCATGTTTGTATATACATGCATATGAAGTGATTCATCATTCATAACAGATCCAAAGATTACAGACTCTTAAGACATTTAAACAAGCAGACTTTGATTGCAGCCTGCAAAGACTAGCAATTGCAGAAAGCGTGAAGCGATCGAGATATATGACAATGGAAACACGAAATTTTTTAGTCTGTCAAGAGAATTGTTAGTAACAGTAAAAAGTTGAACAAAAGCCATCCAAGAGGAATTGATTTCTAACAAAAACCACACAAGGATGACAAATGGAGTATCGTAAGCAGAATACAGCAAACTCACGATGTTGTCAATCCCTGAAACCCACCAGACAAAGCAATGAAGCTCAAGCAAAATACAAAGCATATTTCATCTTGGTAGAACTCAAATTTTAATATTTCTGTACAGCCTCATCGATGTCCTCCCCATGAAGCGACCTGATTCGGAGATCTCAAAGCCCATTACCAATTCACTTTGGCAAAGCAGTCTGTCAATTGGAGCTTGAAACACCTTGGCCAATAAATGAAAGAATGTTGAACTATTCCCCTTCAAGGAATCAAAATGATTGAAACTTCTTAATTCATAATTGGTCAAAGCTTTCTATTGTAAGCCTGGGTAGAAGATGAAGCATTCATTTTAATAACCCTCTCATCATGACCAGAGCTGAAGAGAAGGTTACTCCAGTTTGTTGACCTCTGCACAATTCTGGAAGGAACTCGGTCACTATCTTCCCCACCAGAAGCTTCATAACCATCACTGGTAGACCTTGACAGCGGGATTACCCCCTGAGCAACTGCACCAATGGTAGGCAGACCTGTCAGCCGCCTCGCCTCTTCAGCAACCGATGAAGAACGGAATGGATGAATGTCGGGTGAGTCTAAACTACTCTCAGGAGAAGAAGAAACTATCCCAGCCGAGCTTGACATTGCTCTGCTTGTTTGGAAAGCACTGCGTGCTTCAAGCTGAAGAGGGGCCAGACTAGTTGATGTCTCATTGAAACCTTTCTCAACTGCTTTAACAGAAACTGTTGGCAGGGGCCCAAGCGGTAAGTCAGCTGGGAGGCGCACCCGCTTATTTGCTCGCTTTCTATTACTCTCAGGCCTCGGGACCATTCGACGGCCACTACTGCCAAAGCTACTTTCAGGTTCTAGTCCGAAAGGGGCATCCCGTCTGAGTACAGGCTGCAAGATTTTGGATTTTTTTCTTGCCTCAGCAGCTGCCTTTGAAACCTCTTCTCCGTTTAATCGTGCTAATGTCCACGGACTGATCTTCACAGCCCCAGGGTTTTTTTTCTTCATTGGTTCCTCTCCCACCATCTTTTTCCCGAACGAACTCACAGATACAGTTTCTGGAGGAACAACGTCGAACTGCAAAAAATACAGAAATTATGGCAGCATTGACAAACAGAACCATATGATTTGTGTGGTCCCAGTTAAAGCACTGCAAATACTTACGCAGTGCCCAAAAGATGAGACAGCTAACAAAGTGCATAATGCATAACCCACAACTAGAAGATTATAAGTGACTTCGGAAATCATATATAACTCAGCATTCTGACAATTTTGACCCATAATCCGAAAGGTGGTGCAGTTCATTCCATTTTAACAAGCTCGTGGTTTTTCTCTGATCACTTTCTACATAAAGCCCCTTAAGATGCCCCCTCTTTAAATGAAAAAAAAAAATATGGTGCCATACAAATTTACTGATTTGGCAAAAGAGCACATTCTAAATTTCTAACAGATAGTGGTTCATTCAAATGCTACAGAAATGTGCATCTTGGCAGAATGGTACCAGATAAGATACGATACAGATGAAAATACAGTTATTCTTGAAAACTAGACAATACGACGGCTGCATGAATTAATTAAATAATAAATATGCATTTGAAGATCTATTCTACAATATTTTTAGATTTCAAAAATTAAATAAGAAATAAGGTAATTTAAAAATATACACATATGGTAATGATATACATTCATATATGGTAACGATATACATTCACACTCACCAAATGACACTTAGAGCACAAATAAACAGGCATCAATGTAGCCAAGTATAATGACAAAAACCATCCTTCCACCCCAGCATAATTCCATTTCACAAACTTCAACAAAGTCAACAGAGAGTCCACATTCAAGAAATTTTTTAATTGCCAGACATGGATCCAACCGTGTCTGAGCTGTATCCATGTCTGATGCATGTTGAACACCGATAATCTAGGGATTTTGGAGTACTTGCTTCATAGATGCATATAAATTATTTAATCCCTGAGGCATACACAAAGAATGTTGATGCATAATTATAGGTAATATACCACCCAAGAAGTTCTAGTATGCTACATTACCAAGGCAATCCGATATGAAAGAAATACAAATATACGCACGAACAGGACAGATTCATCATTTGGGAGATGACAAGCCAATTGCCAGGGCAGTGCTGCCAATCTAAGAGGCAGACTCTCCAAGCAACTACCCTTTTATGAGTAAGATTAATTTTATTAATGATTGAAAAGGCACCATCCAAGTATACCAGGGTTGTACATCAGATACACCAAATTAGAAAAGCAAAGAGTTATCTCCAAAGAACTACCATCTCCAAAAAACCGAAGATCGGTCAAAATTACCTGGTCTTCAAGAAATAGGCGCGGAGGTGTGCACCATGCGCCACGGTGGAAAGTTGTAAAGGAGCTTGCACTGCTTAATCCAGTAAGTGAGCTCGCAGGAGACATTTGGGGACTCTGCTGAACTCCAACTCCTTGTTGCTCCTGCTCCTGCTCCCTCAGAGCTATGATGTAATCATATGTAGTGATTCCCTGTCCAATGCAGAAATTAAATTAGCTGATTTAACTTCCGAATTGGTGGGATACTGCCCAAGGGAGTGAGATGCCATATGAAAAAAGAGACTGTTTGATTCATGTACAACAATAAAATGCATGACTAAAGCAAGTAAATAAGAATAAACGCTAGTCAATAAATGGATTTATCAAGCCCAAATAAAGAAAGATAGGGCTAGTGTTGAAACTGTATATCTCATAATGATGCGTAAGACAGGTTCCAATTGTACCTTCTTTATGAGGAGGATGTGAAAGAAGAAAAGCTGAGCGAGTGGTAACGTAGCAATCATGGCCAACATGGTGCAGACTGCCTACGAAAAGTTAACTTAAGAGTTAATTTGAGGACAGAAACAAGCTATCAACGAATTTTCTTGTCCCAGTCATTCATTTGAGTCCACAAAAATAAAAAATGGAGTACCATAAGGCACAAGTGGACAAAAACAGTAATAGAAAGATAAATTGTTAAAAAAGATATAGAAAGTTAGCAGAGCACTCACCACTACAATAACAAAAGGCACCAAAGAGAAACTGCTCCCCAACTTGGCAGAGATATCTGCAGAGAACCGCTTCCTCTCAAGAAAACAGCAGATAAGCACAAGGATTCCAGTCGACCATTGTAAAATAAGCTGCAATCTCAAGCCCAAGGTGGACAAACCATGTATATACCTGTCAATAATCAATTAAAATGAAAATGACTTGAAAATAAAATGCTTACTCTGGGGTGATCTTCAGGTCCTGGCACGAAGCTTGAGGGAATTGTAATAGCAAATTCAGGAAGGGTGAAAGAGATGGCATAAGGTATGGTTCAAGAACACAACGATTGATCCAAAGACTAAATATTTATGGAAGCTAAACAGCTTTGGCAACAAGCACTTCGCCGAGTGAATGGTGAATTCTAGGAACTAAAAGAAATGTTCACTGTTTATTGGTTTTTTAATACAAATGGAGTTCTAAATTTCTTCCATGAAAGGAAGATAAAACCAGATAGGCAATATAGCATGTCAGGATGCTGGCCGAAAACATTTCATATTACTCACAGCTTTACAATAGTGAGGATGGCCCCTTGATGCCTGGTTTCCTTGATAACTATAGGGTTTTGCCCCTAAATTTTTTTACTCAAAAAAATTAGTGAGGATCAGGGATGCTTGCACAAGGCTAGAAGCGAGGCTAAGAGCATTCTTTGACCTAGATGAGCTACGGCAATAATCTAGAGTGGTTGGTAAAGGTTCAATAGGGTTAAAAGAAAATGCATGGAAGCTCATGCTTACCAAGAGAAGAGAGGTAACCATTAGGGTGAAAAATTGTCGATAGTTCTTTCTGCCTATACAGTTGTTAAGCCACTACAAAAAAAAGATTAAAAATAAGAGCAATTAGGAGAATTATCAAAGAACAAGGGAGAAAAATTTTAACAATTCAAGACTTTTTATACCCTGCAATGATGATCAAAGCGGTCAACACATTTATCACAAACTCGACAGTGCTTACTGTACTTGAAAACCTACATCCAAAAAACAATTTGAATCTCATAAAATTCATCAAGTATCAAAGGAAAATTCCAACAGTAAATCTTAGAAGCAATTATCAGATGGATAAAATCAACTTGTGTTCGATGGCATGTTTACTGTGGAATGATGGCAAAACATTTCACTTTTCAAAGCAAGAGATGTACATGGTGGAATCTGTAAACAGCATGGCCGACTTGCACATGCCATGCCATTGAAACGATAACTATCATTTTTTCAGTATGAATTAGCACATAAAATATTTTTGAAGGGAAGTTTTAAGCTTTTTCTCACTTCAAATGCGTCTACTCACCTCAACTTCACACAAACTGCAGTAGAACATGCCTTCTTCACTCATTTGTTGTTCAGAAGACTCCTCACTTGAGCTGCAGCGGTTGCAGATAAAAGCACAGGGAAAGCAAGCCAATGAGAAACAAGACGAATGCTTTGAGGATGCATTCTTCTCAATTTCAGAAATATGCTCTTTTGAAGCAGCATCTTTGTCCACTACATCCTTATCCAGAGGTTTTCCCCCATCTGTTGCAGCATTAGCATCAACTATGGAAGAAGTTGATTCACCACCTAATTTAGAATCCCTTGGTCTTGAATGCTTTTCATGGTCTGGGATATTTAGGTATTTTTTGGACTTAAAAACCCCAGGGTCTGCAGGATCGGCTGCCGCACACCAAATATATAGGCCGAAGACACATGTGATCTAAAAATGAAAGATGTCACTGAAATGTCTTTGAGAGAGCAATGAGTGTCAAATGATCTAAAAGAAAAAAAATACTACTGACAACAGCACTTATCTCACTAACTCACATTTAGTCCAATACTCCAACTTGTGGAAAGATTAAACCCTGGATATTTGTACTTGGAAATAGCAAGCATATACAACATGATATCCAACAAATGCACTTTAGAATTCAGCACCACTTGGAGTTACCTAACTTTCTGTTATTGAATATTAATGCATTTACTAGCTATTTTACTTGTGCCCGGTAAACCACCTATCAGTAGGTATATCTACTACCACTTCAAAACCACTCAAAGGATAAAATTCAATTGACTCCCCATAATATTTCATGAAAAAAACATACCACCTTAAACAAAAAAAGAAACATGCATAAGATAAAGACACATGAGTTCAAAGGATTGCCTTGCTTCCCTAATTATCAGCCAAATTGTACAGTTCTAGGCGATGTCATATTAGATGTCGATAAATTATTTGTTTGTATCAACAATTTGTGGGGACAGACTGGACCAACTTGCCATATGACAACTCGTTGGACAGTTTATTGCTGGGACATGTGGTTGTTTGAAGCTGCAGTGCATCCTATAAGCCAATTACAATTGGAAACCTCTGGCATGTATCTGTGAAATTATGAAAGGTTGTTTGAGGGCTTAATTATCATATAATCTTATGCTTCCCGAAATAAAAGCTTTTTAGCTCCCATATAGCGTTCACTAGGCATGATGTGGTTTATTTTTCGAATTTTACCACTCAGATTACAACAATAACATCTGAAATGTTAATCGGTATTTGAAAGGGGATTTAAGGTGAAAAAAGAGAAACACAGAACAACCAGAATTCTACTTCTAAATGAAATATTAATGCAATAAAAATATCATGAATTGTTAAATATTTGAGCATGCTTACGATTCTACCTAGAAATGCTTGTAAGTGAATACTTTCCGCTGCATTCTATAGGTTCTCGCGTCAAGAAGGCAATAAGACGTAACAGAAGAAACTCAAAATTATGCTCGAGTTGGAGTTCTATTCCTCTATTTGATCAAATTTGAGATTATGTACTAGCTCTTAAAAGGTACGGTACGAGGGTAAAAGTCGAGCAAGATATTTACTCTGATCAAATAAAAGTCGAGCAAGATACATACTTTAGAGGATGAATGGAGAGATTCGACAAAGACTACATTGGGAACAAAATTAGAAAGGAAAATAAACCGAGCTGGGAGAAAGAACAATCTCCTTTGTAAACAAATACATGAGTGAGAAGCTAACAAGCAGATGAATCACAGATCTCATTTTTTTCAACCATCCAAAAGGGTAAAAAAGAAGAACACATTAAAGGCAGGGATATAAATAAAAATGGCTTACAAGAGGAGTGTAGAGACCCATCACAATATACTGCAACAGTTTCTTCCCAACAAAAGGAGCAAAGAACACAAAGAAAGCAAAACCCAATGCCAGAAACACAGCAACAGCTACCACCTTCACAAATATAAAATAAGCACACTGAAATCAAAATTCTGAACGAAAGGGAAAAAACACTCCCACCACTCACAAAGGAAAAAAAGTTAAAATTTTTAGATCAAAACCTGGAGAGGGTGGTAGGGAAGTTGCCATCCATGCTTCCTCATTTTACACTCAGCAGGCAGTGGACCAGAAAAATAATGCAAGAAAAAGAAGGACCTGGGTTTCTCCCTTTCTTGTTTGGGTTTTACTTATTTTCTTCCACTTCCCTCATTTTCCAGGAAAGATGAAGATCACTGATTCACTGTGGAAACTAATCAATCGATGGTGGGGGCGGGGGGTGTAATCAGAGATAATAAAAATGTAGGAGAAAAGGCATCAAAAAAGAGAAGCTTGAGCTTAGAGACATAACTGGTATGGGTTAGTAGTGGGTGTGAAGGGGAATGGGACAGTGAGGAAACTTTGTCTGGTTCACTCAATCATAGCCTCAGGCCATGGGAGGTGAGAAAAAATTCGCTTGGTTTGGGTTTTGTTGGTTCTTGCAAACTTTTCACTTGGGCAGAGATCTGTGGCTGCAAGAGAGAGAGACTCTGGTTTTCTTTTCATGTCTATAATTACAACCTTGCAAACTTCCTTTTACTTTTTCCTTGTTTCTAGCGTTGCCTTTTTCCATGGGCAAATCATGTGTCACACAGACCAGTGCAACAGACAGTTGTTTGGTTCTCCTTTTGTCATTGCCATTTGCCAACAACCCTAGCTTTTTCAAACCCTTTGCTCTCTCTCTCTCTAGTCTCTCTGTGCATACGCTTGTACTTATCCTTTGTATTAGAGCCTAGAGGAGGGGTTACGCTTTACGATTTAAAATATAACCGAACTGTCTTATGTTGAAAGGAATAACACGGTTGGCACTTACCCAATGGAAATAAAAAAACAGTGAGGAACCATACAAGGCAATTCTAACTTTACGAATTACGACCCCTCAGCCATACTGGCATTTCTCCATTTGAGCTCTGTATCTATCATTACCTGATAAGCCAGCTGTTTAATCTGAAATTCCCTTTGAAAATTTTGGACAAAAAAACCCTATTTTTTTAAAGTTGTATTTGGAAGATGAAATCATCTCAATCTATCTGAAACTAATTATTGATAAGAATTACTATTTTTTCAATTTTTCATAAAAAGTTAAAACACATGCAACTCACTTCATACATTTAAACATATATCACAACTTATTTACATTCATATGCATCTTAATGAGATTTACAAAATCCATTTATATATCAACTCAGATCATTTGACATCACCTTAACATCCAAACGCAACATATTTTTCTCTCCCACTGGGCAAAAAATGTTGTTCTTTGGAAAATATAGCTGTTCTTTCAATTAAAGG
Source organism: Juglans mandshurica (assembly GCA_022457165.1). Classification (NCBI taxonomy): domain Eukaryota; kingdom Viridiplantae; phylum Streptophyta; class Magnoliopsida; order Fagales; family Juglandaceae; genus Juglans; species Juglans mandshurica. The sequence goes on along the minus strand of CM039621.1, from coordinate 11,580,860 downwards.
TTGGGGTGGCGGATGCCTGGTCATCGGGCTCAGACTCTTTGCCTATATGTCACCATTATATAGGTTGATATTGGTTTAATTTCTTCCTTTTAATCTCTTTCCATGGATAAAATGCATAGCACTCACTTTTGGGCAAAATCACTCTTTCATCTGGTTGAGAAGGGAAAAAGAAAATGGGTCCTTGGAGACTTGCTTAAAAAGACATCTATCAAGGATCAACCTTTCAGCGAGTCTTCTTCCCTTATTTGCACTTTATGTACTGAAATTAGTGCAGTAAGACAGAGGTAAACATGATTTAGAATATGTATTAGTGGGTACTAACTTGGCATCAAAGCAAAAGACCATGAATTGACTAATTATTTCATAGAAGAAATTTCAAGATACAATGATAATAAAAGTCAAAAAGGTGTTGCCTAGTCCGACTAAAAACCAAAATGACACATCTTTTCTTTTGGTTTTTTTTGGTCGAAACTCAGTATATAGAGGTCACGATGTCACATAGCCATGTTAAAATACGAAGAAATAGCTCATAAACAAAGTTGCCATACACAAAGTTTATCATTTTCCTAAGCTAAAATCCATGGTCATGGGAAGAAATTCCTTCAAATAAAATTAAATGAGTAATGCTAGGTACAAATCTTAAATAGATAAATTTCATATAAATTATTTATAAAAAAAAAAAAGGACTGCTACATCCACACATAAATTATACAAAAACAATCTTACAAACTGATGTACTTTCATCTGATTCGTTAGATCTATTCTATAATAAAAATAACTTTACAATCTGACGAATCACATAAAGCCATATCAATTTGTAAAATTACTTTTATGTAATCATTTTGTGGTTAGAGTATTTTCCTATAGAATTTGTACGGATCTTTTCTCAAACTCAATAGGTAAACGGCCAGCAATAGAGGCTCTCGAGCCATCTGACCTGTTGGCAATGTGGGGGAGCCAGCCCCACCCCTTCTTTAACAAATTGCTGAGAGAGTGACATAACAAAGATGGTGAGTTGGCCATCCATGGTGTCTGGTGTGTGTAGTGCAGGGACCGTATAGGGTTTCTGAAACCTTGTGAACTTGCATTTTAGCATTTTCTTGTCAGAAAGAAACTGGACTTTAGTGTTTATTTTCTAGCATATATTGCACTTCTCAATAATGAGAAAAACAATCCCATTTCAACCATCATTCAGTTTGATTCTCCTGGAGATCCACAAATTTGGAGATTACAAGAGTGTATGAAAATAGAAATTCAATTAAATATATTTTTAAGAAGAAAATAGTAACACTTGAATAATAAACTTTGTAGCAAAGCTAAATATTTTCTCAATTTCAAGGGCTTGTGGGGGGTTTTTTCTTATTAGGTTCTTTAATAAATTTATAGATGCAATAAGTAGATTTATCTATTGTATTTAATATTAGAGTCTACATTATTCACATATTAAGGACTCTTTTGGATAGTGAAATGAAATAAAATTATATGGTTTAGATGAGTTGAATAAAATATTGTTAGAATATTATTTTTTAATATTATTATTGTTTTAAGATTTAAAAAAATTAAATTATTTATTATATTTTGTGTGAAAATTTGAGAAAATTGTTATAATGAAATTAGATTAAATAAAATGGTTTCGAAATAGTTTCCGTATCTGAACGGACCTAAATAAGGCCCTGTTTAGATTGAGAAACCATATCAACTCATCTTATTTTATTTCATCTCATCATTATAACTTTTTCAAATTCTCATACAAAATATAATAAACAATTCAATTTTTTTAAATCTCAATTCAATTTTTTTTAAATCTTAAAATAATAATAATATTAAAAATTAATATTTTAATAATATTTTATTCAACTTTTAATTTTTATTTAAAACTATCTCATCTGATCTCTATCTAAATGATGTTTAATATTATTGAGTGTCTACTCTATATTTTTCAAATTATAAAAATTCTGAATTAAAAAAAAAAAAACTTAACTAAATTTTTAATAACATCACATTTTACTTTATCTAACTTATAAAATGATAAAATGAAATTAAAAAATAAATAAATAAATATAAAATGATAAATTGAGATAGTACTTAAATTAATTAATGAATAGAGGTCTGACAGGGTAGTTGAACTGCATTTATTAATATTTTGGACCTCTCTCCGTGTCGTTTCTTCACAGTAATTAATGGATTCAAATGCTGCTGCTGCTTATATCACGCATTCCAACCCCACCTATTTTCTTATTACGTTGACCCTATATCTTCATACAACCGTCGATTTCCAAAGGACGGTACTGTTGTTCGGTTTCATGATCGAATCCGACGGTCATAACCAACGCACATTCTGTTGTACAACTTCATATTTTTTTCTGTTCTATTCGAACCTATTTTGACCATTTGTCTCCCTTTGATTTTTTTTTTTAAATAATAATAATTTTGGAAAATTTTCATCCTAAAATTACTTCAGCTTAACATCTACGTAGTCGGATCGGGATAATTTATAATTTTTCTATCGAAATGTTTTTAATGAATTTAAAATAAATAGGAATAAACTGCAAACTCTAATATATTAAATATTAAAATTTACAGTATTCATGGATAGAAAAATTCTATATATCATTCAATATTTATTATCTCATACTCTATATTTTATAAAAAATACTCTCACGTCCTATGAAAAATACCACCACACCCTATAAAAAACTATAGGTATGAGGTGTGAAAGTAAAAAGTAATTAATGCATAGAATTCATCTTCATTGATAATATTTGATATAGATAAATTTATATACTTTATTTATCTTTATTCAAATTGTAAAAAATATTTAATTTAAAAATACTTTAAAAAATTCAATCATATCCCTAAATAATTTGAATTTTGAATCAAATGATGGAGTTTCAATTAAGGTTTTAATAACTATTGACAGACCGACTATATATGATTAAAATCTTAAATTAAATTGATTAAAAGCATTGTAACAAATTTCATAATAATGGAAATGAAAGAAATATATATTCTCACCTGTTTTGACTTTTGAGAAATATCAAGATTAGTAAATATTTCACCTTCAACTATTAAATAACATACTCGTTCAACTACACTTAAAGTAAGAAGATATAAAAAATCTATAAACATAAACACATCTAATGAGATTTATAATATTTATCGGATATTTAATATTAAAAAATGCTAAATAGACTAAATAAAATGATAGAAGAAATGCACCATTCTTTAAGCTTAATTTAGATTGAGAAACACTCTCGACCCATCTCATCTTATCTCATCATTACAATTTTAACAGATTTTAATATTATTCTCGTGTAGATTAAGTAAAAAGTACAAATTTTACAATATTTATTATTATTCGTGTGAATTTTCACTATATATATATATATATATATTTGATTTCTATTGCGAAGACTTGCAACTTAAGAACATGCAGCAAAACGTGTCAAGTAGAAGATGGTTTTCTCTACAAGAAAATCAATCTCTTCACAAAAAATTGAAATGTTACAAGTCTAGATCGTTATTAAGAAAAATAAATTTTCCTCAAGATATTACTTACAGTTCATATAAGTTTTTATTATTATTATTATTATTTAATATCAAAATATCATCCACGATCCCTAATAAACAGTTGCAGAATTGGGTAGATCCTAAGACAAAGTTTAGAGGTTGAAGTGAGTTGAGTTGAGATGATAAAATATTGTTAAAATATTATTTTTTAATATTATTATTATTTTGAGATTTGAAAAAATTGAATTGTTTATTATATTTTGTATTGAAATTTGAAAAAATTATAATGATTAGTTGAGATGAATTAATGATCCAAACGAAGCATTAAGTGTCGATAATGCAAAACTTTTTGTGGTTTTAAATCTTAAAAAAGTCCATAGAATCTCACAATGTAATAATATTTTTTTTTGTTGAAACACACAATGTAATGACTTACATGAGTATATAATTATATAATTTTAAGGGTTGGTTTAATTACACAAAAATCAAACTATTTCATCTCATATAATCATTGCAACATTTTTAACCTCTCACACAAAATATAATAAATAATTCAAAGTTTTTAAATCTCAAAAAAATAAAAATTATATTATAACAATATTTTATTCAGCTTTCAACAAAACATATCATCTCATCTTCAACAAAGTTTAAGAAAATTGTAATGATGAGACGAGATAATTTTGTGTATCCAAACTATACCCGTCCACAAAATAGAATTAAGAATACATTAAAGATAAATTAACAGTCAAACGTGCATATCATTGCTGAAAAAATTAATTTTTTTTAATAAAAAATATTAATCAATAAAATAGAGGAGGAATATTATGATTGCATGTAGGAACAGAAGAGAAGAAAACAGAATTAATAGTAATAAAAAAGGAGGATGGGTGAGTTTCCTAGAGAGATGAAATTAATAAAATGAGGAATTGTTTAATTCGCATAAGGTTTGAACTTTGAACAAAACGTGATTTTTGTTTTGTTGTTATGTAATTTGGACAGACTTGTGTTGTATTTGTATATAGGTCAGAGAGTCGATCTACTGTCTACTGTGTACTACACAACACATAATCTCTCAATACTTACATAAGTCATAGACATGGAGATTTTGGCCCGTGAAGTTTGAACACTCCCCCCATCTTTTTCTTCGTCTTTACACCTCTTTGGCCGCATCATATTCCTACCCGTGACCCATTTTCGCAGTTTTGTTTAAATAAAGATAAAATAAATGTCTAATGACGTGGCACGAAAAAATATATAAAATTATAAATATAGTTTTATTTTAAATATATTTTACTAAATCATATCAATTTAAGATCCAGTTGCTTTAAGATCAAGTCTTTCTCACAAAACTAGTGGGATTACGATAGGAGTTGAAAATGTTGCACAGAATAAAGCAAATTTTAGGATTAATAAGAATCTTAAAAAGATGTTTTCCCCCCGCTACAAGTTATCTCACAGCACCTAACTAAGCTACTTTTTGTGACCTTTTCATTCACAAATTTACTTCTAACGAGGGCATGTAGATTTTCTATCAACAATTTGGGAGTCCAGATTCTCTTCAATAAAGATTATTTTAAAATTTCGGATCGCACTCGAAAGAGTGACAGATTATCTTAATCTTACCATAGAATATGTTATTTATAGAAAGAAATTCATAGTTACTTTTTATGTAAAGTAGATCTAATGCATTATATAAAGTTACATCCATTTGTGAGTTTATTTTTATATAATTTTTTTATGTCTGTAGTAGTTCTCTATTATTATATGATTTTTGAATGACGTGGATCCCACGTGGGCATGCATATATATGTTTAATGCCAATATCTCAATTGATCTAGATGGGTCTTTGCTGGGTAAGAAGCAAGAGAGAAGTTGGGCACTTGGGGCCTTAATTTTAGGTGAGTAATTTGTGCACCAAGTATCATATGAATACTGAGAAAATACATATGCATCAGTCAATCATGCTGCTTGCAGACATTGTGCTGGAATTGATTGCAAAGCAGTTGCTTGTAAATTTTTACTTTTGTATGACTTTCTCGAGAACGGGCCAAGGCCATGAACGTGACTAGGTTTACGTGCCGGTAAGAAAATTATTGATTATTATTATTATTTTAAAAATATTTAATTATTAACAGATTGAAGATTCTATAAAAATAAATTTATAAAATTTAGGGTGAGTTTGAATTTTTCTTTTTTTCTCAAATCGAGAATAGACAAATATATAAAATGTACATGATTTTTATATGAAATGACTTAAAAGGATATCTTGATAGGATAATTTAGGTGTCGTTTGGGCAGTCAGTTGCGATGAGACGATATGAGTTGAGATGAAAATTGAAAATTGAAAAAAATATTATTAGAATATTTTTATTATTTTAAATTTTGAAAATGTTGAATTTATTATTATATTTTATATAAAAATTTAAAAAAATTATAATAATGAAATGAGATGAGATAAAATATTTTTTATATCCAAACAGAACATGATAATCTCTTATTCAAAATATCAAAATTGGATTTTGAGGAATCCAATTTCCTCCGAATTTCAGGTCTCACCTATAAATAGCATTATAATTAAATAGCAATATAAACAAACACTAAGCACTGTGTGGTCTAATGAACACTTGTCAGCAATTGCCTCGAAAGTGTGGTTTTGTGGGACTGTTTGTGAATTATTTATTGTCCCTTCTACTAAGCTCAGCTTTGTCATTTGTTGAGACTCCAAATTTGATTAAATAAAGAAAACGAACCCTTTTTGTTTCACATCCAACAAGAGTGGGAGCAAAACTTTGACTTGTCATAAACCCACTCAACTTATTACTTATTAGTCACCAATTATAGTGTAAAGTTGTAGAGTTATGGGTCCATTTTAAGAATCCTTATCCATATTTGTAGAGATAAAAAGATTTTAAAATACAAGAAATCTTGAAAATTTTACGTACTACACCATCATTATACCCGACTTCCGACTATCTAATAAGATAATATTACTAATTCTCGTAAAAAAAGTATCTTATTTATAATGGATATGGTACGTAACATTACTCGAAAAATATAGAAATACAGGTAGGACCAAAAAGATCTTCTCAATGGTGCACATGTTTGTTACATTAAAAGTTAGAATCGTATAGACTACAGGGTGTTTTTCTCTATACCTATCTATCTATATATCATAAGAAGGAGTGGGGGGAGGGGGCCATGAGGAATTAAAGGCCGACCTTTTATTGATGGGAAGTAAAAAGGGGTGAGGGTGGGTGTCATTCATTATGCTACTTTAGACAAACATGTGATGCATTTAATTATACCTAAAGTACCCCCCACCACTCCCACGGTCCCATCATTTCCTTTTTTACCTTTTTTTTTTAATACCTTTCTCTATTTACCGTTGAGAATTAGCTTGGCCTTCCAAGACAGGCCTTTGAAAATTGAAACGATGATGATGAGATTATAAAATATCTCTTAATTTATAAAATTTATTTTTATTTATTTTATTTTTGGACTACACCTTTTTGCAATAAATTCTCTATTTAGACCCCCTTTTCTTTATCTTAAATATTTTTAATTATACTTGTTTATGTGGTACATGTTAAATGATTATTATTTAAGTAGTTCACATATAAAATCATTCAAAATTGTTTACATAAAAAAATATAATTGTAAATGATAAGATTTAATATGAATAATATATTATTCTCTTTACCTACTTTTCTCCATTCCACAAGGAGAGGTCTTGCCAGAATTTGGTCCAATACATGGGCTACAGTCCAATCAGGAGCTGCGACTCGTGGGCTAGCAAAACAATACATGGGCTCGGAGTGATCACATCAGAGGGCAGTCATATATTTGGGCTGGGCCTGGTCGTACAATCTCCTCCATTATTTTCGACTATTTTATATTGGTTGGCAGGCTAATATTTAGAGAAATGCAAAATGTCTCGAATTTGGAACATAAAAAGTGTCCTGAATGTTTTTTTTTTTTAGTGATTAAAGAAGTATTTTTTAATGATATTGTGAATTTTTTTTTAAATATTTATAATGATTAAAAAAATATATGAAAAAAAAAAAACTGAAATGTGCTGTTTGGGAAGTATATTCGGGAGTTTTTTTTGGTAAGTGTAGCAGCGCTTTTATATTTATAACATTTGGAAAAGTGTAATATTAATAATTATATGTACAGTCGTAGAGTGCGTAAGTACTATACATTCATCTTGAAAAAGAGTGGAGTCTACTAAAAAAATTAATGTTTTTTTACATGTGAGTTCTGTATTTATTCACTTTTTTTAAAATAATTATACGACGTTTGCACACTCACGACTAAAATTATCATTTCCCTTCAAAAAATACTTGGGTGTTCGATGCATATGTTTGACTGTTTTTTTTTTTTAATTTTTAAATAGTCGGTCACCCGCCCATTTAATCGAGGTGTATTGGATCTCAAACTGCATGCTAATCCTGAACGCAACGAGGAATATTTCAGCTCATTTGTTTTCACAATTATTTTTAATTCAATTCATTTTATTTTATTTAATTATTATAATTTTTTTAAATTTTTATATAAAATAAATAAATAATTTAACTTTTTTAAATCTCAAAATAAAAATAATATTAAAAAAATATATTCTAATAATATTTTATTAAATTTTTAAGTTTTATCTCAATTCATCTCATCTTATTTTATTCCATCTTATCTGCAAAAACAAACTGGATATCACTAATTGGATATCTCAATTGATTTGAAAAGGGACTCCAGCTTCAAATCCGACATGTCACCAGTTCTAAATTTGAAGAACATGGTTGTTTTAATGCTTGCCATCGATAATGATTATGAGGTTGCTGTGCTTTAAATTTTCCTGTCTTCCAGGCTTGGTTGTTTTTTTTAACTTTTTATTTTTTTCGTATTTTCTAGTGCCTGTTGGTGTTGAAGCCGTTGACTTGACCCTGACTCCCACTCAACCGCCACAGCTCCTAGATAAAAATGAGATTTAAAATTGATAAGTATTTATATTTAAGTTATGTTTATGAAAATTATTAAAAGTTTTGATATGAGATGAAAAGTTTATTTGCCATCCTCTAAGATGGTCGGAGGATGATACAATAAAGACTATTGTGTATATTAATTCTCACTCCATTAGCATGCAAGAGATATGCTCTATTTCACAGTAAAATACTCATTTCATTTTTATTATATTGTGCCCAAGTAATGTTACCCATCAACTATTTGATCAACTCTTTCAAAATATAAAATTTAAGAAATGATGAATAATCTTGTAATAACAATATGATTATCATAACAAAGCCGTGGGTAGGTACCATTAAGACCTCTCTCTGTTTTCTCTTTTGCCAAGACTCCACATCGCCTCACCTAGGAAGCTTTTCCGTTCACCGGGGGGAGGGGGGGTTGGTGCTTCAGCTCCACCCACCTCCCCTTCTTGCGGGCCATGGCCTTGTCTATTTTCTATTTAATTTTGTCTATTTTTAGTTGGTTTTTTAGTTTTTTTTTTTCCATTAGCATCGTCACTTGCCGATCTGTTACTTTTCAGCGATATAGGACCGACATGCATATTAGCTTCTCCAGGTGTCGATCGTCCATATGGCAGAAGAAATCTGCTCATATGTGTGGTGCGTACACCTCATGCGCTGCTAATGCCGCATGTGAGATTCACGTGCCGTCACGCTTCGGAGAGCTATTTGTTGCTACGCACATTAGTTTCGGGACCAGCAGCATCAGATCTTCCAGATCTAATTGTTCTCTCAGGCCACGCGCCGCATTTGGAGTCTGTTTATCAAACTATATAAAAAACTACCACTAAACGGTCTCCCTTGCGGGAAATGGGTGGGAGCCATACTTTTGGCTCCAGATCTCTCTTTTTCTTTCTCGTATTGTAATATGTTGGTTTTGGAAAGATTGTAAAGAACTCTCGTCTTATTAAATCTTGTATTTTGTAACTGTTAGTTTATCTATAAATGTTTTACTTTGCTGAGGAAAAAAAAAACAATATGATTATCACGACAGTCTAATAATTAATATATAGCATCATAATCAGCGACTACTACTCTACTATCCCTATTATAATTATTAGATTTGGGGCAAAAGTGGTTGTAGTGGATGTGAGCTCCAATGGGTGCCGAACTATATATATATATATATATATGGTAGTCATGTTGTTGTCGTTGTGTGCCAAAACACAATAATTAGGGTAACCAATAAACAATATGTCCAGTCTTGTTTGGTTTTGGTTCTCTTTGTGATTCCTAATCATGTTTAAGCGACAATATTGTTGCAAGAAACGAGTTCTAATATCATGACCTTCCACTTTTTTTTTTTTTTTTTTAATGACATTAAATTCGGGAAAAGGCAAGTGATCGTTGGTCTATAACCCTGCTAACTTGTTGCAAAAGAAGATGTTTAAAGAACTATTTTTAGATTCTCTGCCTGATTTTTGGTTTAGTTAGAACTTAAGACTTAGATGTACTCCACCCCCCTTATTGTGTTTGCACCTAAGCATGTTGAAAAGGTCTAAACCAATCAATGAAAGACCAATTGTAATAAAAATAAAATAAAATGGTTGCTGAGTTATTCTATTATCAAATCTCAAGCTTTTGTGTAGAGTATATCAACCACATAACTTAAATAATGATAAGATTTGATTTGTAATATTCAAAATTTAAAGTTTATCTTTCAATTCAAATTATGTTATTTAAGTATTTTATTCGGTCTGCTCTAGACACTAAGCTTGATAATATTAAGATATAAAATAAATAATAAAATCCACTTCTTTCCTTCAGCTTAAACTTTTGGAACAAGTGGTGATTCACATGGTATCAGAGCAGATATACTGAGTTTGAACCCTGACTCTATACTCTATTTGATTTAATTAAATATTCTACGTGAGAAGAGGAGTATTAAGATATAAAATAAATAATAAAATCTACCTCTTTCCATCAGTTTAAACCTTTGAGACAAATAATAATTTCACAGATAATATAATTCCTCACTATTGTTTTATTATCAAAGAAGTCTTGATTAATGAACAATCATGTTGAAAAGTTGCAATCAGATGCACATCCTTCTCAAATATTTGGTTGGTTTCTTTTTCTTGACCTGATTGAACTCAAATCAGTTTGAAAGGGATAATTAAAAATATTTAAAGGTATGAAATTTACCTAATCTAGTTGTTATGAAACACGAGAGAACTCTTCATGATTTGATTGTCTTTCAATGGTAGGTGTGATAGGGACAAAGCTTGACCAAAATCAAACCCTTCTCCCTCAGGGCCCCAACCACTCGAAGCACACGGATATCTTAATCACGGCCTAAACTTCATAATTAACCATTGTTTTCAGTACATATGGTGGGGTAAGCATCCCATTCCAAGGACCCCCACTTTGGGTACATTGCATCAATGCTATTTAATGTTATATTTTGCGTATATTTTTATATATTTTAGTGCACACCCACCCCTTTTATGAAAACCAACCATGCTTTTCATGCTAAAACATTTTGATGGGTGGAGAATTTAATTTGTCTTATTTTGAGTTACTTTTTCAGCCCTCAATCATGCAAAGTCATGCTATCTTATCTTCATGGAGATATGAAAACATGACAGATAAAAGAGTTTTATTTACTTGCAATCTAGAGTGTATACACATCATTTATCGCGATCGATATATTATATATATTCATTAAAATTATATATAAAAAAAAAAGTTAGAATATTAATACTTATTATACTAATTGATGTGATCAGAAACTTTCATATCAATGATGTGTTAAGTCCGTGAATAAATAAGCTTGTAAATATAATTATTATTTTTTTATTATTATTAATAAGAAGTTGGCAAAGTGGAATGAATGGGAAAGTTTTTAATCCATAATGGGAACACAAAGTAAGACAAATGTGGTTTATAAACTCATGCCAGCTAATGAAGATTGCTTTTGCTTAATAAAACTGAGAGGGTGGAAGGTGCCATGAAATGGCTCTTTTAGAACGAGGAAAAGTCATTCTCATCGGTTACTATTTACTATTATGATACCTTTATCGGTCCAGTGGCCGGTACGGCAAATACTGGCCGTACCAACTAATTTAAAAACACTACTCCACACTCTATGAAAAAAAAAACTGTCAAATGTGAAGTGTGAATTTAAATAGTGACTGATATATAATATTCTTATTAAAAAGGGCAGGTTTGGGAGGTGAGATGATAATTTTATGTTTTATTTTAGTGTTTAAAATATTATATTTTAGTATTATTATTATATTGAGATTTGAAAAAGTTGAAATGAGATTTGAAAAAATTGAATTGTTTATTATATTTTGTATAAAGATTTAAAAAATATATAATAATGAGATGAGATGAGATGAAAATTTTATGTCACATCCTACTTCCAAACCTGCCCTAGTGTCTGCAAACTGTCGCACACTACTGACGCGCACAAAGAACCCAAAATTGTCACTTGCCATGATGCTGACCTTCTGCGCTTCATGTATATGTTTGCTTCCTGTGCCAACTCCTCATCTCAAAAATCCCTTTTTTTTTTGTTAAGATTGGAACTTCTGCTCCATTTCTATTTAGAATAAAACTATTGTGCCTCCCCATTGTTACCGCTCAACATGATCGTTGGTCAATTTTTTTATTTTATTTTTACTTAATGATTAAAGAAATAATTTTAAGTGTATTAGTGTATTTTTTATTTTTAAAAAATGTTTAAATGTATTAAAAAAATATATAAAA